>CM061550.1:137439375-138753541 GCA_030864225.1 Capsicum baccatum var. pendulum
CTCCAAATATGACGAATGACATATTTAACCATTTTTTCAAAATAGAGAAATAAATTTAACCCTTATTAAAAATATATTTATCAAAGATATATTATTGACATGACATAATATGCTTTGAGCTAAAAGTGACAAAAGATTTTAAAAATGAGGTGTAGGTGACACAAGTCTTAATAATTGAGTGTAGGTGACAATTACTTTATTATGGATTAAGAAAGTTGGGTAAGTTTGAGAATAGGCCATAAGTTTTTAAATTTACACTTTGATCCAAATGTTTACCTAATATAATGGGAAACGGAGGAAAAAGAGGCACGTTTCTGTCTCTTCTCATCCATTGTTGTTTTCTCTCCTAGCAATTTTTGTTGTTCATTATTCCTACTGCTTTATTCATCATCTTCTACTTCATTATCATCATCTTCTACTTCATTATCATCTTTATCTTCTTCTTATTGACCATTATTGTTTTTGTTGTTACCGCTACTTCTACTATTTGACTAATTTTTTAGGTCAAATTTTGTTTTTTACATCACTTTCCACTTTGGCATTACTTCATAAGAAACTTTGATAAGTCAAATTATGATTTTAGTTGAATTTGTCATCTAGGTAACTGCTATTGTGCTATTTTTTCAACAATAGATAGCACGCGAACATGAATGCAATATAAGAGCTATTTGTTTAAACAGATCAATCATCTGTTGCGACAAATGAGACATCTATTTCAATGGAAGACTCATATGTTGAATTAATGTTTATGGTTCTATAGTGTCGTAACATGAATCGAATTAATGGGTCATCTGTTGCAACATATGACCCATCTATTGAAACAGATTAGTTATCTGGTACATGATAAATATCTGTTGCAACGGATTAGTAACCTGTTGAAACAGCACCTGAACTCATTCCAACAGACGTATCGTCTATTGCAACAAGGTAAATATTTGTTGCAACAGATTAGTAACTTATTGTAAAAGAACCTGAACTTGATTTTGAAAGACGATAAATATTTATTGCAACATATGAGTAACCTGTTGTGATAGAACTTGACCTCGATTCTAATAGACGCATCGTCTGTTACAATAGGTAAGTCATTTGTCACAACCGGTTAATTATCTGTTACAACATGTCACTCATTTATTGGAATCAGCTTCAAAGGTGCCTTAGTACTATAACATCTATCCCAACAAGTGTTTCATCTATTGCAACAAATATATAGTTTGTTGCAACATATGATTCACCAGTTACAATAGAGGACTCGTCTGTTGAAATCAACTTTAGGAGCGTAACATGAATCCCAATAGGTAAGTAATCTGTTCTGACTGATCATTTACCTATTGCAATAGATTACACATTTGTTGGGTTTCATGTACGGCACTATGAAATCAATATTAAATTTTTTTAACAAATGACTTTATTTAGGTACCACTAATGGAGGGATCAATAACAATAGGGGTGGATTGTCATGGTCAATGGATCGAGAAGAGCAATCGATATATATGGAGTTAGAAGGATGGTGAAATGCTAGAGATCATAGCTATGACAGTTCAAAGTGATGTTTCATATGATGATTTGTGAACTTAATCATCAGCTATCATAGACTGAATTATCTACTGGAAGAACTCGTCATCAGCTACATACACAGCTTCTTTGAAAATTAGAGGGTACTACATTTCAAGATAATCGATTAGGTTTGGTTGTGTGCTTATCTTAGTGATTCATCTAGGCCAATGTTAAGGGTGTACGTGGTTGAAAATACGAGATAGAATGAGAACCAGAATGTAAAAGAAGAACAACAACAAGACATCTTTGATGTTAGATTGGATGATCTAGATATGAATATACCAGATGATGATCAAACACCTACGGCCATTGATGCGACCAATACGGTAGCTAGTTCTTCTTGATCAACATAGTCTGGCAATCTTCAAGACGACGGGACCAACTTTTTTAATGGAATGTCATTCAAGGACAAGAAAGAACTATCTACCCCTTTGTTTATTTCTTGCTTGAAAAAAGATTTCAGAATAAAGAAAGTGATTAATTAGAGCAGTGCCTTTTGCTAAAAATATGTTAATCCGAACTACAAGTAGTGGTTGAAAGTGGTAAAGTACGTAAGTTCTGATAGATTCATCATTCATGAACATAAAAAGTATCACACATGTGGTTCGGAGCACATCTCGGGCCAAAATCCTTATGCCACAACAAAGGTCCTCAGTGAATATTTCAAGAATAGTTTCCCCGATGGCAAAGGCCCTTTTACAAGGGTTACGGCCAATTAAACACTTACAGAATTGGGTATCTATAAGACCCCATAAAATTGTAAAGATTAATTCAGTCCTTTAAGCTTGTCAAGGGGTCCCAGACTTAGAAAATTCTAGCTAGGTTCCCAGACTTAGCCTATTATTGGCCTTCGAAAGTTAAAAATCTTATTTCACCATCTTAACATCCTTTAATGGTTTGTATTTTTATTAGTTCACGATCAGGAAGGTCAATAGGTATTCCCAGACAAGTTTTGAATTTTTTGAAACACATTTTGATCATGTTCGGAGTCCCAAAATAGTGAACCAATGTGATCATGGCACGCCGCATTGCCAATCGCGTTGGTCAACATTTGTGCAGGCTGCCAAAGCCAAAAATTCTGAGGCTCAATGCAATCATGGAATGACGCGTTGAGTATCACAACGCAGCCATCAACACGTCGTGTCGCTTGTAGTGTCGGCACCCAGTTTTTAGTCATTAAATGTTTGCATTTTTAAGGGAAAAAGGGTCAATTTCCCATCTTTAGATAAACCCAATAACACATGAATCAGCCATAGTTCACTCAAAATATAGAGTTTCTCTCAAGTTTCTCTCAAAATAAGTTAGGATTTTCAATTAAGGATTCAAATTCAATACTTAAATTCAACAATCTCTCCATCATTGTTTGTAAAATCAGGAACTAAGGTATGTCAACTATTGATTTATGGATTCCTTTCATCCATGAAGTCCAAGAACCCTCTTTCAAATTATAAAATATGATATTTATGTTGTGGGTTATTTGTAACCATGTTTATCTTGTTGTTTGATTCCCAAGTTGAAATCTTTATGTGTTTTCATGAAACTACATTAGTATGCAAGATAAAATCCATGAATTGAGTTGTTTATGATGCGTAATTTGATGATTTCACCTATGTCCTAAGTTGTGCATGTAGGGTATTTGACAAAATAGCTAGGAGGATAAAAATTGGGTATTATAGCTCAATTGTGACTCAAATAATAAATGCATGCTTTACCTTTATGACCAAGACTACTTCCATGATATGTGTGCATTATCAGTATTTGATGGATGTTCATGAGATTAGATTGATGAAAGTATGACATATCTATATGCAATTCCTTCCATGTACAGCATTATGACAACCATGTATTTTCATGAAATCCCCAACTTATTGTATTATGAATTGTTGATATTGGTTATGTGTTCACGAAGTATCAAGTCCTGCCAGTTTCATGCTATCAAGTCCTAGGGGTACTTGTACCCGACAATTTAGCTATGTGCCTAGAACCAGTGTCAGTTTTCATGATACTCCCATTCAAGCCATGATAATTAGAATTCAATCAGTTACATGACTCAGGAAAACTTAGTAATCTCAGTCAGTTATCCTATCTCAGTAGTATTCTGTCAGTCAACAGAATTCAGTGAACTCTGTTCCAATCGGCTAAAAGATACTATCAGTAATAGTTTTGTTCAATTTAACTTAGTTCAGTGTCTCTTCAGTTGGGAGTAGGATTCAGTACCGAGTAAACCCAAGGATAGGGACTCACCTGTTAGCCAGTAGAGAGTCTGATCCTTAGAAGCAATCCTTGCATTCCAAAACTATGTAGACAGCATAGGTTGAGATGTACCCTACGAGTTTAGGGATTATACATCTTATTTGATTTTTCCTACTGGAAGGGGTTGACGGAAGAGCTCCCTGTCAGAGAGGGTTTACTCATAGCTTGTCTTTACCCGTGGCACGGTACTAACACCCTTCCAGCTGGGGTTACTGGTGAAACCCTACCTATTCAGTTTTGGGGTATGTTAGTTAGATGATTACCTCTCACAGTCTTAATTTTGGATCCAGTCTCAGTAACAGAACTCAATTCTATAGTGTCAGTATTGTCAGATACAGTCGCTCAGCTCACTATGGAACTCAGCTAGTTCCATCAGAATCTGGACTGCCAGACACAGTCACCCAGTTAATAGTATATTAATTATATGAAATTTATGTTACTAGTATTTAGATTTCAGGACTGTCAGATACAGTCAATCAGACTAGTTCTTCATAATCAGAACTGTTAGAAACAGTCATTCCTTTATTAGTAATATGACATTAGTTCCTCAGTACTCAATAGACTTAGGTTTTCAATATCCTATTATTAGTACCCAGATATTAATAAATCCACGTTATCAGAATTTATGAGTCAGTGTTATCACGATCTCAGATACAGTTACGTATTCATGTA
Organism: Capsicum baccatum var. pendulum; assembly: GCA_030864225.1. Lineage (NCBI taxonomy): Eukaryota > Viridiplantae > Streptophyta > Magnoliopsida > Solanales > Solanaceae > Capsicum > Capsicum baccatum. Next base: position 137,443,855 of record CM061550.1, read on the forward strand.
TTTATTCTTATGTTCATATTATTCAGTCTGTTAGTATTGTTCATGCATATGAACCATTGCATTCAACCTACCTCACTTGCATACCATTACAATCAATAATACTGACGTATTTGTGCTATGGTATTTTATACCATAGGTTCAGAAGCACGCATCCAGAGTATCAGTAGCATTCCATTTTCTGCAGTCAGAGTCAGCAGTGATTCTTTATCATTTGAGGATGTTATTATTTGATTATTTAATTCTTTTAGTACTTAGTTTATTTTAGCAGATAAGGTTAGTTGGGGGATTGTCCCATGAGCTCCTTATTTAGACATTTCATTTTTAGAGGCTTTCAGACTATAGCATGTTCAGATGGTTATTTCAGTTATTTTAGTACTATTATACCATATTTTCTGTTATGTATCAGTATTGAACCTTATGTCCTTTCAGTTTATGTTTCTGCATTTACGATATTACCATTATTATTTAGGGCTCAGTTATAAATATCAATCATGGGTTAGCTTGTGGTCCTTCGAGATTATGAGCATTGTGTAGCATTCTAGGTATTAGATTTGGGGTGTTACAAACTTGGTATCAGAGCCTAAGGTTCAACAGTGTCCTAAAAAGTCTGAAAAACCGCATCTAGTAGAGTCTTGTATATGGGTATGTTGTGCACCACACTTATGTGCAGGAGACTATGAGATGTTTTAGGAATAGTTTCCCTTCTTTCAATATTCATGTCATGCGAGTGAGCATGAGCTCCAATCAAACTCTCAATTTAATCCCTTCTTCTCTTTCATTTATAGAATATGCCTCCCAAAAGGGCTAACAAAAGAGGAATAGGGAATCAGTCAGCACCTCAGCCCGTCCAGGAAGATCCTCTGGATGAGCACGTCTCTCATGAAGAATTTAGAATTACATTCACTACTCTAGCCAATTTAGTCACAGCTCAAAATGACTGGCCAGCTGCTGTTTTGGCCTACCCAGTGGCTAATTCTACTGCAGCCAAGATTCGAGACTTCACCCAAATGAATCCTCCCCTATTCTTTGGTTCTAAGTCTAAAGAGGATCCACAGTAATTCCTCAAACAGGTTTAAAAATTCACGGATATCATGGTAGTGACTTTCAGTGAGAGTGAAAGTTAGCCGCCTATCAGCTACAAGATGTAGCCCATATGTGGTTTAAGTAGTAAAAGGTAGACAGGGATGCAAAGGCAAAGCCCATAAAATAGAAAGAGTTTGTTATAGCTATCTTAGGTAGATTCTTTCCCCTAGAGAAGAAAAAAGCCAAAGTGTTAGAGTTCATCAACCTCAAACAAGGTAGCATGAGCGTAAAAGAATACTTCCTCAAGTTCACTCAGTTAGCCAGGTATGCTCCTCATATAGTATCAGACAGTAGATCTAGAATGAATAAGTTTATGTTTGGGATATCAGGTAGAGTGGTTAGGGAGTGTAAAACTGCGATGTTGATTAAGGAGATAGACATATCTAGGCTTATGGTCCGTGCTTAACAGATTGAGGAGTAGAAACTTAAGAAGAAGGAGAAAGAAAATAAAAGGGCCAAAATTGGTAGTTATAGCTTTTCTCAGCCAGGGTCACAGGGTGGTAGCAGTTCTCAGCATAGACAGAAGTTTTCATCCCCAGTTCCATCTTCAGCTTGTGCACCAGTACCAAAGTTTAGAAATGACCGTAGAGATGGGGCTCCAAGGCCCAGGGTATTGAGAGCAGGATTTTTACCCATCTACTTTGTGAAGAGTATGGTAAGCATCATAAGGGTATATGTAGAGCCTGTAGTAATTTGTGTTTGGGATGTGGCGAGACAGGTCACAAGGTCCGAGATTGTCCTAGGCCTGGCCCTAGAAGTAAGCACGGTCGTCCTTCAACTCAGTCTGGTCCCCCGAATCAGCAGGGTGCAATTCCAGCGCTATCAGTTGTCAATTCTCGAATAGACTCTATGCACTTCAGTCCTGACAGGATCAGGAAAGTCCTCCTGATGCATCCACTGGGATGTTACAGATCCCTCATTTACATGTTCATGTTTCTTTAAATTCAGGAGCTTCTTTTTTCTTTTGTAACTCTTTGTATAGCAGTAAACTTTAAGGTCAGTCCAAATGCTAATAGGACCTTTTTCCAGTCTCCACCCCAGTGAGTCAATCTAACACAGCCCAACAGGTATACAGGAACTGTCCGGTTATGAAATCTCTAAAAGTCAAGCCTTCAGGTTCCAGTAGTAATACCAGTATGTATAGGAAATCCATAAGGGAAGATGATTCTCGACCCATTCCTATCTCAGTGCAAAGTTTTGTACTTTAACCATCACGATACTTGCGCATGCTTTCTATTTCAGTCCCACGAATATAGCTTATATCCATGTGTTTTTCATAGAATAGTGTGTGTTTCAAGTTACTAGTATAAGGAGTCCAAGTTCATCCAATATTGTGGATCATGTTCCACACATTCAGAAATTCCAAACCCAGTTCGTGTAGCTCATAACTCATGCACTCATGTCATGCTTTACAGTATGCTTAGCCCACACAATTCATGACTTCACTCTTAGTGTTCAATCAAACTCAGATTATGCCACGTATACCCTCGGTTTAGATCCCTCGGTAAATCTGTAGTGTTAATGTTCCATCTCATAAGCCTCAGTTACAGTGTCAGTTCAATAATCAATATTCAGTAAAGGACTTAGATAGTCCTATAGAACTATGGCTTTCAGCTATCAGTTACTTAGCCATCAGAATTCAGTACTCCCGTAGTAGTCTAACCCTTAGTTATAGAAAACCAGTATTCAATCTCAGTTACAGTCTTAGTTATGGTTACAGTCTCAATTACAGTCTTAGCTGTAATCTCAGTCCCAGTCCTAGTCTTGTAGTTAGATCAGAAACTCAATCCAATTTCAAGATTACTCGACCATAGCATATGGTCATCAGTTACTCAGTTATTAGATGCCTGGTCTTGCATTCCTAAAGTAATACAGTTTTCCCTCACTCATGCTCTGTTACCTCATGTTGCCTAATCAGTCATTACCTCCTATATATAATACCCTATAGTCTCAGTCCATCTATCCATACTAAGTACAGTTCATTCTTACATGCCAATTATTCAGATATAAGTTATTTAGTTAATCAGATAAAGTAAGTATATATTTATGCATTCATGCTTAGCACCCACGTAAATCTTTCATTTGTCTCAGTTGAAGTGCATAAAGTCTAATCACTTTGTCTTAGCTTCAGATCCTAGATATCCGGCCGTGATTCAGTTCGTAGGTGCCTTGTGCATCGCCCTAGTTTTCCTCAGTATCTTAGAAAAACCAGTATTTATTGAGGGACCTAGTGTCCCAAGAGGAAGATACACTATAATTCCCCAAACCTTCATGACATAAATGTGTCGCTTTGTCTTTTCGTAATGAATCTAGTTGGGGGTAAGGAGTACTCAGGAGTTGACCCTCAAAATCCAACCTCAGCCATAAGTTGCGTATTTAAGGTACACAGTTCAGATTATGATATGCAGCTCATGTATCACATTCCAAACTTAGTTACATTTACGAGTTACTGCTCGTGCATATCTAGTAATTAATTCAGGCTCATTAGCATTTTCAATTTAAGGAAATAGTCTCCCTTGAACTTATCAAGTTTCATGCTCAGATTTTCATGATAAACTTGGTATCAATTACCATTGAATATTCAGTCATCCATTCATAAACCAGTTAACCATACATCAGATATGCATGTTCAGTATGATACATTCAGTTTATTGGTCATGTCAGCCATGGAATCATGTTCTAGTTGTTCATGTTCAATATGTACGTCAGTTTATGTTTTCTTCCCTATCAGTCAGACTCATTCGAGGATGAATGTTCTCAAAGGGGAGATATTGTAAGACCCCATAAAATCCTAAAGCTTAATTCAGTCCTTTAAGCTTGTCAAGGGGTCCCAGACTTAGAAAATTCTAGCTAGGTTCACAGACTTGGCCTATTATTGGCCTTCGAAAGTTGGCAATCTCATTTTTCCATCTTAACATCTTTTAATGGTCCGTATTTTTATTAGTTCATGATCAGGAAGGTCAATAGGTGTTCCCGGACAAGTTTTGGACTTTTCAAAACACGTTTAGATCATGTTCAGAATCCCAAAATAGTGGACCAATGCGATCATGGCGCGCCGCATTGCCAATTTCCTTGGTCAATATTTGTGTAGGCTGCCATAGCCAAAACTTCTGAGGCTCGATGTGATCATGGTATGATGCGTCAAGTATCGTATCCCAGCCATCAATGCATCGCGTCGCTTATAGCGTCGGCACCCAATTTTTAGTCATTAAATGTCTGCATTTTTAAGGGCAAAAGGGTCAATTTTTGATACTTAAATACACCCAATAACATGTGATTCAACCATAGTTCACCTAAAATATAGAGTTTCTCTCAAGTTTCTCTCAAGAATAAGTTAGGGTTTTCAATTAAGGATTCAAATTCAATACTCAAATTCAAAAATCTCTCCGTTAATCTTTGTAAAATCAGAAACTAAGGTATGTCAAGTGTTGATTATGGATTCCTTTCATCCATGAAGTCCAAGAACCCTCTTTCAAATTATAAAATATGATATTTATGTTGTGACTTATTTGTGACCATGTTTATCTTGTTGTATGATTCCCAAGTAGGAATCTTTATGTGTTTTTATGAAACTACGTTAGCATGCAAGATGAAATCCATGAATGTTTATGATTTATAATTTGATGATTTCACCTATGACCTAGGTTGTGCATGTAGGGTGTTTGACAAAATGGCTAGGAGGATAGAAATTGGGTATTATAGCTCAATTGTGACTCAAATAATAAATGCATGCTTTACCCTTATAACCAAGACTGACTTCCATAATATTGTTTGTATTATGAGTATTTGATAGAATGTTCATGAGATTAGGGTGATGAAAGTATGACATATCTATATGCAATTCCATCCATGTACAACATTATGACAACCATGTGTTTTCATAAAATCCCCAACTTATTGTACTATGAATTATTGATATTGGTTATGTGTTCACGAAGTGTCAAGTCTTGTCATTTTCATGCTATCGAGTCCTGGGGGTACTTGTACCTGACAATTTAGCTATGTGCCAAGAGCCAGTGTCAGTTTTCATGATATTCCCTTTCAAGCCATGATCATTAGAATTCAGTCTGTTACATGACTTAGGAAAACTCAGTAATCTAAGTCAGTTATCCTATCTCAGTAGTATTCCATCAGTTAATGGAATTTAGTGAACTCTATTTAAATCAGCTAAAAGATACTATCAGTAATAGTTCATTCAGGTTAAATTAGTTCAGTATCTCTTCAGTTGGGAGTAGGATTCAGCACCGAGTAAACCCAAGAATAGGGACTTACCTGTTAGCCAGTAGAGGCTGTGATCCTTAGAAGCAATCCTTGCATTCTAGAACTACATAGCCAGTGTAGTTTGAGATATACCCTATGAGTTTAGGTATTATACACCTTATTTGAGTTTTTCCTACTAGAAGGGGTTGACGGAAGAGCTCCCTGTCTGAGAGGGTTTACTCACAGCTTGTCTTTACCCGTGGCATAGTACTGACACCCTTCCAGCTGGGGTTATAGGTTATACCCCAGCACTTCAGTTTTCGAACATGTCGGTTTGATGATTACCTCCCATAGTCTCAGTTTTTTTATCAAGTCTCAGTAATGAACTCAGTTTAATTCTACAGTGTCAGGATTGTCAGATACAGTCGCTCAACTCAATACGGAACTTTAGCTAGTTCCATCAGAATCAGGACTGTCAAACACAGTCATCCAGTTAATAGTATATTAATGATACAAAATTCATGTTACCAGTATTCAGATTTTAGGACTGTCAGATACAGTCAATCAGACCAGTTCTTCATAATTAGAACTATCAAAAATAGTCATTTCTTTATCAGTAATATGACATCAGTTCCTCAGTACTCAATAGGCTTAGTCTTTCAGTATCCCAGTATTAGTACCCAAATATCAGTAAATTCACATTATCAGAATTCATGAGTCAGTGTTATCACGATCTCAGATATAGTTATGTATTCATATATTTATTCTCACATTTATGTTATTCAGTCAGTTAGTATTATTTATGAATATGAACCATTATATTTATCCTAAATCACTTACATGCCATTATATTCAATAGTACTGACGCATTTGCGCTATGGTATTTTATACCATAGGTTCAGAAGCATGCGCTCCAGAGTATCAGTAGCATTCCAGTTTCAGCAGTCAGAGTTAGCAGTGAGTCCTCATCATTTAAGGATGTTATTATTTGATTATTTCATTCTTTTAGTACTTAGTTTATTTTAGCAGATGGGGTTAGTTGGGGGATTTTTCCATCAACTCCTTATTCAGACAGTTCAGTTTTAGAGGCTTCCAGTCTACATCATGTTCAGATTGTTCTTTCAGTTGTTTTGGTATTGTTATATCATATTTTCAGTTATGTATCAGTATTAAACCTTATGGCTTTTCAGTTCATGTTTTTGCATTTATGATATTACCATTATTGTTTAGGGCTCAGTTACAGATATCTGTCATGGGTTAGCTTGTGATCCTTTGGGATTATGAGAACCATGTAGTATTCTGGGTACCATATTCAGGGCATTACAGTGTCTTAGTCAGTTATTGGAAGATATATACAGCCATGGGGATTACCAAGGACTTGGTTAGGGGGACACATGAGCACGGGTATGAAGTCCTAGATGCCTACCATTACATTATTGAGTCCACAAATCTCAGAAGTAAGACGACATTTCATATTGTTGAAAATGGAAGGTTCAAGTAATTTTTTGTATCCTATGGTGCTTAGATTCTAGGTTTTTGACATTTGAGAAAAGGCATAGCCGTCGCGATACCTTCTTGAGAAGTAGGTATAATGGAGTTCTGCTAGCGGTGGTGACATAGGATGTGGAGAATCATATCTTTCCTATCACTTTTTGTGTAGCGAACAAGGAATGTGATGCTTTTTATAGATTTTTTTTGAACAACTGGAAAGATGCATCGAAGATACAAAGATTTATGTTTTGTTTTGGATAGGCATCCAAGTATTCCAAAGATGGGTTCAATTTTTTCTTCACTTCAGCTTAGTTTGGTTGTTGCATTAGTCATCTTGGAGAGAATATTCGGACCAACTATCACAATGAAAGGGTCGTGACCCTTTTTATAGAGCAGCTAAAGCATATAGTAAAGAGGATTTTTAGACCATTTCAATCAAATAGAGGATGTGCATCCCAAGGCAGCAGAACATCTCATACATATCGGTTTTGAAAGATGGAGCTGGGCATTCTGTCCGGCAGATAGGTACATTCTTAAGAATTTAATGTCTTATTTGAGTTACAAGTTTAGTATGATGTCGTACTAAGTGATTATTTTGTATAGTTACAATATCATGATATCAAACATAGCTGAATCGGTGAATTCATTATTTGGAGATGAAAGAGAATTTCCCATCAAGGCTCTATTTGAAATAATAAATAAGAAGTATGGCTAATTTTTTAACGAAAAGCGTGTGCAATTCGAGGGCTCAAGAAGAACCCTATTTGTTCTAAAAATTGAAAAAATAATATCAACAAACATCAATTTGGGGAATAGGTGATTACCTCATCAAATAGCAAATTATAAATTCAGTATCTTCGATCATGGTGATGTTGCTACGGTCGATCTTCAAACAAGATCTTGTACATTCAGAGCTTTTAACTTGGACAAAATACCCTGTCCATATGCTATGACAGCACTTCGAGCTTAATATGGTGCAAAATATGGACCTAAAATTTACGAGCACTCCTCTTCATATTATTCGGTGGAAAAATATAAAATGGCATATAGTGGGCATATTACTTCGGTGCCTCCCGAAGAATCTTGGGTTGTTCCTGCAGAGCTTTAAGAGAGATTAATATCTCCTTCATTTATTGACCCAAGCAATATCAAACCGGAAAGAAATCCATATAAGAGGAGGCGTGGAGTTGTATAATAATTTCCATCAAGAAAAAACAAGTGCTCCGTATGTAAGCGCGTTGGCCACAAAAGAACTACATGCCCGAATCATAATCCACCATGATCGTTGTAATTGCAAAAACTTGTGTTATTGTTTGTTATGAACTTTTATATATTTAACTCATCGTTGTGAACGTAATGTTATCATTTGTTATATATAAAATATCTTTTTCAATAACCTGTGCATCAATAAAAAGAGGCAAAACATGAACTAAATACATCATACCATAATTATTTTCAACAGATTACCCATCGGCTATAACAGATAGACATTAGCTGGAAGAACACAATACAGTTCATCAAACTAGAATATTTTTCTCCAACAGATGAAAAATCTATCGCAACAGAGAGATAATCTATTGAAAAAAACCCAATCGATGATCAATCTGTTCCAACACATGGTCCATCTATTGAAAGAACTCAAAAGCCAAAGTTGTTATTGCTACTGGATTCAAAATTGCTCCTTACCTCCAACTGTTGACATGTTAACATGTATGTTTAGAAGAAATAGACAGATTTAAAATTGAATAAGAATTAAAAAAGCAAAGTCGACTAAAAATAAATTTTTCACTAAACGAAAAATAAAATACATTGGTATAGATACAATATAGAAAAATTAAAATACATACGCTAAAAGAAAAAACACATCCTAATTATTATTATCATCATCATTAATACTAGACGGCCAATCAACTCATAGCATTAGGGCCCTCATCACCTTCTACATCTCTCTGAACATCCTTGATCTCATGGAGACCAACTCCCTCTGCGGGTCATTAACCTGCCTCTGAAGTTATCGTACTGTGTCATACAGAATAGAAATGTCCCAAAAAAAGATCAGTCATATCTAGAACACACATGAATTGACATAAAAATTAGACACAAAAGTAAAGAAAAGATTCCAAATATAATACAACATATACTACCATCTGGTAGATTTACACAGGAAGAAAACTTACCTCAATGAGAAAGGAATTTGCTCTTTGAAGAAAAGTGGTTGAAGATGTAATACGAAAAGAAAAAATGCAAGAAATAAATAAAGTGGAGTAGAATGAAGATTAAGGAGGAAACTATTTATAGAGGATTGAATCTGTATGTGTTAGGCCAAAAGGCACGACTGTTCAGCTCTATTGTATTAATTACATTCAAATTAGTGGCATTTTGTTTCCTGTGAAATGTCGCGACTTTTTATTTTAGATTAATACTTCTCACCTTTTCAAAATGATTTGAGACTTAATAACAACTGTTATTATTGAGTTGTTGCAATAGATCGTCTATCTGTCGCAACAGATTTACCATTTATTACAACAAATGGCCTGTATGTGCAACAGATAGTTTGTCAACATAGATTTACCATCTGTTGAAATAGATAGTTTGTATGTCCCAATAGATAAAACATCTGTTACATCATATGTATTATCTGTTGTGATAGATGGACCATCTGTTGGAGGATATGTTTTAATTTCTTCTAACAGCTGATTCATCAGTTGCAACAGATGAAGAATTCAATTCATCAGCTGTTTTGAACGTGTTAGATAAAAAGTCATGACTCTTCACCTCTTTTTTAATAGTCATCACATGCGTGCAGATGAATAAACACTATCTGGTCTGTCGCAATAGATTTACCATCTGTTGCAATATATAGATTATCTGTTGTGACAGATAGACCATCTGTTGAAGGAGATATTTTGATTTTTTCTAACAGTCGATTCATCAGTTGCAACAGATGGAGAATTTGATTTATCAGTTATTTTGAATGTGTTAGATAAAAAGTCATGATTTTTCACCTCTTTTTTAATAGTCATCACATGCGTGCAGATGAATAAACACTGCCTGACATGTCTTGATGGGGTAGAAAGAATAAGGTGTGTACAAATAAATGGATCCACTTTCATGCATGGGAGTTATGTATTATTGATTAGGCTACTGTGACATACACACATAAAGTACAATGATTTTGTGAATGCATTTTTTTTATCAATTAGACATTTATCCTTCAAATAAGATCCTGCATAATACAGATTAGTTTGATAGGTGTGAACTGATAAGGCCGAAGGGTTCCAAAACGGTGGTTTCGATACCCTATTACAATGTAATAACAATTTATACTAATGTTTTTATGTCAAGTTTGGGGAAGCGTTCAAGTGTTTGGTGGCATTGTAAATATCTAATAGTGATTGAACTGATTTTAATGGCACGATGGACTTCTTGAAAGGCCTCTGAAGCCTTGCAATGCAGCAAATAATAATGGAAGCAATAGAAATTCCCCTGGTCTAAATTTATATGAATGGGTTGCTCGAGGAGACTGTTATAAAACAGAAGGTGCTTGGTAGAATACCTATGCAGGAAGGGGGAGGTAGAGACGGCCATATATCATCTTAGACCCTATTTAAGAGGAAACACAGGGAAGCAAGTAAGAAACTTCTAGCAAATTTGGAGAATGAAATTGACATAAGAAATGAAAGAACTAAATGAGCTTCAAATGTGGAAGTGTATCTAAAAATAAAATTTGCCAGTCGTTCTTGAAAAGAAAAATAATCAAGAAGACTGGGGTTGGTCGCTTTGCTAGAGACTGGAACTAGAGAGTGTGGCCTCAATGAAGACTCACAAAGTGTAGGACCAGAACTCTAAGAAAACAGCTTCACGAGCATAGGAGATTGGTAAGATTTTTAGTCAAGAATGAAACCTGAACTAAGAACTCCAGAAGTAAAAATAAGGAAAGCCAAGGTATCAACTTCTAAAGACTAACTTGTATCTCATGCCTTCTGTTTGTTGCTATGATCAGGTCAATAGAGGTAGAACTAAAAAGGTCTGAAGTTGGGAAGAAATCCCATGCCTTATTATTTCCACTGCCTTTAACGTGACCATAGCCATAAACAGAAAGCATGGGATGAAAGTTTAACTTGAGAAATTGCCACCTTGGCTTGATCCCTTATTTTTAATGAAGGAGTAGTTGGTTCAAGTTTCAATCCTGACCGACAATCTTACCACTATCCATGCTCACAAAGATAAAACTTTAGAGGTCTGGTCCCACATTTTGTAGGTCTTCATTTAGGCCACACTAGCTAGTTGCAGTCCCTAAATAAAGTGCAAAGCTCTAGTCCACTTGAGCATTTTTCTTTTTCAAGAACGACTGATGGATATTCATTTTTGGATACACTTTCACATTCGCAACTCATTCAATTTTTTCATTTTTCATGTCAATTTCATTAGCCAGTTTCACAACACTTTCCTTCCTACCCTGTGTTTCTTCTTTAATAAGGTCTGGGTTGATATATGGTCTTCTCTACCTCTCCCTTGCTATATAGGTATTCTTACAATAACCTTATGTTGTATAATAGTCTCCTCGAGCAATCAATCTATGTGAATTTGGACCAAAGCAATAACTATATTTATTTCCATTCTTGTTTGCAGCAGTGCAAGGCTTTGAAGGACATTCAAAAGTCCATTGAACCCTTAAAGTCAGTGAAATCACTATTTGAATGTTTACACTGCCACCAAAAACCTCAACTCTTCTCCAAACTTGACATAAAAACATTAGCAAAATCTTTATTAAACCATAACAGGGTATCACCACCACCTACTTAGTCCCTTAGCCTTACTAATTTGAACCTAACAATCTTAACTGTAAAATGTCATATCTTGTTTGAAGGATTAACGCCTAATAAGTAAAGAACCAAAATTCACAAAATCATTGTACTGGATGTGTATTTTCACGATAGGTTGATCAGTAATAAATACCTCCCACATATAAAGTGGTTTCATCTGTAAATTGTTTATTCCTCTGAACCCATCCTTACTCTAGACTTTAATGTTGGTCGAGCAAAAGTTGATCAAGTTTCACTTAATTTTACCTGCAAACAAGAGAAATACATTTGATGAAAAACAAGAGAAGAATAAAAAGAACATTATAAAAGGGTAACACAAAATTGAATGAATCAACAAGATGAATAATCTGATGCAACAGATTCCCTATCTGTTTAACTGATGAGGCATCTGTTGCAACAGAAGGATGACATGCTGTAATAGATGGGTCATCTATTGGAATAAAGCAAACCAGTCTTGCTACTGGTTTGATTTTATCAAACATTTGCTCTGTCTGTTCCAACAGCTGATTCATCAATTGTAAAAGTTGAGGAGACTGTTGCAACACCACCAACAAAAGTATTAATAATAAAGAAACAATATCATATGTTCCAACACCATCAACAACACAAACACCACATGTTCCGACACAACCACTACCCCCAACAATAGCACCACCAAAGTAACAAACCAAAGATATAAAAAAAAAACTATACTGACAACAAGGTTTTTTAATTTCTCTCAACAAATGACTTTTTTTGTATATTTTAATAATAACAACGGTTCATTCAGTCAAGACTTAAAAGTCACCTTTCCTTTAATTCTCTCAATAAATAGTAAACTGGTAATGGGTAAATCATTAATAAAAATAGATGTAAATATCTAATTTAAATAACATACAAAGAAGAAAACGAGAAGGAAAGATCAATAGTGAATCATACCTGCAATGTCAAAAAAGCAAAGGTATCAGAACATCCAGTTCAGTCAAGAAAAGATATTAATTGGTTGAGATCCAAAAGGATCCTCATCTGAAAGAAGAAAGAAAAGAGAGAAAAAAAGGATAGAAAAGAGAACTGAGAATAAAGAAGAGATAGTATTCTAGATATGGGTTTTAAATATTCATTAATAACTTTTGAAGGGCACGGGGAGATAGTGAAATTTAAAAGACCAAATAAGACTACTCAATAAGGAGATTTTTGAGTTATCCAAGTAATATTTTTTACTTCCTTAGTATTTTATCCTTTTTATCTCGAACAGGAAATACCTAAATTGTATTTAAAAAAGATCTTAAAACATCTAAGTCATACTTTGTAACAGATGACAATTTCTGTTAGAAAAATTCCAAAGCTCGGTCATCTATCGCACAGATGGCAGCACTTTTTTGATGATTTATAACAGATGGATAATCTATTTCAACATATGACTTAATTTATTTGATAAATTCCAACAGATAAGTCATTTATTGCAACATATTGAACATTTATTTTATACAATTTCAATTGAGTTCATATGTTCAACTAATACCTAAATTGTTTAATCTAGGACTAGGGGTGAGTTCTCATAGGGTCAGATACAACTTCAATTAAGTCTTTTCTCAATTGAATGATAAGACGGTATTACATTCCTCCCAACCAGAGTTGTCGATCGATTACTCTAAGCTGAAGTAATTCTTATTACCTAATATGCTCAACTAATACCTAATTGATTAATCTAGGACTAGGGATGAGTTCTCATAGGGTCAACTACAATAGATGGTAACACCTATTTAATAATTTACAACTGATGGGTAATCTATTACAATAGATGACTTAATTCGTTTGATAATTTATAATATATGGGTAATCTGCTGCAATAGATAACTTAATCTATTTGATAATTTACAACAGATGGGTATCTATTGCAACAAATGACTTAATCTGATTGATTGATTCTAACAAATAAGTCATCTGTTGCAACAAGTTGAACATTTGTTTTTATACAATTTTAATTAAGTTCATATGTTCAACTAATACCTAAATTGATTAATCTAGGACTAGGGGTGAGTTATCATAAGTTCAACTACAAGTTAAATTGATTCTTTTGGTAATTATATGATAAGACGGTATTGCGTTCCTCCCGACCAGAGTCGTCGATCGATCGCTCTATGCTGAATCGATTCTTATTACCTTATTGTTCAACTAATTCCTTAATTGATTAATATAGGACTAGGGGTGAGTTATCATAGGGTAAACTACAATTTCAATTGAGTCTTTTGGCAATTGCATGATAAGACGGTATTGTGTTTCTCTCGACTAGAGTCGTCGGTCGATCGCTCTGAGCTGAATCGATTCTTATTACCTTATATGTTCAACTAATACCTTAATTGATTAATGTAAGACCAGGGGTGAGTTCTCATAGGGTCAAATATAACTTCAATTGAGTGTTTTGGCAATTGCATGATGAGACGGTATCGTATTTCTCCTGACCAAAGTCATCGATCGATCGCTCTGAGCTGAATCAATTCTTATTACCTTATATGCTCAACTAATACCTTAATTTTTTAATCTAGGACTAAGTGTGAGTTATCATAGGGTCAACTAGAACTTCATTTGAGCTTTTTGGCAATTGTATGATAAGATGGTATTGCATTCCTCCTGACCAAAGTCGTCGATCAGTCGCTCTAAGTTGAATAGATTCTTATTACCTTATATGTTCAACCAATACCTTAATTGATTAATCTAAGACTGGGTGTGAGTTCCCATAGGTTCAACTACAACTTCAATTAAGTCTTTTGGCAATTGCATGATGAGACGATATTGCATTTCTCCCGACCAGAGTCGTCGATCGATCACTCTGAGATGAATAATTCTTATTATCCTATATGTTTAAATAATACCTTGATTGATTAATCTAGTACTAGGGATGAGTTCTCATAGGTTCAACTACAATAGATGATAGTGTCTATTTGATAATATACAACAGATGCGTAATCTGTTACAATAGATGACTTAATCTGTTTGATAATTTAGAACAGATGGGTAATGTGTTACAACAAATGACTTAATCTATTTGATTATTTCCATAAAATAAGTCATCTATTGTAATAGGTTGAACATTTATTTTTATACAATTTTAATTGAGTTCATATGTTCAACTAATACCTAAATTGATTAATCTAGGACTAGGGGTGAGTTCAGAGGGTCAACTACAACTTCGATTGTGTCTTTTGGCAACTGCATAATGAGATGGTTAAAAATTATGCATATTTTTTATAATTTTAAAAATAATTAAGATCAATTCGGACCAAATTAACATTTTTAAAACTTGTCATACTTTTCTAAAATACAAATCAACCCATACAAATCATCCATTTATGAGAAAAACATTTCATCATTTCAAATATCAAGTTCTCACTCTTTTCTCTTTCTCAACAATACAGACAACAACTACTCAAAAAATTGATCAACCCTTCACAACAGATCAATTTTCTTCTCATTTTCGACCACATAGATTTATTTTCGACTTCATTCTTGCTTATATCAGTTGTTTACTTTGACTTCATAGGTAACAGAGTTCAATAAGAGTTCTATATTTGTTATTTTTTCTAAAAAATAAGGGTTTTTAAGTTAATAGTGCAAAAATAGAATTTTAGTTGTATTATCTTCGAGAATGGGTTTACAACTTTGAGTTTTGATGGTAAAATCATAGGAAGAACTCGATAAAACCCTAGTTTTTGTCGCAGTGTATCATTGACTGTCATGGTATTATTATATGGTGTTTGTGGTGTTGGTGGTCGTGATGGCAATGTTGGTGGTCGTCGTGGTAGCACCGGTGGTGTTTGTGGTAGCTGTTGGTGGAATTGGTTAGTGGTGTTTGCGGTATCGGTATTTGTGGTGTTTGTGACATTGGTTGGTGGTGTTTTTGGTGATGGTTGTTGGTGTGTCGATATTTGTGGTGTTTATAATGTATTTTTTAAAATTTATGCATACATCAAGTGTAATGTAATTTTTGTTTTTCTATTATTTGTAGGTAATATATGTCTCCTAAAAGATAAGAAAGTGAAAGTGAATCAACTTCTGACCACTCAATAATAAAGGCTACAGTACAGAGGGATTCGAAGGAGCTTCCTAAACAATCTTAGTTATGAAAAAGTGAAGCTGAAGAAAGATATGAAAACAACACTGAGGGAGGTAGACAAGGGTCTGTAGACGGTGATGAAGAAAATGAAAGCGAGAAAGAGGAGGAATTAGAGAGTGAGAAAAAAGATGATCAACATGATGATAATAGATCACTAATGGGGCGTGAATTAATATTGATATCCCAGGATGATCCTGTCAAAATGATTAGTATTAACAGATTTCAAGTTGCGATACCAATTGATGACCCTGCAGAACTAATTGGTGAACTTGTACTTAAATGTCAGTTGGGGAAAAAAATTAATTATATCACGAATATTATGAAGAATGAAAACATAGACGAACTTTTTAAGAGGAGCTGCTTTGGATGCTTTCTTGAGCTGCCTAAGGACCACCTTGCCTGTTTCTAAATAAAGATGGTATATGGTCTTCTCAAATGAAGGATCAAGTACGTGGGGGATGATAAAGATTCGGAGAAGGGGAGCAAAAAATGGATGAAATATGGATCAACTATTGTGGCATGCCGGTTTATTTTGGCTTGCAAGAGTTTTCCATAGTGATGGTCTTGATATGAGATTGTCCATAAGAACCTATCGCCAAGGCAAGCAGGACAGCCAAACCACCACAAGCAAATAGAGGGAAGGCATTGTCCCAGCGACCATCCAACAAAACCAACAAACGCAAGGAAAAAATAGATGGGTTTTGGACATTGCTGGACGTGGCTACAAATCATTGGATTTGATAACAGAGCTCAAGGATAAAACCATATCAAAGCAGTACAGGGAGAAATTGTTCTTAGTTTGGTTTTCCCATTCTGTTATATTGGCAAGAGACGTCAGTAAGGTCATAGAAGATGATTTGTTGGAGCATGCTGAGGATTTTGATAAATTCAACTATTATCCCTAGGGATATGACCGCTTCTACTTAACTGTCAAATATTTACTGACAAAGCTATGCCCAGGGATGATCACATTATACGGCTTTCCTTGGGTTTTCATGGTAAAATTAATCACTATTTTTACTCATCTATTAATTTATATTGAATATAGTTAATATGACTTTTTTTTTCTTACTTCCTGTTTACATTTTTTAGGCTTCGGCATTTGAAGCCATTCCTCTCCTTCGAAAGCATGTAATGGATTACCCGGGTGAGGTTTATCATCCAAGGATATTTAGGTGGTTGGCTGCAAAGAACAATACAAAAATTAAGGAGGTTGATCTCTTTAACCTTCCAGATGATGTAGTACGTCTTCTTTCAAGTAAAATAATTTGACTCAATGAAAGATATTGAACAGATGTTATATCTAGTGCAATAGATGCTATATCTGATGTACCAGATGGGACATCTGTTGTAATAGATTATCCATGTTGTGCCAACTGGTACAAAAAATGAGCAATCTATTGTGATAGACGATTGATAGTTTGCATTAGATTACCCATCAGTTGCTTTGTTTCTCTGAACCCAACTCTTAATAGATTAACCATCTACTATAAATGATGTAATAGATGGGTAAGTTGATGCAACATATTATTATCTATTGTGACATACAGATCATCTATTGCATAAGTTGTCTATGTTAACATGTAATCCAACTATGAAAATTATTACTTCTCTATTTCGAAATAAGTGAATTATTGGGGTATTTATTGGTGTTTCAAAGTAAGTGGATTATTGAAAATTATTTCAACTTTACCCTTATGATTTGACAACCAATAAACTTTTGAAAAGGTATTACAAGGTCAACGTTTTCTTTTCTTAGGGTAAAAATGGACAGTTATGTTAAATTTATATCTTTAATGCTTTTTCCTTAATCTGTGTGCCAAAATCCAACAATTCATTTATTATGAGACAGGGGGAGTATATTATATAATTTAAATACATCTGTCTTTTTTATAGGTTGTGCATCCATGGATCGTGCCTACTGAGCAGGAGTTGGGGATGACTTCTTTTATTATTCTAGGTCATGTTGATACTATAGCCAACCCAATGGTGGATTTAATAAAGAAGGAGTTGACAGGAGCAACGTCCATAAGAAGAGAAGTTAGGCAACGTCAGCCTAGTGTTGAGGCTCTTCATGACCAAACTACTACAATAGATCTAGGTGCTTCTTCTGGGGGTGTTGCTGGTGGAGTTGATGTTGGTGGCAGGCATACTGATGCTACTCCCAGTCGTGATGTTAAGCATGTTGATGCTCAAGAAAAAATAAATATGTTTGAAAACAAACCTCTTATACGTCCCTCTCCCCATTATATAGGTCCCTCGTACCCTTACATTGGTCCCTCTCAGCCCTCTTCACCCCCATGTTCTCGTTGCAAATGCGAAGAGTGCAAGGATAGCCAAGATAAACTCTTTGAAAAAGTAGAGGCTATCACTAAAGCTATTGAAAAATTAAAATCCAAGAGGGGTGTAATACCATTTACGAAGGTGAGGGAACCATACACTCCTACAGTGGCAGTTATGAGGAAGAAAAGAGCAATTAGTCAAGTACTCTCCAATCAAATATCCAAAAAAATTGCAACTCCTCATTTTTCAAAAGCTGTTGAAGTTCAGGGCTATTCAAGAAGGTGGACATATATGCAGAACTTGGATCCAAAGAGAAGAAGTATCTGCAACGGGCCAAGCAAGATGGAAAAGATTACCCATCTATACCTTTTCCGCCAAAGACTTCATAAGTATGACAGATATGCGTACGCAGTACGTGAACATGGTAAGTTTACTTTTCCTAACCTAGCCTTCTAATCTACTTGTCATTTGTTGCAACATGTGTGTATTCTGTTACAACTTGTGGTGGTTCTGTTGCAACATAATACCCATCTCTTGCATAAGTTGCATTAGAGGTGTAATCTATGAACATATTCAGAGAACCCTCTACAATAGATGGACCATTCGTTGTATCTTTCACTATGTTTTCCTTCTTTTCAATTACTAACCTATTTAAAAATTGACTTTTTATATCATAGTATGTTGAAGAAATTCTCTGCCTCGTAAGGGGCAGGCAATTATCCTACCCAAAAGATTATGATGTTGCCGATAGGATAATGGACCTTGAATTCTACAGGAATCTCAAGGATAGGAATGATTATCTCAGTAACCTAGTGTCAACTCCCGGTGGCGAGAGATTTCTGATACGCCTAAATTACACCTCTCTTATGAGAGAGTAAGAGGTCGTTGTCAAATATAGAACCCAACTAGGATGGGTGTCAAATCCCACAGGGAATAGTGTGTTATCTAAGTATTATGATTGTTATTAGACTGTTGATCAAAGGTTCCTGAATAAGAGGGATTTTGATTTATAAATTGTGATTGTAACAAAGTTGTTCCAACTAATGATTCTTTCTGCTAGTAATAATTCAATGATATTAAACAAACTAGATTTATGGTTACCAAGATGCTTACACAACTAGGGTTGTGAATCACTTTTGAGTTCCACTCAATAACTTCAATTGCAAGAGCAGTTGAATTCTAGTGCTTACCCATTAGTTTCTCAACCTTAATGGATAGTTTATCCTTTAGCTCTCTCAACGTAAAGAATATATTAGTTATTCAACCATTTTTCTCATGTAGTTTAATCCTTTTTAAGGCATTTTCCATTACTCTAAAGATTTAGGTCTCTAAATTTCATGTAAACCCTTTTTTTTTTCAACAAATACTTTTCTATTCGAACAAGTGATTGTTCTTGGGTTCACTTTTCAAGTTTGCAACCAAGAAAAGTCATTAGAGTGAAGAAGGGTTTATGCAACATCAATTACCTAAAGAAACTTAATTGGAATCACAACCCATATCAACTGTTTACATCAAGGCTCCCGTAACCCTAGTTATGGGAGCTTAGCCACTCATCTCCATAGAAGAAAGAGAAAGAATACTTGTATTCTTCATAAACAAATTCAAAGTTCACTTACAAAGGTTAAAAGAATTAATTCTTGAATCTTCAATAGTAATGGAATGATTAGATCCACAAATGTAGTTTGATTCACAGATTTCTATGTTACAGAGAGTTTCAAAGATGAAAAACTAAGATAAAACAATCTCCAAGATTCAAAATATTCTTAATAAAATTGGTATTTATATGCTCCCAGGCTTAGTAGATTTAAAATTTAAACTCAAAAAATGTTGCGTCCAAGTTGATGGTCCAACTGATGGCCCGTCGAAAGTCTGACGATCCATCACATGCACCATCACTGAGTGCCCCAGGATGTTAGGTTTTGTTTTACCCTGACTACTAACTTGGCAGAACGTCGATAGTCTGATGGTCCGTCGCACAGTCCATCGCTAAGACTTCCAAAATCCTGCATTTTATTTAAGCCTGACGGCCAGGTTGACGGTCCTCCACTTGGACCGTCGCATGGATCTTCTGCCTGGAACCTTCTGTTTAGCTCTGATGGTCCTCCCGACGGTACGTCGCATGAATGACGATCCGCTATTTGGACCGTCAGTGACCTTTTTCTGCTGTTTTTTTGAGTTTTCTATTTCAGCTAACTCCTTAACCTGAAATCACTCAAATCCACTATTAAATACGATTTTAGTTGCTTGAAAACACATAATTTTCCTACGAAAAAAATGCAAAATGTTCCAACAAACGTCGAAACATCAACACCCTCAACTTAAGATGATATTTTATCCTCAAGAAACTCAGCACCAAATTACAGATATGGACAATACAATGATAGGCATTCAACTTATTGAACCAATTTTCACACAACCATTCACTTGTCATCCTAATTATATCGCTCAACATATCAGATTCCATAACTGGCATTATTTCAAAATCAATACATATACACAAACATGGATACAAGAATCCACAGAGGACAGCCGAATTAAGTGTAACTCAGGTTTCCCTCACAGTCAAGGAAATCCACCACTTAGTATATTTTATGGATACAAATCAGAACTCTCACACTCGTAAAAGAAGTTACAAACATAGTACCCATACTCATAGGCTTGCCCTTATCATTCAATGCTTCCTTATAGCTGACTCGCTAAGATTAAGCAGGTCTTTCTTAGGCTTGTAATAAGGCTTTGGGGCTAGGTGTGGAAAGACTTTTGGGAAAAAAATGACTCCATACTAGGATTTAACTCTCTTTGCCCTCAAGTTCTACCTACTAAGGCTATTTCTGAACTAGCTCGCTCACTCTTTTCTCATTCACTTGCACTTTACCATAATAAACCCCCCTTATATATATATATATATATATATATATATATATATACACACATACACACACACAAGTATAAGCCACCCTCAACTTATGTTGATGCAATCATTTAATGTGCAGAGTATCTTGAGTAGAACAGGGCCAAATGCTCTAAACCATGCTCTAAATCAACTTTCCCTTAGACAGCTAACAGCTTGACAATAGCCACCCTCAACTCAGGTGTTTTACCTAAGTTTTAGTTCAAAATACCCACTATTGGGCCAGGGCCAGAGCTAAGTGCTAACAACTTAAAGAGAGATAACTAGAGTGATTGGTTTTGAAGAAAAAAAATTAACGTAGGCTCAAAGACGGGTTCAAAAATGGAAAATTCTTTTTGGTGGGGTTAATTACTTTGGCTAAGTAGACTAAAATCATAAGGCGGGCTGCTATCATTTCTTATTTCATCAACTACAACACAACATCAATTGAACCAGGTAAGTTTTAGGTACTACATTGTGTAAGAACTAATGCAAATACTCGCACACAGAGGCAACTGAGTCAACCTATTCTACTATTCCTTAAGATTTATATACCATGTCATGCATATTTTACAAGTCAATCCCAACTACAAATTCACTAACAGTTGATCACATATACTAGAAGCCAAAAGCAAACAGTCATATGGACATAGTCATAGCTTGATATCAACATCATTCATCATCCACATTCACAATAAGGTGCTAACATAAATGAAACTTTTATTTCATGGACTAACATTAACAACAGAACAGGGCTTAAGAAAGGAAAGATGCAAACCTAAAGTTAATCCTAGAAAAGAAAAAAAATATGAACTTAAACATAATACTAGACATGCCGATTCTCCTAGATAGCACATGGGAGGAAAATAATATCGGTATACAACCCCCCATGGTACAAGTACAAAGGAGTGGGTATACTTGTATTACCTCTTATTCATCTGAGGCATCTGTGAAGTGCGGTGAGGAATTTGTGTCCTCACCTGCTCCAATGTTGACCCCATGGTGGTGGGGGTACTCAAAAACTCTCTCTTCGAAATTGGAGGTATAATATCCCGAACTGGGTCTAAAGTTTGCCCCCTAACTAGGACAGAATTGGTAGAGACTCCGGCCACTTCGTCTTTTACTCTCTTCCTTCTTTTCTCTTCATCTTTCCTGGACCTTTTCTTGGCTTTCTTCATGTCATGATGCTCTCGCTCCTCCGGAGTCATATCCTCTCTCATTTTTCTCTTTTCAGCTTTCTGTTCAGCACGATAATCTACCTATTGCTTTTCTTTATCTTTCACTAGTCTCCCCATTAGATCATAATTTTTTCATTAGCATCACTCAATACCAAAGATTGATCAAAAGTGGGTCGTTGTGGCTGCCTGCTCATTAACTCTTCGATGTCAGCCTATGCTTTCTTAAACACTGTCATAAACCTTGCTAGGTCTGGAATAGACAGTGAATCCAGACTTTTGTTGATTCTCTCCTTCATGTGATCCATTTTCATCTGAATATCTTGGAATGGACAGATTGTGTCAGCTACAATTCTCTCAACAAAAGGCTTGAATACTGTAGCCCAAGTGTTAAGCTGCCTTTTGAATTTCTTTTGCAATTTCATAGACTTAGCAAAGTTTTCCTGCATCAACCTATATTCTATAAATTTTGCCCCACCCATTGGTGGTGGAGATTCTAACCCTACAAATGCACTTGATGGCACATAATCAAGTGGTACATAAATGGTAATCGGCAATGGCATACCTGTTGGAATCTCTGAAGTATCTGGGACTAGTGCTGACTGAGTTTGATAGGTCGGTGGTTTGGTGACCCTCATTTTGAACTTTAAGTCATCCTTGGACTTCTCAATGTCTTGCCTATGTGTTGCACGAACCATATTATCCACCCCATGAATCAGAGGCCCACCTGTCTGCCTATATAATTTAGTGATTAAGCAAGGAAATGGTAGAGTGTTTTCCACCTTATGTGCTCTCAAAAATAGCTCATTAGCAATGATCTCACCGAAATCAATCTTTATTCTTGACAGTAAACTAGCAACAAGTATTGCCCGATGAATATCCTGATTAGCGTCACCTCTCATTGGCATAAGTCTCAAACAAACCACAGCCCACCAGAATTTAGCCCGAAAGCTAAGGAATGACTTTGCTATGTGCTCATGTGGGTTTGTATCCCAGGAAGGATTACCATCATCAGTCAACACTCCACACAACCAGGATCTTTGGGCAGAAGCATTACGCAGTCGGTACTCAAGTTCCAAAATAGTAGGTGGGGCTTCATAATCTGGCCCAAACAATATCCTGTTGATGGTTCAGGCTGATATATCAATGGTAACTCCTCGGACTGGCACTGATTCCCTTTTCAACAAATCAGAAACCTTCGATCCCTTTGGAATATCCTTTTCTGCCAATACCAAATAGTTCACAAAAAATTCCCTTACCAAATTCGACTGATACGATCCTGGGGGTTTTCTCATCCATGCTAGTTTGTACTCATTGAAACGATGCTCTAGCTCAGGATATTTATGCAACTCCGCCGTTATAATCTGATACTCCTCAGCAAATGGCCTTTTGATTATCCTACTTGTTGTTGGTGCTAACCCATTATAAAATTTATCCCTTACTCCATCTAGCTGCCATCTGATGGCATCTCTAATTTGAGTATCCTTTTGCCTAATCAATTTGGCATCCTTAATCTTAGTCTCAACCTCGGCTGCTTCAGTTTATACCTCTACATTGGTAGCCCCAATTTCGGCCTCAACTGGGTTGGGGAGAGATGTGACTACCCTTGCCTCGCTGGGACTTGAGCTAGTACTGCTGGAGCTACTGGTGCTACCATTACTCTTCTCTTTAAACTGGGAGAGTGCAGGAAGTGTCTAGTCTTCTTGGAGAGTATTGAAGGCTGGTGCCTCCTCGCTCCTAGAAGGTTCGCCTCAACCTCTTGCTTAACCACCGCCTCTAGTCAATGGTCGTTTTCGTGCCATGGTGCCTGCAAAGAATTATGGATTTAGTTATAAAAACAAAAATCTTCAAAGACAGTAACAAAAATTAGGTTGACGGTCACACTGACGGGCCATCGATGATGCAATGGTCCATCGGTTGGGTCATCAAACCTTATTCAGTTAGATCTAATTTCAAGAGACTTGCGACTGTCTAATTGGCGGTCTGTCAGGTTACTGACGGTCTACCAAGTTTCCCATGTCTGCTTATCTAGTAAGCAACTTCCTTTTGACATTTATGACGGTCAACCTAATGGTCCGTCATAAATTTGACGGTCCGCCAAAGAGACCATCAGTCCTCATTTCAAATTTCAGACTTCTTTTTGACATTTTGTCAAGCAGTTGGTCTACCTTATTCAATTTTTAGCACACAACAACAATAATTTAATGGTTATGCACATATTTTTCTACTCTAAACACTTGGGTTACTCAGACTTTACCTAATAATGTATACCAAATTTCAAAACTCAGACATCAACAATTTACACCACAGAAAGAAGCAAGATGAACCTTTATAACCACAACCATTTCAATCATGTTTTGAACTTTGGAGAAATAATAAAATGGGTTAAAATCATACCTTGATAATGCAGAAGTTTCACCCTAGTTGCTTGCACTTCAGAAAGAAAAATTACTTAATACTTTAGCCTGCGATTCCTTCTTTTGTTGTGATGAGGATAAAAGAAAGGAAAGGACTAGTTTAAATAGGGGAGAAGAAAGAATATGGAGAGTCCTAAAGGGAGTAACTGCCTTCAGATACTTAGAATCCATAGGGAGTTGTACAGTTTTAGAATTTAAAGAGGTTACAATGTACGTAACCGCCTCATTTTATCTCTTAAAAAGTGCTTGGGTCAAGTACGGGTCATTTAAATATGCATCATCTTAACCCGACCTGACCCAGCATTAAGGTTATAGTGATGGTTGACTTGACGGTCCGTCAGGTATTCGTTGGTCTGCCAGGTTGGCCGTCAAAGCTTACCAGAAACTGCGCAACTTTGTTTTATTGTGATGGTCACTTCAACGGTCCATCAAGTGGTCTGTCGTACCTTTCTAGAAACTCAATATTCAGCTTCATTTTGACGATACCTCTAATGGTCCATCAGTTTGTTGATGGTCTGCCAGCTCAACCATCAAGCCTTATCCAGAATGATCAACTTTTCACATTGACTTTGACGGTTAGAGTGGCGGTCCATCGGCACTTTGACGGTCCGTCGATTATCCCGTCGACTACTCATCAATTGTAAAACCTCTTCTCTTTCAGCAATTTTAGTCCTGTACACTCCACAAACACATCAGATTGTACAAAAACAACAAATAAATTTTGATTACGATTACAACAACACTTGGTGGGTTGCCTCCCACTAGTGCCTAATTTAATATTGCAGCACAACACAGTCATTTTGATTACTCAGAATTTATTAAGATAGATAGTAAATATGCACTTTATCGAGTCCATTGAACCGATATACAACTTCATTCATTGCCCATTCACTTTGAAGACACTTTCGTCTTCGTTTATAAGTTCAACTACTCCAGATGAGTAGACTTGATTAACATGAAATAGACCAGAACATTTTGATTTTAACTTACTTGGGAATAGCTTCAATCTGGAGTTGAAAAGAAGCACCCAATCACCCTTATGAAAAACTCTTTTTTCAATCCTCCGATCATGGTACTTCTTCATCTTCTCCTTGTAAAGATCAGATCTTTCATTTTATCCGATATGGAACTCATCCATCTCATTTAGCTGCTCCAATCTCAACTCTGCTGCTTCATTCCAGTTTAAGTTCAGCCTCCTAAGTTCCCACAACGCTTTATGCTCCATTTCGATTGGTAAATGATATGCCTTGCCATAAACCAACTAGTATGGTAACATACCAATTGATGTCTTGAAAGCTGTTCTATATGCTCATAAGGCATCATCAAGCTTTCTAGACCAGTCTTGTCTGCTAGTATTCACTGTTTTAGCAAGTATGGCTTTGAACTCTCTATTCAAAATCTCCACTTGCCCACTAGTTTATGGGTGGTAGGGAGTCCCTACTTTGTGTTACTTAAAACCATACTTTGCTAAGGCAGCTTGAAACACACGATTGGAAAAGTGAGATTCATCATCGCTTGTAATGGTGTGTGGCACCCCAAATCGAGTGAAAATGTTCCTTTTAAGGAACGCAACTACTCTCTTCCCTTCGTTGTCAGCCAAAGCAACGGCTTCAACCCATTTTTATACGTAATCAACAGCAACTAAAATGTATTTCATCCCATATGAGCTCATGAAGGGCCCCATGAAGTTGATGCCTAAAACGTAGAATAATTCCACCTCTATTATTTTTGTCAAAGGCATTTCATGGCGCTTGGAGATTGACCCCTGCCTCTGACATTGGTCACATCTTCTCATGAACTCATAAGCATCTTTGAATAAAGTTGGCCAATAGTAGCCGCTTTGAAGCATCTTTCTAGCAGTACGGTCATCATCATGATGAACTCCAACTGGGGAAGCATGACATGCTTCCAATATACTCAACATATCTACTTTTGGAACACATATCCATATGATACTGTCAGCATATCACCGAAATAGATACAGCTCATCCCAAAAATAATGTGTCACATCATGAAGATATTTCTTTCTTTGATGAAAAGAAAAAATTTCCAAAATCACCTCACTCACGACATAGTATGCGAAATCAGCGTATCAAGGTATTTTCTCCATAATAGCAGCCAAGATTTTCTTGTCTAGAAATACATCATTGATCTCAATTTCATCTCTAATTGCTTGCTTACCTTCCATCCTAGACAGATGATCCGCAACTTGGTTTTCGCAATCAAATTCTTGAAGCAGCAGCACCCATCTAATTAACCTTGGTTTTGTATCCTTTTTCTTTATCAAATATCTCAAGAGTGTATGGTCAGTGTGGACCACCACCTTAGTTCCTAGCAAATAGGCCCAAAACTTCTCAAAATTATAGACTACTACAAGAAGTTCCTATTCTATGATGGTGTAGTTCTTTTGAGCTCAATTTAGTGCTTTGCTGGCATAATAGATTGGATGAAATAACTTGTCCTTCTTTTTTCCCAGCACAGCTCCAAGGGCAACACCACTTGCATCGCACATGATCTCAAATGGTTTTGACCAATCCGGTGCAACAAAGATAGGAGTATCAACCAGCTTCCCTTTAAGGCATTCAAATGCCTTCAAGCAATCATCATCAAAGACGTACTTATCTTCCTTCTCCAAGAGTTTGCAAAGTGGGTTTGCAATCTTAGAGAAGTCTTTTATAAAGCTCCAAAAGAAGCCAGTATGACCAAGGAAACTATGCATTCCCTTCACTGAGATGGGAGGTGGTATCTTCTCAATAACCTCAACCTTAGCTCGATCGACCTCTATCCCCTTTGCTAAAATTTTGTATTCGAGAACAATGCCCTCCTCCACCATAAAGTGGCATTTCTCCTAATTAAGCACAAGGTTGAACTCCTCACACAGCTGTAAGGCTCTACTAAGATTCACCAAACACGGCTCAAATGAATCTCCTACCATAGAAAAATCATCCACAAACACCTTCAAGGTGTCTTCAACCATATCTAAGAAAATGGACATCATGCATCATTGAAAGGTAGCGGGTGCATTACACAATCTAAATGGCATCCGCTTGAATGCAAAAGTGCCATATGGGCTTGTGAATGTCGTCTTCTCCTGATCTTTAGGAGCAATAGAGATCTGATTGTAACCAGAATAACCATCCAAGAAATAATACCACCCCCTTCTTGCCAACCGATCAAGCATTTGATCCATAAAAGGCATTAGGAAGTGGTCCTTCAAAGTCCATGAGTTGAGTTTTCGATAATCCATGCAAACCCTCTACCCAGTCATAGGCCTGAGTGGAATCAACTCATTATTTTTGTTTGCAACAATAGTCATGCCCCCATTCTTGGGGACACATTGAACTGGACTTACCCAATTACTGTTAAAAATAGGGTAAACCACTCATGCATCCAGCCACTTAATAATTTCTTTCTTAACCATCTCTTGCATCGGTGGATTAAGATGGCGTTGGTGCTCAATGTTTGAAGTATATTCTTCCTCAAGATGTATCTTATGAGTGCAAATGCCAGGGGAAATACCTATAATATCTGTAATAGTCCAGCCTATTGCCCTTTTGTACCGCCAAAGCACAGAAATAAGTTCTTCAACCTACTGCTCGCCCAAATCAGCTACAATGATCATGGGTAGTGTGTTTCTATTGCCCAGAAACACATACCTTAAATGCCCTGACAGCTCCTTCATCTCCAATACTGGTGGCTCTTCAATGGATGGCTTAGCCGGTGGTGTTGGTCTATTTTTAATATCAAGATCTAGTTTCTTAGGAGCATAAAAGTATGATCACATTCCTGTCAAAGAACATACAGTCTCCTCATACTCCTCAATGCCTTCACAATCGAAATTCATTAGTACTACAGTTAAAGGCTCTACAGCAAATTTCTCCTCTATCGGTACCTCCTGCTCATCCTCATAATAGACATCAATAATATAGAACACACTCATCTCCTTATGTTGCTTCATAGATTGGAACATATCAAATTACACCACTTCAACATTCATCCTGAATAAGAGCTCATTAGCTCAAAAATCAATAAGCATAGTTCTAGTTGTGAGGAAAGGCCGACTCAAGATTATGGTCACTTTGAAGTCCACCTCGCAATCCAGAATAACAAAATCCACAGAGAATATAAACCTAGCCACCTTGACTAGCATATCATACAAAACACTAATGGGTTGCTTTACTAACCTATCTGTCATCACAAGTCGCATGTTTGTAGGTATGGGATCACCCAAACCCAACTTTTTATAAACATTAAGCGGCATCAAGTTTATACTAGCTCCCAAATCACTTAGAGCTTTTGTTAAATTAAGAGACCCACTAGTGCACGGGATGGTAAATACTCCCGGGTCTGCCTTCTTCTGCACCAAAGACCTTGAGGAAATAGTACCACAATGATGGAGATTGTCCATCGGCTCATAGCTAATCATCCACATCTTTGTGACAAGGTCTTTCATGAACTTCGCATACCCAGACATTTGTTCCAATGCCTCCACCAATGACAAATTGATCATCAACTACTTAAGAATGGCCATAAATTTGCCAAACTTTGTGTCATCGGCCTTCTTCTTTAATCTATGAAGAAAAGGAGGCGGTGGTTTTGGTAGAGAAGTCACCACTGCTTCATTTTCCTTGTCTTTCCCTTTTCTAATCCATCAACCAACTGTTGATTAGAAGGAACATCAATGTCATCCTGCTTCTTAGACTCCACAGGATTACTTTCTTTAAGCTTAACATCTTCTTTGATCACCTCTTCAATAATAGCTTTGCCCATAGAAGGGCCTGGCAATACCTCACCACTCTATGTGGTAATTGCCA
The DNA here is from genome assembly GCA_030864225.1 of Capsicum baccatum var. pendulum. Taxonomy (NCBI): domain Eukaryota; kingdom Viridiplantae; phylum Streptophyta; class Magnoliopsida; order Solanales; family Solanaceae; genus Capsicum; species Capsicum baccatum. The sequence goes on from CM061550.1 coordinate 137,473,127, forward strand.
TGCAAGAGCCATAATTTTGAGGGTTCTGAACTGTATCACTTGGCAAAGTTTTTCTCTTTCTATGAATCAATGTTGTTGAGAGTTGGCTCATTTGCTGCTCCAACTATTTGATAGAAGTAGAATGTACGTTTACCAACAGACTCATAGAAGAAAAATTACTCTTTATAGTAGTCACCTCAGAGTTAGTAGTCTCAACTCTCTTTAATAATTTCTCCATCATGTCCTCCATGTACATCTTACCAGACCTAATTGAAGCATTATCTTTGCTTCCAGGAGGTACATATAGTCCACTCCTATCATTCTTGCTCTTCCAGTTTCCTTGATCCCTATCCTTGTAACCAGCCTTGTCGTAATAGTTTCGACCTTAATTTCCTTGGTTATTGCCTTAGAAACCCCCTGATTATTTAGATAGTTCGTATCTTCTTCTGAATTAGAGTCAACTCTACCTTGGGATGCAACAGCTTTCACCTTCTTTGTTTTTCCAGATAATAGATGTTTAGTCAGCAAATCCATCTGTATCTTTAAGTATGCCATATCTTGGTCACGTATCTCCTACATTTTGTATTGCTCTCTAGTCATACCACGAGATACAATAGGACTTGCTACCATAAAATCCCTGGTTTGCCAAGCTCTACTCTATTTTGTCCTCCGATCAAGCATCTCTGAAGCTTCTGGAAGGGTAAGATCAAAAAAAGACCCTCTTGTAGCATTATCCATAGGTAGCTTCATAATAGAGTTTAGAGCTCTATATAGAGTCTCCATCAAATGAATATCCGTCATATTATAATTCAGGCACTGCATCAACTTCTTTTTAAACCTCTCCCAGGTTTCATAAAAAGCTTTAATGGGAAGCTGCCGAAAGTTACTGATTTCATCTCTCAACTATACCCTCCTAGAAGGTGGAAAGAACCTTTCTAGGAAAGCCTCTTTCAACTGCCTCCAGTTGGTGATAAATTCGAGAGTCAGCCCATTAAACCACAGTGCCGCCTCCCCAGATAGAAACAATGGAAATAAACACAGGCGTATAGTATTTTGGCCCACTCCTGGGTTATCGAAAGACTTGCAAATGGTGACAAAGTTCACCAAGTGCATGTTTGGATCATCTTCGGGAAGACCACCAAACAACCCCTTAAGATAAAGGAGTTAAATTATTGTACTGGTAATATTGAAATTAGCACCAGGTGCTAGAGGTGGAGAAATGTTAGTTGGAACCGAAATATATATTCACCTTCTTCATCTCGTGTTGCTCTTTTTTGGCCATTGTACATTGCTCAATGCAACACACAGATAGAGGAGTTGCAATTTTGCTTTTTTAGATGCTTGATAATGCCTTGGAAATTACTTTCCTTCTCCTTTTAGCCTTAATCTCTAATGGAGTGAATGGGTATAAACCTCTTTGATGGAATGCAGCCCTCTTAGATGTCAATTTCTTTATAGAAGCAGTTAATGCATTAATAGCATTAATCACTACATCATGTTTTGCCTTGCATTCTTGACATTTGCATGTAGAACATTTACTATGAGAGGCAAAATCTGTATAACCAGTATGATCATGCTCATAATAGTTTATTTTAAATACTATGAGATAAGCATCATTATCACCAACAGCAGCACCACTACCACCACCAACAGCTCCATCACCACTAAGACCATCAACAACAACAAGCCCACCCTCTAAAATTATTTTTCTTAAAATGATTGTTGCTCCAAACAATTTTATTTTTAATTTGTCAATGACCTTAGGGTCTGACAAAGTTTGCACAGGCCGTTAAATAAGAAAAAATGGCATCTTCAACTCTCGATTGATCGGAACTAGTGACGAATACACAATTTAACATAAATCATTACATACATTAGAATAATGATTAGATCATTCAAAAAACTCATTAATTAAAATAAAATTTTAATTATAATTATACTTACTGAATCATTTAGGAGTAGAAGAGATCAAGAAATTTTGTATTTTTATCAGTTGTGGCCGACAACCATCTCAAGATTCTTGGATAGGAAACTTCTTTCTAGTAGTTCACTTGTTGTCTCAAATAAGGAATGGCTTCAAATCCCAAGCCTATAAAATAACGCCAATAAATCAAAACCATTATTGAGTAAAAAAAATGAATGATATCATAATAAAAGAAAGAAACATTTACCATGAAAGCCCATGAAAAGCCATATAAGTTGATTGTATTTGGCGCTAACGGAGTCAACAAATATTTGACAGTCATTTTGAAGCTTTCATAACACCAAGGATAGTTGTTAAATGCCTCAAGATCCTTGGAGTGCTTTATTAAACCAACGCTCATGTTATTGTTAACGTCTCTCGCCTAAAGAATATTATGTACAAACCAAACCAAGCACAATGATTGCTTATGCTTCTTTAAAATTCTTTTACCTTTCAACGTTTCTATTAAATTTTTGTTTTTGAAGCTTGGACCAATAATGGACACTAAGTCATCATGATCACACGACTTGCTTTTGCATTTTTTGAGTGTGTGGGGTACTTTTGGGGGGTTAGAATAGGTATAACATGAGAAGGAGAAGGAGAACAACATTTTAGTCCAGTAACTATGACAAACTCCTTCAACCAAAACAAACAAGTATGCCACAGTAATCTATCCATACCTCATCCATGTCATCTTTGTTCTCATACATAAACCTACGCTTGAGAAGTTCATATACCATTTTTATTTGAAAACGAGCATTGTTGTCCTCCGGCAAATCAAGATATTTTTCAAAGCATCTGTCCCTAAAATAAGCATCCAATTTTATTCTCAAAGTATTTTTCTGAAGGCGTCAAAAGATTTTCTCATGGCTGACTTAACCACGAAATCACCCGTTAAATCTGTGGCACCATCGCACTGTATTCTCATAGGATAATGATCAATGCTGAAGGTTTTGACCAACTCTTCGGTGGAAGGGCTATTAGCATTTGGATCATCTCTTTTGAAATATTCCTCTTCCCTGCGTTCATCATATTCTGCTCCTGATTGAGATAACGCATGTAAAGCAAGCTCATAGAGTGGTGGATGTAGCTAACTGCTTAAATTGTTCCTTTACTAGAACTTGATTCAATTTCTGTTTTTTTGAGAGCCATATTATCTTAAAATAATAGTTACAACAAATCACATATCTGTTGCACCAGGTAGGTTATCCTTTGTACCAAATAACTAACCTGTTGCAATAGATGAGCAATCTGTTGCAATAATACAAAATAAATCACTCATATTTTAAGATAGATGAATGGTTTGTGCAACAGATCACACATCTGTTGCAATATATGAGTGATATATTGGAATAGTTAAATAACCAGTTACAATAGGTGAGTAATCTGTTGCAATAATATAAAATATATCACTCATCTATTGAGAAAGATAAATGGTCTATGCAACAGATCATATATCTGTTGTAGCATATGAGTGATATGTTGGAACAATTAAATAACCTGTAGCAATGGCTGAGTGATCTATTGTAATAATACAAATTATATTACTCATCTATTGAGAAAGATGAATGGTCTGTGCAACAGATCACACATCTATTGAAATATATGAGTGATCTATTAGAACAGTTAACTAACCTGTAGCAACGACTAAGTAATATGTTGTAATAATACAAAATATAGCACTCATTTATTGATAAAGATAAATGGTATGTGCAACAGGTCACACATCTGTTGTAACATATAAGTGATCTGTTGCAATAGTTATCAATTGTCAATACTGTTTAGATATTCTCCAACAAAAGGGTCGTCTATCGCAATAGATGAATGATCAGTTGGAAAAATCAAGTCTTGGACATGTCCTATTGGAACAGTTGATAGGATTTTATCCAACAGAAGGTTCATCTATTGTATCAGATCTTTAATTCGATGGTTCCTCCGTTGCATCAGATAGTTAATCTATTGCATCAGATTTTTAATTTGATGATTCCTTTGTTGTATTCAATAGTAAATATGTTACATCAGAAGGTTAATCTATTACAACATATAGTTAATCTATTGCATCAGATAGTTTAACTGTTGTATCATATGATTAAACTGTTACATCATATGTTAAAACTATTGTATCAAATTTTTTATTTGATATTTTCTCTGTTGCATCAGATGATTAATCTGTTACATCAGATGGTTAATCTGTTGCATCAGTTATTTAATCTGTTGCATCAAAATTTTAATCCGATGGTTGCTCTATTATATCAGATGGTTGATCTGTTGTATCATATGCTAAATCTGTTGCATCAGATGGTTAATATATTGCACCAGATGGATAATCTGTTGGAGAAAAAAATAGTAGCATGATTTTCTTCAATTGAACAATAGCAATATCACCATTTTTACCAAGAACAAGAACAAATCAACCCAGCAACGATAGCGACACAAAAAATACCAAAATCGTTATTTTGTTTGTATAAACACAAATAACAAAAATCAAACTTCAAAAAAACACAACAAACAACAAAAAATAATAATTCACTTCGAAAAAAAAAAGAGAAGAAATACCAGAAATTAGGTTTTTATTCAAACTGTATTTCAAATTAAAGCAACAAATATTGAAATTATTAACCAATACTATAAGAGAAGTTGACTCAAGTTCCTCGTTTTCTTCAAAACTAAAAAGACCATAATTTTTTACCTGTGAAAGAAGAAAAGAAACTATGAAGAATTTAAAGTTATTATGGTCGGAGAGCAAGGCTGTCACATCAATTGACGGTTGAAGTCGAAAAGGAAACCGAAGCCCAACTATTTATCGTTGGAGGTTGAAATTGCCGATGATTGAAAGGAGAAATTTACAGAACTATTGATTTAGAGAAGCTGTCGAGAGAGAGGAGAGAGATGGTCGATGATTTGGATTGAAGAGGAGTGTGGGTTGGGTTGATTTGTATTTTTAAAAAGATTAGAAAGTTTTAAAAATATTAATCAAGTCCACAATAAACTTAATCAAGTTTCGTAATTATGTTTGACTCTTTAAGTTGATCAATGTTAACAATCCTTCATTCAAGACTTAAAAGACACCTTTCGTTCAATTTTCTCATGTTACTCTTTCTTTACAAGTGTGAGATGATGACTTTCAAGTCTTTAATTTTTAAATAAATTGGTCTAATGACACGTGTCAATACAAGTCTAATGACACGTGTCAATACAAGAAAAAACATACTCCTTTTTATTATTATTATTATTATTATTATTATTATTAGTATTATTATTATTATTATTATTATTATTATTATTATTATTATTATTATTATTATTACTAGTGAAGTTAGCGGTGCTTCGCGCGGTCATAAAATTATTTATGCTTCATGCAGTCATAAAAGACTTCATTAAATTTATGAATTAATTTTTTTAACATCTAATTAAATTTAAAAGTTCAAAATATTTTTAAAAAAATTCTGAAATAAATCTTGAATATTCAAATTCATTCAACAATAACAGAAATTCAATAAATACAGTTTTTTTGAATGTCATAATTGAGATTGAAATTTTTAAGTAATTTCAATTAAATAACAATGTTGATTTCAATGAAAACCAGCCAAATGTTTTTGAACTATTTATTCATGTGAGCAAGTCTGTAAAATGACTTCTTAATTGCTATGATTGTTCATTTTCTTTATTTACTTTAAATCTTTAATATTCTTAATAGCCTTCAAAACTCTTCATTTTCTCTTTTTACTATAATAATAACTGATAGAAGAGGAAGATAAAGAGTAGTAATTAAGAGAATTTAAGTTAAAAAGTTTCAAAAGCATAAATGCACCTGACATTCATTTTAAGGAAGCCTAAATGAAATTATTTGCAATGATTATAATTGTAACCTAAGTGTTTATGTAAGGCCCCGGAAAGTTCCCTCGTAGTTTGAGTCGTAGGGCATGTCAAGTGAGGCGTGACTTCGGCCCTAAAAGATTGAAAAGTTGCTTCCTAAGTAAGTAACGTGTTAACCATATGGAATTTCCCTAATTTCTACTTTTTATCACATGGGAAATCTGATAATCTTTCCATCGATATAAGATTTGCCCAAATCGAACACTCGGGTAAGAAGTTATGGCCGATTTAAGCCTTCATCGTAAAACTGCATCGTTTAAGAGCCTAACGCGTCACGGAGAGGGTGCATTTAGCAATTTTCAAATTTTAGTGGGACTCCATGATTGTGGTGCGTCATGGAGGAGTCCCAGGTCTCAACCAGTTGGAAATTGCAATGGCTCGGCATCACGGAGGATGCCATTTTCCCAATTGTCAAATTTTAGTGAGCCAGCACGATTAGTGGCGCGTCACGGAGGCTAGAAAAATTGGGTTTCAGTTCAATTTTTCCAGTTTTGCACAGATGTTTAAAAAGGTGTTTTGGACTTTTTCCAAGCCTATAAAATCGTGGAAACACTAAATCAAAGCCATTTGCAAGCATCCTCTAAGGATTTTATCAAGTTTTCTCTCAACAAGAACCCTAAATACTCAAACCCTCTTCCAAGAATCTCAAGAATCCACCATGGATTTTTTAAATTGAGTCAAGATTCAAGGTTTTCAAGTCAAGGACCTCAAGAACCCTCATTCTAGAGCAAGAATAGAGTTTCAAAAGTGAGAGTTCATCCAAAGCTTTTAACTCAAGGTATGTGAGGTTTTGAACTTGGGTAACCCTTTCACCCTTGTGCCCAAAATGTTTATTTACATCATGATTTTGCTGAAATTATGGGAGTTTTACATGAGTTTGAATTGGGGTTTTCACCCATATTTATTTAATGCATTATGTTGATATTTCTCATGAATTAAGAGTTAAATGGCATGATTTCTACATATTTTCTTGAGTTTTTACAGTTGGATAAACCTCATGACTTTACTCTTTGAGAAGCTTATATTTGAAATATTGAGATATTGAAGCATATGACTACATTGAGATTTTGAGATGAATTGCTAAAATTTCTAGATTTCCACATGATTTATGAATCTATATGCTATATATTATGCTTTTGATAAGCTTTAACTTGAAATTGAACTATGGCTTAGTAAGCCCTATTCGAGACTTAAGAAATTATGAACTCTCGTGCTATAAGCACCCATGATTTGAGTATTTTGAGATGGTTGAAAATTGAATTGACCAAATGGTCCGAAAGGTTTGAAATCCACTTTACTATACGAGATTATTGATTTGATTAATGGGTTCGTGGTGAACTATGAGATTGGTCTAAAAGTAGATTTTTATGAGATGAGCGCAGGTAATCTAAAGGGAGTAGTATTTAGCACCGAGCGGGTAATATACTATAGTTTCTTACCGCAAAAACTACGTGCCACCAAAGGATGATAGCCTGAGGCTGATTATATTATGATTATGAGTGGGCCTGAGGCCGATTTGATTTTAGTGATCACTAGACCTAGGTTATACTCCCTGGCAAGAGTATGACGCTCCTACTCAACGTGGGGTCTCTTCCTTAGGAGGACAAAACTTTGGAATCCATGTAGCTCACATGGTCTATGTCAGTTATGAGAACCTCCCTTGCCTTTCGAACTTTGAAATTAAATGCTTATTTTCCTTCCCTATAAGCTATTTTCCTAAATGGTTGAATTGTAAAGATATTCCCTAATCAAGGTATTGATTTGAGATGAGATATTTTCTAAAGTGAATGAAATGCCTTCAACTATGTTTTCAAGTTTTATGATTTCGAATTCCAAGTATATGAGTTCTAAATGATTATGAAGTGTTGAGCATTGAAGAAGTTTTACTCTCCATGAGACATATGCATGAGTTGAAAGTATTGTTTAACGCCCCCTAGCCTTTAGGTATTTAGAATAAGAGAAGTTTTCTGATTTTGATGTTAAACAATGATGACTCATGAGATTTCTGTTACATGCCTCATTCTTTATGATTTATGAGCTTTACATCTTATACTTGTTCAAGCCATGTGAGTCGTCTCATAATGCATACATGATTTGATTAAAGAAGATTGTTACTATTTTATTCATATGCATTCACCCCCGCATACTCAGTACATTTCAAAGTACTGATCCACATATATGTCTATGTGATACATTGTCTTATAATGTAGGTTCAGATGCTCAGTCCCAGTCTCACCCGTGATTCTTTGAGAACCTTGCCTACGTTTTCTACAGTGGTGAGTCCTCTTGGTTCGAGAACCGATCTTCAGATGTTTACTGTGCTTGAGAGACTATGTTTTATTTCCAGTCCATTTCAAGTCAATTGGGACCTGTCCCAATGGCTCTCTAGATTTTGATTCATAGAGGCTTTGTCAGACTAGTATCAGACTTGTGACATGTCGAGAGGGATCAGTATTGTGGTTTTGTTGAGATTTCTCTATGTTGTGGTCATATGAACCAATTATCCTTTCTTATTTCCTTTCTTGTGATATGGCTATGCGAGTGTTTAAGTCTATCCTTATCTTGAATTGGGTGTTTTTGGGTAGAAACTGGCTCTAAGGGTTAGCTTAGGGCTACTTGTAGTCTTAAGCACCATGTGACGTTCCGGGAGGCGATTTTGAGTCGTTACAGTTTATTAGCTGAATTATTACAAGTCACGACAGTACAATATATACTTTTTGCTTAATTAAATGTTAAGCTGAAGTATTTTTTTTTAATTCAAATAGTTAGGAGATTATTATTATTTAATAAAATAAAGAAAAATATCCAAAAAGAAAAAAAAAAGGTCTTTTAAGCGATAAAGAAATACTACATCACCTTATTTTAGATGTTTATAAGTATTTAACTTTGATTTGTTAATACTTTCATAACTTTCATCTTCTTTAAAATCTAAATATAAAAAATATTTTAAAAAGAAATCAGAAAAAAATAAAAAAATAAAAAATTTAACTCTTCTGTCACAAATTTATAGACCAATTGGTAGGAAACATTTCTTCCTCTTTCTGTACCTGAAATACATGATGATAGAAAATTACTGTTAAGATGATTATTAATATGATCATACAAAAATATTATTAAAACGGATCAATAAAGAGAAGACGAAAAGATGAGGTGTAAGTAAGATGATTAAAAAAGTAGTTCTTGAAATTTATAATGAAGCATAAAATAAATAAAATAAAAATTGAGAAGACGAAATTTCCTTTAAAAAAAATAAAATTGAAGAGCAGAAATAAAAGCCACAAAATATAAATTTTTGGTCAAAGAACTGTATACATCATCATCTAATAAACCACATTTATATATAAATAAAGATTGCATATTTAAAGATAAATGTTTATATAACAATATATATCAGTTTGTTTTATGTTAGAAACAAAATAATTAATATAAACAAAGTGTAAAACTTTATAATAAAATTTTTTATTGAATAGTACATCTTGTATTCGGTGAAATAGTTATTCGACAAATTTACATAAGCACGAATTCGTGTATCTCTATTATTAATAAACCATTAAAAAAAAATTATTTTTCTAAACTAATTTGGCCATCTCTCTAGATGCATTATACATTCTTCTTCGTCTTGACGATAAACTTACACAAAATTAATTTGATCATTCTTTATTTGATGAATTTTGTACCGCCATCAAACTTCCTTCTTCATCATTGGTGAACTTGTGTTTGGTTCTTATTACACAAGAAGAAACTTTGATAATATATCTATAATCTTCATAGTAGTCATATTGGGAATCACGTTTTCAATGCCCTCTCTTTTGATTATTGAACACGTGATTGATGAAAACAATGAAAAAAGTTTGAAAAGGAGAAAAAAAAAATATACTAATAAAAAGGAGAAGAAATGGAAATGAGCATCCAAAAACTTTATAGATTATTGTTATTTATAGACTGATCAAGTAGTTGAAAAGATATTTTATTAAATAGAGAATACAAATAGTTGGAGGTTTTCTTATAACTCATGAGATATAATTAAATGTAGTAATTATGATATAATTTTTTTAATTGATAAATAAATTAATTAATAAAAAAATAATGAAAAAAATTCAAAAAAAAAAAAAGAAAAACGATAAATAGTAGTGAAGGCCATAGAGAGGTGCCACATCATCCTCTCTATATTTCTCCTTTATATATATATATATTGAGTATTATTACTGCTAGTGAAATGAACCATGCTTCGGGCGGTCGTAAGATATACTTTATTATTGATATACAAATTGTATTAATACTCAAATATGTACAATGTGTTAAGATATACTTCAGCATTAGATATACAAACTATTCTAATACTCAAATATGTAGAATGTGTTAAGATTTCTTTATTTTTCAAATTCAAATAAATTAAATTTAATGTTTAAATTTATTTCATTATTTACAATTAGTTTGGGGGAAAAACTTTCATTCTTTAATTAAGAGTTTTTGGCCTTGTAAGAATACTTGAAATCGTATATCTATGTAAGTGGTATAATTTTATTCTTCTTAAAAAATTTATTTAATATGTTTAACTAATTAAATCGTGAATCGAATAAATAAAAATTCAAATTCATAAATCAAAAATCATAGTTCCACTTTTGCATCTAAACATATCTAATGTTTTAAATGTTAAGAGTAATAAACATTAAAATAATTTGTAAAAAGATATTTTCTCTGCTTCATATTAGTTGAAAATATTTTATTTTACACAATGATTAAGAAATTATAAATAAGAAGTAATGTTACTCATTCATTCCTTAAAAAAAATTGAAAACTTTACAAACAAGTTTAAACACTTTTAAAAAGAACTGATTGAAAGAATAATATGAAAAAAAAAATATTAATGATTTCTTAATTTAACAAGGTAACCAACTAATATGAAATTACTATTTTTAGTAAGATAATCAACTAACATGAGATAAGAAGGAATAAGCTTAAAGAAAATTTTATCATGGTCCTTAATTACTATTCTTAATGGCTTGAATTTTTATACTACAATGATAATTCTCTTCATCATATGCAACAGAATTTATCTTTTTGAAGCTCGTATTCTTTGAATTTCAAAAATATAACAAAAAGTATTTCTGATTGTAATTCAAATATTTCAATTTTGACCATCAAGATATGTCTCTGTGTAGAGTTATAACTACCAACAATTACCGTGAGAAAATAGAAAAGGATCAATAAGTTACTAATAGTGATAATTGAGGTATTTATTCTTGCAGTAATAACATAAAATAATTAAATAGAGGAAATCGAGAAGATAAAAAGAAGTTAGATATATTGTACTCGCTCCGTTTTGAATTAGTTGGTTCCTATGGACTTGACATATTTATTAAGAAATTAATAAATATAGATGTATGTTACATAGTTACCCTTGTATATCTTTAAAAGTTCAATAATTAATGTAATGATTAAACAATGAAATTTGATACATATTACCTCATTTGATGCATTACGTCTAGAACATTGAGTATTTATAATTGAAACTAGTAATAATCATTTAATTTTGATTTTGAGAATTGAGATTATTTATGCATCATTCAATAATTTTGAAAACTGTCATCTATTTAGTAATGCTATCAAGGATAAAATGAAAAACATATGTGTACAATTAGGGCTGAGCATAAAATACCGAAAATCGAATTATCAAACCGAATTAAAAAAAATTGATAACTGGTATTCGATAACTCGGTATGTGTTATGGTATTTGGGAGTAAAATTTCAACATTTCGGTATTTGGGATTGGGTTTGGTACAAGATGTTAATACGGTTTGATATTCGGTATTTACCGAATATCGAATTTGTATATATGTGTGTGTGTGTCTAATCAACCCAATAGACAGTAGTATTAGTTATCTCAAAGAATCTCTAGAACCTTGGTAATATATTCGTAAAAAGCAATAAGAAGAATACTAAATAGGGTTTCGATTAAATATACTCTTTGAAGTTTAAACTCACATTTGCACATCTCCAACTTTTATATGGTATTACCAAATACCATACCGAATCGAAATTTAATTTATCGATTATCGAATTACCGAATCAATGTCTATAAGTATGGTATGTGGTATCTACATTCAGATACTGATTATCGAAGAACTTTAAAAATACCGAACTGAATATCAAATGCCCACTCCTATATATAATAGTTTTGATTTTAGAATTTGAACAATTAAATTAAAACAAGTATTTATAAAAAGGGAAAAAAACCAAGGTCAACTAATATAAAACGAAGGAAGTATTAAAATAAGAGAGAAATTGACCCCAAATCGAAAAAATACATTAAAAGAAGTGTCACAGCTTTCTCATTCCAATTTTATGTAAATACTAGTTACTAATAGCCCGTGCAAGGCACGGGCCAAACAAATATTTTTTTTAACTTCATTTTAATTATGGTAATTTATAGTATTTTTTTACGTATTTTTTTGAAATATATAACAGATTTTTTTAAAAAAATATTTTGAGTTGTTAATTATTTTAATTTATAATATTTTTTATGTAATTTTCAAATAATATATATTACTCTCCTTGTCCAAACTTTTGTAGCATTGATAGTCAAACACATTTTCTAAATAACTTAAGTTTTAAATTATTGTGATGTACAATATTTTTTCTTCTATTCCAATTTAAGTGTCATAATGCTTAGATGACCATAATAATTAATTAGGGATGATATAGTTAAATTACGATTGAAGCAGCGGAGCAGACATGTCTTAATGACTCATAACAACTAATTAGAAGTGATATAGCAAAATTACAATAAAAAATACTTGTGAATTTTTTTTAAGGGGACCTCATATAAGATGTCAAGTTAATTTAAATCATGAAGAGTTAACTTATCATTTTATATCTATTTTATCTTTTTTATCAAATATTATTAATTTTAATACTTAGATGACTTATAATCATTAATTAGGAGTGATACTTAATAAAGTTACGATTGAAGCAGCTGAAGCAGACATGTCATAAATGTCTATTTTACTTTTTTAATTAAATACTATTAATTTTTAATATATTAATGACTTATAATAATTAATTAGAGATAATATAATAAAATTACGGAGAAAGCAGGCAAGAGAAGGAGGCATGTTGACGGAGATAATACACGTACGGCCTTGTCTTAAAAATTAGGCAATTAAGTTATAAGAAAAATTTGCAACTTACAACAAATTAAGATATACTGGTTATAAATTTATGTCAAATCATTCCTAAAAAGATATACTTACAACATATAAAACATGAACGTAGAAATGAAGCCCATAAATATGGTGAAATATGCTTTGCTTTTCCTAAAAAGACATAGTTACAACATATAAAACATGAACGTAGAAATGAAGCCCATAAATATGGTGAAATATGCTTTGCTTTTCAAAAGAAGAACATGCTTTACTTTTGAAAATAATTGTCTATAATAGGTATATAAATGATGTACACATCATTCTTACCAAATTTCACTTGTAAAATTACATTTATATGTAACTAGTAAAATTGGCCGCGCTTTGCGCGGTATATGACTATGACATTAAGATTGTATTATGAAATTCTTGCTAATTATCCAAACCGAGCAAAGTACTCCCTCTATTTCAATTAATAGAACACATAAGCATCCCGTAATGGACGTGCTTTACTAAAAGAAGACTGCAGTACATGTAAAACAAAAGTGAAGCTCCTAAAGAAAGAGTGCTTATAACAACAGCTAAATATACTAAAATGCTAAGGTGCAACAAAAATTGTACAAATTAGTGCTGAATTCTTGTTTGATTAGTTTGTCTATTATTTTCGTTCTCGTCCTCTTATTTGTCAATCGACACACCTTTGCATTCTTTCTTATCACTTATATATTCGTTATATCTACAGCTTAGATAAGACAAAAGTATTATTGGAAACAATAGAAATAGGAAAGAATGGTATCAGGAGAAGCAAAAATAGAGTTTTGATAGCCATTTATGCTTCTGATTCAGTTTCTAGAGTTCTTTTTATAATTGTCGCGTCTCGTCTAACTTTCATACATATCGATGAAATTCACGGGATATCAGTGACCTTCCACCATAAATATATACCAGCAACTCTCCGTCCATCAAAGCTAGAACAAATGGGAAGAATCACTTAGTATTATTTTGTCTCTGTGGGGATTTGAACTTAAGACCACAAACTCTCAACACTTGTTATTTTAAGATTTACCTGCAAAAATTTAAGGTTTGTAGCTCCATCATGCATAAAAATGACCAAATGCCAACATGATATGTTAAAGTTGTACCAATAAACAATAATCACAGAGGAAGAGAAAAATTTGAAATGGCCAAACTGACCATTTATATATTGAAAAGAACATAAATAGATGTTAAAACATAATAAGTAAAGAAATAAACAATGGGGGAAAGGAAAAGTTGATTCGAAGTATCAGGTGTTTGGGATCTGCATTGGTGCCGAACTAATCTCGATTCATGCTGCGAAGGGCCATATGAAGAAAGCGCTTCCTATCAAGAATTTTTTTATATTCAGAATTCGAACCTGAAACCTCTGGTTAAAGAAGAAACAACTCCATCCATTGCACCACATGCTCAGACTTTTGAACTATTAAAAAACACGAATGAAGTAATGAGATAAAGGGATATTTTGATTTTGGACAAATAGAGATGGCGAGTTTTTTGATACTCAATAGTTTTTGGATAACCTTATCTAAACTTATGCTATATTATCAGGAAAAGGAGAAAATTGAATGGCATAGAAAACATGCCTGCAAATCTACAGTCAATGTTCTCTCTCTTTTTTTCATATAAAATTCTGAAGCAAGAGAATTAGGATAGTCAATTTGTGTGTAGCAAATTGAATTGGTATTTCTTCTAAATTAGGTCCCCAAATTTAAGAATGCTATACCTACTCGTTGAGCACTACAAATTTAAAATAAGAAGCATTCTTATTTAAAATATAAACTCTACAAAATCATTGTACAGAATAATATGTGTAAATATATCATCTTTGCTTCTACCTGATAGCAGAACGTTGATTGCAGGCGGTGGTTGATGTATAACTCTATTATATGTGCTTTGTGTTCTTTGACTTATTAGTCGGTCAAAGAAATAACATATAACAAAAAACTAAAAATTAAAACTCATTTAATGTATGTATCTGTGTCGAAGCAGGGCTTCTTACCTTCAGAAAAATCAATAGAAAATAGTACTTATATGCTTTGGCTGCTGAGCATGATAAGCAATACACAAGCTTTGTTGATTACCACTTCTCTTTTATGTTCTTACCTTTCTTCGTATATAGACGATAAACTAACTTGAAGAGCTACAACATAAGAAAAATTCAAAACAAAAGTATAACAGACTCTTGCAAAGTCACCATTCAAAGACCATAGGAGTTGAATAAAGGAGAAAATAGATAAATACCAATGATGCTCACTGAAAAGAGAACACGAACGTAAGCCAAGATGCGGCTAACAATTCAAAAGATCTACTACTTAAACAACTAAACCCACATTTATTTCTTTTTTATATATTGTGATCGTTACACATGAATTAAAATTAATCACCTCACATTCCGTTGTTAATATCTCCTCTTCTTCCTTAGCCTCAATTTTGACATAACATACAAGTTGTTTATTAGACTAAAATTTAAAGAAATTTAAAACATTCACAAAGAAGAGCTTCTAAGAAAATTTATGTGCAAAGTGTATTTTTATCAAGGTACAATTATTTAAAGTATTATATAGTGAAGCTAAAGAATTCTTTAGGGATTGCTACCCCGAATGGTCCCATCGGCCTAAATTCAGATTAGTGAGGCTCCAATATAGGTATCAAAAATCAGGTGGTTTTTATGTAAACAAAAAGTTAAAGGAAATCATTGAACAGTATTTGCTACAAGAGGAAGACATTTAAAACAATATTTATTTATATATATTTTGTAGAGATTAATTGAATATAGAAGCAACAGAAAACAACGGAAAGAATAAAATTGCGACAACCAATTAAAATTTTAGGGTACTGTACACACACATACATAAATTTTTAGTCAAACATGAAAAGAAACAAACTCGTTATAAAATCAAAAAAGAAAATTTACTTTTGCGATTAGGTGAAAGTAAAGAAAGCCCATAAACTATCTAGCAAAAATGAAGAATACAAAATAAAAAAATACATCACCAACAACCAAATATAACAAAAGTAAACAAAAAAGAAAATTTACCTTCTAATTAAAAGGAACAACACATTGAAAGGGGGTGAAAAAATAAAGAGGAAGAAGAGATAAAATGTCGGATACAAACTGAAATACGTAAAAGAAGAGGAAGACAAGCAGGCGTAATTAAGAGGATCAATTACGGTGGCTGTTGAAATTCTAAAACCTAAAATATTAAAGTAGGTGTTTTTTTTAATAGGATTAAAAGTATGGAAAAAATATCAAAAAAATGGTAAAAAAAAAAATGACATTCCTGAATGCTGAGCCATGCCACATAGTAGATTGCTTAATCTCTTATATAGAGAGAGAGAGATTACTGTTACTTTTGGAAAAAGAAAAAGGTTTACTTTGATCTTTGTCGCGTTATTTGGCACTTTATATTTCTCATCCTTCTTAAGATTATTTCAATTTTTATCTCATAATCCAGGGTAATGACGAGATTGACGAGGATGTCTCGCACCGTATTGAGGTGGGATGGATGAAGTGGAAGCTCGCGTCGGGGGTGTTGTGTGATAAGAAGTTGTCGCTCAAGCTTAAAGGCAAATTCTACAGGGCGGTAGTCCGTCCGGCCATGTTGTATGGAGCGAAGTGTTGGCCAGTTAAGAACTCCCACATCCAAAAAATGAAGGTGGCAGAAATACGGATGTTGCGTTGGATGTGTGGGCTGACTAGAGGGGATAGAGTTCGGAATGAGATTATCAGGGAGAAGGTTGGTGTGACTCCAGTGGAGTATAAGATGCGGGAAGTCCGATTGAGATGGTTTGGACACGTGATGAGGAGGGGCATGGATGTCCCGGTTCGTAGGTGTGAGAGGCTAGCGTTGGATGGTTTTAGGCGGGGTAGGGGTAGGCCGAAGAAGTAGTGGGGTGAGGTGATTAGGCGAGACATGGAGCAGTTACAGCTCACCGAGGACATGACTCTAGATAGGAAGATCTAGAGGACGTGAATTAGGGCAGAAGGCTAGGGTCAGTTTGGGTCACTAGTGTAGGGAATTACTTGGTGGGGGTATTATTCTTGTTATGATACCTTGTTCCATGTTTTATTACGAATCTGTGTGCTTTTCTCTGTTTTTATTACTTATGGGTGCCGTATTTATGTTATAAAATCTTGTTCTGTGCTTTAATATGTATTTGTGCGGTATCTCGTGTCTTGAGCCGGGGGTCTATCGGAAACAGTCTTTCTACCTCTTTAGAGGTAGAGGTATGGACTGCGTACATGTTAACCCCCTCCCCATACCCCACTGGGTGGGAATACACTGGGTTTGTTGTTTGTTGTTGTTGTTGTTACACCGTCTGAAATATTAAAGATAAAATTTATTTTATTATCCGAAACTAAGATCAAAACTTTTTTAAAAGAGAAAGAAGAAGAGAAAAATGAATTTACACTGAAAAAAGAAAGAGGCAAAGAATAGAATTTTAATTGTACCGTAGTCTTCTATTCCAGTTCATAAAACTCGACAAAAAAATTATCAAATCAATACTGTATGTAATTAAATTTAGCCTTTGAGGATTCATTATTATCATTTCTTTTTGGTTCTCATGTGCCTGTATTGAAATTTGACTAATTGAATTCGTGTTGGGTGAGCCTCATTTGAAGGTTGTGCTTTCTATCAATTTTTTTTTTTTCATATTTAGAACTCAAAATCGATGACTTTTGATCAAGAAAAGAGTAGCCCCATCCAGTGCACCATATCCTTTTTGATGTTCCTTACTACATTTGTTCACAGGAAATTACATGTTATAGTCTCAAGGGTGACTTTGGATTTTTGACCAAATAAAAAAGTCTTTAAAGACTAGTCTTCCTTTCTTTTCAAGTATAGTACAAGTACAATTTTGTCCCTCTACACCTCAAATATTTTTATACTTTTCATACTCATTTGTCTCTCAAATTCTATTTTTATTTTTATTATTTTCACTTTTTTATTTTTCTTTAATTTTATTTTCATGTTTTAATTCGTTAATCTCAACCTTTATTTTTTTCTTTTTTCTCAAACATTATTTATTTCTTCATTTTTTTTTATTTTTTTAATTCATTTGTCTCAACCTTTATTTTTCTTTTATTTTTTATTTTTATCATTTCTTTTTTTTTCTCCTTTTTCTCAAACTTTATTTTTATTTTTTTCCTCTCATTTTTTTTCTCAATTTTTTTAATCCTTCGTTTTTTTCTTAATCTTTATTTTTTTCTTATCTTTTTTTTATTTCTCTATTTTGTTTGATCTCTTTTTTATTTTTTCTCAACTTCTATTATATTTTGTTAATAAATAAAAAATTGAATAATCCGCAAAGGGATCTTTTTTTGTCATCAATTCAAATTTAAGGGCATTAATTGTTGTTAGAAATTTCTTTGGGATAAGTCTTGCCTCTAAGGCAAAAATTATAGAACAACTCATAAATCAAGACACAGTATGATAGTGTCAAGTTTTGCTTGTGGAGCGTAATTTGTTGTTTGAAAATCCTTGAGTTAAGTCTTGCTTCTAAGGCAAGAGTTATAAAACATCCCATAAATCAAAACACAATATGGTAGCATCAACTTTTATCCATGGGGTATAACTTGTTGTTTAAAAGTCTTTTATTTACAAAACATCTCATAAATTAAAACACAATGTGATAGTATCAAATCTTATCCGTGGAGCGTAACTTTTTGTTTAAAAGTCCTTGGAGTAGGTCTTGCCTCTAAAATGAGAGTTATAGAACATCTCATAAATCAAAGCATAATGTGGTGGTGTTAACTCTTACCCATGGGGTGTAACTTGTTATTTGAAAGTCCTTGGGTTAAGTCTTGTCTCTAAGGCAAGAGTTATAGAATATCTCATAAATCAAAACATAATGTGGCAATGTCAACTCTTGCTCATAGGGCACACCTTGTTACTTGAAAGTCCTTGGTCTCAGTCTTGCCTCTAAGAGAAGAGTTATAAAACATCTCATAAATTAATACACAATTTGGTAGTGTTAACTCTTGTCCAAGGGGCATCACTTGTTTCTTGATAGTCCTTAGGCTGAGTCTTACATCTAAGACAAGAGTTATATAGCATTTCATAAGTAAAAAATACAATGTTTTAGTGTTGACTCTTTCCCAATATACGTAACTTGTTTGAAGTTCCTCTAAGGTGAGAGTTGTAGAACATCTCGTAAATAAATACATAACGTTATAGTGTCAACTCTTGCCCGTGGGCCATAATTTATTGTTTGAAAATCCTTGATCTAAGTCTTGCCTCTAAGGCAAGAGTTGTAGAATATCTCATAAATAAAGACATAACGTGGTAGCGTCACCTCTTGCCCGTGGGACATAATTTGTTGTTTGAAAGTCTTTCAGCTAAGTCTTGCCTCTAAGGCAAGAGTGGTAGAACATCTCATAAATAAAGACATAACATGGTAGTGTCAACTCTTGCCTGTGGGGCATAATTTGTAGTTTGAAAGTCTTTGAGCTAAGTTTTACCTCTAAGGCAAGAGTTGTAGAATATCTCATAAATAAAGACGAAACGTGGTAGTGTCAACTCTTGCCTGTGGGGCATAATTTGTAGTTTGAAAGTCCTTGAGCTAAGTCTTGCCTCTATGAAAATAGTTTTAGAACATCTCATAAATGAAGACATAACATAGTAGAGTCAACTCTTGCCCGTGGGGCATAATTTGTTGTTTCAAAGTCCTTAAGTCTTGCCTCTAATGTAAGAGTTATAGAACATCTCATAAATGAAAACACAATGTGATAATGTCAACTTTTACCCATGAACCATAACTTGTTGTTTGAAGTCATAAGTCCTGTCTCTACAATATGTCAGCGTAAACTCTTGCCCATGAAACGTAGCTTGTTGTTTGAAAGTCACAATTCTTGCCTTTATAATGTGATAGTGTCAACTGTTGCTCATGAGATGTAACTTGATTGGAAGAAATCGAAGAAAAGAATAATAATAATAATAATAATAATAATAAAAATTATGAAAAAAATATTAAAAAAATAAAAATCAAAGAAAATGTAGAAATTGAGAGATAACGAAAAAAAAAAGGTTGATAAAAATAAGATAAAAATAAAGGCCGAGAAAAACTTAATATAAAATAAAAATTAAAGAAAAATAAAAAAATATCTTTTTTATAAAAGTAGACATTGAGAGGAGTAAAGAAAAAAAATAAGGGTTGAAAAGAACTAAAAAAGAACCAAAAATAAAAAATTAAAGTAAAATAAAAAAAGGAAAAAAAGAAGTTGAGAGGAAAAAAGGAAAAAAGGAAAAAAAATAAGGATTGAGAAAAAAATAAAAATAAAAAGAGAAAATAAAAAATAAAAAATAAAGTAAAATTAAAAAGAGAAAAAAAATAAAAGTTGAAAGATGAATGTATGAAGTTGTTATCCATTATGAGGGTCATCTATGTAATTTACTTCATTGGTCAGGGGCAATTTTATCTGAAAATACATCACTTAATAGTTAAAGGCTATTTTTATGAAGCTTTTTTATTTGAGGTCAAAATTTAAAAGAAACTTATTTTGGGGTTATTTTTATAATTTTTCCTTTGTTCACATGCAAGTTCTTTGATTTGGTGAGATCAATTTCAAATTTATTATCATCATGTAAATTACAGTTTTCAACTGTTGTAGTTTCTAATTACTAGTAGATAAAATCAATAGAAGAGGAAAATATTTGATACTACAAAAGAAAATAAAAATATTAAGTAAGATAACAATTGCAATACATAATTACCTGTTGTTAGCTTGCTAATTCCATAAACAAATATCTTCAAGTGACAGAAAGGCAATAATTTTGAAATTGAAAAGACTTATAAAAAAAATTAGCTACGTATGAAGCTTTGACAATAGCTCTTACAGATCTTATGCCAAGCAAAATAATTCTTCTCGGTTAATTGTGTTCATTATATTGCATTTTATATAAAGATGGACTTAATAGGAGGATCATGCAACTAGGGGTGGGCATATTTTGGTTTAAATCGAAAAAATCAAAAAATCAAATCGAAATTTAATTTTGGTTTCGATTTTTCGATGTTTTGGATCGGATTCAGTTTGTAATTTTAAAATTTTGATTTTTCGGTTCGATTTTTGATTTTTTTTAAAAAAAATCGGTTAAACCAAAAAATCAAAATTTTATAAATAATATATATATTTTAGTATATATTATATATATATAATATAATATTATATATATATATATATATATATATATATATATATATATATATATATATATATATATATATATATAATATTTTGTAATTCACCTTCACAATTAACATTTAACAGCAAATTCGCATACGCCGCAGGCTGTTTATGAATTATTTTAGTGACTCAAATCTTTTATGTACTATTTTGGTGGCTTTGGACTGTTTATGAACTATTTATTCAAGGTTATACTATATGTAATGATTAATGATGTTATGTATTATGTTAAGGTTACGATTATTTCATTTCGTTTCATCCATGTTGAGTTATTTGTAGTTATTTATATTTGGGAATGAAAAACAGGTTTGAAAAAAATATTTTTTCTAAAAAAATCCATCAATTTTAAATGCTCAGTTATGAAAAAAAGAGGCTAACTACTTTAATATTTCAAACCAAAATAAAAATTCGAAATAACCAAACCGAATTTGTAAAAATCGAACCAAACCGAATTTATTTTGGTTTGGTTACGAATGTCATTTTTTGTCAATTCGAAAACTGATAAACCGAACGGATATTAAAAAATCAAACCGAACCGATCGAACGCCCACCCCTACATGCAACCGTATCATTAATTATGATTTAAAAAAAGTCATTTGGTTCAATTCAATTGTTACCGTTAATTTTTATAATAATTGCAGTCATTGTTCTTTCTTTTCATTGCGAGAAGGAATATATATTTGAAAAATTACACAAATATATAAGTTAATTTTGAGTTATTACATAAAATCCCATTTTTTAAAAGTAATTACATATATTCCAAATTAATTACACAATATTCCATCCTTTTTAGTTTTCTCTCTCTTGTGTTTTCATACATACAAAACACACGACTCCCTTCTAAATGTTTTCGTGATTCTTTGCATAAAATCAAGCAACGTGATTTTGGGGGTTTCAAATTTTCAAATTTTAAGCATTAATTGAAAAAAGTGAGTAACTTTTTCTTCTTCTTCAATTAATTTTTGTACTTTTTTTCAACTTTGCCAACTCAAAAATTTTTTTGATTTTTTTATTGTTGCACGTGAGTAGTTCTCAAATTTTTTGTTTTGTAATGTCATACCAGTGTGATAGTTGATTTGTTTCAATTTTTCATATATTTCCAAATTAGATCTTCGGGGTTTTGATAAAAAAAATCGTGTGCTTCACCGCAAAATCGAAATATGTTAATGGAGTCTGGTATTATATAATACCATCTGATACATTATTAGGTTTATAGTGGTTGAATCTAATACATAATGTGCAATACCTCCTCATACCAACAATTCTTAATGTTAATGTGCATTGTTATGTATTTGGCTGGTGTTTCAATTAAGTGTTAAGTTGAATTTAAACTACTATCAGTCAAACTTATAATAGTAATTTATACATTGAACTGTTATGTATTGAATTTTTGTTATGTATTTTTTTTACTATTTTTTGACTGGTATTTTGACTAGTATTTGACTGATTTTGGGTTGATTTTTGACTGGTATTTTGTTGTTCTTAGTGTTAATGTGCGTTGTTATGTATTTAGTTGGTGTTTCAGTTAACTATTGGATTGAATTTCAACTACCATCAGTTAAATGTATAATAGTAATTTATGCATTGAACTGTTATGTATTGGATTTTTGTTTTGTATTTTTTTGACCGTTTTTTAGCTGGTATTTGGCTTTTTTGTAGCTGGTATTTGGCTGATATTTGGCTGATATTTGGTTGATTTTGGGTTGTTGGTTGGTATTTGGCTGGTTTTGGGGGGTACTTCATGAAATTTTTTATTTTGTTGTTTATTTTTGTAGCATTTAGATGTGATCTTCTGCCACTTACGAAAGAAGTCGAATCAATAAATAGGCCAAAATTATAGATATACAACAACAAGTCACTTCTTCAAATCATATATTGAGAAAACATATGCACAAACACAATGACTACGCTATGTAAGTGACTTTGAAATTACGGAGTCATCAAGACACTGGAAGGATACACAAGTGACAATAATGATTCTCCGCGATCAAAGTCAAGATTTGTTCAACCAGTAGACGAAACAGAAATAGTTAGTTTAGAGTAGCATAGTTTTTTAACCTTCTAAATGATCATATTTTACTAACTTGTTTTAGTAATTGATGTTAAAGATTTCTAGTACTTGTTAGATTTCTAATGTTGGTTTGGATTTGTTTTTTCTGTTTTTGGGATGTCTTAAGGATGCTTATCTATATTCTTTTTCTTCTTCAATATGTTGATTATTAATTTTGCTATTCTTGTTATTTTGTAAGACCGTATTGACCTTATACATTAGCATAAAAGACATTACAAATGACTGTATGTATAATGTATAATTAATACAACTGTAACACATATTTTTTTAATAATGTTCTAAATTTGATAACCTTATACATGAAACTATATTCTATGAAGATATTGTAACATTGAATTGATTGATCCATACAAACGTTTCACTACATGTACATTACTATAGCATAAAACGTTATAATGATAGAGTAAAAAGTCCATATTTATATCCAATGCATGATAAATCATTATACATTAATTGTACGATTAACAGAACTTACTCATTAAATATTATACAATTAAATTCCAAATGTATAATGAACCCTTACACATTACTTTGTAACATTAATGCAAATTTTTACTTAACCATTATATTATCAGATTTCTTACTTTAGCCTAATTTAACTTTTATTAACCATTGTATATGATAACATTATACATTAGCTGATTGGTTATACATTGATATTTTTACAATTAAAATTTCACATGTATAATGAACCTTTACACATTAGTTTGTAATATTAATGCGAGTTCTTACTTAACCATTATATTATCAGATTTCATGCTTTAGCATAATTTAATATTTATTAACCATTGTATATGATAACATTATACATTAGCTGGTTGGTTATACATCGGCATAATGCTAATCTTATGCATCACTGTCATGCAATGTCTTATCATTCCAAACAATCATACAATTTGTAATACATGTGAAACAGATACACACCAACAGAATATTATTGTTAGAAGGAATTATACATCTGAAACAATTAAAGCATCCAAAAAAATAAACTAACAATCATAAACGCATATAAAATTGAATAATCTTATTGAAATATAAAAAAATCATTAAGAACTAAAATTGAATTAACGTTATTAAAACTAGATCATCCATTTTCCAGATTCATTACATGACAATGAAAGTTGTTTATTCAAAATTAACATTATTTATTACTTGTTTCTTCCAGATGAACATGTAAAGTATGAGCCAACATAATTGGGTCGTCATATCGAAAAAAAAACTATCTTTTCAGATATCCTTTGAGAAAAAATTGCAGGTGCGTCGGTTGTGAAGAATTATCTTTCACGATTGTCACAAAACGAGGCTACCCCCTAGTAGCGATAATGATGCTTACGGTCACACGTGAACACAAGTTAACCCATGAGCTGGTACCTGCTATGAGCACTGAATAAAGTAACAAAATACACATATGCGGAAGTAAACTGTCAACACCATAAAGTTTAAATACTAATAAGATAATGTAAAATTGGATACTGAAATACGTATCAAAACGTATCTAAAACATCTGATAAAATGAACTGACTGTCAGCATGTCTGAAAGCCTCTAAAATAAGTGAAAAAAGTTGATGGGACAGGCCCCAACAAACTCCAAACTGAACTAACTGAAAGGAAATGTGAAAATACTGAAATGACATAACAGGCCCTCGACATATGAGGACTCACCACAACTGCTGTTGTGATAAACTGAGTTGTCTAAGCGCGGTCAGGAAACTGAGCATCCAAACCTATGATATAAGACATCATAGCGCGTAGAAAATTATGCAATCAGTACTTTAAATATACTGGTATATGAGATGAGGTTAGACTGAAATCCATAGGTTCATGTGCATGAAATATTAAATGGCTGAATAACATGAGATAATGACTAACTGAATAACATGAGATAATGACTGACTAAATAACATAAGATAACTAATGCATAAAATGCGTGAAAGATGTAAAATCTAAGAATGCATGACCAAACATATAACATGATACTGAAATAGTCTATAAACTGAAATACTAAAATCTGGTAACTAAATAACTAATAACTGTATGTTATGGTGAAGCAAATCTAAACTGAATATTGAACTGAGGCTGTGGGAGGAATCATCTAATCGACATGCCCTAATCTGAGCTAATCGGGGTCAAACCTGTAACCCCAATTAGAAGGGTGTCAGTACCATGCCACGGGTACTAACAATGGTTTTATGGATCTACTAAACTAATGTCCTGAAGGACTAATGAGTCACCTCAACTGGCAGGGGCTCTAATGAGATGTGTGTTACCCTCAACTCGCAGGTAAACACTTTATCATCCCTCAACTTACAGGTTGATATCTCTAACCTACATTGGCTACGCAATTATGGAACTAAGGGACTGCTACTGAAGGTCACACCCTCTACTGGCAGGTGAGCCCCCATCCCTGGATTAGCTCGATGCTAAATCCTACTCCCAGCTGAACGACGCTGATATTGAGCTAAGCTTAACTGAGCTAACAACTGATCATGAAATCTAACTGAATAACAACACTCATGGTTTATCTAAAATCGTTCTGAAGATACTAAAATTATGTAAACAGATAAGTATCGGGTGTTCATAACCCTCCAAAATTGGATGAAAATAATAATAAGGGCATATAAATCTTTAAAATCAATAATAAAGGATCATTGCTTAAAAACCAACATTTAGACATTTCATCAAACACATGGGAGTCATGAATTTAAACATGGAAATGGATAAAGCATGTGATTGAAAACATAGTTACAATACTAAAACCATGAATTAGGGATTTAACATGAGGATCTCAATGCTTAAATTATATAAGGGTTTACTCCATCGAAAAATACTTGTAATTAGAATTTATAACAACTTCATGGAGACAATTCATCATAATCATGTAAAAACTCATAATTTGATATCAAAAGGGGATTCTTGGACTCCAAGGGTGAAAAGGGACCATGGATAAACATCACACAAACCTTAAACCTTAAATCTTGAAAGAGAAACACAAATATTTAAGCTTTCTTGAAGGTTCTTGGATTTGATAACTTGATTTCTTGGTTTTCTTGAAGAGAAGGAATGAAATTGATGAATTTGGGGGATGATTGGGGTTTGTTTTTGAGAGAAAAATTAGGAAAAATGTCTTAGGAGAGTTTTCACCACTACTTCATTTTCCTTCTTTTTTCCTTGTTCCGGAGAATCATCAGAACCATCCAGCTTCCCAGACTCCACTGGACATTCCTCTTTGGGTTCATCATCTTCTTCGGTCATATCTTCAATCAAACTTTTTCCCACAGAAGGGATAGGTAATATTTTACCACTCCTAGTGGTAATTACCATACATGAGCCATCACTTCACGAATTTTGAACCGTACCACTTGGTAACATTCCAATCACGTTCCATTCTTCTTCTGGTTCAACATGGCGGAGAGTTGGCTCATTTGTTGTTCCAGCTGTTTGATCGAAGTGGAGTGCGAATTTACCAGCTGACTCATAGAAGACAAATCGGTCTTCATGGTAGTCACCCCTGAGTTGGTAGCCTCCACTCCCTTTAATAATTTAGACATCATGTCCTCCAGGGACATCTTTTCAAAACTTGTTGTAGCAACCTCACGATTTCCAAGAGGGACATATAACCCACTCCTATCATTACTGCTCCTCCAATTACCTTGCTCCTGGTTCTTATATCCAGCCTTGTCATAATAAATTCAACCTTGATTTTCTTGGATATTGCCTCAAAAACCCCTTTGATTATTTACATAGTTCGCCTCTTCTTCTAAGTCAGACTTCATTTTGCTCTGCGATCCCACAACCTTCACTTTCTCAGTTTTACCTGATAGTAAATGCCTGGTTAGTAAGTCCATCTGCGTTTTTATGTGAGCCATGTATTGATCATGCTCCTTGTCTCTTTTCCGTTGTTCCGCAGTTATACCAACAGAAACAGTGGGTCTTACCACCACAGAGTCCCTGGTATGCCATGCCCAACTCTGTTTGGTCATTTTCTCAAGCATTTCTGAAGCCTCTGGGGATGTAAGATCAACAAAAGAACCACCAGTAACATTATCTACAATCGATTTTGTCACAGAGTTAAGAGCCCTGTACAAAGTCTCCATCAAGTGTATGTCCATCATGTTGTGGTTCGGACACTGCGTCAGCTTCTTTTTGAATCTCTCCCAGGTTTCATGCAAGGCTTCAGTTGGGAACCATCTAACATTGCTAATCTCATCCCTCAACTGTACCCTCCTGGAAGGTGGAAAGAACCTTTCTAGGAAAGCTCCTTTCAACTGCCTCCAGTTGGTTATAGAATCAGGTGTCAACTCATTAAGCAAAAATGTTGCCTCCCCAGACAGAGATAACGGAAATAATCTCAAATGGATAGCATTCTGACCCACTCTGGGGTTATCAAAAGATTTATAAAGGGTGACGAAGTTCACCAAATGCAAGTTTAGATCATTCCCAGGAAGACTACCAAACAACCCCTTCAGATTAAAGAGTTAAATCATAGTATTCGTAATGTTGAATTTCGCCCCAGGTGCTAACGGTGGAGGAATAATTGGACCCGTTACACCGGCGTCATCCATTCCATCATCATCATTATTGAGGTCATAATGGATCCGCTGGTGATCTTTTCTTCCTCAGAACGGACGGTTCCTGTTAGCATTAC
Source organism: Capsicum baccatum var. pendulum (assembly GCA_030864225.1). NCBI lineage: Eukaryota > Viridiplantae > Streptophyta > Magnoliopsida > Solanales > Solanaceae > Capsicum > Capsicum baccatum. Next base: position 137,501,027 of record CM061550.1, read on the forward strand.
ATTGTACTGGTACAGTTATTTGCTCTGAACGTCTTGGGTTACCAGGATTTAGAAACTCCTTGTCTCCCAGGTCGTCATCCTCAGGATTTGGATGACGTACTTGTTAACCGTCATTTTGCACATTCACCTGAGCTCTAGCTAAGGTTGCTAATCTGTCAGCCTCCTGCTGGTCTGCCATTCTGCTGATTAGTTGCGATTTTGAGTTAAATGGTAATAATGGTTCTCCGGAACTTCTGGTTCTTGGCATGCACCACAAAAGTCCTGCAGCAAACAAAAACAACAAATAAACGTAAAACTAGGAAACTTAACTAACAGTCAATTAGCATACACAACTTTAATTTACAACCATACTCCCCGGCAATGGCGCTATTTTTGATAATGCTCAAACTATACCTCTCTTACGAGAATGTAAGAGATCGTTGTCAATATATAACCCAACTAGGTTGGGGTCGAATCCCACAGGGAATATGGTGTGAATTTGAGTTATCTATGGGTTAATCAACCAACTGATAGTTATCAGTTTCCTATGAATGGGGGTTTTTGGAAAGGTAACAAATAATTACTTCTCAATTCAGTGTTTGAAATTAATATAATAAGGAAAACCAGAGTTATGTTCACTATGGGAGTTGGGATTTGACAGACGCTAGTAATGGTTCAAGATTCTTGTGGTAGGTAGAAACAGCAGACTATCCTTGTCGAAGTTATGTATAAATGTTTCTCAACCTATTTAGACATTTAACCACCTAATTCTCTCGAACTTAGGGAATTTATATTTCATAACAGGATGTTATCTCAAGTTAATTAATTTTGTTACAACATTAATTATTAAATGGAAGTTTGATGTTTCCAAGTCCCTGTTGATAATTCACTTCTTACTAGAGTTGATTTCTTATCTCAAGCAAATCACCAGTAAGCAAGGCCTATTGTTTGCAACCAATAGTCATAACAAGAAGTTTCTACCACCGTTAGAATCTTGAACACTTAGTTATGTTACAAACCCAAACCCATAGATCCCACAACTCAGGTTAAGCGAATTTAACTACTCATAATAAAATAATCAAGACAACAAGTTGAATTCATAGTTTGATATATGAACTTACAGCAAGATGAATAGCAACAAGTGTTTCTCAAATTTGATTCACAGTAGAAAATCTCAAAACAATTGTAATAATCTCTCCAAAAATAATTGTAAAGTTCAAGTCCAAAAACTAGAGAGAAGAGATTCTCAAAACCTCAGTTCCCCTTTCTATTAGAAAACCCTAACATATGCTTTAAATACTTCAGCCTAATTATGGAAATAAAATCATAGATCACAGTATTTTCTCGGACAGGCAATGACGTATGTGACGGCTTATCAGGAGTCTGACGACTTATCAAGAATTTCGTCAGCTCCTCTTTACTTTTAACAATCTCTGCCTTAGGTTGACGATGAGACTTGACAGCTTATCAGACATGTGATGACTTATCAGAATTGTTGTCGCTTCTTTACTTCAAATCCCATTCCCTGCCTAAGCCTAACGACGAGCCTGATGGCTTATCACACTTCTGACGGCCTATCATAGATGTCGTCATAAATTTCAGCTGAAGCTCATTCTCTGTCTAAGGCTGACAGCAACTCTGATAGCTTATCACAAAGCTAACAACTTATCAGATAAGTCATCAGCTATACTTCCCTCTCTACTTGCTCAGAAATTAACTCTTTTAATTCCATTATTACTAGTTCTCTCGCATCTTGAATTTTACTGCAATATCAAATAGAAAACAATCAAAAATGACAAAAGTTGCTTAAGACTTTGCAATTATTCTTAGTTAAAAGCCTCAAATATGTTAGCATTTGATCACACATCAAGAATCTCAAATGGATCAATATACCTCGGGCTAAGATTGCCCCTCTTCTTAAACCTCATCATACCCTTAATGGGTGAAACTCGAAGGAAAACACAATCACCAACACCAAATCTCAAGGCACGAAGCCTACGATCAACATAGCACTTCTGCCTACTCTGAGCCGATCTAAGTCTATCCTGAATAACCCGGACTCTATCAAATGACTCATGAAGCAAGTTCATACCTCGAGGTCTTAAGCAAGTTCATACCTCGAGGTCTTACCTCTGAAACATCGAACCAATCTAATGGGGAGCGACAATGCATACCACCATACAATGCCTCAAAAGGAGCCATATCAATATTGGAATGGTAGCTATTATTATATGCAAACTCTCCTAAATCCAAATACTTCTCCCACTGGCTACTAAAATTCATCACGCATGCACAAAGCATATCCTCCAAAACCTAAATAGTATGCTTTGACTGGCCATCAGTCTGGGGGTGAAACATAGTACTGAGATCCGCTCGACTACCCAACTCATCCTGAAAAGTCATCCAAAAGTAAGATGTGAACACAGGACCTCGATCTAAAATAATGGATACTTGCATACCATGAAGATGCACAATCTCACAAATATAGATACAAGCCAACCTCTCAGCACTAAATGAGACCCGAACTTAAATAAAATGAGCTGACTTGGTCAATCGATCCATGATGACCCAAACACCGTCAGAACCATGAGATGTACGAGGCAAAGTAATCATAAAGTCCAGGGTGATCCGTTCCCACTTCTACTCAGGAATAAGTAACCTCTGAAGTAAACCACCAGATCTCGTATGCTCTGCCTTTACCTGCTGACAACATAGGCAATGAGCCACAAAATTCATTATATCCCACCTCATAACACCCCACTAATAGTATTTTCTCAAATCACGATACATCGTAGTCACACCTTTATGGATGAAATATCTGGAACAATGGGCCTCCTCCAAGATCAACATAATCTAATAACCACTGTCGGCACACAAACTCAGCCCCCAATCCTCAAAACTCCATCTGAATCAAGTGAGGGTTCCTTAGCCTCCCCACTCAACATCTTATCTTGAATCAACCTCAATCTAACATCGTCAAACTGATGAGCTCGAATCTGCTCCATCAAAGAAGATCTAGCCTCCACAAATGCCAAAATATGCCCAGGTGTACAAATATCAAGCCTAACCATCTGGTTAGTCGAAGACTGAACCTCTAAGACCAACGACCTCTCTTGGGTCAAAAGATGCACCAAGCTATCCATGTTAGTCAACTTTCAGCTTAAGGCATCCTTAACCATATTAGCCTTGCCCAAATGATAGAGAATAGTCAAGTCATAATTCTTAAGCAACTCAAGCCAACGGCACTGCCTCATATTAAGATCTCGTTGGGTGAAGAAGTACTGTAGGCTACGATGATCTGAGAAGATCTCATAAATGACTTCATACAAGTAGTGCCTCCGTAACTTTAAAGCAAACATAAATGCACACAACTACAAATCATTGGGAGAATAATTCCTCTCATGAGGCTTCAACTAATGTATAAGTAATTACCTTACCCTTCCGCATCAACACAACACCTAACCCAACACCTAAAGCATCACAAAAAATGGTAAAACACACGCCGTCCTTGGGCAAGGTCAAGATAGGAGCTGACGTCAACAAATCCTTAAGCTTTTGAAAGCTCGCTTCACAAGCATCAAACCATTAAAACGAAATCTTCTTCTGGGTCAACTTGGTCAACAGAGCTGTATTGGATAAAAAAGACCTCAACAAAGCTGATAATAACCTTCCAAGCAAACAAAACTCTAAATCTCGGTGGCAAAGTAGGTCTAGCCCAATCACGAACCGCTGCAACCTTGGCTGGTTGAATTATAATACCTTCCTTAGTCACCACATGACCCAAGAAAGAAACAGACTCCAAACAAAACTCGCACTTAGAGAACTTAGCATACAACTTCTCATCCTTTAATTTTTAAAGCACAATCTCCTCCTGCTCAGCCTCACTCTTGGAATACACCAAGATATTAGCTATAAATACGATAACAAAGGACTTGAGATATGGTCGAAATAGATTCATTAACTCCATAAATGCGGCAAGGGAGTTGGTCAACCCAAAAAAAATAACCAAGCACTCATAATGACCATATCGAGTCCGAAAAGCTATTTTCAGAATATTTGAATCTCTAATCCTCAACTGGTGATAATCAAACCTCAAATCAGTTTTCAAAAACAACGCAACACCCTGAAGCTGATCCAACAAATCATCGATGCGAGGAAGAGGATACTTATTCTTAACCATCACCTTATTCAACTACTGATAATCAATACACATCAGCATAGACCCATCTTTTTTCTTCACAAACAAGACAAAAGCACCCTAAGGTAAAATAATAGGTTGAATAAATCCCTTATCCAACAACTCCTGCAATTGATCCTTCAGTTCCCTCAACTCTGTTGGGGCCATTCATTAAGGAGAAATAGAAATGGGCATGGTGCCCGACTCAACATCAATACTGAAATCAATATCTCAATCTGGAGGCATACCAGATAAGTTTATAGGGAACACATCCATAAACTCATGGACAACACAGACAGAATCCAAGAAAAAAGGCGAAACAACACTAGTGTCATGATTATCGGCCAAGTAAGATAAACATCCCCTCTTAACCAATTTATGAGCCTGAACATAAGATATAATCCTCTTAGGACCCGAATAAAGTGTACCCTTCCAAGCTATCCTTGGCACACCCGGCAATGCTAAAGTCACGGTCTTGGCAAAACAATCTAAGATAACATGATAAGGAGACAACCAATCCATACCCAAAATAACATCAAAATCGATCATATCTAACACAAGCAAGTCTACCAAAGTTTCACACCCAGAAAAAGTCACAACACAAGATCAATATGCCCGATCCACCACTAAATAATCACCTACCAAGGTAGATACATGAATAGGCATGGTAAGAGGCTCACTAACAGAATAAAAAACCGAAGCAAAATATATAAATACATAGGAGAAAGTCCATATGGGATCAAATAATACAGATGCAGTTCTAAAACAAACGAGGAAGGTACCTATAATTACAACATAAGAAGCCTCTGTCTCAGGTCTGACTGGTATAGCATAACACTATCCACGACTACCAACTGTATGAGTAACCCCATGACTACCAATACGGGCTCTACCATATTTACCTCTTGCACCTTTGGCTGAACCCCTAAACACACGGCAAGAACAGTCATTGGCCACATGGACAATGTCACCACACACATAGCAACCTCTACAACCAGTCTTAATAAGAGAAAGTACAACTGAGCCCGAATGGCCACCCTAAACTGCTGAACTAGAAGGTCCACCACCTGAACTCTATAATGTCGCCTGCACTAGCCCACCATGGTATCCATGAGAACCTCTAAAACCTCTTCCTCGAGAGGTCTGACTCTTGAACTTACTAAAATGCTCCCTGAGATGCACTAATAATACTCTTTGTCATCTTAGCGTGATCCACAATACTCTAACGAGGAGCTCCAAGCACAACCATCTGAGACGTATCCAACTGAAGGGAGACAACTAAACCCTTCACAAACTTTCAAATCTTCTCAAACTTGGTGGAAAAGCTATCATAGAAATATCTAGACAGGGCATAAAAGCACGCCTTTTACTAAAACCCTGTCAAGGAGCCCTGCTCCTAATGATCAGACTCGTCCCACATAAGATCTTTCAAACTGAAAGGCACAAATCTCTCCAGAAAGACATCAACAAACTGATCCCATGACAACTCTGGAGCATCAACAAGCCTACAACTGACAACTGATATCCACTATATTCTCACAGCATCTCTCAACTGATATGTAGTATAAGCCATACCATCCACGCAGAAAAAGTGAAACACAACTCAGAACACAAGATATAAAAGAATTCACACGATAAGGAATAAAATAAGGGCGGTTTCCTAAATACATCCTATAGCCTCTCGAAGATAGATAAGGACGTCTATGTACTGATCTGTGAGACTCTATTATACACCTCGTTCTTACACCATTGAGATCAATGAAACTTGGATGCTCTAATATAAATTTTTCACGGCCCAAAAATGAGGGTTATGATGGCATTTGTCACGGCGTACCTTGACAAGTAAGCCTATCACCCAAATTGATACTAAAGGATGAAAAGACAAAAATATCCCAAGATAAGGCTTCTAGAATGAAGCTGAACCATATAAATAATCACAACAATGTGGAAAGAACTTATCCAAATGCCAATCATACCCAAAACTAGGTGTCAATAGTGTAAGAACTCCTAACACAATCCAAGAGTCAAATACATCAAAAAAATAACCACAAAAGAATAATAACTATCTTCAAATACTAATAAATATATAAAAACTATATAACGATAGAGGTAAACTTCGGATGCATAAATGTCCAACCGCTACATTAGAAGTTCCAATAATCGCTCGAGTCAATAAAGCTGAGGCACACTCGAGCTAGGACCTGCACCGAAAGGGCGCAGTAGGCATGAGTATGGTCCACTTGTACTCAGTAGGTATCATAGGCTGACCAAGCAAAGTAGTAAATAAAGCATACAAAATATACACTAAGGGAAGGTCACCTACAATCAGAAAATTCCCACAACAGTATCCCACACCACTTGCACTAACAGTTTTAATATATCTCACATATATTACAATAACACACCAAGATATAGAACACAAGTATACATTATGTCACATATAAATAGAACAACAGAGAACATGTAGATACAAGATCATCAAATACAAGTAAAGAAATGTAAGACAAATACATAGATAACAAGTCAATAAGGAAATACAACACAACACAATAAAGTAAGTGCAATGTGTATGATGATGATGATGATGATGAACGAGGTCATCGCACAACCTACGGGATCATCTCACAATCCTCGTATACACCTACGGAGCTAAAGCTTCCCAACGTAGGACCCATGAGGGGTTCGTTAACTCGTATACAATCCACATATCTCATATATCCTTTTCGACACATCCCTCAAAAAGGGTTTTATAAGGTGTTACAATATCTTTTAAAAAGGTATTACCAGTGTTTCTCAGATGCTGCCACGATAGAACCAATATTTCATGAATGAGTATGATATGAAGATGTAATGCTCACAGCCAATCACAATAAGTATTTCCACAAACAACCACATGATATATTTCCTCAATCAACCACAATTATACTTTTCCACAACCACATGAGCCAATATCCACTCATTATTTTCATATCATCCATGAATTTTCACATGTCTCATTTGCCAATAAAGTATGAATATAATCACAATACACTAATGGTACCACATTAAGCATTTTAACAACATAATATAATTATTCATATGTATTCAAGGCTATCAATATCACATAGGACCCCACACAATAACACATATCGCATAATATCTCAATTTCGACAATTACATCATATATAAGCCCCCACACAGGCACAACACATAGATAGCCATTTTTCATGATTAGTTTCCAGCCATAACATTTATTTTATATAATCATTTACTACCCAACCCAGTCTGAAAGAGTTAAGCCACAACCTACCTCAAAAACCAAAACCGATCTGCTACACTTGAACCCGCGACCTTACTTTTCACGAACAATCTCAAACTCTACTAAAATTATCAAATATGAAATCTACGCATCAAGACAAAACCAATGACATCCATATTGACTACTTTTGGTTCGAGGTCAAAACGAACCCCCAAAATGGGTTTCTGAAAAAGAAGGGCAAAATTAAAATTTTACTTCAAAAACATGTTCCCCATATTTTTAGAAACCTACAACTGAAAATTCAAGTTAAATTAAGTCAAAAAATGGGGTTTAAATAGAAGAAACAATATTTTTGAGCTTTACCATGTAAAGTCTTTAAAATTCGGGTTAAAATCAAGAATCAGAATTGTTTTGCAGGTTAAATTGATGAAAAACTAGTAATTATAAGATAAAAATATTATTCAAGTGAAATTTGGGTTTAAAATCATGCCCTAAGATTTTTGGGGTTTTGAGAAATTAATCAAGAAATTACTAAGAAAATGGATGATTTCCTACCTTAAATTCATAATAAAATCAAGAAATGGATGTTAATCTAGCTTCCCAAGCTCACACACTATTTTAGGGTTTAACTTCCAAGAAACAAGATGAAAAGTGAAGAAAAATGGGCCCGAAATTGATTTAATGGTGCAGCAAAAATCTACACCAGCAATTAAAAGAGAAAAAAAGCTGCAGTTTTTTTTATTTTAAAGTTCACTCCGGACTTTAACGAGGTGCCCGGGATTCGTTTGGAGTCTGATACATGCAAATGAACTATACATCCATACTAAGTTTGACGTTCCAAACGCATTGGCGATATCAGATTGTCAAAAAAACATCGCTTTCACAAAGTTTACCTCCAAAATTTAAAATTATAATTTTTCAAACTGAGAGTCGAAATGAGATTTAAAAGTCGTAAAATCATACCAAATATGCTAACAGCCTAAAATTGACATTCCGTATCTATTGGTGAAGTAAGAATTTTCATTCGAGGTCGTTTTGACTAAATATGGATCCCACACTCATATTTTTAATTTTCCAACTTTCCAATTAATAGGTCGAAATGAGCTCGGGTGCATCGGGACCCGAACCAAAGGTCTACCTTGCCTAAAATCGATATTCCAGAGCTTCTGGCACATTCCATTCGTTCATCAATCGCACGGATCAAAAGATATCCACATAATTCTAAAATAAGGCTTTCGAAGCCATCAAAAACCACAATATCACATAAATGATACCAAAATGCATTGAAAATTATGCCAATCACTCCCACACACCAGAAATATTATAATGCAACTACGGGGAGGGGTAAACAATCAAATCACATAAAATCATAAATTTCACATATTTCATCAAATTTTTAGGTCGTTACAACAGGTTATATAAACTCCTAACTTTAGATACTTTGTTAGCACAACAAGTTTCAACTGATGGCTTTTTAGGAGGTCCAATTTCTAAATTCTCGTAAATTTTTGAACCATCATTATTACATTAATTTCTTTAAAAAAATGGGTTGAATAAAGTAGTTGTTATATAAATTTGTGGAATAGAAAAAAAGTATATTTTTAAATTTATCAATCATAGCTTCAATTGTCTATTTGTAAGGGCAAACCTTTTTATATTCAGCAAGTACTTTAGAAATAGCAGTAACATTTATTAACAGAATAAATAGTCGGAGTATATTGAACAAATACTGTGTTTTTAGCTTGATAAAAAGTTTTCAAAAATTTACAAAGTTCTTCCACTTCAATTCAATCACCATCATCTAGGCTTAAATCGGGATTCGAATTATGAGCATTATAAACTAATTGTATAGGTTCACAATATACATAAGCAACTTCAAGTATTTGATACGAAGAACTTCATCTAGTAGGAATTTCTCTTGAAACTTTTCTATATGAAATCTTACATACTTTACTTTTATATTTAAATCATCCATTATACCCTTTTTTTAGTTTTAAAAATATAACTACAAGCAACTCGAACTTTAAAACAATCATTTCCAAACAACTCAACTCCATCATGTACTATCAAATTTAAAATATGTGCAATACATCTAACATGAAAATAATCATCATCCATAGGACATAGTTTAGCATTTAAAAAATCAATAGCTTTCAAATTATTAGAAGCATTATCTAATGTGCATGCCATAGTTTTATCAACAAGTCTAAAATATTTCAAGTTATCCGCTATTGTACTAGCTATATAGTTACCGGTTTAGTCTCATTAACATATTTATAAGCAATAATTTTTTTTTGCATGTTCCAATGGTGATCAATCCAATAAGTCGTGAGAGTAAAATAATCATTACCAAGAACACTACGATCCATATCAGAAGTAATAGATATTTTACCATCAAATTTACTAAATAAGCAACGAAGTAAATGTCAATGTTCAGCTTGAAATTTAAAAATATCATTTTTAATTGTATTTCGTGAAAACCCCTTAAAAAGTAATTATATATTGGTTGAATATAATGAATAAAATCAGGATGCGAAGAAAAATTAAAAGACAAACCCATAAAACAACTATTTTATCTAGTTCTTATCTATCTACATCTTTACTATATGTCGATGATGAGCTTGGGCTAGCCAGGTTAAACATGTCTAAACGTGTTTGAACCATATTACCTCCTACAAATTCTTCCGGCAATGGCGTACCATTTTTTTTTTTTGCTTTACCCTCATTTTCTAGATGAATAAATTCTTTATTACATTTCCTCAAATGCGTAGTTAGCAACCCTGTCCTGTCATTCGTTCTCTCGGTCAAATATTTCATAACTCTCTTGCATTTATTGCAAGTAGCAGTATTTTGTACCTTATCATGCTCCATGAATTTCTAAGCTAAATAACTTTTAGGACGTTCGGTACCTTTGGCACTAGTAAATTCCGGTAAAGGGAGAAGTTCTTCACCATCTTTCGGTAATTTCGTAACCGGACTAGTAGGGGTTAGGGTTTCACCTAACTCTTGTTCTTATATATCATCTTCTTTCTGTAATCTTACTTAAAATTATCATAACGCCTACTTAGGGTCTCATGATCTAATTCTATACTGGCACCAACATCGAAATCATTAGGCTGTGATAAAGAAGTTTCACTAATATCACTAAATCTAGGCGGTAATGAACTAGTAGTAGCACTATTTTTTTATTTTTACGAAAAACCTTACCAAAGATTTTTTTTTTCACTACTATTTTTATTGGCATCCATAATTAAATTTAAATATAATTAAAATATTAAAAGAAGCAATATAAATATCATAAATCAAAAAGTTAATGTTAGTAAACAAATATAGATACTAAAAAATAAAAATATAGAGATTAAAGTTGGAACGAATATACCGAACGTCTGCATAAAAGCAGACGTATACCAAATGTCGGAATTAAAAGATGATAATTGAAGCTTGTAATATCTTCAAAAAATCTCCAACTCCAACTAGCTAATACAATAACTATAAATATTAAGAGAGAGTATGAGAATATTAAGAGAGAGTGTGAGAAATTAAGAATATTTATGAGAAAAAAAATAGATATAAAGGGGTATTTATAGTAGAAATATCAAGGGATAGTGGGGTAACTTAGAGGGGGGATCAAAATTGTAACGACCTAAAAGTTTGATGAAATATGTGAAATTTGTGATTTTGTGTGATTTGGGTATTTTATCCCTCTCCGTAGTTGATTATGGTATTTCTGGGGTGTGGGAGTGATTGACATGGTCTTCGATGCATTTTGATACCATTTATCTGATTTTGTGATTTTTTACGATTTCGAGAGCCTTATTTTAGACTTATGGAATATATTTTGATCTGTGCAATGGATGATTGAACGTACTGCACCAGCAGCTCTGAAATATCGATTTTAGGTTGGGTAGATCTTTGGTTCGGGTCCGGTGCACCCAAGCTCATTTCACCCAATTGGTCGGAAAGTTGAAAAATTAGAAATATGAGTGTGGGATCCACATTTGGTTGAAACGACCTCGAATGAAAAATCTAACTTTGCCAGCAGATCCAAAACGTTGATTTTAGGGTGGTGACATGTTTGGTGTAATTTTACGGCTTTTAAATCTCATTTCGACCCTCGATTTGAAAAATTACAATTTTAGGTTTCGGGGGTCGACTTTGTGAAAATGATTTTTTTTAAATTCTAATATCGCCATTGAATTTGAAGCGTCTTTAGTGTGGTTACATAGTTCGCTTACGTATATTGAAATCCGATCGAATTCTGGGCACCCCGTCGAAGTCCGTTTCGACTTAAAAATATTTGGTGCACTAAGTTACTGGTGCAACCAGATACATAAAGGGTAAATCAGGATCGAGGATTGCAATTTATGTGTTAAATGCCCGGCAACCCAGGTACAATATAAATAGCCTTTTTTATTCGGCTTTTGCTCATTCTTTCACCTTCCCCTTGAGAGTTAAACCCTAAAATAGTGTAAGAGCATAAAAATAAAGTTTGTAGGAGCTTGGGAAGCTAGATTAACATATATTTCTTGATTCTATTACGAATTTCAGGTAAGAATTCACTCTTTTCTTAGTAATTTCTTAATTAATTTCTCAAAACCCCAAAAAGCTTAGGGCTTGATTTTAAACTCCAATTTCACTATTTTCACTTGAATAATATTACTAGTTTTTCATTGATTTAACCTTCAAAACAAGCCCGATTATTTATTTAAACTCAGATTTCAAAGAATTTATCTGGTAAAGTTCAAAAATGGGTTTTCTTCGATTTGAACCTCATTTTTTTCTCGATTTGACTTGGGTTTTCAGCTGTAGGTTCCTAAAAATATGGGAAACATGTTTTTGAAGTAAAGTTCCAATTTTTCCTTTCTTTTTTGAAAATCCATTCCGGGGGTCCGTTTTGACCCCGAATCAAAAGTTCTCAATATGGATGTCGTTGAATTTGTTTTGACGCGTATATTTTATATTTGATATTTTTAGTAATGTTCGAAATTGTTCGTGAAAAGTAAGATTGTGGGTTCGAAATGTAGCGGATCGATTTTGACTTTTGAGGTAGGTTATCGCTTAACTCTTTTAGACTGGGTTGGGTATAAATAATGGTACAAAATGCATGTTATGGGTGAAAACTAATCATAAAAAATGGCTATCTATGTGTTGTGCCTGTATGGGGGCCTATATGTGATTTAATCATCAAAATTGAGATATTATGTTGATATGTGTGACCGTGTGGAGTCCTATGTGATATTGATAGCCTTGAATATATGTGAATAATTGTATTATGTTGTTAAAATGATTAATGTGGTACCATTGGTGTATTGTAATTATATTCATACTTTATTGGCATATGAGACATATGGAAATTCATGGATGAACGGAAATAATGAGTGGATATTGGCGCACATGGTTGTGAAAATATATCATTGTGGTTGATTATGGATATATATGGTTGGTTGTGGAAATACTCATTGTGATTGGTTGTGATCATTACATTCTCATATCATACTCATTCATGAAACATTGATACCACCGTGGCAACACCTGAGTAACATTGGCAACGCCTTTTTAAAAATCCTCCCCAAGGGATGTGCTGGGGAGGAGATATTGTAACACCTTATAAAACCCTTTTCAAGAGATTTCTCAAAAAGAAGATATGAGATATGTGGATTGTATACGGGTTGACGAACCCTCCATGGGTCCTACGTCGAGAAGTTTTAGCTCCATAGGTGTATACGGAGATTGTGCAATAATTTCGGAGGTTGTGCGACGACCTCGTGCTTCATCATCATCATCATCATCATCATATACGTTGAACTTACTTTATTGTATTTATATTGTGTTGTATTGTCGTATTGACTTGTCATCTATGTAATTGTCTTATCTTCTTTTACTTGTATTTGATAATCGTGTATATACATGTTCCCCTTATTTTACTTATATGTGATATAATACATACTCGTGTTCCATCTTGGTGTGTATGTGATATATTAAAACTGTTAGTGCAAGCGGTGTGATATAATACATACTCGTGTTCTGATTGCAGGTGACGTGCCCTTAGTGTTATTTTGTATGCTTTATTTACTACTTTGTTTGGTTGGCCTATGATACCTACTGAGTACAAGTGAATTGTACTCATGCCTACTACGCCCTTTCGGTCCAGGTCCTAGCTCGAGTGTGACTCAGCTTGCTTGACTCGGGCGATTGTTGGAGCTTCCAAGATAGCAGTTGGACATTCATGCGTCCGAAGTTCACCTCTATCTTTCTATAGTAGTTATGCGTTTATTCATATTCAAAAATAGATATTATTCCTTTGTGATTATTTTTATGATGTATTTGACTCTTGGATTATATTAGTAGTTCTTACACTATTGACACCTGATTTTGGGCATGATTGGTATTTTGGATAAGTTTTTTCTGCATTATTATGATTACTTATATGGTTCGGCTTCGTTCTAGAAGTCCTACCTTGGGATATTTCTATTTTTTTCCTCTTTTTATATCAATTTGGGTGATAGGTTTACATGTCAAGGTACACCGCAATAAGTGTCATGATGACGCTCATTTTTGGGTCGTGACAAAAATAGTCATTGGTTGGCCCCCCAATGACTAAAGTACTGTTGCCAACGGCTACAACCAACGATTGCATCCTAAATTCCCAATTAATAAAAAAAATTAAATATATTTTGGGCTGGAACCGGGCCGAAACAGTCGAACGTACCATGGTCTGCATTGGTACCAGATTTCGGACCATTGGGTACTGGGTATACCAGTTGTAATTGGTACCATTGCGTTACCGATATCAGAGCATGACCGAACTCGGACCGATCGGGAATTACCTGGTCCGCTGCTACCCCTTATCATTCCATTGATTACTGCACTTAAAAGGCATACAAGAATAAATATGTAAAATACATCTCTATTTATTGGTTTATTAATAAGTGTTCCAAGTCCATAAGAGTCAACTAATATGAAATCGAGGAATAACATTTACTACAAAAAATTGATATGTCTACTCTCTCCGTCTCGTTTTAATTGAGCGCATTTTATTTTATAATGTGATCAAGAAAGCATAAATTAAATGATGAATTTTACTATTTTACTCTTTACCCATATTAATAATATTCATAGATCATAGGAATGGACATCGAAATTATAATTGTTCACATTTAATATATACTATTATTTGTAGGGGTAAAATGAGAAAAATTAATTATTTATATCCTAATTTAGTAAGTGATTAACTAATTAACTAATATGGGCATTAATTTTTAGTAAGATTACGAACTAAAATGTAACGAAGGGAGTACTATTTATGAGCATTACTTTTTGTATGTACTGCATTTTAAAGAACCTAAAAGTCTTCAAATATATCTATTTAGCTTTTCTCTTCCACTACAATATTATTTCATTTAAAAAAATAGTTTCAGTCTATTATGAGATCAAACTTTTTTACTATCCTATATACTTATATGTTATGTATTTTAGATTTTTCTAATCATAATACGTAATAAAAATGTTTTCTTGCCTCTGTCAACAAAGGGAAAAGATAATTTCATTTCACAATTATTTTTTTTCTTACAAATGCTATATGCAGAAAAAAAAATTTACGTTTTAATATTAACTGAAAAGTGATTTTTAAGCCTTACCCAATATATAGTATAGCTGCTAAAAAACATATTCATATCTTTAAATGGTGACTTGACGTCTATCTAAATATTTATATTATAAAATTTTCATAGTATATAACATTTCAAAAACTAAATAGGTGAATGAATGTATAGCTTCTAATCGAACCATCTTGATTAGTCAAAGGTTGACAATTATAGAGAGAGGTATCGTATACTTATATATCAATATTTGGAGGTTATAAACATGAAAGGTTACATTGGCAATTATGAATATCATTAAGAATAAAACTAATGAAGATAATTAAAGGTGAAAGTTAAAGAGCTTTAGTGAAACATTGTCAATTATCTATACAGAGAAGTATCATAAACTTATGCATCAATTTTGAAGGTTATAAACATGAAAGGTTACATTGACAATTATGAATATCATGAGAATAAAACTAATGGAGATAATTAAAGGTGAAAGTTAAGAGTTTTAGTGAAAGGTTGTCAATTATTTATAAAGAGAAGTATCATAAACTTATACATCAATTTTGGAGGTTATAAACATAAAAGATTACGTCGGCAAATCATTAAGAATAAAACTAAGAGTAGAGAAATTGGAAAGGATACAGTAACTGCTACAGTAAAATGGAATGGTCACAACATATAATAAATAATAGTGACGTTTTATTTTATTTTTTAAAAAACACGTGACAAAAAAATGTAAGCAAATGAGCAAAATATTCAAAAATTCATAAATAAATAAATAAAATTCCGTAATTATGAGACATATCACAGCACCGGCTGACGATCCACACATATATATACACCCAAAATCTAACTATACCATACTATAAATAAATTATAATGAAACATCTCTTTCTTTGACCTTTTCTTTTTTCTCCATTTTTAAATTTTCAGATATAATAGAGTTTTATACTTTTCATGAAGTAAAATATCTCAAACTTATACATCAATTTTTGGAGGTTATAAACATGAGAAGTTAGATTGGTAATTATGAAAATCATTAAGAATAAAATTAACAAAGATACTATTAAAGGTGAAAGTTAAGAGCTTTATAAAATGTATAAATGACATAAATATCAACCCTTTTGGAAATAATTGCACTCTCTCCCACTTTTTTAATTACTTTACTCTCTCTCTATTAATATACATAACATAGCCGACATATACATAGCATTCTGTGTATATGCTGGGATTTTTGTAATATGTTTAGGGAGTTGAGATTTTTTGTAATATTGAAAACATAAGTTGTGTATTTGTGTAATTTTTAGTTATAAAATTTCATATGCATGCTTTTAAATTAGTTGCTAAACCTTTGGTTACTTCTACTTCAAAATACTAAAATATTAAAATCTAAATAAATTCTCATCAACAAAAATTGTACTATCTTTGCTTTCCTTTGAATGTCATTATTCTTAAACTAAAATAAGTCCACTTTTATAGTAGTAGCTCAATAGTACTTTAATAAAAGTGGAAATGGGGCTTTCAAAATTATAGGTTTCATGCAATAAATAAATAAAACAATTGACATTAGTGAATATTGATTTTGTCTTACTTGGTCACCGAAAATTAATTAAACATTAATATGTTTGTGGCTAGAACGATAAGGATGTAAGACTTGAAAAAAATCAGAAAACAAAATAAAATTTCTACTATATAACACATGCCATATTACTTTTTTTTTTGTGACCACATCACCTGATTAGTTGTGAATTGCCGAATTAATAAGAAGTATATATATATATATATATATATATATATATATATATATATATATATATATATATATATATATATATATATATATTTGCACCTATTAAAAAAACTAGGAGAATATCGTTATTTTTAATACAATTAGAAATATCTATGTAGTATCATTTAATTGAAAATAAAAAAAAACATAAAATCTACTTACACATATCAAAAGCATGATAAAGAAAGAGTTTATTAAGGAAAGGATATATGGTGGTTTTAGTATGCTTTTAAGGAAACTCCTTAATTTATATTCGAAATGAAATTATAAAACTCACCATTTGTGATTCTTTGTGTGCATGTTTTTCATTTCTCCAAAAGTCTATATAAAAGGAGATTAGTAGTATTATTTAAATTAAATGAACGATCATATCAATAATAAAAATTTCAACAACAAAAAAATGAAATGACAAAAATTTGAAAGAAGAACTACAATTAGTTGAAAGATATTACAAAATGCAGTAAGCTAAATGAATATCCCATTCTGACAAATTCAAAATGCATTGTGTAATTAATAGTTACAAATACTATTGCATACGTGAATATTGTACTACATTGCAAATGAAAAATTTACCTTAAACAACAATGAAAAAAGGAAGAAAATTCTCTACTGCTAACTTGAATCAAAATTTAGCAGTTTTCTTTGATTGACTTATATTCGAAGTGATCAAGAATAGGAATCAAATAGAATGAAGGAGAATAGAAATATACATCCAACACTTGATGATTGTTATTTATAAATTAGTTGAGGCATAAAGAAGAGAGTTCAAGAGGCATGTTATTTAAGTAGAGAATACAAATAGATGGAGGTTTTTTGTAACCTATAATACATAATTAAATTAATAAGTATGATTGAATTTTTTAAATTATTAAACAAATTGATCAATGCAGAAAATGAAAGAAAAATTCAAAAACAAAAAGAGAAAAAAAGATAAATATAAATGGAGGCTATAGAGAGGTGTCACACACACATATATAGAGAGAGAAAATTAAGTGAATGGTTTTTTATTTTTTTACACAAAAAGTAAATGAGAAAAAAGAAAAATTTAAAAAGAACAATGAAAAAAATCAATAAAAGGAAAAGCACGTCACATCAACATGTTTACAACTCTCCTTTATATATACTAGGTATCAAGGGGCTCGTGCAAATATATTTTTTTTAATCTCAATTTATGTGACACAAATAAAATTTAGATAATCAATCAAACTTTTAGTATATTTTATGATATTTTAAATTGTTAACTATTGTAATTTATAATATTTTTTTATGTAATTTTCAAATAATATACGTTACACTCCTTGTTCAAACTTTTGTGATATTGATAGTTAATTATATTTTTAAAATAATTCAAGTTTTTAATTATTATGATTTATAATAATTTTATTCTATTTCAATTTAAGCGACTCTGATATAATTTCGAGAGTCAACGAAATATTTTGTATATTTTAAATTTTTTAAGTTGTTAATTATTTTGATTTATAGTAATTTTTATATATATATTTTTTAAAATACATAACAAATTAATTTTTGTTAGATATTTTAAGTTGTTAACTATTGTAATTTATATTATTTTTTTATATAATTTTCAAATAATATATGTTACTCTTCTTATCCAAACTTTTGTTGCATTGATAGCCAATTATATTTTTTAAATAATTTAAGTTTTTAGTTATAGTAATTTATACTTTTTTATTTTATTCCAATTTAAGCGGCAAAATGCTTAGATGGTCATAATAATTAGTTATTGATGATATAATAAAATCACGATTGACACAACGAAGCGTACATGTCTTAAATGACTTACAAAATCACGATTGACACAACGAAGCATACATGTCTTAAATGACTTACAACAACTAATTAGAGGCTATATAATAAAATTACTATATAAAATAGTTGTGAAAAAATTTAAGCGGGCCTCATAAGACATCAAGTTAATTTAAAATATCAAGAATTAATTTATCATTGTATATCTATTTTATGTTTTTTTTAATCATTATTAATTTTTTAATACTTAGATTATTTATAATAATTAATTAGGAGTGATTTTTAGTAAAATTATGGTTGAATGAGCTGAAGCAGACCTATCATAAATATCTATTTTACCTTTTTATTAAATATTATTAATTTTTAATACATAAACAACTTATAATAATTAATTAGGGTTGATATACCAAAATCACAATTGAAGCAGCTGAAGCAGGCAACATAAACAGGCATGTCAAAACCCTCTCTTCTATAATATAAAATTAGTGAAATTAACAGCGCTTCGCGTGGCTATAAAAATTTTGTAAAGGAATATATTTCACTATTTTTCAAATGAATTAGTATATAACATTCCAGTCAAGACATTTTAGATCATTATTGATCTTAATTTGAGATCTAGTATTTTTTTTCAACAATAAAAATTAAAATTCTTTGATCTTTTTTAAGTACGTATATATATATATATATTAGAACAAATAATTTAGGATGTATGAGCGATGAAGTAAATGGAATAACAAGTCATATTTTGAAACCATAATCTATGAATTAAGTTGAAAATATTATTTTTTGTTTCAGCGTCTATCTTTTGTAGGAGTACTTGATCTTCTATGCAAATGTTGATTATAGTTTCTATCTTGTCCCTTTAGTGCTACATTTGCTTATGACGATATTCTTTTACACAATACATAAATATTTTTAAAAGTTATGAAAATGAAGCAAAGTAAGCCTATGAATAAATAAAATAAAATAATGAATTATAATAATATAAAACACAAGAATGTAACAATTGTTAATAAGATATTGCACTATATATGATATTTATAATATTTCTATTCCAAATATATCAATAAATAATTACTAGAAAAGAGGAAATAAATCTAAACTATATTATACATCTTAAATTTTTTTATATATGTATGTACGTATATAAAGGAGGTTTAGAAATATGCTGATGTGGCATACTTCTAAGGCCTTCATTCCTATTTTTTCCTCATTTTTTTGACCTTTTTTTTGTATTTTCCCTTATTTTATAAGAATAATTAATTATATTCTATCTTATTTATTAAGTATCATTAAATTCTTTAACAATCATATTAATTTATTATCAATAAGTTATTATATTAATCATTAATTATAAATATAAAGCAAATTAAGCCAAAATTATGAATAAATAAAATAAATAAATAAATTATAATAATATAAAATACAAGAATGTGACAATTGTTAATACGGTATTGCACTATATATGATATTTATAATATTTTTATTTCAAATATATCAATAAAAAATTATATAAAAAGAGGAAAGAAATCTAAACTATATTATACATTTAAAAAAAAAAATGATCGCACTACTATAAAATTACTTTAATGTTGATTTTTATGATCATATTTACTTGGAGGAGGATAACAAATATGTAAAAAAAAAAAAAAAAAAAAAAAGAATATCAAAAATGTTATAAAACAATAAAGAACAAAGAATTAGAGTAGGGAGAATAGAGAAAGTGATTCTTATTTCTTCTCTTGAGGGACGAGAGATATCAGATTGAGAATACAATGAACAAAACCCCTTTATTTATAGGGAAAAATACTCCTAATTTCTGACTAAAAGTTAGATACTTCAAATCTTGATAGATATCAATAGATCTTATTAGATCTTGATAGACATTCACTATAATGTAAATACATTTATAACACTCCCCCTTGAATGTCTAGATAGATAATGTGCCTCGTTAAAATCTTACTAGAAAAAATTCAGTAGGAAAAAAAATCTAGTGAAGGAAAAAAAGTACACATTTCTAACAATACGCATATCGGCTGCCTCATTAAAAACCTTACAAGGAAAATCCAGTGGGACAAAACCTCATAAGGAAAAAAAAGTACAGCGCTTATTAGCTCCCCCTAATGAGAACATCCTTGAACCTTTGCATCCCGATCTTGTGCACCATCTTCTTAAAAGTTGTAATTGGAGAAGACTTGGTGAATAAATCAGTCATATTTTCATTTGAAAAAATCTATTGCACGTTGATATCACCATTCTTTTGTAGCTCATGTATATAGAAAAGCTTTGATGAAGTGTGCTTCGTTCTATCTCCTTTTATGAATCCTCCATTAAGATGTGTTATGCATGATGTATTATCTCCGTATAAAATTGTGGGTAGATTATTGTCATATTTCACACCACATTTTTTTCGAATAAGATATATTATAGAACTTAACCATACACATTCCCGGCTTACTTCATGAATAGCTATTATCTCAGCATGATTCGATGAAGCGGCTACGATAGACTGTTTTGTATATCTCCAAGATATTGCAGTACCACCACATATGAACACATAGCCTATTTGAGACCGAGCTTTATGTAGGTTAGATAAGTATCCAAAATCAGCATGACCAATAAGATCGGGACTGCAAACTTGCTAACAAATTAACTAAAAAAAAATGCTATATCGGGCCTTGTAGTATTTGCAAGATACGTTAGTGCATCAATTGCACTAAGATATGGTACTTCATAACCAAGGGGTTCCTAATTCTTTCTTGAGGTCGGAATAGATCTTTATTCAATTTTTGTATTTTTCTCATTTAAGCAAATATTCTATTGCTTTTGAAAACTCTCCAAGAGTTTCAATGATACTCAAATTATCAAATTATATCTTATGAGGATAATAAAAAGTTTTTCAGAAACTTAATATTCTTCAGGCATTTTGAATCCTTTAGGGATGTTCATATAGATGTTTGTCAAGTAACAATACCCAACATGTCAAGTGTGACATCTTCAAGTGTCTGAACTGCAAATCAAATAAGTTTTACGCTTACCAAAATGCATCCTTTCAGGTCACTTGATAAATATTTCTACGTCAGCATGCTTAAATTAACGTAGAATTCACATCCTCATAATCTTTTACAATATTGTGCCAATATTGTATCAAAGATATCGTCGACGATTTCTTATTTTGTATCAATTCACAATGCGACATAACATTTTGAGATCTCATCACTTCATTATTTTCAGGTACATGAACCTCTCATCAGGTTTCATGAAGTGTTATGTCGTAGGCTCTTCAAGAGCTCATTGCCTTCTTATTATGATTATTTGCTTCTTATTTTTCAAGGACTATTTCATTTGGAACTGATTAATCTACCATGTTTCACGTATGCATAGACTTTGTCCTTTAGGAACACAAAATAAGAGCACTTGTGCTTAGTATGAGATGCTTTCGGCATTTGACTTGAATTATCTTTTGGATGGGGATCTGGTAATAATTAACATACTTCATAATGCTTATAATCTCCCCCTTATGTTAGGAAAACTAACATACATCCTCTACTTCTTTGAGGAATCCATCTTTGTGCATCATGATATATTCATTAATCATATACCACGCATCAAAACTATTAGATGGAATAGTTAGTTCATGACCTTAAACCAATTGTGGGGGAAGAAATAATCATAATTTATTGGTCTAATGCATACAAGTGTTATTGTATGCAACATATCATAATTCAGACCAAAACATGAAGCTTTGTTCTCATTAGCGATGGTTTAGCTATTTATCGAAGGCATTCAATGCCAAACCATCATCATCAAGATAACTTTCTTGATTGCACAATCTGAAAATTATATTCTTAACTCAATTTTATATTGAACAAGTAACTTTATGAATGTCACACATAGGTTGACCATGAATGTATATGTGATCATCTTATTGATGCATTTTTTCAACATATCACATGATAGGTGAACGGACCCTTATTCACCTTTTATTCTTTTCAGATTTTGAGGGATGAAATCTCCAAATTAGTTGGTCCAACCAATTTATCAGGAGAACAAGCAACATTAAAGTTCATGAAGAATTTTCTAATTCTTCAATATATGTTCAATGCTCAGTATGCACATCTTCGGGATACTGCAATCGTTTATGTCAACTTATGAACTTTTAATCTAGTAAACTCCAAGTTTACCATGATATGTGTTTTTTCTTTAGTAAATTTCAGATTTACTATTACATGAATAAATTTCAGATTTACTACTTTAGAAGTAGATTTTGAAACAACTCTTCTCAGTTATTCTGTCTCATTCAGAGTTGAGTTGTGATACCATCACAATCAAGTGCACATTTGCATTAATAAGCTTCTCATTCCCCAAGAATGAAATATAATCATGCCTTAAGCGTATCAAATTATGATAGCTACTACAAAAGCAAATTGAGGCATATATATGATTTATTGCTACCATATTCAATTCAGGGAATAGAGAATATCAATGGGATATATTTCATGACTTTTCATCAAATACTCATTAGTTTGCCTTAGCCATCATAATATCATCAATACATGCATTGAGATCTAATCTCAACGTCTTATCCATATAAAAGCGTCTTAGGCATAAATTGATGGGACTTGAACCCAACATATTATCATCCCTTTTGATAATATTGTTCTTGAGGAATAAATTTAAAACATAAATGGTTTCAAACCAATTATTTTTCTTCAAATCCAACAATAATTATATTATTAGTAGCAAAAGATAAAGAGAAAATGGTCAAAGACCCCCAACCTTTACCCCAAATCCCAACTACACACTTATACTTTAAGAGGGTCCTATGACCCCCCTGAACTATTTTAAAATAAAATTATTACTCCCCCTCCCCCCCCCCCCGAACTATTTTAAAGTGGAATATATACCCCTCTAAAAACTCATACCCAGATTTTATTTTGATTTGTGGTTTACATGCGCTGCCACATGTCATGCCACGTAATTCCACGTCATTTATCATTTTTTGACCATAAAAAAATAATTTCACGTCATCATCATCATCATCGTCATCATCTTCTTCTTCTTCTTCTATTCTTCGTCTTCTTCTTCAATGGCATAATGAATCATATGAAATTCACACGATATGTAATCTTATCAAAATTAAATCAACAATTAATGTCCAAAAAATATTCAATTTTCACAAAATGGCATCGCGACAGTGATGGCGTCAGAAAATTTAAAATTTCGGTGACTTTATTTTCCAATCTGAATTGATTCAACATTCTCACGTAATTCGAGTTCTTGGATGCCATTGAAGAAGAAGAAGAAAAAAATAATTGTCATTGATGGGTTCTTGGATGTCATTGAAGAAGAAGAAGAATTGAAGAAGAAGAAGAAAAAAAATAATTTAATTGCCATTGATGGGTTCTTGAATGCCATTGATGGGTTCTTGAATGCCATTGAAGAAGAAGAAGAAGAAGAAGAAGAAGAAGAAGAAGACGAAAGAAAAATAATAATTAAAATTATATATATTTATTTAAAAAAATATTAAAAATAAACTTTTAATAAAATATTTTCGTTCTCACTCTCTTTAAAGAGAGTGAAACACTCTCTCTTGCTATGTCAGCGTTGAAGGGGTCATAATTTCATTTTAAAATAGTTCAGGGAGGTCATAGGACCTTCTCAAAGTATAAGTGTGTAGTTGGGATTTGGAATAAAGATTGGGGGGTATTTGACCATTTTCTCAAAACCTTGAAATCCTTAAAATTTATAATCTCACCTTGTCTGACAGAATCTCGTGTTGATAACATGTTATAAAATAATAAAGAACGAGAAGAAGAGTAGATAGAATAGAGAGAGTGATTCTTATTTCTTCTCTTGAGGGATGAGAGATATCAGATTGAGAATACAATGAACAAAACCCCTTTATTTATAGGGAAAAATACTCCTAGTTTCTGACTAAAAATCAGATACTTCAAATCCTGATAGATATTAACTAGATCTTATTAGATCTTGATAGACATTCATTATAATATAAATACATTTATAACAAAATACATAAACATGAAAGAATATTTGAGAATGAAATATTTATGCAGCTGCACTATATATGATATTTTTAATATTTCTATTCCAAATATATCAATAAAAAGGTTACATAAAAAAGAGGGAAAAAATCTAAACTATATTATACATCTTAAAAAAAAATTGATCGCACTACTGTAAAATTACCTTAATATTTATTTTCATGACCATATTTACTTGTAGGAAGATAACAAATATGTAAAGAAAAAATCTTAAAAGTAAGAAAGAATATCAAATACATAAACATGAGAGAATATTTAAGAATAAAATGTGTTACTTTCATATACTTCTTCTTATTACGTGCTATAATTTACAAACAAAAGAGATGGAGAAGAGAAAGAATAAATTTGAATGAAAGTCTTCATGAAACAAATATGAGTTTATATAGGTAAAATAGAGGAATACCATAAGGTATTATAAATTTATAAATTAATGTATAAGAGTTATAGACATAAAAATTATGGAGATTATGGATACTATTGAAAGTATAAATTTAAGAGATATGAGCTATGAATAGTTACTCTTTTCAAATACATTGTATATAAAAAAAATAGTTATTCCTTATAAATATTTTATATAAAAAATACTTGAAATATTAAAAGATATTATTATTTTATAATTTGAGAAAGATTTAAAAATTCTTTGAAAAAATAGACACGTTACTTTGTTTATACACACTTATAGACGGATAATTGAAAGAAGACACAATTGGAGTGACTTTGCAATTCTATGTACAATAATTAATAATTAATATAATTACTTATTGAAAATAAATTAATATGGCAATTAAAGAATTTAATGATACTTAATAAATAGAATAGAATATGGTTAATTATTCAATTAAAAAATAAGAAAAAGTTTTAAAAAAGTAAAAAAAAATGAGAAAAAAAAATAGGAATAGAGACCTTAGAAGTGTGCCAGCATATTCTTAAGCCTCCTTTATATATATACTAGATACCCGTGTCCGTGCAAGGCACGAGCATTTTGGCAACACTAATGTGCAAAAGAGATCCAACTTTGGGTAAGATTATTTTCTACTTGTTTTAATTTTTTAGTACAGTAGTAAAGAAAAGAAATGTAGTACAATGAACCGATCTTAACATAATATATACATTCAATGTAGAACAAAATTGAACTTGCTAGATTGGTCCAACCAATACAAAAGTGATTATATAAGTGGATAATTGTCACAACTACAGTTGGCGGCACGTCTTTCGTTTGAACATTTCCTGAAAAAAATACATGATGCACGTCTCATTTGAAAGTTTCAAATATATAAGTTGAGGAAATATACATCAATTCTAAAATATTTATTGCATCATAAAATTAGCGAATACCCTTGGTAATCATTTAATAAGGAACAAAAAAAGTATTTATAAAAAATTACTACTATGTAAAATTCAATTACAAAGGACTAAATAAAAATATTATTAAAATAATACATGAGGACAAAACTAATAAATATAAGAAAAAAGTAATATATATGTGTAACCATTTTATTGCACCATAAAAATGGACAAAACTAATAAATATAAGAAAAAAGTAATATGCATGCGTAATGATTTTATTGCACCATAAAATTATCAAAATACCCTTGGGGTATAAAAAACTAATTTAGTAAGGAACAAAAAGATATATATAAAAAATTACTATCATATATAATTCAATTACAAAGGTCTAAATAAAAATATTATTAAAATAATAAATGAGGACAAAACTAAGAAATATAAGAAAAAAATAATATTCATGTGTAACAATTTTATTACACCATAAAAATGAGGACAAAACTAATAAATATAAAGAAAAAGCAATATGCATGTGTAACCATTTTATTGCAGCCTAAAACTACCAAAATACCCTTGATAGTCATTTAATAAGGAATAAAAAGATATTTATAAAAAAATACTACCATGTATAATTCAATTACAAAGGTCTAAATAAAAATATTACTAAAATAATATATGAGAACAAAACTAATAAATATAAGAAAAAACAACATGCATGTGGAACCATTTTATTGCATCATAAAAATGAGGACAAAACTAATAAATATAAGAAAAAAATCATATGCATGTATAACCATTTTATTTACTACTATATACTCCCTCCATCCCAAATTACCCGTCCCAAATTTCTTAATTTGATTTCTCATTTTACTTGTGATTTTTCATTAATCAAGACGAGACAAATTTCTTTTCCATGTTTTACCCTTTGCATTAATTACTTTTTTTGTAAATTAAAATTTAAACATCATTTAATAGGGGTATTACGGTAAACTAATCATGTTATTAATTATTTTTCTTAATCAATGTGTCATCTCAATTTGGGACAAGTGATTTGGGATGTAGGGAGTATAAAGTTAAGGTTGGGGTGACTAAAATTACCGAAATATCATTGGTAGTCACCCAAACCTTCACTTATTGCACCATAAAAGTGAAGGTTGAGGTGACTAAAATTATCGAAATACCATTGATAGTCACCCCAACCTTCACTTATTGCACTATAAAATTACCGAAATACCCCAGGTAGTCATTTAATAAGGAACAAAAAGGTATTTATAAAAAAATACTAACATGTATAATTCAATTACAAAGATCTAAATAAAAATATTATTAAAATAATACATAAATTACCGAAATATCCTTGATAGTCAACCCAACCTTCACTTATTGCACCATAAAATTACTGAAATACCCTTGATAGTCATTTAACAAGGAACAAAAAGATATTTATAAAAAAAAAATAGTACCATGTATAATTTAATTACAAAGGTTTAAATTAAAATATTATTAAATAATACTTAAATTACCAAAATACCCTTGATAGTCATCCAACCTTCACTTATTACACCATAAAATTATCAAAATACCCATGATAGTCATTTAATAATGAAAAAAAGATATTTATAAGAAAATACTACCATGTATAGTTCAATTGCAAAAGTCCAAATAAAAATATTATTAAAATAATATATAGGACAAAACTAATAAATATAAGAAAAAAACAATATGCATGTGTAACTATTTTATTGCACCATAAAAATAGGTACAAAACAAATAAATATAAGAAAAAAAACTATATGCATGTGTAACTATTTTATTTACTACTATATGTAAGTGAAGGTTGGGGTGATTAAAATTATCGAAATAACCTTGATAGTCACCCTAACCTTCACTTATAATAATAATAATAATAATAATAATAATAATAATAATAATAATAATAATAAATAATAATATAATAATAAATAGAATAGAAATAAAAATAATAGTAATAATAGTAATATTCTACTAATAATAAAGTAAATATTGGTACTACAAAAAGACACCAACATGAGGACAATATTACATATTTTGACTATGTTGTGATGCAGAAAGATTTTTTGTCAAATAAGAGTCGAGATTATAGAGTATATACATTACTTAAGAATTCTGCAGAAGCTGGTGCAAAAGGTATAATAAAATATCACAGTTAGGAGAAAGATAAATGGTTCTTATATTCCATCTTATTTGCATTTTTTAGACAAGTTAAGTCTTTCAATTTTCATAACTTGCTTTTGTATTTTTTCACTTTCTAAATTCAAAAAAAATATGTTGGCAGCCTCAGAATGAAGGAAGAACAACAACAGGCACAAGAGATTTCAAACTCATTGTGAGTATGAAAAAATACAACCGGTTTATCATCGAAGCTCAATCAAGCAAACACATTCAATATGAGGGGTGTGGGGAAATATGTCAATTGGTTGCAAGCTACTGAGTCTATAATGTCCTCCTATATTTACTCTGGCTGCATTTGAAAAATATGATGGATTTAAGCAAAGTGAATGATAAAATGTTTATGGGTCTAATATGAAATCTCAAATACTCGCCACACCATAGCAGAGATAATTAAGGTCACGAGCACAGGTGGCAGGATTACATGATACATAAATGATGCATTATGCTCTCAACTTCAGCAAAAATTTGATCAATTTGATGTGCATACCAGGGCGATTAGGATCTGTAGGTTTGACAACATAATATGATAGTAAGCAAGTTTAAGAAACTCCAAATGTGCACGAAAAAAGAAAAGGATAACGTTGTTATTTCCTATCCGCTATTAATCTTTCAGACTATTAGCAATGAGTTGCCAAGAACAAGTGATCACTAATAAGTTGACTAAGTACTAAATCATGGTCTTACAGGCCATTCCCTGAACATAGTTGAGAGTGCCAATTAAGATCTCATTTCAAAAGTTTCACAATATTATCTACCAAAACATGAATTATAATAATTAATGTTTCAAATGGAAGACAAACAGTGTAGTGGAACTAAAGAGATGATCTGAGTGCAAACTCAATCAAGCCAGGAGATAACTCGATAAGTCAATTCTAAAAAATTTACGCACTATTAAGTTTTTTTTACATATAATAAGCAAATAAGTTTTTGGCAGATAATAAGCAGAGTAAAATATTGCACCAGAAAGAGAAAGGACTATTCTCTAGTGATCATATGTTCCGGAACTATGAGCAACAATTTTAAGAAGTTTGGAAAATGGAATAGGAATTAAAAATAACAACAGCAAAGTTTTTGAAGATATCAACTTGCTTGTACGTTACCTACACTCCTGGTCGCAATATAAAGACTGTCCTGTCATAGCGATCATGAAAATTTTATTTATACATTCCTAGTCTCACCTTCTATTGCTACTTGATTCTAACAATGCAACACCATTTCATGGTCGGCAGAAGCAATTGTAAAGTAATATGGTATTTACAAGAAATTGTATCTACAAACGTCTAAATATAAAATTCACAGGGCATTGAATGATAAGATAAATCAATCATTACCTAGTTTCAATAAAAAAAAATTGTTTGATAGGTAGCTCTGATAAACAGCCATGTCGTTGATTCAAAAAAGATAACGACATTAGTGAAAATCTATTGTTCCCTTACCCAACGAATTTCTTCAGGTTTAAACAGTAATCACCATTTAAGCGTATCGTTCCACATCTTCTGACTTTATCTATATTTCAGTTCCGCACTTACAAATACATTTTTAAACATGCATCGGTTCAGTACAGTGAACTGCGCCCTGAGATTCACACTATATTTATCATCCTAGCCATGAAGCATCAAGAGGATTTAATCATTCTCTGTCAAACTTTTCTAGGCCAAGTATCAATATGCAACGACTATGCACCTGCAGAACACCAACACCTTTTCCAGCGTAGGAATCAGTTTAAAATTAACATAGAATGATAAAAGCAAATCCATTAAAAACGAATCACAAGTACATAAGAAATTTTGAATCAACTATAATCTAATTGAGAGCAGCAGAATGTAAGAGACAAATTCAAATATTAGCACTATTTGTTACCTTGTGTTGTTGGTCCCTTACCCTCCTATTTACTATGAGAATGGTTCTTGCGACGAAACTTGGTCAATGCTACTATAGTTGGTCTTTAACTTGAGCTTTACCTAACAGAATGATGCATAAAAATGAGTGAGTAACTTTCAGCTAATAAAACATTGTTAATATTGAAATTATCCATGTGGCATTGCAAGACTTTTCACAGATTAAATGGCAACACAATGGGTTTTGGCTTTAGCAAGCAAGAAAAGCACACAAATCAACAGTAAAAACTTTCAACTTCCTCAGAGAAATTCTAAACTCAGAGCAAAGGCAGGTGTAATGAGGGATAAAGGGATATGAAGGAAAGAAATATACGATCTTGAACAGAGTTGTCCACATAATTAATGAAGTAAACGCATGTAGTCCTCTGAAATATGGATTTTCAGATAAATGATGTGTATTAAAGGCAAGAAGCATTTCCTATCACACCAAAGGAGCTGTCTTTCCTTCTAACAAAACATGAAGAAAATAAAACAATCAATTATTGTTTGTAAGCCAAAGATGAACAAACATCAACCAAAAAAAAAGTAATTTTCAATCTTTCTAGGACTCAATTAGGGGATCTTTCAGCTAGGTTGGAGCAATCAGCCTTATGATTCATCTAGCTACCTCTCTCTCAACTCTAATTTTTTCTACTTTTCCATGTAAAAGAATTCGTCTCTCTCGTAACTCCAAATCATACAAAATTCTAATAATCAAATAAAAGGTGCAAGGCCAAATACAAAACACCAAGCAAGGAGATGTGACAACATTACAATATTCAGTATGGGTCATTTTACCTTTTTTTTCCTTGGGAAGTTTAGGGGAAGAGGAGCTTGTAAAAAATAACAAAACAACAAAAAGAAGAGTTCCAAAGGTACATAAGAAGACAGAGATACTTTTGATGAGGCAAATCTATATGTAGGTTACAAAATCTTGCTACCTTTGGCACATGGAATAGTTAGCAGTCACGGACCTGTTCACATCTGCCATATCTGCATTAATAAACTCAACCGTCAGAAAAGTATAATCTCTGATGCATTTCCAGATATACAATAACCTAGAGTTTACTCGAAAAGAAATCCATAATGTAACAGTTTTCACAAGTAACCAACAAATGAGAGATGTATTTGTGGTTTACGCTAATAATAACTTTGCAAAAGGATGGTTGTTATGACTGTATGAAGTTGCTATCAATGAAGTCTGAAATGACTGAAAAGAGTGGTACAACAGAGAGTGCAGTAAACTACGTCAACAATCCCTTTACGAGGTGCATGAATCGCTAGACAGAGGCAATAATCATCCTTCACGTGTTCATGGTATGCAGATTTAGATGTTTCAGCTTCTTTGTTAGCAAGCATCTCAACGAATAGGCAACTTACATCACGATAACCCTGCAAACCAATGTGTTCATTATATCAGGTGATAAACCTAAATAGATACTTGGGGCTTGTTTGCTTTGGATTATTTCACCTGAACTACTCAAAATCATTTGTTAAACTCATGTTTCCCGTGACATTCAGTTCTTACATGAAAATCGATTCTCTGTAATACGCAAACATTATTCTAATGAAAGTGCACAAGTATATTTTTCGTCCCCATCTAATTATCACTTATAAAAACATTAACAATTTAAATAAACAAACTAAACAAGTACTTATTAATAGGTGAACAGAACAAACCCTCCACAGACGAACCACCACAAGGGCCTGAGTGTCCAAGAGTAAAATACAACCAAGAGAATCAGTTACTGCAGCCAAAGTACCACTAAGTGATAACGTGATCTTCTCCCCCTTTCTAGGATGATCCTTAAAGCAAGTCAAAGGAGAAGCTGCCAGAAATAGAAAATTTACAATTACATTATTTCAGCTACATTGAAATCCAACCAGATACTCAGAGTATATGATAAAATTGGACGTACAATCATGTAAAACTGGAATATACAACTTCAATTTAAACTCAGGTAAACTATAGAGAACTTAGGAGTTCAAATGGAAAACTAAGGAGCAAAGGAAGAATCAGTCAGAAGATAACTTCAGCATTCTCCACTTCACAATTCAAACATACAACTCTCGATGGGAAAGCAAACATGTCAGGGTCATTGTTTTGAGTTTTTCCGCTAACCTAGTAATAATACAGCATCAATTACCATACTGTATAGCAGTACCAGGTTCAGCTTGCTGACTAACAGTCAGCACTCGTGCGAAAGTAATTACCCAAAGCCCAGAGCAAAAATAAGCAAAATTTCCATGGTTTGGTCCACCTGACCATGTTTTGTCCAAGCAAAGTCTAATGGAGAGAAGTAACTGAACAGGCTTTTCTTGGAAAAATAAGTTTATCATTAACAAAAGGGAAATAAATATACCCCCTCGGATTGATAAGGGCTTCGCAAGGATTTCGAAGGATCTGAGCAATGTCCCAATGGCTTACAAACTAATTTCGAACTCAAAGATAAACTTCCAGAAAAGAACACTTCTTTTAGCCATGATCTCTAGATAGAAGTTCAACGAAGCAAAGGAGGGATGGAAGGACACTTGAGGTAAAAAAAGTTTTGAATTTGACATGTAAAAGCAGTATTTATGATCAACCTCCAGCTAAAATGTAAATAGAGATAACTGAAAAAGAAATTCTTTCAACAATGAAGAAACACCATCTACCTTGAGCAAAAGGCTGAGGCTTTGGTTCTGGTCTTTTTGCGGGAATTGGATCACTTTTGCACAATATTTTTGAGATAGAAGTTATCGTCGAAAATGTTGCAAGAACAACCTTTGAGAGAATAGCCCCTACAATTGATCTGCTTCGGTCTACAGAAAGTCTTGAAAGTGAAAAGAGAAATTCAGTATAGTACCCGTACCTAATAAGAAAGCGAATGATTATGAAGGAGGAGAGGAATTTAATCTTAAGTTCACAAAGAAGCATACATTGTCCATGCATGCACTGCTCATAAATAGGCATACGAATAACACATTTTTAGTCACCCGTATAAAATAATACTTCTGATAAGTGCGGAGCAAACTTGCACTGAAATTTGTCTTCATCAAAAAATGATATAATCTTGATGCTTACTAATCTAGATGGAGGGAGACAAACTCCGTTGGGGGTTTATCCATCTTGTTGATAAATCAGCAGAAATGCAGTGGGAGGATGGTTGTTCAAGATCATGAAATCTGGTAGAGCCACCTCTCAATAAACTTATTCTTATAGGGATGAAGTTAGTTGCCATTCTCGGATCTTTTTAGCTGACAGTGGCACACTTATGAGTGACACTGCAAGCAGTCTTCGTGCAACTTCTTTATAGTCTCCATTGCATGGTTCATTTTCAGCTTTGTGAATTTTGACACAGTTTGAGGGGTCCTTTACAAGTTAAATGCTCCAGTCCCACGATTATTTCTTTCCCTGTGAACATATTGGTGTAATATCACATCAGTTGATTTGAACCCCTAAATCTTGTCTTAGTATTAATTATAAGCACTCTGTGTTCTTGAGTTCCTTTTTTGACTTGACTCGGGAGTCTATCGGAAACAACCTCTCTATCTCACCTCTGAGGTAGTGATGTTGCGTACACTTACCCTTTCTAGACTCCTGGGTATGTTGTTGTTGCTTTATGGCTCAATAAGAAGTGAACTGGCAGGAAATGAACTTACATTGATTATTTTTCTGGTATTTCTTGTTTGGAATGTGATTGAACTCTAGATAGTCTTTTCTGTCTTCTGGATATCAATACACCTTCAAGATTTGATTTCTCAAATCCTCGCTTATGATTGACTGGCTGCAGCCTCCAGAACCATCACTTAGAAGAACAAACATAGGAACATCTCATCTCAAGTAACTATTATGATGCCAATTCAAATTACAACTACGTTCTGATCAAAGTAAAAAGTATTTGATATTCTCGGGAAGAAGCTATATTAGAACAGTCTGGTTGTAACTAAGTTTCAAAAGATGTTTCCACAAATTTGGAAAAGTTCATGAGTAATAGCATGTATCATTTCCGAAAGTAATATCTTTTCAAATTTAAATAGATTTTACGATGTTAGGCTTCTACTATAAGTTTTCTGTCAAAGAGAAAAGAACATAATTAAATATATTACTGGATTAGCTCATATCAACAATGCATAATATACAAATTATGAGAATAAGGACATTATAAATCCTTTTCAAGCGAAACAAGGATATACTACCAAACTATGAGAATAAGGACATTACTTGATTAGCCGAATGACCACATATAGTTGAATAGTAATTGTTGTTTAATTTTATGTTAGTCTATATTAGCAATACATCAAACTTCATCTAAACCACTATTAAAAAGTTATAACAATGTACATTGACAAATGAAGTTATTTGTTGTTCTTTTATGTATAATCTATGTCTCGTCTATTAAAGTGTAGAATACTATATGAAGAATATTATAATGAAGGAGCCTATTATAACTTTAAGCGGTTGATATTGCAATAAAAAAGGAATGCTTCTTAAAAAGAGGAGAAGAGCAAGGTGAAACAGAAGTCTACCAAATCAAACTCGTTCTGCTTATAATGAAATCCACAACAACCTACACTTTGATGCATAATTAGAATGTATCGTTGAAAACTGAAACTAATTACCGATTTTCGCAGAAAAGCCGAATCCATAAAGTATATGTGGGAGAGGAATTTCATCGAATACCTCACGTGTATAATGAGAGCTGAAACTTAACAAATCAGTCATTCAAATCAAAAGAACATCAGGGATAAATTAAGGAAAATTAGCGATTGAAGGAAAAAGTGAAGATGAGAAAAGAAGAATTACAAAAAGGTACTTTAAAATTGCAACAACATTGTCGAAAAGTTGAATTAGGTTTGTGTAAAGCCCAATAATTGTAAAGGCGAAGTTCACCGATGAAGGAAGAAGCACATCAAGATTGAAACTGAGATGAAGACTTGTGGTCTCATCTGGAACTGTGTACATCCATACACGTACAACAGGTAGAACATGAGTTTAACACGTATAAATTCACTTAAAATGACTAATATATCGCTTAGTGGCAAGCTGGCAAGACAATGCTTTTCCTCTCGTAATCTGATTTCCATTATTATATCAGAAATGAGAGAACAAAATTCAAATCAAATGAAATGCAGAGTACTCATAAACTAATTGAAGAAAAATCAAGAAGAAGAAGCAAAGGCTAAGAACGAGCAAGTAGAATACTACCATTATTCTACTGCAAGCTTACATAAGCAAGAATAATCGGGCACAAATTTAAATAAAATCACACCTCAAATGAAAACACAAAGATAAAAGAGAGCAATCTTGAAATGAAGAATGGAGTAGAATGATAATTACCCAAGACCGGTGGAGAGACGAAATGTCTATTTCTTTTGAAGTGAGTGAGATGAAGGTTGAAGATGCTTTAGACTTAATAGTTATGTGTAATATTTGTATAAAGCCACGTATAAAATATAATTTTTGAGATATTTAATGGACTCAATTTATTATTTTAGTCTTATATATTGAGTTTAATTTTAGTTTTGCCATTGATCGTTTCAGTGGTCACATTTCTATATAACAGAAGAGAAATTAGAAGAATATAGAGATAGAGAGAGATTATATATATATGATTGAAATTTTCTCTTCTATAATATAAAAATATATATATATATGTTATTCTCTTTTATCATCGTCGTCATCATTATTATTATATTTATTTATTTTTTGAAATTTTGAGGCTAAAATAGTGTAAATTATATGTAAAAAAAAAAAAAAAGAGTTTGAAAGCTAAGTTTTAAAAAAAATGCATTCTTTAGCATCGACGACTATTGTGGGATTGACTTTCAAGGTTTTGGTCTGTCTGATTTTCTATTTCTCAAGCCTAATCGATTAAAGCTCTTTGCTCATGCAATTTTTAGGAGTCCGGAGCCCAAAGGGTAATTTTTTTATTTAAAATTTTAGAAAGGCATATCAAAATGAAAAAATATCAAAACGTTGCCTTATCCATCAAAATATTTACGGCATCAGTCACATATAAAGTGCAAGGTAAAATCGTGATTTTACCTTACAAGGTAAATAAAGTTACTTACCTTATCTAGTGACTGAAAAAGTGCAAAGTAAAACTGTGATTTTATCTTACAGGGTAAATGAAGTCACTTACCTTATCCTTTAACTGAAAAAGTGGAGAACAAATTCCCTTAAGGAAGCAGTGTCTATAAGATGGAACTTACCGCTGACAAGGGAGGGAATAAATTCCCTTTTGTTGAGTGATTGTAAGTGAGTATGGACTCTCGCCTTGTAAGGTAGGATCTTATGTTCACCTTGTAAGGTAGGATCTCATGTTTGCCTTATAACAACTTCAAAATTCGCGGTGCTATATAAAGAGTGAGTGTAGGTTTTTTTCATTTGCATCAATTCAAATTTTTTTTTTATCAAAGTTCATAACTCAAAATATTTATTGAACTTTATTCATTTCTTACTTTAAGATGGATGATAATAAGGTAAGAGTAAATTTACATTGGAGCAGCGAAGTTTTGCATAATGGGGATTCGATGCGATATAGTCGGCATCCTATAGTGGTTCAATGATTTACTTTATCTCTCGAATATGATCGTTTGAAAAGGTTGTTTAGGAGTAAAATGGGTATTACTAATCCAGAAGATGATGTGGTTATTTTTTTATTAATATTCGAATTATTTTACGTCCAACGGACAATCAATATTTGGTGAAACTCCTATTTCGAATGATGATTCTTTATCTTTATTTCTTTGTACCATTGAAATTTTTTAGTAATCGACTTAATCTACAGACACTTGACATGTATGCATGTGTGGAACATTTCCCTATTGTTGAAGAATCCACGGATAGTGAGTTTGATCTTTAAGTAAGTCAAAATTCTTCTGAATTTGAATATTGATTCTTCAAGAATGACAATGTAACAACAATTTGATGGTAGGTTTGAAATACGTTTTCAAAACTCACCCGAACTTGTGAATAATTTAGATATGGGAGGACCTAGCAATGCGTCTATGAATTTGAAAATTTTTAATTCAAGTGGTCCACAATATCCTTCTTCGGTGGAGGCAATTGATAGGTATAAACAAACCATTTTATATAAAAAGATGATTAAAATATACCTTAAAGTGCAAAATAAATATACCTTAAAGTATAAATTTTTTGATGAAATAGACTTTGAACAAGAACAAGATCAAACACCCAAGTAATGTGAATGAAGAGAGTGAAACGAGTAAACAAACAAATGGCGTGAACAATAAATGAATGAAATGAGTGGTTTATAAAAATAATTTAATAGTGTAAGGGATAAATTTTATCTTGTAAGGCAATCAGTCTCCCTACCTTGCAATACAGTTGAAATAAATTCTTCACTAAATACTCTTTTCGTCTATAAATACTTGTTCACTTTTGACTTGAAATGTGCTTTAAGAAACAATAAATAGATGAGTGATTTTACTATATCATCTTTTAAATATAATAATTTTTTTTCTTTGAAAAATATAATTAGTGATGTATTGTATTTAATACCAAGAATAAAAAAGGTAATAAATAAATAAATTATCCATTGATTTCTTAAATACTTGTTCATTTTTTACTTAACATACGCCTAAAGAAACAATAAATAGATGGTTGATTTTACTATATCACCCTTTGAATATAATAATTTTTTTTCTTTGAAAAATGCAATGAGTGATGTATTGTGTTTAATACCAAGGGTATAATAGGTAAAAAATGAGTAAACTGTCCACTAATTTCATAAATTGGACAAATATTGTTGGACATCCAAAATAGAAAAATGAATAAATAAAGATGGAGGGAGGAAGTACATCGACATCATTAAATTTTCAAGCTCCATCAGCTTTTTACGTCAAAGGATAAGGTAAGTGACTCCATTTACCTTGTAAGGTGAAATCACGATTTTACCTTGCACTTTACCATGTAGCCAAACGACGTTAACTTTTAATGAACAAGGTAAACACCCTTGTCTGTTTTGGTATTTTTCCATTTTGATATACCCCTTTGAAATTTTGAATGAAAAAACTTGTCCTTTAAACTTCGGACTCCAATTTTCTGTGCTATTTCGATAGGATATTTTGTCAAATAAAATAATAAAACAACATAAAAAAATAATTAGAATTTTTTTTTGATTTTATAAACAATTATATTATTCTATTTAAAATTCAAGAAACTTAACAAATTAATTAAAACACGATCAAATTAAAAGGAATATAATGTAGACAACCTACCTTACACACTAAAATGCTACTAACTGGCAAGCCATTTAGATAACCCTCTTAGTGGGTATACAAGACTCAATTCTGAGCAAAATATAACCTATGAAGATAGCACGTATTATTGTTCATAATGGATTACGAATAGCGCTTTGTTAAAAGTCACGTTTTCTGTTAAAGATATAACATCGATGATCGAACGCAGTGATTATAAATTTATAACTTTGTGCATAAATGAAAATTCAAGGAAATTTTAGATTTTTATGAGAAAGTAGTTGGTGAAACAAAGGGATTTTATTGTATTTAATGAGAGTAGATATGAATCCAAGTACACTTTAATAGCCTTAAAATCATGTCTCAAACTCTAATATCCGGATCCCAAATTTGATCAAAATTGTTGAAAAGACTTTCATAACCTTTCTTTTTCAAAATAAACTAATTTGTTTTAAAAAAAAATTAATCTGTAACGATCTAAAAATTTGATGAAATTTATGATTTTATGTGATTTGATTATTTTATCCATCCCCGCAGTTGAATTATGGTATTTTTGGGGTGTGGGAGTGATTCACATAATTTTCGATGCATTTTGGTACCATTTATGTGATATTGTGGTTTTTTATGCCTTCGAGAGCCTTATTTTAAACTTGGGATATCTTTTGATACGTGCAACGGATGGCTGAATGGGCTACGCCAGAAGCTTCGAAATATCAATTTAAGGCTTGGTAGGCCTTTGATTCGGGTCCCGGTGCACCCGAACTCATTTTGACCTATTGATCGAAAAATTAAAAATTTAGAAATATGAGAGTGGGACCCATATTTGGTCGAAACGGCCTCGGATGGAAAATCCGACTTTGCCAGCAGATCCAGAACATCGATTTTAGGGTGTTAGCATGTTTGGTGTGATTTTACGGCTTTTAAATCTCATTTCGACCCTTAATTTGGAAAATTGCTAATGCGGGTTTTCGGGGTCAACTTTTTGAAAATGATGTTCTTTTGAAAATCCGACCTCGCCAACGCATCCGAAACGTCGAATTTAGTGTGGTTTCATAATCCGTTTGGATATATTAGACTCCAAACGAATTTTGGGCACCCTGTCGAAGTCCGGACTGACTTAAGAAAAATAGTTTTTCAGCTATATTTGGGCAGAAAAATCTGCAATAATATATCAGTTTCGAGCCTATTTTTGCTCATTTTTCATTTGTATAAATAACATAAATATCAATCCTTTTGGAATTAATTACACCCTCTCCCACTTTTTAAATTATTTTACTCTCTCCCTATTAATATACATAACATAGCCGACATATAAATAGCATTCTGTGTATATGTTGAGATTTTTGTAATATATTTAGGGAGTTGAGATTTTTTGTAATATTGAAAACATAAGTTGTGTATTTGTGTAATTTTTAGTTTTCATTTTGCCTCTTGAGTGTTAAACCCGTGAGAGCTTAAAAGTGAAGTTTGTGGGAGCTTGGAAACCTAGATTAACATATATTTCTTGCTTTTATTATGGATATAAGATAAAAAATTCACCTCTTCTCAGTAATATCTTGATTAATTTCTCAAAACCCCAAAAAACTTAGGGCTTGATTTTAAACCTCAATTTCACTCCTTGTCACTTGAATAATGGTTTTATCTTATAATTACTAGTTTTTTAATCAATTTAACCTTCAAAACAACTTCGATTCTTGATTTTAACTTTCGGAAGTCCATTTCGGGGGTCCGTTTTGATCCCGAAATAAAAGTAGTCAATATGAGTGTCATTGATTTTGTTTTGACGCATAGATTTTATATTTAATATTTTTAGTGGAGTTTGGGATCCGTTCGTGGAAAGTGAGGTTGTGGGTTCGAAGTGTAGCAGACTGATTTTAGCTTTTAAGATAGATTATGACTTAACTCTTTCAGACTAGGCTGAGTAGTAAATGATGGTACAAAATGCATGTTAAGGGTGGTAACTAATCACGAAAAATGACTATCTATGTGTTGTACCCATGTGAGGCCTATATGTGATGTAATTATCGAAATTGAGACATTATGTGATGTGTGTGACTGTGTGGAGTCGTATGTGATGTTGATAGCCCTATATACATGTGAATAATTGTATTGTATTGTTGAAATGACTAATATAGTACCATTGGTGTATTGCTATATATTCATACTTGTTGGTATATGAGACATGTGAAAATTTATTGATGAAACAGAAATAATGAGTAGATATTGACTCACATAGTTGTGGACATATATCATTGTGGTTGGTTGTGAACCATATCATGTGGTTGGTTGTGGAAATACTCTTTGTGATTGGTTGTGAGCATTACATTCTCATATCATACTCATTCATGAAACATTGGTACCACTGTGGCAACACCTGAGTAACACTGACAACAACTTTTTAAAACCCTCCCCGATGGATGTGTCGGGGAAAAGATATCGTAACACCTTATAAAACCCCTTCTGAGGAATGTGTCAAAAAGGAAATATGAGATATGTGAATTGTATATGGGTTGAAGAAACCCCTATGGATCTTACATCGGGAAGATTTAGCTCTGTAGGTGTATACATGGTTTGTGCGATGATTCCGGAGGTTGTACGACGACCTCGTGCATCATCATCATCACCATTATCATGATATACATTGCACTTACTTTATTGTGCTTATGTTGTGTTGTTTTGCCATATTGACTTGTCATCTATGTATTTGTCATACTTTTCTTTACTTGTATTTGATGTTCTTGTATCTACATGTTCTCCTTTGTTCTACTTGTGACATAATGTATACTTGTGTTTTATATCTTGGTGTGTTGTTGTAATATATGTGATATATTAGAACTGTTAGTGCAAGCGGTGTGAGCTATTGTTGTGAGACATTTTATGATTGCAAGTGACGTGCCCTTAGTGTGTATTTTGTATGCTTTATTTTCTACTTTGCTCGGTCGGACTATGATACTTACTGAGTACAAGTGGACCGTAATCATGCCTATTGTGCCTTTTTAGTGAAGGCCCTAGCTCGTGTGCGCCTCAACTTGCTTGACTCGGGCGATTGTTGGTGCTTCCAAGGTAGCGGTTGGACATTCATATATCCGAAGTTTACCTCTATCTTTCTATAGTAGTTATGTCCTTATTAGTATTCAGAGACATATATTATTCCTTTGTGGTTATTTTTCTGAAATATTTGACTCTCGAATTGTATTAGTAGTTCTTATGCAATTGACACCTGATTTTAGGCATGATTGGTATTTTGGATAAGTTTTTTCTGCATTGTGATGATTACTTGTATGGTTCGACTTTGTTCTAGAAGTCTTACTTGGGGGCATTTATGTCTTTTCCTTTTTTGTTGTATCAGTTTGGGTGATAGGCTTACTTGTCAAGGTACACTACGACAAGTGCCATCATGACCCTCATTTTTGGGTCATGACATAATCAAAGGGAGTTAAAGTTTTGTTGTTTCCTAAATTTAAAAGTCAAAAGTTTATATTGGATGAATCATAGTTATAACTATCATTAATTATGCAAGAAAGCATTTAATTGATTTTATAAAGTGGATTCCACCGTATCATTCCACTTCACCTTCTACTCTTTCTCCTCAACTAACTATTTTTGTTTCCCTTGTTTTTAACTTGATCGTTTTCATCTATTTTTATCAAATTGTAGGGCTAACTATATTATATAAAAAATATAGTTCATTAAGATACTTTTGATTGAGTTATTTAATTTTAAATTTATAATATATTTTTTAATTATTATGTACATTTCATCCAATAATAAAATTTATAGTTTAATTATTATTATGATTATTATTTTAATTTACTTTACATAGAAGTCATTCAAATTTAAAAATTTGTAACATAAAAGTAATTTTTTCTTAATTTTTTGTCACTTAAAAGTCATTCAACTTTGATCAAGTTAATTAAGAAGTAAGTTTCATCTGAATTTTGATATATCATATAGAAAATATGACAGGGGTCCAAAATAAATTAATTACATTCAGGATGATATTAAAAACATCTCTAATATTTTACTTTTTAACACATAACTTGTTGGGGGTATACAATATTATACTTGCTTTTCTTAGTTTGATTTCTTTATAATAATTTTAATCTAATATTAGTAATATTGATGGAAATGTAATTTGACTATTTTTCGCACTAATATATGTATTTGTATAGTAAATTTTGTAAACACCTTTTGAAAAAATAGATAAAATAATTTGTACTAAATTTTAAAGATAGGATACTTTCATGTCACAAAATAAAAAAGTATTTTTTTATATCAATTTTTAAATTTAAATGACTTTTATGTTAAAAAAAATTAAAATCAATATTTTTGCATGATAGACGAAATGTTAGGTTATCGCCGATAAATTTGATCTATCTTTGATTTCAATTATTCAATTTTCTAATTCTTCTAGTTTTCACCTACAACATGCCCAGTGTAGTTCCACAACTTTCACATACCTCAATTACTTTTTAAAAACTTATGGAAAAAAAATTAATTGCTCATCAAAAATATTGATTTAATTTCATAATAATTTTAAAAAATAAGACATAGGAGGAGTGAAAGTGATAGAGAAAATTTTTATATGTGAATCATCTACTTGAAAAGTGGAATCTGCTCTTATCTTTTTGTCAGTAAAAGGATGCTCTCGGATAAGTATAACTTGACATGTCTCTGATATAATAAAATTACTACAACAATACTAAATCTTTAGGTATAATAAATTACCTCAAGCAAAATATTGTAACTAAATGAGTACTTTTTGTTTCAAATTCTTAAAAATTATTGCAATTGTTAAGTTTTTGCTTCAACTTCCATAATTATTTATGGCGAAATGAATTTTGATAGAATTTTCTAGCTAATAATCTTTTTTTTTTTTTTTATCATGAATGAAAATTTGTTGTAGCAACACTAAACTAAAAAATGTTACATTTGAGAGCGAGATATTATATCTTGTCTATATAGTGACTGGACAATCTTTAATATAAAATCAAACTCTATCGATCTAAGATAATTAGATGTTAATCACTTGATTTGATTCGATCTTACCGAATTTTACTAGTACATTTGAAATATAGTTTAGATAAATAAGTGATTAAATATAATTTGATTTGATTCAGGCTTAACAGGTCTTACTAGCAAATTTGAGATATAATTAAATAAATAAGTAATTATAATGTATTTACTTTCAATTTGATATTTATAAAAGTATAAACAAAATTTATCATGTCTCACTCAGGTTTTACCTTGATCAAGTGTTATGACAACTGTTATTTTATTCAAAATCTCGGAACTCATCTTTTTGAACAATGTTTTTATGGTCTACTATTAAATTATTAATTATTATAAATGTAGTTATAATTAGTTGAACAAATGATTAATAATTGGACATATTTATCACAAAAGTGTATTTGTACAATAATTTATATCTAAATATATAAGTGATTAAATTTAGTTATTTTTATTAACTAATTATAAAAAATTAACTTTACTAAATTTTACTTTATACTTGTTTCATCGGAATAATGTCTTTATTGGTCTAGTGTAATTAGTGTTGTCAATGTGTAATTCAATTTTATAACTTATAAGTTTCAAATATAATTTTGTAAAAATTAAACGATTATATTAACTTCAATTAACTAATTATAAAGAATTTAAACAATATTTTAATATGTTTCACTCAAGCTTCATCATGATGAAGTGTTTTAAGAATTATCATTTGATTGGAGGTGTTTATTATCCGATTCAATTCAAATTTACACGATCCTATTTATAAGTTTCAAATATAATTTGAATAAATAAATTATTATATCTAAATATTTTATTAATTAATATACTTAATCTAAAGAAAATTTTACAAATTCTCGCTAATTATATGAAGATAGATACAAATTGTTTGTCATGAATAAAATCACTTACTATACATATATATCTTGTAAAATAATTTTTTTTATAACTACAGGCTGCAACATAATAAAATTTCGTAGCAATAATTACAAATTCTTAGTCATGGACCATATAAAATATATAACTAAATTTTAGCCATACTTATTGCTACAAATATTACAAAAAAAAATATTGTGGTTAGATTATTTAGCAAAACAAATTTTTACATTTAACCACGATGTATTTTGTTAGTATATCTATCTATAGAAAAAATGTAAAATAACAAAATTTTGAACATGTCAAAACATGTTATTGTTTTGCCCCTTTTTCAATCGAAGGGCTTGGAAAATATTATTT
Source organism: Capsicum baccatum var. pendulum (assembly GCA_030864225.1). Taxonomy (NCBI): domain Eukaryota; kingdom Viridiplantae; phylum Streptophyta; class Magnoliopsida; order Solanales; family Solanaceae; genus Capsicum; species Capsicum baccatum. The sequence goes on from CM061550.1 coordinate 137,545,451, forward strand.
TTTGACTTTTTAAGCTATTTCAAAACCTTAAAGAAAAGTTTGAATCAATTTAAGAAATCATAGAGTCGCTATTTGATTTTTGAGAAAATATCAAGAAAAATGAAAAATATTACTTAAACGATTCAAAACATAATTTTTTTTTAAGTTTAGAAATTTCGAGTAAGTGGTTTCTACTAAAACTCTTGAAAGGTTGTTAAGGCACCAGGAGTATCCGCTAACTTGCGGTTATCCGAACTATTTGAAAATAACTTTTTTTGACTAACTTTAAAAAGAGAAATTGATTTTTGAAAAGAAAATGATTAAGGAAAAAATTATAGTCAAGATTTGTGCAAAACAAATTTTGACGACTTAGCAGGAATTTTTAACTAAGTCTAAGAAAAGAAAATTAACCCATATAACAAAGAAGAAGGTGGAGGCTAAATTTTACGAAAAAAAATCCTTAAACTCCAACTAAGGAGACATTAACGATGATTCATACATCCAAATTATGGCCAACTTTAGGAAAAACATGTAACGATCCATGGTTTATGTTTCTAAGACATTGTTGATTCTCTTTTGATATAATGAATCAAAGAGAGACGAATCAAGTCTTTACACACACAAAGAGCACATATAACAATCCGAAGGGAGTAAGAAAATTAGAATAAAAGTTTAGCATCTCTAAACGTGAAATATCATTCAGCAACCATACTATGCATGACTCAAAAATATCTAAAACTCTATTTAGCCACAAAAACCCGAACTTTCTCATCATTTTGACAAAACAACATGCGAAAAAAAAAGGAATAAACATCTTGGATGGAAAATAAAGCTAACACTTCATCTATAATATGAGAATTTTGAAATCCATTAAAATAATTAGCAAGCAAATGAAAAGTTCTTAACTTAACCAATTACTATTTTATTAAGGCAAAACAAACAATAGTTACTATTCTTTTCGACATAAAGAAAACAACTTTATATGCTAAAAATAAATATATCTGCCAACAATGAATTTAAACAAAGTATAAGTACGTCTTTTAAGCAAAAATTTAAACTTTATTCATAATAATCAAAGCATAAAGTCAAAAAGGCGAAACAATCAATATTAACTATTATTTTCAACATAAAGGAAACAAATTTACATGTTAAAAAAAAACATATCCGCCAACAATGAATTTAAACAAAGCATAAGTATGTCTTTTAAGCAAAGATTGAAACTTTACCCATAATAATCAAAGAATAAAGTAAAGAAGGCGAAACAAATAATATTAACTATTCTTTTCAACATAAAGGAAACAACTTTACATGCTAAAAACAAGCATATCCACCAACAATGAATAATCAAAGAATAAAGCCAAAGTAAGACGTTGAAATATCGCTAGCTTATTTTTATAGCATGAACATGAAAATAACCATAATATCGATACCACAACGTCCTATGGCCTTCAAGGCCATCTACAACATACAATCCTAACAAACAAAATTACAACTACGAACTAGGAAGAAGAAGGAGATAAAGAAGAAAACGATAATAAAACTAAAAGGGGAAAGGTGTGTTTACCTTTTTTGGGGAAACCAAACGGGACTTCAAGCTTTCTTTGGAGTCTTGATCACCACCGGAAAGTAATCTTTCGAGAACCCCGATTAGATTACCGCTTGAAAATTTTTACTAAAGAAAAGAAATTTGAATATTTGCTCAAAAGTTTTTTCAGTCTTTGAGACTTGGTCCTTTTACCAAAATAGTGATAGTTAGGGGTGTGCGTCGATTGGTTTGATCCGATTTTATATATTATTGATTCGGTTTATTGATTTTTGGTTTTATATGCTAAACCAATAACCAAACCAGTAAGATATTTTTTATCGATTTTCGGTTTATCAATTTTTAGTCCTTAACGGTTCAGTTTTCTGTTTAAATGATAACAAAATACTCATAAAATAAAAACAGTGGTAACTAACATGAAAAAAAAATGAATCTTAGTTGCAACCAAAAATCCTACATGATGTGTTTTAATTTACAAGAATTTTCAAGTTTGAACTAATTATTAGGAGAAATTAAGAGTTTGCATAATTGAAATAATAGCTTTGTTAATTTGTAGAAATTAAAGAGAAATTAAGAGAAATATATAATAAGTCATATATATATATATATATATATATTTATTTTTTTTTGATTGGGCTATCGGTTTACCCAATAACCTAATAAGAGAAAAGCTAACCAAACCAATAACCCGATAAATATTTTTTATAAAATCATTAAAAAATTGTTAACCCAATAACCCAATAACTATAAACCAATTATCGGTTCGGTTTATCAGTCGGTTCAGTTTTTGCACACCCCTAGTGATAGTATTTATAGAAAAGGATGTGGATTCAATTCTTTTCATCCACCAATGTGGGAGAAGGAATTTAGGGGTGTTTTGGAAATTTGAACTTGAGGAAAAGGTTTGTTGGAGGATAAGGTGAGGTGGAATTGTACAATCTAGTACAAGTTTTGAATTTCAAAAATGAAAAAAGGACAACGTTGAAGGGGGATTGTACAATCTAGTACAAATTTGAAATTCAAAATTTGAATTTCAAAAATGAAAAAAGAATAAGGTTAGGGGAATTGTATAATCTAGTACAAATTTTGAATTTCAAAAATAGAAAAAAGGACAAGATTGAGAGGGAATTGTACAATCTAGTATAAATTTGAAATTCAAAATTTGAATTTCAAAAATGGAAAAAGAATAAGGTTAAGGGGGGAATTAGGTGTCAACAGTTATTATTAAAACTCTGATTGAATTCCCTAAATAGTCACTCAAGTTTTGAGAATTTTTTTCAAATATCACTTATATTTTATTTAGGACCACAATATTACTCAACTATCACTCTTTTTCTACAAAAAAAAATACTAAACACCTCAAAAGTATTCTTCTCTCTTAGTTGGCATGCCATGCCATTAAAATCACATTTTTTAAATAATAAATCATTTAATTCATCAAACTCATTTACTCAAAATTATAACTTTATTCTTTTTTCTTTTTTTGAAAAAAATGCATTAGTTTAATTTTCCTGTTTAGGAATTCTTTACCAAAGCTTAAACTTTACCATATTATTTTACATGCAAATTAAAATCTCTAGATAACTTATTTACTTTAATGATATTATTTTCTTTGAAAACAACTGATCTTTGTAGGTAGTTATTTATAAAAAAACCTCAATGATCATCTAGGAAAATAGTATGAGAATTTCTCTTAATAAATTAATATATTTTTTTAAAAACTAAAATTATTATTTTGGTTAAATGAGTTTTCTGAGTTAATATGGTTATTGTTTTTTTTAAAAAAATGATGGTTTACTGGTATGACATGCTAATTAGAAGAGGAGGAAACTTTTGAAGTATTTAGTGATTTTTTGAGAAAAATATTAATAACTGAATGACATTATTGCCTCAACAAAAACAAAAAGTGATTTTTATAAGCGACTCCAGAAACATTGATAACAATCCAAGAAAATAACTTTAGAAAAAATTGAAAGTTTAAGTAATGACAAAAGATTTCTAAGCATGAAACGTCTTCTTAATTAATTAATATATTTCTTTTAAAGAAAAGAATAAGAATATAATTTTGAATTAATAAGTTTGATGATTTAAATAGGTCTATTATTAATAAAATAATTTAATAACATAGCCTGCCAATTAGAAGAGAAAGAGACGTATGAGATATTTGCTATTTTCTTTTTTTTTTAGGATAATAATGATAGTTGAGTTATATTATTATCTCTATAAAGATGAATTTTTTTTTTTATAGGGAATTCAAAAAATTCGATTGACCATTCAGAAAAATACCTTTGAAAAAATATATGTCAAGTTTTAGTACTAATAAAGTTTTTCTAAGTATAAAAATTTCTTTTTAATAAACTAATGCATTTTTTTTTTAAAAAAAAAAACTGATGCATTTAATGATATGACATGTCAACTAAGGCCTCATTTGTTTGCACTTAATGGAGGTCTGAATCTGAATGGTTCAGACTTTAGACCATTAAGTGTATTTATTTTTTATTAAGGTTTTAATTCTTAATAGGCCTGAATAAGTCTTAATTATTCAAATCTAGAACCAAGTCTTAATAGGTCTGAAGGGATATTCTGGTGTTGGATAATATTCACCACTCTATTCATAATCAGCAGTCACCACCACTAACCACTACTGCCATCATCACTATTGTCAACCACCACCTACCACCACCAACCACCTCCACCATCACAACTACCATCGATAGAAAATACCGCTACCACACCTAATACCTCTTTTATTCTAATTATATTCACCACCACCACTACCGTCACAACACCACAATCAGCAACTACTACCGGCCAATCCCTACTACCAACCAACTCATCTATCACAACTAGCACCACCACTAATTACCACTAATATATCACAACCTCTACACATTCTTTGGCCGCTACCATCATTGTCACTAATAATGCCACCTCTACCACTACTTCAACCAGTACCATCGCTACAATTTATCTCTACTAACAACCATCTCCACCATCACAATAAATAACATCTTTAACTAGCACTAGCACATCGTCAATCATCATGCATTCATGTTTCAGCCAACACAATCAACACCTTAAACTACTAACATCAAGCAACGTTACATCATAACAACCACCACCATCATCAATCGTCACCGTCATAACAGTCACTAAAATACCAACCATCACAATCATCTTCACCAACATTATTAATCACTAACAATAATCATTGTCACCACAACCACCATTATAAGCCATCTCTACTATCACTAACAAACATATTTTCTCAATCAAATACTAATAATTTTGTTGTATTAAATTACATATTTTTAATATATAATTAATTTTTTATTTGAATTGTATTTTTTATTTTATTATGTATACAAATATTTTTTTTTACACATTCAGATGTTGAAAAATAAACAGTCTTAATCATTTAGTTTTCAGATCTAGAGACAACATCTTAATCATTCAGATGTGCTTTCAGATTCAAACGTCTGAATCTTAAAAAAAAAAAACAAATGGATCCTAAGAGAGAAGAAGACTTTTGAGGTGTTTAGTATTTTTTGAGGAAAAAAGTGATAGTTGAGTGATATTGTGATCCTAAATGAAACATAACTGATATTTGAAGGAAATTTTCAAAACTTGAGTGATTATTTAGGGAATTCACTTCAAAACTCTATTTTCATACACTCATTTTCATATTCATTAAAAAAAAAAATCATACAATCAAACTAGATAAAAAAATAAAATAAAACAACTTGATGAAATTTCTCAAAATATTTACAAAGTATAAACTATACATAATTAAAAGTTGAACAAAAAGTAAACAACTTCAAACGTAAAAAAGAAAAAATATAAATAACAATTAATAAATAAATTTGTACTAATTAATTTTTGTTTTCTGAATTACATACTACTACATTTGACAATTATTTAATTATGTAATTGCCAATTAAAAATTTCATAATTAAAATAGAACACATAAATTGTCCATTTCCATGTAGAGGGATAGTTTTCAACATATTGGGAAATAGTTATTAAATAAAGTAATGTTAGAAATTCAAATTCAAGATGAAAATGGCAAAAATGTCTAAAATTTAACTTGTTTATAGTGTGAATAAGGCTTTTTACTATTGTGGCCAAATTTTTGTGGCTAAAAAGATTTTCCAAATTTGTATATATTCATTCAAGATAATGTGCTAGTGTCATCTTATAAAAGAATCAATTGATGTTTCCACTTCTGTAGGGATTTTGTCTGCCTTGACTTGCTTATTTTAGAGATCACTAGTATACATACCCGCGCGATGCGCGGCTATTTCATACTAAAATATCCCATTTAAATATATTGAATCATATTATATTAAAAAGTAATTCAAATGTGACATTATTTCTCAATGAAATTAACATTCCCTCTCCCCCTCCCCCCTCTCCTCTTTTCATATATTGTCTATGCATAAATAATAGAAAGATAATCACACTATTATTTACTTATCAATTTTCAAAATTAATTATCTATAATATTTTATTCTCAATCTTATTTTGGTTCATTTTTAATATATAGTAACATTTTGTATGGTATATAATATTAATTTTGTAGTACTTTAATTTTTCACAAACATTATAAATAGTTTATACTTTTTGGATGACTAACTCAATCGAAAGATTTATCTCAATTATTTTAGACGTAGTCTAAAAGCATAATTTTTTAAAATTAATATTTTTCTCGAAATGTATTTAAACATGAATTGTATATTTTTGTTTGAATGAATCTCCACATGTATAGTACCTTTATCCAACTGCTCAGAAATTCAATTTTTGTTTTTCTATATAAAATTAAATTTTGACCTATAATATTAAACTATCCTTATTTTGACTTATATGGCTCACTTTCCTTTTTAGTAAGTCATCAAAAGAATAATAAATTTATGTATTAAATGTAAATAAATATAAAATGATAATTTCATTCGCAAAAAATGATTTATAGACACACAAATATGTATAACTATTTATACCACAATTTTTTTTTATATATTTAAAATGCTTATCTATTTAAAATATTTCATATAAATTGAGAAGAAAGGAGTAAAAATTATAGAGAATCATTTATTAAAATTAAAATTTTTTATATATGAAAATAAATTTAACGATAAAAAATGTTAAAACTATTCGCCCAAATCAGAAAGAGGCCAAAAATAAAAGAATATATATATATATATATATATATACACACACACACACATACATAATAAGTTCGGCTTATGGCTCATTTTTTTTATTAATAGAAAATAAAGAAGTAGTATATTTACAAAAGACCAGGCCCAAAATTGGCCTGGCCCAAACCCGGTCCAAAAAAGATTCAGATAGCTCAAATACCAATTTGGAAACCTAGCTGCCATTTCTTCTTTCTCCTCCCATACGAAACCTAGATGCCATTTCTTCATACATATTTTCCAATTATTTACTTTGGTTGAAGAAAACAACACAAGAGAAGGGTTAGATTGAAGATATAATTTTGAAAATAGGAGGAATTAGAATTGGACGGCCAATCAAAAAATTCTTCAAGGATTCCATCAAAGTCCTTGAAGCTGATATTCAACATGCTAATACTTCAAGGATATAACTGAGCTTCTTCTATCTTGTCATGTCTTTTCGTTCAAAAGTGTCACAATCTCTGGTGAGGATTCCTCAGCTGATTTTTTGGAGGGTTATTGTATGATAGACAGTGCCAGGAGTGAAGGTGTTACTGGAAGAGTTAAGTCAAGACCTTCTAAGGTACATACCCATGTTAAATTTCCTATTTAGAATTAAATGACTGACATTTTATAACAACAGAGGATTCCTTAATTCTTTTAGAATAAATCATATGCCCACAGTAGTAGAGTTGGAAAGTTCTTGTCAATTGTGTTTCAACAATTTCACTTCCGTTGCAGTAATATTTAATGAATACCAATTGTAATTGATTTTTTAAAAACCTGTATTCCAATCACTGCATCCAATTAACCATCTATACATGTAGTCATCTTATCTACCCTCCCTGCAATAAGTGAATACTCGTTAAAAGTCCCGTCTTCTCACAGAGTAATCGACTGGGATTCTAACAAATAGTTGGCTCTAGGTGTACTTTTTGCAAAAAGTGATCTAATATTTGTTACTTATAGAGTTAAATGATACTTCTAGTAGGGTAACCACCACCAGAAGCTTCAAACACTCTAACACGGGCGAGTGACTGATGTAGAATTGGTCCAGGCAGTTTAGGAGATACTTTCTGCGACAGGAATCAGTATGGACATGGAGTAGCACCTTTAGATGTGTTCTGGAGTATATGGAAACAGAGAAACAGTTTGGCCTCTCACGATATCAAGGTTGACAGAGAAACAATTCGTCCTTTCACGATATCAAGGTTGTGCAACACAATGGATATGTTTATGTTTAATAGTTTTTGACTTATATACACTGTATAATTTTTCGATGAAGGTTTTTTACTTGCACAACCTTGATTGGCTGTTAAAGGTGTGTTTTATGTTTAACATAAGTTTTCTGATAGGTGGAGCTTAGAGCTCCCCAAGATGTTGCAACAGGATAATCGTTGAAGTCATTTAAGTTCCTTAAGACCAAAAAACCTCCCATAAATTCACCTGATCTGATGTTTGGGCATTCGAATTCAAGGACCCCATGGTGGTGAGTGGACTCGAAAAACTAAAACTCCATAGACAGAAGTTAAGCTTCTCTCTGAACAGTTAAGGTATATTTTTACTTTTATTGACTACAAAGCTGGCAGTAAAACAAAGTACCTTACTCTGTAAAACAGTTACTAAATGGAGGTTTAGTTGTAGATGTTTACATTTGGAGATTTTCTATTAAATCAATTAACATTATTTAATTCACCGTGGTACATGCTACATGCTGCAGGCTCACAAAAAGTTTTTATGACTAAGGAAAGGTGTAAAAAATGACATTACCAGTGTACCGAAAGAGGTACAGACAGACATAGCAGCTAGCCATTCATACTGCCTATAATATTCTGAAGTCTTTTTTTAAACATTTGCACATAAAAATGCCTACTTTGAAAATAAATGACGACAAAAAAACTTTCTTAACATGATTTTAACTCTTCTAGGAACTCCATAATGCAAGATCAATTTTCGAGCAAGCTCGATTCAGTTTGGTGAGTGAATGTGGCACTGGAGCATCTCAAGGGATCTCTTTGACTTTAATTCAAAAAGTTTTACCACAATAGCAAATACATGTTGACTTCTTTTTTTTCTTTTGAATCCTAAATTCCGGCAACCGCTATTTCTAATGTTGAAGTAAAGAAACGGTTAGAATTACTAGAAGCAGTTAGTGGTACAATGGATGCTCGTCTTCGTTATTTCAAACAGGCATGTCATACACATGGGAGCTATTCTAGCCTATTTGTTTTCAATTTCTCAAATTTTATTTCTATCTTATAGGGATATGAGCTTTTGCATCATATGGAGCCATCTATCAATCAGGTTTGTCTTGTTGGTTTAATTCGTGGCAATTTTATTGATGCCACTTCAATTTGATATATTTTTTACAGCAAATTTAATGATCAAATTTACATTTTGGTAATGGAATGTGCAAATACCTTGCATCTTTGACTGCCGTCCATTTCTTTTTTCTTTTTATACTCAAAATGGTCCCTCAATTTGAAAGTATTATTTTTGAAAATACCTTACTGTATGAAACAAAATACCTTGCTGTAAACAGTTACTAAATGGAAGTATTCTCTAAAAAAGACACTATTTGGTTGTAGATATTTGTGTTTTTGGTTCCTGTACATGATTCTGTAGACGACAATATGTTTTATTTTGTTGAACTGTCTTGGCATTAATATATTTAACTTAATAATAACAACCAGTAATCAATTTATTGGATTGATTAAATTGAAAAAAATCATTCAATTCAGTAATCGCGCAATGTGAGCTATTCTCAAAATGCATGTGAAAAAGCACACTTCAAGTAGTTGCTGAAATTAGCTTGTTTTGCATGTGAATTTTTGTTGAAATTTTCTAGGTTTTATGTCATTCCTTAAAGGGTGCTCAAGTATTAACTGAATATAGCATGTTTGGCATATTGGTTTGTGCTTTTCAATAGTCTGTAAAAAATTGTTAGCAAACTGCCCAATATGATGAAACAAAAGATCAAAAGACAGCTGAAAATTCATTTGTTAATTTCTCAAACTAAATTACGAAAAACCTTTTTGTACACTATATTTTTGAGTTCATTTGTTATTTTTCCTTCATCATCGCAGGCTAAAATCTTTAACCCCTTCCTATTTGTCACTCGTGAAAGAGCAACATACAATTGACCATATGTAAACACTGATTTCTTCAAAAATAATCCAACATAAGACAATGATTGGCCTTGACTTTTATTGATGGTCATGGAAAATGAGACAACGATGGGAAATTGTCTTTGCTGGAACTTAAAAGGTATTCTCGTATCAGATGGTATCAAAATTGTTCTTGGGATAAATACTTTTTCACCCGCCATTTTGCCTGATAAAACCTTAGCTTCTATAACCCGATTTCTAAGTCTTGTGATGATCAGCCTCGTCCCATTACATAAACCTGATGATTGATCTATGTTTCTCAAGAATATTACTGGTACACCTATCTTTAATGTGATTAAGTGATTTGGAATTCCAGAACACTTGATACTGTTAAGTAATTCTGGTGTGTGCACATGCTCCAATGCCATAAAAGAATGATCAGACATACAAACTGTATCAGAACTCAGATATGTCTTCTCAGGATTATGATTAAGTGATACCATGAAATCATTGATCGACTCCACCATGTCTAGAGTCGGAGCAAGAATTGCTCTTTTCTGGAGGTAATCTAAGTCCCTGGAATGACTGTAGAAATCAGGATACATACTCTCTACAATTTCCAATATTGGACAGATACAATACTTAATGAGAAGATCATCAGGGATTTGAATAGTCTTAATTCCATCAATGGAGCTTCCAATGTTTCCATCACCAATTGCCAAAATCCAGTTGGCAAAGTTTAGTAACTCTTCCAAATGTGTGCCTAACTGATTTCCTTGCAATCTCATATTCTTTTTTAGCTTTAGGACTTTATAGTGGCTCCATAAATCTGAAGAATTTAAAGTGGAATTAACAATATCTTGCCTTGTTTCTTTGGTTATGACGGGCAAAATCTGTCTGAAGTCACCACCTAGAACAATTGTTTTTCCTCCAAAAGGTTTATCTAAACTGGATGTGTTTTTAAATCTGAGAATATCTTTGAGAGTCTGATCAAGAGCTTCAAAATAGTATCTATGCATCATTAGTGCCTCATCCCAAATAATAAACTTTGTCTTGACAATCAAATTTGCCAGAGGACTACCTTGCTTTATATTGCGTGTTGCATCTTCAGTTGGATTGAGAGAAATTGCAAATCTCGAATGAGCTGTTCGACCTCCCGGTAACAAAAGAGATGCAATTCCACTTGATGCAACATTTAACACAATATCTCCTCTAGATATTATGCAAGAAGACAAAGTCTTCCAAATGAAAGTCTTGCCAGTTCCTCCATGACCATATAAATAGAATAATCCACCTTTGTCTTCATCCACTGTTGCCATTATTTTTTCATACACTGACTTTTGTTCAGATGTCAAATTCATTACTAACTATTGGTGTTCAACCAACAAAGAGCGCCTGTTGTAACTCAATTCATCAAGAATTAATCTATTGCTATTGTCCACTTGTTTCTCATTGTAAATAGGTCTTGGCATAGTCAGAAAATCATGAAAAAATTTTCCGCAACCTTTCAAATTTTTTTCCAACCTTTACAAACAATGATTTTTCAATTCATCATCTGTCATCTCTACTTCTGAAAAAACAAAAACATCACAATGGTAGTAACATAAAATATAATATCAACCTACACACTAAATGTTTGTTATCATTAACTATAAATTTGTACCTGGATTAGACAACAATACACTTTCTTCTTGAAGGATATCTTCTGATAATAATTTCCATGTTAATTGCCAAACATATTCTGGCTGTGACATCGAATTAGACAATAAGAACATTACAAATAGTTGTGTAAGATAAATAGTTGTCTTTGATACGATGGCATTCCCCAGTCACTTGCTTCCTTCATGGCATCAATATACTCTTTGTCATCATCTAATAATCCGAGTGCATAACATGCATCTCTGAAAGTGGTGTGGTCATGATTGTTGATCTTTTTGAGATCCTCATATCTTGTTTCACCTTTAATGACATTAAACAGTAATCTGAGATAATATAACTCACCACTTCCAGGCGGAACAAAAAAAATGCTCCCGATAGAAAATGCAAAAGTTTCTCTTTTCTTCCATTTTTTTACATCCTGTTTCCATACAAACTTAAGCGGAAATTCTGCATAAGTTAATTCTCCAGCTTCAGGAAATCTTTTATTTGCCTCAAACCAACTTAAGAACATTGACTCCCTTACACTTGGCCTATTCGCAACATCATCAATTGGATTATCATCAGAGAATATAACATTTTGTTCATCTCTGAGATGAAATGCTAGTCTTTCTACTGGAGGTTGCCTATAGTGAATTGGAAATCCAATTATTCTCTAAGTAGCTTCACAGGATGATATGTATCGAAAATCATAATACATGTTGATTTTATCAATATTTGATGAATCTTCGTCATTCGCACTTTGAGAAAAAACAGCAGTGACACGATCATTTCCCTTATTAACATACTTAAATAAGTACTTAATATATTTGGATTGATTGCACCATTCCACATTGATATGAGCACCATACTTCAATAATATGAATCGATTATGCGGCACCACATACCTGTTCCAACTCAATAAGTTTTATAAATAAATTATAATCTTTGTTTGAGAAGATATTGTATCTTCAATTGTAATTCAGAAAAATTAATGGAATAGACATTATATAAGCACTCCACATAAATACTATCAATCGATTAAGCAGTACCCCATACCTATTGTCCAGGTCAATACCATCTTTCTTGATAGTTCTACCATCTTCCCTTCTTCTGTAAATAGGATAACCATCTTCATCAACTGTGGTTGACTGAACAGTTTTCTTTGGAAAGTGCTTTGTACATCTACCATTCTGCATGCAAGGAGAGTAATTCCTAGCAGAACCACACGGTCCATTCATCATGAATAACTACACCGCTTGATAATATTGAGGATCGGCCAATTCATTTGGTATTTTTGCTGAAATAATTCTATCAATATCTGCAGCAGTAGGATATTTATTTTGCTCATGAAGAATTAAGTGCATAGTAAAGGAGAGACGCATAGAGATAGAAGACATAGAGAGGAAAAAGAGAAGAGAGTAATTGGAGAGAGGGGAATTGAGAGAGATAGATGAAATTCAAGGAGACAAAAACCCAAAAATAGAAGGGAGAAATAGAGAGATTGAGAAGAAGGTAAAAAAGCGAGAAAACTGAGGTGAGAGTGAAGAGAAATTATGCGAGAGAGAAAGAGAGAAAATATGAGAGAGTGGAAAACAAATTGGATGCCAATTTCTGGTGACTTTCCATAAAAAAATGCCATCCTCACTGGAAAAAAATGCCACTATATCGATCACACCCCAAAATTTTGACAAAAAATACACCGAAACACCAAAACTCCTTCTCTACCAGTGAAATCCGCTGGTAAAATACCACTCTGACCGAATTCACCCTATTGGAAACACCGGTGAATAAGCTTGGTTCTGGTAAATATTCACCAAAAACAAAATTATTAGGTTGGTTCTCTGTTGAATTTGTTAGATCGAGGTTCTAAATTAGGTTTCGATCGGTTGCATCTAATAATTTGGGATTGACATAAAATTGAGGTCCAATTTTTCAAATCTTTCTTTTATTTTATATTAATGTGGTGTGTTAATATCATGATTTACGTGGCTTTTATGTGGTTGATGATTTGATTTTGATTAGTTGGTTTAGCAATTCTAATCATTGTGGTTTGTTGTTTGACTCTATATTGAATTTGATTAATCATGTTGGTTGGGAATGAAATTGGGGCGGGAGTTAAAAATTGATTAAAGTGAATATTGTTTTGTTTTGATTCATTGATGGTAGTTTAATTTGAAATAGGCTGTCAAATGAAGTAGGCAAAATTTTAGGATTTCATCTTTATCGAATGTTTGAATGTGTGTTTGAATGACTTTTTATTTTATCGCTGAAACTGAAATTGTATTCATTTTACCGAGGGATGCCCTAAGGTCTTATGCATTCATTTTCTGGGGACTGCCCCGAGGTCTTATGTATTCATTTGCCAGGGAATGCCCCGTGAGATCTTGTATGTGGTGTTCGTGGACAAGACTCGAGATGTCATTTTAAGTGTAGTCTAGGATTAGTTTAGACAGAATAGGTTTACATTTTTGTATTTTTTCCATTGTGGTATTTTATAATTCAGATTGGACGTTATTTTCTTTTGAATTCTTATTTGGTTTGTTTTATTTGCCTTATTGGTTTTTCACTTCATAGCGACAGATTAGCCGACACAAGTCAAGGAAATGACAGTGTTCGAACCACGAGATCAATGAGTTCCTAATAATTTCCCTCAATCAACAAAATTCCTTAACTAGAATCTTTATTTGTAGATCAGTATTAAGAGTTAAAACCATTTTTGAAAAAGGAATTTCAAAGGTGACTTGGCACACCAGATTTATATCAAGTGACGACTCTGAGTTTAATTGCAAAAATCCTTTTTTAAAACACATTTTCTTTTGTCACCTTAATAAATAAAAACCCTTTTCAAACTAAAATCAATAATCTTTTACGGTAAAAAACAGGTGTGACAATTGAAAGCATACAAGAAGAATTCATAGATGAAAACATAGTTATAAACTTGCAATAATAAGAAAGTGGCAAAATCTCAACTTGAATTAAAAGCCTAGAAATGATGTTCGTAAAATCCAAAGAATATGCCTTAGAATATTAGAATATAATGTTGTAAAGATATGAAAGAATGTGTAAAAGAATGTACAAAATACCCCATAGTAGTATTTATAGGCAAAATAAAACCTACCTAACACAAATAGGAAATTTGGGCTGGTGGCATCAGATGAATAGAAGGTATGATCGTGGTTAAATACCACGATTATCCTTTATTTCTCATGGTTTCATTAGGTACTTTAACATTTTTAGGTCTTCCTTGGTATAATTTCTAGTACGGCTCTGTGATGTCAACATATGACTATACAATCTAGTCATCTAATCATCCCCTACTTCAACTCTTGCAGATTCACTTTTTATATTCACTCCCTCAACCTCAAGTTATGTTCGTCACTTCAAAGTACAGTCATGGTATCCAATCATCTAAGCCTCTTCGTACTTGAATTATACATGTATGTTTCTCAGACATTCATCCTATGATTAGACTATACGATCGTGTGGTCAAGGTATGATCGTAAAAAGCTCTCGTCTAAGCAACATTTGAGCGCAATTCTTCGCTTCATCCTACAATACCTAAGTATGATCGTGGTCATATCCCACTACCGTGGCAATGTCTATTTGATGCCCATTTAGTCTAAAATCTAGCATTCCACTCATTTAAATTTTTTTTCCTACAAACACCCAAGAATCCATCATATCCACATAAAAGTACCTTTTATACTTGCAACTAATCACTATTTTAAGTGTCTCAAGTGCCATAATTTTACGTCATATCAACATCCTCAACTTATAATGTTTAAATGTCCTCAATCAAACAAAATAAAATAAACTCAACATGGCGCTTAACTTTGAGAAATCTAAGATCACGATAATAGTCACTTTTGCAAAACCCAATTTTTAGCATGCACTCAAAACAAGAAATTTTCAACACCTTCTAATTATCAAAATCAACCAATGCATTGTATATGCAAAACAAGTTCCCTAACATAATGGGATTAATACATGACATCACATTGTGAATAGACAACACAAAACTTAGGCTAACACACTCCCTAAACAAGCAACAACCCCTATGCCCTCACATCAAAGAAGTCCCCCATCACTTAGTATATGTAGATAAATCTATTAAACTAGGACTGAATCAAATCTCTCATTATCACAATGAAGTCAGGTCTTGTGTGTTTTCTCCATAGGCTTTCCCTTATTTTCTAGACTTTAGATTTCAAACAGTTGGGTTGGGATCACTTTAGCTTGTAATGTAGGCTTAGGGACGGGTATGGTAGATTTAGGTAAGGTGACTCAATCCCCCTTGGCACTACACTACTTTTGGTTTCACTTTTCTACCTTGTTATATTTTTGTCCTATTTTTTAAAACTCTCTCTTTCTTTTGGACCCTGGGTGAAGTTTTATCTTCACAACATCTCTTTTTTATTTTTGTATAACTTTTACTTTTATTTATTTTTTTCTTTTTTTTCTTAAACTGCACCCAAATCTTTTTTCCCTTTTCTACACATTCTTCATACCTAAAATTTCTACACACCCCTACAGTATCCACCCTCAACGGATGCAATTTGCCTAAGTTAAGGTATATAGTGTCCAAGGATGGACCAGGGCCAAAGCAGGTTAATTGTAAAAATTAGGAAGGTGAATTGGGTTGTTCAAAGAAAAGGTCTATTTAGGCTTAAAGTTTGAGTTCAAGGGATATATGTTCATTTGGTAGGCTATTTAGGCTAAAATGGACTATTTAAAGAATGACCTGTGATCCTTTACTAACCTCCTATCTTACAACTTTAATGAGACTAATCGTGAAAGTTCTTGATCGTGCACACATGCCGAATAAGTAAAACCTTACACACTCTTGGCTCGGGGTTATCGTCTTAGTTACTACCTATTTTTTTATGCAAAGTTAGGCTAGGTTATCATACTAACAATCTTAATTCCATGGCAAAATCCAAATAGTGGTTACAACACATGCAAGCATACAACACCATAAAACAAAAAAAATTATTCAAAGAGGTATCATTTTCTTTCATTCGAAAAAAAGTTTGCATTCTTCATTTATTTTGATTGCACAACATTTTCTTAATCAACATATATGTAACACATAAAATAATAAAACAACACAAAATCAAGTAAAAAAACTAAACATGTTGGTTCTAACTATGATAGTGTCACTAACCCAACCAGGGCCTGGCTGTGATGGGTATCTCAAGTCCCACGTGGACCAGAGATCACCCCCTACACCAAACTAAACCAAACACAATATCTCCAATGTTGGATAAATTTTGAACATCTAACAAGATAGGTTCAAATAATAAAGGGTATGTCTATAACCGATAACTGTCGACCATCCAAAGCAACTGACCAATATCACCCAAGTTCACAGTAATCTGACAAAGCCTTCTAAAATAAGAACCATAAATTAGTCTTGGTCGGGACATGTCCCTGACTCTGACAGATGAAAATGACAATGAAAATGATACAATAATAATAAAACTCTCAACTCTAGTCTATGATAAGAAATGATGAAATGCCTAAGTCTTTTGAAGTATGGAAGCTCATCACTTTACAACAACAAACCGACGATCTGAGCCAACAAACCTAACTCTGCGCAGAAAAAGTAGAAGTAGCTCTAGTTCTTGCATCGCATGGGGATACAATTTTTGGAGATAGTTAGTAGGGTGAATACTAGCAAGAAACTTAAGGATAAGGATAACATAATGCCATGTTCAACAATTTTCCAATCATTCAAATCCGATGCACATAACCAAATGCATCTATGTATATATATATATATATATATATATATATATATATATATATATATATCACACACTAGGATAGGGAACAAGGCTTAACGTGCACTTTAAAACTTTAGCCTGGATTGTATAGCTCAACCATCATAACATACGAAGGCACCCACAGGCTATATGGGCCCAAATCTCACTCAGCTTATAGGACCTAGTGCGTGTGGTCGCACGAACCAGAGAGTATATATATATGCACTATGGGGGACTCAAACCTCTATGCATATTAAGGTAACACGAGCACTAAAATTATGTAATATAATATGAGGTACTCAAACCTCTCAATCATATGATAATAATATTAAAGGGGACTCGAACCTCTCGATCATATAGATCCCCATGTTGGCAACCATGGTTTTTAGTATTGGTCCCTCAGGACCACCACTTTAATGACTCAGCTTTACAATCCTCATTAAAGCTCAATTAAAAACATTTATCACAAAATCCCACTTATCAAACCATAATACACGTTTAGGCATACATTGTTGGTATCGTCATACCAAATACACTTTCAAGATAACATCAACATGACACACCAATTATTTTCATTTAGGGGAATTCACAACCCCCTTGGTTCAATTTTAAATTATTTTGGGGAATTACACAACCCCATACGGTTCAATTCAAAATCATAATACAATAGTTTAATTCCCATATTTCTCATAATTCAAAACTAATTTCACAATATGGGATTGGGATCATAACCACTTCAAAAGTGACAAGTTTGGAAAATCACAATCCCTAGTTCATTCACTATTTCTATGCATCAAATTAATTTTAAAACCATCATTTAAACCTAACCCATGTAGGGACAAATATGAAACATCACATAAACAATAGTTATACAAAGAAGCTCAACCCATGTTTTCAAAACCAACATAAATATTTCATGAACAATATATTAAAACATATAATTTTAACAAATTAACAATGAGGGACGAGTAACATGCCTGAAATACCAAGTTTCACAGAAAGAATTCAACCCTTGAGCCCTTGGATGACCTATTTCTTGAAAAACCCAAGTATGAATACTTGAGAGA
Source organism: Capsicum baccatum var. pendulum (assembly GCA_030864225.1). Taxonomy (NCBI): domain Eukaryota; kingdom Viridiplantae; phylum Streptophyta; class Magnoliopsida; order Solanales; family Solanaceae; genus Capsicum; species Capsicum baccatum. Next base: position 137,563,724 of record CM061550.1, read on the forward strand.
ATTTGAGAGAGCTTGTATGTGTTTGAGTACGTTAAGGATGAAATATAACCCCTTTTAGTGCTATATGGATGTGGGGTTTTAATTGGGACAGGAAGGAATTATCCAAAGTGCCCTCAAAATAAAAGCTAAAATTTAGTCGTTAATGACTATGGGTCACTATATGACTCATATAGACTCATTACGATTCATCATCCTGAGTTATAGCCAAGATAGTTACTAGGACACCCACACACTGGAGACCCTTTGATTTAACTGGTACCACTCATAATGGGACCCTCCAACTTGTAAAGTCCAGTCATAATCAACACAGAACCCATTTGGGAAAAACTAGACATCATACGATTTACACCCAGTGACTTATAATAAGTCCTTACGACTCGTAGTGAGCCACCCATACTCATAACAAAACTTAGCTATTTACTTTTTGATTTGGTTATGACTTGGGTCCTTAGGACCGTCAATACTCCTTATGACTCGTATCTCTAAGTCATACTTAGGATAAAAACTCAAGCACCATTCAATGGACAACCTACTACTAGGGTCACATGACCCATCAAGATACCCTATGACTCATAGGGGAAAGTCATAGTCAAGATAGTGAGGATAAAATTTTAGAAATTTTCAAGGACCGAAAGCCCGAGGCATTACAAATAATATAGAAAAGGGAAATGAAATATGGAAACAGAAACCTATGGCTGTGGTACACCCCACCCCTAAATTGGAAATCATTCAATGTCCTCATTGCACAAAATTATAAAAAATAAAAACTAGGATAAGGAACATACTTGGGGAACACTAGATGCCTGTCGAACTCTAATTTGTGGGGATTTGAGCTAGGACCCCTCCACTATCCACTCCTCTTGTGGCCTTGACTGTGGCTAGGGCACTCCCGACTATGTAGGTACTTGTGGCAGCTGATGCACTCAAAGCCACAATTGTCGGGGAAGTCTACATAGCCTCAATCCTTGCTCAAACACCTTAGTTATGGGTGGTATCTCCACTTCCTCTAGAATGACTGCCTCAGATATTTGCTTGATCATCTTATCCATTCTCTTATTCTCTTTTCTTTCTCTTATCCTCCTCTTATGGGGATAAAAATCCTCACCCATATCCTCTATATTCATATAATTGCCCTCAACCCTTGAGGGTATAGTGTAGAAATCTAGGACTATAGATTTCATATCCACCGCAAGATATAGTAATGAAGGCATAAGTGATGGTAAAGGAGCTGTAACTTGGACTGTGCACTCCATCAAAACTTTAATCACTTTCTTAAGCTCGACCATATTAGTCCTAACTTTGTCATATCAAGAACCTTCACTGACTCTATCTTTTTCATCATCTAAATCTCAAATCGATCAAAACATGTCTAACCTTACTATATCTTCCTTAATCTGATTAACCAAGTAAGGTTTGACCCTTATCTTCAACTTTTTAATCCTTGTATTATGTAATGCTTGCATCTTTAATATCTTCTCTATCTGAGTTGTTGGTAGCAACATGTATCTAGTAGAACATGATTATATGCACCCAATAATGTTGTAGTTGACTGTGCTGAGGATGAACTAGCACCAACTTTAGATGCTAGGATATTACTAGCCAAGCACTCCCAGCTACTTCAGGTATATCAACACCCCGAGCTTGAGCGTTTGGGTTTCTCAAATCCTTTATAAGTGCCATATTTGCAATATACATTGGCTGAATAAATCAATCCACCAATGGTTAGAACACTTAAGCCGTACAGTCACTGTGTGATGAGATAGAGGAATGTCAAAGTGGTACTGAACTATAGTACCCTATCTTGAATCTCTTCTGTGATGATCCATGGAATATTCAGCTATAAATCCTATATCAATGCAGCAACTAACCCAATATTTGTCTCCCCTAAAGTGTTATCTTTTATTATGGTTGTAATGCAGTGTCTCACTAACAATCTTCAAGACTTGGTGAAAAACTTCAACTTGTGCTTATAAAATATATTTTATTGACCTATTGGGAATTTTCACCATTTTTAGCAATGTGAGCTACCATCCACCTATAGTGCATCAGCTTATCATCGACAATAATTATTTTTACTCTCTTAAATCATTCATCCAGAATATCATATTCTGGAGTCTCCTTAACCAACTAAAAAATCATCGACACTTCTTTTACCTTTTTAAATTTATCCACAAACCATATTTAGGAGTCTTCTTAACTATCTCAAGCGTGTCTCTGAACAAGGTATTATATATTGCTCTAACGAAGATGTCTACCTAAGTGTCTTGGATCAAAATAGTGTCAAGCTGTTGTTACTTCTTGATATGCTTATCCCTACCTGAAAGAGTTATGTTCTTTATCATTGTAGCTTAGTTGGCATAAAACTCCCTTATCAACTTCAGATCATTGGTATAGAGGGGTCTAGTTATCCACCCTAGTTTATATCTTTCTAAACTCTGCACAAATTTTGAGACCTTTTAGAGGGACTCTATAAATATTTGGGGTTCTTATTGAATATTTCTAATCTTTTTGCTCCAATATATCAAGGGACCCCATTAATATAATAGTCTAGAGAGTTTGGGACTATCCACTATCTTGGATTCACACCCCTTTGAAGTGGAGTAGCAGCAACACCCTCAGATGATTTGAGATTGGATTCTTTCTCCTATTTATGAACTCATGTCTTCATTTTGATCACCCCCATCTCTGTTTTATAAATGCTCTAGTTTCATAAGTACATGTGGGTCTATCTACCTCCATAGTTGAAAACCTTAGTTGGTTTTCATGATTTGATCTAAAATCTTAAAAGCATGCTCCCATCATAGACTCATGAATTCACCATCAATGATAGTGTCTACTATAACCTTAGTGCTTGTATTCAGGGCTCTGTATAGGATCTCTAATAAGTTTTTACCAATCATCTTTTGGTTTGGAACACTACGTAGCTTCTTCTTGAACCTCAACCAAATCTCATAGAGTGCCTCTGAATGAAACTGTCTAAAGTTGTATATCTTGTCTTTCAATTACAATATTTTTGAGGGCAGGAAAATTGGTTCAAAAACTAAATCCTCAACTCATTCAAAGTAGTAAAAGATCTATAAGCTAATTCACCAAACCATAGAGTAGCTTCTCCCATCAGAGAGATTGGAAATAGCCTCAGTTGAATAGCCTCCTGAATCACTCTAGGTAGGTTATATGAAGTTTAGATGCCCACAAAGTTAATAATATGCATTCTTGCATCATCAGTAGGAAGTCTAGAAAATAGTCTCTTTAGATTCAATAGTTGGTTTTTGCACTCGTAATGTCGAACTTAGTACCTTGAGGCAATCTTTTGGAATGATTCCAATTGGCTCCAAATAATCCAAGTCTTTCTCGAGATTTTCAAACTATGGGAGATATTATTGTAGAGGTTGTTGTCCCTTATTCCTTCTCTATTTGTTCCTTTCATCAAGCACAGTTAGATAATTTTTATTATCTTTTCTAACCCTCTCTTCCTTTATTATCGCTCGATAGCTACTTACCTATTATTTTTCTCAACCACCAATCGAGCAGTGATTTGTTCCAAAGTCTCATGACTATCATGCTATTGTAGTGGTTGATCATGATGTTTGCCACCACTATACTCACCTTGCAGCAAGGTTATTGGCTCATGAATTCCTTCTTTACCTATCTTTTGATTGCATCTTAGAGTTCTCAAGCTCCGTATTAAGTGGAATAATGGGATTTCCTTGACTCTGAGTATTGGGCATACACCGATGTGTGCCCTAGAAACAATAAAAAAGTAAAATCAACAAACAAATCAATTGCCTAACAGACACAGTCAATCAACTCTATAATCGTATTCCTCCGCAGTGTTACCAAAATTTGATATTGGACAAATTATATCTCTCAAAAGGTATAAAGCAGTTGTTGAGTCAAATATAAAACCTATCAAGGTTGGGGTAGATCCCACAAGAAATAGGTCAAAAATTTTGTCAAGTGTTTGCCAAAGGAATTGCAAATAATTTTAAAAAAAGAGTTTTGTGAAACAAATGAGCATAGTAACAATTATTTATTATTGTATTTGTAATCAATATGAGAAAGGAACTAGGACTGTGTTTCCAGAAACTTTATAACTCCACAGTCTCTCTGTACTTTAGTGATATCTCATAGGGTTCAACATGCAGAATCGATAGGTTATGTATCATCTAATTGACTAGATTATGCCCCTTGTATATGACTATCCTCAAGCACAACGGTTCATGTTTCATGGGATTTCATTACTAACCCTTATCTTTGATCCCAATATAGTCTTTCCCATTTACCGAATCAAGGACAATTAAGTAAAGATAACACCATGTCTTGTTTTTGATTCGCTATTCCAATCTAATTATCCTTGCTAAAGTCTAGAGTAGAAATAGGATGATTTCCAACACATTTTCTTGTTAGAAAGAAACAAAAGCTAAAGAAATAATAATACATGCCCAACTACCCTTCATAATCACCTTATACTTCGAACACTAATTTATTAATACATCATGGTTCCCAAAACCCTATTTATGGTATTTAGCTACTCATAATTGCAATTAAATAAGAATAACTCACAGATGAAAACCTAGTTATGAACTTACAATAATAAGAAAATGCCAAAACCTCAACATGAATTAATACCCTAGAAATGATGTTCGTGAAATCCCAAGAATATGAGTATTTATAGGCAAACTAAAATCTATACTAATACAAACAGTAAATATGGGTCGATGGTATCGAACCAGTGAAAGGTGCAGTCATGGTAAGATACCATAATCATCCTTTAGTGCTTGTGGTTTCATCATTGACTTTGATATCTTTAGTTATTCCTTAGTATGATTGCCAATATGGCTACGTGATGTCAATATATGACAGTAAAATCCAATCATCAAATTATCCCCTACTTCAACTCCTGCAGATTTACTTTTAGACTTCACTCCTATGACCTCAAGTTATGATCATCACTTCAAGGTATGGCCGTGGGATCCAATTGTTTGAGCTTCCTTACATTCAACTTCTGCATACATGTTTCCAGGATATCCTTTCTATGATAAGATTGTACGATCATATGATCAAGGTACAATATTGGAAATCTCTCATTTGAGTAACATCTGAGATTACTTCTTTGCTTCTTCCTATGATACCCATGTATGATCATGGCCAGATCCCACGGTCATGGCAATGCTCTTCTAATGCCCATTTTGCCTAAAATCCAGCACTCCACTCATTTAGACCTGTTTGACCTATAAACGTTCAAGATTCCATAAAAATACATAAAAGTACCTTTATACTTGTAATTATTCAGCATTTTAAGCATCTCAAGTGTTGTAATTTCATGGAACATCAATCAACATACAATCCTATTGTACATTGGCATATGTAGTTTTGAGTATTTGTTACCTAGACTCATACCTTCTCAGTTACCTATAGTCATTCCTAAACACTATATACTAATATTATTATCTTTCAAAATGTCGCAATCTAAATTCAACATAAATGGCACCTGCACTAACTCCTCAGTGGGATAACCAACCAATCCTAAAACATCAACCCAACACACAACCAAAATAAGGAAACTAACTCTTTTTTAATTAAATAAAATAATTACTCCGATATTCTAAACGATAAACAATGTAGAATAAACAAAACTTAACCAATCCCTAGAACCTCAAATTCATTGTACAAAAACACTAGTAAGTATCAATAAAAAGGCTCAATCCAAAATAACTAAAATTGTTTAAGTCTAAAATAACGGACCAAAAACCAAATGAAGAACATGTAGCTCACCCTTGAGTTGATCACTATCTGAATTGAAGCTGAGGTCTCTAAATAGTTGCTAAAATATGATATGCACTCAATAAAAAGAAGAACATATATAGTATCATTACACAAGAAACATAAGTATACTAGTACGATCATCAACCAACCCAAAATAAGAAAGATGAACACATAAAAATATCTTTTTACAACAAGATGTAATACACCAAAAATCCAACCTAAGATTAGAATAATTCTTTAAATGTAAATATAACAAATCTTAGTAATTTGGTAGTATGATAAGTGATTTATGATAACGCTCACCTATACCATTGAATTTGGTAGAAGACGGTCATTGTCAATAGCTCAACTTATATTGAGGTCGAATCCACTAGGAGCAAAATTAGCTTTCTAGTCCTATGGGTGTTAATAGTTACTACAAAGATACCCATAATGTAAACAAAGCAAAGCAAAATACAATATCTAAAATAGGGGTGGGGTGGATTGGAATGTGATTTTATCAACATCTAATCAAATCTACAAACTAAGGCAACACTTGTGATTGAAAATTTAATATGACAAGGATCTTGGGATTATGTCTACCGAAGGGTAAGTTATGCATGGGGACATAATGATTTAGTACAAATTCTAGTTATTAACGATATGGTAGGCTAGGTTGAAGGTCGTTGAGGCTAGCTTGTCAACAAAACCTCAAGAATATCACTAATTTACCTTTTCGAGTACTTAACGAGCGTGTGACTTAAAACTACCTAATACCTCAATTGGGCATCCCTATTTCTAGAAAGATACCAAAGACATAGCTAACCCTCTATTCACCCTTATTTCTAAGATAGAGAAAAGATGGAAAACTACATCCATTATTGTCCACTATTGCTTTGTCACCCATATCCCTTTTTCAAGGATGATGTGGGTTCCAAAAGTTCACCCACGTCCCTCTTTCAAGGATGATGTGAGCTTTCAAGAATTTGGGGTTTTCACCCACAAACCTATTTTGGGTGTTTGGGGTTTTCACCCACAAACCCCAACTAATTTTAATAAGAAATAGTAAAACCCATTATCAAAAAAATAGAATTTACTCAAATACATCACAACCCACACATACTTGCACATTAGTTCAACATAATTCCAAGACAATTAAATTTAGCTACTCATGAAGTAAATAGGAAGAAATATACCAAAAGGTTGATTCAAGACATCCATGGTAATGGAAAATAAGAGCATTCTTCAATTAAAATTCAATTTCACCACACTTTAATTGGAAAATTAAAACACAAAAGTTTCCCAAATTAGCAGGTTACAAATTCTCTGAAATTCAAATGTTAAACTGTGTTCGCTCAAATGGGAAAGGTTTTATCATTATAAGGGTTTTAGGGCCAGCTAGGAAAAATGATAGAATTACCTCTGGGTATAAACCCTCCAAGCCGCGATCGCTGCAGCTTGTCCGCGATCGCGGCTACTGTAACCACACTAAGAATATCGCAATCGTAGACCTTTGACCAATCTTGATTGACCACAGTCTTGGCCCTCAGACCGCGATCGCGGTAACTGAGACCAAATTCTGCTCTAGGTTTTCCATCTACACTTCAATTCTCTTTTGATGCATTACAACTCAAATTCATATATTTCTTTCTCATCACCTGTAAGCCTGTAAAATATGGAAATTCGTGCATTCCATTACAAAGTTGTCTAATTCATACGTTTAAATCGTAGTAGTATGCATAAATTTTGAACCCAAATGAGTGGTAAATTCACCACTCATCAACACCCCTAACCTAGACCTATGCTTGTCCTCAAGCAACACTACTTCTTATTCAATGTGCAAATTTAAGCTCGTTTATACAACCCCATGATCAGAATGATCTCAAACTTGATTGCTACCATAAGTGGCTCTTCAAACATGGTTAAATCTATTCTCACAGAACCTCTTATCATGAAATACAATTTTCAAGGATGCAAAGGACTCTAAAGAACAATAATACAACAATCACTAACACTCTAGAAGTGACTCTCCATTAACCTCAACTTTACTATACTCCTCTTATTTTATTTTTTTGAAAGATGACAATATCACCTACCTCAATTTGTTTACATATCTCCTCACAAGAAGGAAAATCACACACACCCCAAATATACAGCAAGGGATTTAAGTGCAAAACTCTCTCTCACACAAAGACTCTCAATGCTAACAAGTACCATATCATAGGCTTGCCTTTATTTTCACTCACCACTACATTGAATACACTTAGTTGAAGATCTCGAAGGGCTTTTTGAGATTTCAAGGTAGGTTCGGGGAAGGGTAGGATATCATTTAGGAAAGAGTGGCTACACCCTCCTTGAACATCTACATCACACTATTTCATCCGTCCAACTTTTTTACCATGGACCAATTTTTTTGATTTTGCACTTTAGACATGCCTATTTTAGTTGCCTTGATTTTTCCAACTTTTTAAAGGTATCTTTCATTCACTTATCTGTTTTACAATCTATGTCTCATTTTTCTTTTCATCATACCTTTCTTTTTCATTTTTTCATTGCTTAGCTCATAGGTATCCACTTACACTACTATGGACCTAAGGTCATCTCATCTAAACTAACCACCCCCAACTTAGGCATTTATCCTCACTTTTCATTTTTTTCATGTTCAACGAGGGTAGGGTACAAGAAAGAAAAAAACTTTGAATGGATTAAGGCTTGTAAGATAATTGCCAAAGAAAGGCTTGAAGGCTTAAATTGGGTAAGTAAGGGTACTATCCTAAGTATGGGTAGGATATTTAGGCTAAAGTGGGTTCTTATGTTCACAAAGATGGCCTAGGATCATTTCACCAACCAAGTAATCAATATTAGCCTTGAGAGACCAACGTGGAAAGTTTGAGATGGTACAAGTATGCATGAGATTTAGACAAATATGCTCACCGCACATGGCATGCAAACTCCTCAAAGGGGATCAATTTCCCTTCCCACTAGAGACAAATGGAGTATCTACCAATTTCTATAAGCCAAAGCTTTGGAGTCACAAAAAGACGTAAAACATTATAACAAGGTCGCTCATGTTCGTGCCCTTGATTTTTGAATTTTTTTTGGACGGAGGGGGATATTTGCTTCGCATTTGCTCCACGCACAATTTGTTATTTATGCCACCAAACCAAACTGACGTCTCACATTTTATCTTTCATACGGGCAAACCATATGGCTACTCAGACTTCACCATAGGTATAAGTGCTATCCCAAATCCACACTACTACAGGTACTTAGATTTTCCTTGCATTTATAGCTTTGATGCTATGGGTACTAAGACTTTCCCTACATCCATGTCTCGAAACCCAATCAGTATAATTTTCCTATAAAAATGTCAACACTCAATTAATAGGGAAAGGCTCATCCAATATCACCATAAGTAAAATAAAAATAAAGTAAAAATCTAAAATGAAATAAAATGACTAATCCATTAAAATGTGGGAACCATCATAGTGCCCAAATATTACAACCTAAAATGAAAATAAAAGTCATCCAAAATAATCCAAAATAACATCGATAGATCTAGATAATACAGGTCCAAATAAGAAATAATGCAAAGATATGCACCCCTATCTAATAAATTTGTAGTGTCCTTACTGCACAAACAACAAAGTATAAAAAGAGATAAGGATGCTCCCTGAAACTACATCAAGAGCTACTTTCTCCTACAAACTCTACATCATATCTATCAGTATCAGAACCAGACCAGACAGTAGAGGCCTTATCACCGCTCTTCACTCTGGAAGAAGGTAGTCTATCTTAGGGTTTTAGGACCTTCTACAGGACCTTTAGCCCCTTTCACATCTTTATAAAGAACTTTTCTCACTTCTTCTCCCTTTTATTAATTTTCTCATGAGAGTTCCAAAGCTCTTTATGATACTCTCCCAATAATAAATAGGCTCTCTCGAGCCTAGCAATAGTGTCTCCCTGCATCGGCTGGTCCTTTAAATATATCTCATAATTTGATTGGGCCATATATGAATGGCAGGTGGTAGAGGGCTCTCCTAGTCCCTGAGGCAACTTGGACACTAACTCCTTAATGGTCCTCATCTCAATAGAAATATCATCAAAGGGGCTGTTGTGGATAGCCTACAAGACTTTGAATCCTCAAATGTCAACTTGATTTTCCTTTTTTTGCTCTTTCTTGGTGCTCCCTTACTCTGAATTTTGAGAGGATAAATGGGGGTGCCAAGGTACACCAAAGTGTCTCCAGGGTACTCCACCACCCCAGCTCTCCTATATAACTCAGTAATAAAAGAGGAAAATAGGAGATGCATACCACCATAGTTCCTGAAGAACTTCATGTTTAAGATGACAAGTCAACCAATATTCAAAGAAATGCTATCTAATATGCAAGCAACCATCCTAGCCCGCAGATCTGGAACCGGTGTCATATGGGAGCAAGGGCAGATGTGACTACAAATTATAGTCAACCAAACTCGGGCCTCAACAGTGAATCCATTCATAGAGATGTTCCTCTTGGTAGTCGCGCAAGGGACTTCCTTGCTTGGACATAGCCTCTCCGTCATACAGCTTCCCGGTTGATATCCCTTTGCATCAAACTCATCTATTTTTTCATTTGTGAGCCTGCATATGTCATTAATTTTTTCCTCCCCAAAGTTTACCTCCTTCCCTCAAATCCTGATGATTGGGTCTGAGAAAGATACTATGCTAAGATTAGCCTAGAACTCCCATATCCACTTCTCATTTGTTTGACAAGGATTCGGGAAAAAACATCTCCACCCGGTGGCTATGAGCCTATTATGAGATGTCAGAAGCTTTTTCGGCACTTTCTCTAAACATATGCCCCTTTCTAGAAGAAACTTTGTCCTTGGAAGCTCATCATAGTATTAGTTGTGAAACTACGGAGTCATGAACCGAACTAGGTTATTTTCTTCTATGATGTAAACCTGAAAAACATGAGGACAATACAAAAACATTTATTATCAATATTTTCATGCATAAACTAGACTACGTTGGCCAATAAAGCTCATAGGAAGGCTTCTTGGTGGATTTTGGATAAGAATTGGAAGTGCGGGATTTTTGGCCCAAGCTAAAATTCAGCCTCAAATATGGCGATCGCGGGACACTGAGCTGCGATCGCGATCCATTGACCGCGATCACAGTATCTGAGACAATGTAGGGCCAAATTTTTCAAAAGATCAAAATTTAAATTTCAGGACCAAATCATGTTCCAAAATAATAAATTACCACTAAGAACATTTAACAAGGTTCCTAAGCACTCGATCATGCCCTTAGAATGTGAAAATAACTAGTTATGATTCATTTGGGCATTTGATCGAGCACTTGGTGTGTACATTATATTTTTCTCAATTTTGAATACAATATGGGTACTCAAGACTTCCTCACATGTGTGCACACCATATACCACAACGAACCACCACACAAGTATGAACAAACCAAAATTTAATAAGAAAAACACAATTTTAGGCCCTACTTAATTCATACATTCTAAGGCCTACTCACAAAAATTAAAAACATGAATTCAAAACACTTACCAGAGTAATAATGCAAGATGGATGCAAAGATGCTTTTAGATGCCCAAAATACGACTAGCAGTGGGTACAATTTGAGAGAGAATTTGGAGAGGGAGTGTGAGAAAATGGCTGACCAATGGTCCTTTTAAATAGATTTAACCATGATTGCGGTAAAGGGTCCGCGATTGTGAACAAGAAGGTGGTCGGGATCGCGGAGGCACGGAGCCCATGATCGTGGTAACTAAGGGCATTTTTACACCTCTATTTTCCCATGTTCAGCTTATTACTTCATTTTGACACATTTTCCCCTGTTCTGCACCTCATGCAAAAATTTCACACTTTCCCCTTCTCAACTAAAAAAAGCACTCCAAAGTGCCACAAATGCCTGTATTAGTCAATGACAAAATTAAAAGCTACGCTACTAAATTTAAAAAACAAAGGATACGAGCCACTTTTTGTGGCATTTGTGGGTTGCCTCCCACATAGAGTCTTAGTTATCATTGTGGCACGACGTCCCTCAACTTTTATATGTTAGATCCTTAAGGGACCCATTATTTACCTGCTCATCTTCAACATCGATAACCTACACCACTTGAATCCCCATGGGTTGTTTCTTCCTTATGCATACCCGTAAGGATACTTCACCATCATGAACTCTAAACCTCATTTACCCGCTTTTAATCCACAAGGGCTCTTCCGATAGCAAGGAAAGGTCGACCATGGATAATAGGCACCCCTTGGTCTATCTCACAATCAAGAACCACAAAATATAACGGAAGGATGAATCTATCCACTTTCACTATCACGTCAAACAAAACACTAATTGGTTTCTTGATAGACCAATCCTCTATCAAAAGCCTCATCAACATTGGAGTAGGGGTATTCAAGAAAAGCCTCTGGTATATTTAAAAGGGTATGATATTAATACTCACACCAAGGTCACATAAAGCCTTTTCAAACTTATGTCCCGATGGTGCATGGAATTGTAAAAGCCCCATGGTCTTCCTTCTTTTCTACTATTGCGCTACTCATGATAGTGCTAGATCCATGGGTGACTTCAATGGTGTCACCTTCAAGAAGATTCTTCTTCGACATCAATTTCTTCATAAGCTTAGCATACCCCAAAAATCTCTTGGATAGCCTCTAGTAATGGGATATTAATAGAAAGGTTGCTAAGCTTAGCCATGAATTTCTTGAGCTTGTCATTCTACTCTTTTCTCTTAATCCTTTGTGAAAACAGAGGAGGGATTTTCATAGTGGGCAATGTGTCACTTCATGGCACCTCATTTTCTAACACCTCTTCATCAATTTCCACCAATTTTTCTTCATCCTCTTCTTCTTGAGATTTTAGGGTTTCTTCTCTTGGCTCAACCACAACTTTTTTCTTTACATTCATATAATAAATATTGGGCTCTTTTACACCCACACTTTCTCCCTCAACTTCCCTCAAATGATCCCCAAGGGTCTTTCCACTCCTAGTGACTATTACTAAAATTTGAGCATTATTTTTTGGATTCACAACAGTGTCACTAGAAAGGCTCCCCTTTTGTCTAGCATTAAGTTGGGTGGAGATTTGGAATATTTGTATTTCTAATTTTTTAATCGAAGTGGAGTGGAATACAACCATTTGGTTGATTTGCAAAAATTTTCCTTTAAATTCACGGACCATCTTGTCCGTTCTCTCTACTTTCATCAAAATTCTTACCAAGACATCTTTATTTTTGTATTTGTCGGGGTCAATGGGATTTACATCTTTGCTCTTTTCCCGGTCATGTGAAGGTACATAACGATCATACTCTTGGTATTTATCCATCCAATCATGGTCATGATAACAATCCATCCAACCTTGGTTCCCACTTTTCCTTTGATAGGTCAGATGGGACCATCCCGAATAGTTAACCAAATACTGAATCTCTTCATCAAGCCTTTTGGCCTCTTCATCATCGTAAGCCTTAGATGCCACAAAATTCACTGATTTTGTGGGTGCACCCATCACATGTTTGGTTAGCAGCTCCAATTGAGTTATCATTTTTGCCATGTTTTCCTCTCTCTCTCTTCATCTTTGTTTGTTTGTTCCTTGTCATCAAATAAGGTAGTAGGAGATCCTTTTGGTACCTAGGCACCATGGTTGTACCACCCCCAGTTTTTCTTGGTAACTTCCTTAAGAAAATATATAGCCACATGATAAGTCAACTTCACAAGAGAGCCCCTCGCTGCATTATCTACTACGGTTTTGTTGAGAGGATCAAGAGCCTGGTAGAATATTTGGAGAAACATATTCTCCGAGACCTCATGGTTGGTACATTGCATGATTTTTTCATTAAATCTTTCCCACACCTTGTACAAGGGTTCTCAATTCAATTGCCTAAAGTTAATGATTTCATCACCCAATTAGAGCATCTTGGATGGTGGGAAATACTGCTCAAGAAAGGCAATAGTAAGTTCATCCCATGAAGTGATTGACCCAACCAGAAGGGATCGGAGACACAATACCGCCTCTACCATTAGACATAATGGGAAGAGGCACAATTGGATGGACTCTTGGGTTATGTGTGTAATATCAAAGGGTGCACACACTTCTACAAAGTTCTTCAAATACAAGTTAGGGTCCTCATAAGCTTGCCCCCAAAAATTTCCTTCATTAGTAGCATATACAACATGAAGCTCGTAACATAGAATACCCCATTCCCATGAGTAGGTGGGATACAGATGGAACATGTATACCCAACATCATTGAGTTGCTCCTTATCATTAAGAGAACCGTCAAAAGGCCCAACAATACTTGTATTGTCACTCTTAGTTTTGTGAACACTATAGAGATCACCTAAAAGAAAACACAAACAACAACTAAAATAAATACACACCACAACAGATATACACAAAGCAATACTCAACACCGTACAAGTGAAAACTAAATTTCACTCCCCGATAACAACACCATTTTGATAACGCTCACCTATACCGTTGCATTTGGTAGAGGACGATTATTGTTAATAACTCAACTTATGTAGAGATCGAATCCATGAAGAGTAAAATTAGCTTTCTAGTCCTATGGGTGTTAATAGTTACTAAAAAGATCCCCGTGATGTAAACAAAGCAAAATACAAGATTTAAATTGATGGGGGCAGGGTAATTTTGGAATTTGAGTTTATCAATGTCCAATGAAATCAACAAACTTCTAATGAAATCAACAAACTAAGGCAACACATATGATTGAAAATTCAATATGAGAAGGATCTTGGGATAAGGTCTACCTAAGGGCAAGTTATGCATAGAGACATGATGATTTGGTGCAAATTCTAGTTATTAATGATATGGTAGGCTAGGTTGAAGGTCGTTGAGGCTAGCATGTCAACAAAACCGCAAGAATTTCACTCACTGACCCTTTCAAGTACCTAATGAGTGTGTCACTTAAAACCACCTAATACCTTGATTGGGCATCCCTTTTTCTAGGAAAATGCCCAAGACATAGCTAACCCTTTATTCACCCTTATTTCTAAGATAGAGAAAAGATAGCAAACTACATCCATTATTGTCCACTATTGCTTTGTCACCCATATCCCCTTTTAAAGGATGATGTGGGTTCCCACGTCCCTCTTTCAAGAATGACGTGAGCTTTCAAGAATTTGGGGTTTTCACCTACAAACCCATTTTGGATGTTTGGGGTTTTCATCCACAAACCCCAACTAATTCAAACAAGCAATAATGAAACCCATTATCAAAAAACTAGAATTTACTTAAATACATCACAACCCATATATATTTACACCTTAGTTCAATATAATTCCAAGACAATGAAATTTAGCTACTCATGAAGTAAATAGGAAGAAATATACCAAAAGGTTCTTTTAAGACATCCAGGGTAATGGAAAATAAGAGGATTCTTCAATTTAACTTTAATTTCACTAAACTCTAATTGGAAAATTCAAACACAAAAGTTTCCCTAATTAGTAGGTTACAAATTCTCCAAAATTCAATTGTTCAAAGTGTGTTCTCTCAAATTTGAAAGGGTTTTACCATTACAAGAGATTTGAGGTCGGCTAGGCAAAATGATAGAATTTCCCCTGGGTATAAATCCGCCTAGCCGCAATTGTTATAGCTTGTCCATGATCGCGGATACTGTGACCGCACTAAGAATGCCGCAATTGCAGACCTTTGACCAATCTTGATTGACCACAATCGTGGCGCTCATACCATGATCGCGGTAACTGAGACAAAATTCTACTCTAGGTTTTCCAGCTGCACTTCTATTCTCTTTTGATCTATTTCAGCTCAAATTCATATCTTTCTTTCTCATCATCTGTAAGCCTGTAAAATGTGGAAATTTGTGCATTCAATCTCAAATTTGTCTCATTCATACGTTTAAATTGTAGTAGTGTGCATAAATGTTGAATACAAATGAGGTGTAAATTCACCACAAACCAACACCTCTAACTTAGACCTTTGCTTGTCCTCAAGCAACAATACTTCTTATTCAATGTGCAGATTTAATCTTATTTATACAACCCCATGATCACAATAACCTCAAACTTGATTGCTACCACAAGTGGCTCTTCATACATGGGCAAAGCTATTCTCACAACACCTCTTATCATGAAATACAATTTTCAAGAATGCAAAGGACTCTAAAGAACAACAATGCAACAATCACTAACACTCTAGAAGTGACTCTTGATTGACCTCAACTTCACTATACTCCTCTTGTCTTATTTTTTTGGAAGATGACAATATTACCTACCTCAATTTGTGTACATGCCTCCTCGCAAGAAGGAAAATCCCATACATACCAAATTATCAAATATACAACAAGGGATTTAAGTGTGAAATTATCTCTCTCACACAAAGACTCTCAATGCTAACAAGTACCATATCATAGGCTTGCCTTTATATTCACTCACCACTACAATGAATACACTTGGTTAGAGAACACGAAGTACTTTTTGAGCTTGCAAGGAAGGTTCGGAGAAGGGTAGGATATCATTTAGGATAAAGTGGATACACCCTTCTTGAACATCTACACCACACTATTTCATTCTTCAAACTTTTTGACCATGGACTAATTTTTTTTATTTCACACTTTAGATATGCCTATTTAGCTGCCTTGATTTTCTTAACTTTTTGAAGGCATCTTTCACTCGCTTATCTATTTTGAAATCTATGCCTCATTTTTCTTTTCATCATATCTTTCTTTTTCACTTTTTCATTGCTTAGCTCATAGGCATCCACTTACACTACTATGGCCCCAAGGTCATCTCGTCTAAACTTACCACCCCCAACTTAGGCATTTAGCCTTAATTTTCTTTTTTTTTTAATATTCAAGGAGGGTAGGGTACAAGAAAGGGTAAAATTGTGAACGGATCAAGGCTTGTAAAGTGGTTGCCAAAGAAAGGCTTGAAGGCTCGAATTGGGTGAGTAAGGGTGCTATCCTAAGTATGGGTAGGCTATTTAGGCTAATGTGGGTTCCTAAGTTCACAAAGATGGCCTAGTATCATTTCACCAACCAAGCATAATCAATATTATCCTTGAGAGACCAACAGGGCAAGTTCTAGATTGTACAAGTATGCCTGAGATTTAGACAAATATGCTCACTGTACATGGCATGAAAACTCCTCAAATAGGCTCAATTGCCCTTCCCACTAGAGACAAAATGGAGTATCTACCAATTTCTACAAGCCAAAGCTTTGGAGTCACAAAAAGAGGTAAAATATTGTTACAAGGTCACTCACATTTGTTCCCTTGATTTTTGATTTTTTTTTGGACGGAGGAAGGTGTTTGCTTTGCATTTTCTCCACGCACAATTTATTATTTATGGCACTAAACCAAGCTGACATCTCACATTTTAGCTTTCATACGGGCAAACCATATGGCTACTCAGACTTTTCCATAGGTATAAGTGCGATCCCAAATCCACACTTCTACAGGTACTTAGATTTCCCTTTCATTTATAGCTCTGATGCTACGGGTACTCAGACTTCCCCTACATCTATGTCTGAAAACCCAATCACGATGATTTTCCCTTAAGAATGTCAACACTTAATCAATCATAGGAAAAGGCTTGTCCAATATCACCATAAGAAAAACAAAAATAAAGTAAAAATCTAAAAATGAAATAAAACGACTAATCCATTAAAATGTGGGAACCATCAGAGTAACCAAGTATTACAACAACAACAACAACAACAAACCCAGTATATTCCCACATAGTGGGATCTGGGGTGGGTAAGATATACACAATCCATACCACTACCTCCGGAGAAGTAGCAAGGTTGTTTCCGATAGACCCCTGGCTCAAGATAAAGAATAGTAAAGCCCAAATATTACAACCCAAAATAAAAATAAAAGTCATCCAAAATAATCCAAAATAACATCAATAGATCTAGATAATACAGGCCCAAATTAGAAATAATGCAAAGACGTACACCACTATCTAATAATTTTGCAGTGTCCTCACGGCACAAACAATAAAGTACAAAAAGAGATAGGGGTGCTCCCTGAAACTGCATTAAGAGCTACTCTCATTTGCGAACTCTACATCATATCCATCAGTATCAGAACCAGACCAGTCGCCAGAGGCCTCATCATCCTCTCCACTCTGGAAGAAGGTAGTCTGTCTTAGGGTTTTAGGACCTTCCACAGGACCTATACCCCCTTCTATATCTTGCTAAAGAATTTTTCTCTCTTCTTTTCCCTTTCCTTTTTCTTTTTGCGGGTGTCCCAAAGCTATTTGTGAGACCCTTCTAATGATAAGTAGGCTCTCTCAAGCCTAGCAAAGGTGGCTCTCTGCATCCGCTGGTCCACTAAATAAATCTATCAAGAATTTGGGGTTTTCATCCACAAACCCATTTTGGGTGTTTGGAGTTTTCACCCAAAAACCCCAACTAATTCAAAAAATAAATAGTGAAACCCATCATTAAAAAACTAGAATCAACTCAAATACATCACAACACATACATATTTGCACCTTAGTTCAACACAATCCCAAGACAATGAAATTTAGTTACTCATGAAGTAAAGAGAAAGAAATGTACCAAAAGGTTTATTCAAGACATCCATGGTAATGGAAAATAAGAGAATTCTTTAACTTAACTTCAATTTCACCAAACTCAAGTTGGAAAATTCAAACACAAAAGTTTTTCCAACTAGTAGGGTTACAAATTTTCTGAAATTTAATTTTTCAAAGTGTGTTTTCGCTAAAGGGAAAGGCTTTTAGCATTATAAGGGATTTGGGGTCGGCTGGAAAAATGACAGAATTAACCCCGGGAATAAAACTACTTAGCCACGATCGTTTTAGCTTGTCCACGATTGTGGCTGTAGTGACCGTACTAAGAATACCATGATTGTGGACCTTTGACCAATTTCGCAATCGTGGTAACTGTTACCAACTTTTGTTCACGATCTTTCAGTGGGACTTCTCTTCTCTTTTTTATCCTTTTCAGCTCAAATCCACATATTTCTTTCTTATCACCTGTAAGCCTGAAAAATATGAAAATTATTATATTCAATCACAAATTTGTCTTATTCATACGTTCAAATCATAGTAGTGTGCATGAATTTTAAAGACTATGAGTGGTAAATTTACCACTCATTAATTTAGACATAAATTAAGGTCAGAAGTAACTCCTAGCTCATAGCCAAGTTGAAAACTTTCCTACCGATTGAATTCTCGTGTAAAATATTTCCATAATATACTTCAAATAAGTATAACATATAGAATAAAGAAATTCAGATCTCAAGACCCAGCAAAAAATACTTTGAGTTTTCTTTCCAATGCATTCAATTTTGCTTTAAACTAATAGCAAAGTAAAACATTCTAGTCATTTTAGTAAAGCACTATCAGGCTGTCCAGCACAGGAGCTATCATACGAACCATATGTCAGTCATACGAGCCATATGGTCCAATACATGATTCTAAAATTTTTTAGCAACTTTGGTGAACATTTAATAAAGGTGATTTTGATCTATTTCCAAGCATTTTAGCGCTATATCATGTCATTTTAAGGTATTTTGAGGAACTATATCCTATTATTATTCCATTTTCTCCCTCATAACAATGATCAAGCTCCTAAACTCTATCAAAATTCTCTCTTATCAAGAACATAGGGTTTTCTCCTCATGATCAAGAAAAATCAAGTATCCACTAAGGTTTCAATCTAAAAGCTTCATAATCAGTTATGTGGGTATTTAATGAGTATCTCTGTTTATCCTCATGCCCAAATTATAGTTTTTCATGATTCTGTGATTCCCATGAACTAGGATTTTACCAAATTATGATTTCAATATTAAAGTAAGTTCATGATATGTTTTTCATTCATGAGCATATTTTAATGATCATTATTTGTAGGGATATATTATAGCATTTATGTTATTCTCAAGTTCATTCATGATTTACATTACTTATGATATCAAGCATATAATCAAGTTATGTATGATGTATCAATTTTCAAGATCATTGAGCATTATTTATCATGATTTGATGAATTTCAGTCTATATTAGTTGACATGTCATGTTTTTCCATGAAATTTATGATCTTAATAGACTGGTCATTTTATAGATTCTCAGTATATTGATATTTAGTATGTTGGACTTGTACTATGAAGTTTCTTTTTTTTCCTTCTGATTATTAAATTGTTATTATTAGTTTGCTCTTTAGAGATGACAAGTTATGAAAATATGTGGACCTAAGACATTATGAATTTTTAGTTAAACATTCAATCCATCAGTTTTATGACATAGAATGCTTTTAGATAAAACACATATATCACAATCTCAGAACATCAGTATTATTGAGCTATTCAGTATATTAGTTTATATTTAGTTGGGAGTAGTACTTAACATTGAGTGGACACAAGGATGAAGGATCACTTATCAATTAGGCTTATACCTTTAGTAGAAGTCTCTAAGTCCCAAAACTACAATGACATCGCAGGTTCTAAAGGGTCACCTATCTGAAAAGGCTTGACAACTTAGTCCTTTTGGACATCAATTTAGTAGTACCATGTTAGATCAACCATTATACCCTAGGAAGGTTTATCGGGCCCTTTTTGATGGGGATTACATATCAAACTTCATGTTTATATCACACAGTTATATCTCGGTTCACATTAGCTCCCATAGTTCAAACTCAATTATTGCATGACCTTATATTCAATTTATTCAGTATCGTATTAATTAGTTACATATTTATTTGCTTGCTAATTGCATTAGTGCTGTAAGACCCCGCAAAATTTCTAAGCTTAAATCAGTCCTTTAAATTTGTCAAGGGGGTCCCATACCTAGAAAATCCTAGCTAAGCTTCTAGACTTTATTTATTTTAGCCTTCGAAAGTTGGTAATATTATTTCATCACCTTAGCATCCTTAAATGCTCTATATTTTAGTTGATTCATGATCAGAAAGGTCAAGAGGTCTTCCCGAACAAGTTTTGGATTTTTCAGAACTCATTTAGATCACGTTCAGAGTCTCAAAATAGTGAACCAATGCAATTTTGATGCACCGCGTTGCCTATCGTATTGGTTAGCATAGTTGCAGACAGCCAGAGCCAAAACTACTGAAAGTCAACGCGATCATGGTGCAAAGCATCGACCATCACATTGATGCAGTCAATGTGTCGCGTTGCTTAATGTATCGATGCCTAGTTTTAGTCATTAAAAATCTACATTTTTAAGGGCAAAATGGTCAATTTCCCATCCCTATATAAGTCTAAAACATGGTATTAAGCCCCAATTCAACCAACATATTGTCACTTCTCTCAAAATCCTCTTAAGAATAAGTTAGAGTTTTCAATTGGAGATCTAAATTCAAGGAAATTTCACCATCAATCTTCGTGAAATCAAGAACTAAGGTAAGTCAAGTGTTCATCCAAGGGTTCCTTCCACCCTTGGAGTTCAAGTAACCTTTTTAAAACATCAAAGTTGATGAATTTATGAATTCCATGATTTGAATCGAAAGTATTCATGTTAACTATGTTAGTAGGGTTATTAATCCTTGTTTAATTGCAAGATTCATGTGAGATCAATTATTATGTGTGTAGTCCTATGTAAATTCATGCTAGAATCTTGAAGAGTTGAATGCCCATGTGTTGATTTATATTATGTGCATATACTATGACTTCCATGCATTTGATGAATTGGTTATGTGATCTAGATAAGAGAAATTATATCATGTAAGCATGTATGCTAGTTAATGTCATTCAAGTGTTTGATAAAATGTCTCTATAGCTATATTATAAATAAAAGTGCATTATAATGCCTTGCAAGTGTTTGTTGAACTATCCATGTGAACTTGATATTGTTCCATGTTATGATAGCATGTATTTCCATTTATATACAAGTTCATGATTTCCAAGTACTTGACGAAATATCTCTTTGATTCCGTAGTGAGTGGTTGACTATTATCATGTTGTTAAGAATTACCATGCTTTACTATTATTCATGCTATCAAATCATGGGGGTACTTGTACCCAACAACTTAGTTGTGTGCCTAGAGCTAGCGACAGTTCATGATAAATCTTAGTCATGCCATGATTAGTAGTATCCTCAGTCAGTTTCTGAACTCAGTAGAATTCAGTCAGTTACATGACTCAGGAAAACTCAGTAATCTCAGTGATCTCAGTAATCTCAGTCAGTTAACGAAACTCAATAAACTCAGTCCAGTTTAGTTTAGTTAATCATGTTCAGTGTCTATTCAGATAGGAGTAGGATTCAGCACCGAGTGAGCCCATGGATGGGAACTCACCTGTTAGTAGAGGGTGTGATTCTTAGAAGCAATCCTTGCACTCCATAACTGCGTAGTTAGCAAAGGTTGAGACATCAAACCTATTAGTTAAAGATAGATGAGGTGGCCTAACCTGTTATATGAGGGTCCCATCATTCTCATTAGAGTACCTGTTAGACAAGGGATTTCTCATAGCCTGTCTTTACCAGTGGTGCGGTATTGACACCCTTCCAACTGGGGTTACAGGTTGGACCCTAAGTCTATTTAGTAAAAGGGGCATGTCGGTTAGATAAATTCTCCCACAGTTTTAGTTACAGAATTAGGACTGTTAGATATAGTCACCCAGTCTCAGTAATAAAACTCAGATAGTTCTACAGAACCCAGGACTGTTAGATACAGTCACTTAGCTCAGTACGAAACTCAGCTAGTTCCATCAGAACCTAGACTGTCAGACACAGTCACCCAGTATTAGTTATATCAGTTATCAGTAACTCATGTTATCAGTATTTAGACTCAGTAGTTAGTATTACTCAAGAATTCAGTAATAGTTACATATTCATGTATGTATTCTCACGATCATTCTATACAGTCAGTTAGCATTGTTCATGCATATGAACTCTTTGCGTTCAACATACCTCACTTGTATACCAGTTCAACATACCTCACTTGTATACCAGTATATTCAATCGTACTAACTCATTTGTGCTATGGTGTTTTTATACCATAGGACTAGAAGCACGAGCTCCAGAGCATTAGTAGCATTCCAGTTTCAGCAGTCAAAGTTAGCAGTGAGTCCTCATTATTCGAGGATGTTATGATTTCATTATTTCATATCTTTAGTACTTAGTTATTTCAGTATTTGGAGTTAGTTAGGGACATATCCCATCAACACCTTATTTAGATAGTTTAGTCAATTTGAGGATTTCAGACTAGATTTTTACGGATAGTTTATTTCATTTTTGGGTATTCCTATACCCCGTTCAGATATTGTTTTATCAGACATGTTACAGTTTTGAACCTTATGGCCTTACAACTTATATTCCACATTTATACAGTATATTATATAATATTAAGGTACAGATATCAGTCATGGGTTAGCTCATGGTCCTTCAGGGTCATAGTCACCGTGTAGCATTTTGGGTACTATATTCGAGGTGTTACAATCTTGGTATTAGAGCCTAAGGTTCAATAGTTCCTAGGAAGTCTAAAAGCCGTATCTAGTAGAGTCTTATACATGGGTGTGTTGCGCGCCATATTTTTGTACAGGAGGCTATAAGATGGTTTAAGAACAGTTTCCCTTCTTTCATTATTCATGTCGTGTCAGTGAGCATCAGCTCAAGTATAACTCTCAGTCTAATTTGTTTCTCCTTTTCTTCTATAGAACATGCATCCCATGAGATGAAATAGAAATCAGTCAGTCCATCAGCTCATCCAAGTAGATCTCTTTGACGAACATGTTTCTCATGCAGAGTTCAAAAATGCATTCACTACCCTTCCTAACTCAGTTGTTGCCCAGAATGAATGACCAGCTATCGTTCTGGCCAACCAAGTAGCCAATTAAGCTGTAGCTAGGATTCGGGACTTCACCCAAATGAATCCACCATCCTTTTTTGAGACTAAGTCAGATGAGGACCCTCAGGAATTCCTTGATTAGGTTCAGAAGGTTACATATATCATGGGGGTGTCAGCTATTAAGAGTGCTGAGCTAGTTGTATATCAGTTGTAGGATATGGCTCATACATGGTTCAAATAGTAAAAAGCAGAGAGAGCTGGTGATGCAGGGGCTATAGAGTGGGAGTAGTTTGCCACTACTTTTCTTGATAGATTTTTTCCCCTAGAGCTAAGGGAAGCTAAGGTCCTAGAATTTATCAACCTCAGGCGGTGACAGTGAAATAGTATTCTCTTAAGATTACTTAACTAGCTAGATACGTTACTTAACTAGCTAGATACGCTCCTCATGTAGTGGCAGACAGTAGGGCTAAGATGAGTAAGTTTATTTCTGGGATGAATGATAGTATGGTCAATGAGTTTAGATCTGCAATGATGATTAGTGAGATAGACATAGTCAGGCTTATGATTCATGCTTAACGGATAGAAGAGTAGAAGATTAAGATGAGAGAGAAGCAGAATAAGAGAGTAAGGACATATAGTTTCAACTTTACTCAGCCTAAGTCAGAGGGTGGAAGTCGTTCTCATTTCTACCCAAAGTCATCCGATCCAGCTCCTTCTTCATCATGTTCTACAGTGCCAAAATTCAAAGACGGCAATAGAGATAGAGCGCTAGGCTCTAACTCTCAGGGTAGTGTTAGCAGTGCCCAAACCTATCCTCTTTGTCAGACATATGGAAAGCACCATCAGGGTACTTGCAGATCTAACCGTGATATTTGCTTCGGATGTGGTAAGCCAAGCCACAGAGTTAAAGATTGTCCTCAGCTAGGTCCTCAGTTTCAGCGTAACCATTCCTCAGCTCAGTCCAATCGCCCAAATTTATAGGGTGCCACTTCTAGTGCTACTAGTGGGCAATGCCCAAACAGACTCTACATTTTTCAGTCCTGATAAGATCAAGAAAATTCTCCTGATGTGGTTACTGGCACGTTACAGATCTTTCAATTACATGTTTATGATTTGCTAGATCCAGGAGATTTTTTGTCTTTTGTTACTCCTTATATAGCAGTTGATTTCGGAGTCAGTCCCAAAATTCTAGCAGATCCCTTCTCAGTCTCCACCCCAGTGGGTAAAACCATCATAGCCCAATGGGTATACAGGAACTGTTCGGTTATGGTATCTCAAAAAGTCACTTCAGCAGACTTAGTCGAATTAGAGATGACTGATTTTGATGTTATTCTTATCATGGATTTGCTTCATTTCTACTATGCCACAGTCGACTACAGAAATAGAATTATCCAGTTTTAATTTTTGAATGAACCTGTCCTAGAGTGGAGAGGTAGTATTTCAATTTTTAGAGGTCAGCTTGTTCCTACCTTTGGGCATGGAAAATGATATCTACGGGATGTGTCTATCATCTTGTTTGAGTTAAGGACTCTAGTTTTGAAACTCCCAGACTCGAATCAGTCCCAGTAGTGAATGAATATTCAGATATCTTTCTCAAAGATCTTCCAGGAATTCTTTTCTAAAGGGAAATAGACTTTGGTATTGATCTTCTTCCAGATACTCAGCCTATATCTATTCTTCCATATAGAATGGCACCAGCAGAACTCAAAAAATTGAAATAACAATTAAAGTACCTCCTAGATAAGAGATTCATCAGACCCAGTATGTCCGTGTAGGGCGCACCAGTCTTATTTGTGCAAAACAAAGATGGTTCTCTCAGAATGTGCATTGATTACCATTAACTCAATAAAGTCACGGTCAAGAAGAAGTATCCACTTACCAGAATCGATGACTTGTTTGACCAACTTCAGGGTGCCAGCTATTTCTCCAAGATAGACCTCAAATTAGGCTATCATCAGCTCAGAGTAAGAGAATGTGACATTTGAAAAATAGCCTTCCGTACTTGGTATGGTCACTTTGAATTATTAGTTATGTCCTTTGGTCTTACCAATGCCCCAGTAGCTTTCATGGACTTAATGAATCGTGTGTTCAAGTAGTACTTAGACATGTTCATCATAGTCTTCATATATGACATCTTTATTTACTCCCGCAGTGAGTGTGATCATACAGACCATCTTAGAATAGTGTTTCAAACTCTCAGAAATCATCAGTTGTTCACCAAATTCAGTAAGTGCACATTTTGGCTAAGGATAGTAGCATCCCTTAGTCATATCATTTCCGGTGATAGCATTAGAGTTGATCCTCAAAAGATTAAAGTAGTAAGAAAGTGACCTTGCCCTGTATCTCCATTAGATATCAAGAGCTTTTTAGGTTTGGATGGACATTACAGATGGTTTATTGAGGGATTTTATTCTATTACATCCCCTATGTCCAGATTGACTTAGAATAAAGTCAAGTTTCAGTGGTCAGACCCTTGCGAGAAGAGTTTTTAGGAGTTGAAGACTCGACTCACCTCACCTCAACTCCAGTTTTGACTCTTCCAGATGGTACAGATGGGTTCGTAGTGTATTGTGAGGCATATAGAGTAAGTTTGGGTTGTGTCCTCATGTAGCACGGTAAGGTCATAGCCTACGCCTCCAGACAACTTAAACCCCATGAGAAGAATTATCCTACTCATGATCTTGAGTTAACAGCCATAGTTTTTGCCTTAAAGATTTGGAGGTATTACTTGTATGGTGTTTATGTAGATGTGTTCATAGATCATAAGATCCTTCAGTACGTCTTTTTTCTGAAAGATCTTAACCTCCATTAGAGAAGGTGGTTAGAGCTTTTGAAAGATTATGACATGAGTGTCCTTTATCATCTGGGCAAGGCCAATGTAGTGGCCGATGCCCTCAGTAGACTGTCTATGGGTAGTGTTGCTTATGTTGAGGCCAGTAAAAAGAAGTTAGCTCAGGAAGTCCATCAGCTTGCCAGACTAGGTGTCCGCCTAGTCGATTCAGTAGAAAGTAGTATATGGGTTTAGAACAGTTTAAAATCATCTTTAGTTTTGAGATGAAAGAAAAATAGGATAGAGATCCCAGTCTAATCAAGTTGAAAGAATCAGTCAAAGATCAGAAAGTATAGGTTTTCTCCCAAAGAAGAGATAGTGTTTTACGTTGTCAGGGTCGTCTTTGTGTGCTAGGTTTAGATGACTTGAGAGTGAATTCTCATAGAAGCGCATGTTGCGTGCTACTCTATTTATCCAGGGGCCACTAAGATGTGCCGCGACTTGTGAGAGATCTATTGGTGGAGTAGGATGAAGAGAGATATTATAGAGTTTGTAGCTAAGTTCCCTACAAATCAGCAGGTTAAGATAGAGCATCATAAGCCTAGTGGGTCTATGCAGAAGTTCAGTATTCCTACTTGGAAGTGGGAAGAAGTGAACATGGACTTCGTGATGGGTTTTTCTCGTACTCGATGCCAGCATAATTTAGTTTGGGTCATAATAGACAGGATAACCAAATCAGCTCATTTCCTTTCAGTACATACCTCTTATTCAGTCGAGGATTATGCCAAACTCTATATCAGGGAGTTGGTCAGATTACACGGTGTTCCATTGTCCATTTTTTTAGACAGAGGTCCCCAGTTCACCTCTCACTTTTGGAAAGCATTCCAAAAGGTCTTGGTACCCAAGTTTATCTCAGTACAACCTTTTATCCTCAGACAGATGGTCAAGCAGAAAGGACCATTCATACTTTAAAACATATGCTGTGAGCATGTGTAATTGATTTCAAGGGTAGTTAGGCTGATCACTTGTATTTAATTGAGTTTGCATACAACAACAGCTATCATTCCATCATTCAGATGGCTCCATTCAAAGCTCTCTATGGTAGGAGATGCAGATCTCCAATCGGTTGGTTTGAAGTTAGTGAAGCCTCAGTTATAGGGCCTGACTTAGTATTTGATACCTTAGAAAAATTCTAGTTGATCAGAGAAAGACTCCGGGATGCTCAGAGTCGACAAAAGTCTTATGCAGATGTGCACAGAAAGGATTTCAAGTTCAAAATTGGTGACTATGTTGACCTAAAGATATCTCCCATAGAGGGAGTGAAGAGATTCGGCAAAAATGGAAAGCTTAGTCCCTGATATGTCAATCCTTTTAAAATTCTTAGTCGTTTCGGCAAGGTGGCTTATGAGCTCGAATTGTCTTCAGATCTAGCCTTGGTTCATCCAGTGTTCCATGTCTCTTTGCTCAAGAAGTGCATAGGTGACCCCCCAGTTGTAGTTCCTATAGAGGGCATTGATGTTCAGAACAGCCTCTCTTATGAAGAGATTCTAGTATAAATTCTTGACTACCAAACTTGTAGACTGGGGAACAAAGAAGTCCCTCTAGTCAAAGTTCTTTGGCGAAATCAGTCCGTTGAGAGAGATACTTGGGAAGCAGAAGCAAATATGCGAACCAAGTATCCTCACCTCTTTTCCGCTAACTAAGACTCAGCCCAAGGTAATAGCTTTTCTTAAGCTTGCTCAGTTATCATGTTCAGTTTCATTACCAACTTGGTATTCAGTTTTATGCTCAGAAATTTATTAAAAACTTGGTATCAAATACCATTGCATATTCAATCCTATGTTAATGCATCATGTCAGTCACGTATTCATGCATCAGATATGTATGTTCAGTATGATATATTCAGTTTATCAGTCATGTCAGTCATAAAATCATGTTTCAGTTATTCATGTCCTGTATATACTTCAGTTTGTATTTTCCCAATATCAGTCAGTCTCATTTGAGGATGAATGTTCTCAAGGGGAAGATATTGTAAGACCCTGCAAAATTTATAAGCTTAAATCAGTCTTTTAAGCTTGTCAAGGGGGTAACATACTTAGAAAATCCTAGCTAAGCTTCTAGACTTGGTTTATTTTAGCCTTCAAAAGTTGGCAATCTCATTTCACTACCTTAACATCCTTAAATGGTCTATAAATTTGTTGATTCATGACCAAAAAGGTCAAGAGGTGTTCTCGGACGAGTTTTAGATTTTTCAGAACTCGTTTAGACCACGTTTGGAGACCCAAAAAAGTGGACCAACACGAATTTGGTGTGTTGCATCGCCAATCGGGTTGGTTAGCATAGTTGCAGGCTACCAGAGCCAAAACTAATGAGAGTCGACATGATCACGGTGCAATGTATTAACCATCGTGTCGATTCAGTCAATGTGTGGCATCACTTAACGTGTTGATACCCAGTTTCAGTCATTAAATATTTGTATTTTTAAGGGCAAAAGGGTCAATTCTCCATCCTATATAAGACTAAAACACGGGATTAAGCCCCAATTCAACCAAAATATAGTCACTTATCTTAAAATTCTCACAAGAACAAGTTAGGGTTTTCAATTGGGGATCCAAATTCAAGGAATTCCACCATCAATCTTTGTGAAATCAAGAACTAAGGTATGTCAAGTGTTCACCAAGGGTTCCTTCTACCCTTGGAGTTCAAGTAACCTTTTTAAAGCATCAAAGTTGATGAATTTATGAATTCCATGATTTGAATCAAAAGTATTCATGTTAACTATGTTAGTAGGGTTATTAATTCTTGTTTAATTGCAAGATTCATGTGAGATCAATTATTATGTGTGTAGTCCCATGTAAATTCATGCTAGAATCTTAAAGAGTTGAATGCCCATGTGTTGATTTATATTATGTGCATATACTATGCCTTCCATGAGTTTGATGAATTGGTTATGTGATCTCGATAAGAGAAATTATATCATGTAAGCATGTATTCTAGTTAATGTCATTCAAGTGTTTGATAAAATGTCTCTATAGCTATATTATGAACAAAAGTACATTATAATGCCTTGCAAGTGTTTTTTGAACTATCCATGTGAACTTGATATCGTTCCATGATATGATAGCATGTATTTCCATTTATATATAAGTTCATGATTTCCAAGTACTTGACGAAATATCTCTTTGATTCTGTAGTGAGTGGTTAACTATTATCATGTTGTCAAGAATTGCCATATTTTACTATCATTCATGTTATCGAATCTTGGTGGTACTTGTACACAACAACTTAGCTGTGTGCCTAAAACCAGCATCAGTTTCATGATAAATCTCATTCCCTCCATGATTAGTAGTATCCTCAGTCAGTTTCTGAACTCAGTAGAATTCAGTCAGTTACATAACTCAGGAAAACCCAGTAATCTCAGTGATCTCAGTAATCTTAGTCAGTTATCAGATCTTAATAGTATTACGTCAGTTAACAAAACTTAATGAACTCAGTCCAGTTCAGTTCAGTTAATCATGTTTAGTCTCTATTCAGATGGGAGTAGGATTCAGCACCGAGTGAGACCAAGGATGGGAACTCACCTGCTAGTAGAGGGTGTGATTCTTAGAATAAATCCTTGTGCTCCAGAACTACGTAACCAGTGTAGGTTGAGGCATCAAACCTGTTAGTTGAGGGTAAATAGGGTGGCTTAACATTTTATATGAGGTTTCTACCATTCTTATTATAGTACCTGTTAGATGAGGGATTTCTCACAGCTTGTCCTTACCAGTGGCGCAGTATTGACACCGTTCCAACTAGGGTTACAGGTTAGACCCCAAGTCTATTTAGAAAAAGGGCATGTTGGTTAGATAAATTCTCCCACAGTTTCAGTTACAGAATTAGGATTATTCGATTCAGTTACCCATTCTGAGTAATTGAACTCAGATACTTCTACAGAACCCAGGACTGTCAGATACAGTCACTCAACTCAGTACGGAGCTCATCTAGTTCCATCAGAACCTAGACTTTCAGACACAGTTACCCAGTATCAGTTATATCAATTATATTAGTTATCAGTAACTCATGTTATCAGTATTCAGACTCAGTGGTTAGTATTACTCACGAATCTAGTTATAGTTACAAATTTATGTATGTGTTCTCACGATCATGTTATATAGTCAGTTAGCATTGTTTATGCATATGAACCTTTTGCATTTAGCCTACCTCACTTGAATACCAGTACATTCAATCGTACTGACATATTTGTGTTATGGTGTTTTTATACCATAGGTTCAGAATCATGAGATCTAGAGCATCAGTAGCATTCTAGTTTTAGTAGGCAGAGTCAGTAATGAGTCCTTATTATTCGAGGATGTTATGATTTGATTATTTCATAGCTTTAGTGCTTAGTTATTTTAGTAGGTGGAGTTAGTTAGGGACATATCCCATCAAATCCTTTTTTAGATAAGTCAGTCAGTTAGAGGCTTTCAGACTAGATGTTTACAGATAGTTTATCTCAGTTTTGGGTATTCTTATACCCCGTTCAGATATTGTTTTATCAGACATGTTACAGTTTTGAACCTTACGGCCTTACTACTTATATTTCGAATTTATACAGTATATTATGTAATGCTCAGGTACAGATATCAGTCATGGGTTAGCTCGTGATCCTTCAGGGTCATGGGCACCGTGTAACATTTCGGGTACCAGATTAGGGGGGTTACAAGTGCATATCCCCCAGTTTCAAACTTAGTATTTGTACATGACCCTCAATTTATTTTTACTTGCTTTCATACTATGACTTTCTAGATTATCATTGCATATTAGTATTTGTGTATTTCATATAGGGTCATTGTACTTCATTTTAGATCTTTCGCTTTTAGCTAGAATTTAGTACATCTTTACAAAACGTTCAACACCAACTTTAAATCATATGAAATATTTATCTTCTATAGCTTTCCCATTTTTAGAAATATTTTAGCTCATGATTCAAAGATTATATTATTTCCCACAGCTTTTACGTACAAACATATTTTAAATGCTTATTTTAGTAAATGGCTTATGTCCTCAGCTTTAAAACAAGTTATACTATTTTTATGACTAGTGCATATTTCACATACTTATTACATTCAATAGTACTAATCACATACCTCTTTTTCCTATATTTTTCATGTGATGTAGATTTAGGTTCTTACTATCAGGATCATAGTCAGACAAATCACAACATCCAACCAGCAAGTGATGAGTTCTCGTATCGTAAAGACTCAAGTTAGTTGCAGATCTAGTACTTTATTTGTATTCATATGTATTAATTAGGGATAGTTGGAGTTGATGTCGCCCAAATTATACCTCCAAGAAATATAATGCGATCGTTGTCAAATATATAACTTAGTAAAGATTAGGTTTGAACCCACGGGGAATAGACCGAATATCTTATACAAACTTGCTGAAGTAGCCAGAGAGATGCAAAAAAGTAAATGGGGGATTTTGTGAGAACAGTGTCAATAGTAACAAATCTTGATCGCTTTGGTTAAAATCAATATGAGATGAATACTAGGACTGCGTTCCCCCTGACTTTCTAACTCCGTAGACTTATTGTACTCCGTCGAGCTATCCCAATACCTTGTATGCAGAATCTAATAAAAAATGTATCACCAATCGTCTTGTTAATGACTTTGGTGAATTTCACTTATTACCTTTTAAGTCTCAGAGTGTCGTCTTACTAACCCTTAACCTAGATCCTGGTTTTGAGTGTCAAGTTAATTAGATGAGGGTTGGTAGTGTTAAATTACTATTGTGATATTCATTTCCTAATATCTACCTCTATTTTAAAGTAAGTATAAAATATAGGTTGGTTCTTAACTTCTGCAATTGTTAAGAAAGCAATCAAATTGAAGAAGATCATATTACATGCAAGAATATTAATCAAGAACGACTTTGCACTTCCACTACTTCGTTATTCCATCAGGGTTCCCATAACCCTAGATAGGTGGTTTAGTCGCTCATATTTGGAAAAACTTCCATTTAATTCATTGTAACACCCCAACTTGGAAGGAGTCCCATATCGGCAAAACACAGGAGGGATACTGGGTATATAAGTAAGAAATCCTTACTCCCTACTGAGGCATTTTAAAGATGTACGGGCTTGATCCCAAAGCAGATAATATCACTAGTGGGTTGGGGAGTTAGAGGGGTCTCTCGAGCCTATATGGTTCGAGATGCCCGTCGCGGCCTGGGCCTCGGCTCAGATTGTGACAAAATGGTATCAGAGTCGCTCCTGTGTCAGCCCTATTGATGTGGGCTGGAGTTCAAACTGAGTGTAGATGAATCCTAGTAAGGCGGGGCAAACCTTAATCCAGAGTGTAGGTGAATCCCATTTAGTGGGGCAAACCTCGGTGAAGACGTTGAGTCCATAAAGGGGGTATATGTAAAACCCCAACTTAGGAAGGAGTCCCACATCGGCAAAACACAGGAGGGATACTGGGTATATAAGTAAGAAAGTCTTACTCCCTAGTAACGCATTTTAAACTCATGCAGGCCTGGGCCTAAAACGGAAAATATCACTAGTGGGCTGGAGAGTTAAAAGGGTCTCTCGGGCCTTGATAGCTCAAGATGCCCATCGCGGCCAGGGCCTCGGCTCGGGTCGTGACATCCACTTAATGAACAATCACATCTGCAATGCAACTAATGCATACATGTACAATGAAAGGTGTAAACATATAAAAGGGTTAGCATAGACCTTTATTTATGACCTACAGGGGACTAACTTAGTCCATATACCAATATAAGCATGACACGTAATTCAAATAACAGTGTCGACATGACACTTGATTCAATTAAAAATGTCAGTGCGACACCCAATCCAAATAATAGTATGTATCAGTGTGACACATGATCCCTAAATTATCTCACTAAATAATCTCAACATAATATTTAATGCATGGTGATAGTCAACACTCACAAGTATACCCAAAGGCTAGTCGCAGAAATTCAACTCAACTATAAGTAAAGAATCAAATCAAGTTTATAACTAACTTAACTCATACTATACAAATACATAAGTTAAATAAAAGCAAGAAGTGATCAAGGCACAACTCATAATCAGTCGACAAATAAATGTACGCTCATAACACTTATGTTCATAGGTCCAGCAATAATAATCTTTGTATAAATCTAATTTCAAGTTATTCAGATACATCACTTACACTAAGACAAATTCAGTCAATGATAATCAAAAACAACCACATTCATTAGTTAAATCAAATCGTTAATCACAAAATATGTCCAAATATCAATCAATCAAGTATCCATTTTAGGAGTGCACATTCTACTAAAATTTATTTGTACACTCTAATTTGACATACCTATTTTATTCGCAAATCTAACCCTCTTTTATTCCTATTAAAATTGATACATTCAGTTACTAACTAGTAGCTCTTACACTTAAGACATCACTAAGTTCAACTCATTATTCCATTAGTTGACTAGTTAATCACTCGCCTCTATTCAGCCTACAATTTTAGGTTGAGTCATTTACCTTTACACCTCTTACTTCCTGGCACTTCTCCAAACTTAACTTTAGGTTGTTAAGTTATGACACCACAATACCTTATCAAGATCAATTCTCCTAACTATTTTTTATCCAGAATATCTCATATTTCAAAAACACACGACATCAAGTTCACCCTTTTAAGATATTAAAGACTAGTTTTATAGATTATAAGCTTGCCTAAATTTCTCTATGGTTACCCACATTCACATATTAAATTTGTAAATCGATAAGTAAGTCATACAAATTTAAATACTCTAAAAGGGATCCACACAAACGATAATAACACTCGATTAGATCTTTATTACATTACTTTCATATCTTATCTTTCCAAACTTTGTACCCATAGGCCTAGAAATGAAGTTTTTCATCAAAACTATAGTTATTTTACATGTCTAACCCAAGTCTACAACTCATTAAACCATAATCTACCTCGATCAAAGATCTTAAAATAAGAAAGTTACACCAAGGTTTATCTTTCTTTTCCTTCATGCTTTCATTAGCCCAATCATCTAAAAATCAAATAATTATAGAAGTAATTAATCAATTACTCTTCAAATAACTACTTTGCAAATTTTACCCATTAATTCTATCCTATTTCAAGGTCTAAAATATTATCCAATAGTCAACTAGCCATTAATTATTTTTATCATACTCAACACATATCCATTAATGGAGTTTTAAAGCTAAAAATTCTATTTTTATTTAATTCAAGATTTACAACAATCAAACTTTATGTTTTAGAATAGCTAATTCATGCTAGGAATTGTTAGTTAATAATTTGGAACTAATTCTAGGTAATATTATCCCAACCCATGGGTTTTGTCCAAAATCTCATGATCTTCAGGTTCTAATACCCACGAATTTCATCATTAAAGATCATTCTAATGATTCTAAGATGTTATCAGATTGAAAGATAGAGAAGATAGTGAAAGAACTTACCTCAATGAAGAATTTCCACCCAAGGACTTGAAAAATAGCCCCCTAGGGCTTTGGGATGAATTTTTTGAGTTTAAAATCAAAAAAATGTCAAAAATAAGGTTATGTACTATCTGTTTGTCACTATAGTGACCTAACTATTGTTGCAGCGACTAACTTTTCCACATGGACAATTTTTAGTAAAATGATCATAACTTTCTACCATGAAAATAGATTAATGAATAGTCAGAGATATTCAAAATAAGACTCAAAAATATTTAATTTGGAGGATATTATGCCCCATAAATTGTTATATTCTAGTAGGAGTGATCATTTGAAGGTAATACTAATTTAAACTTAGCTCAAAACTTGATTTTTAAGAATACTTCCAACTTAAATTTGTGCTAGAGGTATTGTATGAACATAGTTCATGTCTAATGCATTTTCATACTAAAGAATTGATCTTATAGCCTATGATGAATGAGGTTATTATATTTTTACCACATATATTTTTACTTACAATGGAATAAGTCATTACAAATATTCAATGGACGATCTGAAAAATCATGTCATCTATTTCTACAAACCATAATTCTATAACACAACTACTAGGAAGGGTAAATTAATCAAACTACATCAAAAGTCAAAAATCATAATAAGACTTATTAGAGTTTACCTCGTATACCTAGATCACAGGGGTTGTACATATTGATGAGATTTTCTTCTCATATGAGATGGAATCGCGAAAATAGAAGGGCACCTACTGTTATATCGCTTCCATCAAATGAAAAAAGTTGGAAGTATTTCATAGAACTTATTTTGATTTTTTTAGTGAACTAAGAAATGTTAGATTGGACTTGTATGAATGATTTTATATTTCAAATAAAAGAAATTTTTAAGTATAAGAAAACTAATGAAAACAAAGTGTGCCTTCAAGGTGATATCAACGATAATGGACAAACTACTGATTATTATGGTGTGAAACAAGATAGCACTGAAGTTAGGTATTTTCAATAATCACGAAAGGAAATAGCACTATTTTGATGCTAGTTGTTTGATCCATCACATAGAGGTACCAAGGTGAATCAACAAATATAATGTTATTAAAGTTAAGCACGTGACAATATGATCACTATGATCCTTTTATTATTGCACAAAATACTAAGAAAGTGTATTATGCTCTATATACTTTGTGTCAAGATAAGGTTTATTGGTGGGTAGTTATAAAGTCTAAGTCTATAGGTAGGATTGAGAAAAATAATTTTTAGTTATGGCGTATCAAAATGATGTGGAAATTGTTCAACAAATAGTCGGTGTTGAATTAGAAAATAATCTTGAACATCCTCAACACATATTAGAAGAAGTTTCTAATGATGAGATGATTTTCATCACAAATATTAAGCTAGTGTTTAGCCATAGATTCTCAAATATTTTTGACAAGTCATTCTTGGATGAAGATTTGAGTGACGTTTTATCATGTGTTTGGTCATAGTATTTGAAAAAAATATTTGACTTTTTAAAGAAATATGATTTATACCCACAAGTTCTACAAAAACTATTTAAAATATTCATAATTTTGTATTATCATTTTATAATTAACATGTTCCATGATAAAAATTAAATCCATAGATTATAAACTCCAACATGCTTATAAATAATTTCAAAGATAACTATACGAGCTACTGAAGTTTTCTCAACTCACAAAGAAACATCAGATTTTTCTATTTACATTACTTTTAACAAGTTCTATGCAATAATAACATTACATACTTAACAAGATTTATTAGTCGGGTTGGTTGATAGATAGATATAAGTTTAGATTAATGAATGGTGGGGTAATATTATAGAATATAAAAGTTTGGAGTAAACATTAAATTTTTAAAAATTCTCAAATAACAGAATTTGGATCAAAAACTACATTTTAGTATTTTGAGCATTTTAATTATTTGCCAAAATATTTGAAAAATAATGAAACATTTTATCGTCAAACACTTTTTGTCAAATTCTTTTTCAAATACTACTTGGAATATCTATGGACAAACGAGTCAAATAGCAAAATTAGATGAGTAAAATGAATCAGTCGAAGAGAAACAATCAAATGGTGATTAAAAAAGTGAAGAGCAAAAATGGGGGATTATAATAATGAAACAAGCTAAGAGGAAAAATCAAAGGATGACAACTAGAATATTGATATATTTCTTTAAATAATTTTATTTTATACTTATAGATTTATTTATATATATTAATGTAACCAAATATGAAGATGTTATCAGGTAATAGTGATTGAGGTTGCAGCGGAAAAGTAACAAATCGAGTAAGAATAGTAGAAAATGGCTAGAAGAGGTGTCAAGTGGCTTTTCATCTTCCACAAAAATGAATTCTTCTCTACTAATGCCTTATCTCATATAATACTGGATATCCTACACATTTTTAGGGTACATCCCCTCAAATATACTCTTATCCTACACCTTCAGTGTCTTCATTCATTACTTCTTACTCATTTATGTCTACAACAGTTATGTTTCCACCTTATGGCAACCTAACATCCCTATTGTTAGGTACTTTTTGCTCACGTGGTTTATCTCCCCACATTTAGATTTACAACTTAGAGATAGCAGCATTTAGACTCTACTCCATTCTTGTAACACCCTCAAAAATTTCAAGCATTTTATTTTTAGCCCTCCCGTGTTTGAAACGTCTATTTTTGACTTAAATTGTGTTTAAGCATGTAAATGGGGTGTTCTGGGAGAGTTTTAAAATTTTTAAATAGGGATCAGGGTGATTTTAGACCCCGAAGTCAGTGAACCTCCGTGATATCACCATATCACGGAGGCTATACTTCGTAATGGATAGTGTGTCACTGAGGTTAGCCTCTGCAATAGGTAGTATAGCAC
Organism: Capsicum baccatum var. pendulum; assembly: GCA_030864225.1. Taxonomy (NCBI): domain Eukaryota; kingdom Viridiplantae; phylum Streptophyta; class Magnoliopsida; order Solanales; family Solanaceae; genus Capsicum; species Capsicum baccatum. The sequence goes on from CM061550.1 coordinate 137,601,337, forward strand.
GAAAGTTAGCCTCCGTGATAAGGTTTGTGCCATGACGCTATGTAAATTTATGCAGTTTTTGCTTTATTTACTTAGGATGAGGGGTATTGGGGTCTCTTCACCTATGTACGACCCTTAAGCATAATATAGCCTATTCCTTTCAGTTTTAAGAGGTAAAAAAATCTCCAATTCCACTCTCAAACTCAAAAACCTCAAGAGAGCCTAAGGATTTCATAGTATGTTCATCTTTCGAATTTCAAGATCCGAATTACTTTCTAATTCTCATGTTTCTAAGGAATGTACCTCTTTCTCTATAATTGTATTTTCTTAATGTCATAAAAATTGGTTTATTGTTCATAGTTTTGATATTGGGTTTTGAACTGTAGGTTGAGGGTTTTGGATATAAATTGTTTGAATATTTTCTCATGACTACTATTGAACTACTATGTTTTACATTATCAATTTATACACTCATTGGGGTGCATGAGAATGGTAAATAGAATAGGGGTACAACGGATTCCCCAAATTTGTAAAACATGGCAATAGGGGTACAAAGAAATCCCCAAATAATTGGTTTTGGTATGGAATAGGTAATAACCTTAACCCACTTGCATAATTGGTTTTGGAATGTGAATTGTCATTTATTTTGGTCATTTTCTTTGAAATAATGCATTATATATATGGTTAAATAGACAAGAAAGATAATGAAAACCTTGTGGGAATCCCCTAAGTGATTTTAATAATGAAGTATACAGGGTACAAAGGAATCCTCTAAGTGTTGGCTTAATGACATTGCTTACAAGCTATAGTCGGTATGATGATACCACTTAATGATGCATTAATAATGGACTCCTGGAATTGGTAGATAGGTTGTGCATTAAATATTTTAATTTGGGTTTGATGGGGGTTGTGTTAGCTGGCTGTGAAGGTGTGAGTCCAAAAAACTAATACTAAAAACTCATATTTGCTGACATAAGGGGTGGTATTGATGACCAGATACTTGTGGGGTACAACAGAATCCCCCAAGTGTGTATATATAATTGTTTCATGTTGGCGAAAGGTATGTTGGAATCCCTAGTCTTCCATGGTAACTCTAGTTCGTGCGGCTAACATGCACTGGGGACTTTTCAGTAGGTAAAGCTAAACTCATATAGCCGATGGGTGCCTGTTTATGATGCTCAAGCTACACAGTCCAGGTTAAGATTTTAAAGTTCATGATAAGCCATATTCCCTTTCTCGATATGTGATATATATGTATATATTGTATATAATTATGTGCACTGGTTTTAATAGTTTTTGTATAATGGATCATGACATTATTTTATCCTTTATCCCTGAGTTACATGCTAGCGCTCCAAGCACTAACCGTCTTTAAATATTGTATCCCCATGCGATGCAGAAATTGGCCTTACTTCTACTCCTTCTGCATAGTGACTAGGCAATTGTCAGATAACATGTGAGTCTGACTGAAGTGGTGAGCTTCCATCCTTTGGAAGCCCCCATTTTATGCTTTGGGTTTCCTTATGTTTTGACTCTTTATTTTGGATTTATTTTTGGCTATGGTCGGGGGCATGTCCTGACCTGACTATCTTGGTTTTTTTAGACACTTTGTTGGACATTACTAAGGACTTGGGATTAATTGTTAAATTCTTAGACTTCTTTTGAGTCATAGTTATCTATCTTATTTTACGTTTGGAATTTTATTGTTATATTATATTATATTCTAGTTGACTAGGTAGAGGGGTGGTCTTTGGGCCTCAGTGGAATTGAGATACCTATCATGGCTGGGCCATGGTTTAGGTCATGACAAAGTTGGTATCAGAGCCTAGGTTTAGGGTCAATTGGGTGTCTATAAAGTCATGTCAACTAGAGTCTCTTTTATGGGTATGTAGCGTGTCACGCTTATAAGGGAAAGGCTACGAGGTATTTAAGAATGTTTTCTTTTTTTGTTTTCTTATTTTTGGCCTATAGAGTCTAAGGTCTTAAATTCCTCTGACTCTCATTTATTCGCCTTTCGGATCATGTCTCCCAGAGGATCTGAAGCTCATAAAAACTTATCTCTCCCATCTAAGAATCTAGTTGGTGACACTCATATTCAGTCACCATAGGAAGATATTACTAATTCTGAGTTTTCCCAATCTATTTATCTGTTGACCTAGCTGGTGAAATTTTAGTCACGCCACTCTGGTTTTACTGATATAGTTGTGAGTCATTTAGGACCACTAGAATTGGCCAATTTATGATGTTGAGCCCTTTAATTTTCACTGGTATTAAGGTTGAAGAGGATCCTCAAGGTTTTATAGATAAGATGGAGAAGATCATTCGCGTTATGCATGTTACTAATGTAGAGGGTGTGGAATTCGCTACTTATCAGTTAAAGGATGTAGCATACCAATGGTATAAAGAGTGGAGAAACTTAGGGGTGATAATGTTGAGTCCGCTTTATGGGATGACTTCTCTAGTAATTTTCTTGATCTCTTTTTTCCTTAGGAGTTGAGAGAGGCAAACGTTGAAGAGTTTGTGAACTTGAAGAAAGGCAGGATGATAGTAAAGGAATATGCCTTGAAGTTCCACCAGTTATCACGATATGCTCCTGAAGTGTCTAGCATGAGGGCAAAAATGAGGAAATTTGCTTCCAGGTTATCTTGTGAATTGATTTTGGAGAACAAGGTTGCCATGTTTAACAAGGATATGGATACCTCTTGACTTATGGTATATATGCAATAGGTGGAAATGGAAAAGAAGAAACAATCAGAGATGGGGGAAAGGCAGAGTAAGAAGTTTTGGTGATCAGATCAAGGTGGAGATAAGCAGCAGAGTAGTAGGAATGGTGGAAACTAGTTTAAGAAAATATAGGGCAACTCTGGTTAGTATTCAACAGGTAGTGCACCTTATTCGAAGTAGTCCGGAGATCATTATTTTTAGAGTAGTGAAGGGCACAGGATGCCCAATCTCAGGCCAGTGGGGCCCAGTCAGCTTTATCATATCTTTCTTACAGACTTTATGGGCGGTTGCATCATGGTTTCTGTAATAAGGGAAGGAACCGATGTTTAAATTATGGCTAGTCAGGACATATACTAAGGGATTACCCCATGGGTAAGGTTGCTTCAGGGGAAAATAAAGTTCTAGTTGCCACATTATTAGCTTCTTCGCCAAAGAGTCCCACTTCTAGTACTGACACTGGACGAAATCGCTCATATGCTCTTACTACCTATTAAGAATCTGAGGTATATCTTAATTTCATCACGGATATGTTAAAACTCTTCTCTCATGATATGTACTATTTACTTGATTTGCGGTCTACCCTTTCTTATATGAGCTCATTTGTAGTTGTGCATTTTGGTTTTGGTCTCGAGGGTATTTTAGACCCTTTTTCTATTTCTACCCTGGTGGGTGACTCGATCCTTGTTAGAAGGGTCTACATCGGTTATGTGGTATCTATTGGTGGTAGGAAAACTTTGGTGGATTTGATTGAATTAGACATACTAGATTTTAATGTTGTCTTAGGGATGGATTAGTTGTATTTGTGCTATGCCTCTTTAGACTGTCGGACTTGTAAGGTCATTTTTAAATTCCCTAATGAGCCAATTATTGAATGTGAAAAGAGTTCCCTAGTGCCTAATTGAAGGTTCATATCATATCTTCAAGCCCGGAAATTAATTTCCAATAGGTGTCTCTATCATTTGGTCTGAGTTAAAGATACTAACTCGTAGGGTCCTTCTTTACAATCCATTTATATAGTTAGTGAATTTCCTGAGGTTTTCTCTAATGATCTTTCGAGTGTCCCTCCCGATAGGGAAATTGAGTATAGGATCGATCTTCTTTCGAACACTCATCCTATCTCTATCATGTCCTATAGAATGGCTCCAACTGAGTTGAAAGAGCTTAAGAAGCTGTTGAAAAATCTTCTTGACAAGGTTTTTATCCACCCTAGTGTGTCTCTGTGAGGTGCTCCTATTTTTTTGTGCGTAAGAAGGATGGTTCTCTTTGTATGTGTATCAACAGTGAAGTATAAGTACCATATTTCTAGGAATGATGACCTATTTGACCAAATCCAGGGTGCTAAGTATTTCTCTAAGATTGACCTTTGGTAGGGTTATTATTAGTTAAGATTAGGGAGGAGAATATCCCTAAGACTGTCTTCCATACTTGGTATAGACATTTTGAGTTCTTGGTCATGTCTTTTGGGTTGACCAATGCCTTGAAAGCATTTATGGATCTCATGAATCGGGTATTTCATTAATTTTTAGACTTGTTCATGATTGTGTTTATAGATGATATTCTGGTATATTTAAAGAGTGAGGTGGATCATGTCGATTATCTCCGTATTGTGTTACAAACCCTAAAAGATCAGTGTTTGTATACTAAGTTTTTGAAGTGTGAATTTTGGTTGAACACTATTTTTTTTGAGTTGTGTTGTTTCTAGTGAAGGAATCATGGTGGATCTACAGAAAGTTGCAGTGGTTAAGAAATGGCCTAGACCCGCGATTCCAATCGATATTCAAAGCTTATTGGGTTTAGTCAATTAATATAAGAGGTTTGTGGAGAGATTCTCATTGATTGCCATACCTTTGACTAAGTTGACTATAAAAGAGTGAAGTTTTTATGGTCCGATGCTTGTGAGGGAAGTTTTGAGAAGCTGAAAAATAAATTGACTTCTGCTTTAATTTTGACCCTACCCGAGGATATGATGACTTCGTGGTTTATTGTGATGTATTTTATGTGGGACTTGGTTGTGTGTTAATGTAGCAGGAAAAAGTGGTGGCATATGCTTCTAGGCAGTTAAAAGTTCATGAGAGGAATTATCTAACTCATGATTTGGAGTTATTGGTTGTGGTGTTCACATTGAAGATTTGGCGACACTATCTATATGGGGTCCATGTTGACATTTATTCAAATCATAAGAGCCTGCAATATGTATTCACCAAGAAAAAGTTGAATAACAGGCAATGAAGATGGCTTGAGTTGCTCAAGGTCTATGACATGAGTCTCCACTATCACCCAGGTAAAGCTAATATGGTTGCTAATTCTCTTAGTAGGTTATCTATGGGTATCTTATTTTATGTGGATGAAGAGAAATAGGACTTGATGAAGGATATTCACTATTTGGCTAATCTTGGAGTTTCTCTTATAGATTCAGAGGATGGTAGTGTATTTGTGCAAGAGGTGGTGAAGCCATCTCTTGATGTTGAGGGAAATAAAAAGTAGGTGTTGGATTCTATCTTGATGTAAATCAAAGATTATATGGGTATACAGAAGGTGATGGCTTTTGAGATTGGTGGTGATGGTATCATGAGATATCAATGGAGGTTGTGTCTTCTAGATGTGGATGGGATACGAGGTAAAATTTTGGCTGAAGCTTATGAGTCACGTTATTCAGTTCATCCTGGTTCGACAAAGATATATCTTGACCTTAAGGAGATTTATTGGTGAAATAACATGAAGAGGGATATGGCTAATTTTGTGGCTAAGTGCATGGTGTGTCAACAAGTGAAGGTGGAGCACTTGAGGCCTGGTGGGCTGTCTCAAGAAATTGAGTTACTTGTGTGAGAGTAGGAAGTGATTAATATAAATTTAGTTAACGGTCTTCCACGATCTCGGATCCAGTTTGATTCTATTTAGATCATTATGGATAGGATGACTAAGTCTGCTCACTTCTTCCCAGTGAGGACTAATTATTCTACCGAGGACTATGAAGGTTTTTTATTCAGGAGATCATTCAGTTGCATGGTGCTCCAATTTCTATTATTTCATATCGTGGTATTTAGTTTTCATCTCATTTTTAGAGATCAATCCAGCGAGGTTTGTGGACTAAGGTAACTCTTGGTACCGCTTTCCACCTGTAATAGATGGATAAGCAGAAACAACCATTCGGACTTTGGAAGATATGCTTCCAGCTTGTGTTATTGACTTTGGTGGTAGTTGGGTTGACCATTTGCCTCTTATAGAGTTTGCATACAATAATAGATATCACTCTAGTATTGGTATGGCTCCGTTTGAGGTGTTGTATGGTAGGAGGTGTAGATCTATTATTGGGTGGTTCGAAGTTAGTGAGACAAGGTTGTTTGCTCCTAATTTAGTTCATCAATCTATGGAGTAGGTGAACGTGATTTGGGATAGTCTTAAGACTGCCCAAAGATTTCAAGAGTCCTATGCGGACGTGAGGCAAAGATCATTGAAGTTCGATGTGGGCAATTGGGTGTTCTTGAAGGTATCTCCTATGAAGAGAGTAATGTAATTTGGAAAGAAGGGAAATCTCAGTCCCCGTTATGTTGGCCCCTATTTGATTTTGAAGAGAGTAGGGAATGTTGCCTATGACCTAGAATTGGCTGCAAGTTTAGGTTCTATTCACCCTGTGTTTCATGTGTCTATGATGAAGAAATGTATGGGTGATCCTTCCTTGGTGGTGTCTATTGAGAAAGTTGGTATTTTGGATTCCCTATCGTACGAGAAAGCCCATATCTTGAATAGATAAGTTCGTAGATTGAGGACTAAAGATGTAGCTTCAATAAAGGTCCTTTGGAGGAACCATAAGGTGAAAGAACCCATTTGGGAAGCTGAGGAAGATATGAAGGCTAAGTACCCATTCTTGTTCCATGTGTCAGGCGAAGGAGCTTAAGGTATGAATTTTGTTTTTTTTTTTCAGTTACTATCTGGGTTTATTATTTGGTTCTAATGTAATATTGCAATTCTCATGCGAAAGGTGTCCTAGCTCATCATTCGGGGACGAATGATCCTAAGGGGGGATAAAGTAACACCCTAAAAAATGTGGGCATTTTATTTTTGGACCTTCTATGTTTGAAACATCAATTTTTGACTTAAATTGTGTTTAGGTATATGAATGGGGTATCCCGCGAGAGTTTTGGAAATTTTTAGATGGGGTTCAGGTTGATTTTTGGACCCCAGAGGCAGTGAGCCTCTGCGATATCACCATGTCACGGAGGCTACACTCTGTGATAGCCAGTGTGTCATGGAGGTTAGCCTCCGTAATAGGCAGCATGGGACAGAGGTTAGCCTCTGTGATAAGGTCCGTGCCATGCTTCTATGTAAAATTTGTGAAGTTTTAACTTTGTTTACTTGGAATGAGGAGTATTGGGGCCTTTTCACCTATGTATGACCCTTAAGCATAATATAGCCTATTCCTTTCAGTTTTAAGAGATAAAAAAATCCTCCATTCTATTCTCACACACAAAAACCCCAAGAGAGCCTAAGAATTTCATCGTATGTTTATCTTTTAGGTTTCAAGCTCCAAATTACTGTCCAATTCTCGTATGTCTAAGACATGTACCTCTTACTTATACTTGTATTTTCTTAGTAGCATGAAAATTGGTTTATTATTAATGGTTTTGATGTTGGGTTTTGAACTATGGATTGAGGGTTTTGGATATAAATTGTTTGAATGTTTTCTCATGATTACTATTGAACTACTATACTTTACATTGCTGACTTATACACTCATTAGGGTGCATGGGAATGGTGAATGGAATAGGGGTACAGTGAATTCCCCAAATTTTTAAAACATGGCAATAAGGGAACAAAAGAATCCTCAAATAATTGGTTTTGGTAAGGAAATTGGTAATAACCTCAACCCACTTGCATAATTGGTTTTGGAATGTGAATTATCATTTGGTTTGGATATTCTCTTTGAAACTAATGCATTACATAAATAGTTAAATGGATAAGAAAGATAATGAAAACCTTAGGGTACGAAGAAATCCTCTGAGTGATTTTAATAATGGAGTCTGTGTGGTATGAAAAAATTCCCAAAGTATTGGCTTAATGATATTGCTTGCATGCTATAGTCGGTATGACGATACCACTTAATGATGCCTTAATAATTGACTCATGGAATCGGTGGATGGGTTGTGTATTAAATGTTTTAATTTAGGCTTAATGAGGATTGTGTTAGCTGGCTGTGAAAGTGTAAGTCCAAAGAACTAATACTTGAAACTCATGTTTACCGACATGAGAGGTGGTCTTAATTATCGGGTGCTTGCAGGATACAACGGAATTTCCTAAGTGTATATATATAATTGTATCATGTTAGCGAAGGGTACGTCCAAATCCCCAGCCTTCCATGGTACCTCCAGTTCGTGCAGCTAACACGCATTGGAGCCCTTTCAGCAGGGGGAGCTGAACCTATATAGCCCGTAAGTGCCTGTTTATGATGGTCAAGCTACACAGTTCAAGTTAAGGTTTTAAAGTTTATGCTAAGCATGTTCACTTTCATGGTATGTGATATATATATATATAGCATATGATGTTGTGCACTGGTTTTAATGATTTCTGTATTATGGATCATTGCATTATTTCATCTTTTATCCTTGAGTTACATGCTATACTCCAACTGCTAATCGTCTTCAGATGTTGTATACCCACGCGATGTAGGAACTAGCCATAAATCTACTCATACTGCATAGTAACTAGGCGATCGTAGGATAACTCATGAGTCAGACTGAAGTGGAGAGCTTCCATCCTTCGAAATGCCTTATTTCATGCTTTGGGTTTCCTTATATTTTAATTCTTTCTTTTGGATTAGATTTTGTCAATGGTCGGGGGCATATCCCGATCAGACTATCTTTGAATTTTTTAGAGGCTTTGTTAGATAATATTGTGGACTTGGGATTGGTTGTTTAATTCTTAGACTTTTTCTGAATCATACTTATCTATCTTGTTTTACATTTGAAATTCTATTTTTATATTATATTGTGTTCTGGTTGACTAGGCGAAGGGGGTGGTCTCGAGTTCTCGGTGGACTTGAGATACCCATCATGGCCAGGCTCTGGTTCGGGTCGTAACAATTCTTGACTTAGTATTTCACACTGCCACCACTACTACTTGCAATAGCACATGATGTAGCAGCACCAACAGAGAGGTAAAGACGAGATAAAAAGGCAATCTTGGTAAAATTAATAATTGAGCCTGATGGATTGGGTAAGTTTTTCTAAATTAATTGATTTAAATTTATTTATTTTCATCTTAATTAATTATTTATGACTTGACATATTTATAATATTTTTTGTGGGATTAATCTAGGAAAAGAGAAAGAAAATACTCTCAAGGAGAGCATTAAAAGTCTCCTATCATCATGCTTATTTATCATGGACTAAGATTTCACATAGAATATGACATACCATGTTTAATAAATTTAAGATATACAATTTGATTATTATTTGGTAAACTTTTACATTAACTTTTTATAATGTATCATCTAACGCTAGTCACTTGATTTGTAGATATTGTATATTAATGCTTCCAAAGTACAACAAAATCATTTCCAATACTTAGATAAGGAAAGCCAGTTTCAAGATGTGACTAATTTAGGGATACTTAGAGAAAGAAAAAGAAGCCTAGTTGACTTCTACCTCATCTTTATTATGGGAAACTTTAGGCTTATTGGAGGACCCCTAAATTTTTTATCAAGTCTAAATAAGTAAAGAAGGTTCGGAGGGAAATACTGGGAGCACAAAGAGCCAAGGAACGATAATTAGAAAATTGGTATGTAATATTATTAATCTACTAATTATATGTTTATATAAAATTAATTAAATATTATTTGATTAAGTTGGACTATATTTTTTGCAGGTCAAAAAATTAAGAGGTGCACTAATTCAAGAGGAGCTCTCTCGGCTACACATGTTAAAAAAATGAGTCGAATCTGGATAAATGGGCACAGTAAACCTATGTAAGTTTAAAAAATATAGATACAGAGAATAATATGGATCTAATGTACATATTAACTTTTATCTTTATATATGAGGACTAATTATCTATCTCACGGATCTGAGTACAGCCAAATTCAGCAAGTCCTCGGAGAACTGACCAAACCTCCATCGGATATCATTATCCAAATCAAGACTGAGCATATTTTGACAAAATAAAAAGTTTACGACCTAGGATCTAGGAATTCAGTGCAACGCATTCAGTCAAGATTAAAATGTGTTAGCACTTTATGTCAGATCAAGGTGGTTGGTGGTGCTCAGATCATTGCTATGTCGCAACAGATCAAATTGTTTACACATTTCATCGCATATATCAAATCAAGATGAATTGGTCAAGATAAAAAATATATAATACCATCTAGGTACTCAAGGCATACGTGAAAAGCCTAATTGGAAGTGGACAACATGGAAGTGGACAACATGTATATCACATTCTCCTCCCAACTTAGTTTAGCAATGGAGAGCTTATAAACTGGATCCCTTAGGTGTTAGGATTCTCATTATTGAACATTGAATGCAATTTAAAACTTTTATATGTTTAAATTTTTTAAACTTTGTAGATCCTTTGGATGGATCATTGTTTTTGAATTTGATCTCTTTAATTGATAATTAGCATGTTATTAATGTTGTAACTCATTTAGAATTTATTCTTCTATGTCTTTATCTCAGTGTCATGGCATACAAAGTCATGTTTTAACATATTTCATATGCGTATTCATATAAAACAGACAAAAAAAATCAAATCTAAAATCTTATAACATCTTGGGCTCATCACTTTATCGCCATTCTTTTTTTCTTTTTCTCAATATGATTCTTCAAAGATGTTAAATAGTGGGATGTGAGAGAAAGACTTACAATCCAACTATCTCTTGTACCCTCTAATTGGCACTGAGGAGTCTTCATCTTGGCATCGATCGCAACTCCCCATGTTTGTAAGAAAAGGATCAACCTGGCAGTGCATCGACGTCCTGAGTGAGTGAGAGCTATATGTTGAAATTGTTTTAATGTTGACAGGTAGGATGTATAAATTTATTTCTTTATCTGAATTAATTTTTTTTACATAAAATCAATGGACAGGGTGAGTTAGTCTGTTGGTTTACAAGAAAAGAATCAAATGTAAAAACTTTAAAAATTGGCTATATCCGTCAATTTGTTGTTGGATATAAAGAACAAACTAAAGGACAGAGTTGGTTTCCTTGCAGTTTTAAAATATTAAATTATTTAACAAACAGACTTTGTCCATCAATTTCTTTTTTCACATCAAAAAATAATTTAAAAGATGATCAAGTGGAATTAAAGTAAACTGATGGACTTCCATCGATTTTAACTGACACGTACCAAAAGCGATGGGCTCAAATTTAAAGAATGTGAATGCATTAATTTTCTCTTTATTTTATTACAAAAATCAATGCAATCCGTCGATTTTGACTCCCATTTTTTGTCTTGATTTTAGTAGCAATGGCGTTAGAGGGGTGTAAAAGAGGTAGAGATAGATTGAAAAAGTACTGAAAAGATGATTAGACGGGACATGATAAAACTTCAGCTTAGTGAGGAAATGACTTTTGATAAGAACATATGAAGGGTGATATTTTGGGTAGAAAGATAATAGTAGTTTGTTTTATGTTTTGTTTCCCGATTAGTGGTACTAGTTTTATTTTAGACATTTTTATTATTTTATTAATTTATTATTTTCTTGTTCTTGTTATTTATCTATTACTATTTGATGTCTCATATGCTTCTACTTTTTTACTGTTGTGCTATTGCTTATATCTTCTTAGATATTGTTATGAAATATAAAGAAAAGAAGAATAAGAATAGAGAGAAAAGAGAGGAGACTTCTTTATTTCTCATGAGCAATTCTTGAGGAGTGAATTACAATGAAGGAAAACCCATTTATTTATAGGGGAAAACTAACCTTGGGGTTTCTAACTTTTTCATAAATAGACATTCACTATATATGATAAAGTAGACATTCAATATATAAGGTAAAGTAGACATTCACTATATATAATAATATATTTATAACACTCCTCCTTGAATGTCTAATTGTAGATAATATATCTTGTTAAAACCTTACTAGAAAAACTCCAGTGAAAAAAATATGGTGAAGGAAAAAGAGTACACATCTCTAACAATACGCATATAGGTTGCCTCATTAAAAACCTTACAAGGAAAATCCAATGGGAAAAAACCTCATATGGAAAAAAGAGTACAGTGTGTATTAACTCCTCCTAATGAGAACATCCTTGAACCTTTACATCCCGATTTTGTCCACCATCTTCTTGAAAGCTGTAATTGGAGGGGACTTGTTGAATAAATCAACCACATTGCCACTTGAACGAATATGTTGCATGTTAATATCACCATTCTTTTGTAACTCGTGTGTATAGAAAAGCTTTGATGAAGTGTGTTTCGCTCTATCTCCTTTTATGAATCCTCTCTTAAGTTGCAACGCATGCTATATTATCTCCATATAAAATTGTGGATACATTGTCATATTTCACACCAAATTTTTCTCGAATGAGATGTATCATGGATCTCAACCATACTCATTCTCGGCTTGCTTCATGAATAGTTATTATCTCAGCATGGTTCGGTGAAGTGGCTAGATAAACTGCTTTATATATCTCCAAGATATGGCAGTATCCCTATATGTGAACATATAACTTATTTGAAATTGAGCTTTATACGAGTCAGATAAATACCCAACATCAGTATAATCAATAAGATCGGGACTACAATCTTTAGAATAAAATAAACTCATATGTTTGATCTCATTTCGATATCTTCTAGTAGGAGCAGAACTATATCTTGCTAACAAATTGATCAAAAAAGCTATATCATGCCTTGTGGTATTTTCAAGATACATGAGTTCACCAATTGCGTTGCAAGATACATGAGTGCACCAATTTCACTAAGATATGTACGTCATAACCAATCTAAATTGGTATATTTTTCATTTCACCAAATGATCTATTGCTTTTGAAAACTCTCCAAGTGTTTCAATGATTTTCAAGTTATAAATTTATGCAATATAAGGATTATAAATAAGTTTTCCGGAAACTTTTATATGCTTCAAACATTTTGAATCCTTAAAAAGTCTTCATATAAATTTTGTCAAGTGACAATATTCAACATTTCAGGTGTGACATCTTCAAGTGTCTGGACTGCAAATCAAATAAGTTTTATACTTACCAAGATGCATCTTTTCATGTTACTTGATAAACATTCTACGTCAGCAAGGTTAAATAAACGTAGAATTTAGATCTTCGTAATCTATTACAGTATTACGATAATATTGTATCAAAGATATTAATGATATATCATTTCGTATCGGTTCAGAATGTGACATAATATTTTGAGATCTCATCACTTTATTAATTTTTGGTACCTGAACCTCTCATAAGGTTTCATAAAGTGTTATGTCGTAGGCTCTTCAAGAGCACATTACCTTCTTATTATGATTATTTGCTCCTTTTTCGTTTTCAAGAATTATTGAATTTGGAACCGATTGATCAACCATGCTTCATGTATGCAGTAGATTTTTTCCTACAAAGACATTCAATTTGGAGCATTCACAACAAAATATAAAAATAATATTAGGTCAGTAAATGCTCCTAGCATTTGAACTTGAATTATATTTTGAATGAGAATCTGATGATAATTCATAACATATTACTTAGCTTTTTATTATCTCCCCCTCATGTTAGGAAAACGAACACACATCTCAATTTACTTTGGAGAATCCATCTATATGCATCATGGTATATCCATTGATCATATACCGCACATTAAAAAATTTTAGATGGAATATTTGGTTCATGACCTTGAACCAATTGAGAGGGAAGAAATAATTATAATTTATTAGTCTATGCATACAAGTGCTATTGTATACAATATCATATTTCAGACCAACATATGAAGTTTTGTTCACATTAGCAATGGTTCAGCTATTTATCGAAGCCATTCAATGCCAAAGCAACATTATCAAGATGAATTGTCTTGATTACACAATTTGAAAATTATGTTCTTAACTCAATTTCATTGAGCAAACAACTTTATGAATGTCAAACTACAGATTGACAATAAACGTATAAGTGATCATCTTATATTGATGCATCTTAACAAATCACATGACGGGTGAACGGGTCCATATTCACCTTTTATACATTTCAGAATTTAGGGGAATCCAACCCCAACATTAGTTAGTCCAACCAACTTATCATGAGAACAAGCAACATTAAAAGATCATAAAGAATTTTTGAATTCTTCAATATGTATTTAATAGTTAATACGCACATCTTTGGGATGTCACAATCGTTCATGTCAATTTATGAATTTTTATACTAGTAAACTCCAACTTTACCATGACATGTACTTTTTTCTTTAGTAAATTTCAGATTTACTATGATATGAATAGATTTCAGATTTACTACTTGGAAAGTAGATTTCAAAATAACTCCTCTCAATTATTCTACCTCTTTCAGAGGTGAATTGTGACACCATCACAATCAAGTGTACGTTTGTATTGATAAGTTTTACTAAATATCATCACATTCACCCTAGGGAATGGATCTATGCTTATAACAATTAAAATTCTCATTCCCATAAATGAAATATAATCGTGTCTTAAGCCTATCAAATTGATAGCTTATAACTTTTTTTATGATATTGCCACATTAGGAGCAAATCGAGGTGTGCATAATGTTAGAGAATTTTTCTCTAACAAATCTTATAGTCATAATATAAGCTTGTAAAAATAGTATCACTTTTGAGAATTATCATCATATTGTCCCTTCACGCTTGTATTCGTACAATCAATCACTTGTCTTCTTTCAAACATATTATGTACTGCTACCACATCCACTTTAGAGAATGGAGCATATTCAATGGGACATGTCTCATGACTTTTCATCAAACCCATTATTTTGCATTAACCATCATAATATCATCAATGAGGTGCATTGAGATTCAAACTCAATGTCTTATCCATGTAAAAGCGTCTTAGGCTATAAATCGATGGGACTTGAACCCAACATCTTATCATCATGGTGCATTGGAACTTTTAACCCAATGCCTTATCCTCTTAATGAGATGAGACTTAAATCATCATCATAATTTTTAACAATATTGTTCTTCATGAACAAATTTAAAGCATAATTGGCTCCAAACCAATTATTTTTCCTCAAATCCAACAATAATTATATCATTAGTAACAAAAGACACGAATAATAAAAGAAATTACTAACCTTGCAATTACCTTTAGATTTATAATCTCACCTTGTTTGGCAGAGTCTCGTGCTGATAACGTGTTATGAAATATAAAGCAAAGAAAAAGAAGAATTGAGAGAAAAAAGAGGAGACTTCTTTATTTCTCACGAGGAATTCTTGAGGAGTGAATTACAATGAAGGAAAACCCTTTATTTATAAGGGAAAACTAACCTTGAGGTTTCTACTTTTCCATAAATAGATATTCACTATATATAATAAAGTAGACATTCAATATATATGATAAAATAGACATTCAGTATATATAGTAATATATTTATAACAGATATTTTATTTTTGTATTTATTAAGCTGAGAGATTTTTAAAAATTGTCTTTTTACTTGATACAAATGTAAATATAGTGTTTGGATCTTATTTGATATGAAGATAAGATATAACTAATTTTAAAATTAATTTTAATATAAATTTATACATATTTAATTGAAATAAAATCACAAAATAACTTATATCAAATTTATTTGTTTCAAAATTAGTGTTATTTTTAATGAAAGAGGACCCCTTACCAAAAAAAATAAAGGAGGAGGGTTGAATAACAATTGCATGTTTAGTGTTTACCGTTTGACCTGGGAGATGATGGCACGTGCTTTGTTACGTAGCTGAACTGAAAACATCTTTATTTTTCCGAAGGGACACGCATTTTGCCTCACTTTTGTAGCTGAACTTAAAAATTGTGAGCTTCAATGGACCCATCCATGTCTACAGAAGCATCAATTCCTGATGATATTGCCCTCAAACTTGCTTCTTCTCTTCATGTACTGTTTTTTTTTTTTTACCTTTAAAGTGGTTAAATTTGTCCACTTTCTGATTGTCGGTTGTTATGGAAATTTTTCTTTGTTCTAGATTCTCTGTTGTTCCTTTAAAAGTTAGTTGTTATAATTCAGATTATGCTTCTATGGAATTGACTTTATTGTTTCTCTGATTTCTGTTCTGTGTTGAAAATTGTTTTATTGATCAGGTTCTTCGTTTTCTTTCATTTCCTTACAAGATTGCGTGTATTTTTGTTTAAAAAATTTATGTTGTTTTCCTAATTTTCCATGTACACTTGAAAGGGGTTGAATTAATAGGCTTTCTGAATTGTGTTGTTGACTGGGGTTTTTCTGAACTATAATTTTGAAGGTAGCTGATCTTTGCTCCTTGGGAAGTTGCTCTCGGTTTTGGTGGGAACTGTGTAGGTCTGATATTTTATGGAAGTCTCTTTGTAGAAAAAGATGGCCTGCTCTTGCTCTGGAGATTGAGTCTTTATCTTATGACAACCACAACCATGAGGTTAGTACAGAATGAACTTTATCTGCTTATGCACATATCACTTATTAGCTTGTGACGAGTTCTTTAGGTTTAGCAAAATCTGACGGTGTTCACTGAATCCTTCCTACTGTGAGGCTCTAATTTTTCCCGTGTATATAATGTATGAATTAGCTTGAACTGAGAATGTAAGCTGTGGTTCTCCATCAACACTGTGTCCCACTTTGGTTTGGATTGGTCAGTCACCTTTATATGTTTGAAGTCTTGAACCTTGTCGTGTCTGTAGTCTGCGATTTGTAACTTAATGCAAAAGTGAACCATTTTTACTTCTCTACTTAAAAATGCAGGAATGGAAAGTGTTTTATATTAGGAAGCACAATGAAATGGCAGGAAAAGCAGGAGGCGTGATTGATTTTGTAAATCGTTGTTTGGCATTTGAGTCGATTGAGGTGGGGCATTATCTGAAAGCAGTTAGGGACCTTGATTCGATGCTGTTGGGGTTTGAAGATGTTCATACATTTTTCCTTAAATCCAAGCACAATGTGCTGCTGAACTTGATTGGTTTGCACTACTGCCTTATCTGGCTTGGTTTGCCGGTAACTACTTTTAACCAAATGCCCTGCTTTTCTTAAGAATTTGTTCCGTCACTTTAATTCTCTTGTTACAAATTTGTCGACACCAGTTTTCCATTTTATGTTGTCACTTCATCAAGTGTTATACCACTTGAATCTTTTCACATGATGAACTTTGCTGGAAAATGCATGACATATTTTTATTTGTGTTTAACTGCTTGAGTTGTCGCAAGACCTTAATCTTTTAATTGACTGATTACTCAAACTAGCAGTGTTTTTTCGCAATGGTTAAAAACCTTCTATTGTCCTCCACGGGGCAGTGGAAATTTTGTATTTGTATACTGAATTAGATTGAAGTTGTATTTTTGCTAGGTAAAGTATCAAAAAGTTATTTAAGTCTCTCATATTATTATATTGGTGTAAAGTAGTTATTGCTTCTTTCCATTTGTTATTCAATATTTGATTTATTCCTTTTAGATACAAAAGATATTAAGTGGCATGTGGGACTCCTGGTAGATTGTTTTGTACAAATATTGATTCTTTCCTGAAGTGGATATATGTACTGAATTACAGCCTATTAATGTGCTTGCTTTTTGCTTGGATGCACATGGTGGAATCCAGCCTAGTTAATATGTTCCCTCTTTGTATCTCTGCATTATAGAGCCAATTTGGTATGCTGTGTTGAGGATTATAAAACTCCTGCTTAATATGAATTAGCTAGCTAGACATTAAAATCTATAGCTTATGGGTGTAAGTTACACGGTTTAACAATGAAGTAGCAGCTGCAGAGACAATGTTTAGTTTTGTTAGCAAGAGTCCGATTGGGTTGTATGTACTGTTTTACTTAATAGGCAGCTGCTTCCAGCTAGTGTCTGCCTTATGAAGTTTCTGCTGTGGATGGTGCAACTGGCAAAAATGTCTCTGTTTATCTATATCAGTGATTATATGTGGTCACGTGGCACTAAAGTAGCATCTCTCTTGCACCTAGCTTGATCTAGTATGATCCATATGGTCTACGTTGGAAGAAGTTACACTTCCAATACTTGCAGAATTGGTCTAAGTTCAAGCAGGCCGATCTTGATCACTCGTTGCTGCCAAAGTTCTATTTCCTTGGACTATGAATAGTTTCTTTAGCCTGAAATCAGCTTATTGAAGTTATTTGATGTTTGTTCTTCTCTGCTAGGGTGAATGCGTCATGGAAATCCTAAATAACAGCAATATCTCACAAAGGCAAGTAAGCGTACAATGGTGGAAGCTTGGGAGGTGGTTTTTTGGCTTTCGCTTGCGTGACGAATTAATTACACGTACCATCTCTTTAGAAGATCTTGCAACAGGGAAGGAGGAAGAAGTTCTTGGGGTACTTCATCGAGGTGCGGTACATGAGGTTATACGAGTTCAGATCTCAGCAGCTAAACCTGCATGCACATCCTGGTCTTTCCAGAACGCACAAGACGCAAACCAATAAAATATTTTTCTCTATCGTGTGTACAGATATTGTAAATATTTCACCTAAACTCCTACATAAGACAAGAATAATTATGAAGTCATGATGTTTACTTATAGTTTATCCTGTTATATTTATTGTGTTACTTGTAAATTTGATGATTATCGTTTGTAAATACTATATTGTGTGTATTCTTCGCTCAGTAGTAGTTGATCTTGTGTCTGTGTCTGTTGCTGGTTTTACCAGCTTGATTTGATTCTTTTCATATTTCATACTCGATGTACAAGGGGCTTTAGGCTGAGCCAATGAGCAAGTTCCAGGGAAAGGGGATAGCTGGCTGTTTTTGCAATTTCTCATTGATCTGGTAACTCTTACAATGCTATTTTCTGTGCTGTTTGGCGTAAACTATCCTGATTTGTCTCTATTTAAGTGACGTTATTATTTATTTCATATATATTGTGTAATAAATGCCTCCAAAGTGGTTTAGACGTGTTTCGGGCAACTGAAAAACACATTCTTGCCGGAGCTGGTAAAGAGAATCCTCCTGATACAGGTTTAAAATGGTGAATTGAGATAGAGACCAATGATTCTCTAGTTATTTGATCTCTTGTCGAAAGAAAAGGCTTTCATTTTCTTCCCTTATTATATGATTGGCTTCATCTCTCTCCAAACTTAAAGTTGTGGTTTTCCATCATTGGGTTTTTAATCTATAGATTATGTCATTACTCATTACTAAATGAGCTGATTCGTTTAGAATTTAGCTGACTGATTCCGTAGAGAATCCCCTTATGTAGTCTAGCTAAGGCAATTGATCTACACCTTTTCCCATAGCCTCGAGGCATCCTTGGGCTCAACATTTAGCATGGGGCTTCGGCGCTACAACAGTTATCTTCTTTGATCTTTGGTCAGCTGATTCTCATACCAGTAACCCGTCATTGATGTTCATGTGTTTTATCTCAAAATCAAGTTACACGTGCAGGGTATGGAGTTATATTAACTTCCTAACAATGGGTTATGTTAACGTTCCCAAAGGGTTGATAATTGGCATAATAATTTTACTCAATTGTCTTGAGGTTTGGATTGAATGCTCAAATCTAAATGGGGTGAGAGGCAATATAAATTAGCATTTACTGAAATCATCAGGTTCTGAAACTTTGGTTATGTTGCACTTTAACATGAAGACAGTCAATTGTAGGCGCTAAACTCGAAGAATGCAGTGGCTACTCAGGGATTAATCCGAGAAAATAGCTCAAGTTAGTGAAGATGGAAGAAAAACAGCCTAGGAAAAAGAATTGGTAGATGAGAATGAACTATTACAAGCTAGTATTTATAGTACCTACATGTGATCTAGCTAACTAACTTCGACTATTTAACAAACAACTGAAGCAACTGCTGAATTAACTACCAAATGGAAAACAGTGCTACAGTGAAAACTATTGCTCCAGTAATACTTTCTCCATTTAAAAAAGAATAACCTACTTTTTTATTTAATCTGTTTCAAAAAGAATAAGCCTTTCTTTTTAGCAACTTATTTTTGACTCTCTACACGGCATGTTTAAGACAACAAGATTAAAGGGTATTTTAGTAAATTTGACATAATTTTATGTTGGAACCACAATCTCCACTTCAGACAACAGTCAAGTTTTTACGGTAGAAAGAGGAAGAAGAGTTTTATCGACAAAAGCAGTGAAGTAAAAAATAAATTTTTACATGGGTAATTTATGGAAGCTACGATTTTATTCCCTAATTTGTATCCAAGTCAGCAACTTTATTTCTTTCCATACTTATTGTTAGGAATAGGATAAATATGGTAAGTATAGATTAAGTGAATATTTTTCTATAGGGTAAATATGGTAGGTTATATTCAGTCGGTTAGAAGTTTTGTATCTATGTGTCCTTGTATTATAGAGAAGTGCATTCAATACAATTAATATTTTTCCAATTCTTCCATGGTATCAAAGCCTTAGGGTTGATCCTTCCTTTTATAGCGTTTTTAATCCTTGTTATTTTTTCTCCCTTTTCTCTCATCTTCTTGACAATGGTGAATCCAACAACCGATGAAACAACAGCAGTAGTTACTGATAGCACCAAGGATGCAACCAACTCTTCCTTGACTGATTCCACCTACTCGTACTACCTTCACCCTTCTGACTCACCAGGAATGATACTAGTGAATGCAGTTTTTTATGGAAGGGGTACGGAGGATGGCGAAGAGCTATACGTACCGCACTGTCTGCTAAAAATAAGTTAGGGTTCATTGATGGGAGTTTTGCTCAACCAGAGTCCTCTTCTCCTCTTTTTCAACCATGGAGCCGCTGTAACGACATGGTAATATCGTGGATCTTAAACTCTTGGTCAAAAGATATCGTAGAGAGTGTGTTGTAGTCCAAAACAGCACATGAAATCTGGAACGAATTAGAAGACATATTTGGACAATCAAACGGTGCTCAACTCTATCAACTTCAAAAGGAATTGAGCGGGCTCGTTCAAGGAAATTCTGACATTCCCGGATACTACACTAAGGTAAAAAAGGATCTGGGATGAGCTTGATGCTCTCAATACTTGTGTACACTGCAGTTGTGATTGCACCTGTGAGGGGAAATCCAAAACCCTCAAATCACTTCTGGATGGTCGTTTAATCCAGTTCTTGATGGGTCTTAACGACACCTATTCCTCTGTTTGAAGTAATATTCTAATGATCTCGCCACTCCCTAGTGTTAATCAGGCTTACTCGCTTCTCATCCAAAATTTAAAACAACGTGAGATACATGTGAGTAAATATCCCATTGAATCAGCTTTCCTGGCAGCAAATCAACAAGGAGGAAATCAGAAAAATAATAGGTCAGACAATAAGTTTAAAGGATATTCTGAGGAAAAGAAGAACAATATGTTTTGAAACTACTGCAAGAAACTTGGTCACACAATCGACTATTGCTACAGGTTAAAAGGATTCCCTCCTAATTTCAAGTTTACTAAGCCTAGGAGGTTTCAATGAGGGTCGTCCAGTAACCAAGCAATGGCTTCAGAGGAAACAGGAAAAGAACCAATGTATGACACAAATTCTTCAGGGAAAAAAATCACACAAGAACAGTTTTCTCAACTTTTTCAACTGCTTCAACAAGTGAAGTTGGTCAAAAGGGAGAACATACCTCTGATGCTAATGCTACTGTCAATTGTGTTGGTATAATCCAGCCTCACTTTAATCCTCTTTCATTTTTTTCACGTATTGATTCTAGTTCCTGGATCCTGGATTCAGGAGCTACAGAACACATGACATACGACAATTCTATTATCTCTGATATTAGACCTTTACTTGAACCTGTCTTTGTTAATTTGCCAAATTCTCAAAAAGTTAGAATAAATCAAATAGGAACGGCTAGAATTCTTCCAAATTTAACACTAAAAAGTGTCTTGTTTGTTCCAGATTTTAGATTCAATCTTTTATCTGTTTATCAGCTAACCAAAACTCTTGATTGTCACTTACTCCTTTGTTATTTTGTTGCACTTTTTTAGGCCCCTTCAATGAAGAGGCCCATGGTACTTGGTAGAGTTCAAGATGGTCTATATTTGATGAAGTCATTCCCTATCAAGCAGCGTCCAGTTTCTAAGATAATTATTCATCCAATTTCTCAACTTTCCTCTAGTTGCATTAGTCAAAGTGATACTCAAGATTTTCATTCAATTTCTAAGTTAAGTTCATATGTAAGCCTTTGGCACATGAGATTAGGGCATATGCCCCTCTCGAATATGAAGGATATTTCAAGTTTGCAGTTTTTGTCTCCACCTAATTCTTTTGCTCCTTGTGATATTTGTTTTAAAGCTAGACAATGCAAATTACCTTTTCAATCAAGTCATATTTCCACTATTTCTATTTTTGAGCTCATTCACGTTGACACTTGGGGTCCATATAAATCTACTACTTATGACGGTTTTAGATACCTCTTCACTATAGTAGATGATTTTAGTAGAGCTACTTAGACTTATTTACTTAAAACCAAGAGCAATGCTTTCTCTATTTTAAAATCATTCTTGGCCATGGTACAAACACAGTTTCAAACTAGAGTTAAAACCATTAGATCTGATAATGCTCTAGAATTGGGTACAAGTTCACTTACGTCGGCATATCTTTCTTCTGTGGGGGTCCTACACCAAACTACTTGTGTCCACACTCCAAACCAAAATGGTGTTGTGGAAAGGAAGCGCAAACACCTTTTTGAGACATCTAGAGCTTTACTTTTCCAATCCAAGTTTTCTATTACATATTGGGGAGACTGTATATTAACTGCAACTTTCTTAATAAACTGATTTCTTTCCAAGGTTTTAAATCTTAAATATCCCTATGAAATACTTTTTGGGAAACCACCTTCTTATGCTCTACTCATGCCTTTTGGTTGTCTTTGTTAGGCATCTACTTCATCTGCGCATAGGTCAAAGTTTGATCCTAGATCCACAAAATATGTTCTCCTGAGCTATCCTTTTGGGAAAAAAGGATATAAGCTTTTAGATTTAACTACGAAAATTATTAGTTCTAGGGATATAATATTTTATGAAATAATTTTTCCCTTTTTAGATCAATCTATTTCCACTCCAATTTTTCCTAACTACTCTACCACTCCATTCATTGAACCTCCTATTGATTTTCTCTTGCCTAAGCACACTGTCCAATCTACTCATATCAGAGAACAATCTTCTGTTTCATCTCTCGTTCCTATTAATCCAGTTATTCATGTTCCTGTCAATCTGATTGAACAAGTTCCTACAGATTCTATACCAAGTACTACTCCTATTATGTCTTCTACACAACCAGCGTCAAGGAACTTCACCAGTTCGCACACTAAACCTTCCTATTTGGAGGATTATGTGTGCAATTATGTGTACTTAACTAATCTCACATCTTCTTGTTTTGACGGTTCCCTTAACCCTTCGGTTTTTCCTATTTCTACTCTAACTTTCACTAATCAGTCTCTCATTCATTCCCTTTCCAGCATTGTTGAACCTAATCATTTTTCCCAGGCTGTTTTACACCCATGTTGGCAAGAAGCAATGGCTAAAGAGTTTCAGGCTTTGGAATTAAATAAAACATGAGACATTGTTGAATTACCTAAAGGGCACAAAGCATTACCTTGTAAGTGGGTTTATAAGGTTAAATATCGCTCTAATGAAAATGTTGAAAGGTATAAAGCACGACTGGTGGTTAGGGGAGATACTCAACAAGAAGGCATAGATTTCACCGAGACTTTCTCCCTCATAGTTAAGATGACTATGTTCGATGTCTTTTGGCTATTGTTTTTAAAAGGGGATGGGATTTGAATCAATTAGACGTGAACAATGTTTTTATTTATGGAGACCTACAAGAAAAGGTCTATATGAAGTTTCCTCCAGGATTGTGAGCTCCTAGTCCTAATCATGTGTGCAGGTTGTGCAAATCTGTGTATGGGCTGAAGCAAGCTTCTCGACAATGGTATGCTCGACTCATTGCAACCCTTAATTTCAAAGTATATTCTCACTCTTTAAATGACTACTCCCTATTTTATAAGAAATCTAACTCTGGGATCACTATATTAGCTGTTTATGTCGACGATATTTTGGTCACTAGCAATGACCTTGCTGAAATTCAAAGTCTAAAAGCATTTCTTGATTCAAAATTTCAAATCAAAGATCTTGGCTTGGAAAGTTATTTTCTTGGCAAGGAAATTATTCGGGAACAACATGGTTTAATTCTGAGTCAACGAAATTCTCTTTAGAATTTATTTCTGAGTTTAGTTGTGCTAAGCTCCAACCTGTTAACTCTCCACTGGATCCCACTTGCAAGCTTTGTGCAGATGTAGGTGATCTTCTTTCAGACCCTACTATTTATCGGAGACTCGTTGGAAAACTTAATTACTTGACTCATACCCGACTTGATTTGTCATTCGTTGTGCAACATCTAAGCCAATTTATGCAACAACCCAATCATCCCCATTTTGATGTTTCTTTACATTGTTTAAAGTGTCTTCTTTCGACCACTGGGCTTCGAATTTCCATGTCCTCGGATTCTTCCCTTCAATTATTTACTTTTTGTGACTCTAATTGGGGAGCATGTCCCGATTCACGCAGATCAGTGAGTGGTTTTTACTTAGCCTTGGGGATTCTCCCATCTCTTGGAATTCCAAAAAGCAGCCATCGATTTCCCTTTCTTATGCCAAAGCTGAATACAGATCAATGCGCTGAGTAGTTATATAACTTACTTGGCTCATTCGTATTCTTTCTGATCTATCTGTCAACCCTTCTCTTCCCATTTCTCTTCATTCTGATAGCAAGGATGCAATTCACATAGCTAAAAATCTGGTATTTCATGAACGAATGAAACACGTTGATTTGGATTGTCACTTCGTCCGATAACAATTCCTTCCCGGTCTCATTTCTCTCTTTTTGTTTCATCGACTTGCCAAATTACAGACATATTTACTAAGTCTCTCTCTGTTCTGCAACACCATCGTATTTTAGGAAAGTTGGGTATGTCTTTCTCCCCCTCCAACTTGAGGGGGGATGTTGGAACCACAATCTCCACTTCAGACAACAGCCAAGTTTTACGGTAAAAAGAGGAAAAAGAGTTTTATCAACAAAAGCAATGAATTTAAAAATAAACTTTTACATGGGTAATTTAAGGAAGCTATGATTTTATTTCCCTAATTTGTATCCAAGTCAGCAACTTTATTTCTTTTCATACTTATTGTTAGGAATAGGATAAATATGGTAGGTATATATTAAGTCTATATTTTTCTATAGGGTAAATATGGTAGGTATATATTCAGTAGGTTAGAATTTTTGTATATATGCATCCTTGTATTACAGAGAAGTGTATTCAATACAATCAATATTTTTCCAATTCTTACATTTTAATTTTAGACCATAAAATTTAAAAGGCTTCTTGATTTTCTTAAATTTTGTGTCAAGTCAAAACAGATCATTCTTTTTAAAATGGAGGGTGTAACTATTTTTGTGAAAGCCACTGTGCAACGAACTAAATTGTAACAAACATCGTTTCTCTTAACTTGTACCAACTATCAGCTTGTATCAATACCCCTCCCATGAGAACAGACTTGTCCTCAAGGCTGAAAAGAAGGGAAACTATGCTAAACATCAGTGAGGAACTCCCAAGTGGCTTGTTGAGCATCAATATCAGTCCACTTGATAAGCACTTACGAAACAGTCTGTGTAAGACCCCATAAAGTCCTAGTCCCTCTCATTCCTATAGATCATGCCAAAAAAGGTCCTAGACTTAGAAAAATTTTAGCCAAGTGTTAAGATTATTCTCATTTTTTTCTCGATATTTCAATGGTCTCATTTTTTATCTTTTCGACCTTAGATTATCAATTTTAAAATTGATTCATGATCAGGATTATAGATAGGCCATCTTGGGTGAGTTTCAGAATTTTTGGAAATCATTTGAGACATATTTACATGACCAAAATAGTGAGACAACGCGATCAGGACGCGTCGCGTTGGCCATCGTGTCATCACTATCAACGCAATGCATCGGCTATCGCGTCGACACCATCGACGAAATGCGTCATCTGCAGTGTTACTGGACACATTTTGTGTAATTAA
This sequence comes from Capsicum baccatum var. pendulum, assembly GCA_030864225.1. Taxonomy (NCBI): domain Eukaryota; kingdom Viridiplantae; phylum Streptophyta; class Magnoliopsida; order Solanales; family Solanaceae; genus Capsicum; species Capsicum baccatum. The sequence goes on from CM061550.1 coordinate 137,627,175, forward strand.
TCCCGAGTTTAGAGGGGTAGTTGGGTTATTTCCCCCACGTTAAATCAGTCAAAAACATGAAATTAAGCATGGGAAAGGGAAAAACACATTCATTCTTCACAAAGCCCTAGGTTCATCAAATTCAAGTCCTAGTCTTAAGAATTCACCAACAATTCTCATAAATTCAGAAATCAAGGTATGTTAAATGTTCATCCATGGGCCCTTTTCACCCATGGAGTTCAAGAACCTAATTTCAAATTCAAAGTTATGGATTATACAAGTTATTGTTATTTTTTAACTATGAGTCCCCATGAATTTTGATTCTATATCATATTTTTATGAAATTGTTGTTATTAATAAACCCGAAATGTTTTGAATGGTGTTGTTCGCTGATTTAAGTCTTATTTTGGGGATTTAGTATAAAAATCATGTTACTGATACTTGCTTTAAAATAAAACTATTTCCATGTTTAAGCCATGCATTGCAAGTGTTTGATGAAATGCCTCAAAGATTGAGTTTTGAATAAATGCTTACATATCATGTCCTTAAAGTGTTAGTATGATCTTTCTATTATTGATATCGAGTCCTGGGGGTTATGAATACCCAAAAACTTAGCTTTTTACTTACCTTAAGTACTTTCAGAAGAGTTTCGAATCTAGTAGAGTATTATCAGTTCAATAAGTGCATCATGTCAGTAGGCTTGTTTCATTCCTGTGATTAGAGTCATTTCAGTTGGGGGCAGAATTTAGCATCGATCGAACCCAGGAATGGGGGCCCACCTGCCTGTTGAGGGTGTGACCTTTAGTAGTTGTTCCTGCATTCTATAACTATGTAGCCAACATAGGTTGAGATGTTAACCTTCCAGTTAAGAGTTAACCTCATAAGGGTACCTACCAGTTGAGGGTAACCCTTAGTCCTTTGGGACAACACTTTAGTGGATCCATGCAGCCATGTGTTAGTACCCGTGGCACGGTACTGACACCCTTCCAAATGGGGCCATAAATTGGACCTCAATTAGCGCATTGGGGAATGTCAGTTATATGATAGCTCCCACAGTCTTAGTTCAATATTCAGTATACTTCATTTCAGGCTTGCGTTGACCATGGCATACAGTTATTAGTTATTCAGTTATCAAATTTTAGTATTTCAGTTTACACACTAATTTTTAGAGAAAGGGAGCCTTGGAGTAACTGGTAAAGTTGCTGCCATGTGACTTGGAGGTCATGAGTTCAAGCCTTGAAAATAGCCTCTGGCAGAAATGCAAGGTAAGGCTGCGTATGATACACCCTTGTGGTGGGCCCCTTCCCCGAACACCGCGCATAGCAGTAGCTTTAGTGCATCGGGCTACCCTTTATATTATATGCTTGGTCATGCATTCTCAGATTTTATAGCATTCATATCAGTTATTCAATTATCTCATGTTATTCAGTCAATTATTATTCATGTACATAAGCCCATGCATATTAGCCTAACCCCATTTAGCATACCAGTACATTTAAAGTACTAACTGCATACTTATTTCTTGCGCTATGATATCTCATATCATAGGCTCGAACGCTCAGGTCCCGACCGTACTTAGACATCCCAGCACACCAACAGCAGTAGTTGTGGTGAGTCCTCATATTATGAGGATCAACTATATTTATTTTCATGATTTCGATTCAGTAGTTAGTTGGGGCCTGTCCCATCAACTCTTATTTAGTCAGTGTTAGAGGCTTTCAAACACTTCAGATAGTTAGTTAGTTTGTCATTATTTTTATCAGTTTCAGATAGTTGTTTTTTGGCAGTTATATCCAGATTTATGATTTAGAAATGTTTTAGAACTTAGAACCTTATGGCGTATTCAAAAATTCCACACATGTTATTTTGTTGTTATTATTCAGTGCTCGCAGTAAGTACCAGCTCATGGGTTAGCTTGTGCTCATTTGTGACCATAAGCACCGTGTAGCGTCCAGGGTGTACTCATGGGGTGTTACAGTCTGATTGCCTCTCTTCACTAAACTCCTTTCTAAAACAGCTTCAGGTAGTGCACAATAAGGATTAGATAGGTTAAAGACAAGTGGATGATTTTTGACTGAAGGAACCTCATAACACTTTTTTGATTGAGAGACATAAAACTTGTGGTGGATTAAAGCTTCAGTTGGAAGCAACAATTTGTATGCAACAACTCCTATCTTAGCAGCAATAGGATAAGGACCATAATACGTAATAGCTAATTTGTTGTAAGGTATTGTAACAAATGTGACTTGTCTATAAGGCTGCAGTTTTAAGTAAATCCCCCAACCTCAAAACTTCTATCAAACATTTGTTATCAGCTAGGGACTTCATCTCTGCTAATTATATGAAACTTTTGGAGACATATGATAGATATATCAACTATGTCCAAAGATGATTCTCCCATTAGATAAGAAAGACGAATAGGGGACTTTGACCACATACAACCTCATATAGGGGGCATTTGATAGAAGTACGATAAGTGGTACTATACCACTACTCAACAAGGGGTATGTAGTTAGGTCAGACCTTAGGACTATCAGAACAAAAGTGAATAAATCTTACCAGAAGTTACTGAGAAAGATTGGATTCTTATCGCTGGTAATAGTAGCAAGCATGCCACGAGCTTAAAAACATCATCTAAGAAATATTGAGCTACTGATTGTGCAATATATGAATGTTGCTCATTAAGTGTCTAGACTTTCTTATCTGATCTATTACACTAATGTGGCTTCCTTGACTTGAATAAAATCTAAGCATATATCAGTCCAAACACCCTTAGGGATTAGAAGATGTTGTAAAAGACCAAGGTATGCAGAAGCATCATACTTGTTTCTCTGGTGGACATTATATTTATTGATAAAATCTCTAACATCTTATGCAAGTGACTTTCAATAAAATAAAAACGGCAACCTCTTAAGGGTAGTATTCATACTAGAATGACCCTCTTGGCTAGTAGAATGTCATAACTCAATTGCAGTCTTTCTTAATTCTAGGTCTGCACCCACCACTAATCTTTCTTCCTTAATTCTAGGTCTACATCCACGACTGATCTTCTCTTCTATTTTAATGAATTATGACACCAAGTAAACTTAAAAGGCTGATCCTGCAGTTTAGCAATTAACACTTTTAAAGAAGCATCAGTAGACCAAGAATTCTTGATCTTGTCATACAAGGAACCATTAGGAGATAGTAGTTACCAATAACTTAGAGTTAGGAATTCTAAACAAGGCATCTGCAACTTTGTTATCCACTCCCTTTTTGTAATCAATAATAAAATCAAAAGTCATTAGCATAGAAATGCTAGTAATTTAATCAGTATGGATGTCTTGATCCAGAAAATATTTGAGTGTCTTTTGATCAGTTCTTCTAATGAAATAATTATTCAGCACATAGTGTAGCCACTTAGATACGATAAAAATAAAAGCTTGTAGTTCTCTATCATAGACAAACATAGTTTGATGTCTTGGGGCAAGTGATTCACTAAGATGAGCTATAGAATATCCTTGTTGCATTAGAACAACCCCAATACCTTTTCCAGTTGTATCAGTCTCAACCCTAAATGGTTTTGAGTAATCAGGCATAGCTATATATGAGTAGAAATCAATGCATGATTCAGTTTATCAAAGGCTAAAATGCATTCATCATTCCAGCAATAGTTATCATTCTTGGGTAGATCATGTAATGGTTCATATTTATCCAAAACCCCTAATAAACCTACTGTAGTGTCTAACAAGTCCTAAGAAACACCTCAATTATTTAATATTGCTAGGGTCGAGCCATTTTATCACAACAATAATCTTTTTAGGATCAGTTAAAACCCCTTATGCACTGATAAAATAACCTAGATACTCTACTTTAAGCACTCCCAAATGCATATTTAGACATCTTAGCATATAATTGAAACTTATTCATCAATTTAAATATTTTTATATATGTTCTATGTGATCGGTCATAGTCTTGTTGTAAATAAGAATAGCATCAAAGAAAGTCAAAATATCTTTTCTCGACAATGGTCTAAACATTGAATTCATAAGGTTTTGGAAGGAGAGGGGAGCATTGGTTAAACAAAAGGGCCTTATCAAAAACTCATAGTGCCCCTCATGAGTTTTAAATGTAGTCTTGTGAACTTCCTTCTCATACATTCTTAGTTGATGATATCTAGCTCTAAGATTAATCTTAGAGAATATAACAACCCCTTGTAACTCATCCAGAACATCACTATAATAGGTATGGAGAATTTGTGTTTAATGGTCAATTGGTTAAGTTCTCTATAATTGATGTGTGAGCAGATGCTAACACATTTGAGGCTTTTTACTGAGAATAATTGTAGTCTTAAGCAACTTTTGTCATTTTTGATTGTTTTTTCTTTGCTAATGCAGGAAAGTCGAGATGCAAAGAAAACCAAAGACAATAAGAGCAAAAGAGGTAAATTTGAAACAAGTGGCCAAGAAAGGGTAGTTGACGACTTGTTTGATAAGTCGTCAACTTTGTGATAAGTTATAAGAATTATCGTCAACAGTAGATAGTATGAGGTAGTGGGAGAAGAAGTGTGACGACTTTCCTTGATAAGTCGTTAGGTGTCTAATAAGCCATCAAGAATGTCGTCATCTCAAGGCAGAAATCATGAAAGTGGAAGAGGACCTGACGACAATTCTGATAAGTCATCAAGTGTCTGATAAGCCGTCAAGAATGTCATTATCCCAAGGCAGAAATCATAAAAGTGGAAGAGGACCTAACGATAATTCTAATAAGTCTTCAGACTCCTCATAAGCCGTTAGAGTGTTATCGCCAGCCTAAGTCAGAAATTATCAAACTTGGAGAAGAAGCTGACGACATTTCTGATAAGTCATCGGACTCTTGATAAAGCATCACACTTTGTCGTCACTAGTACGAGAAAAGATCTGTAATACGTGATTTATTTCCATGATAGGCTGAAGTATTTAAGGCATAATTTAGGGTTTTTGTGGGGGATGTTGAACTTGACACTTTCATCAAGTTTTCTCTTTAATTTCCTAACTTTAAGAAGAGAATTCTTTTTGGAGAGATTTTTACCAATGTTTTGGGATTTTCCACTGTGATCAAATCTGAGAAATACTTGTTGCTATTCATCTTACTGTAAGTTCATCTATCAAATTATGAGTTCAACTTGTTGTCTTGCTTATTATATTATGAGTAGCTAAATTCTTTTAACCTGAGTTGTGGGATCTATTGGTTTGGGTTTGTAATGTAACTAAGTGTTCAAGATTCTAACGGTGGTAGAAACTTCTTGTTAATTCTATTATTTTATATTCTGACTATTGGTTGCAAACAATAGGCCTTGATTATTAGTGATTTGCTTGAGATAAGAAATCAACCCTAGTAAGAAGCGAATTATCAACAGGGACTTGAAAGCATCAAACTTCCATTTAATAATTAATGTTGTAACAAGATTAATTAACTTAAGATAACATCCTGTTATGAAATATAAATTTCCCAAGTTTGAATGAATTAGGTGGTTAAATGTCTAAATAGGTTGAGAAATATTTAGCCATAACTTCGACAAGGATAGTTTGTTGTTCCTACTTACCACAAGAATCTTGAACCGTTGCTAGCGTCTGTCAAATCCCAACACCCATAGTGAACATAACTCTGGTTTCCCTTATCATATAGATTTCAAACACTAAATTGAGAAGTAATTATTTACTACCTTTCCAAAAAAACCCATTCACAGGAAACTGCCAACTATCAGTTGATTAACTTGTAGATAACTCAAATTTACACCATATTCCCAGTGGGATTCGACCCCAACCTAGTTGGGTTATTTATTGACAACGATCGCTTACATTCTCGTAAGAGAGGTGTAGTTTGAGCGATATCAAAAATGGGTTGACGTGTGAGCAGATGCTAACACATTTGAGGCTTTTAACTAAGAATAATTTCAAAGTCTTAAGCAACTTTTATTGTTTTTAATTTTTTTCTCTTTGATAATACAGAAAAGTCAAGATGCAAAGAAACAAAAGAGGTGAATTTGGAACAAGTGGCCAAGAAAGTGTAGTTGACGACTTATCTGATAAGTCGTCAACTTTGTGATAAGTTATAAGAATCATCATCAGCTGTAGACAGTGTGAGAAAGTGGGAGCAGAAGTATGACAACATTCCCTGATAAGCCGTCAGGTGTCTGATGAGCCATCAAGAATACCGTCATCCCAAGGTAGAAATCATAAAAGTGGAAGAGGATATGACAACAATTCTGATAAGTCGTCAGGTATCTGATAAGCCATCAAGAATGTCATCATCCTAAGGCCAAAATCATAAGAGTGGAAAAGGACCTGACGACAATTCTGATAAGTCGTCAAACTCCCCATAAGACATCAGAGTGTCATCGTCAGCCTAAGGCAGAAATCATCAAACTTGAAGAAGAAGTTGACGATATTTCTGATAAGTCATCAGACTCCTGATAAGGCATCACACTTCATCGTCATCTGTATGAGAAAAGATCGGTAATTTATGACTTGTTTCCATAATTAGGCTGAAGTATTTAAGGAATAATTTAGGGGTTTTCTAGGGGATGTTGAATTTGACATTTTCATCAAGTTTTCTCTATAGTTTTCTAACTTTAAGAAGAGAATTATTTTTGGGGAGATTGTTACCATTGTTTTGGGATTTTTCACTGTGATCAAATCTGAGAAATACTTGTTGCTATTCTTATTACTGTAAGTTTATCTATCAAATTATGAATTCAACTTTTTGTCTTGCTTATTATATTATGACTAGCTAAATTCCTTTAACCCGAGTTGTGGGATCTATGGGTGTTGGTTTGTAATGTAGCTAAGTGTTCAAGATTCTAACGGTGGTAGAAACTTCTTGTTAATTCCATTATTTTATATTCTGAATATTGGTTGCAAACAATAGGCCTTGATTACTAGTGATTTTCTTGAGATAAGAAATCAACCCTAGTAAGAAGCGAATTATCAACAAGGACTTGGAAGTATCAAACTTTCATTTAATAATTAATGTTGTAACAAGATCAATTAACTTGAGATAACATACTATTATGAAATATAAATTCCCTAAGCTTGAAAGAATTAGGTGGTTAAATGTCTAAATACGTTGAGAAATATTTAGACATAACTTTGACAAGGATAGTCTATTGTTCCTACCTACCACAAGAATCTTAAATCGTTGCTAGCGTCTGTCAAATCCCAACAACCATAGTGAACAAAACTCTAGTTTCCCTTATCATATTGATTTCGAACACTGAATTGAGAAGTAATTATTTGTGAACTTTCCAAAAGCCCTCATTCACAGAAAACTGCCAACTATCAGTTGATTAACCGGCAGATAACTCTTATTCACACCATATTCCCTGTGGGATTCAACCCCAACCTAGTTAGGTTATATATTGACAGCGATCGCTTGTATTTTCATAAGAGAGGTGTAGTTTGAGCATTTTCAAAAATAGCATCGTTGCCATGGAATACGGTTGTAAATTAAAGTTTGTGTGCGCTAATTAACTGTTAGTCAAGTTTCCTAGTTTTATGCTTATTTGTTGTTTTTGTTTGCTGCAGGAATTTTGTGGTTTATGACAAGAACCAAAAGTTTCGGAGAACCATTATTACCATTTAATCCAAAATTGTAACTAATCGATAAAATGGCAGACCGGCAGGAGGCTGACAGGTTAGCAGCCTTAGCTAGAGCTTAGGTGAATATGCAGAATGACGGTCAACAAGTATGAAATCCAAATCCTAAGAATGAATACTTAGTAGACGAGGAGTTGCTAAACCCTGGTAACCCAAGGCGTGCATAGCAAATAGCTGCATCAGAACAGCTAATGCTAACTGGAACCATCCGTTCCAACGAAGGCAAGATCACCAGCCGATCCAGTATGACCTCAATGATGATAATGATAGAATGGATGGATCAGGTGCAACGGATGCAATTATTCCTTCATCGTTAGCACCTGGGGCGAAATTCAACATTACGAGTACTATAATTTAACTCTTTCATCTGAAGGGGTTGTTTGGTGGCCTTCCTGGGGATGATCCAAACTTGCATCTGGTGAACTTTGTCACCATTTGTAAATCTTTTGATAACCCAGGAGTGGGTCAGAATGCTATCCATTTGAGATTGTTTCCGTTGTCTCTGTCTGGGGAGGCAACATTGTGGCTTAATGAGCTGACACCTGATTCTATAACCAACTGGAGGTAGTTGAAAGGATATTTCCTAGAAAGGTTCTTTCCACCTTCCAGGAGAGTACAGTTGAGGGATGAGATTAGTAACTTTAGACAGCTCCCAACTGAAGCCTTGTATGAAACCTGGGAGAGATTCAAAAAGAAGCTAATACAGTATCTGAACCACAACATGATGGGCATACACTTGATGGAGACTTTGTACAGGGCTCTTAACTCTGTGATAAAACCGATTGTAGATAATGCTGTTGGCGGTTCGTTTGTTGATCTTACATTCCCAGACGCTTCAGAAATTCTAAAGAGAATGACCAAATAGAGTCGGGTATGGCATACCAAAGACTCTGTGGTAGCAAGACCTACTGTTTCTATTGGTATGACTATGGAACAACACAAAAGAGATGAGAAGTTTGATCAAGACATGGCTCACCTAAAAATGCAGACGAACTTGCTAACCAAGCATTTACTTTAGGTAAAACTGAGAAAGTGTAAACTATGGGATTGCAGGGCAAAGTGGAGTCCGACTCAGAAGAAGAAGCAAACTATGTAAATAATCAGGGGGTTTCCAAGGCAATAGCTAAGGAAATCAAGGTCGGACTTATTATGACAAGGCTGGATATCAGAACCAGAAGCAAGGAAATTGGAGGAGCAATAATGATAAGAGTTGGTTATATGTCCTTCCTAAAAATTATAAGGCTTCTACAACAAGTTCTGAGAAGATGTCCATGGAGGACATGATGGCTAAATTGTTAAAGAGAGTGGAGTCTACCAACTCAAGGGTGATTATCATGAAGATCGATCTATCCTCTATAAGTCAGTTGGTAAACTCGCACTCCACTTCGATCAAACAGTTGGAATATCAAATAAGACAACTCTCTGCAGCACTGAACTAGAGGAAAAGTGGAATATTACCTAGTGATATGATTCAGAATCCACGAAATGATGGCTTATGTATGGCGATTACCACTAAAAGTGGTGAGATATTACCTGGCCCTTCTGTGGAAAAGGGTGGAGTTAAAAATATGATTGAAGTAGATGGTGATCTTTAAAAAGATAATCCATTGGAGTCTAAGAAGTTGGATGGCATTGATATCCCTTCTAATCATCACTAGGTTGATGAGTTGGAAATGGGGAAAGAGAGAAAAAAGGAAGTAGTGGTGAAAACTCTCCCAAGACCACCACCTCCCTTTTCTTAAAAATTGAAGAAGAAGGATGACGACACAAAATTTAGTAAATTTATGACAATGTTAAAGCAGTTAACAATAAATGTGCCTTTGGTGAAGGCACTCAAGCAAATGCCAGGGTATGCTAAATTTTTGAAGAACCTTGTGATGAATAAAAGAGCGGTGAGCTATGAACCAGAGGATAATCTCCATCATTATAGCATTATTTCTATGAGTTCCTTGGTGCAGGAGAAGGCAGACCCAGGAGCATTCATTATTCCTTGTACGATTGGGTCTATGGAATTTGCTAAGTCCTTATGTGATTTGGGAGTGAGCATTAATCTGATGTCACTGGCTATATCTAAAAAACTGGGTTTAGGAAATCCCACACCCACCAACATGCAACTCATGATGGCGGATAGGTCGGTAAAATGATTCGTTGGTATTTTGTATGATGTGTTGGTGAACATAGCTAGCTTTATATTTCTGCAGATTTCATCATTCTAGATTGCAAGGTGAACTTCGAGGTTCCAATAGTCTTGGGTCAACCTTTCCTTGCAACCAAAGTGTGTTGATTGATTTGCGAGCTAATGAGCTCTTATTTAGGATGAATGATGAGGCGGTGTGATTTGATGTGTGAAAATCAATGAAGCAGCAGAAAGAAATAAGTGTGTTCTCAATTATTGATGTATATTATGAGGATGATCAGGAGCTGACAATAGAGGAGAAACTTGTTGTCGATCTTTTAGCCGCAGTTCTGACGAATTTTGATCGTGAAGGTATTAAGGAGTACAAAGAGACTGCTTGTTCTTTGTAAGGAATAGGTTAATACTCTTATGCTCCTAAGAAGATAGTTCTTGATCTTGCTAATCGACTAACACCACCGGCTAAGCCATCCATCGAAGAGCCACCGGTGTTGGAATTGAAAGAACTGCCAGGGCATTTAAGGTATATGTTTTTGGGCAATGAAAATATGCTACCCATTATTATTTCAGCTGATTTGGGCAAGCAGTAGGTAGAACCACTTATTTTGGTACTTCAAAGGTACAAAAGAGCAATAGGATGGACTATCACAGATATTATTGGCATTCCCCCTGGCATCTGCACGTATAAAATACAACTTCAGGAAGATTATACTCCAACCATCGAGAAACAGTTCCATCTTAAACCACCAATACAAGAGATGGTTAAGAAGGAAATTATTAAGTGGTTGGATACAGGAGTGGTTTACCCTATTTCTGACAGTAAATGGGTGAGCCCAGTTCAATGTGTGCCTTAAAAAGGTGGCATGACTGTTGTTGTAAATGAAAGGAATGAGTTAATTCCACTCAGGCCTGTGAATGGGTAGAGAGTTTGCATAGACTACTGCAAACTAAACTCATGAACTTTGAAAGACCACTTACCGATGCCCTTTATGGACCAAATGCTTGATCGATTGGCCGAAAGGGGGTGGTATTGCTTCTTGGATGGTTATTTTGGATATAACCAGATCTGTATTGCTCCATAAGATCAAGATAAGATGACATTTTCATGCCCATATGTCACCTTTGCATTTAAGAGGATGTCGATTGGGTTATGCAATGCACCCGCTACTTACCAACGGTCCAAATTATCTATTTTGTCAAATATGGTGGAGGACACCTTTGAGGTGTTCATGGATGATTTTTGTGTGGTGGGAGATTTGTTTGAGTTGTGTTTGGCAAACGTAAGTACGGCCTTGGAACGATGTGTTGAATTTAATTTGGTTCTTAATTGGGAGAAATACCACTTAATGGTAAATGAAGGCATCGTTTTCTAGAACAAAATTTCAGCAAAAGGGATAGAGGTTGATCTATCCAAGGTTGAAGTTATTGAGAAATTACCACCTCCCATTTTAGTGAAGGGAGTGCGTAGTTTTCTTAGACATGCTAGCTTTTACCGGAGGTTTATAAGAGATTTATCGAAGGTTGCAAATGCACTTTGCAAACTTTTGGAGAAAGAAGTAAAGTTGTCCATCGATGGTGATTGCTTGAAGGCATTTGAATGCCTTAAAAAAAATCTGATCGAGGCCCCTATCATTGTTTCACCGGACTGGTCAAAACTATTTAAGATCATGTGTGATACAAGCGGTGTTGCCTTTGGAGCTGTATTAGGACAAAAGAAGGAAAACTGTTTCATCCAATATATTATGCCAGCAAAGCACTAAATAGAGCGTAAAAGAACTACACAGCCACTGAACAGGAACTCTTGGCTGTAGTGTATGCTTTTGAGAAATTCAGGGCTTACCTGCTTAGGACCAAGGTGGTGGTCCACACTGACCACACAGCCTTGAGGTATTTGATGGATAAGAAGGTTGCAAAACCAAGGCTGATTAGATGGGTATTACTGCTATAAGAATTTGACTTTGAAGTCAAAGATAGAAAGGGTTGCAAAAAACTAAGTTGCGAATCATCTGTCTAGAATAGAAGGTGAGCAGGTAGTTAGTGATGAAATGGAGATAAATGATCCATTTCCTGATGAGGAGATCTTGGTTGCTGCTATGGAGAAAATGCCTTGGTACACTGATTTTGCAAATTATATTGTGAGTGAAGTCATTCCAAAAAATCTTTCCTTCCATCAAAGAAAGAAATTCCTTCATGACGTAACACACTACTTCTGGGATGAGTCATATCTTTTTCGGTGATATGCTGACAATATTATAAGGAGATGTGTGCCAGAAGTGATGTATTATGTATATTGGAAGCATGTTATGCTTTCCCAGTTGGAGGTCACCATGTAGTTGACTGAATAGATAGAGAGGTGTTGCCGAGTGGCTACTATTAGCCAACATTATTCAAGGATACTCACGAATTTATGTTGAAGTGCGACAATATTAGAGGCGGGGGTCGATCTCTAGAAGACATGAGATTCCTTTAACTAAGTGCTTGAAGTGGAATTATTTGTCTTCTGGGGCATCAATTCATGGGTCTTTTTGTAAGTTCGTATGGGATGAAGTATATTTTAGTTTCTATTGATTATGTCTCGAAATGGGTCAAAGTTGTTTCCTTGTTTGATAATGAAGAAAAGAGGGTTGTTGTTTTTCTCAAGAAGAACATCTTCTCTCGCTTTGGAGAACCACGTACTATTATAAGTGATTTAGGATCTCATTTTTGCAACAAAGTATTTCGAGCTGCCTTAGCAAAATATAGGGTGAAACAGCATAGAGTAGCCACTCCAAATCACCCACAAACTAGTGGGAAAGTGGAGGTGTCAAATCGAGAGATTAAAGCCATCCTAGCAAAAATGGTAAACGCTAGTTGGCAAGACTGGTCTTGAAAGCTTGATGATGCCTTATGGGCATATCAGACTGCTTTTAGGACACCGATTGGCATGTCACCATTCCAGTTAGTCTATGGCAAAGCATGCCACTTACCAATAGAGCTGGAGCATAAGTCTTTATGGGCACTCAAAAGGTTAAATTTGAATTGAAAGAAGGCAGCAGAGCTAAGACTGGGGCAACTGAATGAGATGGATGAATTCCATCTTGGGGCATATGAAAGAGCAAACCTATACAACGAAAAGATGAAGAAGTATCATGATTGGAGTATCGAGAAATGAGATTTCCAAAAAGGTGACTTGGTGTTTTTGTTTAATTCCAGACTCAAATTGTTCCCAGGTAAACTTAAATTAAAGTGGTCAGGCTCATTTAGAGTTAGTCAAGTCTACTTATCTGGAGTAGTAGAACTTGAAAATGAAAACAGCAGTATCTTCAAGGTTAATGGGCAACGAGTCAAACTTTATATCTTTCCAAAAGACTCGATAAAAAGTATTGCTATTATCTATCTTGATGAAGTCTGAAGTAATCGAGATACCTGAGATGTGCCACAACGTTAAATCAAGCGTTACATGGGAGGCAACCCATGATCCCCGTGTTTGATCTACCCTAACCCTTAGTTCAATTTTTCTTTGATTTTAAGTTGAGGGTGTAGGGTGAGTTGTTGTTGTAACATTTTGTAGTTGACTAGGATAAATACAAGTACCTAAGGTAGTTAACATAGTTTTGTTATTTTGTGAGCACCTCTCAAATGGCCTGATTGTTTAACTATGTGATTTGCATCTAATTGCGACCACTGTGCATTTTGTTATGGTATTAGTTCTAGTGACTTGATAATCATTGCTAAATAATTACATGAACCGGATAAGTAGTAACTTGTGATATACTTGTGTGCCATGTGCATGTGAGATCTTACTTAGTTCCCTTTGTATGTTGAATCAAAAACTTGCCCGATTAGTCTTACCTAGGTTGAAGGATAGGGGTTAGGAAAGGATCATAGGTCGTCTTGATATTAGCCAACTTTTAGCCTAACTGACCTTCCCTGTATGCATAATATCCCTTGATCTCTATTTAATCCTGAATAACCTATTTCATTTTATGATACCTATCACCATCCCATTTATATCATAATGAACCTATTTTGGCCCTGGTCCTCTTTGGACACTGTGCATCTTGACTTAGGAAAATGGCCTAAGTTAAGGGAGTCTATCATAGGGGTACATGATGTACAATGAGTATGGAGAAAGGTAGAATAAAAGAAAAAGAATAAAAACTAGGTGCGGTAGAAAAGAACAAGAAAAGAAAAGTTGTGAAAAAAAATGATTGTAGAAAAGAACGCACCCATCCTGAATATGTGTGATCAAGAAAAGAGAAGAATAGAAAAAGGTTAATAAGTGAGACCCCAGAAGCTAGTGTAGTGTCAAGGTGGCTTAGTCACTTTAAATATCATTGAGTATCATACCAACCCCTAGCCTACATTACAAGCCAAAGAGAAGACCTATAGTGATCCTAGCTGACCTGTCTGAAAATCTTGGGTATTTGGCATACATTGATTGGAACTTTATTCTGAGAGTGAGCGTTTTTTATTTCCCCCATGGTTACATATGTGATGTCTAATATAAGTGAAGTGGGACTTCTTTGTAGTGAGGTCATACTAGTTACGTTGCAAGTCGCTAACTTGTTTGGATAGTGTAGAAAAATTTAGTTGAAAAATTTGACCATGTTAACAATCTATCAAATTTATCTTAATACTTCCTCATACCACCAGTCTAAGTTAAGTTTTTTAAAGCCTCTATAGAATCTTCAAATTCTTTGCCAAATCTCTCTTTTAAAGCTGCACATACTAAGTCCATGAAGGAACCCTTAAAAAATTTCTAGACTTTCTATAAGATCTATGTTAAGCATTGGCTTCACTATCAAAATATATAAAGCTATCTTAACTTTTTGATCAAATGTTGTCACATTTATAGCAAAACACTGATACACTTTATACAATCAAGTTCTCAAATCTTGGCCTAAGAATTTGGGAAATTCTACCCTAGCACCGAGTAAGTAAATTATCATTGATAATTCTCCATGTTTCTTATTTCATGTTGAATTTTCCTAGAACAAGCTCTATCAGTTGATAATTCTACCTTTCCTATTTTTTCCTTTGCCCTAATGCCTCATTGATTCATAGTTTCTCTGATTTCCCAAAAATCCTTACCTAATTCCTGTCATTCATGAAAGTCATTCCCTCCATCAGTTTCTACAATTGATCCTAAATTTTTGCCAACTTATCCTTTATTTCTCCTGAAGATTATTCTTGAATCTTCCTTCGTGTCGTTGTCATGTCATGAACCACTAGCTCGGATATCAAATATTACACTTTTAATATGAAAACAGTCAATTCTAGGAGCTAAAATCGAAGAATGCAGTGGCTACTCAGGAATTAATCTGAGAAGATAGCTCAAGTTAGTGAAGATGGAAGGAAAATGAGAAAGGAAAGAGAAGTGTTATTTTCATAGATGAGAAAGAACTATTACAAGTTAGTACTAATAGTAGCTACATTTGACCTAGCTAACTAACTTCACTACTTAACTAACAACTAAAGCAACTGAACATAACTACTAAATGGAAAATAGGGATGGCAATTGAAAAGGGTGGGCTGGTGAAGCCTTCCCCTACTATAGATTCAACCTACCCTACCCTGCACTGCTTAATTTTTTTTTTCACCCTACCCTAACCTTTCCTATTTAGCCTGCTCTGTTTCACCTCATCTATCTCTTTTTATTTTTAAGTTTGTAACAGCTATCTTTATTATTTTCTGCAACTCAAATAATTTTTGTGATTTGACATGATGAAAAGGTTTTTTTTTGTAAAATTATCATTGGCAGAAGAAAACTTTCCCATGTTAGTGTATGAAAGTTCCATAGGAAAATAAATCACATTACAACTGGGAAGATAATGAAAGCATATATCATTGATTTTTAAAAAAAAAATAGACCATTAAACTCTGCTCTTTATTTTTACTTAGTAGGCTGCAGGATGGTACTTAATGTTAGTAACGAGATTTTTCGAAGGATTCATTAGCAATCTTTAGTTAGCAACTGAAGAGACAGGATTGTAAACAAAGAAGACAAAAGATGAAAAATTATCATCTTAATAAATGTTAATTTATGCGTAGTACGGTGACACTAGTTATATTTTTTATGCATTTGTAAAATTTCATAGTTGTAGCTAAATGTTATAGATAATGGAGATAACAACAAAATTTTTAAAATAAATACTACTATTTAATAAATGAAGTGGAAGAGGTACACTAAGCAATTAAGCAAGTTGCCAGGAATCTGTGAATGTTGGTGGGGGGGGAGGGGTGTTAAAATTTTTCGACCTTGAATTTTGATGAAATGCTTGTAGCAGTAGGAGAATGCAGATCATTTGTAAAATGTTATTTTCAAAGAAGATGTGGCAAATTTAATGTAAATTTCAGTTTATTTGTAGCCCTACCACCTACCCTATCTTATTTATACTTTCATAAAATATGTTTTGACCCACCTGCCCTACCCTGACCCATTTAAGTACTCCCTTTCCCCACCTTGGTAAGCTTCTAACCTAGTTGCCCTACTTGTGGCCTGCCCCATTGCCACCCCTATTGGAAAACAGTGCTACATGAAAACCATTGTTGCAGTAATAACTATTTTTTGAAGTGCCTCCTGTGTAGCTAAGTAAATTGTAACTATCTAATTAATTTCCTTGTTTCTTTTGACTTGTATCAACTAAAAGTTGTTGGAAAAGGCAAGGTCATAATCAAAATGCCTTTCTCAATAAAGTGGTATCAGAGCGTAGGTTGTTGTTGATTATTAATTTGAATGATAAAGACAAATATGAGCAAAATGGTGTGTTTGAATGGTAGTAATAATCATATTTGGAAAGATAAGATAAAAGATCTTCTTTTTGTCAGAAAAATGCATTTGCCTCAGTCCATGACTGATAAGGATTGGAAATTTGAGCATCTACAGGTTTGTGGCTAAATTAGGCAATGGATTGAAAATAATGTTAGAAACCATATTGTGAATGAGACACATGCAAGAAGTTTATGGGACAAGCTCGAGACACTTTATACTTCAAAGACTGGTAATAACAAGTTGCTACTGCTTAAGCAATTGATGAATATCATCTATAAAAAGAGTAGTCCTATTTCTGATCATATTATTGATTTTCAGGGTGTCCTTGACCAACTGTTCGGAATGAGTGTAAAGTTCGATGGAGAAATTCAAGGGCTTTGGCTTCTTAATACTCTGCCTTACTCTTGAGAAACTCTTCAAGTTTCTTTGACTAATTCTGCTCCTTGTGGTGTGGTAACTATTGAATATGTTAAGAGTGGTGTCTTGAATAAAGATATGAAAAGAAGATCTCGGGCCTCATCTTCTTCATCTTCACACTCTGATATTTTGGTTACTGAAGAGGGGGGAGAAATAAGTCCAGAGGTTCGAATGATAGAGATAAAAGTAGAAGCAAGTCAAATTCTAAATTTAAGAATGTTACATGTGACTATTGAACAAAAGGGGCATATTATGAAATATTGTTACAAGCTTAAAAGAGATATGAGATAATAAAAGAAAGAAGGCAATAATGAAAATTGTGTTGTTGTTGTTGCTAATGATCTTCTTCTTGTTGCTTGTGATGAAAATACTATTAATCTTATTCCTGATGAGTCTAGTTGGTTTGGGGATTTTGGTGCTACTTCTCATGTTATGCCAAAGAAGAAATTATTTTCTTCTTATACTCTAGGTAATTTTGGGATATTAAAATAGGCAATAATGATGAAGTTAAAGTACTTGCCATTGGCACTGTTTATTTGGAAAGTAACAATGGTTCCAAACTAATTTTGAAAAATGTCAAGCATGCTCCAGATGTCCGCTTGAATGTAATTTCTATAAGGAACCTTGATGATGAAGGTTATGTTAACACCCTTGGTATTGACTAGTGAAAGCTTACTAGAGGTTCGATGATTGTGGCTAGAGGTGACAAGTTATCTAACTTGTACATATTTCAGGGCTCCACTTCTAGAGGCTTAGTCAACTTAATGGAGAATGATACTTCATCAGATGTCATAGAAGGTTGAGTCATATGAGTGAGAAGGGGATTGATAGTTTGGCTAAAAAAAATTTTGCTTTCAGGAGTGAAACAAGCAAAGTTGAAAAAGTGTTCATTGCTTAGCTGGTAAACAGAAAAAAGTTTCTTTTCAGAGTCATCCGCCTTCAAGAAAGGTTGATTTGTTGGAGTTGATACATTCTGATTTGTGTGGTCCTTTTAAAGTAAGGTGAAATGGTGGTGCACTTTACTTTGTGAATCTTGTAAAGAATTGCTTTGGATGAATAGATTCTTGGAGGAACTTGATTGTGCTAAAGATAGGTATTTGCTTTATTGCGAAAGTCAAAGTTCTATACGTCTTGGCAAAAATTATACATTTCATGGTTAATCTAAACACATTGATGTGAGATACCATTGGATTCGGGATGTGTTAGATTCTAAGTTGCTTAAACTTGAGAAGATTTATAAGAATGATAATGGTTCTGATATGATGAATAAAGCTTTTTCAAGAGGGAAGTTTGAAGATTTTTGTATGATCGCCGGAATGGTGGTCTCCTCTACATAGTCGGGAGAGGAAGAATTGTTGGGATATGGGCCTTTTTTCCTTTCTATATGGATAAATAAAGTCCACTTTGGACCAATCCACTTTTGTCCATAGGCCCATCACTATGGGGCATATATATAGATATTTTTAGGTCTTATTTCATTATTCACAAAAGAGAGATTTTAGCAACCAAAAGAGAGAAGAGCATATTTTTGTCCAAATTTTTCATCCATAACTGTCAACTTCAAATTGTGATTTCTATTTTATTTCTTGTCTGATTGATCTTTTTTTTGGATATCTTGTTCCTCCCATCTTAATATTTGATTAGAAATTGATGGAGTTCAATTTGGTGGCATGTAGCTCCTGTTTTTCATCCCTGAACAACAACTGTATTTTGGTGTTTCCGCTCCTTTATTTCTCTAGTGTTTGGTGTTGTGGTTTATGTATTGTTGCTTGTTGTTTGGTACTTGTTTAGTGGCCATTTTGGAGAACAATATTGTAACTCTTCGTGATTATATTATAACTCTTGTGGTTTTTTACTCTTCACATTGAAGGGTTTTCAACGTAAATTTGGCGTCTCTTGTTATTGGTTTTATTCTCGTCTTGTCATATTTATTTCGTTGATTTATTTGTTGTCATATACTATTGTGTTTGGGTTTTATAATCTCCTCTTGGTTCAAATTAAAAGAAAAAGTTTAAATTTGAGTATTCTTCCGTTGCTACCCTGTCGTGCACTTTGATAGTGCCCCTGCCTTTAAACTTTTTTTACCTTGAATTTTGCTGAAATACTTGTAGCAGTAGGAGAATGCAGCTCGTTTGTAAAATGTTTTTCTCAAAGAAGATGTAGCAAATTCAATTTAAATTTCAGTTTATTTGTTGCCTTACCACCTGCCCTGTCCTATTTATACTTTTCTTAAAATGTGTTTTGACCCGCCCCGCCCTGCCCTACCCCATTTAAGTACTCCCTTGCCCCACCTTGTTAAGCTCCTAACTTGACCGCTCTGTTTTTGGCCTGCCCCATTGCCACCCCTATTAGAAAACAGTGTTACATGAAAATTGTTGCGGCAATAATAACTATTTTTGTGAAGTACCACCTGTGTAGCTAAGTAAATTGTAACTATCCAATTAACTCCCTCGCTTCTCGACTTGTACCAACTAAATGCTATACCTTCTACAATTGTAAATCGACTTTTGGAAGGGCTGGTTTCAATAGGAATACTTTCATGATAGGTTTTTGTTTATTTAGTTTTGGTGTTTGATACGTAAACAGAAAATACATCTCAAAAACATGTGATATTAATCTAGGCAAACACTATGGAATTTACAGTGGAGAGGGAAGAAGGAAGGCGATAATTAATGTGAAATTCCACTTATAAACATATCTTAATAATTAATAAGCAAAGTTATTTTTCTCATTTATGAAGCTTGTTATCATAAAGAAAATATTTTTAAAAAATTTTGACTAATCAGACATGAGAAAAATTATTTTCCTGCCCAACAAACCTATCCAATAAAACAATACATACAAAGTTATAAGGTGTTTAGTTTGTTAAGAGACAAGTAACCAATATACAATAGGTAAAAGTGTTGTTAACCCCGAATAGTGTGGATTTCAAGGCACGTAAGGCCCTATGATAAATTTTTCTTCATGTCAACTGGCAATTTGATCAGTTAAAGGAATTTAAACAGAAGGCCCTTCATATGAAGATAAAAAGGCTACAATTTTTGTACCCCCTTATTCGTCTGCCTCATTCCCATTCAACTACACATGTACCATGAGGATTGGGCATTTATTGTACATGTACAATTTGGAGTCAATCAACCTATATGATAGGGAGTTTCATGATAGATTCTTCTCAATGGATATAATTTATTGACGTCAAGTAATACAAGAATAATCACGGATATGGACTTATAAGGGTGCGTGTTGTTCTCGAGACTTGGGGTGTGCAATTTAAGTGTAGAAGAGGCCCAAACACACATCATAACTTACACTTGATTGGCAGCCCACTCTTTGAAGGCGTTTTGGTCATTTTAACTTATATCTTATAATAGTTATATAAAGAACAATGTAGGGTTTTATTTACTTAGATTATTATGGATGTTGAAGTGAGAAACACTTGAAAAACACAAAGTCCTCTCTTCTCTTGATGAGGCAAAACCGAAACTAGGAGACAACAATAGGGTGGGTTCTCTTTGTTGTTGATTGCTTGAAAACATTAATGCTAGAGAGGTGGATTCCGATCTTGTGTCTTTGTAAGAGATAGGTTTATTATTGTATGTAGTGTTAAGGGTCCAAGAGTTACCATTCTTGGGTTCTTAACATTATACCTTCATGTGGTCTATCTATCTATCCTTTTTCTTTTGTATTCTTGTATCCATTTTGTATCTTGTATTGCGAAGCCATTTTTGTTGTTGTTGTTGTTGTTCTCATTGTGCTTTAATCTTGTGTTGTTAACTTAGTTTGTTGTTGGCTGCAAAGGTGTCAAACACCTAGTAATATTGTCCTTCTTGTATTGCATTCTTGAATTCGAGAGTGGTCTCCAAAAGGGTCCTCGGTTCTTTGAATTAGTGGATTGTTTATGGAGTGTGTTTGGACTATTTTGAGCCAATGTCGTGTCTTCCAAGTTTTTACCGTATCATCAAGAAACCATATGAAACAAACACTACACAATCCATTTATATCTTGTGCATTTTGGCTCCTTATTTCATCATTTCAACATCTCTATGTTTTCAAACTTTTATCGTATCAAGTACATAATAATTAACATGAAAGTGAAGTCAGATAGACACGCATCTTCTGTATAGTTTATACACAATTAGGAGATCGAAAAACAGAAATTATATTGTTTTATTTTTACAAATACAATGGATTAAAGCACAATATTAACAAAAAGATGTATAGAAGTGACATGTGCCATAAAATAAATAAAGCCTTAACAGCGATATACCAAGACACCTCTCATTATTGGTGGAGAGTGGCAAATGACCATCAACGGAAACCACCACTAGGATTATCTTCAAGTTGTCATTACCATCATCATCTGATTGGCAGAAGCAGCAAGATTTCCCCATTTGGCCAAAATTGTATTGTGTTTTGAAAAAATAATGAGAGGAACGGCCTGCAATTTCTAAAGATGAATTAGCTTTGGTGGTATTTGACTTTGATAATTATATCCATTTGCTTTAATGTGGAAAATTCCACTTCTCTATGGGAGGGGGGGGAGTTGGTTGCTTAATTTAATTTAGACAGTTGAATATAATGGTTAGTATAGTACGATTTTTTAATAATCTATGTTTAATTGCATCTGTAACTTAAAAGACCTACCAACATATACATGGGAAAAATTGGCAAAATCATATTTTTCAAATGAAGAATACATATACAAGGCCCTCAATTATTTGACTTTTTCCGTATACGCACCTCAATAAGTCCATGTACCTATTGAACCCTTTACTCCTTCACAAAATGTTTCAATTAAGCACAATCTGCTGATGTGGCAAAAATTGAAAAATGCATGTAATACATACGCTAATGATGTGACAAGGTGATAAATTAAATAACGACACGTGGCATTTTAACTTAAAATAATTATAAAAATAATTTTCTAATATAATTAAATCTATTTAAAAAAATCATTAATATCTCCCCCTGCAGCTGCCTACCCGATCCCTCCCCCCTGCAGCTGCCTATTCAATCCCTCCCCCTCCCTTTTCCTTCCAAACACCCTTTTCTCCATTATTGAGCAAATCTAATTTTTAAAAAAAAAAATTATTATATCCCTCCCTGCAGCTGCCTACCCGATCCCCCCTCCTCCTCTTCCCTTCCAAACACCCCTTTCTCCATTATTGAGCACAAAAAAGTAAAAAACAAATAATATCTTCTTCTTCTTCACTTATCTCTAAATTAAAAAAAATTCATCATTGAAGCATTTCTTTCACTTATCTCTAAAAAAAAAATTGCTATTTGAAATTCAATAGCATGATGAAAAATAAAAGAATAGCACATAAATGATCGAAAATGGGTGGACGAACATAGGCAACGTAAGGAGAAAGAAATTGAAATTTTTGATTGGTTGAAATTCAATCGACGTTGAAATGCTTTTTTCAAATTCATTCTTCACCAATTCAATGATTTTTCGGCCGTTCATTGTGATATCGTTCACTGTCAATTCATGAAAATTTGGGGAGTATGTGTAATTGTGTGTGTGCCGTCTGTGTATGTACTTTTTGTATGTAAAAAAAATTGAAAATGGTGAGTTATGGAAAAGAAGATGATGATAATTTTTTTAATTTTTATTTCTTTAATATATTTTTTTTATTGGTTGGGTTTTTATGTTTAATTTTTTTTTTATTAATTATGGTCTCTCACTCTCCTAATGGAGAGTGTATTACACATACCACGCCATGTTAGCGCCACATCCGCAATTGTGCTTAATTGAAATATTATGTGAAGGAGTAAAGGGTTCAATAGGTACATGGCATAATTGAGGTGCCTATACGGAAAAAAGTCGAATAGTTGAGGGGCCTGTATATGTATTCTGCTTTTGGCAAAACTATTTTGCCATATACCCACTTATTTTTTTTTATTTAATTTTTAGGTTTAGGGTGAAAATAGTGGGGAAAAGTTGAAAAAGTAGGGCTCACACGTGGGCCAAGGGACCATTTCATCATTTTTACAACTTTGCAAATTTAATATAATACACCTAACACCCTCCACTTATTCCAATATAAAGAAAAACTTCTCTCTCATCTACAACTTCAACTACTCTCAAGAATTCTCCCAAACTCTATTATTTATTTTTCTTCTTCTCCAGCGGCAAAGGGCTCATTTTTGCGATGTAAGGTTAGTTAAAATCAAGTTTCGATTATTTGTAGATTCATTTTATCGATTTTTATTGTTAATCATTTCGTAGTGATGTAGTATAGAAAAAAAATTTAAATGTGGTTGATTAAATAGTTAAAATATGTGAATTCTATACGTAATTAGCTTGATTCTGAAATAATGGTTGAGTTTTGGTTTGGTGGTTTCGACAGATTTTTTCGTCGTTCACGGTGTTGAATTTTGAAATGTTTGTTAAGGAGTTTTGGTTTAGTTCTGGCATTTTTTTAGCACTGCGGTATTGAATTATGGGATAATTGTTATTTTACGAGTTATTTTGGCTATTTAATTCAAACAGTGACCTGTTTTTGTCCGTAGACTAGTGGTCTATGAAATAATAATGCCCTAGATTAAAATTAATTTTTAGGTATATGAAATTCTTTTAAAATATGATTGATGAAGTAGTGAAAATTGAAACATTAATAGCTAATTAGTTTGAATTGTAGAAATAGTTGAGTTTTGATATCGGATGTTTGATTGAAAAATTTTCGTTCATCACGCTGTTGAATTTTGGTTCAGTTTTGATATTTTCGTGTAGTGAACTATTCCATGATGGGGTAATTCTTAGTTATTTTGGTTTTTTCATTTGAGCATTGAATTGTTTTTGTTAGTAGACTTGTTGTCTATGAATTGACAATGGCAGAATTATTTTTCGCAACAGACAATGAAGAAGGAGAAGATAAAAAAGATGAACAGAAAGAAGAAAAAAAAGAAATATGCAAAAAAATGTGTTCATAAATATCATTGATTTCATCAACGATAACATTTGTGATGATGAGGAAAAAGACCTTTGAATGCTAATATGTTTAAGACTTTTAAAAATTTGAGAAACAAGAAAGTTGAATGATCGTCGGGATGATATTACAAATATTTTTAAAATTTTATGAAAGTTGTTAGGATTCTGCACTGATTCTGTTTTTCATCAAACTATATTGTTGTATGAAATTTGAATATGCATTGAGTTGTCATAACTGATACAATGTATGATTGATATCATAGAATGCATATTTAACTTTTCGTATACTGCTAGCATAGTCTATCATTACCATGCTATTCAATTTTAAGTTGGTTTGTAGTTTTATCAACTATGATTCTATGAAAAACTGTATTGACATTATAGAAAAATAAAAGTATTTTTATTTATTCAATCTCACTACATTCATATTACACCGTTCCAAATAAAGAATACTAGCATTATACCACATAACATCATTTTAGGTCATTCTCTCTTTCTTCGGTCAAAATCAATTTTTATTTTAGTTGATCCTTCTTAATTTGGGTATCTTGTAACAATACTTTCAAGCTATCCCTCTACTTTTCGACTTTTTTGAACAAAGTCATGAGAAAATCTCTATTTTTTTTGTATTCTCAGATCCTTTGTAGTAGATTAAATTTAGCCAAGCCATAAAAATTTGACGTCTCAAATCCTAGACTCAACGTTGATGGATTTCTTGGAGGTGATACCTCATCAAGCCATTTAAAAAACTAGCATGCATCATTATTCTAAAAAAAAATAATTACACAACGATTTACTTAATTTTAAAAAAGACATACACGACTCACCTTCGCAATTACACAATTATAAAATTTGCAACCTGAATTTGAGTTTGTGTTTGTTGTCCTCAAGACAATCGCATTTTCACAATGGCAAATTAAAGTCTTTTTAGAATTGAATGTTTGAGATGCTTGAGACATTGTAGAATTTTAAAATAAAAATAAAGTAGATGAAATAAAATAATGAGGGTTGGAGGACTTTATATATGAAGTAAAAAAGAAGTGTTGCTATTGAAGGAATACAAAATTATCCATTTGTTATCGTTGGAATAGTAATTGTATTTTTTAAACTATTCATGAAAATTAATAGACTGTCATAGATCATGACTTATGTCAATCATCAACGAGATATTAAAGTCTATTATAGACACTCGTAATCGATGGACCCTCAATAACATGTTTAAAAAGAAAATAATTGAGTAAAAAATATACTTGTGCTTTGAGGATCCATCGATTCAATTGATCTACCATAGACTTACACTGTAGGTAGTGCCTCGATTGATCTCTGAATCATTGGTAGATCTCGTAGATGTATGTACATGATTATAGACCCTTACTAGCATGTTGATTAAAAATAAATAAATAAATAATATAGTGTGGAATTCTTACACATATGAATGAGTTTAAACAAGTCACATAAACATATTAGAGCTTATACAAATTAGGAGGGTGAATTAAGGTGTGGGGGATGGGTAGAGGTTGAACAAACAATATCCTAAGAGTAATGTTTGTCAAAGCACTAGTATATTTTGAGGACATTGATTATAGTTGATGCCTACCCATCCACATACTCGTTCAATCACCACCCCCAAATCAAAAGAGTGTATAGATGTAGTCATCAAATACAATCAACGTCCTCAAAACATATTTGTGATTTAACAAACGTTACTTTAAGGATGTTGATTGTTCAACCACTATCCATCCACATAATCCTTCAATCGTCACCCCTAATTTGTGTAAGCTCTAACAAGATTATGTAACTTGCTTAAACTCCTTCATATGTGTAGAAACTCACAATTTATTTATTTTTTATTTAATTATTCATTTTTAAACAACATCCAAGTGAGGGTTTATAACCATGTACATAGATCTATGTGATCTATGAATGATCAAGAGAGCAATCAATGCACGATCTACAATGTAAGTCTACGATAGACCAAAGGAATCGATGGACCCTCAAAGCATAAGTATATTTTTTAAATGCGATTGACATGGGTCAGCACCGATGACAGTCTATTAAGTGTCACCAACAGTTTAAGATTGTTTGTTTAACCAATAGTTCAACAATTCAAGTGATTATGTATTCAAACTTTTTTAATTTAATTATTTTCTTTCACCACCCCCAAACATGTGATTATGTGTTTAAACTTTTTTAATTTAATTATTTTCTTTCACCACCGCCAAATCATGTGATTGTGTGTTTAAACTTTTTAAATTTAATTATTTTCTTTCAAGATACAAGCTACTAATGGTTCATCGATTCATATGGTTTAAGTTCGACTTATATGTCTGGTCGAGGAGTAACAGTGTCTAAGATCGATGATAGTGCATAAAATATTATTTGGGTAGCGTAGATTGATTTGCTTGTCTACGATAGACTATTTATGAGATCTAAATTTATTATCACATAATTTTTACTCTTCGTGAATTTAATCAAGGCAATCTACATTATATTCACTGAACGAGCATCTCCCTAAACACAATTCTCTGAATTTCTCTTATGTTTGGACCCTTACCATCACAAAAATAATTTACACATAGTGAAGCAATCATCTCGGATGAGATTTTCTTATGCCTGTCCGTGGAAGGTTCAACACCGCACGTGTGAAACCCAAAATACTTGTATATGCGAAATCTGTCTGAGGATTCGTACTTTCTTACCTGCAATAACCTGCCGCAACCACAAGATATATATTTCACCTTTAACAATTTGGTGCAGCTCTTCTCTATAAAATAATTAAATACTGCCTCACTGATGCTCCGTCTAGTAGCATTTTCAGCTCTGTTTTATCGATGAATGTTTGATCACAATAGAAATTAGTTTCATCGACGAAGGAATGTCTTGATTGTGATTCTGTTTCACAATCTTCTTTCACATTTTGCGAGTTCGATGAAACGTATTCCATATGCATAGAATCATCTTCCATATTAATTGGATGATCGCCATCGTTCTCATAATCATTCAAATCGTCGTCGACTGTCGAACGCCTAGGTGGGGGTGGTGATGAATTCAACGGTTCTTCAAAGGGCCTCTTAATTATATTTATCCTTAAAATAGGCCTAAAACAATCAACATCTACCATGTGCAACGATACACGTTTATTATTATTTATGATCATAGAATGCATCTTTTTCCTCGAATGCATTAGATATCTAATCACTACGTCGATCGACGCGCAATTTAGATCCCCACTCTCCATTGCGCTTGCAATCAACTCGTCGTATGAACCGTTGCGGTGAACCGCAATGAACAATGTCAGCTTAGTAAAAGATTTTTATTTTCAACATTTGGGAGTCTCATCTCATTCTCCCATGAAATCACCAAAAACCAAAATAAATTCTGCAATAGACATTCTAGAATTAAGCTTTGATCGATGGTAGATTATGCTGAGGATCTATGTCAGGATGTATGCACGGCCGATGACAGACAATGACTGAGCAGATATCCGTACAAAAACCTTCAAATTGTAAATATTACTCCTAATCAACGATCGTTGAGTTTATGGAACAGAGAAATGAACTTGGAGATTCTGAGCTACTGTAATGTAATTTCTAAAGAGATTTTGAGTAATGTGAGTGATTTAAAGCTTTTTAACAATGGTGGAAAGTGTGTTTGAGAAGATAGCAAATAAATAGGGCAACAATGGATGTAATGGACAAACTTATAATGTTTGTGTACTGATTTAGAGCTGATCGCCTGAAAATAACGCCGAAATTGGGTCTGAATCGGAGCTTTTTGGACGAAAATGGAAGCTTCTATTTTAAGCTTTTGAAAAAAAAAATTATTTTGGAAACCCAATATAGTTTATATATAATTGTGGATGATGGAGTGGGTTGAAGTGTATTATTAGAAACTTATGAGTGAATTTGTTCAGTTAAAAATATTGAGTTAAAGTGTATTATTACAAAACTTATAGGTTAATTTGTTGAGTTGAAAAAGTTATTGATGATGTGGATTAAAGTGGATATATGACAAATTTTTAAAAACTTGTGTCTAAATGGCAAAATAAATTTGAAAAGTACCTTTTTTGCATGGAACTCCAACATACATTGATAACTACTGTAGGGAAGATTCTTCAATAGTTCTAATTTATTTATCTTCTTAGTACTTGCGAGTTTGTTTGGTCAGATAGTATTCTGATGAGCTTCGCTTCACATATTATCACACAAGACACCGTAATTATTATGGCTCTAAATATTGAATTGCCCATGCAACAAGTAATTGACATTCTTGATGTCATCTTCACTAAATTAATTCTGGCGTCGTATCCAATTTTCAGTGCACTGTCTCTTACAAATGATGGAGAACATAACAAAAGTCGTAGATGGTGGCAACAAATGTCGCACGAGTTTGATGGCAACATCATGGGTGGTTGTAAAATTTAGTGCATGCCATACTAAGATATCCATGGTTGGAACTTGGAAGGATGGATCGAGACAAGAGAGCCGACCAAGGCAGAAGAGAAGTGTAAACATCATTGAATTTTCAATCTTTTATTTTCCTGACTTGATAAACTACAGAATGTTGGATCAAAATGGTGTTGAATGAAGGACAATTCTAATAAATGAATTTGTCAGATTTTTCATAACCAAAATGGTGAAAACGCATGGGTGATGGAGCATCTCCAGTATATAATTTTCACCTTTAAAAATAGACGGTTCGTTAAATATATTTACATTAAAAGTGCTCTATTAAACAGACATGAGCCTTTAATAAATCTTTTACATTGTGAAGAAAGACTCATACACTTTAAAGAACCATCAATGTTAATTTTACAAACAAAGAATCTAAAAAAGTTGTCATTTTCTGCACTGATGTTATAATAGGGACAACTTTGTCACTCTAAAGGCTCGTGTGCATCAATGCACATTCAAGTAAATTATGAAGATACCCTTAAATAAAGTCTTCACCACAAAGTACATCCTTGCAACCACAATTCAATTATCATCATATTCAAATAAATAAATCACAAAATAATTTATATGACAACTATGAAAAGGCAATAATACATATAAGGTGAAGAAGAGAAAACAGACAAAATTTTTAAAATAAATTAATATTATAAAAGATAATTTTATGGGATACTTTTTATTATATTTATATTTTATAAAATAAAAAGAAACAATATTTATAGATATCGAAAATATGTGGGACTCTACAAGATTAATCAAATTTCTTTAGAGCGTTTGAATGATATTTCACCCTAAACCTAGCTTGAAGACAATCTATCTAAACCCGAAATTATACCTATATAAGGGTGGTATATTCCCTTAAAGAAGCATCTCAAAAATTTCATAAAATTATGAAATATTCACAATGAAATCAGAACTCTCTTTTTGATATATAATCAAATACTTCAAGAAGATCTACAAAATCCTCCTTTCATGGAGATCAAATCCAATCCTTCCTACGTTCGAAAAGAAGAGAAAACAAACAAAACTTTTAAAATAACTTAAAATAAATTAATATTATAAAAGATGATTTTATGGGATACTTTTTATTATATTTATATTTTATAAAATAAAAAGAAACAATATTTATAGATATCAAAAATATGTGGGACTCTACAAGATTAATCAAATTTCTTTAGAGCGTTTGAATGATATTTCACCTTAAACCTAGCTTGAAGACAATCTATCTAAACCCGAAATTACATCTATTTAAGGGTGGTATATTCCCTTAAAGAAGCATCTCAAAAATTTTATAAACTTATGAAATATTCACAATGAGATCAGAACTCTCTTCTTGATATATAATCAAATACTTCAAGAAGATCTACAAAATCCTCCTTTCATGGAGATCAAATCCAAACCTTCCTTCGTTCGAAAAATACGCTACTAACGACCCTCAAGTTACGAAGAAAAATCAGAGAAAAGAATCAAGAAGACAAACAGACTTATACCAATATTATTTATTAATAAATATTCTCGTTTCTTCATATTTTATTTGTTGTTGTAATTTATTATTTATCACATTAAATTTATTATAAATAAATTGACACGCCTAGTGAAATCAAATCTATTATTATATTAATAAAAATTCTTGTTTCCTCATATTTTATTTGTGATAGCAATTTATTTTCCATCATATTAAAATTTATTACAAAAAAAATTAATACACAAATTTTTGAAGTAACTACAAAAATAAAAATAAAAGAAAAAAATTACCTTTAGATATAACTACATGAATCTCTTGGAGGTGAAAAAGTTATCTTTATTGTCACATCAATGCAGAAAATGACAAGGTTTTTTTTTCAGATTCTTTAATTGTAAAATTAATGCTAAAGGTACTTTAGATTGTATTAGCCTTTCTTCAAAATGTAAAAGATTTATTGAACGCTCATGGCTAATAGAGCACCTTCAATGTAAATTATATTTAATGGACTCTCTTTTTTCAAACATGAAAATTATACACCGAAGGTGCTCCACCACCCATGCATTTTCACTATTTTGATTATGAAAATTCTGACAAACCTAGTTTTTGAAATTTTCCCTCATTCAATACCATTGTGATCCAAGATTCTCAACTACGCCTCAATAATAACACTAGTATGGATCAACTTTAATGTTGCCCGAGTTGAACCCATTTTATATCAATCTAAATAATTAGTATCTCAAAATCAAGTTGAGAGTTCTCTAAACTATAGTAAATAATTTTTATGGTTGAAATAAATCAAGAATTCTCTGGATTAACAGTTAAATATGACTCTTTACCAATAATAATTCTGCAAATATATAAACAAATGGTTTCTCCTAATTTCTTATATAAGCTGGTTTTGTAATTTTAAAAAGCATATTTTGGTAACTTTTATGTGTCATAACGAGTTAGTATCTTCTATAGTTCCATCCATAAAGCTATAAAAATTTAGATGCCGACCTGAATGGCGTTCCGAAGCTACAAGTTTTTCATGCTTGCGAAGTGTGGGATAATGGACCTTAAATTTAGGCAAGTGGGCATTCATTCAGGAGAGTGAAGTGAGTCATTAAGGATCCAAAACATTATCAAATCCAATAAACTTGCACAAGGTTGAAAGAATACCCCATAAAGATCACCAAGGTCCAAGTCACAATCTACAAAGAACCGAGAAAGTATAATTGCTGAGGATGTACTAAAAAGAAATTACCATTGTGTTGAATCCTGAGAGGGTAAGCTGTTTGCTGGAATATTACATTTACTCAAAACTCAAACAGGTAGCCGACAAAACACAGAATAGAAAAAGCAGGTCATATAAGATTGGAAGAAGTTACGGCAAACTCATCTCAAGTATCTGAGGCAATTCTACTTCTTGGGATCTTAACCATTTGTACAAAAAGTTTCAAGCTCCTGATGCAAGGCAATCAAAGGTCCGGGAGGGTATGAGTTACAGAAATCCATCTTTATCTTAGGTGGTATGTTTCTTCTCCTGATGTCGATTGCAGGAGCCCATTCAAACATCACTCATTCACTATGATCTGCACAAATCATGCCAAGTACTTGAACAAGTTCGGATTATCTTTGTCCCTCTCTAGGTAATCTCTAGTTATCAAATCTTCAATTCTCTTCTTGATAGCTTTGACATCAGGCTATGGAGTATTCCAAACAAAATAATCAGCTCAGTAAAACTTGAACAACGAAATTAAAATTTAGAAGTTCATCCCTGAGAATACCTTGAACATACGTCCCAACTGCTCAACACACTCCATGACCAGTTGCTGGTAGCCCAATACTTTACGACTCTTCATAATACGCACAATTGAAGCATCTATAGCGTACCGCCTATCTTTGTCAACATCTTCAATTACCTTTTTCTTCTCATCAACAGGAGGGAGAGGTATCTGCATTCCCATTACAGCAATATCCTCACGGGGTCAGTAATGTAGTGCAAAAATTCATAACAGAAGGTTAACCTAACTCGTCCTTAACTGTACCTTGATCCTCCTCATTTTGTCAGTGAACTTAAAATTGAACTCAAAGACATCAGTCGGAGAAATTGTTTTGGTGCTTGGCTCCTTGTTGAGAATCTTGTACTTCGCACATGAAAGGGAATGAAGAAGCCGAACAACATCATCATCTGATAGGTTTAGTTGCGTCATGATTTCCTGATAACTCAATCTATCCGATGCATTAAAGAGCAGCAGAGCAGAAGCCTATGAAAAGGAAGAAGTCTCAGTCTCATTTTCTCATTGATAACATAATAATAATGTTTCCCATTAAGTAAGCCTATCTGATGGAAAAGAGTAAGCCAACCTGGTCAACTAACCTGATAAGTAGTGACAACGAGCTCAATAGTCTTTGGCTCAAATTTTCCATTTATATTGCAAGTTCCCAAAGAGTATATCCACGTAAGTTTCCTGTGCTTCGTTTTTGTTTGATAAAACTCCTTGAATACTTCAACGCACCTAACCTGATAATGCACAGCATAATATGAGTCAATGACAGGATGTTTGACAAGAAAATGATTCAAGTAAAAAGCATGCATCATTCTTCGCCCAAAGAGAAGAATTTCAGCAAGAGGAACAAGGGCCAAAACCAAGACAATTCAACTGCATAATGACAATTAACAGATTGATATGATATACCATTTCTGCTGGGAGGTTGAGATCAAAAGACTTGTAGCTAGGCCAGAAGCCAGTAGTCAAGACAGTCACCGTCAAGTCGATTCCTGGATTTGCTGCTGGATTGTTGCTCAAATACTCCTCAAAGCTGGCTTGATTTTCCCTTGCCAATGTCAAATCTGTCACCTATAGGAAGAGAAGAATGTCACAAGAGAACATAGCCTCAAATACAGCATAATTGAATGTGACCTTCTCCATAAAAAGAAGAAAAAAGCAGCATAACATCTTTTTTTGAGTCAAGGCTAACTTTGTATAAACAGAAACTCATCATCCAAGAGATAGATCTTACAACTCCCAATCAAATGGAATTTCCTCCTAGCGGACTGCCCAAAAGCAAAGAAAAACTTTATAAGTTACCTATGAAATCTACTAGATCTATGGTATCTCAACGCCCCCCCCCCCCCCCCCCCCCCCCAATTTCCTGTTTACACCAAAAAAGAAAAAAAATAAGCTAAGGCAAGGCAATGGATTTTAATCTTCTGGATATTGCAACTCTTGCCTTCAAAGCACCTGACATTTCTTTCTTTCAACACAAGATTGGTGGTTGAAAAAATACAGCATAACTGATCTGGATAGCTTACCATTCCCTCCATCTTTGATGTGAACTGGCCCCCACACTGCTGCTTCAACTTTGTAAGGATACTTCTTTCGTGTTCATCATTGGCACTCTTATCAAATAACAACCGCCGGGCTAGCTTTTTCCTGGAAAAGAAAACAAGAAACCATAAACTTGTAACAGAGAAGCTACTATCCAAGTAGTGGTTGAGATACGCAGTAGCAGTAACTCTACCTATAGAATTCTGCAAACAAGTCCTTGTCACTAATATATGCTAGCAGCTTTACAACCTGCAAGTGAGATCTATTATCAATTTTTTCCAGAACCAATAGTAACAAGAAAAAGCAGATGTTCTAGAGGAAACGAAGGGACCTATAGAGCAAGAGCTCACCTTCTCCAGCGTCTCTTCAATGGCTTCATCACTCAATTTCTCACTCCCGCCTTTCTTGAGAATATTGTCGCAGAATGTGGCAAGAAGTTCAGCACTTGAGCTACCAGCAACACCCTTGTTGCAGAAAAGCTCGAAAGCTTCTTTAAGCGCCTAGAAATTGACAAAGGGGACAGATATTAGCTATTTAACCTTAATGCACATAGTAGAACAATTAAATTAGACAACTGTCATGTGCTCCAATACGTACCTTGTGAAAAAGTGTGTGGTTTTGGAAACAGTTATTCACATATGCCATATACTTATCATGAAGCTCAATCACTTTCCGAACAAAAATCTGAAAAACTCTGAAGTAAATTAACCGCCAAAAATATATACAAGGATCAGATAACAGATTTACTAAGGGATCACCTGTTCCTGCAAACCAACCACATCTCTTTTCTCTGCCTGTTAAAGAACACTAGGTGATCAGAAAGAATGCATGACATTGAGTTATTTCTATTGAATGAAATCACAACAAATACCAGTCTCATATTTTAGACAATCGTCCCTAAAAAGGCGAAAATGAATTAATCCCGACATTGTTCTAACCAGCAGAAGGGTTACAGTTAAAATACAAAGAGGAAATGTAACAAAAATCATTTGTTGGTTCCCTAGGCAACTGCTTATGCTCTTTCTTTTAGGATAACTACAGAATTTGGTGGGGTTTCTGTTTCAAAGAAACTTTTACCATCACTTTGAAGTAACATTCCTAACCACCAAATTATTAATGATCATGTACAGAAGGTCAAATAAAGTAAATGAAACAAAACAATCACTGAGATGAAGTCAATCTTTGAGACTTCATGCTTTTGATAGAAAAGAGAAGATATGATGTTAACAAGAAATCTCTGAACAAACCTCATCAAAAGTGCAAATTGGAAAAATAAAACAAGCAGATAGCAAAGATGCTACCGATTGTGGTGGAGTCGTAAGTACTCCTTCATCCCCAACCAGGTCTTGGGTTTGAGTACTCCTGGGTACGGAGTATCCTTCGCTAGGGAGCGCTTTACACCCAATATGGGGCTCCCTGACGCGAATCCGGATTTAGTCTGGCTCCAGTGCAAGTACTGACACCGGGTGGGAAACCAAAAAGGAAAAAGTAAAAAGAATAGCAAGATGCTCTAATCAGCAACAAAATAGCTAGTCTCACAAATTGACAACTCAGGATGTGATACACTATATTATAGCGGTCATCTCCCCCTTTCAAGGGATTGCTTTTTCTGATAAAGGTCACTCAACTTGTTGTCACTCGCTTTTTTACTGAGTTTAGAATCACTTTTTACTTGATATATTGTGAAGCCGCATAAGCTTTCGAATGAATGGATTTTCCTTTCACTAATATTTATATTGAGAAGGAACAATCTCCCCAATCCCCTTTCTTCCAATTCATAATTGATAAATGTGTAAAATATGAAATTAAGGCTATCAGACCCTTGAATACAAGTAACCTGACATATTAAAATAGCAGAATGAAACTTCTGGTTTGACTTGTTCCATGTCAGTCAAAGTGTATAAACACCAAATAAAGAAGAACCAAAATTCTCAAGATCAAAGAGTTTGAAAAAAGGATAGATTGTACAAACCTTTTTGTTGCTAGCAGCATCTTCAGCCTGTTTGACCAAAGCTGTACCTTCAGCAGTAACATGCTGCATTCAGGGGGGGGGGGGGGGGGGGGAAGGATATATGTAAGTAACTTATAAGCATACAATCGATGCGAGGTCATGAGATCACAAACCTGCTTAAATATATTAGCCACAGGATCTAAGCCTCGAAGAATCTTAGAAAAGAGCCTATACATCCTTGATAAATCTTCAACCTGATAAAATCATGATTGGGTCAGTGACTGAAAAAAATTTCAAAATCATGGACATTAAGACGCTGCTAACTACCTTATCATCTCTTAGTAACGCATGGCACCCAGAGTGCTCCTTCTCAAGAAGTTGAGTGGCATACACAGACAACAACTCATGTTGCACTTTCTGTAGAAATGTGAGACTAGTAAAGTTGCAACTAATTTGAAGTTGATAGGCAAGATCCAGAAAAAAAAATATCTGAATAACAAAAGCTGAAATTGTCAATACAGGATGAAGTTAGAAACATCCTCCATCTTGAAGGCTAGAGTTCCAGTAAAGCAAAAAGATTAAGAGCTGGAATGAACCTCAAGCAACTTTGTCTCACTGCTTAAATGAAGATAGTGAGAGACCCTATCTTTCTCCCGTTTCAAGCACTCCTCGGCCTAAAGGAACGTTGACATGATTATGTAGGTTAACATATGGGCGTTAACAAGAAAAAGGACAAACAGAAGAAGCAACAGCGCAAGAGTGACAGAACAAGGGGTTGCATATGTGGTATACTAACTTTCAGCATATAATCTGGACATGAATCTTCAAGTATCCAGTTAGAAGCTTTGCGAGAATAATAAGCTGCGGTGTCCTTGAGCATTGCAGCTTCAAAATCATTCTCATAATAATCCATCGACCCCATTCCAATTTCAACAAATATATCTAGCACATTCTTCAGTAGAGCTCTGTCAATTTGCTCTCCCTCACGCTCTTGATCAATCTGGTTAGAGGAATGTTATACTCAATAATTAAAAGGAAAAAGGAAATGGTAATGAGAACTCAAAACTAGACCAAAGGGATACCAGAGATATAACAGCATCCCTGACTTTTCCATTCAACTCTTGGTAGACCTGAAATAGAAAACAGTTGCCAGTAAGATACTCCCTCGGTCTCAATCTATGTCCCCATTTATGTGATACTCTTTCTTTTTTAGTCAGTCCCAAAAAGAATGGCATCTTTCTATATTTAGTAACAATTAACTTCAAACATCCTATTTTGCCTTTGATGAAATGATTTATAGCCACCAAATTTCCAGGGCTTATCGTATACCATAAGTTTTAAAAGTTGTTCTTTTTCTATTAAACTCCGTGCCCAGTCAAACAACCTTCACATAAATTGGAAAGGAGGGACTAAATGATAACATCCTTTCCTAAAAGAACATGGCAGCAGTTGAGTATTGTTAGAATATGAATAGGAATAACATATTGAATTCTACTTGGAAAGGGATTGTAATCTAGTGTCCTATTAGGAATAGGATTGGAATGTAGTGTCTATAAATAGGGTCTCAATGTAATAATTTAGAGACAACAATTCAATAATATTTCTCTCCATTATTTCTCACATGGTATCATAGAAGGTTAGAAATATCAGAAAAGATAACTACGTCACCGTGCGTCAATTCCGGGGACTGATTTGAGTCAATTTTTATTTTGTGGGTTGTGTGAAAAATACACCACCACCAAAAGGATCGGAAAGATCAGGCGACAAAAACCCAACGAAAACCACGGAAAATTACCCTCCACGCGCCGCCACGCGCCAGCCGGAAACCAGAAATTCCGGCAAGATCTGCGTCACGCGCCGGCGCGTGAGCCCATCTCCGATCGATTTTTGAGTCGTTTCTTTTTCTGTTAGGGTCGCCGGTCTATTCTGACTCCAACCACTTGCTCATTTCCAGATTCCGACAATTATTTTGAGATTCCGACCGCCGGAACCCTACTTCCGGCAACATCAGTTTTTTTGGGGGGATTTTTTTTTGTTCAGAAATTCAAATGTGGTTCTTGGGATTTTCAAGTCAAATTCTCAAGATATCTTTTGGGCATGATATTTTATTTTTTTTGGCTACAAAAATATTGAAATTGAAAGTTCAAGTCCTATGATTAAATCTGCGCCCTTAATGAGAAGATCAGATAAATCAAACGTCCCAATCCATGAAGAATCGATGAGGGGAAGGTCGATTTGGA
Organism: Capsicum baccatum var. pendulum; assembly: GCA_030864225.1. NCBI lineage: Eukaryota > Viridiplantae > Streptophyta > Magnoliopsida > Solanales > Solanaceae > Capsicum > Capsicum baccatum. The sequence continues at coordinate 137,664,430 of CM061550.1, forward strand.
AGATCTCGTCCTAAGTGTAGTTATTGTAAAAGGCTTGGACATACTCGTGGAGTATGTTATTCTAGACCTAAGTGTAGTTATTGTAATAGGCTTGGACATACCCATGGAATATGATATTCTTTGCATGGTCGACCAACTAAAAATGCTCATATTGCTCAGTCTAACACCACAGGTGATCAACGGGTGTATTTATCTGATAAGGAATATAATGAGTATCTTCAGTATCAAGCAAGTAAGCATATATTTCTATCAATAGCCCCAACTGCACAATCTCCTACCTTTGGATCATGGGTTGTGGACTCAAGTGCTTCTGATCATATTTCTGGTGATAAATCACTTTTGTCTGATATTGTCTATTCACAATCTCTTCCAGCTATTACTTTAGCTAATGGAATTCGAACAGAGCCAAAAGGAGTTGGACAAGACAAACCCCTATCTTCTGTCACTCTAGACTCTGTTCTTTATGTCCCTGGTTGTCCTTTTAATCTTGCATCTGTTAGTCGTTTGACACGTGCCCTTGATTGTAGTATAACTTTTTTTATGATTCTTTTTTAATGCAGGACCGCAAAACGGGACAGACAATTGGCATAGGACATGAATCACAAGGCCTTTACCATCTTACCGCTTTAAATTCCTTCACAGCATGCTACGCTACAGATCCTCCCAATCTTATTCATAAACGTTTGGGACATCCTAGTCTATCCAAGCAACAAAAGATGGTGTCTAGTTTGTCTAGTCTATCCACATTAGATTGTAAGTCGTGTCGACTTGGGAAACACACCCGTGCTACATTTTCATGTAGTATTGAGAGTCGCTCAGAGTCTATTTTCTCATTAGTTCATTCCGATATTTGGGGATCTAGTAGAGTCAGTTCATCGTTAGGATTTCGTTACTTTGTTACTTTCATCGATGATTTTTCAAGATGTACTTGGGTTTACTTAATGAAAGATCGTTCCAAGTTTTCTCTATATTCAAAAGTTTTTGTGCTGAAATACAAAATCAATTTGGTGTTCCTATTCGTACTTTTCGTAGTGATAATGTCTTAGAATACTTATCCTCCCAGTTTCAGGAGTTTATGACTCATCAAGGAATTATTCACCAAACATCATGTCCATACACCCCTCAGCAGAACGGTATAGCAGAAAGAAAAAATAGGAATCTCATTGAGACTGCTCGCACTCTTCTCATTGAAACACATGTTCCACTGCATTTTTGGGGCGATGCGGTCCTCACATCCTGCTATGTCATTAACAGAATTCCATCATCTTCGATCCAGAATAAGGTTCCCCATTCCATACTATTTCCTCAGTCACATCTCTACTCTATCCCCCCTCGTATTTTTGGGAGCACATGTTTTGTTCATAACTTAGCCCCAGGAAAAGATAAATTAGCCCCTCATGCTCTCAAATGTGTCTTTCTTGGTTACTCTTGAGATTAAAAAGGGTATCGATGCTATTCACCTGATCTGGGTCACTATCTTATGTCCGCTGATGTCATATTCTTTAAATCTCAACCTTACTATACATCTTCTGATCATCTTAATATCTCTAACCCATACCTCCAATCTTACCCACACCAATCTTGGAGGAATCTACAGTTACTTCTCCATCTCCAGCCATAGTGCCACCACTATTGACTTATCACCGGTGCCCACGTCCAGTATCAGTATCAGTCCCAGATGATTCATGTCCTATGCCTGACGCTTCCCCTACTGCGGACCTGCCTCTTCCTAGTCAATTAGTTGCACTTCAAAAAGGTATAAGATCCACTCGTAATGCTAACCCACATTATACTTTCTTGAGTTTTCATTGTTTGCCATCACCCCATTATGCTTTTGTATCATCTTTGTCCTCTATTTCCATTCCTAAGACTACAGGTGAAGCACTTTCCTATTCAGGATGGAAACAGGCTATGATTGATGAGATGTCTGTTTTACATACGAGTGGTACTTGAGAGCTTGTTTCGCTTCCAGGTAAATCTACTGTTGGTTGTCGTTGGATTTATACAGTCAAAGTTGGTTCAGATGGTCAGGTTGATCGGCTGAAGGCTCGCCTTGTTGCCAAAGGATATACACAAATATTTGGGCTTGATTATAGTACGAATCTGGGTGTTTTCCTCTGTTTTCCTTCTGTTTTCTTTTTCTTTTACTTATGGCTGCCGTATTTATGCTGTATTTATGTTATGCATGTTATGTTATGTAATCTTGTAACCTTGTTCGGTGCTTTACTTTGTATTTGTGTGGTATCTTGTGTCTTGAGTCGGGGGTCTATCGAAAACAGCCTTTCTACTTCTTTAGAGGTAGAGGTATAGACTGCGTACATCTTACCCCCCAGACCCCACCAAGTGGGAATACACTGGGTTTGTTGTTGTTGTTGTTGTTGTTGATTATAGTGACACTTTCTCTCCCATGGCTAAAATAGCATCAGTCTGTCTTTTTCTCTCTATGGCTAGCGTTCGTCATTGGCCTCTTTATCAGTTGGACATTAAGAATGTTTTTCTGTATGGTGATCTTGAGGAAGAAGTTTATATAGAGCAACCACCTGGTTTTGTTGCTCAGGGAGAGTCTAGTAGCCTTGTATGTCGATTGCGCAAGTTACTCTATGGTTTGAAATAATCCCCTCGAGCCTGGTTCGTAAAGTTTAGCACAGTTATTCAGGAGTTTGGCATGATTCGTAGTGGAGCTGATTATTCAGTGTTTTATCGCCATTCTGAACCAAATCTGTGTATTTATTTTGGTGGTTTATGTTGACGATATTGTTATCACTGGCAATGATCAAGATGGTATCACTAACTTGAAGCAGCATCTCTTTCAGCATTTTCAGACTAAAGACCTTGGCAGATTGAAATACTTTCTAAGGATTGAGGTTGCTCAGTCCAGCTCAGGTATTGTTATTTCTCAACGCAAGTATGCTTTAGACATTCTTGAGGAAACAGGAACGATGAGATGTCGACCCATTGACACTCCTATGGATCCAAATGCTAAACTTCTGCCACGCAGGGGGAGCCACTTAGTGATCCTGGCAGGTATAGGCGGTTGGTTGGAAAATTGAATTATCTCACAGCGACTAGACCTGACATCTCTTTTCCTATGAGTGTTGTAAGCCAGTTTATGACTTCCCCCATAATAGTCATTAGGATGCAGTTGTTCGAATTTTTCGATTTATAAAGTCATCTCCAGGTAAATGACTACTCTTCGAGGATCGAGGCCATGAGCATATCATTGGATATACAGATGTTGATTGGAAAGCATCACCCTCTGATAGACGTTCTATATCTAGATATTGTGTTTTAGTATGAGGAAATTTGGTATCCTGGAAGAGTAAGAAACAGAGTGTGGTTGCTTGATCTAGTGCCGAAGCAGAGTATCGAGCAATGGCTGCAGCAACTTGCGAACTAGTTTGGATCAAGCAATTGCTTAGAGAATTAAAATTTGATGAAACTTGTAAGATGGAACTTGTATATGATAATCAGGCAGCCCTTCATATTGCATCTAATCCAGTGTTCCATGAGAGGACCAAGCACATAGAGATTGATTGTCACTTTGTCAGAGAAAAGATACTCTTGGGAGATATTATTACAAAATTTGTGAAGTCAAGTGATCAACTTGCAGATATTTTCACCAAGTCCCTCACCAGTCCTCGTATTAATTACATTTGTGACAAGCTTAGTACATATGACTTGTATGCACTAGCTTGAGGGGAGTGTTAGAATATGAATAGAAATAACATATTGAATTCTACTTGGAAAGGGATTTTAATCTAGTGTCCTATTAGGAAAAGGATTGGCATGTAGTGTCTATAAATAGGGTCTCAATGTAATAATTTAGAGACAACAATTCAATAATATTTTTCTCCATTATTTCTCACAAGTATCTTGTCAAAATGAAAACTAAATTCTGAAAGAGGCAAGAACCAGAAAATAGAGAATAAAATCAATATACAAGCCATAAACTGAAGTTCGTGCTTTAACCAAGGAATCAGCCAATCAGGTGAAGATGTTTTAATAAATGCCCACAAATGCCCACAGAAGAAAAATTATTAAAAGAGAACCATAAATTACCAGATCTCGGAAGCAAGTTAGTCCAACTTCATTAAGCCCCGGTAGAGATCTCCGGGCAATGAAATAGCGATCAAGATAATGGAAGAATCGCGATAACCATCTGACCATCACCTTATGGTTTGACCACCTTTTTACCAGCTCTCGCAACATGAACTCGTCATGTTTTTCTCTCAAAGAAGGCAATACCTATTTCAGAAAAAGTGCAACTGAATTGTAGTATTGAAATATAGAGAATGTCAGGAGATAATTATCTGGAGAAACAAAAAATTAGGTGAATGAACTTTAAGCCAAATTTGAGTTTTCCATCATTTTAAACTCAGCTAAATTGCATGCCTAAATAAACATACAAAAAATCCATGGAATTTAGTTGTGTTTTTGTAACTTCTCTCCACTTGCCCCATACCTTTTTCTTATTATTATATGGAATGAAGAAGCAGCATGAGAAGCTTCTAAATTCAAATCTTATACAACGTAAGTCCACTTTTAAAATCAGTTTTAACAATAGTGTGAATGAAATCTAAAAATAATACACTTCTGGGGAAAACAGTGTCTGAATTACAGTCAGATCCTAAAAGACCTGTTGATACTTGCACATGGATCCTTCTTAAATAGAAACATAGAGGGCACCAAGAAAACTACCCGTTCTAAGCCCTCTATATATACATGCCTAAAATCGAAACATAAAAGAGGCAACAAAGGGCTCACCAAACTAATGATTTTCCTTTCCTTATTAAAGAAATCATTTTATAAGTTCCAAAAATTCCAGAATGATACATAGAGAACAGACAATCCAGAATAGTACATAGATATAGCAAACATCAAAGAAAAATTGATAATAATACTTCTTCAACTCTTATTCTTCCTGTTTTATTGCAGTACATCATTTAATTGCTACTAAAGTGAAATGAGAATGAGAACTGCAGCTACCCTTACCGTTGTTGTGATATATTCTTCAAAAGCTTCACGATATTTGTCATACAGCTGTTGAGAATAATCATGTGGGGGCTTCTGAGTACACATGTTGTAAATTGTCCTGTTAATAGACTTAAGGAAATGAAAGGTGAATCAAATCCAAGCTATCCACACCTCTAACATGTGGAAGTCTAAAAGCCAAAAGGATACGTATACAGCATCATATAGTCCTCTGAGCTGAACTGAGGCTCGGGCATCCCTTCTAGAATGTTCTTCAGCTTTGTAATGCCCCTTTGCATGAAGTCCCATCCATGTTCTAGATTGATTGTGGAACGCTGGTTCATTGTGATTTCAATATCTTCACAATTCAACAGAATGCAACCCTACTGAAATTTCAAACACCTGTGGAGTTGCATGTTCCCAAACTAAATTACATCACAAACTAAACTCAACGAAAGCTAGTAAGAATATCAAGCAATTTTTAAGCCATCAGAAAATCAAATCACAGTAAAACTTGACTTCTTGCTGAGAAGAGATGAACATATGAAAGGAAGAGTGTTCTTATTAAATCCCAAAAAGCCGATGTCGGACAGGCTACAAACATGGCTTTATTCTTGATATATGGAGCAGAATACTTGGGTTTCAAGGATTCAAAGTGAGGGGCTATTAAGAAGTAATGCATGCTAGAATTGCACAAGTACATTGAGCCATTTCTGGGTCTCACTATAGAAAGGGTAGTATAATATGACTAAGAATCAAGAACACGAAACAGGATTACATGTTGGAGGCTTAAAACTCGAGCAACACGAAGAGAAGAGAAGAAGATAAAGTAACACCAAGAATAGAATCCACTATAACTCGGACATCAACAGCAGAATTGCATAAAAGAAATCAATCAAAGTTCACCAACTGGAAGTAGTCCGAATTACCACAGTTATCGATGCCCTTATTTGCAAATGTAGTGCATTTTTTATTGGTTCAATATGATCTTGGTTATTCTTTACCACTCTAAATTAGATATTTAGTTGTGTGTATAAGACTTTCAGTATAATGTATTATCGAGAACAAATGAACCATATATTTGACTAAACGAGTCCAAATCCAAAATTCTAGAAGTGTTGAGATAAGCCTAAAGTAAAAATATTAAAGAAACAGGGAATATCACCACGTCACAACAAAAAGAAGCCTTAGAGAGAGAGAGAGCCCACAAGAGTACAATAAGGTGCAGCAGAGACTACCTACATTGAGCCGAAAGGAAAACCCTAATTAATTACCTCATTCGTTATCGATATTTACTTGCCAAAAAATCATCTATGTTGGATGTTTCATAACTACACAACCCACAAGCAGCATTCAATTACTCATGTGAGCTTACTACTATTCATGCTTATTTCTCTGTGAAAAGGAATTCTACTCTCATTTCTATTACCAGATTATTTCAGCAATTTTCTTGCAAGCTCTTAACGTCCTTTGTGTGGAAAAACTGCTGTTATTAGACTAGTACCACACGTTAACAACATTTTGGTGGCATGAGACATGTCTGTTGGTATCATATGATATATCTCAAAGCACATTTAACATTTAACATAACTGATTGATTCCTAACGATCCTGACTTGAATCCAGGAGACCCTGACTTGATAGAGAATCCCAAAATGAACCAACTTTCCAACCAAGTTGTTGCTAGGACCCAAATAAACTAGAGTTACCAAAATTGCACACTTTTCCCTAAAAGACATGAACCGTTGCTCTTACAATTTTGTTCGGGTTCCACCAAAAAAAAATTGTAAACATTTTCCTATAAATGCATATCATGTCATACTTATTCTAAAAGGGGAGTCCCTTAGTGTAAAGTTAGTTTACAAAATACCCTTTAAAAGTTCAACGACCAATTTACCCTCAACGTAAAAGTAAAATTACTCGTCAATACATTCAGAGAACTCAGCCATTGCTCCATTTATTCTGAAACAGTTTGTTCTTTCATTGGGATATCTGATTACATTAAAATCACCTCCCACCACCCAATGCCCTGCATCCCCCAACTCAATATGGCTCCCCCACCCCCCACCCACAAACCCGAACTCTCTTCTTTCCACTTTTTTACATTCTACATATACTGCTGTCACAAACCAAAAGAAATCAGAATTTTCACTTGACATTTTACATGTTATGCTTTGTTGCCATGTTCTACCATTTCCCCTTTCCAAACTCTCAGTGCCATATGATAATATTTCCCCCTCCCCCTCCTCCCCCCGGCTACCATTTGCCTCCAAATGTATCTCTCCCACCCATCTATTATCTCAGATACTATCTATGAGTCTATCTATATTTCCCCCCAACTTTTTTTCTACCGAAATAACATCTACATCCCATTGATTAATCAGATTCCTTACCACCCCCCTCTGTGTTTTCTCACTAAGCCCCCTCACATTCCAAGACACAATCTTTAGCCTCATCTATGCATAATGGTTAGTTTCCTCCCACTGGTTCTAGGTTCATCATCCTTGAATTCCATATCGAAGATTAGATTCCTGAGCTGTTTTGGGATTGTGTTGTTATTACTATTTGAGGATTTGCCCTTTACTGCATGTCTCTTCAAGTATCTCTTTTGATCCAGCTTCATGTACAAAGCATAGGCCTCTTTTTCACATCCCCTGAAAGCTGCTCCAAAGGCTTGCCCTAATTTGATCACATTAAGGTGTACCCAGATTGTAGCCCTCGTCTCTATCATTTCTACTGTAAGATTTTCTTCTAGGGTCAAAGGTTCTGGTTCATTGTATGTGACCATCTGATTCTCGAAAGTTTCCAGGAAGGAAGAACCTCCTCTGCTCATGCAGTAACTATCTTTGTCCCCCTTCAATAGCCATGACATCTCCTTCTTGAGTCATGTCCTCTGTCTGAGTCTCCTCTGCTCATGCAGTAACTATCTTTGTCCCCTTCAATAGCTACGACATCTCCTTCTTGAGTCAATTGGGAAGGATTTAATCACATTCTAAGTCTTTTCCCTTCCTGAACTACAGAATAGCATGGGTTCGGAAAACTTTTTGTTTTCTCTGTTATCATTATTCAGTAAGAAAGTCATCTGTTACTAAATCAAATGTGAATGTAATGATCTCATCTATAAGAAAAAATTATACATTTATATCCATTATCAATTGAAGTCTGGCTTGGCCTTTCTAGGCAATTCTTTCTACTAGATAAGTTCCTCTACTCTACCGCAGATCTGTTAAACATTTTTCTTTGTTTAACAAAATCATTTTTTTCCTGTCTAGGAGTATTTTTTATCCCCTTTTTTGCTGAGAAAGACCCTCACTTTCTTTATTCTTATTTTTATTTCTTTCTGTATATGTGCATAGATGCCAAAGCTTTGCATGTGCTTCTTGATGATCTTTTCTTGTGTGATTTTTCTCTTATACTTGACTTACGAATGTATGGGGTTGTCTTGTGTCTTGGACATGTGAAATTGCGGTGATTAGGTGTTGCTTTCTTCTATTTTGTGTAACTGTTTTCTTACACTGTGTTTGTATCTTATTACCCATCATTTCATAATGTACTATACTGTAAATTGTTTCCTAGAATATTTGATATATTAATAGAAGCTATGTAGGAAAAGGTTATACAGATCTAACTGACCGTGTACAATTATAAATTACCTTATTACCTGAATTAGAAAACGATAGCACTAAAGAAATGTTTATTTCTCCCCTTAAAATGAAGGATGTCTTTTCAACTTCATTTGATGGCAATCCCAGTAGAAATTTTCTTTCCAATGACAACAACTATACATCGAACAAGATTACCTTTCATCTGCTGGAGTTGTACTTTCTCCTTTAAATTTCGTGCAACTCATCGACCACTAATTCTGATTAATTTATATTGCTTTAAAATGTTTCTACATTAGCATGGGAAACACGTGCATTACCCGTGTCCAACACTAGTAAACACATAAAACTGAGAATACAAAAAGCACACATCTAACACACTGAAAACTGAAAAGTATGCAAACACTAAAATTTCAGGCAGTTAAGAAATAAAACAAACTAATGGAATCAGTGTTCCGTATTGAATTGCTAGTTTACCCATCAGTTGCAACAAACGAGGAACCGGAAAATCGAACTCAAACACTACCAGTAATGAACACTAAACATCCACTAAACCTAACCACAGAAGCACAAAACACTCATGCTCTGAATCATTAATCAATTGTAGAGAAACCCAAAAAAAAAAAAAAAGAACCTCACAAGTGACAACAGCATAAAACTAGTCCATCAATCACAGCTGCCTGTGAAGATCGCTAAATAAACCACAACAAAAAAACACAATTTCAATAACAACTCGTAACAAAATCAATAACAGAATCAATCTGAAGCAAATGAAGAAGCAATAAAACCAAAAATATACATGTACATCGAATCGGAGCTGATAATTTAACGGGAAAATATACCTGTGATGCCACCAGAGAGAGAAGGAATACGCCGGAAAAGTGATCGGAGAGTTTAGAGCCAATGAAGGCAAGAGAAGAAGCTGGGAGGAAGCATTGATGAGAGGAAGAGAATCGGGTGAGATGTGAATCTCTTTCCCCTTTTATGTGTTTTTCCTCTTTCCTCCAAAACCTCCCTCTTACTTCTAACTATTTCCATTTTTGCCGCGATAATTTGTTCTTTTTCCTTTTTCATTGCGGGTTAATGGTAAATCTACCCTTAGTATTTCTGATTTTTTGTACATTTTCATCTCAAGTGCTTGAATAAAGCAGAGGGTGCACATTACTCGCTTCCTATCTTCTTTCATTTAAAAAAAAGGATTTATTTTAATTTGATATAGAGTATAACAATAATATAAAATTTTTAAATCTTTTCATCTTAAATTAAAGATGTATCAAATATATTGAAATATATCAAAATATTTTTAAGTTGTAATTTTAAATATGTCAAGTAGAAAATTAAAATGTTACTAAAAATAAAAAGAAAAGATCATTCAATTTTGAAACGGACTAAAAAGAAAAGTATATTATTCTTTTTTAAATGAAAGGAGTAATTCGTATGTAATTGATACCAAATATTTGTGGTTCTTACTAGATTTAGAAGAGGAAGTTACGAGAGTAAAAAGAGAAAGTAAAGCTTGTTTGTGAACCTCATAAAAAAAGGATATCGTTTGCTGATGAGGATAGAAATATATTATTTAATCTTGCTCGATTGATACTAAAAAAAATATTCTTACTCGATTGATACTAAAAAAAATGTACATATACTTCACTATTAACCGAAGATTACAGGAATATGAATTAGAGATAATTCAGTGGGAAAAATAAATAAGTGTACGATTGGGTACTCAACCAGATTGTTATTTTGCAATACCCTGGACCTTTTCGTCACCTGATTAAAACTCAACTTGCTATAGTTTTTTTTTTTTTCTTGCTAAGGTTAGAGTAACAAAATTCCAAAATTGTTTGTTTCTTTTGAGTAACTGAAATAATAGTTCAAACTAGATTATCAATTTGGCAAGTCCCTATGAATATGATATGTGGATTCGAAATTGTATAAGTATTATCTATATGACTGTGTATACTTGTATGTGCGTTGACCTCAATAAATATATTTTATATTCGATAAAATTATAATCTAATTTATTTTAATAATATTTAAAACTTTGAAATCAATCAAAATTTTGGTTATTTGAATTATTAAGTAGTCTTAAAATCTAGAATCTTAAATCAATTGAAATATAGATTAATTATGCACATGCAACTGAATAGCAAAATTAAAATATCTTTAATGTCAATCTTTTTTTAATTATATAAATTTTATGCACTTGCAATAATAATCAATCTTCCCATTGAAATTGTAGATTGATTCAAATTTCACGCACCATTGAGCTGCACAAAACATCAGTCTCCCGTAAGTTATTTTAACTTTCTTTTATCACATGAATTATCTACCGAAGATTATTATGTCTATGTCAATAAAGAATTAGTTATTTTTAATCCCAAACCACGAAGTAATCGATCGAGTAGATTTTATTGGGTAATTTAGCTTTGTGTTTATTAAATAAACGTGATTTTTTTGTTTTTTCATACATAAAAATTATTCTACTTTAAGGGGTCGTTTGGTGTAAGGAATAAAATAAATAATCTCCGGATAAAATTTTAGTGCCTCTGTGGGCGATGAATTTTATTAAATTTAAATCCGTTTAAAATTTAGATTATATTAAATTTAAAATATATTAGTCATAAATAAATATTGCGGATTAATATAATTAAATTAATTATTTAAGTCCAAACACTTTTTTTTGGGTTTAATTTGGTATTTTATTGATTAATGGGAAATAAAACAAACACTAATAGTTTTACAATAATGGACCAACCCATCATAAGATCTACAGCCCAAATAAGATGTTGAAAATAAACAAAAAAAGGCCCATCCCGACAATGATCCAAATCTGTGACCCGACCTTCTTTGTTCATTACATATACCCGTAAAACAAGGGTTTTTGTTTTCTAACATCAGTTTGACACTTCTACCACAACCTGAAGAAATGTTGTCTTCTCCGATAGTGAACCTGAGCTTCCTCTTAAAATTGTTGTGGATCATTAACTATGTGCCATGGATTTTTGGTGAAATAGCTCGCATTTCAGCTATCAAAAGAAGGTACCTCATGCTCTTCTCACTACGTCTTCCAACTAAATCCAATTCATTATTCAAATTCTGATGATTTCCAGCTATGCTCTCCGGCTGTTGGGAATATCAAGTGTTTTTGGTGCTTCATTGATGGGTTTGAATTTAAATAAGGTCCAATATTTATTGGGCTATTCCATTAATTTGGGCTACAAATGATGGACCATTTTGCAAAGCCCAAAATGTTATCTTATTCTAGAGCCCAAAATGAACGTCATGTGTCAAATGACGTGGCATGCCAAGTCAAGTGAAGGAGCCAATAGGATCATGCCACATGTCAGAATGATGCAGTAGGCCTAGTGAAATCAAAAGCTCATAAAAAACGTCAAGTCACTTGAATTTGATTGGTCAAGAGAAGTCCATCTTCATTATGACTCTTCCCTTTTCCACAACTATAAATAGGAGTCTTATAATTCAAAAAAAAGAACCAAGAACTCTAACAAAAAGCAAGAGAAAGCTCGTGGATCAAACGCTATAATTTTTCTACAAAGCTCAAGCATTCAAATCCAGTTCATCAAGATTTAAGATCAAGACCGCAAGCTCAAAAGCCCTTGAATTCAATCACGAGTCAAGATCAAGTCCATCAATCAACAAATCAAGTTCAAATTCAAGATCAAGCTTTACGCCCTTGAATTTGTATTTGAAAAGGCGAATTAGAGGATTCATAGAGATTATAACACTCACATTGAAATCAATAAAATAATTGTTGTAATATTTTTCTTGTCTCAGTTATTATTATTTCTCAACTCAAAATTTTACCGTCCAATAAATTCTGGCTCGCCCAGTGGGACAATCTCTACCTCTTATCTCAAACTTTTCAACTTCAAAGTTTAAGAACAACGAAATGACTTCCAAGAAGGTCAATTCTCAATCAACTGCTTCCAAGGCTGCTGATTCCAAATTTTTTGCTGAAGTAAAGAGCATTTTGGGTGTTACTTTTGGAAGTATTAGAGTTGTCACAAGGAACAAGGCGAGTATGCTAGGACAATAAATGTATCAAGTTTTGTTCGCTCCAACTCCAATCTTCGGATCTTCAACCCCAAAAGGAATGAAGTCCAATGCAAGTGTTTCAGAAGGAGAGAGCAACGTAGTAGAAACACTTAAGAAGACATTTGCTCTACTTGAGCACTTTGGTTCAAAATACTTTGGTGTAAAGAACTATGGTCGTTCAACAAATGCATCATCTCCACTTACACAGCATAAGCTGAGCACTTCTAAGATCAATTTACGCGATAATCCATGTTACTCCAACGTCTCTAGTGATCATACAAGCAATGGCGATTGATGTTTTGTCTATGGAGAGCAACTTGCGAATCTGACAAAGACAATTGAGGGTCTGACCAAATATGTTCAGAATCAAGATGCTCGAATTGATAAGTTAGTGGACAGAATGGATGGCTTAATAGACGGAGAGCTTAGCCATGCAACTGGGAAAGCTCCGGAAGGTCATGAGACAGAATATCCTGGAAAACAAGCACCACCAGCTAAGGAGGTACAAGTTTCTTCTGAGGGAATGATCTCGATTGATCAGTTGAAATAATTTATTAAAGGGACTCTCAAAGATAAGTATGATATTATCATCAAATCTTCCCTGACATATGCCAAGCCTTACACTGTAAGAATTGATAGCTTCAAAATGCCTGCCAGCTATCAACCCCCCAAATTTCAATAATTTGAGGGCAAAGGGAAACCAAAACAACATGTCGCACACTTTTTTGAGACATGTAATAATGCTGGAACTTACGATGACTATCTTGTCAAACAATTTGTTCATTCCCTAAAGAAAAATGCCTTTGATTGGTATACGGACCTTGAGCCTAACTCTATAGATAATTGGGAGCAATTAGAGCATTAAGTTCCTAAATTGCTTTTATAGCACAAGACGTACAGTGAGCATGGTAAAGCCTATCCTCATAATGAGTGATCCAGAGTTAACATCCTGCCTATCCTCATAATGAAGAAACTTTGCATCGCTACTGATGAACTGGCCGAAAGCCGTTTGATGATCCAAGGCTTCAACTAAGGGGGCCAGAGGGCCATGGGATCTATCAAGTTGGGGATTCATATAGATGATTTTTGATCAAATGCATTGATGCATGTGATTGATGTCCAAACTTCATACAATATATTACTTAGTAGGCCTTGGGTACACGAGAATAAAATTATCTCGCCCTCTTACTATCAATGCTTAAAGTATCTCGAAGGCGGAGTAGAAACAAAGATAGTAGTCGATAATAAGCCATTCACTGAAGCTGAATTATACTTTACTGACGCAAAATTCTACTTGAAGAATTATGTCATAAATGAGAAAAGGATTGAGAATATCACCAAGACCAAGTATGATGATCTTGAATCTAAGAAGGTCGCAGTGACTATCAAAAAATTTGCCACCAAGAAATCTCTCTTCACTTCAACTAAAGAAAGCACCGCATTCACAAAAAAAAGGCAACTTCTGTTCTCCGTTACGTACCAATGATAAAGAAAAAGAAAGATCACCCATCTGATGCCCAAGATAATGTATTAAAGGGGATAACTCTACCTATCAAACAAATTGACGTAATAAATTCATCCTTAAGGCTACTTAAAAAGGATGTAGTTCAAAATTCGCCACAAGATATGACACTTCCCATAAGCGTACAATAGAAGGCTTATCCAAATACTTATAAACTATTTGTAAAGGCTGGATATAATCCTAATGAGCCATCAAGATTGGGCAAACTTCTATCAAAAGGTATAACCATGCAGGCACGTAAAGGCCTAAGATATACGCAGCCACCTCTAATTCGCATCTCCATAAGAAGAGCGGTTAGTAACAACATCACTGTGGAAAAGAAGTCTACTGCATCCAGCAAAAGGTCTTATGTCTTTAATCGATTAGGAGAACCAATAGGTTGGGTCCACTAAATACCAAGAAAAGTAGCAAGCACCAGAGAAGTTGTCTAAACACAACAAGATACTCTTTACATAAGATCCAGAAATATTTCCAAAGTTTGATTCCTTCTATAATGAGGCGACAGATGAAACTGGTGGTTTCATGCAATGAGGTGTTAAAATCTAAGCCTCATACTGTGGTTTATACCAAAAAGCGTGAGAAAGATGAAGAAAGTGTTGGCTCCTTATATCCTGTTATAACCCAAAATAATAATGATATCTCATCTTAAATAAAGGTTGACAAGGAGATAGAAGATATTTTTTGGCGTTACCACGTATCCATCAATGACGATGATCTGCAAGAGGAGTAAGATGCTGGAGATGCTCCGTTGCAACTTGAAGGAGTGAAAGATACAACAGATTCTTTAAAGAAAGTTAATCTTAAAACCAATGAATACCCAAGACCAACTTACCTAAGTGTATTTCTAGAAATAAATGAGAAAATTTCTTATATGGATATAATCAAAGAATATATAGATGTCTTCACTTGGAGTTATAAGGAAATGCCTGGCTTAGATCCAAAAGTAGTAGTCCATCAGTTGGCGGTCTAGAATGGTGCTCGTCCTGTTAAGCAAGCGTAGAGGCTCTTTAGGCTAGAGTTGGTTCCATTGATAAAAAATGAGGTCAATAAAATCAATGAAGCTGGATTTATTTATAAATTTAAATACCCCACATGGATTTCAAGTATTGTTCTGGTACAAAAGAAGAATGGCTAAATCAAGTTTATGTCGACTTTTGGGATCTCAACAACGCATGTCCTAAAGATGATTTTCCAATCCCCATACCAGAACTGGTGATTAATGCCATTACTAGTTAAGAGGCAATGTCTTTCATGGATGGTTTATTGGGCTACAATTAAATCCGTATGGAACCAAAGGATGAAGAACTCACTATATTTTGTACGCCTAAAGGTATATTTTGTTATAAGGTGATGCCTTTTGGTTTAAAGAACATTGGCGCCACTTATCAAAGGGCTATGCAAAACATCTTTGACGGCGTACTCCATAAAAGTGTTGAATGCTATATGGATTATTTAGTAGTAAATTCAAGTAAGAGAGACGACTACTTAAAAGACCTAAGAATGGTATTCGAGTTACTTCGAGGGTATCAACTTAGGATGAATCCATTGAAATATGCCTTTAGAGTTACTTCTGGAAAGTTTCTTGGCTTCATTGTATGACACCAAGGAATTGAAATTGATCAAGCCATGGTCGACGAAATTTTGAAGATGCCTGAGCCTCAAAATATTCATGAGTTAAAAAGCCTACAGGGAAGGCTAGCATATTTAAGAAGGTTTATCTCGAACCTAGAAAATGTCAATCATTTAGCCGTCTCATGAAGAAGGATATTCTTTTTGAATGGGACCTTGTAGGAGGTCCTTTGAAAGTATCAAATCATACATAATGAAGCCTCCAATTCTTGCGGCATCCATACCTGGAAAACCATTGATACTCTATATCGCGGCACAAGAAAGGTCAGTTGAAGCACTATTGGCTCAAGAAAATAGTGAAGGCAAAGAAAATTCTCTTTACTATCTGAGCAAAATGATGACACTAAATGAGCTAAAGTATTCTCTGATCAAGGAGTTATGTTTGGCATCAGATTTTTCAATCCAAAAGATGAAATACTACTTTCAATCTCATGTTGTTCATCTTGTGTCTAGGGCAAATCTCATCAAGTTTGTAATGTTGAAACCAGTCCTCAGTGATCAACTTACAAGGTGGTACCTCCAATTTCAATAGTTTGAGATTGTGTACGTTCCCCAAAAGGTTGTAAAGGGACAATCATTGGCTGACTTTTTGGTAGACCACCTGATACCTGATGACTCGGAACTGACCGATGAACTTTCTGACAAAGATGTAATGGTTATTGAAGCTAGACCTCTGTGAAAGATAAACTTTGATGGTATCGCACATCAAGATAGATCTGGTGCTGGTGTGGTGTTCGTCACTCCATAAGGAGAGGTCATCCCATACTCTTTTATCCTAATAAATTGTTGCTTTAATAATGTTGCTTAATATCAGACGTTAATACTTGAACTTGAGATGGTTGTCGACATGAAGTAACTATAATTACAAGTTTTTGGTGACTCCTAATTGGTGGTCAAGCAACTTTTGGGAAGCTATTAAGTCAAAAAGCCTGAGCTAAGACCATATTATGAATATGCACAAAAGTTAATGGGATGTCTTAGAGAAGTGACACTCCAGCACGTACCAAGAAAAGAAAATAAGTTGGCCTCAACCCCAACTCTGTCGAATCAGACACAAGTTACTATTTGCCAAGAATGAGTAGTACACCGCTGAGTGAGGGTGAAGATGTAGAAAATAAAGTTGAGCACCTCGTCACCGTATCTGAAGCTATAAAGGAAGATTGGAGACAACCTATCATTGACTACTTATGTTATGAGGTACTTCCAGAGGATCCAACGAGAAGGACTGACATTCGTCGTCATACACCTCGCTTCCTTTACTATAAAGACACATTGTACAGAAGATCATTTGAAGGAGTACTCTTATGGTGATTGGGAGAGGAAGAAGCAATTCAAGCTTTGCAAGAAGTGCACTCAAGAGTTTGTGGATCGCATCAGTCTGGACAGAAGCTCTATTTTCACATAAAAAGGATGGGATACTATTGGCCAACGATGGTGAAAGATTGCTTGGCCTATTATAGAAGATGCAAAGCTTGTCAATTCCATGCAAACTTCATACATCAACCTCCTGAAGTATTGCACCCAACTGTAGCATCCTGGCCATTCAATGCTTTGGGAATGGATGTTATTGGGCCACTATCAAAATCTTCTGGTGGACACTTATACATCTTGGCCGCGATAGATTACTTCATAAAATGGGCTAAAGCTGTTACTTTTAAAGAAGTAAAGAAAAAGAATGTTGTGAATTTCATCTACCGCTTTGGAATCCCTCAATATATAATAAACGATAATGGAAATCCATTTGATAACAAACTGATGAATAAGATTTGTGATCTTTGTGGTTTTAAGCAGCGCAAGTCTTCTATGTGTCATGCTGCAGTCAATGGTCTAGCCAAAGCATTTAATAAGACGTTGAAATCGTTTGAAGAAAGTCGTCTCCAAGTCCAAATGATATTGGCATGAACGAATGGAAGAAACTTTATGGGCATATAGAACGACTTATCGTACTCCAATGCAAGCAACTCCATATGCTCTTACTTTTGGAGTTGAAGCAGTCCTGCCACTTGAGCATCAAATACCTTTTTTAAGACTAGCTATTCAATAAGGACTCACCAATGAATAAAATAATAAGTTACGTTTTACGGATTTAGAAGCTCTTGATGAGAAGAGGTTGGAGGCTCAACAAAATCCTGAATGTTATCAAGCCTGTTTATCTTGTTCTTTCAACAAAAGAGTTCAATTGAGGTGCTTCCAAGTTGGAGATCAAGTTCTTGCAGTAAAAATGCCCATTATTACTTCTCGCAAGTCTAGGGGAAAATTTACCCTAAAGTGAGATGGACCATATGTTGTATAAAAGACATATTGAAATGGTGCTTACAAGTTTGTTGATGCAGATGGCGTGAAGACTAGCCCTATCAACGCCAAGTTCTTAAAGAAGTACTATCCTTAAAGGAAGAAGACACTCCTTAAGGTACGAGTATAAACTGAATGTTCACTCCTAGCCCATAAGAGTATAAACTATGTATGGCTTAAGAAAAAAAAGTCCGCTAGGTTGAAAACCTCAAAAGAGGCAGCCTAGGCAAAGTTAGGACTCTAAAAAACACTCACCAAGAACTACGTTGTGACTTGATCCTCTTCACTGAGGTATGAAGGCGCTTGGAATCTCATTCTGAGTTCAGTTATATGAGTGTCAAAAATTTGTATGCCCACCTTATCTGTCGTATGAATGCTAAGTCTGCAAATATTCTATTTAAATTTTGAAGTTACTCCAAATATTTGTGGCTCAATGGGGGAAACCCGTTAAAAAGAAAATAAGATCCTTCAATAGAATTTGAAATGCTAAAGTTCTCCAAGCCTATAACTAAAAACGCAATTCTACCAAACCTGTAGTTTGAAGTCAAAAATATATCAAGTCTACATACTGAAGTCTCCAAATCTACTAAAGACTTCAAATCTACCAAGTCTGCAAGTTGATATCATCAATTTTTTCAAGTCTGCAGGTTGAAGTCTCTAAATTAACCAACTTTGAAAGTTGAACCGCCAAAATCGCCAAATTTGCAAATGGGAGTTGATAGAATCTCCAAATCTTCAAATTGAGGCCTCCTAAATTTCCATGCCTTAAGGTAGATAAGATTTGTCCCTTTGTACCTTAAGATGACCTCTTATGGGTTTATCCTTAAAAGAATCTCAAAATTTCTTGCCTTAAGGTGGACGAGATTTGTCCCTTTTCACCTTAAGTTGGCTTCTCATGGGTTTATCCTTACAAGAATCTCAAAATTTTCATACCTTAAGGTGGACAAGATTTTTCCCTTTGCACTTAAGCTGACTTCTTACGGGTTTATCCTTAAAAGGATCTCTAAATTTTCATGCCTTAAGGTGGATAAAATTTGTCCCTTTGCATTGCAAGATGGCCTCTCGTGGGTTTATTCTTAAAAGGATCTCAAAATTTCCATATCTTAAGGTGGATATGATTTAACCCTTTGCACCTTAAGTTGGTCTCTCATGGGTTATCCTTAAAAGGATCTCAAAATTTTCATTCCTTAAGGCAGACAAAACTTGTCCCTTTGCACCTTAAGCTGACAATTGAACGAATTTGCTATGGGACCATACTTGAAGCCGAACTTGTCAGGTCTCAAGGTGATGGAGGCAAATTTAAACTATCGTACCTTAAACTGACCATTGAAAAGGGCCCATACTTAAAAAAAAAACATTGCATACTTATATCTATGAAAAGGCCCATACTTAAAGAAGACCATTGTATAAGTGCATTGGTGAAAGGGACCATACTTGAAGAAAAGTCACCATCTTAAAATCAAATTAGTCGGTCTTAGAGTGTAGAGAGACGAAGTTAAATTCTCGCAACCTAAGCCGATTGTTGCATAGACACCATCTTGAAGAAAAATTAGTCGGGTCTCAGGGTGACGGAGGCAAAGTTAAACTCTCTCAACCTAAACCAATTGTTGCGTAGCCACCATCTTGAAGCAAAATTAGTCGGGTCTCAAGGTGATGGAGGCAGAGTTAAACTCTCACACCTTAAGCCGGTGATTGCATATTGCTATCTGCATCAATTAAAGGGAGGGGGGGGGGGGGGGGACAAAACAAACAAATAAAAAAAAAGAGAAAGTGAAGAAGAAATTATCTCGATACTACACCTCCCAGCTATGACTTGCAAGAACTGTAATTGGTCTTACAAATAAAAAAGTTCGGGTTTATATAGACATCAAATGACAGTTAATTAAATCTTATTTTCAATATAGGATCGTATTACAATCAGTCTTATAATCCAACTTAGTTTATTTGAGGCGGTGATATTATCCATTTCTAACGGTAAATTGATATTCTTGGTAAGCATATCAAAGTTTTCCAAATTGTCATCGCCTTATCTGATATAATTTGATACCAACCGAGAAAAAGTGATCTGTCTATGTATATAAACTATAAATCAAAGTGTAAATTGAAGGTTGAAAGTGAATTGGTCTTTGCTTGCTTGTCAATTCCACGTGGCACATTAAGTTGTGTGTATTTGACTTCTTTTCTTAAAAGGAGAGAGAATTTCCTTTTTTAAACAAAAAGAAAAAATTAATTACTTTGGTAATTATAAATGTCGATCAAAAATGTGAAAGCAAAAGAATTCGTATACAAATTAGAGAATATCTTTACTAATACTTCAAATCTCGTCTCCAAAATATTAAATGTCTCGACAAGTCTTAAAGTAGGAGCATTAGTGGGCAATGAAATTTTATTAAATTTAAATTCACACAAAAACTGGATTATATTAAATTCAAAATATATTAGTCCTAAATAAATATTGTGAATTAATATAATTAAATTAATTATTTAAGTTCAAACACATGGATTTAAATAAGGTTCAATATTTATTGTGTTAGTCCATTAATTTGAGCTACAAATGATGAGTTATTTTGCAAAGCCCAAAATGTTATCTTATTCTAGAGGCCTAAAATAAACGTCATGTGTCAAATGACATGGCATGCCAAATCAAGTGAAGGAGTCAATAGGACCAT
This sequence comes from Capsicum baccatum var. pendulum, assembly GCA_030864225.1. Taxonomy (NCBI): domain Eukaryota; kingdom Viridiplantae; phylum Streptophyta; class Magnoliopsida; order Solanales; family Solanaceae; genus Capsicum; species Capsicum baccatum. Next base: position 137,685,173 of record CM061550.1, read on the forward strand.
GCCACATATCAAAATGATGCAACAGGACTAGTGAAATCAAAAGCCCATCAAAGGCGCCACGTCACTTGAATTTGATTGGTCGAAAAAAAATCCATCTTCATCATGACTCTTCCCTTTCCATAACTATAAATAGGAGTCTCATAATTCAAAAAAGGGAACCAAGAACTCTAACAAGAAGCAAGAGAAAGCTCGTGGATCAAATGCTGCAATTTCTCTGCAAATCTCAAGCATTCAAATTCAGTTTATCAAGATTCAAGATCAAGACCGCAAAATTCATGAACAAGATCAAAAGCCCTTGAATTCAAGCACAAGTCAAGATCAAGTCCATCAATCAACAAATCAAGTTCAAATTCAAGATCAAGCTTTAAGCCCTTGAATTTATATTTGAAAAGACGAATTAGATGATTCATAGAGATTGTAACACTCACATTGAAATCAATAAAATGATTGTTGCAATATTTTTCTTGTCTCGATTATTATTAATTCTCGACTCACAGTTTTATCGTCCAACAACCTCATAATCTCGTGTTAAGTTGTACAACTTGGGATAACTTATCTCGAAATTGTTAACTGGTACCGAGATAAGTTATCCCTTCCTCTTGGTGGTATAGCAATCCTAGGATAAGTTAACCTTGGATAAAGTAATTAAAATGATAAAAGTACCGCCACAAATCCTTTTTATAATCACTTTTCACGTTCATGCATATTCACAATATTTTCAATATCATATACAATAACATTCACAACCTCCACTACTTATTATTTTATGATAAATCTTCATATTTTTTATTAAAAAATTTACACTATTTAAATATATTTTTTATTTATAAATATATTAGATGTCGAATTTATTTGACTAATTATTATGTTCATTTATACATTTGATTTCTCTTAAGAATAATAAAAATGTTGACTTCATTGTTGAATTACATATTTTAAATTAAATAATTTTTTAATCACTTGAAAATCGATATTGTAGATATCAATTAAAAATAAATTTTAATATTTTATAATATATGAGTGATATCTGTTTAAATGAAGTGACATAAACAACAAATTCTCTTTTTACTTTAATAAATTTAAGCTAAAAATTTTATTATATTTATTTTTAAACAAGCACGGCATAATCATAGGAAGACACACACAAAAAAAAATTAAGCGAAATAAGATGAAATTTTTATTTTTAAATACACAAGACATAATCATGGGAATGCACACACACAAAAATAAGCTAAATAGATGAAACTTTTTTTTTTTAAGAATGAATATTTAAAGCTTGAAAAGAAATTATATAAAAAAAAGTTAAATAAGGTGGATGGTATTTTTGTAATCAATTAACCTATTTTTAGAAATTATACAATGTATATCATTTTGAATACAACAAATCAAACATTCAATAAAAAATAATTCCAATATAATTAATCCAGCATAACTTATTCTAACATAACTTATCTCATCATAATTAATCTTAATTTAACTTATATTCAAACCAAACGACCCATAAGGGTTATCACTTATCACATAAAAGTTTTTTTTTTTTTTTTTTTATAAATTTGGTCACATAAAGTAATTTAATTTGACCAAGTTAACTAAACAAAAAAATTCACCTACTTTTTTTTATTATTTTGCAACATAAATATGACATGACACTGCGAAATGAATTAATTATATTTGTGGTAATTTTGAAAACCTCTTTCAGTTTTTTGCCTCATAAGCCTAAACTTTGTTGTGATTTATGATATTAGTTTATTTCTTCGTTTTAATTTTTTTTACTAAATTTAGCTCGTTATCATTTTGGCCTTACTAATATGCTGATTTGTTTAATGAATTTCACAAACACTATTTTTAATTAGCAAAAGATATTTTCTTAGGAAATTAAAGAATTCAATGGCGAACATAAATCTACGATTTAGATATTAATGGCTTCAAATTTGTTATAAAAAGTCAAGATAAGAAGATAAAATGAATACATAAGCCCTTTCAGATAGGTCACTAAAATTAATTAATTACATTTAATATATTTTATTGAGTTAACTAGTAGCTATTTTGAAATGTCACATCATATTTCAATATAAATAAAAGAAATTCAGATAAAGTTTATTCTTTTGTTAACCTAAAAAAAATTAAAATAACTTTATGTGATACTCCTAACAAATTTTTAAAAAATAATTTTGATGTGATAAACTTAAAGTTAAATGACTTTTAATGGTATAAACTAGAAAAATAATTTGTAAAATTATTTTGTTTCTATTGTAAAAATGCTGCACAATTGCTTATTTCTTTTCTACTATATTAAAGGAGTGAATTCATATTTAGTATCAACATGACTGCTTATATGGAATTAAAACTTAAATTGAGGTCAGTTTAATCATTTCAACTGTAACATAATATCCCCTCACACACGTGGTATTCATTCGTGCTCTATTCTCTGCGTGATATTCATCTTTGCACCCACCGCTCTGTAACACCCCATACTTAATTACGTGCATTAGTCATTGTTATATGTGTTGGAGTATATGTATTGATCATAAGTTAGGTATATATGAGTTTAAGTATGAGTATTGATTATTTTGAGATGATTTCAAGTGTATAGTTTGATTATATATGTATAGGAATCGACTTTATTTATACCGGAATTTGCCCGTCGATGGTTCCATACGAAGGTTATTGAACAAGCTTTCCAACAATATAAAGATTTCCAAAAACAAATAAGTTTCGAATATAATCGAGCACATTCGAAACTATAAAACGGTGGCCGGGATATTGTGAACAGTAAATGTGCAGGAAAATTTCCTGCACACAAACTACTGAGGCCTGCCAGTTTTTTGGGTCGACTTTAAATGATCATAACTCCTTGTAAAAAATGAACTGTGTGAGATGCTATATATCGATGAGAATCCCCGAGAGTCTTCTTTCTAATGCAATTGGTTTCATCCAAATCCAACATCTGAGTAAGGAGTTATACTCGTTTTACTTCAGCCTCTCAAAACAGTTTTTTAGGGTCAACTTCAAACGATCATAACTCCTTTTACAGGACGAACTGGGTGGCCTACTTTATATGAAATGAAAGCCCTTTGAATTATCTATCCAACGATACCAATTTCACCCAAATACGATATCGGAGCAAAGAGTTATGGTCGATTTACTTTAGCCTATCAAAACAGTCCACCATGGACAGATTCGGATTTACTTAAATTTTTAAGGGCAATATGGTCATTTTCCATCACCTCATGGACGAAAATTGGTCATTATATACATATACTTAGCCTCATATCCATCATGTTATCATCCAAGTATTGAAGAATAAGAAACCCTAGTCTAAGTTCAACTCCAATTATCTTGTGATTCAATCGTAGAAAGTCCAAATTGATTCCGTAGTTGTGTTCACCGTCTCGAGGGCTTCGAGAAGTATCCCTTATTTGTGACAACAGGACTTCGAAATCAAAATGGCCATTTTATGGTAAAGATGTAAATTATGTTGGTGTTATTTATATGGATATGTATATATATGCATGTGAGCATAAGAAGTATGTTATTTGATTGTTGTTAAAAGATGATTGGAAATGATGTTGGATTATTCTTGTGCATGGTTGGATTATGTTGAATTGTGAAGGGATTTGGTGTGATGATGTGGTATTGATGATGTGGTATTGAAATGATGATTATATATATATATATATATATATACACATAAACCTATTGTTTAAGTTGGTTTTTGGAATGTTTTGCAAATATTGGTTGTATGGAATTATGGAAGAGAATTGTGGTGTTGGGTTGCTAATACTAGATGCCAAACATTTCATTGTAGATAAGTGATTTGTAAAGGCGGAAAGTTGTGTTGAATTGGTATCCGAATCTACAACGAGGTATGTAAAGCATACTCTAACGATGTTCTTTGGCATGAAAACACCAATGTTCCATCAAGTAAGATTCCGAGGTTGTCCAAAAACATGTATTGTTCTACATTACCAACGAAGTTGTTTCCATTCTATAAAGTGTCAAAATGTTTCATTGATATACCAAAAGGCTCCTATTTCATTGTTGTGATATTGATGATTCTGAAACACGTTGTTGATGTACCAATGAGTCTTTATTACATCGTTATTGTATAGAAGGTCTATTACGTGGTTCCTATTGATGTATCATTGTTTCAAAGTATCAAAAATGTGGTGGCGACCGAAATACCAATCTCAAAGATTAATTGAACTAAGTGATGGAAGTTCTCTCTTATCGGGTGGTATCCCAGGGGCATAAACCTAGCATGGGTCGATCCCTATTTATGTGTTCATGGGTGGTATCCCAGAGGCATAAGCCTAGCATGGGTCGATCCCAGTTGATATGTACTGGAGGCAGCCTAATGGTCACAGTACAGTACAGTAATGATTACAAAGATGATAAGAACGAAGGTAAAGTGATTGAATAAATGCAATGTACAGGTTGTCACAAGTTCTAGTAAGTGTGGTCCACTCCTATTACGATTTATTCACTTGTTTCTGATTTCTATTGAGCTCCTATATCATATGTGATTATCTACAGCTTTACATACTCAGTACATATTTCGTACTGACGTCCCCCACGGGGACCTGGATTTCATGCTGCAGGCACAGGTACCTCAGCTCATACACCGCACAAGTAGGATCCAGGTCATACAGCTATTGTTGGTGAGCTCCAGTTTTCTTCGGAGCTTTTCCGAGTCGGTTCCTTATGTTTTGTTATTGTACAGGAGTCGTGTGTGGGCGGGGGTTTGTCCCGACCCTAGTTATGTCATGTATATCCTAGAGGCTTTGTAGACATAAGGAAGGGTAAAGTCATGGAAGTTTATATAGTGATGTTATATTTGTATATGTGGTGGCCCCGACGGCCAAGTGTTATATATATATATTTGTGCGTGTTGTGCTGATACAGGTAATTAGATCCTTCTATATGCAACGAAGTGCTGTCCAAATTTTTGGTGACATGTAAGTAAAAGTACAGGTATTTGAACGGGTTCTCCCGGGCCTTCTCGGCTTCGGGTGCCAGTCCGGCCCGATGGGATTTTGGGGCGTGACACTCTCTCCCCCAAAATTTTACCCTCAAAGAAATTCATTGTCATTTCTCACTCTGTACATAACGAAGAACATCACCAAAGAATCATTCAGGTATGTAATTTTCTTACCACCACCAAGGAATCTGACATTACCAAGTTAATGCAGCGAGAAAGAGTCAATACTACAATAACTATAATCAAAGGGCAGCACCGGACAAGTGCTAATACAACCCAGGTAATAATTCTTTTTGAATTCAATTGAGTTTAATGTAAGGCCGTTTTGCTTTATTATTGCTATGTTTCAGCTATTTTCTTTCTCGGGTCATTAGCTTTTATTGATTTTTAGATTTTTCTTATTTGTTATTGGGGTTTGTTGTGACTACATGTCATGTCTTAATTTCTCAGGTCATGATGCCGCCTATAACCCACTAGTAGGTAAATTAATTTATAATCTGAAACAACAAGTAGTGGACTAGTAGGAAAGCCGAAGGCAAAGTTATATAACAAGGAGAAAGGAAGCAAGAAGAAAGTAAATTCATTCTCAAAATCTGGTAAAGTCAGTACAAGAGCTTTTAATACAGTAGGTGTACAAGTAAAGTACAGAATATATATATATATATATATATATATATATATATATATATATATATATATATATATATATATATATATATAAGAGCAGGAATACTCTGAATGTTAGGAGCTCACACCAAATCTCCGATCCATAGTTGCTCCATACACACACCGACAGTGAGAACTCATACTATGATCTGCAGGTTGCATTAGTGTAGTATGAATATCAAACACATGGTACTCAACAAACATCGACCGACTGAGCTCCAAAGATTATGCAAGTATAAATTACAGGTTAAGCAGAAATATAAACTATAGGCAGCTATCCAAAAACTAAACCTAATAATACTAATGGAACAATAAGGATAAACTAGACTATTCTAACAGTAATCAAGGACTAACGTGTAATACCGTATATCACTAGTCAATATACAAATGAAGGGTGAAAGAAGAATATATAGTGGTAATACAAAGCCAATGAATACATATACAATATGAATATATAAGGAGGGAGAAAGATATACGGTAATATCAATATATATATATATATATACCTATATATATGTATGTATGTATATATACACATACACACATATAAAGAACTAACTCAAAGGTAATACCCAAAGAAAGCCAACCTACATTTCAAGGAATTCTAACCAAGTAGGAAAGCTAACACTACCATAATCAGGACCACTAACCAAGAGATGACTAAACATGAGATAGTCTATCAGTGGCATAACTTACCAAAATAGAGAGAAGGGATCACAAACGTACCAATCTCGGGTACCACTTCATAATCATCCTACCACGAACTAACCACAATAACTAACAATAAAGTAACTGACTAGCCTAGACAAATAATAATCTAATTGGACCCCCATAAGCTCAAACAGTGCAAGCAAACACTCAGCTAAGGACAATCATAGTTTATACCTATACAATCCTCCGTAAGACCGACAAATATAAAAACCAAACAACTATAATGGTGATGTGCAATGCATATGAATGAATAAAAGCACATAAACCAATAGCAACCTGTATCTGATACGAGTCAAATGTACCAAGTGTATACACCTTCTCCAGCTCAGTAACTTGCAAAGGCAGGACCTATGACCACCATCCTTTTCACGACCCAAGGCTACCCTCTAGTCGCGACAACGGTGCTTACAGTCACAAGTGACCACAAGCTAACCCATGAGCTGGTACCTGCTGTAAGCACTGAGTAAATCTAATAATAAATAACATGTGCAAAAATCAATTGAATACACTATAAGGTTTAAATACTAAAAGCAATACGTCTGAATCCATAAGTCTGAAACATATGCAAAAATACTGAAAATCTAACTGATAAGACTGACAAACTATCTGACTATCTGAAAAAGCCTCTAACTGACTGACTGTGGAGTTGGTAGGACAAGTCCCCAACTAACTCCGACTGACTAAATACTATCGAATTACCGAATAAATAAATAATTCATCGTGTCCCCAAAAGATGAGGATTCACCACTATTGCTGTTGAGTCACGCTAAGATGTCTAACTGCGATCGGGGAACTGAGCATTCAAACCTATAATATAAGATATCATAGTGCGAAGAAAGTATGTGGTCAGTTCTTTGAATGTACTTGTGTATCAGATGAGGTCAGGCTAAAATACATAGATTCATGTGCATGAAATACTAACTGATTGAATAGCATGAGATAATGTCTGACTGAATAATATGAGATATCTGATACATAATATGAGTGAAAGCTGTAAAATCTGAGAATGCATGACCAAGCATGTAACATAATTATGAAATAGTCTGTAAACTGAAATACTAAAATCTGATAACTGAATAACTGATAAACTGTGTGCTATGGTCAAGCAAAATTGAACTAAATACTAAAACTGTGAAAGGTATCATCTAACCGACATACCCTAGTCTGAGCTGACCGGGGTCTAACCTGTGACCCCAGTTGGAAGAGTGCTAGTATCATGTCATAGGTACTAACAATGGCTGCGAGTCAGTTCTAAACTGGTGGGTGACCTCAAAGAGAGTGTCAGCCCTAAATTGGCAGGTGATCTCTCAAGAGATTACCAGTCCTAAACTGGCGGGTGACATCTCATAACCTACACTGGCTACATAATTTTGGAACTTAGGGACTGCTACTAAGGACCCAGTCCTAATTGGCGGGTGAGCCCCCATTCCTAGGTTTGCTCGATGCTGAATTCTACTCCAACTGAATGATACTGGAATACTAACTAGCTAAGTTTAACTGATTATGATGGCTGACTGAGCTGGCCATGCTCGTGATATATCTGGAATCATTCTGAATGTACTGAGACTATGTAAACAGCTAAGCATCGGGTATTCATAACCCCCAACACTGAGTGTAAATAATAACAACGGCATGCAAAAGCTTTGAAAAAACATAATGGGGAATTATTCTACAAGATCATTCTCTTTGGTATTTCATCAAACACATGGGGATTAAGGCTTTAACATGGGGATGCTCTTAAAGATGATGTGATAGCATGATTACATGTCAAAAACCATAATTTGAGGATTTATCCTGAATTGCATGAACATGACATGGAGACTTCAACATCCAAAACATATTATAATACATTCCATTTGAAAACAATTGTAATCTTAATGTGAAATCAAAATAACAAGTAATTCATAGAGATAATTCATTTAAAACATGGAAAACTCATAAATAAATTTGCAGGAAAACACAATCTTGAAAGTTCTTGAATTAGGAAGCTTGAGTTCTTGATTTTCTTGAAGAGAAGATAAAATTTTTTTGAGATTCTTGGGAGGTATTTAGGGTTTCATTGAGAGAAAATTGAAGGATAATGGGCAAATTACACCAAAATTATTGATATAAGTTGTGTTATGATGACTTGGATTGAAGGAAAAAGACGCTACTGCCCCTTAGACATTTAAATTTGTAACTGAAACGCAGATTAAGGAGGTACTGCGACACGATGATCCATCCATCGCTATTAAGACCGTGTCGCGATGCTATTGCGATGACTTTCTATTTTTGAAATCCAAACATCACCGAATCCTCATTCAAAAAATCTGAAACTTTCCCAAGACATGCCCCTTACACTCCTAAATATGAATTAACTCAAAAACTCACGTTTTGGGGTCGGGAATGCCGGTTTAAAAATTCTTGAAGTTAAGATGCCAAAAATAAGACTAAGTCCCCAACACCTAGTGAAATTTTTAGGTTCTAAGCCTCTTATACATGCACTATGAGCTGAACTGAACTAAGAAAAGTATGGGGTATTACAATATCTACCCCTTGGGAACATTCTTTCTCGAATGAGACTGATTTAGCTGAGAATACCGATAAACTGAGATTACATTCTAAACATGCATAATTGGAAACATGATTACATGACTGAGTCTTAAACATGATACATGAACTGAATATCATGAACTGAACTGATTCCTTAAATACATGCAATGACATGAGAATGGTCATATGGCTGAGAAAGAAATGAGAGAGTCATCTTATGAGTAACCATTGCCTTAGGTTGGATCTGATTTTGTGAAGAAAATTTGAGAGGTTTAAGACATGAAAACTCGAGGCATTACAACATCTCTTCCTTGGAATAGTTCGTCCCTCGAATGATGCTGACTTAGCTGAAATACTAAGAAAAGATTGAGAAAATTCTCGAGGCACTTATGAACTGAATCATGATGCATGAACTGAACTGAATATACAATTTACATGGATGTGAACAAACTATCTCTTAGAATGGCAATATTCGTGAAACTTCTGATAGAAAAACTAGATCGGAAGATGGAAAAATCATAGGAACTTGCCTGTCTGACTGCTAAACAGAATTGTTGGCTATATGGACTGAATCATACTGATTCCACTTCAAAACTGCACTTTACTTGAGGCTACTTAAAATATTTATTTGGGTACTGATAACTCTACCTACTGAAGTTTAAGCCGAACTGAATTCTCCCACTATGTTCAAGCTTACTCGAATCTACAAAGTGCACACATAACACTGCAATACTAGTCTAAATCATGAATTTAATACACCCTACATTCTTAAAACTTCTCATTTCATAAATAACTCTTATTACCTCTGCAACAACTACATTCAACCTCTTACTGGTCATTCAGTAATGCACAATGCATTCATCCACACACACATATATATTTAACCATGACATTCAAGCCTATCCACATATGCACTTCTAAACAAACACTCATAAAGGCATCTTTATCATATCCTCCAAACCTCTATCATCAACAACTTCCATGCATTACCCCAAGCAAACACATACAAAATTTCAACTAACCATGACATATATCATAAACTTGGCCTCAATCTTACTTCACACTTACAGCCTTAGCTAAAACAATCATACAATAACTTCTCCAAGTATAAAACATTTACTCACTCCTATTTAAGCAATTGTTCATCACCACTATCTTAACATAAGGAGAGATTGATGATAGGCGTATTTACACTCCTAAAGCACCTTAATTCACCCATATTTTAGCTAAGTTTTAAGGACAAAATATATAATTCCTGCACTTTTAGTCCTTTTTCCTGTAAGTGAGCTAACCAACGTGATTAGCAAGTTTTCAGGTATAAATGATGAAGATTTCAGCATTTTATGGACTGGTTGACGCCAAATGAAGCTTCACGTAAGAAGGAAGGCAGCTTTTGAAAGCCTATGGACTGAAAGTGATGCATGGAAAACTTGTCCCGGGCAAAAACAGTATTTTCAAAGACTTAGGGATCAGCAGTAACTTAATAGGATTAGGATAAGGAAACAGTACCCTAGTAGGATTAGGACAAGAATGCAGTAGCTTAGTAGGAATAGGATATGGATGTTATAAAAACCCTATTTTGCTGAACTTTTCAGCATTCATTCTCGATCAATTCATTCTTATTCTCTTCTATTCGTAAATTCGTTGTTAACATTATTATTCATCTATTCGACTCTTAATTTTCATGATAAGAGAAACGCTACTAGCAAGGAATTCACGCCACAAGTGACGCCAATACTCACTTATCGTGATATTGTTATTACTTTGGTACGATGATGATATCCTCGTGGTTTTCCTTCACAATTATGAGTAGCTAAACTTCTCTGTTAGGGTTATGAAAGCCTTATGAGATACTATCTATTGCTATGAGTTTGTGAATTCTTGATACGTATGCTGCTTATATCATTACTCTCTTTATCTTAATTGAATTCTTGTGGTTGCAAACATATAGAATACGCCAGTATAGCATTAACTTGTTCGAAAGAAAAGTTACATGTCTGGAAAAGAGAGAGTGACAAGGAAATAGGGCTACCAACCCCTGTTTAAAAGTTAGTGCCGTAACTGGATTAACCTCTTGGAGAATTCGTACCATTAGTTATACGCTTTAAGCTCGAAAGAGTTAAAGTAAAATAATCCTTGATGGTCGAAAGACACTAGGATTTACCATAGAATACGAAACTCCATAAGCGCATGCATGTCTGAATTCCGCATAACTCATAGCCAATAGATACGTAAAACTCATAAGGTGGACATAACCCTAACTTACAATTCTCATTGATTAAAATCTTACTAAACATTCCATTTTTACTTTGCTATTTTGATAATTTTACCTCACGCATAAAATCCCCCGTTTTTCCGCAGAACTTTCACCAAAAGTCTACTAATCGTTGCATACTTAGTGACCGAGTATTCCCTGTGGGATTCGACACCTAACCCAGTTGGGTTCTATATTTGATAGCGACCGCTTACACTCTTACGAGAGCTGTAGTTTGAGCGTTATCAAATTTTGGCGCCGTTGCCGGGGAATACGGTTGTCAACTAAGTTTGTGATAATTACTAGACCCTTTGGTCAAAGATTCTCGTACTTTACTTTTAGTTGTTGTTTTTGTTTTATTTAGGTTTTGTTCAGTGCATGCCCAATACTCGAAGTTCTGGTCAACCATTATTACCCATAAACCCTGAACCGCAACTTATTGGCAGGATGGAGGTGCAATGTGACATTGAAAGAAGGGCTGCTCAACAGAAGCAGGCTAGATTAGCTGCGTTGGCCACTGCTCAAGTACATCAACAGAATATTGATAACCCAGGGAAAGCAGCAAATCCTGATGATGAAGACCTGGGTGGTGATGAGTTACTAAACCCTAGGCGTGATGCTGAGGTGGCGACACCCGCGAATAGAAGAGATCGTCAAGCTAGATTGAGGCCGGAACGCTGGACTGTGCAATCCTGAACCACATCGTATTGGCAGAATGGATGCACAACGTGACATTGAAAGAAGGGCTGCTCAACAGGAGCAGGCTAGATTAGCTGCACTGGCAGCTGCTCAAGTGCATCAACAGAATATTGATAACCCAGGGCGAGCAACAAATCCTGATGATGAGGACCTGGGTGATGATGAGTTACTGAATCCTAGGCGTACGGATGAGGTGGCGGTACCTATGCAAAGGAGAGATCATCAAGATAGATTCAGGCCTAAACGCCGAGCTGTGCAGATTCCTTTTGAGGATGATGATGATGATTTGGATGGAGCTGGTGCAACAGGGGCTATTATTCCTTCACCCTTGGCACCTGGAGCCAAGTTCAATATCACTAGCACCATGATTCAGCTATTGCAGCTCAAGGGATTGTTTGGTGGACTTGCAGGCGATGATCCAAATATGCATCTGATCAATTTCATCTCTACATGCAAGTCATTCGACAATCCAGGCGTTGGACAGAATGCTATTCGGCTGTGCTTATTTCCATTGTCTCTGTCTGGGGAGGCAACTTTATGGTTGAACGGGCTGACTCCTGATTCTATTACTAATTAGAGGCAACTGAAAGACGCTTTCCTAGAAAGATTCTTTCCGCCGTCCAAGAGAGCACAGTTGAGAGATGAGATCAATAACTTTTGACAGCTTCCAACTGAAGCTCTCCACAAAACATGGGAGAGGTTTAAGAAGAAGCTTATGCGGTAACCAAACCATCATATGACCAACGTCCACTTGATGGAGATATTATACAGATCTTTGAATTCGGTGACTAAGCCAGTAGTTGATAATGCAGCAAGAGGGTCATTCATGGACCTTACCTTTATTCAGGCAAGTGATATGCTAGATCGTATGACGAAGCAAAGTAGAGCTTGGCACACCAGGGTTTCTGAGGTAGCAACCTCTACTACATCCATTGGCATGACTGCAGAGCAGAGGCGCAAACAAGAGGAGCATGACCAAGATATGGCTCACATGAAAACGCAGATGGATCTTCTTACCAAGCATCTATTATCAGGGAAGACTGAAAAGGTTAAGGCCATTGTATCATAGGGACGAGACGAATCTGATTCTGAGGAAGAAGTCAACTACTTGAATAATCAGGGGTTTTTTTGAGGCAATGCTCAAGGAAACCAAGGTCGGAACTATTATGATAAATCTGGAAACAAGGACCGTGATCAAGGTAGTTGGAAGAATAAGACTGACAGGAGTGGTTTGTATGTTCCTCCTGGAAGCCGTGAGGCCGCTGCATCTGGTTCTGGAAAGATGTCCATGGAGGACATGATGGCTAAGCTGTTGAAAGGAGTGGATGCGACCAACATGGGCGTAACAGAGGTGAAGAATGATTTGTCTTCAATAAATCAATTGGTTGACTCGCATTCTACTGCAATAAAACAACTAGAGCAGCAATTGAGTCAACTTTCAGCGGCATTCAATCAACGAAAAGCTGGCACTTTACCTAGCAACATCGTGCAAAATCTAAGGAATGATGGATCATGTATGGCTATTACTACTAGGAGTGGTAAAGTGTTGGAAAGTCCGTCCAAAGGCAAGCAGGTAGTTGATGATGTAGCGGATAATGTTATTGATGTAGAATGTGAAGAGGCCGAAGAAGCTGAAGAGTGTGTTCATGACGTCACCCCTAGACGTCTGCAGGCTGAAAAGGTTGATAAACGGAAGCAAGATAAAAAGGAAGTGGTGGAGAAAACAATTCCCCTTCCACCACCACCTTTTCCGCAGAGACTGAAGAAGAAAGCTGATGATACCAGGTTCAATAAATTCATGACGATGTTGAAGCATCTGACTATTAATGTTCCTTTGGTGGAGGCGCTGGAACAGATGCCTGGGTACGCTAAATTCATGAAGGACCTTTTGACAAAGAAGCGGGCAGTAAGCTATGAGCTGGCAGATAATGTTCATCATTACAGTGCAATTGCAACGAGATCTTTAGTATAGAAGAAGGCAGATCCTGGTGCTTTCACTATTCCTTGCACTGTTGGATCTTTGAATTTTGCCAAGGCATTATGCGATTTAGGAGCCAGCATCAATTTGATGCCGCTATCTATTTACAGAAAGTTGGGGTTGGGTGATCCTACTCTAACCAATATGAGGCTCGTGATGGCTGATAGGTCGGTAAAACGACCTGTTGGTATTTTATATATGTATTGGTGAAGGTTTCTTCATTCATCTTTCCGGCAGACTTCGTTATTTTGGACTGTGAGGTGGACTCTGAAGTTCTCATAATCTTGGGGCGCCCTTTCCTTGCAACAGGAAGTGTGCTTATTGATTTAAGAGCTAATGAGCTTCTATTCTGGATGAATGATGAAATAGTCCGCTTTGATGTGTGCCAATCAATGAAGCAACCCAAAGATCTGAACGTGTTCTCGGTAGCTGATATTTATTTTGATGATGAAGAATTACCCGTAGAAGAGCAGCTTATTGTTGACCCATTGGCGGCTGTACTTATGAATGTAGAGCGTGAAGATGATGAAAATTATGAAAAAACTATTTGTGCTCTAACAGGAATAGGGGCACATTCTCATGCTCCCAAGAAGCTGGACCTTGATCTCAAAAATCGATCTACACCACCAGCTAAACCATCCATTGAAAAGCCACCAACATTAGAATTGAAGGAGCTGCCTAGTCATTTGAAGTATGCATTCTTGGGAAGCGAAAACACACTCCCTATTATTGTGGCGGCAGATTTGGGTGAGCAGCAAGTTGCAGCTCTCATCACTGTTCTGAGGAAATACATGAGAGCCATCGGTTGGACCATTGCTGATATTATTGGTATTCCACCTGGGATATGTACGCATAAGATTTAGCTTGAAGAAAATTGCATACCCACTATTGAGCATCAAAGGCGTCTAAATCCACCTATGCAAGAGGTAGTGAAGAAAGAAATTATTAAGTGGTTAGATGCAGGGGTTGTGTATCCAATCTCCGACAGTAAATGGGTAAGCCCGGTACAGTGTGTACCCAAGAAAGGTGCCATGCCGGTAGTTGTGAATGAAAAGAATGAGTTAATTCCACTCAGACCTGTCACAGGGTGGAGAGTATGCATGGACTACCGGAAGCTGAATTCGTGGACACTTAAAGATCACTTTCCAATGCCATTTATGGACCAAATGCTCGATCGATTAGCAGGGAAAGGATGGTTTTGTTTCTTAGATGGTTATTCCGGCTATAATCAGATTTGTATTGCTCCTGAAGATCAAGAGAAGACAACGTTTACATGCCCATATGGTACGTTTGCCTTCAAACGAATGCCATTTGGGCTATGTAACGCACCCGCCACTTTTTAGCGTTGTATGATGTCTATTTTTTCTGATATGGTTGAAGACACATTGGAGGTGTTCATGGACAATTTTTCAGTCGTGGGTGAGTCGTTTGAATCGTGTCTAGCGAATCTGAGTATGACGTTGCAGAGATGTGTTGAATTCAACTTGGTACTAAACTGAGAGAAGTGTCACTTTATGGTTAAAGAAGGTATTGTTCTTGGGCACAAAATCTCCAAAAAAGAAATTGAGGTTGATCGAGCTAAAATTAAAGTTATCGAGAAGCTACCACCTCCAATTTCTGTAAAGGGAGTTTGTAGTTTCCTCGGTCATGCAGGTTTCTATCGACAGTTTATCAAAGACTTCTCCAAAATTGCTGGTCCATTATGCAAGCTTTTGGAGAAGGATGCAAAGTTCGACTTCGGTGAAGATTGTTTGAAGGCATTCGAATGCCTCAAAGGGAAGCTAATAGACGCTCCTATCATAGTAGCACCCGATTGGTCTTTACCATTTGAAGTCATGTGTGATAAAAGCGGGGTAGCTTTGGGTGCCGTGCTTGGTCAAAGAAGGGAAAGGTTATTCCATCCAATCAACTATGCGAGTAAGGTCTTGAACGGAGCCCAGAAGAACTATACTGTCACGGAACAAGAGCTTCTAGCAGTTGTTTATGCTTTTGAAAAGTTTCGTGCTTACTTGTTGGGGACTAAAGTGGTGGTTCATACTGATCATGCAGTACTGAGATATCTAATGACGAAGAAGGATGCAAAACCGAGGCTAATTCGATGGGTGTTATTGCTGCAAGAATTTGATTTCGAGGTAAAAGATAGAAAAGGTTGCGAAAACCAAGTGGCTGATCATCTATCTAGACTTGAGAATGAGCATACAACACAGCCCGATCTTGAGATTAATGATGTATTCCCCAACGAAGAGATCCTAGCCACAATGATGGAAGAATTACCATGTTACGCAGACTTTGCGAACTATGTGGTAAGTAATGTGATACCTGCACATCTGTCTTTTCATCAAAAGAAGAAGTTCATGCATGATGTAAAACACTACTTCTGGGATGAGCCATATTTTTTTCGACGATGTGCGGATGGTGTTATCAGACGATGCATATCTTATGTGGAGGTGCCGAGTATATTGGAAGTAAGTCATGCTTCCCAAGTTGGGGGACACCATGCAGGTGGTCGGACAACAAGGAAGGTATTGTAAAGCGGGTATTATTGGCCTTCGATATTTAGAGATGCCTACGAATTTGTGAGAAGATATGACCAATGTCAGAGACAGGGCACAATTTCGAAGCACCATGAGATGCCCATGTCAAAAATTCTTGAAGTAGAGTTGTTTGATGTATGGGGTATTGACTTCATGGGCCTATTCGTGAATTTGTTTGGGATGAAATATATCCTAGTTGCTGTAGATTATGTTTCCAAATGGGTCGAAGCAGTAGCACTGGCTGATAATGAAGGTAAGCGAGTTGTTGCATTCTTAAAGAGAAACATCTTCTCTCGTTTTGGGGTACCACGTACCATCATAAGCGATGGAGGATCCCACTTTTACAACAAGCTGTTTAGAGCCGTGTTAGTGAAGTATGGGGTCAAGCAACATAAGGTAGCCATACCTTATCACCCACAAACTAGTGGACAGGTAGAGGTTTCTAATCGAGAGATCAAGCTGATCCTTGCTAAAACTGTAAACGCTAATAGGAAAGATTGGTCTCGGAAGTTGGACGATGCCTTAAGGGCTTACAGGACCGCATTCAAGACACCAATTGGCATGTCACCGTACCAATTAGTTTATGGGAAGGCCTGTCACTTGCCCATTGAGCTCGAGCATAAAGCATTGTGGGCGTTGAAGCGGCTAAATTTGAATTGGGATGATGCTATGAATCTGAGATTGGAGCAGCTGAACGAGATGGATGAGTTCCATCTTCATGCGTATGAAAGATCAGACCTCTACAAGGAACAGATAAAAAAGTATCTTGAACAGCGGATTATACAACGAAACTTTCAGAAGGGTGATATGGTACTTCTTTTCAACTCCAGACTGAAGCTATTTCCAGGTAAGTTGAAATCTAGATGGTCTGGCCCGTTCAAAATTAGCCAAGTCTACTCATCCGGAGTAGTAGAGTTAAAAGACAATAATGGTGTTGTCTTTAAGGTGAATGGCCAACGAGTTAAGCAATATATCGGTCCTCTTGACTCGATAAAATGCATGGCCATCATCTATCTCGATGAATTCTAAGTAATCGAGGTAACTATGTCGTGCCGCGACAATAAATCAAGCGCTAGATGGGAGGCAACCCATCGTCTTTACTTGTTTTGTTTTATTAGGAGTTTGATTTTGTAGTCGAGCCACGACCAAAACTAAGGCGCTAGATGGGAGGCCACCAATCGTTCTAATTATTTTTGTTGTTTTTGAGTAAGTGTAGGTGCAAGACGTATAAAGGAGAAAATTGGTCTCAAATGTTGATTTGGAAGTAGTTCATATGGAAGGTGGTAAGTTTGGAATGAAGAAGCAAAGGCTATGGTTTAGGCATTGCCTATGTAAATCTAGGCAACGAACAAGGCAAGGCCTATGCTATGGCCTAAGCTCTCTGAATCTAGAATGCCATAGCATAGGCGCCGCCTATGCCCAACAATGCTATAGCATAGGCGCCGCCTATGCCAAAGCCTTTGGTCTTGGATTCTACAATGCCATAGCATAGGCGCCGCCTATGCCCAACAATGCCATAGCATAGGCACCGCCTATGCCAAAGCCTTTTGTCTCTGAATCTAGTATGCCATAGTATAGGCGCCGCCTATGCCAAAGCCTATGTCCAACTAGGCTTTGCAAAAGGCGCCGCCTATGCCAAGCATAGGCAAAGCATTAGGCGCCGCCTATGCTCACTTTTTGGTCTCCTAATCCGATTCCAAATAGGTCAAAACCCGACCCAAGCTTGTCCTATAAATAGAACCTTAGTCTTAGAACAAAAATGCATTGCAAACTCGACCTAAGCGCCGCCTACCTCTCCAAAATCTCTCAAAAATTTTCCTTTTTCTGTTTTAACTTTGCAAGAACATCTCCCAAGGCCATCAACTAAGTAAGTACTTCTTTGCTCTTCTTTTATATTCCGTAAGTACTACACTACTACTCACTTATCGTGATATTGTTATTACTTTGGTACGATGATGATATCCTCGTGGTTTTCCTTCACAATTATGAGTAGCTAAACTTCTCTGTTAGGGTTATGGAAGCCTTATGAGATACTATCTATTGCTATGAGTTTGTGAATTCTTGATACGTATGCTGCTTATATCATTACTCTCTTTATCTTAATTGAATTCTTGTGGTTGCAAACATATAGAATACGCCAGTATAGCATTAACTTGTTCGAAAGAAAAGTTACATGTCTGAAAAAGAGAGAGTGACAAGGAAATAGGGCTACCAACCCCTGTTTAAAAGTTAGTGCCATAACTGGATTAACCACTTGGAGAATTTGTACCATTAGTTATACGCTTTAAGCTCGAAAGAGTTAAAATGAAATAATCCTTGATGGTCGAAAGACACTAGGATTTACCATAGAATACGAAACTCTATAAGTGCATGCATGTCTGAATTCCGCATAACTCATAGCCAATAGATACGTAAAACTCATAAGGTGGACATAACCCTAACTTACAATTCTCATTGATTAAAATCTTACTAAACATTCCATTTTTACTTTGCTATTTTGATAATTTTACCTCACGCATAAAATCCCCCCTTTTTCCGCAGAACTTTCACCAAAAGTCTACTAATTGTTGCATACTTAGTGACCGAGTATTCCCTCTGGGATTCGACACCCAACCCAGTTGGGTTCTATATTTGACAGTGACCGCTTACACTCTTACGAGAGCTGTAGTTTGAGCGTTATCAGAGATCACTGAAAGGTTAGAACATGAGGTCCTAAAGCATGAAAGAATAACTTTGACACGTAACTGAGGCCTGAGTAATTGAGTATTGACATTATAGATTTATCGAAGAGATCTAAACTGAGGATATACATGACATGCTATGAATTTCGTTGATCATTGAGAGTGTAGCATGAGTACTGGAACTGAACATACTATAAAGCATGAGTACATGAGTCATGAGCTGCACGACCTGAGTTTGAAGTTTACATATTCATGAAACATGGTTTGTACTGTTAGGCATACTAGAACTCCTTATACTAGGGACTGGAAGAGTACATGATTTTCTATAAAGTGCATGAACATGAACTATGATTATGGAGCTGACATGTCAGGCATGAGTAAATATCGTGATAACTGAAGTACAAAGACTGAAATAAGAATGGGTTGGGCATCTTCCTCCTTAGTGTTGTTCTACAGCACACTGGCATCACTACTAAGATCTTAGAGCCCGACTTGGTTACTTGTTCTATCTTCATGTAACAATTTAAACACTGATTAACTTAGAATTTTCAACTCTTCTTTCTATTAGCTCAACCTCCAAAGATTCAAACTTAGATTCTAACACTTTACGTAGATATCCCCAAACCTTTAATGAACCATACTACTTTCATCATAATCTACAAAAATCACATCTCTAAACTTACATTTCTCTCTGAACCATGAGAATTACCTTTACACCTGAACATCCGACATCAACATCATATAGCCCATAACTTAGCTGGTAAAAACATCAATACTATATTACTAGCCTCATTCAAACTTAACACTCAAGGGAACCGTAAGCACACCTACACCATCAAACTTAACTTAAATTCCTATATACATTGTTTCAAGCCTCTTGATTCACTTTTCATACAACTAACTCCATGGACATATAATCCATTAACTACTGATAAATGCCATTCCCACCTTACTTCTTGTAAACTTTTGAATTCATACTATAACTCTAGATCGCATGCTATCAGATTCTAAGAAAGAATGTGAAAACACATCTGACCCCTAAGCACTGAAGTACTACCCCTCTATTCTAAGACAGGTTCATTTAAAAACTAAAACCGAATGACTCTATTTCTGCAATCGATTGAAGTAATTTTTTGGGATACTAAAATTGAGCAGTTTTTGTATACCCGTTTGGCTATAATAGATTTACCCATTGAGGTAGACACTGAAAAGGGCTTTGCTAAGGTTTCGAGACTGACACTGAACTTAACAGTTAAATGGGGGGTTACAAAATAAAGCAAAGCCCCGAGATCTAAAAAAGCATAAACATGAAGATGAAATACCTGTAACGTACCGTAATCATATCAGGAGATCTTTCCTGATCCTGTTGGGATTGGAGTGCATACAGTCTATTCTGACGCTGAAAACTAATGGCACTGGAAGTGGTGCCCTGCTGAGTCAGGCGACCTATTATTGCTGATGACTGATTGGATTCGCCCTGCTGGCAAAATTCCCATCCTCTCTAAGCAACTACTCGACACTCTCGAAGCCTGTGGCCTGGCTTACCACACCCAAACCACACATCACTGTCAGCTCTACACTCACCCTGATGGTTTTTACCATATTCTCCATAAAGCAGATTGGTACGATCGTTGTTCACACTATCTTAGGTCTTGGAGCCTGGCGCCCCATCCCGACTATCATTCCTGAACTTTGGCACTAGCGCACTAGCTGAAAAAAGAGCTAGGGGTGAGGATTTTTAGCAGAACTGAGAATGGTTACCACTCTCAGACCTTGACTTAAAACTACCTATTCTAGCCATCTTATTCTCTCTCTCGTTCTCCTTACACTTCTCCTCCTCACTCTCGCTCCTTCTTCTATTATTTCTTTTGGGAGGCATCATCTATAAACGAAAGGAAGAATGATTCATAAAGAAATTTTTAAATAGTGATCATGCTCACTCGCACGACATGAATACTGAAATAAGGGAAATTTTTTCTAAAACGTCTTATAGTCTCTTGTCCATAAGTGGGGCGTGCTTCACACCCATGCAAAAGACTCTACTCAACACGGCTTTTCTGAATCTCTAGGACTCTCTAAATCCTTGGGCTCTGATACCAAGTTTGGTCATGACCCGAGGCTACCCCCTAGTCGCGACAATGGTGCTTACGGTCACAAGTGACTACAAGCTGGTACCTGCTCTAAGCACCTAGTAAATCTGATAATAAATGACATGTGTGGAAATCAACTGAATACGCCATCAGTTTTAATTATTAAAAATAATACATCTGAATCCATAAGTCTAAAAAACATACAAAAATACTAAAAATCGGACTGACGAGACTGAAAAACTATCTGACTATCTGAAAAAACCTCTAACTGACTGACTGTGGAGTTGATGGGACAAGTTCCCAACTAACTCTGACAAACTAAATAGTATTAAACTACCGAATAACTGAAATAATTCATCATATCCCCGAAAAATGAAGACTCACCACTACTGCTGCTTAGTCATATCGGGATGTCTAATTGCAGTCGGGGAACTAAGCATCCGAACCTATGACATAAGACATCATTGCGTAAAAAAAATATGCAGTCAGTACTTTGAATGTACAGGTAAATGAGATGAGGTAAGACTGAAATGCATAGATTCACGTGCATAAAATACTGACTGACTGAATAACATGAGATAATGACAGACTGAATAACATGAGATATCTGATGCATAATATGCGTAAAAGCTGTAAAATCTGAGAATGAATGACCAAGCATCTAACATGATTCTGAAATAGTTTGTAAACTTAAATACTAAAATTTGATAACTGAATAACTGATAAATTGTATGATATGGTTAAGCAAAACTGAATTGAATTTTGAACTGAATACTGAAACTGCAGGAAGTATCATCTAATCGACATGCCCTAGTCTGAGCTGATCGGGGTCTAACCTGTGACCCCAGTTGGAAGGGTGCTATTATCGTGCCACGAGTACTAACAATGGCCGTGAGTCAGTCCTAAACAATTGGGTGACCCCAAAGAGAGTGTCAATCCTAAATTGGCAGGTTACCTCTCAAGAGATTGTCAGTCCTAAATTGGCGGGTGATATCTCATAGCCTATGTTGGGTACGTAGTTCTGGAATTTAGGGACTGCTACTAAGAATCTAGTCCTAACTAGTGGGTGAGCCCTCATCTCTAGGTTTGCTCGGTGCTGAATCTTAGTCCCAACTGAATGACACTGGAATACTAACTGTGCTTTGCTGACTGAACTGGTAATGGTTATGATATATCTGGAATCATTCTAAATATACCGAGACTATGTAAACAACTAAGCATCGAGTATTCATAACCCCCAACATTGAATCTAAATAACAACAAAGGCATGTAAAAGCTTCAAAAAATAATAATGAGGAATCATTTTACAAATCATTATCTTTGGCAGTTCATAAAACACATGGGATTAAGGCTTTAACATGGGACTACTTTTAAACATGACGCGATAGAATGATTATATGACAAAAATCATAATTTGAGGATTTATCCTGAATTGCATGAACATGACATGGGAACTTCAACATCCAAAACATATTATAATCCATTCGACTTGAAAACAATAGCAATCTTAACTTGAAATCAAAATAACAAGTAATTCATGGAGATAATTCATTTAAAACATGGAAAACTCATAATTTAACATTTAAAAAGGGATTCTTAAACCCCATGGTGAAAGGAAACCATAGATAAACATCACACATACCTTTAACCTTTACACTTGGAAGGGAAACACAATCTTGAAAGCTCTCTTAAAAGTTCTTGTATTGGGAAGCTTGAGTTCTTAGTTTTCTTGAAGAGAAGATAAATAAATTTTGAGATTCTTGGGGGGTAGTTAGGGTTTCTTTGAGAGAAAATTGAAGGAGAATGGGCAAATTACGCCTAAATTACTAATATAAGTCGTGTTATGACAACTTGGATTGGGGGAAAAAATGATACTGCCCCTCAGATATTTAAATTCGCAACTGAAACGCGAATTAAGGAGGTACCATGACGCGATGAGCCATCTATCGCTTTAATGACCGTGTCGCAATGACTTGCTATTTTTGAAATCTAAACATGACCTAATCCTCATCTAAAAAATCTAAAACTTCCCCGAGACATACTCCTTATACCCCTAAATATGAATTAACTCAAATACTTACTTCTCGGGGTCGGAAAGGCCGGTTTAAAAATCCTTGAAGTTAAAAGGCCAAAACTAAGATTAAGTCCTCAACACCTAGTGAAATTTTCAGGTTCTAAGCCTCGTATGCATGCACTATGAGTTGAACTGTACTAATAAAAGTATGGGGTATTACAATATATCCTCCTTAGGAACATTCATCCTCGAATAAGACTGATTAAGCTGAGAATACTGAGGAACTGAGATTATATACTGAACATGCATAACTGGAAACATGATTACATGACTGAGTTTGAAACATGATATGTGAATTGAATATCATGAACTGAACTGATTTCTTGAATACATGCAATGACATGAGAATGGTTATAAGGCTGAGATAGAAACAAGAGAGTCATATTATGAGTAACTGTTGCCTTAGGCTGGATCTGGTTTTGTGAAGAAAAGTTGAGAGGTTTAAGACATAAAAACTCAGGGCACTACAACATCTCTCTCATGGAATAGGTCGTCTATCGAATGATACGGACATGGTTGAAATACTAATAAAAGACTGAGATAATGCTCGAGGCACATATGAACTGAATCATGACTGAATATTTGAATCTGAATCATGATGCATAAACTGAATATAATTTACTATTTACAATGATGCGAACAAACTATCTCTTGGAATGGAAATATTCGCAAAATTTCTAATAGTAAGACTAGATCAAAAGATAGAAAAACCATAGGAACTTGTCTATCTGACTGCTAAACTGAATTGTAGGCTATATGGTCTGAATCATACTGATAGATTATACTCAACTATACATTCCTCTTGAAAACTAGACTTCACTTGAGGCTACTTAAAATATTCACTTGGGCACTGATAACTCTACCTACTAAAGTCTGAGCTGAACTGAATTCTCCCATAATGTTCAAGCCTACTCGAATCTATAATGTGCACACATAACACTGCAACACTAGTTTGAATCATGAATTTAATACACCCTACATTCTCAAAACTCCTTATCTTATAAAAACTCTTATTACCTCTTTAACAACTACATTCAACCTCTTACTGGCCATTCACTGACGCGCAATGCATTTATCCATACACACATATATATAAACACGACATTCAAGCCTATCATCATAACCACCTATGGATTTCTAAACAAACACCCATAAAGGCATATTTATCATATCCTCCAAATAACTATCATCAACAACTTCCATGCACTACCCTAAGCAAATACACACAAAATTTCAACTAACCATGACATATATCAAAAACTTTGCCTTAATCTTACTTTACACTTACAACCTTAGCTAAAACAAATATACAACAATTTCTTCTAGTATGAAATATTTAATCTCTCCCATCTAAACAATTGCAAATCATCACTATCTTAACATTAGGAGAGGTCACTAAAAGGTTAGAATATGAGGACCTAAAGCATGAAAGAATAACTTTGACACATAACTGAGGCCTGGGGAATATAGTATCGATATTATGAATTCATTGAAGAGATCTAAACTAAGGATATACATGAAATGCTCAGAATTTCATTGATCATTAAGAGTGTAGCATGAGTACTGGAATTGAAAATATTGTAAAGCACGAGTACATGAGTCATGAGCTGCATGACCTTAGTTAGGACTTCATACATTCATGGAATATGGTTTTTACTGATGAGCATACTGAAACTCCTTAGACTAGGGATTGGAAGAGTGCATGATTTTCTATAAATGGCATGAACATGAACTATGATCATGGAGCCGATATGTAAGGCATAAGTAGATATCGTGATAACTGAAGTACAAGGGCTGGAATAAGAATGGGTTGGGCGTCTTCCTCCCTAGTGTAGTTCTAAAATACACTGGCATCACTACTAGGATCTAAGAGCCTGACTTGGTTACTTGTTCTATCTTCATGTAACAACTTAAACGCTGACTAACTTAGAATTTTCAACTCTTCTTTCTATTCGCTCATCCTCCAAAGATTCAAACTTAGATTCTAACACTTTATGTGGATATCCCCAAACCTTTGATGAACCAGACTACTTTTGTCATAACTTACAAACATCACATGTCTAAACTTATATTTCTCCCTGAACCATAATAATTACCTTTACACCTGAACATCTGACATCAACATCCTATAGCCCATAACTTAGCTGGTAAAAACATCAATTACTATCTTACTAGTCTTATTCAAACTTAGTACTCAAGGGTAATGTATAAGCATACCCACACCATCAAACTTAACTTAAATTCTTGTATATATTGTTTCAAGCCTACTGATTCATCTTTAATACAACTAGCCCCATGGATACATAATCCCCTAACTATCAATAAATACTATTCCCACCTTACTACTTCTAAACTTCTGAATTCATACTCTAACTGTAGATCATATGTTGTCACAAGATTCTGAGAAAGGATCTGAAAACACATCTGACCCCTAATCACTGAGGTACTACCCCTCCATTCCAAGACTAGTTCATTGGGAAACTGAAACTAAACGACTCTATTTCTACAATTGATTGAAGTAATTATCTAAGATACTGAGGCAGTTTCTGTAGACCCATCCAGCTAGGATAGATTTACCCACTAAGGTAGACATTGTGAAGGGCTCTACAAGGTTTTGGGGAAAACACTGAACTCGTTAGTTGAATTGAGGATTGTAAAAGAAAGCAAAGCCCCAGGATCTAACAAAGCATAGAGATGAAGATGAATATCTTGCAACATACCTGTAACCATATCAGGAGAACTTTCATGATCTTGTCGGGACTGGAGTGCATATTGTCTTTTCTGACGCTGACCATAAGTGGCACTGGAAGTGGTGCCCTCCCGAGTACGGTGACCTACTAGAGCTGATGACTGATTGGACTGGCCCAGCTGGCAAAATTCCCTTCCCCTCTGAGAAACTACTCACCACTCTCAAAGCCTATGTCCTGGCTTACCATACCCAAAACACACATCATTGCTAGCTCTACACTCACCCTGATGGTTTCTACCATATTTTTCATAAAGCAGATTGGTACGACGGTTGTTCACACTATCCTGGGTCTTGGAGACTGGCGCCCCATCCTGACTGTTATTCCTGAACTTCATCACTGGAACACTAGCTGAAAAAGGAGTTGGGTCTAAGGATTTTTTGTGGAATCGAGAATGGTTACCACTATTTGACCTTGACTTAAAACTACCTATTCTGGTCCTCTTATTTTCTCCCAATTTCTTCCTATGCTCCTCCTCCTCACTCTGTTCATCCTAAACCATTATTTTAGATGGGACAACAACGTGCTAATTATTCTAAAAAACTACTGAATGAGCTAAGGTAGTGAAAGTAGCTGTGAATTCGGCGTAAGAGACATGCTCATTCAGGGGAACTTCCTGAACAGTTGGATGTGTGGGATGCATCCCGTTCCTTCTTTTGTTATTTCTTTTGGGAGGAATCATCTATAAACAGAAGAAAGAATGAGCAACAAAGAAAGTTTTAAATAGAGCTCATGCTCACTCACATAACATGAATATTGAAAGAAGGGAAACTTATCCTAAAACATCTTGTAGCCTCTTGCCCTTAAGTATGGCGCACTTTACACCCATGCATAAGACTATACTCAACACAACTTTTTAGACTCCCTAGGACTCTCTGAAACCTTAGGCTCTAATACTAAGTTTTGTCACGACCCGAAGCTACTCCCTAGTTGAGACAACGGTGCTTACGGTCATAAGTGACCACAAGCTAGCCCATATACGAAAATGACATATACGGAAATGACATGTACAGAGTTGGCATGTACGGTGCTTAAATTTGATAAAAAATGATATGTACGGAAATCAACTGATTACGCCATAAGGTTTAAATACTGAAAATAATACATCTGAATCCATAAGTCTGAAATATATGCAAAAATACTAAAAATTTGACTGACTGATAAACTATCTGACTGTCTGAAAAAAGCCTCTAACAGACTGACTGTGGAGTTGATGGGACAAGTCCCCAACTAACTCCAAGACTGAATAGTACCAAACTACCAAATAACTGAAATAATTCATTATGTTACTAAAAGATGAGGACTCACTGTTAACACCCAATTTTAGCTCACTCTTTCCCTCTAATTAATTTTATCGATGTTCTTGACCCTAACTAATTAAATAGAAAATAAGAAATAAGGTTCGTATTTTTTGTCTCTATTTCTACAAATTTGTAAATAATAAAAGAGAATTTATTTTTCTATCACATTATAAAATATTTCAATATAATTAAATATTTTTCACAAAAGTAATCTTTTGGTAATTGCATTTGCATTCTTTCTATATACATATGTATATACGTATGTTTTGTTAAATATCAAATCAAATAAATAAAACAAAGATATTAAATTGAACACGTATATAAATTATGTCTGTAATTTATGTATGTACGTACTAAAATAATTTTAGGGATGCAGGAAACATCGATAAAATTAGTTTCAGTAATAAAGGAGCGTCCGGACCAATACTAATTCAATTTCAACTTTATTTTATTCGAACTCAATTCTTATCTTTCAGTCGAGAAGGCTAAAATTGGCCGAAATATTTTCATGTCCACTTCATCAATTCACCAAGCACAATATTCGCCAAGCGGGCGCTGCCGCGTCACCAAAACACTAAAATCTGACTAGCCTAGCTTAGTCCATCCATCTGTTACTTCCCAAAGTGAGGATTTTAAAATTTTCAGTCATCGTTATATACCCATATATATATATATATATATATATATATATATATATATATATATATATATATATATATATAAAGTATTTTTATTCTTTATTTATTTACGTATTTATTTTTTTCCCCTCTTTTTTTTAAATTAAATCTGAATCCTTCTGATCAAAGACTGGACGGATCAGAAGACAATCAGTTTCAAATTATTTATATATATATATATATATATATATATATATATATTTTATCTCTCTCTATATATAAATAAATATTTTACTATTATTATTGTAAGATATTTTTTTAGACTGTTCGATCTTTGATCGGACGGATCAAAATTGATCAAATTTTCAAGGATCAATACATTTATTGCTCTGCGCCCACTAACATAAAAAAGGGGCTCTTCTCTTTTGATAAAATATATGTGCTTTCCCCTCATTTCAAGAAACAGTGTGCAGTCCCATCCTCCTCCTTCAAATTTAACGTATATTTTTGCAAAGGTCAAAGATATGAGAAAGGGGTATTCGACTGAGGGATTTCAAAATTCAAATTCTTTCCTCTTTCTTCTCATTTTTTACTTTAATTTTTTAAATCTGGACTTTCAAGCCGGTACTTGCACTTATAAATGGGGAGAGAGGGAGACACAATAGGGAGGAGGAAAAAACGCAAGAAAAATGGTAAGAGTAGAAGAAATAAGTCGGGGAAAAAGAGATCCAGAGGGAGTAGAAAGATGAGAAGGAAGTAAGTCGGAAAGAAGAGAAAAAGATTAGGAGAAATCAAAAAATTAGTAGATTGCTTTTGATTCGGAGTTTTAAGAGTCGATTTCGTCGTCGGAAATCCTTAAACGTCAAAGCTCCAGTTTTGTTGCACCAAACAAGTTGGAGTCTCGCAACGAAACTCGTTTCGACTTAACATCGGGTCAAACGCTACTAGGATCACGAGAGCTTCGGAGTCGCGCAAATTGAAAAACCCAAATTCCTAAATGGAGTCTAGTATTTCTTATCCTTTGAGTTTAATTTATATTGAGTTTTTGTATTAACTAACTCTTGTGGTTGAATTTGTTTGCGGTAACTTTATTAGATTATTGAACTTGTGATTGACTTATTATTAGTTTGTCCTTTTAGAACGTAGTCTTAACCTTCCAATTTCACAAATGAAACACGATTACTATCCTATAAAAACATTTTCATATTCGGCTAATTCTTTTAAATTTACCACAAATGCTCCTAAATAAGGTTAGCATAGTAACTTCCACATTCTTCTGTAAATATAACAAAGATAATTAAATAAAATTCCAGTTTTAAAGTTATCAAAATTTCAGATTTTTCCAAAAAGAGTTTATTTATCAACTTTAACCCTTTTTAGTACATAGCTTTAATGTTTCAAGCTATATTATATATTTTTAATGTTTTTCTCGGGTTTTCAGATTCTCGAGAGATTTGAAAATATGAGGTATATACATTCTTTCGCTACTGCGCACAAGGTACGTCGCATTATTTTCACAACAACTATGTTACATCATATCTATTATTACCATTATTATCCACACCATAATATTTGTTATTATTTCAATTATTATTATTATTATTATTATTATTATCATCATCATCGTCATTATGAATACTACTGTTATTACCATTATTATTATTATTGTTGTTATTATTATCTCAATTTTGTTACGCTCACATTCTTCTTTCCACTTATTTCTAATCTAAGTCTATTTAAGTTTTTTACAAATTAATTAAAAATTTACATCTTTTTCGTACTTTCAAATATATTCATATTCGCACTGTCTTAAATTATTCCACGCATTAAATATTTTTATAAATATTATTTACCCATTCAGTTTTATACATGTAAAGACAATAAACTTTTCTCTTTATCTTATCCAAATAATAATAAAAAAACTATTTTCATATCTTAAAACATTCATGTAACATATACATATGTGATGATTGCATTATTTCCTTGTACATTGATAGCATCAGGTTTGTTATACCTTAAGTTTTCTCTCTTTTATATAAAATGATAAGTAGAAAATAATGATAGTTTTCTTTTCACCATTTTCGCAAATAAATAAAGCAATAATATTTTCCTAAACTAAGCGTAAGGACTATCTTCGGATAGGCTCTGAGGGGTGACTAATACCTTCCCGTCGAGTAACCAAAATCCTTACTCAGAATCTCAAAATATTTTCGATAGACTAAAACAGAGTTTTGCAATAAAAATAATTTTCCTAATTTTCCTAAAAAGTTAGGTGGCGATTCTAAAAAATAGATTTTCAAATCTCAAGAGTCACGACACAGGACACCATATGTCGTGTGTTGTTTCGACCGGTTCGAAATAGGACTCGACACTCACCACTATTGCTGCTAAGTCACGCTGGGATGTCTAACTGCTGTTGGGTAATTAAGCGTCCAAACCTATGATACAAGACATTATAGTGCGAAAAAAGTATGCGGTCAGTACTTTGAATGTACTGGTATATGTGCTGAGGTCAGGCTAAAATACATAGGTTCATGTGCATAAAATACTGGCTAACTGAATAGCATGAGATAATGACTGATTGAATATCATGAGATATCTAATGCCTAATATGCGTGAAATCTGTAAAATCTGAGAATGCATGACCAAGTATATACCATAATTCTGAAAGTCTGTAAACTAAAATACTGAAATCTGATAATTGAATAACTGATAAACTATATGCTATGGTCAAGCAAAACTGAACAGAATTCTGAACTGAATACTAAAACTGAAACTATGAGAGGTATCATCTAACCGACATGCCCCAATCTGAGCTGATCGGGGTCCAACTTGTGACTCCAGTTGGAAGGGTGCTAGTACCATGCCACGGGTACTAACAATGGTTGTGAGTCAGTCCTAAACTGGCGGGTGACCCCAAAGAGAGTGCCAGTCCTAAACTGGCGAGTGACCTCTCAAGAGATTGTCAGTCTTAAACTAGCGGGTGACATCTAATAACCTACATTGGCTACGTAGTTCTGGAACTTAGGGACTGCTGCTAAGGACCCAGTCCTAACTGGGCGATGAGTCCCCATCCCTAGATTTGCTCGGTGCTGAATCCTATTTCCAACTGAATGATACTGGAATGCTAACTAGCTAAGTTTAACTGATTATGATGGCTGACTAAACTAGTAATGCTTATGATATATCTGGAATCATTCTGAATGTACTGAGCCTATTTAAACAGCTAAGCATCGGGTATTCATAACCCCAGCACTGAATATATATAACAAAAAAGGTATGCAAAAGCTTCAAAAAACCATAATGGGGAATCATTCTACAAAATCATTCTCTTTGGCATTTCATCAAACACATGGGGATTAAGGCTTTAACATGGGGATGCTTTTTAGCATGATGAGATAGCATGATTACATGACAAAAATTAAAATTTGAGGATTTATCCTTAATTGCATGAACATGACTGTTGACACCAAATTTTGGCTCGCTCTTTCCCTCTAATTAATTCTATCGATGTTTTCGGCCCTAAATAATCTTCAAAAATTAACTAAGAAATAAGATTCGTTTTTTTATCTCTATTGCTACAAAATTTTAAATAAGAGGGAATTATCATATCATAAAATTATTTTAATTAAATATAATTAAATATTTTGACATCAAAATTGCAAAAAATATATATCTTTTGATAATCGCATTCGGATTCTTTCTAACTTTATTTTATGGGCGATGTTGTGACCATATATGTATATTTTTATTAGAAAAGAATATTTTTTTAAAGATGTACGTATATTTTATTATACTCTTATTTTTATATATTTTATTATATTCTTGTTTTTACACACACATATATACGTATGTTTTGTTAATATTAAATAAATAAATAAATAAAAAATAATAATAATAAAAACAGATACTAAATTGGATGCTATACTAAATTATTTATATAATTTATACACGATGCACTAAAAATAATTTAGGGTAGTTGGGAGCATCGATAAAACTAATTCCAGTAGAAAAGTGTATTCGGGCCAATAATACTCTAATTTCATTTTTTGTTTCACTTGACTCAACTCTTATTTTATGAATTTCAGCTAGGAGCTCGAAAATTAGTCCGAATCTCAGTATAATTTCAATGTTCGCTCTGCCATTCCATTTCAACAGATACAATTTAACCTGATTTGTCAATTTATTTTAATCCGGAGGATCCTGAAATTTTCAGTTATTTTTTTTATACATATGTAGATATATATAATTTATTTAATTATCTATATATTTATTTTTGCCCCTTTCCTCTTTTCTTTAAATTAAATTTAAATCGTCCGATCAAATATTAAACGGGTCAAAAAATAATCATGTCAAAATCAACTTTTCATATATTTATCAGTGTATACATACATTTTCCTTTTTCTTATTTTTTTACTATTATTCTTAAGAGTAATCTCCTTAGGACCATCCGACCAAAAGATCAAACGAATCAAAACCTGTTCAAATCACCCGATTAATACAAATTAATCTAGTCCGAGAAAATTTTAGGTCCGATAGTCTCAAAATTTTTATCATTTACTTTTTTTTATATTTATATATATAATTTATTTATTATTATTTTTATTAAATTTAGACCGTTGATCAAATGAACGGACGACTCATATTTTAGTCTATAAAACAGTACAAACAACAGCCTTTCCCACTCCCAATAAACCAAACTGCACGCCAATTTCAACTCACGTAAGTCACGCTACAGCAAACCCATATCCCATCCTCCTTCCAAATCAACAACAATGCCTGCTTCCTCTCTCCTCTCCCCTTCTCCTCCTCTCTCTCCTTGCGACAACCTCCAACCACCCTTCTGCGCAACCGTCTGCTACACATTGAAAATCCGCGCAACAGTGGAGTTAGCACAATTTCGGGGATAAGGATGCAATTTCTTCAAATTTACTAAGGCAATTCTGAAAAGTGAGAGGTTTGGATTCAGAAATTCAAATCCATCTCGATATTGGTTTTCTTTCTTTAATTTCGATTTCAAATCCGAACGCTCAAGTCCAGATTTGGCCTATAAATAGGGTGTTCTTCAACCCTAGAGGACAAGGAAGAAAATCTGAGAGATAAAGCAAGTGAAACTTGAGAGAAAATCAAAAGGAAAGGAGGTTTTCGAAAAGGCAAAAAGAGGTTGGGAAAAGGCTGATCTTCGGAGGAAAAGAAAAGTGAAAAAAAAGGGGTTAAGTTCGAGTTTCGAGTTGAGTCCATCGCTGGAAAACACTTGACGAGAAGCTCCAGTTTGCTGCCCGAAGAAAGGTATGAATTCGTTCTCCACTTCCCCTTTTTCATCTCATTTTCTTATTATGAACAATTCTTTGCTGGTTTTGATGGTTGTTTGTCGATTCTAAATAAATGGATGTGTGATTTTCGACTAGTTCAGTATTAAAAATATATTTGTTTGTAAATTTCGATCGAGCTCTAAAGAGTTGTTGATTCTGGAAATGTTGGGTTTTGAATACGGATTGTCATCGAACTTGCGTCTTCTTGATTCCGAAATTGAGCTGTTGGAATGGCAGATCATTCATTCACAAATTGGATTCATGAACGTTCTCATTTATGTCGTTTCACTGTAGGCGGTCGCCCTTTTTAAGCGAATTTGTAAAATACGACAAAGTATGTTTTTTCTAAAAATTTACATAATTAGTGATCATTTTGCTTTATTTCCTTTTCGTGGTTTGCAAATCGATGCATTTAGGAGGGTGTTGTTTTGCTTTTAATGGAAAGGGTGAAATTATATTGTATAAAATCTACCCTTTCTCACTCATCGTCATCTTCAGTCCTTTCATCCCATTTTGGGTTCCGCGGATATGTGATTCATTCTAGCCTTAATCTTTGCGATTCATTCCGCGGATATACTCTTTGACGACTTTGCCGCTAAGAAGTAAAATTCTAACCTCGTGATGGTGTTTTGTGTATAAATATGTAAATATGTAAGTGTGTAAATAGGAGATCTCTTCGGATTCTGAGCTCGGTTATGGCATTGTCATTTTTTTCTAAATGGAGTTCATGAATATGATTTAGTTTGAAGTCTCCACTTTTCTAAAACGGATGTGAATCTGTTTCCTTCCCCTTCAATGTTGTTTCTTCTTTCCTTTTATCTTGGTTTGGCCCCGTGAATATGTGACATTTATCCATCTTGTGTTGCTAGTGTATTTTGAACTCCGATTTGTACGACTTTGATTCCAAAAAATTGTTATTTTGCCCATGAATACATATATGTATGAACCTGCCACGCTTTGGTCATGCTGTAATCTTCTATCGCTTCCTGATGTATGTTTGAATTAATAGTGTCTTATGTTGATCCATATTATTAAGCCTTTTCCTGGTGAAGTGTTTTATTTGGGTTGAATGAAGCTTTAAACTTTTTCTTATTTTCTATTTTGATGTATACTGAGTGAAATTGTTGTCTGGTCATCACAAATCGAGCCCAATTGGACAGTTTTCAGATTTCCTTTGCTCAATACATGGTGCCACGGGTCTAAGCGCATGGAATATGCGAAACTCTTACCCTTTATTTTGCTTTCCATCTTTTCTGTGTCATTTGTCCCGATTATGTGAGTGTATGATTTGTTTCGATTTCAATAATGTTTTACTCTACGGAAGTGTACTTCGAAATACAATTTGGTTCGAACCTCATGTCCCTTTGCTTCTAAGTGTGTGGGAGATATGTGAAACACCTCCCATTTAATGGCCTCTTTTTTTATCTTTGTGCGAAATTTCAGAATTTGGAACCATTAAACTTTCCATTTCTTTTTTCCCATATTTTGCCACCTGTTAAGTTGGAATATACTGATTAACTCCATTATGATCATAGTGGGAACTGTCTCATTCTTTTATTTTGTATGCAGTAACATGTTATCGAAGTTCCAATTTTTAAAGGGCTCTGTGCATAGCAAAGAAGTGAGGAGCTATGTTGAGTCTATCATGTATGCCCGTCCGTGTTTTGTGTGGTTCCTTTCCCCTTCGCTTATTTCAATTCCTTAAATATGAGTGTAAACGTTTATTTTGCTCAATGCGGCTGTCTCTTTTTTTTTTCATCTTGATTAACATGTTCACTGGGATCTGCCTATGAGTATTTGTCCATCTAGTCTCAAAATTGTTACCTTAGATTGGCTCATGCAAACAGTAATGGAAAAACTTTAGTTATCACTGGGAATATTTGATTTTGGTTGCCGAATTTCTCTTAGCATTTTAGGATTGGCTCACTTTAAGAATGGGGTAACAACAAATGAAGTCATGGGTCGTTACGTAGGCTCATTCCTTTTTATAATGAATGTCACTATCCCTAAATTTAACCATGGGAATCTCCTACATTTAAGTGTGTTTTTGCTAGCACCATTGATGAAAGTAAGAGTGGTATGAAGTGATTTTGAGTTTTCATGGCTGCACGGACATGTATCGACATGATTGTGAGTTCTTTCCTGTTAAAGTAGTGTTCTAGTTGATCTTTAGGCGTTCATGTTTGATAATTTTTTTTTCAACTTGTGTTTCACGTATATTTGTTATTTCATAAATGTCTAATCTTTATTTTCTTTCTTTTGTTTTCATGTAAACTTCGGAGCTAGAGTTCCACAATGGAACTCAATTCGACCCACATTATCGGGTCAACATCTATAGGGTCATCAATGTTCGGAGGCTACATCATTAGGAGTCGATTCTTTCAAAAGAACTTGGCGTATCTTATACCTTTTTTACCTTCTCTTATGATATTGATACTATCTTACTAACCTCATATTTATTTGAATATGTATTTTTGTATAGTGTGATTGAATCTGGATTAACTCTAATTTGTTTAGTTTGTTTATCTTCAAAATATTTAGGATTAATTTCCTACGAAAATCTTTCATCCATTTAACCTCTATAGGTATAGTAGCACACATTATTCAATCATTCATTTTTTTACTTTCACGAATCATTAGTTTTTAAAAAGAAAAAGAAAATCAAAAGGGCAAACCAATAATTCCTCTAAAATAAAAGAGCAAATATTTTGTCCGAAGCATAAGTCAGTTGGCAAAGTTTTCTTTAGAATCTGTTCAAATGACTACTCCAACTTTTAAAATATTAATTAGTCATTTAACTCTTATTAGTTGGAGCTTTCAAGTAATTAGCTAACGATGCTAATTAGTCAAGCCAGTTTTTTAAATAACTCACCCATTAAAAAAGGAGATTTTGTTTAATTTTAATACTGTTCAGATATTTGATACATTTCATATTTCTTAATATTATTTTGAGTTCTCCCTGATTTTAAAATCATTCAAAACACAAGGTATATATATATATAAGAGTAAATACATAATTACTCCCTGATGTTGGTCGAGATTTTTAAAAAGACACCTAAACTTTGAATTCGACGTATTACTCTACGATTCTTACTTTATCCGTTGCAAATACATCATTTTTTGTTGAACCTCAGTCACAACAAAGAGAGTGAACACACGCACCAATCCGGGGCTGACACGTGTTAAATATATTTAATTTTATATTTTATTTATTTTTTTAATAATTTTTTTATTTAATTTATTATCCCCCCCCACCCTCTCTTCCCACCCCAACCCATCCAGCAACTCCCCCCATCCTCTCGCGTCCAGCAGTAGTCCCTACCCCATCGTCTTCCTCATCTAGCACCTCCACCCTGTCAACGTCTCTCCCTACCCCCCACCCACGCACCATCATCACCACCACCATCACTACCACTATCAAAACACACTCACCACCATCATGAAATTGAAACTCCATTTTTACACTTTTGAATTTCTTGAATTTCAACCATTTTAATTCAAACTTCATATCAATTGCTTCTTCAAAATCAAAATTCAATTCCATTAAACATTCTAAAGAGATAAATGGAGCTTTAGTGATATAATTTTTTTTATTAAAAAAGCTTCATTGGAGCTTGAATGGAGGAGCTTTAATGGTGTTGAGGATCTTTAATGGGTAGTTAAATGATATGATTAACTACAAAATGAGAA
Source organism: Capsicum baccatum var. pendulum (assembly GCA_030864225.1). NCBI lineage: Eukaryota > Viridiplantae > Streptophyta > Magnoliopsida > Solanales > Solanaceae > Capsicum > Capsicum baccatum. The sequence goes on from CM061550.1 coordinate 137,722,040, forward strand.
ACTTTAATGATATGATTTAAAAAAAAAAGGTTCAATGAAGCTTTAATGAAGGATTTAATGGTGTTAAAGAAGAAATGGGGGGAGAGGAGAGACGGGGGTATGGGGTAAAATTTAAAAAGAACATAAATATTTTTTTAAAAGAACATAAATTATATATTAAATTATTACACGTAGCAGCTTTTAATTGGTCAAAAAATCAAATTTGAGCCCTATCACGCGTCTGTGGTGCGTGTATACACACAGAGGTCCAAAATGGTGTATTTACAACGGAATAAAGAAGATTCGTGGGGTAATAGGTCGAATTCAAAGTTTAGGTGTCTTTTTGAAAATTTCGGACAAGATCAATGGTGTAATTATGTATTTACTCTAAATATATATTCATCCGCTACCACGTATAAGGTATATTATTTTGCATACTACTATGATAAATTTTCATCATCATTATTGCCAATATTACTATTAATGTCGTTATTATTTATACCGCAATTATCTTTACTATTTTAAGTTATTATTATTATTATTATTACGATGATGATGATGGTTTAAATAACTTCACAAGTTTTGCATCATATTATTGTTATTATTGTTATTATTATTATTATTATTATTATTATTATTATTATTATTATTATTATTATTATTATTATTATTATTATTATTATTATTAATTTCAACCCATTCATAATCTTTCATATATTTCTTCACATACTCCTAATATACATTTAGCAAATAAATTTCCACAAAAAACATATTTGTTTATACTCTAGTCGTATACTTAACTTCATATGTCCTGAATTTCTTCATATAATTATAGGATTTTGCACCTTCTAATATGTGTAGATTACATTATTACCCATTTCGTATTCCATAAAAATATTCATAAATATATTTTGCGATAATTACATTACTTCGTTGTACATGGTAGCATCATGTTTATTATACCTTAAATTTTCTTCTAAGTAATAAGTAAAAAATAATGACAATTTTTTCTTATCACTGTTTTAAGCAAATAACGAAATAAAAGTTTTTTCCTAATATTTTCCTAAACTAAGTGTAAGGACTATCTTCGGATAGGCTCAGGGGTGCCTAATACCTTTCCCTCGAGTAATCACAACCCTTACTCGGAATCTCAAAATATTTTCGATACACAAAAATAGAGCTTTTACGAAAAAATAATTTTTCCTAATTTTTCTAAAAAGTTAGGTGACAACTTTAAAATATAAATTTTCAAAACCCAAGAGTCAAGACACTAGCCACCACACAATGTGTGCTGTTTCAACCGGTTCGAAACAGGGTGCGACAATGGCATGGGAACTTCAACATCCAAAACATATTATAATCCATTCCACTTGAAAACAATTGCAATCTTAACTTAAAATCAATATAACAAGTAATTCATGGAGATAATTCATTTATAACATGGAAAACTCATAATTTAACATTAAAAAAAGGATTCTTGAACTCCAGGGTGAAAGAAAATCATATGAACATCACACATACCTTTAACCTTAACACTTGGAAGGGAAACACAATCTTGAAAGTTTTCTTGAAGGTTCTTGAATCGGGAAGCTTGAGTTCTTGGTTTTCATGAAGAGAAATAAATAAATTTTTAGATTCTTAGGATGTAGTTAGGGTTTCTTTGAGAGAAAATTGAAGGAGAATGAACAAATTATGCCCAAATTGCTCATATAAGTTGTGTTATGACGACTTGGATTGGAGGAAAAAGATGCTACTGCCCCTTATACATTTAAATTTGCTACTGAAATGCGGATAAGGAGGTACCGCGATGCGATGAGCCATCCATCGCTATAATGACCGTATCGCGATGCTATCGCGATGACTTGCTGTTTTTGAAATCCAAACATGACCTAATCCTCGTCTGAAAAATCTGAAACTTCCACGAGACATGTCCCTTACACCCTTGAACATGAATTAACTCAAAAACTTATGTCTCAGGGTCGGAAAGGCCGGTTTAAAAATTCTTGAAGTTAAGAGGCCAAAAATAAGACTAAGTCCCCAACGCCTAGTGAAATTTTCAGGTTCTAAGCCTCTTACAAATGCACTATGAGCTGAATAGAACTAAGAAAAGTACAGGGTATTACAACATCTCCCCATTGGAAATATTTGTCCTCGAAAGAAACTGATTAAGTTAAGAATACCGAGGAAATGAGATTACATACTAAACATGCATAACTGGAAGCATGATTACATGACTGAGTCTGAAACATAATACGTGAACTGAATATCATGAAGTGAACTAATTCCTTGAATACATTCAATGACATGAGAATGGTTATAAGGATGAGATTGAAATGAGTGAGTCATCTTATGAGTAACCATTGCCTCAGTCTGGATCTGGTTTTGTAAAGAAAAGTTAAGAGGTTTAAGACATGAAAACTTGAGGCATTACAACATCTCTCCCTTGGAATAGTTCGTCCCCTGAATAATACCTACTTGGCTGATATACTAAGGAAAGACTGAGATAATGCTTGAGGAACTCATGAACTAAATCATGACTGAATATCTGAAACTGAATCGTGATGCATAAACTAAACTGAATTCACAATTTATATGGATGCGAAAAAGCTATCTGTTGGAATGGCAATATCCGTGAAACTTCTGATAGTAAGACTAGATTGGAAGATAGAAAAACCATAGGAACTTGCCTGTCTGACTTCTAAACTGAATTGTTGGCTATACAAACTGAATTATACTGAAAGCTTATACTCAACTATACATTCCACTTCAAAACTGCACTTCACTTGAGGCTACTTAAAATATTCACTTGGACACTGATAACTCTACCTACTGAAGTCTAACCTGAACTGAATTCTCCCACTATATTCAAGCCTACTCGAATCTACAAAGTGCACATATAACACTGTAATACTAGTATGAATCATGGATTTAATGCATCCTACATTCTATAAACTTCTCATCTCATGAATAAATCTTATTACCTCTTTAACAACTACATTCAACATCCTACTGGCCATTCATTGACGCGCAATGCATTCATCCACACACACACACACACACTTATATATATAAACATGACATTCAAGCCTATCATCATTACCACATATTCACTTCTAGACAAACACCCATAATGACATCTTTCTCATATCCTCCAAACCTCTATCATCAACAACTTCCATGCACTACTTCAAGCAAACACACATAAAATTTCAACTAACCAAGAAATATTTAAAAAACTTAGCCTCAATCTTACTTCACACTTACAACCTTAGCTAAAACAAACATACAATAATTTCTTCTAGCATGAAATATTTACTCTCTCCTATCTAAACAATTATTCATCATCACTATCTTAACATAAGGAGAGGTCACTGAAAGGTTAGAACATGAGGACCTAAAGCATAAAAAAATAACTTTGACACGTAACTGAGGCCTGAGGAATAGAGTATCGACATTACTGATTCATCAAAGAGATCTAAACTGAGGATATACATGACATGCTTTGAATTTCATTGATCAATGAGAGTATAGAATGAGTACTGGAATTGAACATACTGTAAAGCATGAGTACATGAGTCATGAGCTGCATGACCTGAGTTTGGAGTTCATACATTCACGGAATATGGTTTGTACTGCTGATCATACAAGAACTCCTTATACTAGGGACTGGAAGAGTACATGATTTTCTATAAAGTGCATGATCATGAACTATGATCATGGAGATGACATGTAAGGCATGAGTAGATATCGTGATAACTAAAGTACGAAGTCTTAAATAAGAATGGGTTAGGCGTCTTCTTCCCTAGTGTTGTTCTACAACACACTGGCATCACTAATAGGATCTAAGAGCCTGATTTTATTACTTGTTCAATCTTTATGTAACAACTTAAACACTGACTAACTTAGAATTTTCAACTCTTCTTTCTATTATCTCAACCTCTAAAGATTCAAACTTAGATTCTAACACTTTATGTGGATATCCCCAAACCTTTAATGAACCATACTACTTTCATCATAACCTACAAATATCACATCTCTAAACTTACATTTATTCCTAAACCATAACAATTACCATCACACCTAAATATCCGACATCAACATAATATAGCCCATAACTTAGCTGGTAAAAACATCAATTACTATCTTACTAGCCACATTCGAACTTAGCACTCAAGGATACTGTATAAGCACACCCATACCATCAAACTTAACTTAAATTCCTGCATATACTGTTTCAAGCTAACTGATTCACCTTTTATACAACTAGCCCTATGGATACATAACCACTAACTACCGATATACGCCATTCCCACCTTACTGCTTCTAAACTTATAAATTCATTGTAACACCCCATAGTTTTCTCAACCTAAATTCATTCCTAGAATGATAAGGAATAGCTTTCAAAATAAAGAATATTTATTTCATGTGGAATTTTCTAGATTTAGACCTCTCATTATGGGAAAAATTGACTAAGATTTCCATCGATATCAAATTCGCCAAAATCTGATAATCGTTGAGGATTTAAAGCATTTTTAAAGTTGACAATGTCCCACCTGAGCAACCACCGCATCGCGGTAAAGGACAATTTCATAATTGTCAATTCTAGTAAACCTTCGTGATATTGGCGCATCAAGGAGAGGTCCAAATTCCCAATTATTGAAATTTAGTATCCCAACACAATACTGGCGCATCGCGCTAGTGGCCAAAATGGCATTCTAAAGAGGCACCGTGATGGTGGCGCATCGCGGAGTACGCCCAGTTCCCACTCGTCTTTTTCCAGTGAGCCACCACGATAGTGGCGCATCGCAGTGGCCTATTAAATTGGGATTTTTACTTTTTTTGTCCAGTTCCATTTAGAAGTTTAATAGGAGCATTTTGTGAATCTCCAAGGCCCCAATTTGTGTAAAATGCAACATTAAGCATATTCCAAAGCACTTTATGCTTATTTCATTAATTTTGCTTAGTTCATTAATTTTTTCTCAAAATAAAACCCTAGAACTCAAGAGCTTCTACTCCAAGAAATCAAAATCCTCCATTGATTCTCCAAGAAAGCTTAAGATTAAGGATTCCCAAGGCAAGATAAATTAAGAATCCATCTTTAAGAACTCGAATCGAAATCAATAATTCAAGTTTCTTCATCTAATCATCAATCAAGGTATGTGGGATTTCTGAACAAGGATCCTCTTTCATTCTTGTGCCCAAAACCAAGTTTTATTTACAAATTCATATTATTTTAAATGAATATTCATGAGATTCAAATTAGGATTCATGTCCATTATTGCTCTTTGCAAGATTTTGAGATTTCAAGTGTTTGAGAAAATGCATTGCATGTCTACTTTCATATTTTCATGCCTATTGCAGTAATTTTCAGTTTTTGAGATGAATTATCATTGTTTTCATTATCAAGCATGATTATTATGATGTTTTGTCATGAATTTGATACACAAATTACTAAGCCCAAGTTTATATATTGATATGTCAATAAATATGATGCTTTAAGCATACTATGATTAGTAAATTTACAGATTCTCAGTAAAGCTTTGATCTTTTGATCCTCAGTTTAGCTATGGAATCCACTTTACAATTTTATTACAGATTATAGAATTCAGATCAACTTTATTTACAGATTTAATCAGATAGAAGGATAATTGGTTTCAGATAAACCTTTATACTAGTTTTTAAAGTGGATTTCCAACAAGATGAGCGTAGCAAATTAAAGAAAGTAGTATTTAACATAGAGTTGAGTATGATTCCAAGGTCTTATACCCTAGAACTACGTGCCACCATAGGATTGAGATTAAAGTGACCATAGTGGGCTGAGATAGTGATCACTTAAGTTGAGGTTATGCTTCCTAGCAAGAGTATGGCACCTCTCCCCAACGTGACATTTCTTCCTTAGGAGGATGAGACGTTGGACTCCATGCAGCTCGCATGGTTTTTGTCTGTTAAGAGAACCTCCCTACTAGTAAAGAAAAGCTTTGAAAGAATTTCCTTAAGATTAAGTATTTTCTTTACAACTTAATGGTAAAGATTTTTAGAATAGTTTCTCTAAAGAGAATAAAAAAAGTTTTTAAGAAAACTAAGTGTAAAGGCTCACAATTTTATTCAGATTATGCTTTACAGAAAGATAAGAGTTACAGATTTTGACTTTCAGATTTCAGAATTATGAGTGAGTCCTTTCTACACTTAGATAATATGATTTAAAGAGAGAATATAAGCATAACTTTAAGAACTAAATGTTATGACTCACTAGATTTATAAAGTATAAGTTGCTTCTTATAATTTTAGTATTTCAGATATTCCAGATTATGTGAGTCATTTACATTTAGCACACATTGTTTTATAAATTATGATGATGAGATGATGTCTTACTTATGCATTTCATCCCCATATACTCAGTACATCCTCAAAGTACTGATCCACATATACGTCTATGTGCTACATTGTCTCATAATGTAGGTTTAGATGCTCAGTATCAACAACGTGAGTAGTTTGAGCATCTTCATCTATATCCGACAATTGGTGAGTCCTCATAGTTCAAGGACTTATTCACTCAAATTCTGTAGCTTAGTAATTTTATATGATTCAGTATTTTATTTAGACAGTTTGAGTTAGCTGGGGGCCTATCTAGTAACTCTCTAGTATTAGTAGTAGAGGGTTGTCATACTGCTAGATTTGATTCAGACTTACAGTATTTGATTTTTATACATTTATTTTAGATTATTCTCAGTTATTTCAGATAGTTTCCATATTTAGTATGACTTTCATGTTTATATTACCTTGGTTATGAGATTTATACCTAGTAGAAGGTAGTCAGGGTTAGCCTAAGGCTACTTGTAGTTTTGAGCACCATGTGACGTCTTGGGATAAGATTTTGGAGCGTTACAAACTTGGTATCAGAGCTAGGATTTTAAGAGTTCCAGGGAGTCAGACATGCCACATTACGTAGAGTCTTGATCATAGGAGTCAAGCGCACCACATTTATGATCAAGAGGCTATGAGTCATTCTTAGGAAATCATCTCTTTCTTTCATGATCTATCATGCTTATAGTATCTCCATCTATTTTTAACTCGTGCTTTTATGTAACAGTTGAATATGCCTCCTCGTTAAGCTAATACCGACAAAAATGGTAACTAACCACCCCAACCCACTGATCCTTTGAATGAGAATGTATCCCATGCTGAGTTTAGGGCTGCCTTTTAGGCATTATCCTAAGATGTGATTGCCAATGTTCAGGGCAATCATCAGAATAAAGCTATAGTCCTAATGCAGCAGAATGGGGATTTAGCAGTAACTAGAATTAGAGAATTTATGAGAATGAATCCGCCAGAGTTCTTTGGATCAAAGGCAGGTGAGGACCCATAACTTTATTTAGATGAGGTGAAGAAGATCTCCCATATTATGCATGTTTCTGAAGAAGAGAGTGTAGAGTTAGAATCTTATAGGTTAAAGGATGTAGCATATGATTGAGTAGTTATGTGGCAAAAAGGTAGAGGTGAGAATGCAACTCCTACTAGTTGGCAGGTATTTCAGAATACTTTTCTAGACAGGTTCTTCCTACGTAAGATGAGGGAAACTAAGATAGAAGAATTTATGAATTTGAGGCAGGGCTTGATGACAGTGAAAGAGTACTTTTTTAAGTTTAATCAGTTGTCTAAGTATTCCCCTGATATGATGGCTGATCCTAGGGCTAGTATAAGTAAGTTTATTACTGGAGTGTCTAGATTAGTAGTCAAGGAGTATAGGACTGCCATTCTTATTGGAGATATGGATCTTGCTAGACTGATAATTCATGCCTAGTAGATTAAAGCAGAGAAGTTAAAAAGAAGAGAGAGGGGGAGTAAAAAGGCTAGGATTGGACAGTTTGAGTATAGTTAGAATAGGTCTCAAAGAGGAAATCATTCCTAGTTTCTGAATCATCCATCTATGCCAGCACCATCTTTAGCTAGGGCTCCCACTCCCAGAGTTAGGTAGGAGCAGTGGGGGTAATTCTTCTATGTCCAGATCTTAAAATAGTGTAAGTGGAAGACCTCATTATTCTCCTTATGCTAAGTGTGGAAAGAATCATCCCAGTGAGTGCTTGGCTGAACAAAAGGGTTGTTTTGATTATGGTAATTCGGGTCATGGAATTAAAGAGTGCTCGTGTGCTAAGCAGGGAAATAGAGATAATCGTCCCCAGACTTAAACTATTAGTGCACCAGCTCCTTTAGGTTGTCTAGTCCTTCCTCAGGGTACATCATTCAGTACCGGTGGCGATCAACACCAGAATCGGTTTTATGCTTTACCATACCGTCAGGAGAAGGAGGATTCACCAGATATTGTTACTAGTATGCTTCGTGTATTTCACCTTGATGTTTATGTATTTTTAGACCTTGGGTCGAGTTTCTCTTATGTAACCCCGCTAGTTACAGTAAATTTTGAGATAAGTTCTGGAAAGATCCCTGAGGCCTTCTTGGTTTCTACTCTAGTAGGTGAGTCAGTTGTCGCAAAATAGATCTGTAGAAAGTGTCCTGTCATTGTCCTTCATAAAATCACATTAGAGGACCTAATAGAGCTAGATATGTTTGAATTTGATCTTATTCTTAGTATGGATTGACCCCATTCTTGTTATGCCTCTATAGATTATCGCACCCGAGTGGTGAAGTTTTAGTTTCTAGATGAGCCAGTCTTTGAGTGGTCAGGTAACTCAGTGTCTCCCAAGAGTCATTTCATATCTTATCTTAAAGCCAGAAAGTTGATTTCCAAAGGGTGTATCTATCATCTTGCTCTAGTTAAAGACACTAAGTCTGAAAATTCGATAATTCAGTCATTCAGTGTGGTCAATGAGTTCCCTGATGTTTTCCTCGAAGATTTGACAGGGATACCTCCCAATAGTGAAATAAAATTCTGTATTGACCTTCTCCCAGATACTTAGCTTATTTTTACCCCTCCATATCGTATGTCTCCCTTAGAGCTTAAGGAGTTGAAAGAGCAACTTAAAGATATCTTAGCCAAAGGTTTCATAAGGCCCAGTGTTTCTCCATGGGGCGCTTCCCATCCCATTCGTGTGAAAGAAAGATGGTTCTTTATATATTATCGACTATCGCCAACTGAATAAAGTCACAGTAAAAAACAAATATCCTCTTCCTAGAATGAATGACTTATTTGATCAACTCTAAGGTGCCAGTTATTTCTCAAAGATAGACCTTAGATCTGGATATCATCAGCTTAAAGTAAGGGAATGTGATATTTTAAAGACAACTTTTAGAATCCGTTATGGTCATTTTGAGTTTCTAGTCTTGTCCATTGGACTAACAAATGCCCCAGGAACTTTCATGAACTTGATGAACAGAGTGTTCAAACAATATCTGGATATGTTTGTCATAGTCTTTATCGATGATATTCTCGTCTACTCTTATTGTGAGGATGGTCATGCATACCATCTTAGAATTTTGTTGCAAACTCCTAGAGATCACCAGTTGTTAACCAAATTCAGCAAGTGCAAATTTTGGCTAAGGTCAGTAGCTTTTCTTGGTCATATCATTTCCAGTGAGGGTATTAGAGTTGATCCCCAAAAGACAAAAGCAGTAAGGAATTGGCCTAGATCTATCTTCCCGTCAGACATTAGGAGTTTCTTGGGTTTAGATGGATACTACAAATATTTTGTTGAAGGTTTCTCTCCTATTATATCTCCGGTGTCTAGATTGACCCAAAAGAAAGTTAAGTTTTAATGGTCAATTCTTATGATAGGAGTTTTCAGGAGTTGAAGACTCGACTCACTTCAGCCCCCATTTTAGCATTACCTAATGGTATAGATAGTTTTGTGGTATATTGTGATGCCTTCAGAATTGGTTTGGGTTGTGTTTTCATGCAGAGAGGTAAGGTCATAGCCTCTGCCTCTAGACAACTTAAGCCTCTTGAAAAGAATTACCCAACCTATGACCTTGAGTTAGATGTTGTTGTATTTACTTTGACAATCTGGAGACATTATTTGTATGGGGTGCATATTGATGTGTTCATGAATCACAAAAGCTTTCAATATGTGTTTACTTAGAGAAAGTTGAATCTTTATCATAGAAGGTGGTTGGAATTATTGAAGGACTATGATATGAGCGTGTTGTATCATCCAGGCAAGGCCAATGTAGTGGCAGACACCCTTAGTAAATTTTCTATTGGCAGTGTTGCTAATGTGGAGAAAGATAAGAAGGAGTTAGTTTGGGAGGTTCACCGGTTAGCTAGATTGGGTGTGAGATTAGTTGACTTAGTTGAAGGGAATATTTAGGTTCAGAGTAGTTCCGAATTCTCCCTAGTTTCAGAAGTAAAAGAGAAACAAGATAAGGATTCTAGTTTGGTCAAACTGAAGGAGTTAGTTAAAGACCAAAAGGTAGAGGTTTTCTCCCAAGGGGGAGATAGTGTGTTGATATACCAGAGTAAATTTTGTGTACCTTGTATTGATGATTTGAGGCAGCGGATTATGGAAGAAGCGCATGGTGCCCGTTATTCCATTCATCCAGGTGCTACCAAGATGTACCACAACTTGCGAGAAATCTATTGGTGGAGTGGTATGAAAAAAGATATAGCAGAGTTTATAGCTTAGTGTGAAACTTTCCAATAGGTTAAGGTAGAGCACCAAAGAACTGGTGGTACGTTGCAAGAGTTTGGGATCCCCACTTAGAAGTAGGAAGAAGTGAATATGGATTTTGTGACTGGTTTACCCCATTTGCGTTATCAACATGATTCGATTTGGGTTATTGTAGACAGACTGACTAAATTAGCATATTTCTTACTGATTCATATGTCCTATACAACTGAAGATTATGCTAAGATGTATATTCGAGAGATGGTTAGATTGTATGGAGTTTATTTATCCTTCATCTCAGATAGGGGTACCCAGGTTTATCTTAGTTCAGCTTTTCATCCATAGATGGATGGATAGGCAGAGAGGACCATTCAGACGTTAGAAGATATGTTGAGGGCATGCGTTCTTGATTTCAAAGGAAGTTGGGATGAGCATTTGTCATTGGTTGAGTTTTCTTATAATAACAGTTACCATGCTAGTATTCAGATGGTTTCGTTTGAGGCTCTTTATGGGTGAAGATGTAGATCGCCAGTCGGTTGGTTTGAAGTGGTTGAGGCTACTTTGATTTGGCCAAATATGGTGTTTGATGCCATGGAGAAATTTCAGTCGATCAGAGAAAGATTGAAAGCAGCCCAGAGTCATCAGAAATCTTATGCAGACTTAAGAAGAAAAAACCTTGTGTTTGAGGTCGATGATCTTATGTATTTAAAAGTGTCTCCCATAAAAGGGGTGAAGAGATTTGCAAGAAGGGGAAGCATAGTCATTGTTATGTTACCCCCTTTCGTATTTTGAGTCGTGTTAGGAAGGTAGCGTATGAGCTTGAGTTACCTGCAAACTTATCCTCAGTTCATCCAATATTCCATGTGTCCTTATTGAAAAAGTGCATAGACGATTCAGCTGTTATAGTTCCTCTAGAAAGCATAAATATTCAGAATAGCCTTTCTTACGAAGAAGTCCCAGTAAAGATTCTTGATCATCAGATCCATAGACTGAGGAATAAAGAAGTTTCCTTGGTCAAAGTTCTGTGGAAAAATCAGTCCGTTGAGGTGCTAATTGGGAAGCATAAGCAGACATGCATACCAAGTATTCTCATTTCTTCTCCACGAACTCAGATTCATCCAAAGGTAATAGTTTTTCCTTCATTCAATTCTTTACTAGTCTCAGATAAAGCTATGTAGCTATTTCGTGTGAATTCATGCATTAGCAAATTAGTTCAGTAGCTCATTATGTTGAGATTCAGTTATTCAGTTGTGCATGATAGCTTATAGCCTCATATTCCTTAATATTTTTCAGCTTATCTAGCCATATTCGAGGACGAATGTTTCTAAGAGGGAGATATTGTAACACCCCACAGTTTTTCTAGCTTAAATTCATTCCTAGAATAATAAGAAATAACTTCCAAAATGAAGAATATTTATTTCGTATGGAAATTTCCAAATTTAGACCTCCCATTGTGTGGAAAATTGAATAAGCTTTCCATCGATATCAAATTCACCCAAATCTGATACTCGGTTGAGGAGTTAGAGCATTTTTTAAGTTGACAGTGTCCCACCTGAGCAACCATCGCGTTGCAGTGAAAGACACTTTCATAATTGTCAATTCCAGTGGACCTTCATGATATTGGCATGTCTCAGAGAGGTCCTAATTTCCAATTGTCAAATTCCAGTAGCCTAACGCGATACTGGCGCATCTCACCAGTGACCAAAATGGCATTCCAAAAAGGCACCGCGATGGTGGCGCGTCGCGGAGCACGCCCAGTTCCCACTCGTCTTTTTCTAGTGAGCCACCGCGATAGTGGCGCATCGCAGTGGCCTATTAAATTGGGATTTTTACTTTTTTTTTTCCAATTCCATTTAGAAGTTTAATAGGAGAATTTTGTGAATCTCCAAGGTCCCAATTCGTGTAAAACGCAACATTAAGCATATTCCAAAGAACTTTATGCTTATTTCATCAATTTTCTCTCAAAACAAAACTCTAGAACTCAAGAGCTTCTTCTCTAAGAAATCAAAATCCTCTATTGATTCTCTAAGAAAGCTTAAGATTGAGGATTCCCAAGGCAAGATAAATCAAGAATCCATCTTCAAGAACTCAAATAGGAATTAATAATTCAAGTTTCTTCATCTAATCATCAATCAAGGTATGTGGGGTTTATGAACAAGGATCCTCGTTCATCCCTGTGCCCAAAATCAAGTTTTATTTACAAATTCATATTATTTTAAATGAATATTCATGAGATTTGAATTAGGGTTCATGCCCATTATTTCTCTTTGTAAGATTTTGAGATTTCAAGTGTTTTAGAAGATGAATTGCATGTCTATTTTCATATTTTCATGCCTATTGCAGTAATTTTCAGATTTTGATATGAATTATCATTGTTTTCTTTATCAAGCATGATTATTATGATGTTTTGACATGAGTTTGATGCATGGGTTACCAATCCCAAGTTTATATGATGATGCTTTAAGAAAGATGATGCTTTAAGCATCTTATGATCAGTAAATTTACAGATTCTCAGTAAAGCTTTGATCTTTTGATCCTTAGTTTAGCTATGGAATCCACTTTACAGTTTTATTATAGATTACAGAATTCAGATCAGCTTTATTTACTGATGTAATCAGATAGAAGCATAATTGGTTTCAGATAAACCCTTATGCTAGTTTTTAAAGTGGATTTCCAACAAGATGAGCGTAGCAAATTAAAGAAAGTAGTATTTAACATAGAGTTGGGTATGATTCCAAGGTCTTATACCCTAGAACTATGTTCCACCATAGGATTGAGATTAAAGTGACCATAGTGGGCTGAGATAGTGATCACTTAAGTTGAGGTTATACTTCCTGGCAAGAGTATGACACCTCTCCCCAACGTGACATTTCTTCCTTTGGAGGATGAGATGTCGGACTCCATGCAGCTCGCATTAGTTTTGTCTGTTAAGAGAACCTCCCTACTAGTAAAGAAAATCTTTGAAAGAATTTTCTTAAGATAAAGTAAAGATTTTCAGAATAGTTTCTCAGAAAAGAATAACAGAAAAGCTTTTAAGAAAACTAAGTGTAAAGGCTCACAATTTTATTTAGATTATGCTTTATAAATTTCAGCTTTCAGATTTTAGAATTAAGAGTGAGTTCTTTATACACTTAGACAGTATGATTTAAAGAGAGAATACAAGCATAGCTTTCAGAACTAAATGTTATGACTCACTAGATTTATAAAGTATGATTTACTTCTTATTATTTCAGTCTTTCAGATATTCTAGCTTATGTGAGTCATTTATATTTAGCATCAATTGTTTTATAAATTATAATGATGAGATGATGTTTAACTTATGTATTTCACCCTCATATACTCAGTACATCCTCAAAGTACTGATCCACATATACATCTATGTGCTACATTGTCTCATAATATAGGTTCAGGTTCTCAGTATCAGCTGTGTGAGTAGTTCGAGCATCTTCATCTACATCTGACAGTTGGTGAGTCCTCGTAGTTTGGGGACTTATTCACTCAGATTCTACAGCTTAGTAGTTTTATATGATTCAATATTATGTTTAGACAGTTCAAGTTAGCTGGGGGTCTGTCCCAGTAACTCTCTAGTATTAGTAGTAGAGGCTTGTCAGACTGCTAGATTTAATTCAGACTTATAATATTTGATTTTCAGGCCTTTCTTTCAGATTATTCTCTGTTATTTTAGACAGTTTCGACATTTAGTATGACTTTAATGTTTATATTACCTTAATTATGAGATTTATACCTAGTAGAAGGCAGACAGGGTTAGCTTAAGGCTACTCGTAGTCTTGAGCACTATGTCATGTCTTGGGATCAGATTTGGGGGTGTTATATTCATACTCTGACTCTAGATCACATGCTATCATAGGATTCTGAGAAGGGATCTAAAAACACATATGATCCCTAAGAACTGAGGTACTACCTATCTATTCCAAGACTAATTCATTGGGAAACTAAAACCGAACGACTTTATTTCTGCAATCGACTGAAGTGATTTTCTGGGATACTAAAACTGAGGAGTTCCTGTATATCCGTATGGCTAGGATAGATTTACCCACTAAGGTAGACATTGAGAAGGGATCTGCTAATGTTTCGGGCTTGACACTAAAATCAACAGTTAAATAGGGTGTTACAAAAGAAAGCGAAGCCCCGAGATCTAACAAAGCATAAACATGAAGATGAAAAACTTGTAACATACTCATAACTGCATTAGGAGAAATTTCATGATCCTGTCGGGACTAGAGTGCGTAGAATCTGTTCTGACATTGACCACTCGTGGCACTAGAAATGGTGCCCTGCTGAGTCAGGCAACCTACTAGAGCTGATGACTGGTTAGACTGGCCCTGCTGGCAAAATTCCCTTCCTCTCTGAGAAACTACTTGACACTCCCAAAGCTTGTGGCCTGGCTTACCACACCCAAAAGACACATCACTGCCAGCTCTACACTAACCCTAATGGTTTCTACCATATTCTCTGCAAAGTGGATTAGTGCGACCGCTGTTCACACTACCTTAGGTCTTCGATACTAACGCCCTATACCGACTGTCATTCCCAAACTTTGGTACTGGCACACTAGTTGAAAAAAGAGCTGGGGCTGAGGATTTTTGTAGGAACTGGGAAACGTTACCACTCTCTGACCTTGACTTAAAACTACCTGCTCTGGCCCTTTTATTCTCTCTCCCTTTCTTCCTTTGATTCTCCTCCTCACTCTGCTAAACCTGAACCATAAGTTTAGATAGGACAACTACCTGTTAATTATTCTAAACAACTACTGAACAAGCTAATCTAGTAAAAGTATCTCTTAATTAGGCGTGAGAGACATGCTCATTCAGGGGATCTTCCTAAACAGTCGGATATGCGGGCTGCTTCCCATTCTTTCTTTCATTTTTTACTTTTGGGAGGCATCATCTATAAACGAAAGAAAGACTGAGTCAAAAATAAAGTTTTAAATAGAGCTCATGCTCACTCACACAACATGAATACGGAAACGTTTCCTAAAACATCTTGTAGCCTTTTGTCTATAAGTGTGGCACGCTTCACACCCATGCACAAGACTCTGCACAACATGAATTTTCAGACTTCCAAGGACTCTCTGAAGCCTTAGGCTCTAATACTAAGTTTTTTCAAAACCCGAGGCTATACCCTAGTCGCGACAATGGTGCTTATGGTCACAAGTGACCACAAGCTAGCCCATGAGTTGTTACCTGCTGTAAGCACTGAGTAAATCTAATAATAAATGAGATATGCTAAATCAACTGAATACACCATATGGTTTAAATACTGAAAACAATACATCTGAATCTATAAATCTGAAACATATATGAAAACACTGAAAATCTGATTGGTGAAATGTCTGAAATGTCTGAAAAAGCCTCGAACTGACTGACTGTGGAGTTGATGGGACATGCCCCCAAATAACTTCGACTGACGAAATAGTATTGAACTACCGAATAACTAAAATAATTCATTATGTCCCTGAAATATAAGGACTCACCACTACCGCTGCTGAGTCATGCTGGGATGTCTAATTGTGGTTAGGGAACTAAGTGTCCAAACCTATGATACAAGACATCATAGTGCGAAGAAAGTATGCGGTCAGTACTTTAAATGTACTGGTATATGAGATGAGGTCAGGCTGAAATGCATAGGCTCATGTGCATGAAATACTGACTGACTGAATAGCATGTTATAATGACTGACTGAATGACATGAAGTATCTGATGCATAATATTCGTGAAAGCTGTAAAATCTGAGAATGCATGACCAAACATATAACATGATTCTAAAATAGTCTGTAAACTAAAATACTAAAATCTGATAACTGAATAACTGATAAACTATATTCTATGGTCAAGCAAAACTAAACTGAATTTTGAACTGAATACTGAAATTAAATCTGTGGGATGTATCATCTAACCAACATACCCAGTCTGAGCTGATCGGGGTCCAACCAATGACCCATTTGGAAGGGTGCTAGTACTATGCCATGAGTACTAACAATGGCTGTGAGTCAGTCCTAAACTAGCAGGTGACCACAAAGAGAGTGCCAATCCTTAATTGGTGAGTGACCTCTCAAGAGATTGTCAGTCCTAAACTGGTGGGTGACATCTCATAACCTACGCCGGCTAAGTAGTTATGGAACTTAGGGACTGCTACTAAGGACCCAGTCCTAACTGGCGGGTGAGCCCCTATCCCTAGGTTCGTTTGGTGTTGAATCCTACTCTCAACTGAATGACACTGGAATACTAACTAGCTAAGTTTAACTGATTATGATGGCTGACTGAACTGGTAATGCTCATGATATATCTGGAATCATTCTGAATGTACTGAGACTATGTAAACAACTAAAGATCGGGTATTCATAACCCCTAACATTGAATGTAAATAACAACAAAGGCATGCAAAAGCTTTGAAAAACTGTAATGGGGAATTATTTTACAAAATCATTCTCATTGTCATTTCATTAAACACATGGGGATTAAGGATTTAACATGGGGATGCATTTAAACATGATGATATAGCATATTTACATGACAAAAACCATAATTTAAGGATCTATCCTGAATTGCATGAACATGACATGGGAACTTCAACATCCAAAATATATTATAATCTATTCCACTTGAAAAAAATTGCAATCTTAACTTAAAATCAAAATAACAAGTAATTCATGGAGATAATTCATTTAAAACATGGAAAACTCATAATTTAACATTTAAAAACGGATTCTTGGACTCCATGGTGAATGTAAACCATAGATGAACATCACACATACCTTTAACCCATACACTTGGAAGGGAAACACTATCTTGAAAGCTTTCTTGAAAGTTCTTGAATTGGGAAGCTTAAGTTCTTGGTTTTCTTGAAGAGATGATAAATAAATTTTGAGATTCTTGGGAGGTAGTTAGGGTTTCTTGGAGAGAAAATTGACGGAGAATGGGCAAATTATGCCTAAATCATTGATATAAGTCGTGTTATGACGACTTGGATTGGGGAAAAGATGCTACTTTCCCTACGACATTTAAATTCACAATTGAAATGCGGATTAAGTAGGTACTGCGATGCAATGAGCCATCCATCGCTATAATGACCGTGTCGGGATGCTATCGCTATGACTTGCTATTTTTGAAGTCCAAACATGGCCCAATCCTCATCCCAAAAATCCAAAACTTTCTCGAGACATGCCCCTTACACACCTGAACATGAATTAACTCAAAAACTTACGTATCGAGGCCGGGAAGGACGAGTTAAAAATCCTTGAAGTTAAGAGGCCACAAATAAGACTAAGTCCCCAACAACTAGTGAAATTTTTAGGTTCTAAGCGTCTGATGCATGCACTATGAGCTAAACTGAACTAAGAAAAGTACGGGGTATTACAATATCTCCCCTTTTGGAACATTCATTCTAGAATGAGACTGATTAAGCTGAGAATGTTGAGGAATTGAGATTGCATACTGAACATACATAACTGGAAAATGATTACATGACTGAGTCTTAAACATGATACATGAACTAATTCCTTGAATGAATGCAATGACATGAGAATGGTTATAAGGCTGAGATAGAAATGATAGAGTCATCTTATTAGTAACCATTGCCTCAGGCTAGATCTGGTTTCATGAAGAAAATTTGAGAGGTTTAAGACATGAAAACTCAGGGCAGTACAACATCTTGGAATAGTTCGTCCCCCGAATAATACCTACTTGGCTGAATTACTAAGGAAAGACTAAGATAATGCCTGAGGCACTTATGAACTAAATCATGACTGAATATCTGAATCTGAATCATGATACATGAACTAAACTAAATTTATAATTTACATGGATGTGAACAAACTACCTCTTGGAATAGCAATATCCGTGAAACTTCTGATAGTAAGATTAGATCGGAAGATGGAAAAACTATAGGAACTTGCCTGTCTGACTGCTAAACTAAATTATTGGATATACAGATTGGACCATACTGAAAGCTTATACTCAACTATACATTACACTACAAACTGCACTTCACTTGAGGCTACTTAAAATATTCACTTGGACACTGATAACTCTACCTACTGAAGTCTAACCTGAACAGCATTCTCCCACTATATTCAAGCCTACTCGAATCTACAAAGTGCACATATAACACTGTAATACTAGTCTGAATCATGAATTTAATACACCCTACATTATCGAAACTTCTCATCTCATGAATAACTCTTATTACCTCTTCAACAACTATATTCAATATCTTACTGGCGATTCATTGACACACAATGCATTCATCAACACACACACACACACATATATATATATATAAACATGACATTCAAGCCTATCATTATTACCACATATTCACTTCTAAATAAATACCCATAAAGGTATCTTTCTTATATACTTCAAACCTCTATCATCAACAACTTCCATGCACTACTCCAAGCAAACACACATAAAATTACTAACCCTGACATATATCAAAAACTTGGCCTCAATCTTACTTCACACTTACAGCTTTAGATAAAACATGCTACAATAATTTCTTCTTGCATGAAATATTTACTCTCTCCTATCTAAACAATGTTCATCATCACTATATTAACATAAGGACAGGTCACTGAAAGTTTAGAACATGATGAGCTAAAGCATAAAAGAATAACTTTGACTCGTAACTGAGGCCTGATGAATAGAGTATCAACATTATTGATTCATCGAAGAGATGTAAACTGAGGATATACATGACATACTCTGAATTTCATTGATCATTGAGAGTGTAGCATGAGTACTAGAACTCAACATACTGTAAAGCATGAGTACATGAGTCATGTGCTGCATGACCTAAGTTTGGAGTTCATACATTCATGGAACATGGTTTGTACTACTGATCATACTGGAACTCCTTATACTAGGGACTGGAAGAGTATATGATTTTCTATAAAGTGCATGAACATGAACTATGATCATGGAGATGACATGTAAGGCATGAGTAGATATCGTGATAATTGAAGTACAAAGGCTTAAATAAGAATGGGTTAGGCGTCTTCTTCCCTAATGTTGTTCTACAACACACTGGCATCACTACTAGGATCTAAGAGCCTGACTTTATTACTTGTTCAATATTTATGTAACAACTTAAACACTAACTAACTTAGAATTTTCAACTCTTCTTTCTATTATCTCAACCTCTAAAGATTCAAACTTAGATTCTAACACTTTACGTAGATATCCCCAAACCTTTAATGAACCATACAACTTTTATCATAACCTACAAACGTCATATCTCTAAACTTTCATTTCTCCCTGAACTATGACAATTACCTTCACACCTAAATATCCGATATCAATATCCTATAGACCATAACGTAGCTGGTAAAAACATCAATTACTATCTTACTAGCCTCATTCAAACTTAGCACTCAAGGGTACTGTATAAGCACACCCACACCATCAAACTTAAGTTAAATTCTTGCATATACTGTTTCAAGCCTACTGATTCACATTTATACAACTAGCCCCATGGATACATAATCTACTAACTATCGCTAAGCACCATTCCCACCTTACTGCTTCTAAACCTCTAAATTTATACTTTAACTCTGTATCACATACCATCACAGAATTCTTAGAAAGGATCTTAAAACACATCTGACCCCTAAGCACTAAGGTACTACCCGTCCATTCTAAGACCGGTTCATTAGAAAATTGAAATCGAATGACTCTATTTCTGTAATTGACTGAAGTGATTTTCTGGGATACTAAAACTGGGCAGTTTTTGTATACCAGTCTAGCTAGGATAGATTTACCCACTGAGGTATACACTGAGAAGGGATCTGCTAAGGTTTATGGACTGACATTGAACTCAACAATTAAATCGAAGGTTACAACTGAAAGCGAAGCCCCAAGATCTAATAAAGCATAAACATAGAGATGAAAAACTATAACGTACCCATAACCACATCAAAAGAACATTCCTGATCAAGTCAAAACTAGAGTACGTACCTTCTGTTCTGAAACTGACCACAAGTGGCACTAGAAGGGGTTCCCTGCTGAGTGGGGCGACCTACTGGAGTTGATGACTGGTTAGACTGGCCTTGCTGGTGAAATTCCCTTACCCTATGAGAAACTACTCGACATTCTCGAAGCCTATGGCCTATCTTGTCATACCATAACCAAAACCTACATCACTCCCAACTCTACACTTATCCTGATGGTTTCTACCATATTCTCTGCAAAGTAGATTGGTACAGCCGTCGTTCACACTATACTGGGTCTTGGAGACTGGCGCCCCATCCCAACTGTCATTCCTGAACTTTATCACTAGAACACTAGCTGAAAAAAAAGCTGGGGCTAAGGATTTTTGGTGCAACTGGGAATGGTTACCACTCTTTGACCTTGACTTAAAACTACCTATTTTGGCCCTCTTATTTTCTCTTCTTTTCTTTCTATGCTTCTCCCTCTCGCTCTGCTTAGCCTAAACCATAAATATAGATAGGACAACAACCTACTGATCTTCCTGAACAACTACTAAATAAGCTAAGGTAGTGAAAGTATCCTTTAATTCAGCATGAGAGACATGCTCATTTAGGGGATCTTTCTGAACAGTCGAATGTGCGGGTTGTTTCCTGTTCCTTCTTTTGTGGTTTATTTGGGAGGCATCATCCATAAACAAAAGGAAAACTGATTCAGAAAGAAAGTTTTAAATAGTGCTTATGCTTACTTGCACAACATGAATACTGAAAGAAGGGAAACTTTTCCTAAAACTTCTTGTAGCCTCTTGTCTATAAGTGTGACGCGCTTTACACCCTTGTATAAGATTCTACTCAATGTAGCTTTTTAGACTCCCTAAGACTCTCTGAAACCTTAGTCTCTGATATCAAGTTTTCTCACAACCCGAGGCTATCCCTTAGTCACAACATTGGTGCTTACGATTACATGTGACCACAAGCTAGCCCATAAGTTGGTACCTATTGTAAGCACTGTGTAAATCTAATAATAAATGACATATGAAAAAATCAACTAAATACGCCATAAGGTTTAAATACTGAAAACAATACATCTAAATCCATAAGTCTGAAACATATGCGAAAATAATGATAATCTAACTGATAAGACTGATAAACTATCTGACTATCTAAAATATCTAAAAAAAGCCTCTAATTATCTGACTATGGAGTTTATGGGATAAGTCCCCAACTAACTCCGACTGACTAAATAGTATCGAACTACCGAATAACTAAAATAATTCATCTTGTCCTTGAAAGATAAGGACTCACTACTACTGCTGCTGAGTCACGCTGGGATATCTAACTATGGTTGGGGAACTGAGCATCCAAACCTATGATACAAGACATCATAGCACGAAAAAAGTATGCGGTCAGTACTTTGAATATACTGGTATATGAGATGAGATCAGGTTGAAATGCATAGGTTCATGTACCTGGAATACTGACAAATTGAAAAGCATAAGATAATGACTGACTGAATAACATGAGATATCTGATGCATAATATACGTAAAAGTTATAAGATTTGAGAATGCATGACCAAGCATATAACATGATTCTAAAATGGTCTGTAAAGTATAATACTGAAATCGGATAACTAAATAACTGATAAATTGTTGGCTATGGTAAAGCAAAACTGAACTGAACACTAAAACTAAAACTATGGGAGGTATCATCTAACTGACATGCCTCAGTGTGAGCTGATTGGGGTCCAACCTGTGATCCCAGTTGGAAGGGTGCTAGTACCGTGCCACGGGTACTAAGAATGGCTGTGAGTCAGTCCTAAACTGTCAGGTGACCCCAAAGATAGTGTCAGTCCTTAACTAGCGAGTAACCTCTCAAGAGATTGTCAGTCCTAAACTGGCTGGTGATATCTCATAACCTACACTGCCAGCATAGTTTTGAACTTAGGTACTGCTACTAAGGATCCAGTCCTAACTAGTGGGTGAGCCCCCATCCCTAGGTTTGCTCGGTGCTAAATCCTACTCCGAACTTAATGACATTGGAATTTTAATTGGGCTAAGTTTAACTAATTATGATGGCTGACTGAACTTGTAATGCTCATGATATATCTGGAATCATTTTGAATGTACTAAGACTATGTAAACAGCTAAGCATCGGGTATTCATAACCCCCAACACTGAGTGTAAATAACAACAAAGGCATGCAAAAGTTTCGAAAAAACATAATGGGGAATTATTCTACAAAATCGTTCTCTTTGGCATTTCATCAAATACGTGGGGATTAAGGCTTTAACACGAGGATGCTTTTAAAGATGATATGATAGCATGATTACATGACAAAAACCATAATTTGAGGATTTATCCTGAATTGCATAAACATGACATGGGAACTTCAACATCCAAAATATATTATAATCCATTCCACTTGAAAACAATTGGAATCTTAACTTGAAATCAAAATAACAAGTAATTCATGGAGATAATTCATTTATAACATGGATAACTCATAATTTAACATTCCAAAAGGGATTCTTGGACTCCATGGTGAAAGAAACCATAGATGAACATCACACATACCTTTAACCTTTACGCTTGGAAGGAAAACATAATCTTGAAAGCTTTCTTGAAAGTTCTTAATTTGGGAAGCTTGAGTTCTTGGTTTTCTTAAAGAGAAGATAAATAAATTTTGAGATTCTTGGGAGATAGTTAGGGTTTCTTTGAGAGAAAATTGAAGGAGAATTGACAAATTACGCTCAAATTGCTGATATAAGTCGTGTTATGATGACTTGGATTGGGGGAAAAAATGCTACTGCCCCTTAGACATTTAAATTTGCAACTGAAATATGGATTAAGGAGGTACCACAATGCGATGATCCATCCATCACTATAATGATCGCGTCGCGATGCTATCGCAATGACTTTCTATTTTCAAAATCCAAGCATGACTTAATCCTCGTCCAAAAAATCCAAAACTTCCCCGAGACATGCCCCTTACACCCCTGAACATGAATTAATTCAAAATCTCACGTATTGGTGTTGGGAAGGCTAGTTTAAAAATCCTTCAAGTTAATATGCCAAAAATAAGACTAAGTCCTCAACACCTAGTGAAATTTTCAGATTCTAAGCCTCTTATGCATGCACTATGAGCTGAACTAAACTTAGAAAAGTATGGGGTATTACAATCCTTCTCCGACATTATGGCTTATAGATGATGTGGTCCATAGGGTATTCGAGATATCTGTATACACCTCCTAATCCTAAACCAAAACATTTAATAACTATCATAATTAATCTACTCCATCCAATATCATATATGTTACAAATTTACATTCTTTTAGTCACAATTATGTGTATATATATATATATATATATATATATATATATTTGTAACCCATACTAAAAGAATGTAAATTCATTGTCCGAGATCGATGTTAGGACTAAATTTGCATAATAGCATAGAAAGGGTCGAAATCTCTCTCAATCAAAGTAAATAGTAGTGGTAAAATAGTGGAATAGTAATGGATAAGAATCAATCTTATTCTAGTTCCCAAAATATCACATTTAGTTTCATAGCTCCTAATTTATTAAATAATGTCGTACAATTTTTTAAAGGTGAGAATATATTCTTTTTTAGAAAACAATAGAAAAATCAAGGATTTGGTTGGAATCATACCACTAAGTGAGCATGAATGCACCTAAAAGTATGCATGGCATCATTTGTATCCAGAAAATAAAACCGTAAGCGCCTAAGCATCTATAAACTAGAACCACTTCATCTTTAATGATAAAATACTCACTTGGAGTCCACTTGGTATCGTTAAAACCTCATACCTCGAGAAACTATAGTAAATGGGGGTGTAAAGTCACTGAAGGATCTAATCGGGGAAATATTTTCCGATTCGCTATGTCAAATGGTAAATCTTATAATAAAGGGATCCTAAACATAGAACTATGGTCAACATGCTTATAATCAAGGATAGTAGGATTCTATAGCCATAATGAATATTCTATGCTACGGTTCGGGTGACCTTTTTATCCTAAATTTTCTAAATAGGCTAAGTCATGGTATACTAGTCATCGGCCGATCTTATAATCACTAACTAACATTCATTCTATACTACACAATCTCATAGAGAAAAGTAGACCAAAGCCTACCTCAATGTCGAACCACAATCTTGAATCATCCGTGAATTGCTCATCTTCGCTCCACGATCCCGACAAAGCATCACACTATCAAATTATTAATATATATGTTAATAGGCATAAAATGATACCCATATTGCAATATAAAACTCCATGTCCAAAATCAGGTCAATAATTCCCAAATTAAATCCGTCACGAGGTCCCTCAAAGGACTAGGAATATATGCTCAAAATTTGAGAACAAATGGAATGTAAACTGGGGCTCAAATAAGCCCTAAAAGATAATGGAAAAAGAAGAAAATAAAGAATTACACAGAGTATTTAAGATGGAAACTCACAAAGAAAGCAGTGGGAAATGTTCGCCTCCACTTCATCTACGCACTCCCAACATCACTTGATCGATTCCTGCACATTTCTTGAGTTGTCAATGACATTAATAGAGATGTGATTGAGAAAATAAAGATAATTTCAAAGAAGATGGGTTGTATACTGTTGGGGGTTACCCATCGTGCTGGACCTCTTGGTCACAGTCGCAATACCTATCCAAAGAACTTACCGCGAATACTAACAAAGAATCGTGAGATGGCAAGGAGGTTAGATTATCGCGAATACGACACCAATAGTCTCGATTGTAAAGAAGACGAAGAATGGGTTGGTTCTGGTTGGACTTTATCGCGAATGTGATAAAGAAGGGCCCTTCGAGAATACGACCTACTCCTTGCGATTGCGAAGAGTAAAATGGGCCTGCACCAGAAACTCGAAAACCAGCAAAAGCTTAAGTCCTCCCAAACCCCAATTGGGTGCTCGAAATTCATTTGAAACCCTGTGCACATAAATAAACTATGTTAAAATACAAAATTGATATTCCAGACCCAACGAAACCAGCAAAACTTTCATTTAATCCACACCTAGTTCTATTTTAACCAAATTCTACCTAATATCCCAAAATGAGTTTGAAAGCCTTGGGACCTGAATCAAGGGTCCTTCTAGCTTCAAATCAATGTTCCAGAGCTGATGTCGCTGTCAAAATTTCCATGTAAGGTCATTTACTAGGAGTTTTGATATGAGACCAATTTCTTAATAACGAAAGGTCCAAAATACGAAATTGAGCCTAAAATCTAAAGAAACCATCTGATAGTCGACCCAACAGCTCTGGCAATTCATAAATGTCCTCCAACTTAACCGAGAACAACTGTTGCATGCAAACTCAAACCATAATAAATTGATACCCCTTCGATACATGTAGAGCCAGGTGAATATAACCAAGCTAAAGACAATCTAAGGAATGAGTCATTTAACCAACTCCAAATTCTAAATCCAATATTCCCTTTTCATTACAAACCTACTGTCTACTCTGAATAGCGTAAAATATCATCCGAGTCCTATTTGCTCAATCACATCATACTGACCTCAAAGAAATAAAGCTGATCCACCAAAAATCCATAATGACAAGCATAAGAATCAGCCTATAAGGTGCTACTTGGACACACAGATGGAGATGATTAAAGCCTGCGATTTCTAGCCAAATCTACAACTAGTTCAAATGATCCTCGGAACTGATAGTTAGGAATCCAAAACACAAAATCTTTAAAACTAAATAATCCACTCTAGAATATCCTACCAACTGTGGATGCAACCATGCTAAGTCCAAGTAGAATGCATTTCTCCTACTGGATATATATTTCAAAATTCTTGATAAAAACTAAGAAAGCTAGGGCAAAACCGTAAAAACCACACCATAGGCCAATGGACTAACTTTCAAGTAGCTATCAAGCTTAATCCATATAAACTGAAGAAAAAAAATTGGTTGGTAAAGAGAAGGCTTAGTCAACCTATAAATGAATGCTCAACTGAAAAAAATCTGAAAATAGGGCCTCAATCAGTTCGTGCAATCCATAATTATCATCTCAACATCGAAGATGAACTATTCGATATTAAGTATCCAAATTGATCATACTAATGAGTAAGCATCTATAACCCAAAATCTATTACAACTTCCAAGACACTATTCAATAGAGCCAAATCTAAATTTAGAGCCTAAAAGTCTTCAAGAATATCAAATACTCAAATTAATCTCACCATTAGGATTCCAGTATCTACCCAATAATTCTTACAAGAGTTGAAACTAAAATATTGCCAAATAACGTAATCATAATGGAGGAAAGCCACAGGACGAAGACACAAGCAATCAACTCCATATCTGCTGAAGGGCATAATACATCAATGCATAATAAAAAACACAGAGAGATTGCAAAGATGATTAATAATAGCCAAATCCTAAGAAACTTAGAAAATTTGCTATCTTAGTCTGAATTTGGTCAATCCAATACTTATTCTATGACCATAAATAACTATAGATGTATATCACCATGAAGAAGTACTCTGTGAAGCCACATTAGGCCGAACAACTGTCAAAATGAGAAGTTTCTAAATTCATCTATTTTCACCATCCTTAACTCAACTAAATCATGGACCACATCATAGAAAGAACAATGTACCCAACTCAACACCATTACCCATATCAAGACCACCACTAGGAGACTATCCCAACAAACCAGAAAAGCAAGCGTTAGACTTGTCAACATAAAAAATGGGCAATAGAATTGAATTATTAACTCTAGAACCATGAAAAATTATGAAAGGCCAATCTACCATCACTCTCTTTCAACAACCGGTCTAACCTTGCTAACAGAGAAGGAAAACAACCAACCTCGCCTCACTAAAAGTGAAAAAACCAACGAATAAAAATCTCGAGGAAGGTGATTCTAACTAGATAATTCTAGTCTAGCTATATAACAAGTAAGAATCAGTCAATGTCAAAATGATGATAATAATTATAAAATTAAAAAAGAAAGGTGGCACAATATAAAGAACATAGTCAGTACCACTCTAAGGTCATAACAAGGCCAATAAGCCAATGGATAGGAACAATAATCTAAATGCTACACCTCAAGAAAATCACAATACTGATCTACTTGATCCACTACTAATAGAAATTATCTACGAAGATATCCACATAAGCATAAATATCTACATAGAGGCTACAATATCCAATATAGTAGCACTGGGCATAAAATCACCAATTGATATGAAAACCCCAACTCAAATCAAATAGGAGTTTAAAAGATAATAAGTCAAATCACACAATTATCTATAGAGTCCAAAGTCATAATCCTAACATGCCCCAAGGAGTAAAATCTGAGTAATATCAAACTAGACTGAGCATCTGAATCACCATTTGAGGAACTAAGTGCACTACCTCTGACTAAAGGTGCCACAACATTATGAGACTGACCTGTCTATGTTGACTAACTAATAATCCCATGCCGGAGAAACTCTCTGGGCCAGTGATCAATCTTTTTCTAGTCATAACAAACCCCTAAAACTCTAACCTTATGAGAAATACAAGTTGTTTCCAACTGGTTAACCAACTGACATTTTTTATTAAAATGATCATTCCCCCTCACCCATAGTAATAATATACCTTAGGAGCTTCCCGCTAGTGAGAAGCATGTATTGGCTTGTCTGAATAACCAACTCTTACCTGGGGCATTTCTTACACTAATGAACAACCTCTCCACAGTCTAAAAATGCCCCTGGAACTCTCTGATGTGCTGTACACACTAATCTAGAATGACGTCTATGGCCTAAAGATCTATAACGAATGCTTTAGATTGATTGACGAGAACTCTACCCATTATGACCACCACGACTAACCTGAGAGCCACATATAGTTTGAGATGCTACCTATATAGAACCAACAGGATTTAAGTAATGTTCTACTACCTTTGGAGTACTAATAGCACAGTACTAAGGACATGGCCTCTTATCGCTACTTCTATTAGTATTAATACATACTCTCTTTATAGTTCTTACACGATCAATAACTTGAGGGGAAAAATGCAACTACTATCCAATGTTTTAATCCCAAGTAGAGTGACAAGGTCAATTTTCTAACAAATCCACACACTAACTCATGCTTGAAGGATAGAGTATAGAAGTATGTCTTCCGACTTGAGAAACCCAATCTCATACTCTAAAGCAAAAAAATAACCATACTGAACACCAACAAACCCAACTCTACTCTGAGAACCACTTGATGTGTCAAACATCATCTCTGTTTGTAAAGTATCCATGAAAAGACTCAAAATATCCAATACGGTATCCTAAAAAGCTGAGGTGGTCTAAAACTATATCAGAGCTTAGGTTAGACCCAAAACCTTTGAATAATGCTAAAAATCATTGATACAATCTCTAAATCCCTAGCCCAGTGTCAAACTAAAACTTTAGAAACATGTGTAAAAGTCTCATTAGCTTCTATCGATGATCTCGTGTCATCCATCTGGGAATGAATGGAGTTAAAGAAAGTACAAAAGGCTCATAAAAATACGAACACACGATAAGTAGTCAAGAATAGAATTTCCTAAGAATATCCTGTAGCCTCCCATAGATAGGATATAGGCATCTCTGTACCGATCCATAGGACTCTATTAACACTTAGCTCTTGTACCAACATATCGATAAACCTACACTATAATATCAGTTTGTCACAACCTAATTTCTTAGGTCATGATGGCCCTTACTATAACCCACCAGTAGGTAAGCTAACTCGTAGTTCGAAACAACAAGTAACAAACTAATAGGAAAGGCGAAAGCAAAACTAAATAACAAGGAGAAAGAAATCAAGAAAAAAATAAATATATTCTCAAAACCTGGTGAAGTAAATACATGAACTTCTACTACAAAAGGAGTACATGTGAAGTACAAAATAAATAAATATATATATGTATATGTATATATCAATGACTTTGAATACAAAATAAAGATTAGTCTATAATAAGAGAGGGAGCAGGAATACTCTGAAAGTTAGGAGATCATCCTAAATCTTCAATCCATAGCTACTCTACACGATGCAAATATCAATGGAGAGAACTTGTACAATGATCTGCAGGGTATAAAAGTATAGTCTGAGTACAAACACGTGGTACTTAGTAGATATCGGATGACTGAGCTCCAAAGATTATGCAAGTATAAATAACAGGTAAAGCATGAATATAAACTACAGATAACTATCCAAAAACTAAACGTAGTAATATTAATGGAACAATTAAGATAAACTAGCCTATTTTATTAGTAACCGGGGACTAATGTGTAAGACCATATATCACTAGTCAATATACAAATGAACAGTGAAAAAAGGATATATAGTAGTAATACAAGGCCAAGGGATACATATAAACAATGAATATATAAGGAGGGAGAAGGATATAGAGTAGTATCATATATCCATATATATATATACATATAAATAACTAACTCAAAGGAAATATCCAAAGGCAGACAACCTATATTTCAGGAATTCTAACCAAGTAGGAAAGCTAATACTTGTCTAATCAGGGATGATAATCAAGGGATGACTAAATATGAGATAATTTATCAGTGGCATAACTTACCAAAATAGAGATAAGGAATTAAAATATACCAAAAATCTTGAATATCAATCCATAATCATCCTACCACAAACTAACCATAATAATAAACAATAAAGTAACCAGCTAGTTTGGACAAATTTTAACCTAATTGAGCCCCCATAAGCCTAGAAGGTGCAAGCACCCAACAAAGGACAATCATAACTTATACCTATATACCCTCATTAGGACGACAACTATAAGCACCAAGTAAATATATATGAGACCCCATAAAATTTTGATTATTTTATTTATGGCCCTCCCGTGTGCGTAACACTAATTTTTGACTTGAATTATGGTAAGGGATGTTAAGATGGTGCTTTGAAAAATTTTTGAAATTTTCAAAAGGGGTTCGGGGCTATTTTGGGAACCCAGGGTAGTAAGCATTCTTGATAATGGCATACCTTACCACTTATCCTCCTTGATAAGGGCGTGGCATAGAGGCTAACCTCCGCCATAGCAGCGTGCCACACTGCTATGCATTTTTCATCTATTTTTTCCTTTTTACGTGGGGTGAGGAGCTTTTGGTCCCTTTACCCCAGACACGACTTATAAACATCAAATTGATCCTTTTTATTTGTTTTAAAAGATCAAACTCCATTCTTTTCTTCTCTAACTCTCAACCTAAGAAAGCTCAATGGTTTTACAAGGAATTCACCATTCAGGCTCCAAACTTTGATTTCTCTTTAATTTTTTCTATATTTCAAGCATGTTTCTCTTTCCTTAATAGGAATTTTACATTGTGGCTTTAATTTATTAGATATTCATATGATTTGAATTGGTGGGTTTGAAATTAGATTGAGGAGTTTTGATTGTTATTACTTGAATTGCTTTTTCCATATTTTAAATGGATTATTCATGCTTTAATTGATGGTTTTGGGACCGAATTGATGCATGATTATAATGGTTGGAATGGGGACATGGGTTTTCCTAAATTTATGGAATTTTGAATTGATAATGGTATTAACCTCAATCCACCTTGTAAATTTTGGTTTTAAATATGAATATTTACATAGTTTAACTTGTCCTTTGAAAACATTGCATTGCATGAAATGATAAATTGATAACAATAGTTTTTGGAATGCCCTTGGTAGTCATGGTTTTGGATTTTAAATGGAACTTGGGAGTCTAATAGTTATATGGATTGGTTTGACATAAATGGAATAGCTTGCAAGCACATTGCTATGATAATACCATATTGGTAAATGCCTTAATAAATAAATCATGATCTAATAGTTGATTTATGTGCAAACTATTTTACATTAGGATTAAAAGAAATTGTGTATCTCACCATTATGGTGTATGTCTCAAGGGGATCTACACCAAAAATAATGATTTTGATATTTGGGGTTTATATGACCATGTGTCTGGATACACATTATATTTTGGATGGGTATCCCCTTGATGTCTTTATCCTTTCCTCGATTTCCTCAATATGTGTGGCTAACATGTACGAGACCCTTCTAATAGGGGAAGTCGAACCCATATAGCTTATGGGTGCCTTTAGGACAGAGCGAGCTACGTAGTTCAGGGTAACGGTTTAAACTCTCATGTTCATGACCCCTGTACCTATCCCAACATCCTATATATGTATATATAAATGTTGTGCATTTGGTTTTGATTGGTTTTTTGTAATGGGACTATTTTATCCTTTCTCCTTGAGTTACATACCAGTGCTCGCTCCACTGACCATCCCTAAACGCTGTATTATTTCATGATATAGGTTTGGATGACTTTTCTGCTACTTTTATATAGTGTTAGGTGGTTGATGATAGGCAAATTTACACGCCTATAGTGCTATATTTTATCCATATTTTAGCCTAGTTTTGAGAACAAATTATATATTTCATGCACTTTTAGGCCTTTTTCCTGTAAGTGAGCTAACGAACATGATTAGCAAAGTTTCAGGTATAAATGATGCAGAATTCAGCATTTTATAGATTACTTGACACCAAAGGAAGCTTCACAAAAGGATAAAAGGAAGCTTGGACGCCTAAGGACCAAAAGGGACGCATGGAAAATATGTCCCGGGCAAAAACAACAATTCTGAAGACTTTGGGGACTAGCAGTAACTTAGTAGGATTAGGATAATGATACATTAACCTAGTACAATTGGGTTAAGTATTTCATTAGCTTAGTAGGATTAGGATAATGCTACATTAACCTAGTACAATTGGGTTAAGTATTTCATTAGCTTAGTAGGAATAGGATAGGGGTATTATAAATACCCTATTTTGCTAGAGATTTTTATTCATTCCTCCATTAGTTACAATTTATTCTTCTACTATCCCTCAACAATTCTCATTCTAGTTTTAATTCATCTTTCTACTTCTTCTTATATTCATCTATTCTTAATTTCCGCAACAAGGGAAACGTTACTTGCAAGAAATCACGCCTAACGCCTACCACACTTATGCTACACGAAATTCTTATAGTGGTATAATAACAATGTCAATTGTGATTTCCTTCGCACTCATGGGTAACTAAACTTCTCTGTTGGGGTTATGGAAGCCGAATGAGATACTATCTATTACTATGAGTTTGTGAGTTAGTGACACGTATGCTGCTTATATCATTATTCTCTTCGTCTTAACCTAAATTCTTTGTGGTTGGAACCGCAAGAATACACCAGTATAATATTTAACTTGTTCGAAAGAAAGGTTATCTGTCTGGAAAAGAGATAATGTCAAGGTAGTAGGGTACCATCCCCTATTAAAAAGTTAGTGCCATAACTGGATTAACCTCTTGGAGAATTCGTACCGTTAGACACGCTTTAAGCTCGAAAGAGTTAAAGTGAAATAGTCTTCGAATAGGTTGAAAGACGCCTGGATTTACCATCGAATACAATTCTCTATAAGCACATGGATGTCAGAATTCAACACACTCATAGCCAATAGAGACGTATAACTCAGAAGGTGGACATAACCCCAACTACTCAATTCTCATTGTTTACAACTTAATAACTATTCTTTCTTTTTACTTTGCTATTTTCAGTTTTTATTCAATATTTTGGTTACACATTACAATCCCCCCTTTTTACGAGACTTGCACTAAAAGTCTAGTAATCCTTGCTTACTTGTTGACCAAGCTATTCCCTGAGGGATCGATGCCCAACCCATTTGGGTTCTATATTTGCTAACGACCGCTTTACACTCCTACGAGAGCTGTAGATTGAGCGTTATCAAAAATTGGCACCGTTGTCGGGGAATACAAGTGTCAATTAAGTTTGTGATAATTACTAGACCCTTTGGTCAAAGATTCTAGTACTTTTACTTTCAGTTTTTGTTTTTGTTTACTGCAGGTTTTTATTCAGTGCATGCCCCATACTAGAAGTTCTGGTCAACCGTTATTACCTATCAATCCTGAACCACAACGTATTGGCAGAATGGAAGCACAAGCAGAAATCGAAAGGATGGCTGCTCAACAGGAACAGGCGAGATTAGCTGCTCTTGCCGCCGCCCAAGTACACCAACAAAACATTGATAACCCTGGGCGAGCAACAAATCCTGACGATGAGGATTTAGGTGATGACGAGTTACTAAACCCAAGGCATGATGCTGAAATCGCAACACCTGCCAACAGAAGAGGTCGTCAAGCTCGGTTTAGGTATGATCGCCAACCCATGCAACCAGCTTTTGACGATGATGATGATGATCTTGATGGAGCCAGAGCCACAGGAGCCATTATTCCTCCACCATTAGCGCCCAGAGCCAAGTTCAACATCACAAGCACCATGATTCAGTTATTGCAACTCAAGGGATTATTTGGTGGACTAGCAGGCGATGATCCGAATATGCATCTCATCAACTTTATTTCTACATGCAAGTCGTTTGACAATCCTGGTGTTGGTCAGAATGCAATTCGATTACGTCTATTTCCATTGTCTCTGTCTGGGGAGGCAACTTTATGGTTGAATAGGCTGACTCCTGATTCTATTACAAATTGGAGGCAATTGAGAGATGCTTTCCTAGAAAGATTCTTTCCGCCATCCAAAAGAGCACAATTGAGAGATGAAATCAGCAACTTTTGTCTGCTTCCAACCGAAGCCCTTCATGAAACATGGGAGAGGTTCAAGACAAAGCTAGCGAGATGCCCAAACCATCACATGACTAATGTTCACCTAATGGAGATATTATACAGAGCCTTGAATTCAATAACTAAACCAGTGGTGGACAATGCGGCTGGAGGATCTTTTATGGACCTCACCTTTGGTCAAGCAAGCAATATGCTAGATCGTATGACGAAGCAAAGTAGAGCTTGGCATACCAGGGATTCTGAGGTAGCAAGCCCCACTTTATCTATTAGCATGACTGTAGACCAAAGGAGAAGAGAAGAAGAACGTGATCAAGATATGGCACACATGAAAACACAAGTGGATCTGCTTACAAAGCATTTATTATCAGGGAAGACCAAAAAAGTCAAAGCCATTGCGTCAAAAGGAAGAGACGAATCTGATTCGGAAGAAGAGGCCAACTACTTGAACAATCAGGGGGGTTTCTGAGGGAATACCCAAGGAAACCAAGGTCGGAACTACTATGATAAATCTGGAAACAAGGACCAAGGAAGTTGGAAGAACAAGAATGAAAAGAGTGGTTTGTACGTTCTCCCTGGAAGTCGTGATGCCACCACATCTAATTCTGGAAGTATGGAAGACATGCTGGCTAAAATATTGAAAGGAGTGGAAGCAACGAGCGCGGGAGTAACAGAGGTAATTAATGATTTGTCCTTTATGAAACAAATAGTTGATTCTCATTCCACTTCAATCAAGCAAATAGAGCAGCAATTGAGCCAACTTTCGGCAGCACTCAATCAAAGGAAGGCTGGCACTTAACCTAGCGATACTGTGCAAAACCCAAGGAATGATGGGTCATGCATGACCATCACTACCTGAAGTGGTAAGGTGCTGGAAACTTCAGCAAAAAGCAAGCAAGTTGTTGACGAAGTAGTGGACATTGATGATAAGGCGAAAGGAGAAGATGCCGCTGCAACTAATCCTATCGTCAACGATGTCAACCCCAATAATTTGCAACCTGAAAAAGCTGAAAAACGGAAGCAAGAGGAGAAAAAAGCCATGGAGAGAACAGTTCCATACCCACCACCACCTTTCCCTCAAAGATTGAAGAAGGTGGCGGATGATACAAAGTTTAGCAAATTCATGACTATGTTAAAGCAACTGTCCATTAATGTTCCATTGGTGGAAGCACTTGAACAAATGCCTGGGTATGCAAAATTTATAAAGGATCTTTTGACGAAAAAGCGGGCAGCAAGCTATGAGTTGAAAAATGATGTTCATCACTGCAGCGCAATCGCTACCCGATCAATAGTTCAGAAGAAGGCTGACCCCGGCGCTTTCACTATTCCTTGCATCGTTGGATCTTTGAATTTTGCCAAAGCATTATGCAACTTAGGAGCCAACATCAATTTGATGCCATTATCTATCTATAAGAAGTTGGGGTTGGGTGATCCTACTCCAACCAACATGAGGCTCGTAATGGCGGATAGGTCGGTAAAACGACCTGTTGGTATTCTATGTGATGTCTTGGTAAAGGTTTCTTCATTTATCTTTCCGGAAGAGTTCGTTATTTTTGATTGTGAGGCAGACTCAGAAGTTCCCATAATCTTGGGGCGTCCTTTCCTTGCTACGGGAAGCGTGCTTATTGATTTGAGAGCTAATGAGCTTTCGTTCCAAATAAATGACGAAGTAGTTCGCTTTGATGTTTGCAAATCAATGAAGCAACCCAAAGATCTGAGTGTATTTTCGGTGGATGATGTTTTCTTTGATGATGAGAAAGAATTACTTGAAGAAGAGCAAATTATTGATGACCCTTTGACGGTTGTGCTCATGAATGGAGAGAATGAGGATGCTGAAAATTGTGAAGAAGTTATTGGTGCTCTATCAGGATTAGGGACATATCACTATGCTCCCAAGAAGCTGGACCTTGATCTCAAGAATAGACCCACACCACCAGCTAAACCATCTATTGAAGAGCCACCCACATTAGAATTGAAGGAGCTGCCAAGATATTTAAAGTATGCATTCCTAGGAAGCGGAAACACACTTCCAGTCATTGTTGCAGCAGATTTGGGTGAGCAACAAGTTGCAGCTCTCATTGCTATTCTACAGAAGTATATTAGAGCCATTGGATGGACCATTGCGGATATTATTGGTATTCCACCTGGGATTTGTACACATAAAATTCAGCTTGAAGAGAATTGCACACCCACCATTAAGCATCAAAGACGTCTAAACCCACCTATGCAAGAAGTGGTGAAGAAAGAAATTATCAAGTGGTTAGACACGGGGGTTGTGTATCCAATCTCTGATAGTACATGGGTAAGCCCAGTACAATGTGTTCCTAAGAAAGGAGGCATGACAGTGGTCATGAATGTGAAGAATGAGCTTATTCCACTCAGACCCGTCACTGGATGGAGAGTATGCATGGACTACCAAAAGTTGAATTCTTGTACACTCAAAGATCACTTTCCAATGCCATTTATGGACCAAATGCTAGATCGATTAGCGGGGAAAGGATGGTTTTGCTTCTTAGACGGTTATTCAGGCTATAATCAGATTTGTATTGCACCCGAAGACCAAGAGAAGACAATGTTTACATGCCCATATGGTACGTTTGCCTTCAAACGTATGCCATTCGGGCTATGTAACGCACCAGCCACCTTTCAACGTTGTATGATGTCAATTTTTTCTGATATGGTTGAAGACACTTTGGAGGTATTTATGGATGATTTTTCAGTTGTTGGTGAGACTTTTGAAGCGTGCTTGGCAAACCTAAGTATGGCGTTGCAAAGATGTGTAGAATTCAACCTAGTGATGAATTGGGAGAAGTGCCACTTCATGGTAAAAGAAGGAATCTTTCTTGGGCACAAAATCTCCGAAAGAGGAATTGAGGTTGATCGAGCAAAAATCGAAGTCATTGAGAAGCTACCGCCTCCAATATCGGTGAAGGAAGTTCGTAGTTTTCTCAGCCATGCAGGTTTCTATCGTCGGTTCATCAATGAATTCTCCAAAATTGGTAGTCCATTGTGCAAACTCTTGGAGAAAGATGCGAAGTTTGACTTCAATGAAGATTGCTTAAAGGCATTCGAATGCCTCAAAGGAAAACTCATTGAAGCCCCTATCATGGTAGCACCAGATTGGTCTCTCCCGTTCGAAGTCATGTGTGATGCTAGTGGTGTAGCCGTTGGAGCTGTGCTTGGTCAGATAAAGGAGAAATTATTTCATCCTATCTACTATGCGAGTAAGGTCCTAAATGAAGCCTAAAGGAACTACACTATGACAGAAGAAGAGCTCCTAGCGGTTGTGTATGCATTTGAGAAATTTCGTGCCTATCTATTGGGTACTAAGGTGATCATTCATACAGAACATGCGGCTCTTAGGTATCTAATGACAAAGAAGGATGCAAAACCAAGATTAATTCGATGGGTATTGTTGCTGCAAGAGTTTGATTTCGAAGTTAAAGATAGAAGAGGTTGCGAGAACTAAGTGGCCAACCATCTATTTAGACTCGAGAACGAGCATGTGGCGCAGCCTGATATCGAGATTGATGATGCATTCCCTGACGAAGAGATCCTAGCGACGATAACAAAAAAGTTACCATGGTATGCCGACTTTGCAAATTTTGTGGTGAGTAATGTAATACCTGCCAATTTATCATACCATCAAAAGAGGAAGTTTATGCATGACTACAACACTACTATTGAGATGATCCATATTTGTTTCGACGATGTGCGGATGGTATTATTCGACGATGTATATCCCATGTAGAGGTGCCTACTATATTGGAAACATGCCACACTTCCCAAGTTGGAGGACATCACGCAGGCAATCGGACGGTAAGAAAAGTATTGCAAAGTGGATATTATTGGCCTTCGATATTTAGAGATACCTACGACTTTGTTAGAAGATGCGACCAATGCCAAAGACAAGGTGCTATTTCAAAACACCATGAGATGCCCATGTCGAAAATTCTTGAGGTAGAACTCTTTGATGTATGGGGCATTGATTTCATGGGTCCATTCGTGAATTCGTTTGGAATGAAGTACATCTTAGTTGCTGTAGATTATGTCTCAAAATGGGTTGAAGCTGTAGCGTTGGCCGACAATGAGGGAAAGCGTGTTGTAGCATTTTTGAAGAGGAATATCTTCTCTTGCTTTGGAGTACCACGTACTATCATAAGTGATGGAGGATCTCACTTTTGCAACAAGCTATTCAAATCCGTGTTGGCCAAGTATGGTTTCAAGCAACATAAGGTAGCCACGCCTTATCACCCACAAACGAGTGGACAAGTAGAGGTTTCCAATCAGGAGATCAAGCAAATCCTTGCGAAGACGGTAAATGCTAATAGGAAGGATTGGTCTCGGAAGCTAGATGATGCACTATGGGCGTATAGGACTGCATTCAAAACACCCATCGGCATGTCCCCTTATCAACTAGTTTATGGGAAGGCTTGTCATTTACCCATTGAGCTCGAACATAAGGCATTGTGGGCGTTGAAGCAATTGAATTTGAATTGGGATGATGCGATGAATCTGAGGTTGGAGCATCTGAACGAATTAGATGAGTTCCGTCTCCATGCATATGAAAGGTCAGACCTATACAAGGAGCGGATAAAAAGGTATCATGATCAGCGAATTGTTCGACGAAACTTCCAAAAGGATGATATGGTACTTCTCTTCAACTCTAGATTGAAGCTGTTCCCAGGAAGTTAAAGTCTAAGTGGTCTGGTCCATACAAAGTTATCCAAGTCTACTCATCTGGAGTAGTTGAATTGGAAGACAATAATGGTGTTGTCTTCAAGGTGAATGGTCAACATGTTAAACCTTATATCGGTCCTCTTGACTCGATGAATTATATGGCCATCACTTATCTCGACGAAGTCTAAGTACTCGAGGTAACTATGTCGAGCCACGACAATAAATA
This sequence comes from Capsicum baccatum var. pendulum, assembly GCA_030864225.1. Lineage (NCBI taxonomy): Eukaryota > Viridiplantae > Streptophyta > Magnoliopsida > Solanales > Solanaceae > Capsicum > Capsicum baccatum. The sequence continues at coordinate 137,761,070 of CM061550.1, forward strand.
AGGCGCTAGATGGGAGGCAACCCATCGTTTATTGTTTATCGTTTATCGTTTTTAATTTTTTTAGTATGTGTTTTGCTTTTGATTACTAAAAATCCAAAAATAAGAGTTGTGCCACGACCAAAACTAAGGCGCTTGGTGGGAGGCAACCCATCGTACTAATCGTTTTCATTGGTTTTGAGCAAATGTAGGTGCAAGAGGTATTCAACGAGGAGATTGGTTTCAAATGACGATTTGGACGTATTGCATGGTAAAGGTGGTAAGTTTGGAATTAAGATGCATAAGGCTATGGATTGAGCTTTGCTCATGACAAAATAGGCATCGAGCAAGGATAGGCCTAGGTAAAACTAGGCCACGAACAAGGCAACGCCTATACTATAGCCTAAGGTCTCGGAATCTAGTGTGCAAAGGCATAGGCGCCGCCCATGCTTAAGTATGCTATAGCATAGGCACCGCCTATGCTAAAGCATTTGGTCTCAGAATCTCATATGCCATGCTAAAGGCGCCGCCTATGGTCACTTAAGGCATTGCACTAGGCGCCGCCTATGCTAGCAAATGCTTTGCATTAGGCGCCGCCTATGGTCACTTTTTGTCTCCAAAATCAATTTCAAATGGGTCAAAACCCGACCCATTCTTTTCCTATATGAAGGGGACTTAGTCTTGAAACATAAACACATTGGAAACTTGACCTAGGCGCCGCACATACTCTCCAAAACATCTCAAAATTTTTCTTCTTGCTCTCCCACTTCACAAGAACATCTCCAAAGGCTTCAATCACGTAAGTACTCTTTTATTCTTCATCTATTTTTCGTAAGTACTACGTTGCTATGGATATTATAAATTGCTACATCTTGAAGAAATATTGGTGATGTTAATGTGTTTGAATTGTTGATACAAAATCATGTGAGTGAACATATACGTAGGATGATCTTAAACTATTTCCGACTTGAATTTGATTTTGATGCATTGTTATACTAATTGCGGAATCGCTATAGTCATGAACATTGCATAACCTTGTCACTTGAATACCAACATGTTAGAAGATCCCTTTCATCGGGATAAGACTTATAGTTGCCTACCGACATAGGAGGTTGTGATTATTGATAGAAACTATACCAGGATGTAATCCCTATGTAGTAGTCTTGTTATACCTAACATGAAAGTATTGCTAAGGTTTCAAGAAGTGATACATCTTTGATTTTCTTGTCGGAACATAGCGCCTAAAATGCATGTTGATGAAGTCTAAGTAATCGACTACTTTCACTTCACTAATTTGTATCAACAACCTAAGTGTGGGGTGGTACCCCTACTGCTTATGTATACATTGTATATATCGAGCTGATGCTAATAGGAACATTGTTTAAATCTCAGGTACAATGGCACCCAAAGCAAGACAAGATAAGGCTACCACTTCCCAAAAGGGCAAGAAAAGAGGTCGCAAGGACCAAGAGAATCATCCTCAATGCAATTACCACGCCGCATGTTTGGAATAAAATGGGTTCTTGAGGAGGAAGCCAAGGAATGGTATAGGAACAACAAGGAAGGAAAATACGTTCATGTCGACTTGATCAACAAGGACAGCCTAGCGAAGAAGGAGCCGCGCATGTTGGCGAAAATCATGGCACTAAATCTGGATTTCATATTTTGCGACATGGGAGAGTGCAATCTTGATTTGACACGAGAATTTTATGCCAACTGGTCACCGAAAATCACAGGCAGTGACGTCAAGATTCGGGGCCAAGTTCTACAACTCAATGCGGATTTGATCAACTCCTTTCTTGGCTTGCCTTCAGTCGATCCAGCACCATTCAAAGAGCTGTACAGTAGACCTCCTTATAGAGCAATTTGACACACACTTTGTGGAAGTAGATCCATGGCAAGTAGGAGCAGACATAAAGACACCGGACGACACAACACCTTCCCCTATGCTCCTTTGAATAGGAAAGCAAGAATATGGTTGCGTATTGTCAACTCTTGCCTTATTCCTGGGACCCAGTACACCAAAATAACAAGAGATAGAGTGTGTTTGGTCTATGCATTGATGACAAATGTCCCTATCAACATTGGGGCAATCATTCATTCTACAATGCGGAAGGCCAGACTACACAAGCGGTCCCACTTCACCTTTGGCAACCTGTTGACAACAATCTTGCGGAAGGAGGACATCGAAGAGGAACCAGCTGATCACAAACTCTCACATAACCCGAAGAAGGTTGACCTCACAAAGGTCAAAGATGTTGAAACAACACATGGCGTCAACCTTACTACTGCGGAGAGACATGCTCAAGATGAGAGTTTCTTCCGTCATCTTTATGGCATGACACGGTTCACCATGATGAGCAGAGGTCGTGTTCCAACTGCTGTAGAGCTCCAACAGTTGGACCATGACTATCCAATGAATATGCATGCGAGGGAGATGTCTGGAGTAGGTACATACTTTGAGGAACCTCTTGATGATGATGTGCCAACCGATGATGATCGACGCATGCCAGACTCCAACGTGGAGGAGAATTCTGATGACGACGACCCCTATGATGATTCCGACGAAGGGGGTATGACCCCCGACATAGAGGAGGAGTCCGACTAACCAGGTTCTTCGTATTTATTTTCCACTGAGGGCAGTGTCCCATTTAAGTGTGGGGTGGTGGTATTTGCATGCTTTACTTCTCTATCCGCATTTGCATTTATTTATGTTTGTTTGCTTAGTTTGTTGTTTTTCGAAATTGGTTTTTTTTTTTTTTCAATTTTTTTAGTAGTAAAATTTTTCTTACTTAGCTTCACATAAAATCATTCTAATAGGCAGCATGAGATTATAACAAGAGTTTGTGCTAACATCATGACTATTGAGACGTTTAGGCTCTAATTGTGACTCACTATGTGATATTGTGTGGTTCAATTCCTTCATCTGTTGGGGCAAGAGTCTATACTACTCCCAATAAAGTCGACCATGTGCCTTGTGTGTGTGAGAATATTGTATATTCTATGTTTGTGGCTGATGCTAGAACTTGCCTGGTATGTATGTAAAGCGAAAATAAAGAGTGCAAGTCTAGGAGATGATTTAGGCATTTCTTTGGCAACCTATACTTGTTTACCTTATTTTTACCTACCCATGGACATTATCCTAGTTAACCCCTTTTGAGCCTTTAGCCTATTTTCTTTGACAACCTCATATGTAAGCCTAAGCCATTTTTTTCAAGACCATAATTTGATCCAAATTCCTAAGTGCTTTAAAGTATAAAGTCATGTGACAAAATAAGAGGAAATTGGGTGAGTATGATGCTTTAAGAATGTATTGGTGCTTGAATGTGTATGAAAAAGAAAGTGCTATCATAAGAGGTATGTTATGAAAAGAAAAAGGAAAGGAAAACTAAAAAGTTAGTTATGTTCAAAATTGGAAAAAACAAAAGAGGAGAAAAAGGGTGGTAGAATAAAAATACGTAGAAAGGTTGTTTGAAAGAAAAAGTGTTAATGATACAATGTGATGTATTAAAGCGCTTAGGAACATAGTCACTATTTCTGGCAAAAATAGTCCTACCCATCCCTTAGCCTACATTACAACCATCAAAAGACCTAGTTGATCCTAAGCCTAGCATTCTGACATTTAGTGGAGCATTACACTAAGGGCAAGCCTAGGGTCATCAGTTGCTACATATGAATTCTTTGTGAGAGCGAGAGCAAGGATACTTTTATACCCATGTTTGAAAAAGATGCTATACTTGTGAGTGATTATGGGTAAGATATTGTGAGACACACATGGTTGAAGAGTTTTGGGTGGTTGTGTATGATTCTTTGTACCTTAACTTTTGACTATGAGTTGACCACCATCACGAGTTTATGTTGGAGGTTGAATTGTTTCTACTAATGATTGGAAAACTACTCTTTGTTGGTAATTGTTGTGCTTGTCTTGACGAATATTTTGTGTTGTTGCTGTGAAACCTTAAGTTAATGTTTAGAGGGACATGATATTTTGTTCGAGGACGAACAAAGCTTTAAGTGTGGGGTGTTGATGATAGGCGAATTTACACGCCTATAGTGCTATATTTTACCCATATTTTAGCCTAGTTTTGAGAACAAATTATATATTTCATGCATTTTTAGGCCTTTTTCCTGTAAGTGAGCTAACGAACATGATTAGCAAAGTTTCAGGTATAAATGATGTAGAATTCAGCATTTTATGGATAACTTGACGCCAAAGGAAGCTTCACGAAAGGAGAAAAGGAAGCTTGGACGCCTAAGGACCAAAAGTGATGCATAGAAAATATGTCCCGGGCAAAAACAGCAATTCTGAAGACTTTGGGGACTAGCAGTAACTTAGTAGGATTAGGATAATGATACATTAACCTAGTACAATTGGGTTAAGTATTTCATTAGCTTAGTAGGATTAGGATAATGCTACATTAACCTAGTACAATTGGGTTAAGTATTTCATTAGCTTAGTAGGAATAGGATATGGGTATTATAAATACCCTATTTTGCTAGAGATTTTTATTCATTCCTCCATTAGTTACAATTCATTCTTCTACTATTCCTCAACAATTCTCATTCTAGTTTTAATTCATCTTTCTACTTCTTCTTCTATTCATCTATTCTTAATCTCCGCAACAAGGGAAACGTTACTTGCAAGAAATCACGCCTAACGCCTACCACACTTGTGCTACACGAAATTCTTATTGTGGTATAATAACAATGTCAATTGTGATTTCCTTCGCACTCATGGGTAACTAAACTTCTCTGTTGCGGTTATGGAAGCCGAATGAGATACTATCTATTACTATGAGTTTGTGAGTTAGTGACACGTATGCTGCTTATATCATTATTCTCTTCGTCTTAACCTAAATTCTTTGTGGTTGCAAACGCAAGAATACGCCAGTATAACATTTAACTTGTTTGAAAGAAAGGTTATCTGTCTGGAAAAGAGATAATGTCAAGGTAGTAGGGTCCCATCCCCTATTAAAAAGTTAGTGCCATAACTGGATTAACCTCTTGGAGAATTCGTACCGTTAGACACGCTTTAAGCTCGAAAGAGTTAAAGTGAAATAATCCTCGAATAGGTCGAAAGATGCCTGGATTTACCATCGAATACAATTCTCTATAAGCACATGCATGTCGGAATTCAACACACTCATAGCCAATAGAGACGTATAACTCAGAAGGTGGACATAACCCCAACTACTCAATTCTCATTGTTTACAACTTAATAACTATTCTTTCTTTTTTACTTTGCTATTTTCAGTTTTTATTTAATATTTTGGTTACACATTACAATCCCCTCTTTTTACGAGACTTGCACTAAAAGTCTAGTAATCCTTGCTTACTTGTTGACCAAGCTATTCCCTGAGGGATCGATACCCAACCCAGTTGGGTTCTATATTTGCTAACGACCGCTTTACACTCCTACGAGAGCTGTAGATTGAGCGTTATCAGTGGTTTGGTATATTTATTGGTTTGCTGTGAAGTGGAACCTCCATCTTTTAGAAGCCCAATTATTTTATTAGTTTTTTTATTGTCTTAGTATGTTGGATTCTTTTTGTCATAGTTGGGGGCATGTCTTATCTTAATTGGTATTTCTAGCTTAGAGGCTTTTGTGGACAGTTTTGGGATGACATGGATGTCTTGTTTTGACTCTTATCTTTCTTTTGGATTCATATATCTTTGATAGACTGGTTTGGCTTCCTTTATTTATGTTTGTATGCTCTTAAGGTAAGGCTAAGTGGGTTGTCTCTGGACTATGATGGGTTTGATATTACCCATAACGGCCAGGCTTGGGTTTAGGTAATGACAAGCTTGGTATTAGAGAATGGGGACATGTTTGAGGAGGGAAAGAACATGTGTTTCAGTTGTGGTCAGCCTGGTTATCTACAACGGAGTTGTCCTATATCTTTAGTTGCCGTTGGAGCTAATAAGGTCCCAATCGCCATGTGTTTGTATCTTTCACCTAAGGTAACCACTTTAGGTACCGACAATGGTCGGAATCATCTTTATGCACTTGCTACTCGCCAAGAATCTGAGGCATCACCTTACGTCATCACTAGTTTGTTACAACTCTTTTCCTGTGATGTTTATTATTTTCTTGATCTGGGTTCTACCCTATATTATGTGACCCCTTATATGGCTGTACACTTTAGTTTTGATCCTAAAAATATTTTTGATCCCTTCTCTATTTCTACTCCTGCGGGTGAGTCTATTGTTGGTAGAAAACTATATAAGGTTTGTGGGTGTCCATTCTTAATAGGGAGACGTTGGTGGACTTGATATGGTGGATTTTGATGTGATCTTGGGGATAAATTAACTTCATTTGTGCTATGCTCCTCTATATTGTAGGACCTAAAAGGTCAATTTCCATTTTCTTAATGAATCAGTGATTTATTGGGAGGGGAGTTCCTTAGTACCCAAAAGGAGGTTTATTTCTTATCTTAGAGCTCAGAAAATTATAACAAATGGGTGTATGTATCATCTAGTTCGGGTTAAGGATTCAAATTCTGAATGTCCTTCCTTGCAATCTGTCCCTATGGTGAATGAAATTTCTAAAACTTTTCTTGATGATCTTCTTGAGATTTCTCCCGATAAAGAACTAGATTTTGGGATTGATCTTCTATCGGATACCCATCCTAATTCCATTCCTTATACAATATGGCTTCGACTGAACTAAAGGTACTTAAGAAGCAGTTGAAAGATCTTTTTGATATGACTTTCATTCGTCCTAGTGTTTCTCCATGAGGTGCTCCTGTGCTGTTACGACCCAAACTAGGGCCTGGCTGTGATAGGTATCCCAAGTTCGTCGAGAATCGGAGACCACACTCTTTGCCTAGTCACACTGAAAATAATATAACTAGTAGTGGATGAATTTCTAACATATAACAAGATAGACTAAGAAACAATAAGAATGTGCTAAAAATCCATAATAGGAACTCCCAATCCACTGTAATCTACAAATCCTCTAAATTGACTAAAACCAATATAAGTCAGGACATGCCTCTAACGATAGCAAAAAAGGTAACCAAATAAACAATCTATGATAAAAACTAGATCATGAAATAATAAGCCATCTAGAAGAGGATGACTCACCACTTTAAGCCGACTCACAAGAAATACAAAAACCACCTATCACATTGTAGGAAAAGTAGAAGTGTCTCTATTCCCTGCATCGCATGGGGATACAACATCTAGAGATGGTTAGGGGGTTGAGTGCTCACACTTAACATAGGGATAAAGGGATAAAATAGTGCCATGATCGATAGTTCAAAATTATTCAATACCAATACACACAGTCATACACATATGCATATATAGAACACATGCCGGGATAGGGAACAAGTATTAGCATAAACTTTAAAATATTAGCCTGGGCAGTGTATTTTAACCCCCTAGATCACACCCCCTAGTCGGGCCTCAGTGCGTGTAGCCATACGAATTGGAGATTAATCATAACATAATACACAGGGGACTCAAACCTCTCGGTCATACATTAAGGTACAATGACCACCTGATCAGAAGCAAGGATGACTCGAACACCGGGCCATTTAGACTCTACGCCAGCAAATGTGGTTTCCAGTATTAGTTCTCTCTGGACCTCCACTTTCACGATGGGATATTCAACCCTCTTTAAGCCCAATTAAAAACATTTAGTACGTAACACATTCATTTAATCAAGGAGTCATTCATTAAGGCAATATCAAGTGGTATCGTTATACTGACTATAGCTTGCAAGCAAATATCATTAAGCCATTACTTTGGAGAATTCTTGTACCCCAGACTCCATTATTAAAAATCAACTTGAGGGATTCCTTGTACCCCAAAACCCCCTTAAGTCCAATTAAAAATGTTAAGCACGTAACCCATTCATTTAATCAAGGATTCATTCATTAAGGCAACATCAAGTGGTTCTCCATACCGACTATAGCTTGCAATCAAATATCATTAAGCCATTACTTTGGGGAATCATTGTACCCCAAAATCCATTATTAAAGATCAACTTGGGGGATTCCTTGTACCCCATAAAGTTTTCCAAAATCACTCTTAATCAATTAACCATTTATGTAATGCTTTATTTTTAAGGAAAAGTAGGCCAAACCAAATGATTATTCACATTCAAAACTAATTATGCAAGTGTATTGACGTCTCATCAATTTCTATACAAAAGTCCAATTATTTGGGGAATCCTTGTACCTTAATTTCATTCACCGTTATCATGCACCCTAATGAGTGTACAAATCAACAATTCAAGTATAATTACTTCGTAATAATCATGGGAAAAATATTTAAACAAACTAAATCCAAAACCCTTAACCCATTATTCAAAACCCAATATCAAAACTATGTAAATAATAAACCAATTCATGCCAATATGAAAACACAAGTTTAGAGAGAGAGATACATGCCTTATCACCAAAAAATTTGAAGAAAAAATTACCCTTAAAACCCTAGATGACCTGTTTCTTGAAACCCTAGCCTTGTCTTTGAATAGGGAATTTGAGAGAGTAAAAAGAGTGTTTATGATTGATAAGTGTTGAAAATAGGGTTTCCAATATGATTTAAGGTCGTGTTTATTATTGGGGAAAAGGGGAAATATCCCAAGTGCCCTTGATTAAAAGCTAAAATTTTTTTGCCAGTGACGACATGTCTCTCTACGACTCGTAAGGACACACTATGACTCATTACTATGAGTCATAGTCTGGACAGTAGCTAAAGAACCCCTCTCTAGTGAACTTATTACTAAATTTATGATTTACACCATACGACTCAAATAGAGTCTTGGCGACTCATTGGGCTTAAGTCGTAACCAAGAAAGATACAAAGGAAGAGTTCACTGGTCAGGCTATGGTTTGGGTCATATGATCCATAAAGAAACCTTACGAATCACAAGTGAGTTATTACTTGGGCAGTAAGCTCAAAGGTCAGGAAATTTTTAAGGACCGAAATTCGGGGGTATTACATGTGATTTTTGTGTGAAAGAAATATGGGTCTCTTTGGATGTGTATAGATTATTATTAGATGAAAAAGGTTAAAGTGATAAATAAATACCCTCTTCTTAAGATTGATGACCTTTTCAATCAGCTTCAGGGTGCTAGATGTTTCTCTAAGATCAATATCCATTCGGGCTATCACCAATTAAAAATTTGGAAGGTTGATGTTCCCAAGACTATTTTTCATAACCATTATGAGTTTCTAGTTATATCATTTAGGTTAACTAATGCTATATGTAGTTTTAATGATGATCAGCTAACTGTAAAGGACCAGGTCCCTGGATGTGCAAGTTGTAGTACAACTGACACAGTTTTGTCCTCTTTTGTAACAAACTTGTAGGTGCTATTTTAAACTAATTTTGATAGATGGTACAATGATCTTTCAACCCTAATCATTACTCAGCTATAAAAGGAAAAAAGGCATTTGTTCATCAAGTAAGTTTTTTGCACAAATCTAAAGAGATAAGAGAGGCAGCAAAAATTCCATTGCAAAATTTCTCAAGCATTGCTCATGTTCTTATATTTATAGTATGCATAAAAAGTGAGTGAATCTTCTTTAGTGTTAATTTGTAATGAAACTACTCAAGCTATAAGAGTAGTGTTTTCCATTGTTGAGTGAAGTGCATAGGTAGAGTTGCCTAAGCTTATTACTAGTTAGAGTTAACCAGGTTTTGGGGTTCCTTGGAAGAGTTGCCAAGATGAGCTTATAGTAGAGTTATTACAAGCGAAAGGACCCTAGATTTAGGCTGAAATCTAGACTATAATCAGGAGGTTTATTATAGTGATTTTCTTGCATTCTTGTGAGGGTAAACCATGGTTTTTCCCTTCCTGGGTTTCCACGTAAGAATCCTATATTTTTTACTTTAAAAGGTTCACACCTAGAGTGTCTTGGTCAGCATGGCTGGTCCACCCAATCTAGAAGAAGGACAATCTACTATTAGACCACTAAGATTCAAAGGGTAATATTATGGGTGGTGGAAAACTAGGATGTTTAATTTTATTATGGATAAAGATAGTGAACTAATAGACATAATCCTCGATGCACCTCATGTTCCTATTAAAGAAGTCAAAAAAGGAGAAATAATTAGAATGGTTGTTAAAAGCAAGAGAGAGTATGATGATAAAGATAGAAATAAAATTGAGAAGAAATACAAGGGAAAGAAATTGCTAGTTTATGGTATTGTAACACCCCATAGTATTCTTGACTTTATACCATACTAAGTAGTATTCTTAAAGAGCTAATAACCTAAAAATTTTCTAAGTGTCAAAAGTACTTAGTCATGTTTTAAGCTCCTAATCTTTTATGATTTCAAAATAGACCTTTCTAACCCCGAGGCATGAATTTTTAGGTTGATTCATGTTCAGGGGTGTAAGTAATAGGTATCGGGTAAGTTTTGGAATTTTTGGACGGGGGTCAAGGCGTGTTTGGAAATTGAAAAGAAAAGGTCACTGCAATTTCACTGCGTCGCAGTGACTATAGCAGTGAGACCTGCGGTGAAGAGCAAAACCACAATCGTCAGTTCTAATGGCTCACCAGGATTGCATCATATCACGGTGAGTATGGTGATGAGGGCATCACCACATCACAGTGAAGGCTAAATTGGTATTTCAGTTGCGAATTTAAATCCGAGGGGCAGACTCATCTTTTCCCTAAGGCCCCAAGTTGTGTAAACAGTGAATTAAAATATCTTTGTGGCAGAATAAGCCCAAATTCACTCAAATCCATCAAGAACAAAACCCTAACTTCCCTTCCAATAATCAAGGATTCATCTTTAAGTGTAAGATTTCCAAAAAACGAGTCAAGATTCGAGTCCTATTCTTCAAACTATGTAATCAAAGGTACGTGGAGTTTTCCTAAACTACATGAGCATGGTGAAATTATTTTATTATTTTTTTAAGGTTTAAAAAACATATATTCATGATGGGTTTTGAGAACAATTTAAATAATATGCATTATGAATCCTTTTCAATGATATAATGTTTTCGTCTTGAGGCCTTCCCCTGAAATCTTACTTTTTCGTATATATGTATGTATCTATTTTTCAGTTTTGAAACATGAATTGAGATCATGAATAATGAATTTTCCCTCTCTCACTGTGTTACTTCTTGATTTATAAGTCATGGTTTACTAAATGGCATGTCTTAAAGTGTGAGTCAAGAGCTTTACTATCTTATATAAACTTTATGTTGGTTATGAATTGGAGAGATGGATAATTTCTTATTTTTAAATACTAAATGTGATAATAGAAGGAATTGCATGATTATTTTGAGAAATTGACCACCATTTGTTGAAATGTTGAAAAGAGATAATCATTGCATGATTTGACATATGTTTTGAAATATGAATCCTCTTGTACTGTTTGAATATGTTGGTGGTCTGAACATTAATAAAAGAGCTGTACATGATATTTTATGGCTTAAAAGATATGACTTTCAAGTCTTGGTATGACGATACCAACCAGATGAATTCCATAATAGAGTAAGATTTTTAGATTTTGATTTCAAAGGATGCATCTCTGAAAGAGTTGAAAATGGGCTTAAAGAGAGTTAGGTGGTTACCTGAAGAAGGCACGAGTTCAGAAAACTCATTTCCTGAGATCTTGTTTTGCCGATACTAGATTCTTATACCCCTAAGAGGGATTATATACTGGCCTAGTGCCCTTTGGCGTATTAGAGATAGAGACTCCAGCCCTTGCGACTAACTTGGGTTGGGGGCTTGGCCGCTTAGTTAAGGGCGGATTCCATATAGCCCGTGGAATTGTAGAGTTCTAGGGTTTACCACCTAGATCAGAAGTAAGATAAAGAGTTGAGTTGTGATTTACAGAAATGTTTTGAAAGCCCATTGAATATGCCCATGTATTTTCAACTATTTTAGGCTAACATATTTTTATTAATTTCTCTCACTTATGTTGCATAAAAGTACGTTATTTTGGATTTCTCTGCGTACTTGTACATCTGTATTGACCCCCTATATTTTAGGTTGTAAAGCATAATCCAAGGGTCCCGCTAAGCAGTAGATTCGATATCTGAGACTTGCAGTTGGTGAGCCTTCTCTATTTCGGAAGGCCCGGTTTATGAGACTTTGTTGTTTCATTATGGTTTATGGTCCGACTGAGGCCTTGTCCCAATTTTAGATAGATGTTAACTTTTGTATTTTTAGAGATTTCCCAGACTAGTGTCATGTGTTTTAAATGTTATAAACCCAATTTTGCATTATTCTGCCGAATTAAGAGATTGACTATATTTCCGTATGATAAGTTTTTCTTCATTTTTTTATGTTGTATACTAATTGTGTATGATTTCTAGATAGAGATGGGCATCTGGTCCTCCGTGATTTGGGATGCTCATTACGGCTAGGGCCTCAGCTCGGGTTGTGACAAAATTGGTATCAGAGCGTGATTCATGGTCCAAGGGTGTTTGCAAAATTGCATCGGGTAGAGTCCTATTTATGGGTGTGTAGCGCGCCATACTTATAAGTAGGAGGCTACCAAGCATATAAGAGTGTCTCTTTCTTTTGTTCTTTCATGGTTTAGGCCGTGCTATAGAGTCTGAATGTCCTTTAACAAATGATTCCCTGTATTTTAGAAAATTGATCATGCCTCCTCGTAGGACCAACAAACAAAACACCCAAGCTAAGGATGTTCGTCCCACTTATAGGATACGAACCCATAATAGATCTCATATGCTAGAGTTTATGAATTCTCTGAGAGTTTCTCCAATTCTGACCAGTCGACCTCAGGCTCTCCGGACCAGTGTTAACCTTCCTCAACCACCTTAGAGCAAAGTTTCAAATGCTGAGTTCCTATAGTCCATCCATATTATTGCTCAGCTGGTGGCCTCTTAGACCCATTAGTATGAAGATGTGGGCTCTGTGTCTGGTCCATCTAAGGTTACACGGGTCGTTCAATTCTTAAGATTGAACCCAACTATGTTTATTGGTATGAAGGTTGAGGAGGACCCCTAAGGGTTCATTGATGAACTGGAGAAAATTTCAGACTTATGCATGCGAATGAAGTTAAAGGGGTTGAGTTGGCAGCCTATCAGTTGAAGGATGTGGCCAACCAGTGGTATAATGAATGAGAGGATTCGAGGGGTAATAATGTCGAGCCTTCTGTATGGGGTAAGTTTGTGGAAGCTTTCCTAGACCGTTTCTTTGCCCAGGAATTGAGAGAGTCAAAGGCTGAAGAATTTATGAATTTGAACCAAGGAAAAAAGAGTGTTAAGGAGTATACATTGAAGTTCACCTAGCTTTCCAAGTATGCTCCAAAATTGGCAGGTAACATGAGAGCCCACATAAGAAAGTTTGTATTCGGCCTCTCATATGATCTGGTGCTGGAATGCAAGGGAGCGATGTTGAATAGAGATATGTATTTCTCTTGATTGTTTGTTCATATGCAATAAGTTGAAGATCAGAAGAAGACGCTAGCAGAGGCAAGAAAGAAGGACAGATAGGCCAAGAGGGCTAGATCTACAAACCAGAATAACAGTCATCACTATGGTTGTAATAATTGAGGAAACAAGTGGCCGAAGAAAAAATTCTGCAGTAATGCTCAGTTTTATCTAGCGCCCCAGCACCCAACTCATCAGTTGATCGACATTTTCAAAACTTTTTACCTAGAGATGGATCAAGGGTGCAGGGCACCCAGTCCCAAGGTAGTATAGCTTAGTCGTATCTGTCCTTTCCTCGATATGGGACTTATGGTAGGAGTCACGCAGGGAAGTGTCAGTTTGGCTTGATAGTATGCTATGCTTGTGGACAGCTAGGCCATATTTAAAGAGACTGTCCGACAGCTAGAGGTAATATTGGTGGTGCTAAGTCTCAAACAAACTCCACGACACCACGACCGCCTAAGGGTACTACTTCAGCTATCGGGGGTGATCGTAATCAATTATATGCTTTGTCTAATCGCCAGGAGGTAGAGGCTTTGCCAGATGTTGTTACTGGTACATTACAATTTTTTTCTGGTGATGTGTATGTGTTACTTGATCCCGGGTCTACATTGTCCTATGTGACCCCGTAAATGGCAGTTGATTTTGGTTTTGAACCTAAAAATATTTTGGGAACTTTCTTTGTTTCCACTCCTATTGGTGACTTTATTGTGGCTAGGAGGGTGTATATAAACTATGTTGTGTCCATCAGTCATGGTGATACTGTGGCATATCTTGCAGAGCTTGATATGGTTTACTTTGGTGCTATTTTAGGGATGGATTAGCTCCATTCATGTTATCCCATGTTAGACTACAGAACTTGAGGAGTCACATTTTCCTTTCCAAATGATCCAGTGATAGAGTGGGAGGGGTATTCTTTAGTACCTAAGGGGAAATTCATATCTTATCTCAGATCCTGCAAACTTATATCTGAGGGTTGTTTGTATCATCTTAGTCGAGTCAAAGATTCTAGCACTGAAAGTCCTTCCCTCCAGTCTGTCCCTGTAGTTAATGAATTCCCAGAAGTCTTTCCTGTTGATATCCTAAGGATACCACCTGATAGGGAGATAGACTTTGGCATCGATTTGTTGTCAGACACTTGACCTATCTCTATCCCACCATACAGAATAGATCTTACAGAATTGAAAGAGTTGAAAGAACAGTTAAAATACCTCCTTGATAAAGGCTTTATTCATTTAAGTTTTTATCCTTGGGGTGCTCCGGTGCTCTTTGTGCATAAGAAAGATGGTCCTCTCCATATATGTATAGACTACCATCAGCTTAATAAGGTCACTGTTAAGAATAAATACCCTCTTCCCAGAATTGATGATTTATTTGATCAACTCCAAGGTGCCAGATGTTTTTCCAAAATAGATCTGCATTTGGGGTATCATCAGTTGAAGGTTAGGGAGGTTGACATTCCCAATATAGCTTTCCAATCATGATATGGCCATAATGAATTCTTAGTTATGTCCTTCGGGCTGACTCATGCCCCTGCAACTTTTATGGACCTAATAAATAGGGTGTTTTGTTAGTTTGTAGATCTGTTTGTCATAGTCTTTGTTGATGACATCTTGGTTACTCTAAGAATGAGGAAGATCATGCTAGTCACCTCTGAATAGTCCTTTAGACCCTCAAAGATCATGAATTATATGCAAAATTTTCCAAATGTGAATTCTAGCTTAGTGCTATTTCATTATTGGGGCATATCGTTTCTAGTGAGGGGATTAAGGTTGACCCCCAAAAGATTAAGGTAGTGAGAAAATGGACTAGACCCATGACTTCAACTGATATCCAGAGCTTTTTGGGTTTGGTAGGGTAGTACAAAATATTTGTAGAGAGTTTTTCCACCATAGCTGCTCCCCTTACCAAATTGATTCATAAAAATACAAAATTCTTGTGGTCGGACTTATGTGAAAATAGTTATGAGAAACTAAAAGATAAGTTGACTACCGCGCCAGTTTTGACTTTTCCTAATAGTACAGAAGGTTTCATTATGCATTGTGATGTGTCTCGGGTGGGACTTGGGTATGTGCTTATGCAACATGGTAAAGTGGTGGCATATGCATCTAGGCAATTGAAGGTGCATGAAAAAAATTATCCACTCACGACTTAGAGTTAGCAGCTGTGGTGTTTGCACTTAATATCTGGCGGCACTATCTTTATAGGGTTCATTTACATATATTTATTGATTGTAAAAGTTTGCAGTATGTTTTCTCATAAAAAAAGATGAATCTCAGGTAGGAGCGTTGGTTAGAATTGTTGAAGGATTATGACATGACCCTGAACTATCATCTAGGCAAGGACAATGTGGTGGCCGATTCTCTTAGCTGGTTTTGAATGGGTAGTCTTTCTCATGTTAAGAAAGGGAAGAGGAAGATAATGAAAGATATTTATCGGCTTATAAATTTGGGAGTTCGACTTCTGGATTCCAAAGATGGAGGAGTAATTGTTCATAGGATAGCTAAATACACCTTATGTGCTGAAGTTAAGAAGAAATAGACTGAGGATCCCATCTTGGCATAGATTAAGAAAGATGGTCAATAGAAGGTGATGACATTTGAGATCAGAGGTAATGGGGTTTTGAGATATCAGGGTAGGCTTTGTGTGCCGAATATGGATGGATTGCGAGAGAGGATTCTTGATGAAGCTCAAACTTGGAGGTATGTTGTTCACCGAGGCTCCACAAAAATGTATCATGACCTTAATACTATTTACTGGTGGAATAATATGAAAAGAGATGTTGCTAATTTTGTTTCTAAGTGCTTAAATCACCAACAAGTCAAGGTAGAGCATTTGAAACCAGGTGGAACTTCTCAAGAGATAACTTTACTTGTATGGAAGTGGGAGATGATTAATATGGACTTTATTTTGGGGTTTTTAAAGTCTCAGAACCTATAGATTCCATTTGGGTGATTGTGGACCGAATGACCAAGTCCCCTTATTTTCTTCCTGTGCGGACAAATTGTTCGAGGGATGACTATGCTAACCTATACATTCATGTGATAGTTTGGTTGCATAGGACTTCGATGTTTATTATATCTGACTGATGTATGCAATTTTCTTTGCAGTTCTAGTGATCCTTTCAAAGAGGTTTAGGCACCCAAGTAAACCTGAGTACTACCTGCCACCCTTAGATCGATGGGCAAGCCGAATGGACCATTTAGTCCTTGAAAGATATGTTAAGGGCCTCTGTGATTGACTTCAAAGGTAGTTGGGTGGATTATTTGCCATTGATAGAATTTTCCTAGACCAATATCTACCATTCTAGTATTCAGATGGCCTCTTTTGAGGAGCTCTATGGGAGGAGGTGTAGGTCACCAATAGGGTGGTATAAAGTGGGCAAAACCCAATTTTTTGGGTTGGACCTTATGCATCAAGCAATGAAGAAGGTGAAGATCATTAGGGAGTGGCTTAAGACTACTCAGAGTTGCTAGAAATCTTATGCCAATGTTAGAAGGAAAGATTTAGAATTTGCAGTGGATTATTGGGTATTCTGAAAAGTCTCCCCTATGAAGGGAGTCATGCGGTTAGAGAAGAAAGGGAAGCTTAGTCCTTGTTATATAGGAATATATCAGATTATGAGGAGGATAGGTGGGGTTGCCTATGAGTTAGAACTGCCTACGAGTATGGCTTTCATGCATCCAGTGTTCCATATGTCCATGTTGAATAAGTGCATTGGAGATCATTCCCTAGTGTTGCCTGCAGAGGAAATCAATGTGAAAGACTCCCTCTCATATGAAGATGAACCCATTGCTGTTTTGGATTGCCATGTTCGAAAGTTAAGGAGTAAGGAAATAGTTTTGGTTAAGGTGTTGCGGAATTATCAAAAATCCAAGAAAGCTACTTGGGAATTAGAGGATGACAAGTGAATTAGATATCCAAACCTCTTTAAAATCGTGGATGACGACATAGAAGGTACAAATCATATACTAACCTCTTTATCTTTTCCTTGGTGTTTGTCTGTGTTTCAATAAATCATTCAGTGATGAATGATCCCAAGGGGGGATAATGTAACACCCCGTAGTATTCTTGAATTGATACCACACTTAGTAGCATGCTTAAAGAGCTAACAACCTAAAAATTTTCTAATTGTCAAAAGGACTTAGTCATCTTTTAAGCTCCTAAACTTTTATGATTTCTAAATTGACCTTTCCAACTCAGAGACATAGATTTATAGGTTGATTTATGTTCAGGGGTGTAAGTAACAGGTCTCAAGTATTTTTTGGATGGGGTTTGAGGCGTGTTTGGAAATTGAAAATAGAAGGTCACCGCAATTACACTTATTGCGCGTCCTTAGATTTTTGGACACATAAGGTGGTCTTTAGGTTCCCTAGTGAACCGGTTATAGAGTGGGAGGGTGGTTCCCTAACTTCTAGGGGCAGGTTTATTTCTTATATTAGAGCTTAGAGATTAATATCCAAAGGGTGTCTTTATCATCTGGTATGGGTTAAAAATTCTAACTTGGAAGGCCCTTCTTTACTTTCGGTTTCAGTTGCAAATGAGCTTCCTGAGGTCTTTC
Organism: Capsicum baccatum var. pendulum; assembly: GCA_030864225.1. Taxonomy (NCBI): domain Eukaryota; kingdom Viridiplantae; phylum Streptophyta; class Magnoliopsida; order Solanales; family Solanaceae; genus Capsicum; species Capsicum baccatum. The sequence goes on from CM061550.1 coordinate 137,778,980, forward strand.
TGGATGATCTTCCTGGTGTTCCTCCGGAGAGGGAGATTGAGTTAGGTATTGATTTGGTTCTAGACACTCATTTTATATATACACCTTCTTATAGAATGGCTTCGGCTGAGTTTAAGAAACTCAAGGAGCAACTAAAGGATCTCTTGGATAAGGGTTTTATCTGTCCTAGCGTGTCCCCTTGGGGTGAACTGGTGTTATTTGTGTGAAAGAATGATGGTTCCCTTTAGATGTGCATTGACCATTGACATTTGAATAAGGAGATGGTTAAGAACAAGTATCCTCTTCCAAGGATAGATGACTTGTTTGATCAGTTGCAAGGTGCCAAATTCTTTTTAAGATAAATCTTCTTTTTAGGTATCATCAACTTATGATTAGAGAGGAGGATATCCATAGGACAAATTTTTGTACTCGGCATGGGCACTTTGAATTCTTAGTTATGTCATTTTGTTTTACTAATGCTCTTGCGACATTTAGGGATTTTATGAATAGGGTTTTCAAGCAGTTTTTGGATTTTTTTTTTATTATGTTCATTGATGATATTTTGGTTTATTCTAAGAGTGAGGTAGATTGTGCCAATCACATTCGTATGGTGTTTTAGACCTTAAATGAGCAATAGTTGTATGTTAAATTCTCTAAGTATGAGTTTTGGTTGAACACTGTAACTTTTCTTAGTCATATTATTTCTAGTGAGGGGATCATGGTGGATCCGTAAAAGGTGGCAATATTTAAAAGGTGGCCTAGATCAATGACTTCAACTGACATTTGGAGGTTCTTAGGTTTGCCTAGGTATTATAGGTGGTTTATGGAAAGTTTCTTGTGATAGCTGCCCCATTGACTAAGTTGACTCAAAAAATGGCAAGGTTTTCTTAGTGGGATGGTTGTGAGGGGAGTTTTGAGAAGATAAAGGATAAGCTAACTTCGGTTCTAGTTTTGACATTTCCTGAAGGTAATAGGGGGTTTGTCATTTATTGTGATGTATCTCGGGTAGGACGTGGTTGTGTTTTGATATAACATGGTAAGGCGTTTGCCTATACTTCTAGGCAGTTGAAGGTGCAAGAGAAGAACTATCCTACTCATGATTTGGAGCTTTTAGTGGTGGTTTTTGCTTTAAAAATTTGGTGGCATTATCTATATGGAGTGCATGTGGACATGTTTTCCAATCAGGAGAGTCTACAGTATGTGTTCACTTAGAAGGAGCTAACTCTCAGGTAGAGGAGATGGTTGGAGCTTCTCAAGGACTATGATATGAGTCTTCACTATCAACTAGGTAAAACTAACATTGTTGCTGATGCTCTTAGTAAGTTGTCCATAGGGATTTTAGCTTATGTGGATGAGGAGAAATAGGAATTGGTGAAGGATATTCATGCTTGGCTAATCTTTGAGTCCGTCTCTTAGACTCCAACGATGGTGGTGTGATGTTATAGGAAGTGCTTCAGTCGTATCTTTGTGCATAGATCAAGGAATAACAAATGCTAGATCCCATTTTGATGAAAATCAAGAGTGAGGTTGGTGGGTAAAGGGTAATAATGTTTGAGATCTGCGGTGATTGTACCTTGAGATACCAAGAGAGGTTTTCTATTCTTGACGTCGATGGTTTGTGATAAAGGATTTTGGCTAAGGCGCATGGATTGCGCTATTTTGTTTATCCTGGTTCGACAAAATTGTATCATGATCTCAAGGAGATGTATTAGTGGAGTGGTATGAAGAGTGATGCGACTAATTTTATGGCTAAGTGTATAGTTTCAATAAGTTAAAATTGAGCAGGTGAGGCCTAATTGAGTTCCCTGAATGGAAATAGGAGGTAATCAATATGAATTTTGTTGCCAGTCTTTCTCTATCTCAGAATCAATTAGATTCGATTTGGGTCATCGTGGATAGGATGAAAAAGTTCGCTCACTTTTTGCCAATGAGGACTAACTTTTTGACTAAGGATTATGTGATATTGTATCTTTATGAGATTGTGAAGCTGCATGCGATACCTATTTAAATTATTTCTTATCGTGGTACACTATTTTCATCTCACTTTTAGTGGTCATTTCAGAAAGGTTTGGTTACTAAGGTTAATCTAAGTGCTGCTTTTCATCCGCAGATGGATGGTAAAGTAGAGAGGACTATTCAAATATTGAATGACATTTTTCGTACATGTGTGATTGATTATGGTGGTAATTGGGTTTATCATCTACCTTTGGTAGAGTTTCCTTACGATAATAGCCATTATTCTAGTACTGGGATGACCCCTTTTGAAGTATTGTATGGTAGGAGGTGTAGAGCTCTGATCGGGTGGCTTGAACTTGGTAAGGTCGATATATTCAGTCCAAATTGGTTTACCAAGCTATTGAAAAGGTAAAGGTGATTTGGCATAGTATTAAGGCTTCCAAAGATTGCTAAAAGACCTATGCGGATGTGAAGTGTAGAGATTTGGAGTTCAATATTGGGGATAAGGTGTTCCTAAAGGTATCTCCCATGAAGAAAGTGATGCAGTTTGTTAAAAAGGGGAATCTAAGTCTCTGATATATTGGTCCTTATTTGGTTTTGTGGAGGGTTGGTAATGTGGTGTATGAATTGGAGTTGCCTACTAGTTTGAAGTACATTCATCTAGTATTTCATGTATCTATGTTAAGAAAGTGTTTTGGTGATCCTTCTTCGGTGGTTTCTTTGGAAGGATTGGATATCAGGGATTCTATGTCTAATGAAGAGGTCCTAGTTGAGATACTAGATCAGCAGGATCATCAGTTACAGACCAAGTATATGGCCTCAGTTAAGGTTCAATGGCGGAAACACAAAGTGGAAAATGCTACATGGGAAGCGGAAGAAAACATGAAGTCCGAGTATCCATATTTGTTTTTTGTTTCTGATATTCCTACGGAAGGTATGCGTTCTTGATCAAACCTTTATTTTCTAACTTAGTTAAGTGTTAGAATAAATCCTTACATCTTTGTTTTCTAATTTGGTTAAAGGTTGGATTGATATTTTATAATGCAAATGAATCATGCTAGTGTTTGACCAACCTTGTTCTTTATTCGGGGAAAAATGATCCTAGTAATGGAGACTGAAGGACACTGGGTTTTGGAACTATAGAAAATTTCCTTGATTTCTGGTTTTTTGTCCATATACGACTAGGGGTACAAGTCGTATGCTACGGTACAGTTGGTAACAATTGGTTGTACTCTAACCAGTGTTGGTTAATGTTATGGATACAACTTGGTGGTATGAGTCGTATGGTTGGATACGAGTTGTATGGTTTGGATTTTTCCTTCAATTAATCTAAGACTTAGTAACTTAAATTGGATCTGAGTACGACTGGCTCACAATGAGCTATAAGATAGGGTACAAATCGTACCATTAACTCGTGTTATAGACAATGTTAAAACTTCTTTGGTTCTGTCCTGCCAGGGATACGGTTTGGGGGGGGGGGTACAAATCATATGGTTTGGGTACGACTTTGTTTAGGTAAGTCGTATGCTTGATAGTATTAGGTCCAAGGGGGAGGTCTAGGGTATGAGTGGTGGGTACCACTCATATTGGAGGGTACGACTAGTATGGTAGAGTCGTACCCACCTGTGGGGATTTTATACAGTTAAGTTGGGGGTAATCTGGACATTTCCCCACTTAACCACTTAAGTAACCATGACTTATAACTCTATTGGGACATTATTTACCCTATTATTCTAATTTTAAACACTTAGAAACTCTCTCTAATTCTCTCTAAGGCTCTTGAGTAAAGAAAGGGTAGGGTTTCATCTAGAGAAGCAATTTGAGGCTTGTTTGGGTGATTTATCTGCATCATTTTCATAATCTAAGGCATGTACTCATCCCTCATTGTTAGTTCCAAATAAAGGCATGACTTATACAATGTTTTCATAGCATGATTATTGTATGGTTTTGGGGTTTTCAAATATATGTTGGGGTTCTGGTATTAAAGGCTTGGTTATGGTTTTCCCATGTTTTAATTATGTTTTTACATGTTTCAATGGTGGTTAGGATATTTGGTTGCATGGGAAAGGTTAATTGGTAATTGTAATTTATTTTTGGAACACTACAACCCCAACATGTTTGATAAAATGCCTATGATAATGATTTTCCTCTATTGGTGGACTGTTAATGGAACAATTGCATTGTATGGCTTGGTAATAGAACCCAAAGTGGCATAAATAGTTTGGAATAGCTAAATGGTAATGTATAGTGGTGATGATTATGGTTAATTAAACATCTTTGTGGGGTACAAAGGTATCCCCTAAGTAAACATGTTAATGAACAACTTGTGGGGTACATGAGATTCTTGTAAGAAAACTTAATAATCGAGTACTTGTGGGGTGCATGGGATTCACCTAAGTTAGCATGATAATGTATTCTATGGGTACATGAGAATACCTTTACATAAAAAGAATGGCTTAGGACATTGCTTGCAAGCTATAGTCGGTATGGCGATACCACTTCTTAAAGCCTTGGTTAATAATAATGGAATAATGGCTTGGTTGGATGATAATTATTTTAATTGGGAAATAATGGTTGGGTGTGATGGCTAATTGTGATGGTGCGAGTCCAATGGACGGACTCTGGACACTCATGTTTGCCGACATTAGGATTGGTCATAGCGACCATATATTATACTATAAGTTAGATGGGAATCTTCTAAGTACCCTATACATCTGTATCATGGAGAGAGAAAGGTACTTGGGAATCCCCTACTCTTATGCTATATCCAGTTCATGCGACTACACGCATTAGGGCCAGTTCAGGGTGTTACACTGGACCCATATATCCCGTGGGTAGTTCTAGGATGGTTAAGCTTCACATATCTGGGTTAATGGTTTTAAATGCATGCTAAACCCAATTTTTTTTTTCGGAATGGTTATATATATATGTATGGTTTGTACGCTTATGGTTGGTTTACTTGGTTTAACTGGATGGCATTATTTTATCCTTATCTTGAGTTCATGCTAGCGTTCACCCACTAACCCATCTTCAGGCGACTGTATCCCCACACGATGCAGGAGCCGGCGATTTTACTCCTCCTACTTAGTGATTGTATTCGGGATTAGCTACTAGATTGAAGTGGTGAGCTCCAATATTCTACAAGGCTCCATTTCATATCATGGATGTCTTTTCTTACTTGGTTTATTTTATAAATATTGGTTTTGGCTATGGTTGGGAGTATGTCCCAATTGGATATTGTTTATCTTTGGTTAGAGGTTTGTGTGACTACTATGGGTTGGAATGGGTGGGATCGGTATGGGTACCAGCCTTAATATTGGCATTGGAAATTGGGTTAATACCGTTAACTGAATTTATGATTGTTCCATCCTTTTATGTTATGTTATGGAAAGGAACTTGGTTTGTATATTGTCTTGGTTATGGTTATTGGTTAGGTTTCGGATGGTTGGACTCATTTGGGTCGGGTACAGTCATAGACCTATCCCATAGTCTGGAAATTAAATATAATATGCTATCTTGTTATATGTTCGGAATTCATCCGACTCAAGGTATGCGTTTGGATGGTTGGGTTAGGTATTAGGGGTGGTCCCTTCTCCAAGTTGGACTTGGGATGCCCATTACGACAAGACCCCGGGTCATGTCTTGTCACATACGTATACATCTCACATAGTTAACATAAATTTAGGAGGGGTCTCAATTTTTCAGCACCATTTTATTAAACACAAATGCTTCCAGAATAATAGTTTCAAATCCTCAATTTATATTTGCAGAATCACAAATAACTTTCTAAACCTCAATTCATTACTATTCAGAATTAAAAATCCTTCAAAATCAATATAAAAATAAAAAAAATATCAGTTTTCTGCCATAGGTGCTGATTTTCTCCCTATTTCAGCACCTTGTCAGTACCGAACTTGCAAGTCATCATAGACTTTTAGCTACTTAAATTTTTTCAGCTACTCCTACATATTCGGAATCAGATATACCCCAACCTAACTAAAAATTTGTGCACTTTCCCCAGTGCTAAAAAAATAATGTACAACAAAGATGAAAGGTCATATCAGGGCACTCAAGGCGCTGGCTCAACAAAATCAGCATGTGGGCCCTTAGTCTGGGTCCCACTCTCTTCGCTGGGACTGAATTAGCAACAGTAGTCGGGGGCACAACACCATCCTCCTCAGCATGAATAATGGGTGGTCTCGAAGCACCAACTCCAGCAGCTATCTCATGGGCCCCCATTTCTCAGTCTAGCTCATCTTGCATGTTGTCTGCCGTGGCCTTCTTTTCAGCCTCTTTCTCTTCACGCTTTATTTTTTTCTCTCTATCTTTTCTTATTAGGTCTCCACAGTCGGTACCGACACTGGGTTTGGAATAGCCCAAATATTAGAAACATAAACTGTGGGCACTATCATCTCAATCACAGGCTCCAAAATCCCCTGTCTATCTTAAAACACTAATACCATCTTCTTAATTTCAACAACTTCGGAATTGATTATTGTAATGTACAGGGTCTGGCATCTATCCAACTGTCGAGTAATTGTCGACTCAAAAGTTTCAAGCCTCCCTTGATCCTGTCCGTCCTAGTTGTCAAACTGAGCATCAAGACAGGGCTTCACACCCCCTTCCATGTTTCGTACTTGGGCCTCTAATGTAGCCAGTCTTGTCATAAACTCAGTACACATAGACTGTGAAATTATAATAAAATTAAAATTCATACCTCTCGGTCTGGTTTGTATAGATTGCACTGGAGATAGGGCACTAGAGCTACCCGCTACATCGTCAGTAAAGTATTCATCTGTCCCCTCGTCTCAGGAGCCTTAACAGTCTCAGCCTAACCACTCTGCCAAAGTATACCAACCACCATATTTGTTACTTTCCTTGCCTGTTGGGCCAAAGGGTTGGTTGCGTCTATGATCAGGCCTAGGTCAGTGGTGTTCGTGGCCTCCAATATTTCATCGATACCTAGGAGTTCCTATATTTCCACAGCTAAATAGATATGTGTAATTAGGCATGGATACATTAGCAGAGAATTCACTCCGCCCATAACACGGTCCCTCATCTCTCGTGATAAAATTCCCATACATCAAACTCATAAAATGATATGAAGCTGGCTATCATAGCTTCCCGGACTGGGCTCAACAGATTGTCCCCAGTAATGGTACATAGCCTGCATCGAGCCAGCATCCACCAAGCCTTAGCTTTGAACATCAGCATATGCTTCTCATTCTTCTGAGATGCCACCTCTAGGCCTCCTACTACCAACACAACATTTTCACCATTTGTTGCTATTTTGTCCACAATCCATCTAAAGAAACTAATATTTTCATCCAAACCAGCTATGTATGACTGATCTTTGTTATCTCCTCCATCCGATAGTCTATTTCCCAGTGTTTATCGGAGGATGATACTCTAGTCTATACAAGAATCTACCAATAATTCATGGGGAAATGACTACCCGCACTCTTCGAACAATAAGTGAAGTTATAGGATCACCAAATTTCCACAATCAACCATGTGGATACTTCTTATTAAATATCCTTTGTATGCTGCGTAAAATTCTCTCACTAGCACTTTACTATACCTTCCAGGCGCTCTAGTCATCCACTCAAATCCATATTTCTTGAAGTGCGCCTCCAACCTAGGTATATTCGGCATCCCAGTAGTTGTTAGTCTTTTTACCAAATATAAAACTCGTTTGATCATTCCATTATGGGGTCTGCTCAACAAATCATTAAACGTCTCCTGTATACTGGGTTCCCCACATCCTTCAACAATGGGCACCGAAGTAGTGGTAAGTGAAAGTGAGGGTTCCTGTCTATCTATCGGTGTTGCATCTACCTTTTTTGTATCATGGTAATTCTTAGAACTCACTTCTTCAGAACTGGACTCAACGTCATCATCAACATCTGACAACGGAGGTGTATGAGGAGGAGAGATAGTTGGGTTCTTTATTCTTGGGCCCCGTGGAGGCGTTACCTCTGAGGGTTAAACCTTCTTCCCTTTGTTAGATTTTTTCCTTTTGGGAAACCTTGCCCATCATTGGGCCTTCATATAAGTCACCACTACTATTGGAGGACATAGTGAACTCAGAACTAGTATCCTCAGAACTAGTAGATGGTGTTTTCTTGTTGCCCTTTTTAGACACTTTATTTAAAGATAATGCATTTTTAGGAGGCATTGTACCTGCAAGTACACATTAATTAGTAATTAAATAAAGGAGAGAAACCAAAAAGTAAGAAACTAAAGTTCAGTATACATGTTCTATTTAGGGTACGAGTAGAGGGTACTAGTTGTATCAACTGGGTATGAATCGTATGACCGAGTTGTATGATACATAGTGTATGTTAGTTGCTCTCTGAATTGCTTGTGATTCCTCCTAATGAGCCATAAACTAGGTTACGAGTCCTTACCAACACTCGTAAGCAAATCAAAAGCATAGTTCAGAAATATAACCCTCCTAGATCAGTATGACTTCTAGGATATGATTCGTATGGTACGAATACGACTCGTTTAGGTAAGTCATACCCATACCAGAATCCACACTCAGTTAAACTTCTATGTTGTCAGTGAGTAAGAGCCTCATTACGACCCCTTTATTTGTGGGTACGAGTCATATAGAGAGTCGTATTCACTATAACATAGAAGTTCAACTATAGAGTTGACTCCCATTCAAATTACCAAATTACCTACTACATGATGCATCACTATCACCCATATTCAGTCAAAACAACAAATAATATCAACATCCAAAACCACATTTACCCCCAATTCCTATTTTCAACCTAAACCTAAAAACTAGGATCCCAAAAATTCAACAAGGAAGTGAACTCAAAGCAAGTTCAACCAATCTCACATTTTCCATTTTAGACCAAATATGATGTATTTATGTTTGAAAGACTTACCTGATTTGGTGAAATGGAAAGTTTCTTTGAGTGATTCACTTGTTCTTCCTAAATTCGTGCATAACTCATGTGAGGTGAGGAAATTGAGAAAAATGGTATGTGATTTTAAGTGATTACGCGAGCTGGAAGCTCAAAATTCTGACAGCAACCGAGTTGGTTTAAGTTTTGAGTATTGGGTGCCCGTTGGGTACCCTGAATTCTTTTTAACTCAATAGCTAGGCTGGGTTGACCTATGACCCCAAACCTGGTAAGCTTGGGTATGAGTCAGGTGTACGACTCGTACCCAGGCTTACAAGTCATTTCTTTAACTCGTATCGACCTGGAACCTTACCTAGATTCTAGAATGAAAATGACTCAATGTGACGAGTCATTCCTTGAGGGTACAACTCATTTTGAGAATTGTATCTATTCTTGAAACTATTACCTAATTTTGATTTTTCTTCCCGGTCCACACGACTCCTACTCACGAGTTGTACCTTCTAGGTATGACTGATAAAGAGTTCATATGACCAAACTTTTTGAAATTTTCTAGATATTTTCTGCAATCTTTAGTCCTGAACAGTGAACAAACATATTAACCTATAAATAAATAAGTAAGAAAAACATGGGTTGCCTCCCATGCTATGCTTGATTTAATGTCGTTCCATGACGTGGCTAAGTTGGGTACTCAGATTTCACCAACTAGCCTATGGGTTGCCTCCAACGCATTACTTGATTTAATGTCACGACATGACATAATTAACTTGGTTACTTAGCCTTCACCATGGTCCATCTCAAAAATAACATTTATATCCTTAGTGTTACCTATATAGTGCTTGACTCTTTGCCCATTCACATTGAATGGGGCTTCACCATCCTGCTTCAATTCCAAAGCACCATATGTAAACACTCTTAGAATAGTAAAGGGACCATACCATCTAGACTTTAACTTACCTGGAAATAATTGAAGCCTTAAGTTGTAGAGAAATACCTGCTCACCCTTTTGAAGATTATTTTATCATTTTTGCGATCATGATGCAGCTTCATCTTTTCCTTGTATAGTGCAGAACTTTCATACGCCTGGAGTTGAAATTTATCCAAATTATTTATACTCTTCATCCTTGACTCAGATACATCTTGCATCTTAAATTTAGCTCCTTCAAAGCCTAAAGTTCTTTTTGTTCAAGTTTAACAGGCAAGTGACACGCCTTGCCATAAACAAAATAATACGGTGAATTACCAATTGGGGTCTTAAATATTGTTTGGTAAGCCCATAATGCATAATCTAACTTTCATGACCAATTATTCCTATTGGCATTTACTGTCTTCGCCAAGATGGACTTAATTTCTCTATTGGACACTTCTACTTGCCCACTAGGCTGTGGATGATAAGGTGTCTCTACCTTGTGTTTCACTCCATACTTCTCAAGTATACTTTTGAATACACGATTACAAAAATGTGATCCACCATCACTAATGATAACATCTGGTGTGACAAATCAAGAAAAGATATGTTTTTTCAATAATACAGTGACATTACATGTTTCAATGTTGGGAATGACAATTACTTTCACCCATTTAGAAACATAATCTACAGCACAAGTATATACTTCATGCCAAATGAACTCACAAAAGGACCCATGAAGTCTATACCTCATACATCAAGCAATTCCAATTCTAAGATAAGAGTCATAGAAAGTTTATGGCGTCGAGAGATGTTACCTTGTAGTTGACATTAATTGCAAGAAGAAGCAAAATCATGCTTATCTTTGTACTTTGTAGATTATTGGCTAATAATATCCATATTGAAAAATTTTATGGGCAGTGTTATTCCTCCATGATGACCCCCAACTGGTTAAAAATAAAAAACCTCAAGTATACTAATCATCTCCACCTCAAGTATGCATCTACAGATAATCCCATCTATAAATATTCTGAATAAATAAGGCTTATCCCAGAAAAATTTCCTTACCGCATGCATATACTTCTTTCTCTACTAAAAGGAAATATCTTTTAGGATTAGATCACTTGCTAGATAATTTACATAGTTTGCAAACCATGGAATTAGATCATAGAAAGCTACTACTATCTGCTTATCTAGAAAACTGTCATCAATATCAAGCCCATCTTCAATATTCTGCATAGATTCCTTCTCTAGTCTAGACTGATCCACAACTTGATTCTCAGTGTCTTTTCTATCCTTGACCTCAAAATCAAATTTTTGCAGCAACAGAACCCACCTAATTAATCTAGTCTTCGCATACTTTTTCACCATTAAGTACCACAATGCTTCATGATCGGTGTGCACAATCTCCTCAGTCCTAATAAAATAAGACCTAAACTTCTTAAAAGTAGAAACCACCATCATCAACTCTTGTTCCATCATAGTATAGTTCTTTTGAGCAGGATTTAGTGTCTTGCTAGTATTGTAGATGGGATGGAGGATCTTTTCTTTTCATTGACCTAGTATAGTTCCTAAGGCAAAACCACTTGTGTCACATATAATTTATAATGGAAAGGACCAGTATAGAGATACAATGATATGAGCAGTCATTAACTTCCCTTTCATACATTCAAAAGCCTTCAAGCATGCTTCACTAAACTCAAATTTTACCTTTTTCTCAAGAAGCCTACAAAGAAAGTTGACAATCTCAGAGAAATCCTTGATGAACTGCCTATATAACCCAGCATAACCCAAAAAACTACGAACATCCTTCATATAAATTGGTGGAGGTAATTTCTCAATCACTTCGATCTTCGCACTATCTACCTCAATACCCCTTTTTGATAGTTCGTGCCTAAGAACTATACCTTCTTTGACCATAAAATAACATTTTTCCTAATTAAGTACCAAATTGCTCTCTTTACACCTTCTAAGAGCATTTTTTAAGTGAACTAAGTAATCATCAAAGGAATAACCAATGAATAAAAAATCATCAATAAACACTTCGATGGTGTCTTCTACCATGTTAGAGAAAATTGACATTATACATCTCTGAAATATGGCCTAAGCATTACATAACCCTAATGACATACATCTGAATGTTAAGGTCCAATAAGGACATATGGATTGACCAAGTTTCTATTATTATTATGATTGGCTCCTAACTATTCGTAAAGACTATATACGAGTTGTATAGTCCCATCCAAAAACAAACTATTGTGATGCCCAAATATTTTGTGTTGCCTATTATTTGACCAAACTAGTTGTAATATTTGAGTATGAATCATTTGGTAAGACTCGTAGACATGCCGATGTGGGTGACCATGGATGTTGTCCTGACTATGACTGGAGGACACGAGTCATAAGGTGACCCTATGAGTCGTGAGGTCATATGTAATGACTGGGAATTAATTTTTTAGTATTTCATTAAGGGAACTTTGGACATTTCCCCTCTTCCCTTATCATGACCCATGACTTAAAACCCCTTTAGGGAACCATTATCAACTTGAAACAAATCAAAATAACTTCTCAATGTCTCTCAAATTCCCAAGGTAAAGAATACTTAAGGTTTCTAAAAATTTGGCCAATTAGAGCTCTCATGGGTGATTTTTGTCCATAGTTATGATACTTTCAGGCATGTTACCTTTCCCTGAATCTTATTTTTTGAAAAGCGTGGATTTTAAATAGTTTATCTGTATGGAATTTAATGTGGGTTTTGACATGGGTTGAGGTTTTTGGAATGGATGCTTCTTGAATTGTTTTCCTATGGTTTTCATAAAGTTGTTCATTGTTTGAATTAAATGTTCTTGAACTAAAGAGGTGGTGGGTGTGGGAAATGGAATGGGGGTTGAGGTAATCTCCCTGATCAGATGTTCTGAACGTGGGAATTAGTTTTGAACAATTGTATTCCCTCAACCCACTTGTGAAAATAGTTTTGAATTATGGAATTGTCTTTTAGTTTGACTTACATATTTATACTATTTCATTGGATAAATGGTTAAACAATGAAAATGGATTTTAAAGACCATGTTTCCTATGTTTTAGATAATTGAACAAAATAGGTCGAGACATTCCACTAACTTGATTTAATAAACAAAGGGGGTCGAGGCATTTCCCCAAGTAAATGAAATTATGATGGTATGATTATGATCTTGCAAGCTAAAGGGTATGAAGATACTTGTGGTGTTACTTAATGTATAATTCCTTGGTTAATGAATAGGTTATGTGAAACATTTTTTAATTTGGCTTAATGGGGGTTATATAGCTAAGCTGTGAAGGTATAGGTCTTGAATGACTTATAGTGGAAACTCATGTTTACCAAATTGAGGGTTGGTCTTGATGACCATGTGAGTGATTCACACTATTGATATATTTTCAATCTAGGATTGACGTGGGTTTGGGGCATTCCCTGGTCTTCCTTGATACCTCCATTCAGGCAGCTAATATGCATTAGGTCCGTTTCAACAGGGTGATCTGAATCCATATAGCCCATGGGTGCCTATTTATGGTGGTAGAGCTATATATTCCTGGATAATATTTTACTATAATGATAAACCTTGCTCCCTACTCCAACATCTATTATATATATATATGCATGTATGTGAACATGTAAAATGAGTATAAAATTAAACTTTTGACTGACATTACTTTACCCTTAACCTAAGTTACATGCTAGTGCACACCCCACTAATCGTCCTAGGACGCTGTATGCGTATGCGATGCAGCTTATGAAGGCACTTCTACTTTTACTACAAAATTATAGGAGATCTCAAAGTCGGTCATTTGCTGTGAAGTGGTGAACTTCTATTCTCTGGAAGACTTAATCACTCCAAAGATTTTCCTTCCATAAATTAAAATTAAAGACTTCTTATTTACATTGTCATTATCATTGTCAAGGTCAGGAGAATATCCCGACATAGGTTGTTTTTGGGTATAGAGGCTTTATGGATAGGTATTGATGTTGAAACTCTTAGATGTCCTTAATTTTACTACTTTCTATCTTGTTATATGTTTAAAATTCTATTATTGTCTCATGTGTAATGTTTTGTTTGGATAGGAAAAGAGGGTGGTATTTGATCCTCAATGGACTTGAGATACTCTTTACTGTAAGGTCCTAGTTTGGGTCCTGACAGTCATAGGTCGGCAGACCAGCAAACACACCTTTCAAATTCAATAATAGGATCATAGCACTAGTAATGTCGTATATTACTGCCTATGATAACTCATGAAAAATGATGACTTCTACATCGATAGGCTCTACATACCTCATGTATTCATTTGGATCTTTATATCCTGGTAAATACTGAAAAGTAGGGGGTAATGGAGCTCTATCTCTTCTAATTATGCCGAATCTGCTCAATGATCTATTTCTTGTTTCTATTTTGCCTTTAGAGTTGCATGCATGATAGCCTTCTTATCCCTCCTCACATTTTATTCCTCTAATAACTGCACAGTAGTTTTCTTCACTATCTCTTAAACACCATGTGGAGGTGTGGGAGGTAATTATGTAGATCATCTGGAATCTCCTCATTATGAGCTTCACGATTATGTTCCGATATCCTACGATTCTACTATAAGATTCTTTTTGGATTTAGATAAAAAAGGATCAAGGGATTGAATTGACATCTAGTATTGGGCATACACCATCGTACGCCCCTAAAAAAACATAAAAGTAAAACCCAACAACCTCAGAAACTTTAGTAAATCAATCTGTAACTGTATTCCACAAGAATGACACCAAAAATTTGATGTCACCAAAACTATACCCTCTAATAAGATACAATTTAGTTGCGGTAAAATTATAGTAACCTAACTAGGTTAGAGTCGAACCCACAGGGAATAGGTAAAATTTGTGTCTCAAACTTATTGAAGTAGTTAAAATTACAGAAAAGTGAATGGGGGAATTTGTTGTAAATAGTAAAACATAATGAATCTTCAATGCTTTTGGTTGTAATTAATCATAGATGACCACTAGTATAGTGTTCCCCCTTTCTTCCTAACTTTGTTAGTTTATCATGCTCAATCCAACTGTCTTAATGTCACACATACAGAACCTAAGAAGATAGGTATCACCAACTATCTTGTGAATGCCTTGGTAAATTTCACTCTTCACCTTGTGAGTTTCAGAGTGTCTCTATTCAAACCCTTGTCTTTGATCCTTGTTTAAATATCACCGTGTGAGTATCAAGTTAACTAGACAAGGCTTGATAGCCTTAAATTACTATTGTAATCTTCTTTTCAAAATCTTGACCTCTTTAGTGAAGATGATCACGAATATAGTCAAGTCCTTAGCTTCTGCAGTAGATAAGGAAGCAAATAAGATCATAATTCATGCATAAGAAATGATCTACAAGAACCTTACACTTCCCCTACATTGTTATTTCACCAGAGTTCTGATGTGTGAGCAAAAGCTAACACATTTAATGTTTTTAGCACAAAATAATTGTGAATTCTAAAGCAACTCTTGTTATTTTGATGTGTTTGCTCATGATATTGCAGAAAAAGGCTGAAAAAAAGAGAATAAACAATAATGGAGAAAAACAGTTAAAAATCTAAGAAAAATAGAAGAAAACATGGCTGACGACCTCCGTGATAAGTTGTCAGCCTCATGATAGCCTATCAGTATTGGCGTCAACCTTAACCAGGGAGTTGCAGTTCTGACGATGCCAGCGACGTGGCATAAAAGTCGTGATAAGGCGTCAAGAATAGCGTCAGCCTTAAGTAGAAAGTTAGCATGGGAAGAAGATATCTGACGATGTTGGTGATACGTAGTCAGATCCCTGATGTGGCATCAGCCACATTGTCATCCTAACACAGAACCTGAAGGCAACTGAAGCCTCTCTAACGCCATCCGTGATAGGGTGTCAACTTCTTGACGCGGCATCAGCCTGGGCGTCACCTATTCTGAACAATTTTATTAATTTTGTTATTTTATTTCCTTAATTAGGCTTTAGTATAAATAGCATCTTTTAGGGTTTTTGATTCATTCATAATTCATCTATCTGAACAATTTTACTGCAAGAGAAAAAGGAGAGAAACCTCTCATTGAGGGTTCCTAACATTCTTGTAAAACTCTTCCCTTTGAAGATTGATTGTGGGTATGATTTATTACTTATTCTTGATTATGAATTCAATACATATTATTGATATTTGTATCATGAATAGCTAATTTTCTTTACTCGAGTTATGGGAACCTTGATGTGAATACTAATTTGGATTGTGAATCTAATATATTTCCATAATAAATTGATGTTGTATAAACCTTTCTTCATTTTAATGATGTTTCTTAGCTGTAAGTTAATAGAGTCAGCACTACAAATATCACTTGTCTGAGAGGAAAGTGTTTATTAGGTTACTACAATGAAACAATCACTTGTCCGAGAGGAAAGTGTATGTGGGAAAAGTAAGAGTTTACATGGACTCGAAAGACTTTAATCTTTAGTTTAATGGCAAATGCCTTAACCGATTTTGCCTACATGAGAACATCGTTGAATAGCAAACACATCCTTTAAGTTCAAGAGAATTAATGGATACACTATCTACTGAGGTCGAGAGATGAATGGGTAAATAATAGGATTCAACTCTTCTTGCAATTGAAGTGTCAATTTGAACTCTAAAGTGATTTGCAACCCAACATATGTAAGCATCTTGGTAACCATAACTCTAGTGTCCCATAACATTTATAAATCAAAGTGTTTATCAACTTTTTCTTAACCATTTAAAACCCCCAAATTTTATCTTTTTCTATCATTTATTTAAATTCAACTTATAGCTATAGTTTCAAATTAGTTTGATCGCTAGTCATATTGTTCCTCGTGGATTTGACCTCGATTCTGAAGTTGGGTAAATATATTGACGACGACCGCCTTGCACTTATTTGAGGTGTAAGTTGAGCGTTATTAAAAATGACGCCGTTGTTGGGGAACAATTTGGTGTATTGAGTTAGTTTGGAACAATTAGGTAGATTTTCTTTATTTTTATTTATTTCTTACTATGGCATCATGGAATTAATGTAAGTTTGATGGTTGGCCATCTTATCTGGATGATCCATGTCCATATTATGATGGACTCCACTTTTGGCAAGATTGTAGATGTGCTCCCCGGAGAGAGATGGTGTGCACCATCTCCATCCTACCGGGAGTATAATTGTTCTTTATGTGGTTGTCAAGATGGACATTGGAGTAATTGCCCAATGCCCCCTCCCCCTATTGCGCTAACCCAAGTTCTAGTTCTTCTTATGAGTATGAAAGGTCTTATAGTCAAGCACAAGAAGAATGAAGCATCGAAAAGAGTGACATTGAAGTTATGCTCCAACTAATCTTGGATCGTGTGGACATAACGAATGATATCATACATGATTTTCATCAAGATATAAGGGAAATTAACAAGGAAAGAAGAATGATTGAGGATATGGATATAGCGGTCAAGCATTCAAAGAACTTTTCCACATTATTTTAGATGATATCTTGTCTGTGGAATCATTTAACATAATGGACAAGTGTGAAGATGAGGAACAAGAATCCTATATCGATGTTGTTCTTGATGTGGAGCAACCCTCGATAATTTCCCAACCAATCGAACCAACCATGAGGGATGATGACAAGATTGAGGAAATGGTGCTAGAGGAAAAAGAAGAAACCAAGCAAATCTCTTCTGAAGACTCTAGCCCAATTCGGGATCAGGATGCCCAGAAGGAAGCAACTCCGAAATGAAGGAGAAGACCTCATTAGAACCCTTTTTCAATAGTATTCTTGGTGGATGAGATTGAAGTTCACCTACCCAAGCAACTAAGGTATTTAGAGGATGAGGAACATAATCCTTATATTTTGGAGTTTGGCATTCAAAAAGAGCAAAATGAAAGCCCCCACTTGAAGGTCAATAAAGGAAAAATTCAATTTGCATCAAATGGATTATTGATGTTCTTATCAATACCCAAAGAGCCTATCCAAAAATTTGATATGAAGTTGGGTAAGAGATTCAAGTCATCAAAGTGGCGAGATAAAGGAAGTGTCATTGTATCCGTATGTTTACCCAATGTGCCTCGAAGATGTATTGATCAAAAGTTGGGTCGAAATTTCAAATCCTCCAAATGGAGACATAAATAATTATCAACAAGGTATCTTGATGAAGATTGAGTAGTCAAGATAACTGAGTCATGCCACGACATTAAATTAGGCTCTTCTTGGAAGGCAACCCAAGGTATTTTATTATTTGTATTCGTATTATGTGATTGACATCAGATCTCCGCACCCATGGTGTCACAGGTATGTTTCTAACTCTCTCGGTTTGGTTGACGCATTAGGGATATTTCATGATTTTAAGTTGAGGGTGAGGCTACTTGTGGGTGTTGATTTCCTCTTGGAGTTTTTTTTGCTGTGCCTCTTTTCCCCGGAGTCTTGTTCCTAGTAGAGCCAGTATGTTTAGGTGTATTATGTTTGTTTTGTAATGTGTTGTGGTTAACTGGAGAAAAATAAGTATCTAGAGCATTTGAAATATTTTTATTAATTTTTAAGACTGATAAACACCTCTCTGTTGGTCTATTTTATAACTATGTGATATGCATTTATATGTGGATACTGTGAATCTTTTTATGGCAATAGTACTAGGGACATGATAATCACTGCTAAAATTGCATAAACCGAATTGGTAGTAGCTTGTGATGTACCATTGTGCCGTGTGTGTGAGGTCTTACTCAATTCCCTATTTGTGTTGAATTTAGAACTTGCCCAGTTAGTCTTACCTTGGTTGAAAGATAGGGGTTAGGAAAGGATCATAGGCCGTTTTGATTTTTAAGTCACTTTTTTTCCTAAATAACCTTTCATGTATCATGATATCTCTTGATCCCTATTTTGATCCTAAATTGACCATTTCTTTCTATGAGACCTATCACCTTCCCGTTTAGATCATAATGAACCTATTTTGGTCCTGGGCCTCCTTGGACACTGTGCACCTAGACTTGGGTAGACAACCTAAGTTGAGGGTGGATATCATAGGGGTGCTTGATGTAAACTGGGTATGAAGAAAGGTAGTATAAAAAGAAAAGAATAAGTGGAAAAGAATAAAAAGCTGGGTGGTATGGAAGAAGAATAAGAAAACAAAAAGAATGAAAAAGAAAAGCCACATCAAACCTGAATAATGTGTGATCAAGAAAAGAAGAAAAAGAATAAAAAGGTTAATAAGTGAACCCCAAAAGTTAAGGTAGTGCCAAGGAGGCTTAGTCACTCTAAATTCCATTGAATATCATACCAGCCCTTAGCCTACATTACAAGCCGAAGAAAAGACCTATAGTGATCCTAACTTATCTGTATGGACACCTTGATAATCAAAATAAGGGAAAGAATATGGTATTTGACATGGATTGATTGGAATTTCTTTCTGAGAGTGAGTGTCTCTTGATCGTCCCTGCATTGACATGCTTGACTTCATATATGAGTGATGAGGGACTTCGTTGTTGTAAGGGCACATCAGTTGTATTGCTAGCTGTTTGCTTGTTTGCGTAGTACAACTTATACATATGCATGGTTATTGTTGCTGAACTGATGCCATATCTTGATTCCTTTGGATCACATTGTTAATCTTCATGGATATGCACAATTGGATTTATAAGTAATTGAACGTGGAGAGTGGCATAAGTTTTGAGCTAAAATTGATAATCAACTGTGATAGGTATCTTATGTGGCTGTTGGTTAAGCATCGTAGTATGGTGTTATGTAGTTACTTGAGGACAAGCAATTGTTTTAAGTTGAGGGTGTTGATGTGTGAGCAAAATCTAACAAATTTAATGCTTTTTAGCTTAAAATAATTGTGAATTATGAAGAAACTCTTATTGTTTTGACATGTTTGCTCATGATATTGCAGAAAAAGGCTAAACAAATGAGAATAAATAATAATGGAGCAAAAGAGTTGAAAATCTTAGCAAAATAGAAGAAAACATGGCTGATGACCTCCGCAATAAGTCGTCAGCCTCTTGATAGCCTATCAGTATTGGTGTCAGCCTTAACAAGGGAGTTGCAGTTTGAGGAGCATTTCTGACAATGCCGGTAATGTGGCATCAAAGTCGTGATGAGGCATCAAGAATGGTGCCAGCTTTAAGGAGAAAGTTAGCATGGGAAGAAGATATCTGATGACGTTGGTGATACGCCATCAGATCCCTGATGCGGCGTCAGCTACATCGTCATCCTAAGATAGAACCTGAAGGCAACTGAAGCCTCTCTAACACCATCCGTGATAGGGCATCAACTTCTTGACGCGGCGTCATCCTGGGCGTCACCTATTCCGAACAATTTTATTAATTTTGTTATTTTATTTCCTTAATTAGGCTTTAGTATAAATAACATCTTTTAGGGTTTTTGAATCATTTATAATTCATCTATCTGAACAATTTTACTGGGGGCGGAAAAGGAGAGAAATCTCTCATTGAGGGTTCCTAACATTCTTGTACACATCTTCTATTTGAAGATTGATTGTGGGTATGATTTATTACTTATTCTTGATTATGAATTCAATACATATTATTGATCTTTGTATCATGAATAGCTAATTTTCTTTACTTGAGTTATGGGAACCTTGATGTGAATACTAATTTGGGTTGTGAATCTAATGTATGTCCATAAGAAATTGATGTTGTATAAACCTTTCCTTATTTTAATGATCTTTCTTGGCTGCAACTTAATAGAGTCAGCACTACAAACATCACTTGTCTAAGAGGAAAGTGTTTGTTAGGTTACTTCAATGAAACAATCACTTTCCGAGAGGAAAGTGCTTGTCGAGTAATGTAACGATCTCTCTTAGTTGCAACTTGAAAGGTGAGCCCAAGAACATCACTTGTCCGAGAGGAAAGTGTATGTGGGAAAAGAAATAGTTTACATGGACTCAAAATATTTTAATCTTTAGTTTAATGGCAAATGCCTTAACCGGATTTGCGTATATGAGAACATAGTTGAATAGCAAACACATCCTTTAAGTTCGAGAGAATTAACGGATACACTACCTACTGAGTTCGAGAGACGAATGGGTAAATAATAAGATTCAACTCTTCTTCCAATTGAAGTGTCAATTGGAACTCTAAAGTGATTTGCAACCCAACCTATGTAAGCATCTTGGTAACCATAACTCTAGTGTCCCATAACATTGTTAAATCGAAGTGTTTATCAACTTTTGTTTAACCATTTCAAAACCCCAAATTTTATCTTTTTCTATCATTTGTTTAAATTCAAGTTGTAGTTGTAGTTTCAAATTAGTTTGATCGCCAGTCACATTGTTCCTAATGGATTCGACCCCGACTCCAAAGTTAGGTAAATATATTGACGACGACCACCTTGCACTTATTTGAGGTTTAAGTTGAGCATTATCAGGTTCCCACAACACTATATAAGGGGTTTAGCCTTTTATAGTTACAAGAAATGCCTTAGAATTCAGTAATAATTCATGGAAATCAACTTACAATAACACAAGAATATAGCCCAAAGTCTCAAATTAATAATCAACCAAAAATCAATAACAAATAGATTCCAAGATCCAAAGTCAATGTTAGAAACAAATATATGTTTGTGAATTATATGAGTGAATTAACTTCCGTTCTCTAACTAAAAACATCAAAAGAGTATTTATAGGTTACACAAGAACCCTAAAAATCTAAACTAAAATGAGCAGGGAAACTTGGACGATCGGTGGACACATACAGACTGTAAGTGATACCCACGCCATGTGGGTAGCATTGTGGGTAGTAGTGGAACTTCAGAGCTCTTAATCAGCCTCAAAAGGTAACCTACAATGGTACTTACATGGAACAAGTGCTACCCACACCTCGTAAGTGCTTCCATGTGGCTGTCAGAGAAAATTCCAACTTTTAAGTTCTCTGATTTTTTAATTTATGAGACCCAAAATGCCACCAATGCCTAGGTAGTACCTATGCCACATGGGTTGAATCGTACGTTGGGCTTCCTGCTCAATATCCATTCTTTTCTCAATTTAAGCCCCAGAACCTAGTTTTATGCAACATACACACCATAACACATCATATCAAAGAAAACATACTTAAGTACTTGAATATTTTTGAGTTTTAAGCATTGAAAGTGCCATGAAATCTTGACACATTAAATATTGAATACTAGTGTATTTTTGGTAGAGAATCTGATATAATTTTTTATCTATCGACTACAAGTAGTAACGTTAAAACTTTTTTTCACAATCAAATAGGAAAATTTATTTGTGATGGATTTTAGACATTTTAATATTATTTTTAAAATATTATATGCATTAATTTTTCTTGAGCAGAAACTCAATGCCACTCTACTATATTTGTTCCTTGCCTCTTTAGTGCAATAGTTTAACTCTCTTTATTATTGGCATAATATGCTAATTACTTTGTTTTGTTTCTTTTTCTGAATTAATAGTATGTTGTTTCATATTAGAGGATATAAAGTTGTTGCATTTTTGCCATTTAATCCCTTATATTTTGATGGGTAGATGTTATAATAGTTGGACATAATGCTGCACAAGTGTTTGGCATTAGGTGCATTTGTCTCTTGGTTCTTTGATGGCTGAATTTGGTCATCTTTTTCTTGAAATTCATGTAACTTATCACTCTTTATTCATTCTTTATGACTTTTAACCCTTGTAACTTCTACAAAATTTTCTTTCCATTTTTTCTATTCATAGTATGGAAGATTTCCTCACCTATAAGTAGTGATGGTTTTGCATATTTTCCTAATTGAAAGAAAATATAGAGTGCATAAAAGTTAGTATTAAAGAAATTTTATTAGTTGAAGGAAGGTGTTATTTTTTGAAACTTTGAACTCAAATCCTATCCAGAGTTTGTTGAGTTGTACTTTGTGAGAAGGTTTTTGCATCCAGAAGGGGACAAGTCAAGAAGATTACTACTAGGATGGTGAAAACATTTGTTGTGATGGGCTTGAATCTTCATAAAGAAAGCAATATATCCACACCTCAACCAGGAAAAAGACAATTTTTTTTATTTTTTTTTATTTTCAATTGTAATTGAAGTAATATTTCACAAAAATATTTTAAGGAGATTCAATGCAAACAATTGAAAATATCAACAAATGTCAAAATCGGAGATCTTAATAAACTATTCTTATTCAATAGTACTTATTTCAAGAGTTGGAATGGTGAAGTACTTTTCTACTTAAGTCTATTCAATGTTTCTTATGTGGAAATAGAGAAGAATCCTAATAAAGTCGATAACTCTTCCATGAATGATGATGAACTTTTTTTTCATCAATAAAATGTTAAAAAGTATGATGGTGACTCCGATAAGTGTTGGAATTTTCTTCTTAATTGTCCATGTGATAATTTTTCTCCTTTAAGTACTAGTATTTTCTTCTTTATTATCTATGTGATAATTTTCCTTATTATTATAATAGAATTTAACAAGCGTTTCTATCATTACTGAAAATATCTATGGTAAAGGCATGTGTCTCTTCTTTCATTAGTGTTAGATTTAATTCTTTACAATTCTTTACTATTATAGTGAGTTTTCTATGTACTAAAGTCATACAATATCTCTAAGCACAAAGTTATGTTGAAAGAGTATTTACTTATTTAGCTTTGGGATGTGTTTAATCTAGGGTCAACTTCAAACAATCACTCTTCCAAGAATATAAGGAGTTAGGGGTTCCATGCCCACAAAATTAATGATCTATGAATTTTATTTTCAATGCAACCGACTATTTGTTAATCCGCTTCCAAATTTAAAAGTTTTAACCATTTTACTAAAGATTTTCCATGTTGAAAATTTGAGAGCACCGTCATGAGTTCAGGTCACTATAGTGATGTCGCAATAGCAACAAGCATGTCGCTATAGTGATGCAACAATAATTTATTACCTTATTTTGATGGGTTTCAACCCTCAAACTCTAAAATTTCATTACTAATCCATAGGGGGAAATTTTCTCTTGGTTTGTATGAAAATTCTTTATTGAGGTAAGATTTTTACATCATTTTAGAATTGATTAAATCATTTATCTACTAGAATCACTAGAATGGGCAATATATGTTGAAATTTTTGTGGTTTAGAACCATAGGTTCATGGAATTCTTGGGAAAATCTATGGGTAGATGTATTTTCACCTACAATTGATTTTAGATTATTAATTAACTCTACCAAGTATTAAATTATGATAAAAAACATGAAAGATGATAGTTGAGGACCTTGAATTCAATAAAGGTGGGACCTTCAGCTTTAAAACTCCACTAATGGAGTTGTATTGGTCTTGATAGAACTAAATTGATGATTAATTGAACCTTGGATAAATTTTTAGGTTGTAAATAAGGGTAAAATTTTTATGGAGTAGTTTGTTAGTTACGCTTGTAATTATTGTTTATTATATGATCTAGCCTTTGGAAATATGAAGAAGATGGAAGATCATTCGTGGTATAACTTATTTTTGGTAATGTCTTGGAACCCAGGTAAGTTATTATATATGAGTAGTACTATGATTAGCAATCATATTCATAATATAGATTTGATGAAAGAAATTACGCTTATGCCTATGGGCATGAAATTTGGATGGATAAAACATGGGTTTAATAATATAAGAACCTAAGTATGTCTTACTATATTAATGTATGAATTCTTGATGGGTGTTTTAGTTTGTATGAAAATATGGTAGATTAAAATGTGAATTAGGTGAATATAGGTTGTAAGAAGATTGTGTGATCTTATAACCTAGTGATTTAGCCTAATTATCATAAAAAGATGAACTTGATTTTATGTGTGTTGAAATATGAGATTGTCTTGCTTAAACTTAGTAATGATAATGGACCATAGTATGAAGAGGTGGTTACATAACTTAAGAGACTAAAGTCAAGTTAGGCTAAGGATAAAAAGTAAAAGATATAAAGGTGTATGACTAGAACTAGATTGTAAGTTGAATATGGTTGAATGATTGCTAATGGAGTAGGGTCTTGAATGCAGTAATGACATAACTATAAGGGTTGCTAGATAATAATACAGTCAGTGGTCTCAATAAAAATAAAGGAGGATTGGATTAGTTAATGAATTTATGAATATTGAACTGGATGTTACTTTGCTTTTATATGAATGTGTATTTCTAAAATGAATACTTGAATTTAATGAATATCGCTTTGTAATTCTTATTTGAATAAGCCATGTATTGGTCACTAAGGCATGCTAAAATTGATGAATATGAATTGATAAAGCCTGAATTATGAGTTGTTGGTTGGCTTTTGGGCATACTTGTGATTTCATGTGTTAAAGAATAATTATTGTTTTCATGAAATAATTATCTTGAGTTTGACCAAGTGTTTGTCTTTTTATTCAATGCATGTTGAATAACGTAAATTTTTTTTAATAATATCCTAAGTTTTAATCACATATAATGAGGTTATACTAAAAATAAGTTGATTATATAAGTGTGGTTGTCTATTTTATTGTGGTTGACTATTGTGATACATGTTGCTTATTGTGGGATGTATCGATACTTCGATATCTTCTTGAGATTTGTAATGATTATTATAGGATGTACTAGTATTTCTACATCTTTATGGGATTTAAACTCATTATTATAGGATGTACCGATATTTGGACATCTTCTTAGGATTAGTTGATATTATATTTGGTTCCTTAAGAGAACTGAGACCAAGATCATTATCATTAATATTGGATCCTTGAGTGGTCTGAGCTAAGTGTATAAGAGAATGGAATATACTTTGTTATTGTCTACTTGTATATTTAATAAAAAGTGTAAGCTATTATTATTGAGTCATTGTTTTTTACTTGGTTATTGATTGATAGTCATGGTTTGCTGACTGGGCATATTGTTAGTAGTCATGGTCTTGCCTTAGTAGATTGTCTGTAATGACTTACACTTGACTAAATTCTTGGTGTTGCTAAATTTTTTATTTTGTTGTTGTGAAAGGCTAAGTGGTATCATAACTGAAGTAATTGTTATGTGTTTAAGCTTATATTAGCTTATAGGGTTATGCTTACAGTTCACATTTATTAATGAGGAAAACAAAAGAAAATGTCTAATAGAGAATTGCAGATTGGTGTGTTGATATCCATATATATGGGAGCTATGAGGCATCTTAGGAAAATAGTTTTACTTCTTTATTTTTCTCGTATAATTGTGCGGTTTTTATATAACTTGAGTCCCATTGATATCTGTTAAGCCCAATTGGTATCTATTGATCCCAAATGGTATCTTAACTAGACAGGTGGATGTCACTCAACTCCACCTGAAAGGATAGAAGAAACAAAAATTGAAAACATGAAGCTTTCAATTGGTATCTAGTCGTAAGGGCCGTGTATAAGATGTTAGATGACCAACTCAGGCTAATTAAATATGTGTGTAGAAGTTATGTTAATGTGATATAAAGAGTGATTTATAGATTTTGGAATTCTATTAATTCATGTGTTTGTGATTTTGTAGTTGTTTGATTGACGTTGAATATGTGGAAGGTGAATATTATAAGTTGCTATACATTGCAGTATGTTAGAATTTGACTACGATTGTTGCTTTTCTAGTTGGTAGTAACATAAAAGTTTAAATTGGTGAATGAATCTTATGGAGTTTTGGTACTTATGTGAAATATAATTGATGAAATAATAGTGAAATTTTGAATTATGATAGATCATAACATGGTTATGTATTTATGGTTGAATGAATTTTTGTAACGTTATTTAAGTGGAAATGGTACACTAAATGCTGGGCATGGTCGTATCATTGGTGAATTGTCAAGGAAAAAAAGGTATATACTTGTGATCACTTATGTTTTGAGTGATTGGTACGTGAATAAGTACCATGGAAAAAGGGTGGTTGTTGTTTGACAACGAGAATTTTGGTTAGAAAATTGTTGTAATTCATGATTGTGTCTTAATAAAACATTGTTTTTTTTGGAATTTTATGATGGCATGAAGGTTTAACTGATGGCTAGATTATTGGTCAAGTTTGTGAAATGGTGGATATGGTATCCCTTGACATAAAGGTTAAATGTTTGATGTGTGCGATGTTGTTTGTTTAAGAAAACATATATATATATATATATATTAATATTATAATTTATTTGACTTGGTGACTTTTACTGTTGATTGAGTAACTACTTGGATTGTGATGATAATAAGTCATTGATGAGTAAATCATGAGAATGCAGTGGGGCCAAGATCCCTTGTATTTGTGAAACACATAATTATGATTGTCTATTGCTAGAACTAGTCACCTATGTATTGATTAATAAAATGACTTGTCATTGGCTGATTATTATGATTGATGATCCTTAGTTTAGAGTCAGATAGAATAGTGTAAGTAGTGGTGGAGAATCTATGTTTTAATAAAACCCACAGTGGTGTATTGGTTAGCGGTTGTACTCTAGATAATATATTCTTGTGTGTTAATCATCGAGGTGGGAAAGAGAGTCATAAAGTAGACACCATGAGGGAAAAATATAATGTAAGTATTTCATGATGAGTTGTTAATTATAACATTGTTTAGAGTATAAGTGCCCAAGTAGAGTTTTCCCTAGGAAAGGGTTGCTAAAATCTCAAGCCAGGGTGGGTTTTGATGAAACTTTGGTGTTGTGTGGTTTGGAGATATTTTAGTGTCTCAAGGTTTAGTATTTTAGGAAATTGTAATGATATTATTATATATTAGGGACATAGTATTCAGTAGAAACTTTTGAAATACAGTTTGGGAAAGTAGAACTCTGGATATAGCATTTAACAAAAAGGGTTCAATTCAGAATATCATGGTAGAAGATATATTGTGAAAAAGACAAATTTTAGTGGATTTCCAATATTCTACCTCACCTACATTGCTATATCGACATGATTCAAAGAAAAAAAGTCCTGCTAAAGCAATAGTCAAACCTGAAGAATAATACTATAGAGGTAGGTCCTACTAAAGCGATGTCACTAGAGCAGCATATATCGTTATAGCAGGGTAAAATGATGTTTATAAAAAATTTCTCCAAAATATTTCATTATATTTGTAAGAAAAACACTTTGGGGGAATGTTAAAGGCAATTTGGAGTGATTTAGTTGATAAAAAATAGAAAGTGGGTAAGTAATGTGATTCATAACGAAATCTAAAAGTAGTGTCTTTCTAATTTCTGCATGTGCTTCTCTTTACCAATGCCTATTAAGGGATGAAAGATTGATAAATTGGTGTCTGTTGTATTGACCCATTTCTTTGTTACTAAAAATATATGTTGTAAAAGCATGTTCTTTTTTTCTTTCATAAGTGTTAGAATTAATTCGTTAGTATGGGAGTGTATTTTTTAAGAATTAAGGTCATACAATACCCCTAGCAAAAAGTTAAGTTGAAAGTGTGATCACCAATTTAGTTTTGGGCTATGTTAAATCTAAGGTCAACTTCAAACAAGCACTTCTTTTAGAATATAAGGAATTAGGGGTCCCAATACCCACAAAATTAAAGTTCTATCAATCTTATTTCCAAGTCAACATATTAATCATTAATCTATTTTCTAAGAAGTTATAAAGGTTTCGCTGAAGAATGTCAGTACTAAAAAACTGAGGCTGTAATATAGGGTTTAGGTAGCTATAGCAACATTGTTATAGCAATATGCATGTTGCTATAGCAATGCAACAAGAACTTATAACCTTATTTTGAAAGGTTTTAGCCCTCAAACTCCAAAATTTTATTGTTATTCCTAGAAGAGAAATTTCTCTTATTTTGGGTGTAAATCCTTTGATGAGGTAAGATTTTTACTTGTTTTCAACATTGACTAATATGTTTATCTTCTAGAATCACTAGAAATGGAGAATCTATGATGTTATTCTTGTGGTTTAGAATCCCAGGTTCATGAAATCATGCAAAAAATTGATGGGTAGATGTATTTTCTCCTAGAATTGATTTAATATTGTGAATTAACTCTTTCTAGTACGAAATTATGATTCAAAAACATGAAAGATGATAGTTTGGGACCTTGAATTCAATAAAGGTGGGATCTTTAACTTTAAAACTCCATTATTGTAGTTAGGTTGAGCTTGGTTGAACTAAATTGATGATTAATTAACCCTTGGGTTAATTTGTAGGCCTTGAATAAGGGTAAAATTAGTGGGCTTGAACTTTCAAGGTATTTTTTTGAAAAAAAATTTATTAGTTACTCTTGTAATTATTGTTTATTATCTGATTTAGCCTTTAGAAACATGAATAAGGAGGATTATCCATGGTATAGCTTATGTGTTGCAGAAACTTGGCGCCTAGGTAGGTTATGGTTTATGAGTAGTAGGCTACGGTTAGTAATCATATCCATGATACTAATTTGACAGTAGAAATCATGATTACACCAATGGACATGAAGTTTGGGTGCATAAAATATGGTTTAAATGCAATAAGGACATAAAATAGGATTTTAATGCAATAAAGACCTAAGTATCTATTTTTATGTTAATGTATGAATTCTTGATGAGTGTTTTGAGTTTATATGACGTCATCGTTGCTTGTAATGTGAATTAGGTAAATATAGGTGGTAAGGAGATTGGGTGATCATATAACCTAGTGATTTAGCCTAATTACTATAAAAAGGACGAACTTGGTTTTATGTGTGTTGGAATATGGGATAATATTTCCTAAAGTTAATGATGAGAACAGATTATGGTATAAGGAGGTAGTGCAATAACTTAAGAGCCTATAGTTAGTTAGGCTAAGGGATTAAAAGTAAAAAATATAAAGATGTATGACTAAAACTAGATTGTAGATTTAATAGGGTAGAATGATTGACTATTGGAGATATAAGAGTTTCTAGATAAGTATCGAGTCACTGGTCTTATAATAAATAAAGGAGGATTGAATTAGTGAATGAATTTATGAATATTGAACTACAGTGTAGACTCCTTTTAGTTGAATGCGCATTTCCAAAATGAATATTTGAATTTAATCAATAGGGCTTGGTAATGCTGTCATGACCCGATTTCTCAGGTCATGATGGCACCTTGTATAGCCCACTAGTGGGTAAGCTAACTCGTAGTCCAAAACTACTAGTAACGGACTAACAAGAGAAATGAAGGAAGAATGAGAAATAAATATAGTAAATGGTTAAAATACATCAGTTAGTCCCATAACTTAGTGGTATCAGTGCAAACACTTCTAATGTAATAAGATTACAAAATGAGATATGAATTAATATGCTGATACAACCCAACTGTGACTACAACATAGAAACTAGTCTAGTACATAAAAAGGAGAATAGCAATACTCCAAATACCAAGAGGTCACCTTATTTTTCCAAACCATAGTTGCTCTACATGATGAACACACAACAACGAGAACCCATACTATGATCTGTAAGCTGCAAAAGTGTAATATAAGTACCAAACACATGGTACTCAGTAGACAACTGCCGACTGACCTCCAATGATAATGTAAATATAAATAAAATATAAGAAGGAATGTATGCTATGACCTAAATATCCAATAAAACTCCATAATATAGATAATGAGACAATAAGTATAAATTATTGTATTTATATCCAAGAAATTAACATAATAAAGCTATGAAATAATAAGGATAAACTATCTTTTCTAGCCATACTCTTAAACCCTAGCACTATACTGTATATCACTAGCCAATATTCGAATAAAGAACAGAAGAAGGATATGTGTATATATATATATATATATATATATATATATAAGGCCAAGGAATGGATATACATCATGAATAAATGAAAGAAAGGAGGGACATACCATAATACCATAACCACTATATGTAGATACATATACATTAATAGGATAACCCAAAGGTACAACCGAAATAATTACAATAACATCTCAAGGCCTTTTAATCATAGTAGGACCTATTACTAACTAAACAGGATCTAAATCCATTATGCCAAATCGTGGGATAATCAGCGTAATAAAACAAACTATAAGATGAAGGAATTAGAAACATACCTCAAATGTTCATACCAGTCTAATAATCAAATTATCATGATCTAACCATCATAACAAGAATAATATTAAGTGACCGGCTAGCCAGGAAAAATAATACCAAAATAAAGACTATAAGCCAAAATGTCCAATCAACGCACACAATATACCACAAATATTACTCATTAGCTATACCTATTCAATCCCCCATAAGTATGATAGATATAGATGCATACTTATGATAGGCAATGCTCATGAAAGGATGAATGCAAAGACAATCCATAATACCATAATCGATCAAAGTACCATAATGTAACCTATTATATACACCTTCTCCAGCTTAACGGCTCCCAAAGACAAGACCTAAGATAACCTCTCTTCCATGAAATGACGACTCATGGATTAAGGGGCCTCTAGAGGGATTGAAGTATCTATATACACCGATCTGGTCCTGATCCAGGAATTCCAATAACCATTATCATCATCATCAATCCACTCTGTATAGTACCATATATATATAAATTTGTATGTATGTATACATTTAAAATACACGGGATAAATCATGGATCGAAAAGTATATGTCCATAAATCTATTACTTGAGGTAAACTCCATGTCTAAAATATAATAAGAATGTAGAAAGGGTCAGAATCTCTCTCGATCGAGGTAAATAGTAGTAGCAAACTGTGGACTAGAATCTATCTCAGTCAAACCTCTAAAAAACCAGTATTTATTCTCAAAGGCTCCTAAGTTATTCATTAAGATGGTATGTATTTGTTATGAAGAAATTTGTTTTAAAAGTGAAAAGTGAGAATAATTTTTCTTTTTGGGTAAAAGAGTAGTAAAACCATATTTTTAGTAGTAATTCTACCATAAACTATTTTAGTGATCATGAGTGTACCGAATCTATGCATGCCATCACCAGTGTTTAAACAATGTGATCATAAGCATCAAAACATTAATAAACTATTTCCATGTCCTTTACAAAGATACACCACTTCCCAGAATCCAACCAATATTATATACATGACCTTGGGCCCACTAATACATAACTAACATGACCATAACATAATTATGACCTTAGGCCCAATAATACGTATTCGACATAATCATACCATCATAATTAGAGGGAAAGATGTGAGACCCGATAAAATTTCAACTATTTTATTTTTGACTCTCCCGTGCACGTAATATTGATTTTCGACTTAAATCGTGATCAGGGATGTTATAAGGGTGCTTTAAAAAAGATTTAGAATTTTTAGAATGAGTTAGAGGTTATTTTGGGACCCTAAGCTAGTAATCCTCTGTGATAGTAGAGTGCCATAGAGGTTAAGCTCTATGATAAGGGCATGGTATGGAGGCTAACCTCTGCGATAAGGGCATGCCATGCCACTATATTAAATTTGTCTAGTTTTTGTTTTTTTTTCACTTGGGGTGAGTGATATTGGTATTTTTACCCATTGTATGACTTTTATACATAAAATAACCATTTTCCCTTTAATTTTTAAAGATTAAAAGTTCTTTATCCTCTTTACTCAAAACCCAAGAAAACTCTTGGGTTTTTATAGAGAATTCAACATTCAACCTCCAAACATCAAATTGCCTTAAATTTCTTGTGTATTTTAGGCATGTTGCTCATCCCTAACTTGTATTTGTACTTATGGAATAAATTAATTGGATTCATGTGTCTTAGTTATGGGTTTGAAATTAGATGCGGGCGTTTAGTTATTTTTACTTGAATTACGTGTCCCATGTATTAAATGGATTATTTATGTTTTAACTAATGGTTTTAGGACTGAATTGACTTTTTAATGGTTGGAATGGGGGACATGGGTTTTCCCAAATTGATGAAATTTTGGGTTGGTAATGGCAATAACCATAGTCTACTTTGTAAACTTTATTTTGAATATGGATAATCACATGGTTTAAATTGTTTTGAACCCATTGCATTACATTATAGGATAAATGAATGAATATGGTATTTGATGGTTTTGCAGGCATTGGTTTTGGATTTTAAATGAAACCTGGTAGTCAAATGGTTATATGGATTAGTTTGGGTTAATTATATGAGCATGCAAGCATATTGGTATGAAGATATCATGTAGGCAAATGCCTTAATAAATGTCTCATGGGTTAATGGTTTGTTTATATTGGACTATATTTATTATGGCTTAAAAAAATTATGTAGCTCACCGTGAAGGTGTAGGTCCCGAGGGGATCAACACTGCAAACCATATTTGCTGGTATTGGGGCTCCATGTAACCATGTTCTTGGTGGACATACAATGTGTGTGTGTATATATATATATATACATATATATATAGTAAGACTATATCCTTGGTGTCTTTATCCTTTCCTCAGTTCATCCATCTAACTCACATTGGGGTTGTTCGAGTAGTGGGAGCTTGAAACACCCCATATATTGGCCCTTAAAAAATCCTGGACATTGAGCTCACATCCCTGCTTACTACTGGACCCTATGAGACATAGGGTGCCTGACAAGTCGTTGGGATGAGTCATAACCAAACTAGTACGTTTGTGGCTTAATTTTGCACTGAGTATGAGTGGCTTATTAAGAGCCGTAAGGGTATGTTACGAGTCATTTGGTGTGATCCTTTGGTGTCCAGTGTAAGTCTCAATCTAGGTTTTTTGTTAACTACGATCGGACCCTATGAGTCGTACGTTCTCATTGTGGGTTGGTTGGCTGAGTCATAAGGATAATAGTTTAGGGTGCCATGGTTGTACTATCCTGGTTACGCTCATGGTGATGAGCATATGGAGTGGCTACGAGTCAAGGGTTGACTCATCAACAAAGGCAACCTTTTTTATCTTTTAAGTTGAGGGTATTCTAGATATTTCCCCTCTTATCGAACTTGAAACCCATATCTTATAACCTCTTTAGGGAGTCATTATCTCTCAAAAAAATCTATGTAACGTCTTGAATACTCCTAAATTTTCAAGGTCAAGAACACTTGGGGTTTTCAAGAGGTTGATTAATTAGGGCTCACAAGGCTAATTTATGTCCGTAAATCTTATTGTTACAGGAAATTACTCTTCCCTAATTGTTAATTTTGTAAGAGTATGTGCTTTAGGGTATTGTTCATGGGATGTTTATATGTATTTTGAAATAGAGGTTTGGGGTTTTTGATTGTTTGTGAAATAAATAATGTTTCTCACGGAATATGCATGATTTTCATGTTTTAAATATGGTTTCGAACTTATGGGTGCATGGGTATGGTGAATAAACTAGGGAATTGATATTTTCCCCAAGCTTGTGACTTTTGAAGTGGTTATGACCCCAACCCCATAAACTAAAATTGGTTTTGATTTTGAGAGGTATGGAAAATTTTAAAATTGAACTAGTCTTGAACTATTGCATGATACAAAGAGGTATTTGAAATACAATAGTATGATTTAATAAACTAAGGGTGTCGAGAACTCCCCTCAGTGTATTAACGAATAAAGAGAGTTATTTTATCTTAGTTTATGGGAATTGTTTTGGCATGTTGTTGTTACCTTGCAAGTGTAGTTGGTATGATGATACAAAAAATGTATGTGTTAATGTGGAATATGTTTAAATGTATGGGAATGTGTGACACTTTTTTTAATTGAGATTTAATAAGGGTTATGTGGCTAAGTCGTGAAAGTGGAGGTCTGAGTGACCAATACTGCAAATGAATTGTTTTGATACGAGGGTCAAAGTGACCAGAGAGGTTTGAGTCCCCCTTATTATTATTTCATGACTAGGGAGGTTTGAGTCCTTTGTAATTATTTTATAAATGGAAGCTTAAGTCACCTTGGTATATGTTGGGAGGTTTGAGTCCCCCATGTGTATAAATATATATGAGTCTATTATCTAGTTCGTGCAGCTACATGCACTGGGGTCTGACTAGGGGGTAAGGGCTAGGGCCCATATAGCCTTGGGTATTATATAGCGGTTGCACTACAAAGTCAAGACTAAGATTTTGAAGCACATGTTAAGCCTTATTCCCTATCCCAATATGTGATATATATATATATATGTTTATTCATTAATTATGTGCATTGGTTTTGAATGATATTAACTATTGATCATGTTATTATTTTATCCTTATCCTCAAGTTACATACTAGAGTTCACTCTGCTAACCGTCTTCAGATGCTGTATCCCTACACGATGCAAAAATTGCCATACTTCTACTCCTTCTACTCAGTGACCTGGATTTAGGATCATCTAGCAATTCATATTAAAGTGGTTAGCTTTCATACTGTAAAAGATCCCATTTCATGATTATGGTTTTCTTTATATTTTGACCATTCCTTAGGATTTGGATTTTGGCTTTCATCGAGGGCATGTCCCGACACTTTATTAACACTCAATTTTGGATCATTGTTTAGAAGGCTTTGTTTTGACTACTGTGGTTATTGGGCGGTGTCTATCGGTCATTAGGCCCTTCATCAGTGGTCCATTATAGACATGTAATTTAAAACTTTCTTAGACTATTGTATGCTATCTTGTTATATGTTTGAAATTTAGCCAACCATGGGGTATGGTGTTTGGTTTTGTTAGGCACAAGCGGTGTTCTTTGATCCATATGGGACTTGAGATACCTAACACAGCCAGTCCCTGGTTCGTGTCATGACAAAGGTGGTATTAGTGCCTAGGTTTGGTGTTATTTGGTGTCCAACAAAGCCATGTCAAGTAGAGTCTCGTTTATGGGTATGTAGCGCACCACACTTATAAGGGAGAGGCTATGAGGCATTTAGGAATATTTCCCTTTCTTGTTGTTTTGTTTCAAGCAATAGAGCCTAAGGTCTTCTCTTTTTAGATCATGCTTCCAAGACGACCAGAATCTTATGGAAACTCCACCATTCCACTTGAGGACAATAAAGATGGGACATGAATAGTTTATGGGGTACATACCCAGTCTAGGGTTCCAGTTCCTGATTGCCCTCCTAGAGTTCCGCCGGTCCCCTCTAGTCCTCCTCGAGCTCCCCAACTGATATGTTGAATGTATAATTTCATCAATCCATTCATATGTTGGCTCAATTGGTATCTTCTTAGTCTGAGCATATATTTTTTGTTACGCTATTTTTTGAGGCCATAAGGGTTGGACAATTTATGAGGTTGAGTCTTTTTTTATTCATTGGTATTAAGGTTGAGAAGGATCCTCAAAACTTTATCGATGAGATGGAGAAAATATTCTACGTCATGCATGCTACTAATGTTGAAGGTGTAGAATTTGTAGCCTATCAGCTAAAGGATGTAGAATAAAAATAGTACGAGAAATGGGAACAATCAAGGGGAGATAATACTGAATCAGCACTGTGGGATAATTTCTCTAGTTCTTTTCAAGACCGTTTTTTTTCTCAGGAGTTGAGGGAGGCAAAAGAGAAAGAGTTTGTCAATATAAAGTAAGACTGGATGAGGGTCAAGGAGTATGCCTTGAAACTCCATCAATTGCCCTAATATGCTCCCGATTTAGTATCTAGCATGAGATCAAGAATGAGCAAAATTCACTTTCAGGTTGTCCCATGATTTAATCCTAGAGAGTAAGCCTGCCTAGTTAAACAAGGATATGGATATCTCCAGTTTAGTTATGTATATAAAACAGGTTGAAAAAAAAGTAGGCAGAGATAAGAGAGAGACAAAGAAAGAAGTTTATATTTTTTTATTAGGGTAGAGGTTTTTAATAGAATGGTAGAGATGGTGGAAAGTGGTCTAAGAAGAAGTAGGGGATTTATGTTCATACTCTATTACTAGTGCTTCCTATCTAAAGTCGTCGGGTGATTGTCATTCTCAGCATGACGGTGGGTTTATAGTGTAGGGTGCCTAATCTTAGGCTGGTGGGGCTTCGTCTGCTCCATCATATCCTCCTTGTAGAGTTTGTAAGAATGCGCACCATGGGATTTATGAAGGAAGGAGGAACATATGTTTTAAATATGGACAGACTGTTCATTTGCAGAAAGATTGTCATTTTAAGGTTACTTCTATCAAAAATAAGAATCCTGTTGCCACTTCATAAAGTCATGCACCAAGGGGTACTGCTTCAGTTTTTAGTATCGACACTGTTTGAAATCGCTTGTATTCTCTTTCTACTTGCCTTAACTCTGAGGCATATCCGGATATCGTCATTGGTATGTTATGACTCTTTTCTTATGATGTGTATTTCTTGCTTGATCCATGGTCTACTCTCTCTTATGTGACCCCATTTGTAGCTGTATATTTTGGTTTTGGTCCCAAGTGTATCTCTGATCCCTTTTCTGTTTCTACCCTAGTGTGTGACTCTATGGTTGCTAGAAGAGTCTATAGGGGTTTTATGGCATCTGTTTGTGGTAGAGAATCTCTGGTAGATCTGATAGAGTTAAAAATGGTTGATTTTGATGTCATATTATGGATGGATTTGTTGCACTCATTTTATGCCTCCTTAGATTGTCGAACCAGTAAGTTCATGTTTAAATTCCTCAATGAGATGATTCTTGAGTGGGAATGGAGTTCTCTAGTGTCTAAGGGAAGGTTCATATCATATCTTAGAGCCCAAAAGTTTATTTTCAAGGGATGTCTCTATTATTTGGTTCGGGTTAAAGATTCTAACTCAGAGGGTTCTTTATTGCAATTTATTCCCGTGGTTAATGAATTCCTTATGGTTTTTCCTGATAATCTTCCTGGTATCCCTCCCAATAGGGAGATTTATTTTGGGATTAAACTTGTACTGGACATTTGGCCTATCTATATTCCTCCTTATAGACTGGCTCCGGCTGAGGTAAAGGAGCTTAAAGAGTAGTTGAGAGACCTCCTTGACAAGGGTCTTATCTGTCCTAATGTGTCTCGATGTGGTGCTCCAGTTTTGTTCGTGCAAAAGAAAGATGGTTCTTTTTTAATGTGCATTGATTACCTTTCGTGGAATAAGTTTATGGTAAAAAATAAGTATCCTCTTCCTCAGATTGATGATTTATTTGACCAGCTTCAGGGTGCTAGATATTTCTTAATGTTGGGTATATTTACGTACTTTAGTGTGGTTATCCTAGCTTAATGACCCTTGTTTTGAGGAAAATTCATGTATATGTGTTAATAATGATATAAATATGCATCTAAGTGTCCAAATATGTGCTTACAATGTATAAATATGTTTTCACATGAGTTTGGGTTCAAATTGAGCATTGAAAGTCTAGACGAGAAAACTAGTGCTCTAGCTTGAGTTACTAATTCATCGTCTTGAATGTTGTATTTTTTGATCTTTAATTAGGGGTGTAATTTTCGAGGTGGCTTGGTGAGTTGATTATAATGATACATGAAGGATTTACAAGCCTCAAATCAAGTGGACACATCATTCAAAGGTTTAGAGTTGACCAACGGAAGCACAAGAGACAATATGAAGAGAAGAGGGCTCTTGGAGTTCACTAGGATAAGGGTGCTTCATAGTGCCAATAGCGACGAGGATAGTGGCGCATCACGGTAAAGAACAAATCGGGAATTGTCAACTTCCAGTAGCTTAACACGATCATGCTGCATCATGGGATTAGAGCAATGAACACATTGGCGCGATGTGATGGAGCCCAAAATCAGGAAATCTGTGCCTATCTATAAAAGGACAATGTGAAATCCTACTCCTACCTGGCTCATGATTAGTCTTCTATAAATAAAATGTATTAAAACATGTTTTGGGCATCCTTGGATGACTTGGACAAGATAGGAGGCTGCTACAACTTTATTTTTAGGGTTTTCTTTCTTTAATTTAGCTTATTTATGGTTTTGATCCTTCATACAATTATTTGGATGATGATTATGACTATTAGTAGCTAAAAACTCCCTTTTCGGGGTTAAAGCCAAGAACAGGACTACTATCATTTTGGATTAATTTTATTTAATTTGCTTATTATATTTGGTTGCTTGTTTATCCTTGTTTTACTTATTTTTAGGGTTGCTTGTTTATCCTTTTTATCCTAGCACTATGTTGTCTTATAACATAGGTTTGGATGCATAATTTCTCGACTATCCCATGACAGCTCAGCAGCTCCCCGTAGCATTAGCGGTGAGTCCTCATCCTTCAAAGATGTGATATGTTATTTATGTATTTCTTTAGGTTCGGTCACTTGGAGTTAGTTGTGGGTTTGTCGTATCAACTCTTTATGTTTTTGAGGCTTTTAGACAGATAATCTAGTTTCCAATATTTATCAAATACTTACAAAATGTCATTTTATATTTATAAACTTTAGTGTTTCAGTTGACAATACTTTATCAGTTTATCTTCCGCACATGTTGTTTTTTTATTATTTTATTTAGTTTTTGTAGTAGGTACCAGATCATGAGTTAGCTTGGGGTCACTTGTGGCCTTAATCACCATGTTGTGTCTAGGGGATAACTTTGGGTCATGACATATTTGAAATACAATGATACGATTTAATGAACAAAGGGATTCAATGACCCCCCTCCATGTGTTGATGAACAAAGGGAGTTGTTTTCTCTAAGTTAATGGGAATTATTTTTGCATGTTGTTGTTATCTTGCAAGTGTAGGTGGTATGACGATACCAACAATGTATGCCTTAATGTGGTTAAACGTATGGGAATGTGTGATACTTGTTTTAATTTGACTTTAATAAGGGTTGTGCAACTGAGTCGTGAAAGTGGAGCCTTGAGTGACCAGTACTGGAAACTATATTTACCGATGCAGGTGTCAAAGTGACCAGGGAGGTTTGAGTCCCCCTTATTGTTATTTCATAATTAGTGCGGTTCGAGTCCCCCGCAAATCATTTTATGATCGGGTGCTTAAGTCACTTTGGTATATATTGTGAGGTTAGAGTCACCCATGTGCATATTTATAAGATTATTCTCCTATTCGTATGGATACATGCACTGGGGCCCGACTAGGTAGTTAGATCTGGGTCAAATATAGCCCGTGGATACTGTTATATAATAGTTGATGTATACAATCCAGGCTAAGGTTTTGAAGAACATGTTAAGCCTTATTTCCTATCCCAGCATGTGATATATATAAATATATATATATATATATATGTTTATTCATTGATTACGTGCATTGGTTTTGAATGATTTTAACTTTAATAATGTTATTTTGTTATCCTTATACCCGAGTTACATCCTAGAGTTTACCGCACTAGCCATCTTCGAATGTTGTATCCCCATGCCGTGTAGGAATTTTTCATACTTCAACTCCTTCGACATAATGACTTGGATTTGAGAACAGCTAGCGAGTCAAATTGAAGTGGTGAGCTTCTATACTTCATAAGATGCCTTTTCATGATTATGGTTTACTTTATATTTTGAGTATTCCTTCAGACTTAGTTTGTGGCTATTGTTCGGGGCATGTCCCAACACTTTTATAAAAATTTATTTTGGATCATTGTTTAAAAGGCTTTGTTTGGACTACAGTAGCTATTGGGCGGTGTCGGTTAGTTATAGACATGCACTTTAAAACATTCTTAGTCTGTTGTACAATATCTTATAATATGTTTAAAATTCAGCCAAACATGGAGTATGGTGTATTTGGTTTGGTTAAGCGTAGGGTTTGATCTCTGGTTCTCGTAGTACATGAGATGCCCATCATAGCCAGGACCTGGTTTGGGTCGTGATAAATATGGACCCATATAGCCCATGGGTTCCTTTTGGATGGATCGAGCTACATAGTTTAGGTTAAAAATTTAAACTCTCATGTTTATGACCCTTGTCCTTTCCTGACATCCTATATATATGTATATGAATGTGGTGCATATATTTTATGACTGGATTTTGAAAATTGCATTATTTTATCCATATTCCTTGAGCTACATGCCAGTTCTTGGCCAACTGATCATCTCTGGATGCTGCATTATTTCATGATTTAAGGTCCAAGGGATTTTCTATTTCTCCTATGAAGCGTTAGGTGATTTGTTACTCCTATAGATTAGTTGTGAAGGGGTGAGCCTCCATCTTTCGTATGGCCCTAGTCATTTCACTTATTTCTTGGTATTACTTTTGGGATTCTATTGGTCGTAGTCAGGGGAATACCTCGACTTTATTGGTATTTTTGGTTTAGAGGCTTTTGTGGACAAGTGTGGGTTGGTTGTTTATTTTGATTCTTAGAATCTTCATTTAACTTACTTATCCTTTTCATTGGTATTTTGGTTGACTACCGCTGTTTATATTTATATTCTCTTGAGGTAATGGTAAGGGGGTGGTCTCTAGGCCACAGTGGGCTTGAGTTTCCCGTCATATCCAGGCTTGGTTTTGGGTCGTGTCAAGCTTGGTATCTGAGCATAGTTCAGGGTCATTGGGTATCCACAAAGTTGTGTCGAGTAAAGTTTCTTTTATGGGTGCGTAGAGCACTACACTTATAAGGAGGTGGATAGAAGCCATTTAGGAATGTTTCCCTTTATTGTGTCCTATTTTTGGGCTATAGAATCTAGTGCTAGGAAACTTCTCTAACTCCTGTCTTACTCGTATTTTATATCATGCCTCCCTGAAGATCTGACGGTCATAGAAACTTTGCTGGAACCTCTATCCCACCTTAGGGAAATGTGGAGGGGGTTCATCCTATTTATGAAGTGCAAACCTGGTCTAGGGTCCTTGCTCCTAATTATACTGCTCCACTTAGGGTTACACCTATCCCTACTAGTCCTTCTCGAACTTCTCGGGCTGGTAATACTTACGCCCAAACCTCCCAAGGAGATATCTGTAATGCAGAGTTCTGTCAGTCTATTTACATTCTTGCTCAATTAGTGACATCAACGTCTTGTTGATTTGATCATGTTGGTCCGGCTGTTAGTTTATCGAAGGTCACTTGGGTTGGGTAGTTTAAGAGGTTGAATTCCCCATCCTTTATAGGCTCTAAGATTAAGGAGGATCCTTATGTGTTTGTTGATGAGATGGAGAAAATCTTTAGGGTGATGCATGCTATAGATTTTGAAGGTGTAGAGTTTGTTCCATATCAGTTGAAAGATAGGGCTTGCCATTAGTATAAGGAGTGGAAAGTGATGAGGGCTTATGATGTTGAATGGCTATGTGAGATGACTTCTTAGGTGCCTTTCTTGATAACTTCTTTCCTCAGGAGTTGAGTGAAACAAAGGCTGAAGAGTTTTTGAACTTAAAGCAGGGTAATATGACTGTTAAAGAGTATGCCCTGAAGTTTTAGAAGTTGGCCTGTTATTATCAAGAGTTGGTGTCTAATATGAGGTCAAGCAGAACAATGGGAGAGATGGTAGGCAATGAACTAAGAAGAAGAATTGATGAAATTCTTATTTGACAACTAGTTTTCCCTATCTTAAACCTTTGAGTGATTTCCGTTTTAAGGCTAGCAGTGGTCCTAAGGAACAGGGTGCCAAGTATTAGGCTAGTGGAGCTCAGTCAGCCCCACCTTATCCTCTTTTCCATTTTTATAGGTAGCTTCATCATGGATATTATGGGGACGGAAGAAATTAGTGCTACAATTATGGTCATCTTGGTCATATGCAATGAGTTTGTCCTTAGGACAGAGTTTCCACTTGAGCTAATTAGGTTCCGGTCACCACTTCATTACCTCCTGCACCTAAGGGCACCACTTTTCGTACCGATACTGGCTGAAATAATCTCTATACACTTTCTACTAACCAGGAATCTGAGGCATCCCCCAATATTGTTACTGGTATGTTACAACTATTCTTTTGTGATGTTTATGATTTGCTTGATCTGATTTTAGTCCTTGAAATATTTTCAAACCCTTTTTGGTGTCTATTCCCATGGGTGAGTCTATTGTTGCTAGAAGAATCTATAGGGGTTGTGTGGTGTCCGTTCTTAATAAGGAGACGCTGGTGGATTTGATTAAACTTAATATGGTTGACTTTGATGTAATTTTAGGGATAGATTGACTCTAGATTGTGTAATCAAGCTCCCATTTCTTCCAAATCGCCTTTTCTAGAATATCCTATTCCCCAGGAAAGCTAATTCCATAGGAATTCTCTCTCTCGCTGATGTCCTATTCGTGCTATGATTCTCTGGATTGTAGGACCCAAAAGGTTAGTTTCTATTTTCCTAATAAGTCGATTATTAAATGGGAGGGGAGTTCTTTAGTACCCAAACAGAAGTTTATTTCCTAGATCATCATATCTTCATTTTATAGTGTCATAATCCTAGCAAGTTTTCGTACAAACATGATCAGGGTTTTTTAATCCATATGTCTCATTATGAATTAATCATGCATAATCATGAATTCATAATATTGAAGAGGCAAAAATCATATCTCAAATCACGATACCGAATCAATGACCAATTCTATCATAAACTAGCCATAACAATGACAATAAAAATATCAATAACAATGCGAGTAACTGGTTGTTACGGACAACCAAATACTTGGACGAGCCTATGCATACTCCCACATCCCAAGGTTTGGAAGGTCAATAAGCATTCAACGACACAAGGCATAGTTATTGACTATATTTATAAAAACCATCTCATACGAGATGACAGAAGTAGGCTCACACTGGTGATAGGAGATGTGCATGCAAGTATGAATGAAATAGAATCCACAATATCATAATACCAACATCATAATAATCATAGTACTAACCATCATCATCATAATCATCCTTTGTCCTTGTCGAGTATACATATATATATAAATATCATACATAGGGCTAGACAGACTCGAACCAACAGATGTAAACATAGGAACATCAATATAATCTTCCTCTGGCCTTGCCGGGCATCAAAATAATTGTGACAACATCCTCCGACCTTGCCAAGTATCAACATCATCACAACATCCTCCAGCCTTTCCGGGTATCAATATCATCATCAAAATATCTTCCGGCCTTGTCGTGTATCAATATCATCAACATACACACAAACACATATATATAATAGGTGCACGGACTTGGTCCGTGTTTAAAAGAGTACAAATCCATAAGTTTGTTTCCCAAAGTGAACGTTGGGACTAAATAATTATAAAAGTGTAGAAAGGGTCAAAATCTCTCATGAATGAAGTATATAATAGTGTTAAATCATGGACTAGAATTTGTTTTTCTCAACTCTTTTAAGCACCATCATTAGCCTCTTTTATTTATAAATTATCCGCTAAGTTAGGCAGTTATTATTTTGAAAAAATCTGTTTTTAAGATTAAAGTAGGTTTTAACTCTTATTTTGTAAGAATAGCCTTTAGATCATATGTTAACTAGAATCACATCAAATATAGACACAATGATCATGAATGTACCAAATCTACGCATGTCATCACCAGTATCCAATTAATGAAACCATATGTATCATACCACATCTTCCTCTATCCCAAACCAGAGAGATGTGCATATAAAAACATATAAATATTCATAAATACAACTGTATCCTTTACAAGGATAAATACTTTCCAGATATCCAACCTATATCAAAACAATCTTTGGACCAATATTGTGTCTGGAATAATTACAACATCTTAATAATGGCCTTAGGCCCACATACATATCCGAAACTCATATCAATAATAATATATATACATCATCTCATATTTATAAGACATAGCATATTTATGAGGCATAACATCTCTATAAGCAATACGACACATCAATAGGCATCTCACATCTTTGAGGCATTTTATATCTAGGAGGTATAATATCAATAAGTTCTAATTCATAAGAATGAGGCATATGAAATCTATTAGCCATCTCATATCTATAGGTTATGTATATCATAACAATGAGAGTATATTATCTTTATAGGACAATTATCATATCTAAGAGGAATAACACCTCTAAAGGCCTAATATCGTATCTAAGATGAAACAATATCTCTAAAGGCCCAATATCAAATCTTAAAGGAAATAACATCTCTAAAGGCTAATATTGTATCTAAGAGGAAATAACATCTCTGAAGACCCAATATCTCTTCCATATGGAATATCATTTCCATAAGCCATTAGACATAATCTGGGGTAAATCATCACTATTTACCAAATCACAAAGTTAACCTATTCTAAAGGCTCAATAGTCAAAATTATGCCTAGCATCCAAAACTATGTCCACAAGGGCTAACACAAGTCTTGTCCTAAGTGGGCCAGACGATCCAACTTTAAATCCTCAATTTTCATATTTAGGCAATCAACGCCCCAAACTAGGCTAAAGTGTCTAATTTAAATTCTAGATTTCAATTAAGTCATAACTAATCCTAAGATAGGAACTTCGTCTAGAAATATGGGCATTTATGTCAACTCTAACCCAAATTATGATTTCAAGATCACTAGACTACCCTAAATAAGGTTAATCGTACTAGCCATGATTCGAATA
This sequence comes from Capsicum baccatum var. pendulum, assembly GCA_030864225.1. Taxonomy (NCBI): domain Eukaryota; kingdom Viridiplantae; phylum Streptophyta; class Magnoliopsida; order Solanales; family Solanaceae; genus Capsicum; species Capsicum baccatum. Next base: position 137,823,839 of record CM061550.1, read on the forward strand.
CTTAAACCACATCCCAAACCTAGAATCATGCCATATCCATTCTATGAATTAGTTCAATCTAGGGAGAAGGCAATATGATTCTAAAAGTGTAATAAACAATTCACCTTACGGGTCCAAGACCCTCATCTAATCCCTAAACTTCAATAATCAAGACTAAGGCATTCTACCCATAATCAATCTTAACACTAACATTCAGACACAATATATATTACACATCATCTTACGTAAAAGAGTAGACTGAAGCCTACCTCCAAGACGAACCACAAAACCCTACATCATTCACTAAACATCCATCTTCACTTAAAAATCCCAAAAGGCCATCATACTATCAAAATTCTAATCTACTAATCTATATGAGAAAAATGATACCAACATAGCACCATTGTTATTCAGGTCTAAAAAAGACACCAAAAATTCTAAGTGGGTCCCACTTATGGAAAATACATTTTTGAGGTCAATCTAACATGATATGAAACTCATGGACCCTAAAACATAAGTGAAAACCAATCAACCTTTGGGCTAGAATCAAGACCTAGTACGATTTGGGGTTTTGGGTAATAAACCAAAAAATTCATCAAGAAAGTGATGAAATCATACCTTAATTCAGATGATAATCATGATAATATATGTTTAGCAAGCTCCCAAGTCGCCCCAAAGACTCAATTTTTAGTTATTATACTAATTTAGGGCTTCTAGGTCTTAAGGATGAGTCAAAAATAGCAAAAACACAACCTAAAGGGCCCTTTTATACCCATAAAAGGTATGGAGATATTTCTATCGCAATCTAGGGAAGGCAATAGTGAAAGGATGATTGCAATAAACCAATGGAAATCATGGTATCCCCCCTGCATACCAGATATTAACAAAGTCAAAAAAATTGTTTTTGATTCTCAGAACTCATTCAGAATCTTATGAACACAATCCAATAGTGAAATTTGAGTGCAAACCACATTATACATATAATGAAATCATCAAATATTTCATCCGAGATCAGTTAAAATCTGCTCAAAAACCAAAAATATGTCGAAAAGCCTTAGTACCTGAAGCAAGGGTCTTCCTAGCCTAAAATCAACATTTTTAATGCGATGGGTAAATTGGATTTTCCATTCAATTATTTTGACTAAATATTGAGCTCAACCCAAATTATCGATCTTCCAACTTTTTGACTAATAGATCGAAATGATCTTGGGAATATATGACCAAAATCAAAGGTCTACCTAGACTAATTTTTTTTCTGGTAGTAAATGAAATTTTTATTTATACCAAAGAGAGTCTTTACAAAACTAGTCTTGACCTGACCTCTTGCATCACAGAATTACAAAAATAGTCTATTTCTAATACTTCCTATCTATTACATCATTCTGTCATCAAATACAAACTACTATGGGGTGTTGTTTAACTATAATAAAAAAGCTTGCCATTTCGGTTTTTGTCTGCCTGTGATGTGTACATGCACGGTAATCTCCTTGTATAGCTTGTCAGCATTGAATTTGCGTATTTAGAATCTGAGATGGTTTCTTTCCCTCCAAATTATTACAACCAGCATATCAAATACACAACTGATAATAGCCTCCATTGCTGACTTCTTTTTTTATCCAGTTAGAGGCCCATTGAATCTCTTCTGTCCAGCCACTCACAGTTCTCTTTATTCTGAACCATTTCAACAGTCTTTGCCACATGTTATGTGTCTCTCGACAACCAAAATATAGGTGATCTAGTATTTCAACCTATGAGTCACAGAAAACATATGTTTGGGGAACATGAATACCAAATTTTAACAATCTATCTACTATAGCAAGCCTTTTTTTGATAGCTAGCCATAGAATGAACGTATGCTGGGGATGGATGCTCTGTTGGAGTACTAAGCTATTCTATGCTACCTTTTGATATTGGGATAAAAACTGAGTATAAACTTTCTTGATGTTGAATTTGCCGTTAATAACCATTTCAAGAAGTCTAGTTGTAGATCACCTTCCAATTTTGAGCATTGCATGATATATGTCCTGGATGCCAGTATTTTCCTTACCACCTACATGGCATTTGCTGTTATTGTGCATGTCCCTACTTCTTCAGTCTTTAGATAGTAATCTTACACCCATTTTATCCAGAGAGAATCTTTCTTCTCAGTGACTGCCCATAGATGTTTCAAGACTGCCTTATTCTATAATCTAATCTCCTGTATGTTCAAACCTCCTGCCCCTTGGGGCATGTAGATGTTGTCCCAAGATACCAAGGATTTTTGAGAAACCTCTATGAAGCCTATCCAAATAAATCTCCTGCTAATGGTATCAATCATCTTAAGGATCTTTTTGGGAAGTAAAAAAATTTGTACCCAAAATGTCTGAATGCTAAAGAACACTACTTTGATTAATTGAACCTTGCCAATATAAGACAATAACATAGCAGTCCATCATCTTATTCTTTCTGCTATTCTCTCTACTAGTAGTAAGCATTGACCTACTACAAGTTTCTTTGATGACAAAGGGACTCCATGATATCTGAAAGGAAACTCCCCTTCACCATACCCAAGTTCCTGCAGTAGTTCCTATTTCAGATGGGGTTTGAACCCTGACATATAGATGTAGCTTTTATTTGGATTTGCTTGGAGGCCTGATACAACTGAAAATTTATCAAAAACTTCTTGTAACAACCTCACAGACTTCATCTTTGCCTTACAGAACATTAGAAAATCATCTGCATAACTGATGTGAACAACCACAAGCTTTTTACATCTGCGGTGGTGTTTGAAATCCTTGTGCTGCTATAATAACTGGATCTCTCTATGCAGATATTCCATTGTAATAATAAATAGATAAGGGGATATCGAGTCCCTTCGTCTTGTCCTCCTCTTCCCCTAAAAAAATTTGGCTAAGAATCCATTGATGACTAGGGAGTAAGAGACAGAAGTGACACACTCTATGATCCAAGTGGTAAATTTATTAGGAAAGCTAACTCGGTTAGGAGAGTCTTTAGTAAACTCTATTCAATGGAATCATAAGCCTTCCTAAGATCTACTTTCATAGTACATCTTGGGGAAGATTCTTTCCTCTTATACCATTTAAATATTTAATGGCTAAACAGGATGTTTTTTACAATACTTCTACCTTCTACAAAAGCTGATTAGGAAGGGTTCACAATATGTTTGACAACATTCTTAAGTTTATTAGTAAGAATTCTGGTAATGATTTTATAGATAGTAGTGAAACAAGCTATAGGCCTATAGTTCTTAACATAAGTAGGGTTGGCTACTTTATGGATTAAGGTTATAGTTGTGCAGCTAAATGATTTCAACAGTTTACCAGATTCAAAGAACTCTTTTATAGAAAGGATTACATCCAGTTTAATAATAAACAAATTTATCTTAAAGAATTATTCTAGATAACCATCAATACCTGGGGCTTTGTCCTATGACATTCCCTTCACTGCTATATCTATTTCCTATTCTATGATAGGTCTGATTAACTTGCACTTCTGTTCATGAGAGAGACATATGCCACTTCTGATCATTGTAATGTTTGGACATGGTAGTTTTGCTGCAATTGTGCCTATAAGATTGGAAAAAAACTTAATGCACTCAGCTTCCACCAATATAGGATCCTCCAGCTTGTTGCCAGTAACATTATATGTCAAAGTTATGGAGTTCCTGCTGGTTCTAAGCTTCAGTTGAGCATGAAAATAACTTGTATTAACATCTACACCATCTATACAATTGACTCTTACTTTTTTTATATAGACCTGTTCCTCTATGTCACTCTACTTTTTAACTTCAGTCAACCAAGTTCTTTCTCATTCAATCAGCGTGGCGCATACTGGATTGTCAATGAGTTTGGTTTTTGTGAGCTCCAGGTTAATTCGAGCCTGTTGAAGCTTCTTTCTATACAAGGCTAGATGGTTATTTAACATGTTCAACTCTCTTTGGAGTGCTTTTAGTTCACTCTATAATATATATTGTGTTGTTCCATGCACCTTGGTATGCCATGCCTTTTCCAGAATCCTACCAAAATCAGGGTTCTTCAGCACAGTCATATATAACTTAAATGGTTTTGGGCCAGATTTTGATTATGAGCATATAGAAATAAGTATTGAGGAGTGGTTTGATACTACTGCAGGCAAGAACTCTACCTCAATAAGCCCATATTTTTCTAGCCACTGCGAGTTTCCAAATGCCCAGTCTATTTAGGAGTATACTCAACTGCTGATTTTTTGTCTCTTACTAAAAGTATAGTAACAACCTTTAGATTTGAGTGTTCTGAGCCCAAGAGTATCAATGCACATTTGAAACTTATCAACTTCATGTGGAAAAACAGGAGAACTAATCCTATCTTACGTTGTCAAGACATCGTTGAAATCTCCACAAAGCAACCAGTTCTCTGCAATGTTACTCCCAAACTAGACCAATTCATGACATAATATTTCTTTTTTTTGACCATCATTCTTAGCATATACTATGGTAAGGTAAGTCTGAAACTTACTTGCCAGGATTTCTACTTTGCAATATATGAACTGTTGATGTAGCATCTCAACCTGAACTTTGACATTTGTATTCCAAATTAACCACACCCTACCATTGTATGCCATAGGATAGTTGCATAATTAGTTCCAGCTATTCACAATATTCCTTATAATTCCTAGTGCTTTATTTTCTTTAACCCTTATTTCCAGGATACCCATTACCTCCACCTTATTCTTTTGCAAAAATAATTTTATCTCTTTCTATTTTAAGGGATGATTGAGTCCTCTTATGTACTAGGTTAAGACAATCATGGAGAATTTATTTAAACCTTCATAGCTTCAGCAGGGCTACTGACTATGTTTTGTAAGATAGCAAACTTGTTTTACGACATAATAGCTTCTACTTTGTTCACCGTATCTTCCCTGAGAGGCTATATTCAAATATCCTCAATTGTCTATGTGTCAGTTACCTATTTACCCTTCTGATTCTCATGGACTCCTTTCTCATCTGGGGGTGAAACTTTCATTGTCCATTATTGTCACATAACTGACACCTTTGGCCTAGTTTTTTTGCGTCTTCTACACCTCTTTTTCACTTCTTGGAACAATTACCCCTCCATGGTATCTTTCTTCTTCCAACAGTCTTTGGTATTGTGTCTAAATTTCACGTAATAAGCACAAAACATGGGCTTCCAATCATATTTTACAGCTTGTTGGAAGCTACCTGCAGGGGTGATTCTTTTAATAGTATTCAAAAGTGGCTGGGTAACATCCACTTCAACCATTATTCTAGCATAAGAGATAAGATTCATGTTGGCTGTTAATAGGTATGTGTAAAGGGGCCTACCTACTGCACTTGCAACTTTTCTTAGTACTTTATTCGACCAATATCCCATAAGTAGCTCAGGAAAGGTTACCCATAACTGAATTGTTTTAATGCTGTCGGGGTTGAATATGAAGTTTACCTCCATGTCATGGATCACAAATGGCTTGTTATGGAAAGTGTATGGGACTACTTGCTTTACCTTATCACTATCATCCATCATCTCAAATTGGAAAATGAAGTAACCCTCATCATGTTGTAATATCTAAGGTTTCTGAGCAAAATGCCAAGTATATGAGATGTAGGTTTCCATTATTTTCAGATAAGGTGTATCACCGTTGACATACCCAATAATGGCCATCTTCCCATATTCTTCTTGTTCCTTGAGGTCAGCCGTCTCAATGTTGATAATTCTTTCCTCTTTTTAGTGAATGGTGGAACATAGGACAATGCCTTACCCTTTTGTCCAGCTTTATTCTTGTGAATCTAAGTGTTGTTTACCGGAGTTAGTTGGGTTGTCCCAGCTTCTTAAAATTGTAATCATCTAGCTGCCTACGCCATTGTCGGTACACCAAAGTATTGTAAGTGAAGTGAACTTTGTGAATCCGAGTTCGATTGACCCTCATTTTTTGCTTCTAAAATTGATTGGATCTGTGGTGGAATAAGGATACCAAAGGTGAGCGAGCATAGGTGTGAGATCAAGCCCTCCTCCGGGGTTATCATCTTATCCGCCTCGATGTGTTTTTTGGTGTTTCTATGTTGGGGCATGGTATTTTCCATCATCAGTGTAGATTACCAAACCTATCTAAAGTGCGTCATGACAGAGCATGCCTTATCTAAGAATATTTTATTGGAATATTTGCTCGGTGGGCATTTAGAACCAATAAATACTTCCAATTAGGGAACTGTCTCTAAAAACCAAATGAATTGCTTGATAATTAAACTATCAGTCCCAGCAAGTCATAAATGACTTAGGGAAGCTATGGACAATCTCAAATGGTAAAAATAAATGAGATTATGTAAAATGATGTGAAAGGGCATTACAACACAATATCAAATCCACCCATGTCCTATTCCTTAAAAAGCCTCTAAATCAATCATCAACAAGAGTCAAGACATGACCCCGACCATAGCCAAAAAGTAAACTAAGAAGGTAGTCTAGACATAATTAAAACAATGCCTTAAATATGGTAAGCCTTCTGGAGATTGGAAGCTCACCACTTTAAGACAAACTAGTGAGTGAACCAAACTCACCTATTACTGCACAAGGAAATAAAGATGTGTCTAGACCCTGCATCGTATGGGGATACAACATCTGGGGATAGTTAGTGGGAGTGAGCGCTAGCATGTAACTCAGGGAAGGGATAAAGTAATTCCATGATCAAATTAGACTAAACCATTCAAAACCTATGCATACAATCATATACAAATATATATAATATGTCGGGATAGGGAACAAGGTTTAGCATGAGAGTTAAAACATTAGCCTAAACTATGCATCTATCTCATTGTCTAGGCACCCAAGGGTTATATAGTCTCATCTACCTATATAACAAGATAGACAAATCAACTAAAAAGGATATAAGAAGCCATATGTCATGACTTAATTTCTCAGGTCCTGATGGTGCCTACAATAACACATCTATAGGTAAGCCAATCCTGTAGTATGGAATGCCAGTAATGAATGAAACTAGAGGAATTAAGAGAATCAAATATCTAATAAAGTCCCAAAACATAGTGGTATCTGATATAAGACAAATTAGGTTCACTCTTTTGTCCACTCTTTTGGGAACAATACTTCAAGGATCGCACCTAAGGATCCAAGACTTGGTCATTCTAGGGGAGTAAATACATTATTATAGTATAGATTAGGAAGTTACTAAATTTGATGATATCGTCCAAAGGGGTGTTAGACAACATCATATTTGGAAAATTGCATGGAGTATAAGAGGTCCAACAAAGAAAAGGAAGAGCACAAGTGGAAACATGTGGCTATTTTGGGTTGTGGGTTACTTTTTGGCCCATAGCAATGATTATTTGGCTTTTTTTGTCACTTATGGGACCCATTAGCATTTAGGGTCACTATTGGGCCCAATTATAATAATGACCTTTGGCCTATAAATAGGTAGGAATCTTTTCATTTTAGACTTGGTTGATTTTGGATATGTATGTATACACTTGCTAGTGTTTAGTGAAGCTTATCGGGAGATTTATGGTTTGTTGGAAAACATGGATTTCTTGGGATTCTAAATATCTTGGGTTCTTAGAAATTTTCCTAGAATTCAGTTCTCTGGGCCCAATATGACTCATGGGTATGAGCCATATGTTGGAGTACGAGTGGAATGGTCCTATTGTATGTTGATCAATATTAGTTGGCGGGATGGTTTTGGTCACTGAAATAGGTATGACTTAGGGGTATGAGGCATAGTTCTTGGTACGAGTCATATCAGGGATTTATATGGTGTGTAGTGTTTGAGCCTCCTAGTATTTTATTCTGCCAGGGATATGTGTTATTGATACAGATCGTATGTCATGGTTAAAACATGGTAGGATGAGTTGTATACTGGACAATGTTTTATATGAGGGTTGAGGCTTTGATACGAGTGGAGGGTACCAATCATATTGGAAGGGTACGACACCTATGGATCAGTCGTATTCTTGTGATGGGTTTTTAAGAAATTTAAGTAACGGGTATACTAGACATTTTACTACTTAACGTAATTAAGAAACACGACTTATAATACACTTAGGATGTTATCTACCCTATTATTTTATTCACTAATACTTAGAAACTATTCCAAAACACTCGATAATTCTCTCAAGAGATTTTAAGGAAAGAGAGCTAGGGTTTCAACTAAAGGATTGCTTTAGGGCTTGTCTTGGTGATTTACTTACATTATCTTCTTGGTTTAAGGCATAATTCTTTTCTCTCATTTCTAATTTAACTAAAGTGTTGGTTTATATGATTGATTTCACCATTTTACTATATCATGATTGTGGTTTTCAACCATTATTTGGGGGTTTTGATATGAAATATATGGTTATAGTTTGCTATGGTTTTAATTATAATTTTATATGCATTAATGGTGGTTTAAGACAATTGGATTATGTGGTAATGGTTTAATGGTCTTTGGAATTGGTTTTGGTTATATTATAGCCCCAATGTGTTTGATAAAATGCTTATAAAGATATGTTCGTTGCATTGACTTTTTTAATGGAACTCTTGAATGTTCTAATCTTGGTAAGATAATTATACATGGTTTAAGTAGTTTGGAAAGGCTAAAGGCTAAATGGTTATGCTTGTGGGGAACATGAAAGTCTCCCAAGTGGGTTAATATGGTAAATGGAAGGGCACTTAGAAGTCGCCTTAAACCTAAAAATGGTTAGCTACAGATGATAGTTGTAAGTAAGGGTTGGTATAACGATACCAATATCAATGGTCGAGGTTAATAAATAGAAAATTGTTTGGTTATTTGAAACTAGTTTGATTAGGCATTAATGGTGGAGTATGTAGCAAAGAAGTGGAAGGTGGTGGTCCCTATGGGACCAAATTTGGAAAATCATATTTGTCGATATGAGGATTGGTCTTAGTGTACCATGTGCATGATGTCACACTATTGGGAGATATACTTCTCATCCCATAGGGTACTTTCCTGGTCGTGCAGTTACACGTATTGGGGCCCTTTCAGCAAGGAGAGCTGAATCCATATAGTGCGTAAGTGGTTAAGGATTGCCAAGCTACATATCCCAGGTAAAAGTTTTAAAGAAATTCTAAACTTGATCCCCTTTCCCAACATGGTTATATATATATGTATTCTTGCATGCATTGGATGGTTTTACTTGGTTATATAACTAGCATTATTTTATCGTTATCCTAATATTTATGCTAGCGGTCACTCACTAACCTGCCTACTAGTTATTGTATACCCATGCTATACAGGAACCAACCATTCTACTCCTTCAATATTGTGATTGACTCGGGGATAATATTTGGACTAAAATAGTAAGCTTTTATTAGTTTAGAAGGAACCATTTCATGTTATGAATATTGTTAGATGTTTTGAATTTTATTCATGGATATTGGTTTTTGCCAAGGTTTGGGGCATATCCCAACCGAATTACATTACTCTTTTAGATAAAGGATTTGTGGTACTTCTATGGGTGGGTATGGGTGGAATTAGTAGAGATGTAAGCCTTAGCATTGGTCTTGATATTGAGGCTGGCATCATCTGGCATAATTTCTCACTGTTCCATTATATTACATTTTGGGAGTAATTATATTCCATTTTGGCTAACTTATTTGGTTATGGCCTATGGTATGGACAGTATGGTTGGGCGGTTGGTGTGGTATGGTTGGACCCAATTAGGTCGATCACAATTTTGACCTTATCCCAGTGTCATAATGAGAACATTTCTTCTATCTTGTTATATGTTCCAAATTTATCCTATTAAAGGTTGTGTAAATCATGTGGGGTTGGGTAAATAGGGGCAGTCTTCGATACCGGATAGACTTGGGTTGCCCATTATGACAAGGCTCGAGGTTGGGTAATGTCAAATTGATATCAGATCCTAGGTTCATAGTTTCTTGGATGTCTAACAAATAGTGTCAAGTAGATTATCTTTAGGGGAGTGAAGTACGCCACACTCATAAGAGAGAGGTTACAAGGCATTTAGGAATGTTTCACTTTCTTGGTGTTCTATCTTTAAGCTTGAGTTCTCAATCCTGGAATCTTCTCTAATCCTTGTTTGACCGTATTTTAGATCATGCCTCCTAGATCTGGAACACACGGAAATTCTTTCATTCTATTAGGGGATAATGTTGAAGGAGTACATCCTACATCTAGAGTACAACTTCGATCTCATGGTCCTATTACTGATGGTGCTGGAGTTCCTCCTATTCCAGTTAGTTCTCCTCAGGTCCCTTAGAGCAACGTGATAAACATAAAATTTCATCAGTCTATTCATGTTATTGCCCAAATGGTTATTGCATAGGCTAAACATGGTGCTGCGAGTGCTTTGTCTGATCAGGCGACAACGGTTGGTCAATTTATAATGATAGGTCCTTTAACTTTTACTGGAGTGAAGGTGGAAGAGGATCCACAAGGCTTCTTGGATGAGATGGAAAAGATATTTTGGGTGATGCAGGCTACTAAAATAAAGGGGGTTAATATTGTTTCTTATTAATTCAAAGATGTTGCTTATCAATGGTATGAGAAGTTGGAGGCCTTTTCTAATGCCTTTTTGGATCGGTTCTTTCTTCAATAGTTGAGAAAAGTTATGATGGATAGTTTGTGAACCTCAAGTAGAGGAGGATATCAGTAAAGAAATATGCTTTGAAGTTCCATCAACTATCAAGGTATGCTTCTAACTTAGTGCCTTCTATGAGGTTAAGAATGATGAAGTTCACTTCTGGGTTGAATAAAAATCTAATTCAGGAGCGCAAGACTGCCCTGTTGATTAAAGATATGGACATCTCAAGGTTTATTTTCAAATATAATAGGTTGAGACTAAGAAGAGGAGGCTAGCGGTGTTCAGGGTTAGAAAGTGAAAGACGATCAGGTTTTCAAATCAGTGAGGTGCTTAGTCTTAGGGTGGTAGAGATGGTGGCAAATGGCAAAAAAAAGAAGTGGGGTAGTTCTTGCTCCTTTTTGTTAGTTCTCCTAACTAGTCGAGAGATAGGAGTCATCAAGGTAGTGAGAATTCTCGAGCACAGGTTTCCCAATCTCAGGCGAGCAGAGGTTAGTCAGTTTCTTTGTCCTTATAGTCGATTTGGTGGTCATCTTCATCAAAGTTATTGCAATGAAGGAAAAGATAAATATTTTAAGTGCAGTTAGGTAGGCTATTGGCTTAGGGATTATTCGGTCAATAAGGTTGCTACGGGGGAAAATCAGATTCCGGTGGCTTCATTTTCTACTCCTACACCTAGTAGTATGGTATCTTCTTTTGTTATTATTCCTTGTTCTAGTGTTGGTCGGAATAGGTTGTATGCTTTTGTATCCCGATAAGAATTTGAGGTATCACCTGATGTCATTACTGATATGTTACAACTTTTCTCTCGTTACATATATTGTTTGCTTGATCCGAGGTCTACTCTTTCTTATATTACTCCTTATGTAGTTGTGTCTTTTGGTTTTGATTTGAAAGTTATTTCGAATCTTTTTTCTATTTCTACCCCGGTAGGTGACTCAATTATTGCTGAGAGAATCTATAGGGTATGTGTGGTATCTGTAGGTGGCAAGAAGACCTTGGCGGATCTGTTTGAGATGGATATGGTGGATTTTGATGTAATTTTGGGTATGGATTGGTTGTATTCTTGTTATGCATCTTTGGATTGCCGGACCCATAAGATAATCTTTAAGTTCCCTAGTTAATCAATTATAGAATGGGAAGGTAGTTACTTAGCTCCTGAGGGATTTTTATTTTTTTTACCTTATAGCTTAGAGGTTAATATCTAAGGGTTGTCTTTATACGTTGGTGCAAGTTGAAGATTATAACTCAGAAGGTCATTCTTTGTCTTTGGTCCCTATGGTTAATAAGTTTCAAGAGGTTTTTCCAAATGATCATCCTGATGTTCCTCTGAATATGGAAATAGATAATGGTTTTGATTTGCTCCCAAATACTAGTCTAATTTCTATTCGTACGTATAGAATGGATCCAACTGAGTTAAGAGAACTCAAGGAGAGCATAAGGATCTTCTAGACAAGGGGTTTATTCATCCTAGTGTTTCTCTATGGGTTGTACCGGTGTTGTTTATGTGCAAAAAGAATGGTTCCCTTTAGATATACATTGACTACAGGCAGTTGAACAAGGTGACAGTCAAGAACAAATATGCTCTTCCTCAAATCGATGACTTTTTGACCACTTGCAAGGTGCTAAGTTCTTCTCTAAGATATATATTTGGTCTGGGTATCATCAGCTTAAGATTAAGGTAGTGGATATTTGTAAAATGGCTTTTCATAGTTGGTATGGTTATTTTGAGTTCCTGGTGATGTCATTTGGGTTGACAAATGCCCCAATAATATTTTTGGACTTGATGAAAAGGGTGTTCAAGCGGTATTTAGTTCTCTTCGTCATTGTGTTTATTGGTGACATTCTAATTTATTTGAAGAGTAAGGTGGATCATTCAAATCACCTTCGTATGGTGTTGCAGAGCTTAAAGGAACAACAATTGTATGCCAAGTTCTCTAAGTGTGAGTTTTGGTTGAACTTTGTGACTTTCTTGGGTCATATTATGTATAGCGAGCGGATCATAGTGGATTCAATAAAGGTTGTTGTGGTGAAGAGGTTGCCTAGACCCATGACTCCATTTGGTATTTAAAGCTTAGTTGGTTTAGCCAAATATTATAGGAGGTTTTTGGAAAGCTTTTATTCGATAGCTGCTCTTTTGACTAAGTTTACTTAGAAGAAGGTTAAGTTTTCTTGGTCAAATGCTTGTGAAGGGTGTTTTGAGAAGTTGAAAGATACGACTTCAGCTCCAATCCTAACTTTGTCGGAGGGCAATGATGGGTTCGTGGTTTATTGTGATGTATATCGGGTAGGTCTAGGTTGTGTGGTGATGCAATATGGGAAGTTGATTACATATGCTTCTAGGTAGTTAAAGGTGCATGAGAGGAACTATCCTACTCATGATTTGAAGTTGTTGGCAGTTGTGTTTTCTTTGTAAATATGGCGGCATTATTTGTATGGTGTTCACGTTTATATCTTTTCTTATCATAATAGTCTTCAGTACATGTTCACTCAGAAAAAGCTTAATCTCAGGTATAAGAGATGGCTTGAGCTTCTTAAGGATTATGATATAATTCTTTACTATTACCTAGGTAAGGCTAATATGATTGTTGATGCTCTTAGCAGGTTATCTATGCGTAGTTTGGCTCATGTAGAGGAAAGAGAGCGGGAATTAGTGCAAAATATTCACTGCTTAGATAATCTAAGAGTTCATCTCTTAAACTCCAAGGAGGGTGGTGTGGTGATTATAGAGGTGGTTTGATCGTCTTTTGGTGTGGAGATTAAGGAAAAGCAAGTGTTGGATCCTGTCTTGATAAAAATCAAGAGTAACGATTGTGGGCAAAAGGTAGTGGTGTTTAAAATCAGTGGTGATGGTACTTTATGGTACCAAGAGAGATTTTGTGTTCTAGATGTTAACGAGTTGCAGCAAAATGTTTTCGCTGAGGCACATGAGTCGCGTTATGTTATCCATCCCAGCTCAACAAATATGTATCATGATCTCTGGAGATCTATTAGTGGAATGGTATGAAGAAAGATAAGGCAGATTTTGTGGCCAAGTGTATGGTGTGTCAACAGGTTAAGGTTGATCTCATGAGGTTAGGAGAGTTGTATCAAGAAATTGATTTTCTTAAATAGAAGTGGGAAGTAATCGATAAGGACTTTATTATCGGTCTTCCTCGATATCGAAATTATTTTGATTCGATCTGGGTCATCGTGGATAGGATGACTAAGTCTGTGCACTTTTTGCCAATGTGGACTACCTTTTTGGTGGAAGATTATGTGAAGCTGCATCTTTAGGAGATTGTGAAAATACATGGGTTGCTCGTTTTGATTATTTCTGATCACGGAACATAGTTTAATTTTAACTTTTGGAGGTCTTTCTAGAAAGGGTTGGGGACTAAGGTTAGTCTGAGTACTACTTTCTATCCACAAATGGATGGGAAATCGGAGAGAACTATCCAGAAATTAGATGATATGCTTCAGGCCTGTGTGATTAATTATGGTGGCAATTGGGTTAAACATCTTCCTTTGGTGGAGTTTGCTTACAACAATTGCTTCTATACTAGTACTGGTATGGCTCCTTTTGAGGCATTATATGGCAAAAGGTGTAGATCTCCTATTGGTTGGTTCAATCTTGGTTAGGCGAATATGTTTGGCCCAAATTTGGTTTACCAAGCTATGTAGAAGGTGAAGGTGATTCGGGATAGGCTTAAGGCTGCCCAAAGTTACCAAAAGTCCTATACAGATGTTAGGTATAGAGAATTGGAGTTTGAGGTTGGGGATAAGGTTTTCCTCAAGGTATTTCTCATGAAGGGTTTGGTGCAGATTGGAAAGAAGAGAAAACTCAGTCCTCAGTTTATTATACCTTATGAGATTTTGCAAAGGGTTGGTTTTGTTGCTTATGAGTTGGAGTTACCATCTAGTTTGACTGTAGTTCATCTGGTGTTTCAAGTTTCTATGTTAAGAGGTGCATTGGTGATTCTTCTTCGGTTATTTCTTTGGAAGGATTGGGTATTTTGGATTTTCTATCTTATGAAGAGGTCCCAATTGAGATATTAGATAGGAAAGTTCGTCGATTGCGAACCAAGGATGTGGCTTCGATTAAGGTTCTTTGGCAGAACCATAAGGTTGAATAAACTAATTGGGAAGCGGAAGAGGATATAAAGTCCAAGTATCCGCATCTGTTTTTTGCTCCTGGGATTTGTGTATAAGGTAAGTATCTTCAACACATCTTTATTTTATTAGTTTTTTAAAGGAAAGATTAACATCTTTACCTCTTTGTTTTCAAACTTTGTTAAAGGGATGTTTGATAATGCAAATGACTCTGTATGTGGTTACCTCTACCTTGTTTGTCATTCAGGGATGAATGTTCCTATTGGAGGAGACTAAAATATCCTGGGTTTTGACCCTTAGAAAATTTCTAGGAATTCCATTCTCTGGACCCAATACGACTCATGGGTACGAGCCATATGTTGGAGTATGAGTGGTATAGTCCTGTCATATGCTGACTAGTGTTAGTTGGTGGGATGTATTATCACTGGAATGGGTACCACCTAGGGTTATGAATCATAGGGATTAGTATGAGTTGTATCAGGGACTCGTATGGTAGGCAGTGTTTTGATCTTCCTGGTATTTTATTCTGCCAGGGATACAGGTTATGGATACGGATTGTATGCTATGGTTACAACTTGGTTGGATGATTTATATACTCAACAATTTTTTATCCCATGGTTGAGGCTTTGATATTAGTGGTGGGTACCGATCGTATTGGGAGGGTATGACTCGTATGAGTCAGTCATATCCTTGTGATAGGTTTTTAAGGGATTTATGTATGGGAATTTTGGACATTTCCTTACTTACCCTAATTAGGACCCACGTCTTCTAATACATTTAAGAGGTTATTTACCCTATTATTTTATTCATTAACACTTAGAAACTATTCTAAAACACTTCATAATTCTCACAAGAGCTTTTGGGGAAAGAGAGCTAGGGTTTCAACTAAAGGATTTCTTTGGGGCTTGTCTTGGAGATTTCTTTACATTATCTTCTTTGTTTAAGGCATGATTCTCTTCTCTCCTTGTTAATTTTATTAAAGTCATGGTTTATATGATTGATTTCATGGTTTTACTATTTCATGTTATGGTTTTCAACCATTAGTTGGGGGTTTTGATATTAAATTCTTGGTTATGGTTTCCTATGGTTTTAATTATGATTTTATATGTGTTAATGGTGTTTTTGCACTATTGGATTGCATGGTAATGGTTTAATGATCTTTCGAATTGGTTTTGGTTATATTATGGCCCCAATGTTTTTGATAAAATACTTATAAAGATATGTTCATTGCATTGACTTTTTTTAATGGAACTCTTGCATGTTTTAAACTTGTTAAAGGAATTATGCATGTTTTAGGTAGTTTGGAAAGGCTAAAGGCTAAATGGTTATGCGTGTGGGCAACATTGAAGTCTTGTTAGTGGTTTAATATCGTAAATGAAAGGGCACTTAGAAGTCCCCTTAAACCTAAAAATAGTTGGCTATGGATGATATTTGCAAGTAAGGGTTGGTATGACTATACCAATATCATTGGTCGAGGTTTATAAATGGATAATGGTTTGGTTATTTGAATCTATTTTGAATTGGGCATTAATGGCGGGGTGTGTTGCAAAGCCGTGGAAGGTTGCAGTCCCGGGGGGACCAAAACTAGAAACTCGTATTTTCTAATATGAGGATTGGTCTTAGTGGACCATGTGCGTGAGTCACACTATTGGGGGATGTACTAGCCATCCAATGGGATACTTTCGTGGTCATGCGGCTACACGACTGAGGATCTCTCAGCAGGGGGAGCTGAACCCATATAGCATGTGGGTGGTTTAGGATAACCAAGCTACACAATCCAGGTAAAGATTTTAAATGCATGCTAAACCTAGTACCCTTTCTCGACATGGTTAAATATATATATGTATGGTTGTTTGCATTTGATGGTTTTACTTGATTTTATAACTGGCATTATTTTATCATTATCCTGAGATTCATGCTAGCGGTCACTCTCTAACCCTCCTACTGGCAGCCGTATACCCACACTATGTAGGAACCGGCCATTCTACTTCTCCTACATAGTTATTGACTCAGGGACAATATTTGAACTGTAGTGGTGAGCTTCCATCCTTTTGGAGGGAATTATTTTATGTTATGGATATTGTTAGACATTTTGACTTTATTGTAGATATTGATTTTGTCCATGGTAGGGGGCATATCCCAACTGAATTTTAGCACTCTTTTGGATAGAGGCTTTGTGGTACTTCTATGGGTTGGTATTGGTGGGATCGGTAGAGGTGTCAGCCTTAGCATTGGTGTTGATATTAAGGCTGACATCATTGGACACAATTTCTCACTATTCCCTCAAATTATGTTTTGGGAGTAATTATATTATTTTTTTTCTAACTTATTTGGTTATGCCCTGGTTTATGGCCTATGGTTTGGACGGTATGGTGGGGAAGTTGGTCTTGCACGATTGGACTCGATTGGGTCGATCACGGTTGTGACCCTATCCCAGAGTCTTAATGAGAACATTTACACTATCTTGTTATATGTTCAAAATTAAGCCCATTAAAGGTTGTGTCAACCGCATGGGATTGTGTAACAGGGGTAGTCCTCGGTCCCAGATGGACTTGGGATGCCTATTACAACTAGGACCGGGGTTGGTTTGTGTTAGATTCCATTCTCGTGAGGTCCTGTTAAGAGGTTGGTGCTTATTGGTAATCAATAGGAAGGTCTTAGGGTTTAATGTACCTTTTGGTTGCCCTTTATCAATTTGTGTTAATATATCTGTTCTTTACTTTATTGTCTCATTTCCATTGTTTCTTTTGTTTTTGTATTGTTTTCATTTTTGTATTTCCATCTTGTATCATTTGGTATCATATCCAATCTTGATTTCGTTAGCACAGAGTCAATCTTTGGTCTATTTGTGTTAAAAAATTTAAAATCACCAAAAAATTCAGTATTCACATTTTTTTGGGTCAAATTCTGAGTCTTTGATTTTGTTGTTTTCTTGCATTTTAGTGTTGGATTCTTGTTCCCTAACACCATTAGAGTCTAAATCTTGAATTTGAGCTCAATCAGTGTTAAATCGGAGGATATGCCATTGTTGAGAAGCTCAAGTTTGAAAACTGAAAGTGGGTTTTGAAATCTAAATTTTTGGTTAAGGAT
Source organism: Capsicum baccatum var. pendulum (assembly GCA_030864225.1). NCBI lineage: Eukaryota > Viridiplantae > Streptophyta > Magnoliopsida > Solanales > Solanaceae > Capsicum > Capsicum baccatum. The sequence goes on from CM061550.1 coordinate 137,841,543, forward strand.
TTGAGAAAAATGATTATTGGAATGTGATTAGGAGGTGGAAAAGAGCTTAGGTTAAGAATTTCACCGCATTTCGAGCAATGGTTGAAGAGTTTGAGTTTTTGAAGTTCTTGGTGTTCTTGAGGAAGATTCAAATCTTCATCTTGAATTTTATTCAAAAGATGGTGTTTGATCCTCAAAAGACAAGAAAAAGGCATGAAAAAGTGTTGGTACGAAGAACCTTTTGAAAATCCTAAAGAATATTCCAAAGAAGTGGCCTAAGGGGGACCATTGCAAGTACAAAATTGTACAAATTTAGCCCCATTTACAAGCTGTTCGGCTCATCTACGTTAGAGCTACCTTGTACCTGCGTTTGGGATGCTTCTACACATCCAAAGCAAGTCAAACCAGTAAAGAAACTCCCAACTGCGTTTGGCATGCGTTTGATGTGCGTCAAGGCTGCCTAGAACACCTCCAACGCACCTTAAGTCCTATTATAGACATATCAACTCTCTAAAATTCATTTGTTCAGGTTCAAATTCATTAAATTAAGCTCTTAATTCCTCCTTTCATCTCTTTGATACTTAACACTAACTAACAACTAATACTCAAACTACTTAGTTGTTTAATTTGTTCTTGTTTGTTCTTCTTTTGTGTCTTAATTCCTTGTGTTTTCTTTCTTTTATCTATTGTTATCTTAGTTTAACTTTTGAATTCAAGTTCTTTACTTCTTAGCTGGTTCTTGAGTCCTTTTCCTTTTATTCTTTCTTTGTGTGTTTTATCGTTTCTTTCCTCATCAATTGTATTGAGTTAATTCTTTTACTTTTAAATGAGTCATCCATACTTGCTTTATCTACTTTCTCCCATATACTAATAACCATGGGTGGAGCAAACCTTGATACTCTTATGGAAGCTTTCATGGGAATGCAATGAACTATGGATAAAATAGATGGATCCAGGAAAGGAATTGAAGATACGTTGGAAAACATGGAGAAATGACTCACTAACCTAACACCGGGATTCAACCATCAAAATTGTACCCCAAGACCTCAAGAAAATGTTCTCCCAACCCAAAAAAGTATAAACCAAGATCTACAAGACATTTTGTGACCACTCCAAATTCCCTTAAGTAAAGACCCTTTCCTTCTTAGGTCAACTAACCATTATACTAGCATTTTGCCTAGTGTCACTCTTTACTTTATGTAGGTTCATGAACAAAAAACTTCAAAGGAAGATGCAAGGAAGGTGCCTTATGAAAATGAGATGGAAGGACTAACAAAATTCATACAAATGGATTCCAATCTTGGAAAGTATGACGACAAGTCAATAAAACATTTGGATTCGAGGATGAATCCGTTTCAAGAATGGGAGGATGATGCACGACGAATTGGCTTGACTCTTTTGTCCACTCTTTTGGGATATATACTTCAAGGATCGCACTAAAGGATCCAACACTTGGTTGTTCTAGGCGAGAAAATACGTGATTAGGGGATAGCTTGGGAAGGAAGTACACTTGATGATATCCTCCAAAAGTGTGTTTGACAACATTATATTTGGAAGATTGCGTGGAGTTTAAGATGTCCAACAAAGAAAAGGAAAAAAACATGTGCCAAAATGTGTCTATTTGGGCTTGTGGGTCAGTTTTGGGCCCGTAGTCATAGGTATTTGGCTTTTGGGTCACTTATGGGCCCAATTGTAATAAATGGCCTTTGGCCTATCAATAACTAGGACTCTTTTCATTTTAGACTTGGTTGATTTCGGATATGTTTGTATACATTTGCGAGTGTTTTGTGAAGCTTGTTGGGAGCTTTATGGATTGTTGAGAAACGTGGATTGCTTGAGATTCCATCCCTGTGAGGTCCTTGTAAGAGGTTGGTGTTTATTGGTAATTAATATGAAGGTCTTAGGATTTAATATACATTTCGGTTGTCGTCTTTTTATCAATTTGTGTCAATCTATCTATCATTTACTTTATTGTTTCATTTTCTATTGTTTCTTTTGTTTCTGTAGAGTTTCCATTTTTGTATTTTCATCTTGTATCAGTATCATTACAAGAGCTTTAAATTTAATAAGAGTACAAAAGTAGAATAGATAAAATAGATTACACTAGTACAACTTATCTCTGATACAACATAGAGACAAATTGAGTACATAAGAGGAGTTATGCAATACTCCAAACATCCGGAGCTCACTCTAAGTCTCCGAACCATTGCTTCTTATGATGCACACATCAACGATGATAACCCATAGTATTATTTGAAGGATACAAAAGTATAGTATGAATACCAAATGAATGGTACTCAGTAGGCAACTGCCAACTAAGCTCCTAGATAAAGTAGATATACATAACATATAAACAGAATGGAAACCTACACCCAATAGTCCATTTAATCATTTAACAAAGACAATGAGATAATTAGTATAATATATCCTACTCATGTTCATGAGACTTACATACTAAGGCTAGGAAAGTATTAAGGATGAACTATCATATTCTAGCCATACTCTGAAATATCAACACTATATCGTATATCCCTGGCCAATATATGAATAAAGGGCGAAAGAATAATGTATATATAGCAATACACAAGGCTAAGGAATGAAAATACAATATGAATAAATGAAGAAATGGATATACGATAATACCATATCTACATATAGATAGATATACATGTTCATATAAATGTTAAGTCAACTCGAAGCACAACCTAGATCATCATATCTTCATTTTATGGTCTCATAATCCTAGTAGGATTTAGTACTAGCATGATTAGGGATTTTAATCCATATTTATCATTATGAATTAATCAGGCATATTCATGAATTCATAATATTAGAGATACCAGAATCATACCTTAAATCTTTATACCGAATCAATGACCAATTTGTCATAAACTAGCCATAACAATGATCATAACAATGCGGATAACAATATCAATAGCAGTGTGAGTAATCGACTATTTAAGATAACCAAATACCTAGTCGAGCTATGCAAACCAGCACCGCCCCAGGCTCGAAAGGTTTAATCAGCATATAACAACACAAGGCATAGTTATAATCCATATCTATGCAACCCTCCCATATAAGCTGATAGTCATAGGCACATATTAGTGATAGGTGATGTGCTTGCAAGTCTAAATAAAATAGAATCCATAATATTATAATACTAATGTCATAAACATCATTTTCATAACCATCATAATCATAAACATCATTATCATAACCATCATTATCATAATCATCTTTCTGCCTTGCCAGGTACATAATATATATGTATATATATACATATATACAAATGTCATACATATGGCTAGCAGGACCTAAAATGGTAGATGTACACATAGGAACATCAATATAATTATTCTCTAGCATTTTTGGGAATTAATATCATTATCACAATATCCTCTTTCCTTTTCCAACATTAATATCATCATAGCAGCTTCCTCTGGCCATGCCGGGTATCAATATCATCATTATAATATCCATCAACCTTGCCAAGTATCAATATCATTAATACATCAATATATATATATATATATATATGTATGTATATATACATATATATTGCAATATACAAGGATAAGAAATGACTATACAATCTGAACAAATAAAGGAAAGATATACGGTAATACCATCTACATATAGCTAGATATACATATGTATATATATGTCAGGTCAACTCGAAGCACAACCTAGATCATCATTTCTTTATTTTATGGTCTCATAATCCTAGCAAGATTTAGTACTAACATGATCAAGGTTTCTAATCCGTATGTGTCATCATGAATACATCATGCATAATTATTAATTTTCAATATAGGAGAGACCAAATCAAACCTTAAATCTTGCTAACGTATCAACGACCAATCTATCATAAACTAGCCATAATAATGATGATAACAATGTCAATAAAAAGTGAGTAATCGGCTATTCCAGATAACCAAATATCGAGTCGAGCCTAAGTACACCCCCATCAAGCAGGCTCAGAAGGTTCAATTAGCATATAAAAACATAAAGGCATAGGTATCACCCATATCTATGCAACCTTTCAATATGAGCTGATAGACATAGGCAAATACTGGTGATAGGCTATATGAATGCAAGTATGAATAAAATAGAATAAATAATATCATAATACCAACATCATATCCATCACTGTCATAACCATCGTTATCATAACCATCATTATCATAACCATCTTCATCATAATCATCCTCCTGGCCTTGCTAGGTACACACACACACATACATATATACAAATACAATACAAAAGGCTAGACAAACTCGAACCGGTAGATTTATATATAGGCACATTAATATAATCATCCTCTAGCCTTATTGAGCATCAATATCATTATCACAACATCCCTTGGCCTTGTTGGGCATTGATATCAACATACAAACATCCTCCTGCCTTACTAGGTATCATTATCATCAATATATATATATATATATATATATATATATATATATATATATATATATATATATATATATATATATATTGCACAGAATCGGGCTATAACTAAAAGAGTATTAATCCATAAACTATTGGCTGAAGTAAACTTGGGACTAAATTATTATAAAAGTGTAGTAAGGTTTGGAATCTCTCACTGTTGGAGTAGATAATAGTGTCAAATCATGGACCAGAATCTATCTCAGTCAACTCTTTTAAACATAATCATTAGCCTCTTTTATACATAAATTATCCACTAAGTTAGGCAGTTAAGAAATCGATTTTTAAGATAAAAGTGGGTTTTAAATATTATTTAGGAAGAATAGTCATAAGATCATACTTTAACTAGAATGACATTATTTATATATAAAATGATCATAATGTACCAAAATAAATGCATGCCATCACCAGTATCCAAATCAATGAAACCATAAGGATCATACCACATCTTCCTCTATCCCATGCCAGAGAGATATGTATATAGACACACACACACACACACACATATATATATATATATATTCATAACTACAACTGTATCCCTTACAAGGATATATGGTTCTCAAATATCCAACCAATATCATAACATGATCTTTGTCCCAGTAATGTGTTTGGAATAATTACAACATTATAATCAGGACCTTAGGCCCACAAACATATCTAAAACTTATATCAATAATCATATCTATACATCGTATCATATTTATAAGCCATAGCGTATTTATGAGGCATAACATCTCTATAATCCAAATGACATATCAATAGGCATCTCGCATCTTGTAGGCAACTTATATCTAGGAGGTATAATATTAATAAGGCCTAATTCAAACCCATAAGGCATATCACATATATAAGGTATCTCATACCTATGGGTTATGTATATCATAACTATGAGGAAATATCATCTCTATAGGACAATTATCATATCTTAGAGGAATAACATCTCTAAAGAACTAATATCATATCTACTAGGAAATAACATCTCTAATGGCCCAATATCATATCTAAGAGGAAATAATATCTCAAAAGGCCCAATATCATATCTATGAGAAAATAACATCTCCAAAGGCACAACATCTCTTTCATAAGACATATCATGGCCATAAGCCATTAGTCATAATCCGGGTAAGTCATCAGAATTTACCAATTCACTTAATAAACCTATTCTAATGGCTCAATAGTCTCAACTATGCCTAGCATATGCAACTAAGTCCTCAAGGGCTAACATAAGTCTTAGCCTAAGTGGGCCAAATAAACCCACTTCTAATCCTAAATTTCCATATTTGGTCAATCTTCTCCCTAAACTAGGATAAAGTATCTTGTTCAACATCTAGATGCCATATAAGCCATAACCAGTCCTAAGATAGGAACTTCGTCTAGAAATATGGGAATTTAAGTGAAATCTATCACAAATTATAGTTTCAAGATCACTATTGTAGCCCAAATATGGTTAATTATACTAACCATGATTCCAACACTTAAACCACATCCCAAACCTAACATCATGTCATACCCATTATATGAATTAGTTCCATCTAGGGTGAAGGCAATAGGATTCTAAAAATGTAATATGCAATTCATCTTATGGGTCCAAGACCCCCTATCTAATCCGCAAACTTCAGTAATTAAGACTAAGGCATTCTACCCATAATCAATCTTAGCATTTACATTCACACGCAATATATATCACACATCATCTTACGAAAAAGAGTAGACAAAACCTACCTCAAATCCAAACTGCTAATCTTTACATCATTCCCCAAACATCCATCTTCACTTCACAATACCAAAATACCATCACACCATCAAAATCATAATATACTCATCTATAATAGAATAATGATACTTATATTGCATTATTGTGATTCGAGTCCAAAAACAACATTGAAAACCCCAAGTGGATCCCACTTATAGAAAATACATTTTTGAGGCCAACCCAATATGATAACAAACTTATGGAATCAAAACCCTCAAAATTGGTGTAAACCAGTCAAACTTTTGTCTAAAATCAAGCACTAAGAATATTTGGAGTTTTGTGTCAAAAATAAAGAAATTTATCAATAAAGTAATTAAATCTTACCTTAATTCGGATGATAATCATAATAATGGATATTTAAAAAGCTCCCAAGTCACACCAAAGACTCAATTTTGAGTTATCACACTAATTTAGGGTTTCTAGATCAACCAGATGAGTAAAAAATAGCCATAACACGGCCTTAACGACCTTTTTATACCTATAATAGCTATTAATATATTGATATCACAATCCAGTTATGGTAATCGCGTTGGCAATAACCCTATGACGATCGCAGTATCCCTCCTGTGCACCAGATATTAGCAAAGACAAAAACTTATATCTGACCCTAAAACTCATTTGGAATCCTATGAACTGATCCAATAGTGCAATTTGAGTGTAAACCATATTTTAGATACAATGGAATCATCAAAACTTTCATCCGAGCTTGTTTCAACAAAAAGTGGAGCCCAAAACTATAGTTCTATTTTTCAGAAAATCCGCTCAATAGCCCAAAATAAGTTAGAAAGCCTTGGGACCTGAACCAAGGTTCCCCTAAACTAAATTGATGTTCCAAACGCGATGGACAATTTGTATTTTCCATCCAAGGTTATTTCAAACATATTTGGGTCCCACACTAAAATTATCAATCTTTCAACTTTTTGACCAATAGGTCGAAATGAGATTGGGTGCATTAGGAACTAAACCAATGGTCTGCCTAGACTAAATTGATATTTTGAAGCTTTAGCATAGTCAAAATTCACATCTGAGAGTGTTTCACTAAAGTTTTCTCTCGATGGACATTTAAGACCAGTGATAACTTCTAAATAGATAATTAGCTCTAAAAAATAAACGAATTGCCCGGTAAATAAACTGTTAGTCCCAGCAAGTCATAAATGACTTATGGAACTATAGAGAAGCTTAAATGGAAAAATTAAATGGAATTATGAAAAATGACATGAAGGGTCATTACTCCACAATACCAAATGCACTGATATCTTATTTTTCAAAAAATCCTCAAAACTAATCATCAACCTAAGTCCGAACATACCCCCCGACCATATCCAAAAAGAGAACCAAGAAGGTAGTCTATACATAAATGAAAGAATTCCTTAAAAATGATCGACCTTCCAGAGAATGAAAGCTCACCACTTCAAGAGAGGCGAACGGACGAACTAAAATCATCTATCACTATATAAGGAAATAGATATATCTCTAGACCCTACATCATGTGGGGATACAATATCCATGGAAGGTCAGAAGGTGAGCACTAGCATGTAACTCAGGGAAGGGATAAAGTGATGCCATGATCAATTTAGTCAAAACTATTCAAAACCAATGCACCTAATCATATACATATAAAAATAATATGCTGGGATAGGGAACAAGGTTTAGCATAAGAGTTAAAAAATTAGTGTGGAATGTGTATCTATCTCATTATCTAGGCACCCACGGGCTATATGGGTTCAGCTTTCCCCTGCTGAAAGGTCCCTAGTATATGTTAGCCGTACAAATCGGAGATACTCCAGGAAGATTAGTGAATGACCTAATCCTATTTCATTCCTGGATACATACATATATATATATAGATGTGAACTATACACACGGTCATCAAGACCCCCACGCTGGCAAACATAATTTCCAGTGTTTATACTCTCTATGACTTAACCTTTATGATAAGCTACACAATCCGCTATTAAGCCTAGATAAAATTGGTTACACATTCCTATTCATTAACAAAGAATTAATCATTACGAAATATACCATTGGTATCATTATACCAATTATACTTGAAAGATAATATTCGATATGTCATTTTCTATTATTTATCACTATGGGGGAATGCCCCAACCCCCATGATTTATCAAGTAAAATTTAGGGGAATACCCAACCCTCGTCATTTATAATTAATTCAAAACATGGTCAACATGGCCTCCCAAAATAATTTTTATCCATTTAACCATTTATGCAATGTAATAGTTTAGTGAAGTAAGCCAAATCATGTGATTATCTATATTTGAAAACCAAATATTCAACTGGGTAGAGGGAATACAATTTTCAAAACTAAATGTCAAACCAAATCATAAAATTGGGGGAATGCCTCAACTCCCATCCCATTCACCACAACCATTAAACCAATGAATTTTAAAATACATAGATAAAACATAAACAAATGCATTATAACCATGAAAATCCAATTCAAGTAACCATCACTACAAAACCCTCAATCCAAATCATTTCCACAATTAAATCCGCATGAATAACAATAAAACCTATGACTTTAGAAATAATATTTTTAGAAAAGAAATTAAATTCCTAATATATCAAGCATTATGTAGAATAAACCAATCACAGGGCCCTAGATGAACAACCTTAAGAAGCTCTTGTTGTTCTTAACTTATGGATTTGAGAGAGAAGAGAGGGTATATTTGATTTGTTTATGGATGATAATGGGACCCCACAATGTTTTAAAGTCATGGGTTATAATTCTAAAAAGGGGAAAATGACCAAGGATCCCAAAATTAAAAGACATGCAAAATTATCTCCTGTAACTACGAGTCCCATCATAACCTGTGACATCTAGTTATGAGCCATTACCATGACTTATTGTCTGAGAAGAGACATGGGGCCTCTAATTGTAAACCTTATATGTTGTTCCCTATGAATCATACTCAGACCTTACGGTTCATAGGGTTCTATTAATAATTACAATAGTGACTTAGACACCTACACTGGTTTGGTCATGAGTCACACACTACTACTCATAACCACTTCTTATGACTCATTATGTTTGAGTCATGATTATAAAAGAAATTTTATCAACCTAAATGGTCACCCTATGGTTTGAGTTCTACAACCCATAATGAGTGACTACAACTCATAGCTTGAGTCATAGTCTGAGCAGTGAAGGGAAAACCATAATTTTCTAGGGGCAAAATTTTAGGGTTGTACATTTAGGGTATTGATGATTTGTTGTGTATTGTGATATGTCCCGTGTGGGAATGGGTTGTGTCTTTATGCAACATGATAAGGTTATGGCTTATGCTTCTAGGAAGCTTAAGGTTCATTAGAGGAATTATTGAACTTAAGATCTAGAGTTGGCAGCTATGGTTTTTGCTTTGAAGTTTGATGCCATTATCTGTATGGAGTGTATGTGTACATTTATTCATACCATAAGAGCTTACAGTATACGTTTATAATGAAAGAATTCAACCTCATGCAATGGTTGTGGCTTGAGCTACTTAAGGACTATGACATAAGTTTGCACTACCATCAAGGTAAAGATAATATTGTTGTTGATTCTCTTTGCAAGTTGTATATAGGGATCCTATCTCATGTTAAAGAGGATAAGAGAGGATAAATTAAGTAAATTCTTATGTGGTATAACTCGAGATTTTGTCTTTTGGACTCCGGGGATAGAGGAGTGATTGTTCAAGAAATGGTTAAGTCATCTGTTGGTGCTGAGATAGAGAAGAAGCGTACTTCAGATCCCATACTTATGTAGATTAAGGATGATATGGGTCAACAAATATCAAGGAAAGTTGTGTGTTCCTGATATTAGTGGGATGTAGGAAAAAATCTTAGTTGAGGCTCATGAGTCTAGATATACAGTTCATCCGAGTTCGACTAAGATGTATCATGACTTGAAGGAAATCTAATAAGATGTATCATGACTTGAAGGATATCTACTAGTGGGATAATATGAAGAAGGTTGTGGAAAACTTTGAGGCTCAGTGTATGGTTTGTCAGAAAGTTAAGGTTAAACATTTAAGGCCTCATGACATATTCAAAAAATAGAGTTTCCTATGTTAAAGTGGAAGATGATTAATATGGAATTCATTACGGGTCTTCTATGATCTCAGAATCTGTATGATTCTATTTATGTCTTTATGGGTAGAATGAATAAGTCTACTCACTTTTTGTTTATGAGGTATAAGTACTCAGGAAAGGATTAGGCTAAGTTGTTCATTAAGGAGATAGTTAAGCTGCATGGTGCACCTATTTCCATCATTTCAGATCGAGGTACACAATTTTCTTCTCACTTCTAGCATTTATTTCATAAAGGTTTGGATACTCAGGTGAACCTTAGCACTGTTGTCCATCCACAAATTGATGTACAAGAAAAACATACTATTCAAACATTGGAGGATATATAAAAGGCATTTATGATTGATTTTAAAGGTATTTTGGGTTACCATTTACCTCTTATTGAGTTTTCATACAATAACAATTACCATTCTAGCATCCAAATAGCTCATTTTGAGTCTCTTTACGGTAGGAGGTATATGTCTCCTATTGCATGGTAGGTGAGACTAGGTTGTTTGGACCTAACTTGGTTTACCAAGATATGAGAAGGTGAAAGTTATTAGATAAATACTTGAGACTGCTCAAAGTCGCCAAAAGTCTTATGCAATTATAAGGTGAAAAGAGATTGAATTTGAAGAAAGAGAATAGGTGTTTTTGAAGGTGTCTCCTACTAAAGAAGTCATGATATTTGGGAAGAAAAGGAACCTCAGTCCCCATTACGGTTGTTCACATATAATTGTAAGGAGAATTAGGAATGTTTCTTATTAGTTAGACTTACTAGCAAGTTTGTGCTCTATTCATCCCGCTTTCAATATTTCTATGCTGAAAAAGTGTGTTCGTGACCCTTCTTTAATAGTGCCTACGGAGGATGTTAGTGTTTTGAATTTGTTGTCTTATGAGGAGGTCCTGGTGGAGATACTGGATAGGAAAGTTTGTACATTAAGTACAAAATATGTATCTTTTGTAAAGTTTTCTTTGAGGAATCAAAAGGTGAAGAAGCTACATGAGAAGTTGAAGACCATATGAGAGCCAAGTACCTATTATTGTTTCTCGTGTTGGATAAAGTGCTTAAGGTATGGGTTCCATTTCCTCGTGTCGCATTTTGAATTTATCATTTGATTCTGACGTACTTTCTATTATCGTACTAAACATATCCTAAATTTTCATTGGGGGACAAATTATCCAAAGGGGGGATAATGTGCGACCCCGTAAAATTTCAACTTTTTTATTTTTTACCCACCCGCATACGTAATGTTGATTTTTGGCTTGAATAATAATTAGGGATGTTAAAAGGGTGTTTTGAAAAGTTTTGAAAATTTTGAAAGAGGTTCAAGGTCATTTTTGGACCCCCGAGATAGAAAGCCTCTGCTATAGTGGCATACCACCGAAGTTAACCTCCACGATAAGGGCGTGGCACGGAGGCTAACCTCTGCGATAAAGGAATGCCACACCACTATGTTAAATTCATCCAATTTTTATTTTTTACTTGCGGTGAGGTTCTTTTGGTCTTTTTATCCCTTGCACAACTTTTAAACATAAAATAACCTCTTTCCCTCCAGTTTTCAAAGATCAAAACCATTCTTTTCCCTCTTTAACTCAAAACCAAAGAAAACTCAAGGGTCTTTTGGAGAATTCAACATTCAAGCTCCAAACTTCTAATTGTCTTCAATTTCGTTTGTATTTCAGGCATGTTACTAATCCTTAACTTGTATTTTTACATTATGGAATAGATTGATTGGATATTCATGTGATTTAAATTGTGTATTTGAAATTGGGTTGAGGGATTTTTGTTGTTTTTACTTGAATTACTTGTCCCATATATTAGATGGATTGTTTATGTTTTAATTAATGGTTTTGGGGCTGAATTGGTTCTTTGTTTTACTGGTTGGAATGGGGGACATGGGTTTCCCCAAACTAATGGAATATTTGGTTGGTAGTTACATTAACCTGAACGCACTTTGTAAAATTGATTTTATATATGGATAATTGTATGGTTTAACTTGTATTTTGAACCCATTTTATTGCATTAGAATATAAATGATTGAATATGGTTTTAGATGGACTTAGTGGCCTTGGTTTTGGATTTTAAATAGAACTTGGAAGTTAAATGGTTACATGGATTTGTTTGGCATAATTATATAAGCTTGCAAGTATATTGGTATGACGATATCATGTTGGTAAATGTCTTAATAAATGAATTTAATGGTTGGCTTACGTGCAACTATTTTAATTTGGTCTTAAAGGAAAATGGGGAACTCACCATGAAGGTGTAGGTCCCGGGAGGATCAACAATGGAAACCACGTTGCAGGCGTAGGGGGTCCATGTGACAATGTGATTGGTGCACACATAATATATATATATATATATATATATATATATATATATATATACATATTGGGAGAGCTATAGCCTAGGTGTACTTATCCTTTCCTTGATTATTCCTTGGTTCATACAACTAACTTGCACTGGGGCCCTCCCAGCAGGGGGAGCTGGATCTATATAGCCCATGGGGCCTTTAGGATGGAGTGAGTTACAGAGTTCATGTTAAAATTTTAATCTCTCACATTCATGACCCTTGTCCCTTTCTCGGCATCATATATATATGTATATAAATGTGGTGCATAAGGCTTATGACTAGATTTTGGAAATTGCATTATTTTATCCCTATTTCCCGAGTTACATGCCAGTGCTCTCCCCACTGACTATCCCCGGATGCATCATTTCATGATGTAGGGTCTGAGGGCTTTGAAGTGGTTATTTGGTACTCCTTTGGATTAGCTGTGAAGTGGTGAGCCTCCATATTTTGTAAGGCCCGATCATTTCACTTGTTTTCTTTATTTCTTAGCATTTCTTTTGGGATTCTTTTTTTCAAAGTCGAGAGCATGTTCTGACTTAGTTGGTATTTCTAGTTTAGAGGCTTTTGTGGATAAGTATGGGTTGGTTGCTTGTTTTGATTCATAAAATCTTCATTTGACTTATTTATCCTTCTCATTGCAATTTTTGTTGATTTCCATTGTTTATAATTATATGCTCATGTGGTAAGGCTAAGGGGATGGTTTCCTACCTATCACTGTCAGGCTCGAGTTCAGGTCGTGATAAAAAACCATCACAAATAATAAGATCACAGTGGAATAATAAGCGTTTAACCTTAAGGGTCAATTACAATTCTAGCCCCCCTCCCACTTTCTCTCCCACCTTAACTCATAATTTAAGATAACTAATGGAGTTCTACCCACAATCACATCATAACATCCCTATCTAACATGCAACAAATATAAAACACCATCTCAAGAATAAGAGTAGACAGGAGCCTACCTCGATGCCGAACCGCAATCTTTGAATCGCCTATAAATCATTCGCCTTCAAACCAAGATTGTGAAATTCCGTCACGCTATCAAAATAGTAATATAGATGTCGTTCGTAGTAAAATGAGACCCATGGTGCTATAATAAAGATTGGGTCAAATTTTGGATAAAGAATAGATCCGCGAGGCCCACAAATGGAGTCCAAACTTGAATCCGTCAAGAGGTCCCCCGAAGGACAAGGAATATGTGCTAAAATGTTTAGCACAAACGAAGCGTAAACTGGGTCTCAAATCAACCCTTTAAGTTTAGGAATTCAAGACCTAATTTCTAAGAATTTTACCATGAATTATGATGGAAATTGAAGAGAAAATTAATGGGAAATGACCAAGCTGAATTAGGCTAGCTTACCTTTACTTCTAATGATGATTTCCCACTTTTTCCTCTCTTTCACATATCAATTTGGTGTGAAAATAGTGGAAGAAATGGTTGAAAATTCAGTGGGGCAATGGGATTATAAGGGATAAAGATGCCACTAAAGCAGACACCTTGGTGCTAAAGCGGCATCTCGACCACTTTAGTGCTCTGGCAAAAGTCGTGGAGACTGCTTAAGAGGCCGAATGGTGCTCAAGTGGGAACCACTTTAGCAGCAATTGTGCACTAAAGCACACCACTGCCAATTGGCCAGGGCCGCTAAAGTATCCCAATAGGCGCTTAAGCAATCCTATCGGGTGGCATATATCAGATTTTATTATGTTCGAAATAGACTTTGATCAGGTTCTTTAGATTCATTCGGAACCCCATGCTTGGAAATAAAATTTGCTACTATAACAAATTCAATATTCCGAACATAATGGAACCATCAAAAATTTTATCTGTCATTATTTTGACCAAGTGCAAGAGCCCACGCCTATAGTTCTACTTTTCACATAATCCGCCCAATAGCCCAAAATGATTTCAGAAGCCTTAGAACCTAAACCAAGGGTCCCCTAGCCTAAAATCAATGTTACGAAGCTGATGGAGTTTCCAAAATTCCCATCCGAGGTGATCTACTTAGAGTTTTGGTCTGAGACCAAATTCTCAACAACGAAAGATCCAAAATAGGAAAATGAGCCTGGAATCCAAAAGAACTGTCCATAACTGAACTAACAGTTTCAACAAGTTAGAAATGACTTGTAGCCGCTACGCTATGGCTCGAAATGTCGAAAATGCATGCAAATCAAGGAATTGACCTGGAGGGCCACTACAGTATCCATTACTGAAAGGAATTTTGTTCGCAAAAGGCAATGGATTGAAAGATCTTAAAAGCACAAAAGGATGAGGTACTGGGCCCGCATGCTCCAAGCAAGACTCCCCAGATAACCACTATGAAGAGACAACACTTCTAAGGGATTTTGCTATAGGTATTCATTTTTTAAATCAACTTCCTCACTTCATTCTCAAACAACAAAAATTCAACCTCAACCACCAATTGGCCTCCAATTGAATCAAGAAAGGCTGATGCAAGCAAATCTGAACCACGCCATACTGATACCACAGTGATACCAGTACAATCAAATGAAAACTCATCCAAGCCAAAGAAAAACCAAGCCATGAGTTATGAAACCAACTCGAAATCAAATTATATCCTTCCTTTGCCTTTCAAAACCTGTTATCCACTCCAAAACAAAGCAAAAAGTCACCTGAGTCTTATCCGTACAACTCCGTCACACTAACCACAAAGATCTGAAGTTGATCCATCAAAAAACAAAAATAGAAAGCATATGAATAAAATCATAAGGTGCTACCTAGACACTGAAATGGAGATGCCCAAATCTACAATCTATGCCAATGATACAATTGGTCTAGATGCCCATCAAAACTAGAAACTAGAAGTACAAAGCACCACTACTCACCATTGAGTGATCCACTCTAATATTCTTCACCAACTACGAAATAAACCATGCTACTTCCAACTCAAGAATACTACCCCTGCTGAGTAGATCATTCAAAAATCCAAACTAAAACTAAAAGTCCAAGGTCAAAGATAAAGCAGCCAATACCATGCTAATGGATGATTATCCGAACACCTATTAACCACCATCCGTCTGGACTAAAGAATACCAAATAGGTTACCACAGAGTACGCTTATCCAGCCTATAGATGAAATCACTAATGAGGTAAATTAGAAAACAAAAGTTGCACCCAAACTCCACAACTTCAAACTATATTCTCAACACTAAGGCTGAATCATCAAATCTCAACTACCCAAACAAAGCTTAAAGATGGGTAAGCATCCATACTCCAAATCTATCATAACCTCTAAATAGCTATTCTAGGGCGTCAAATCCAAAACTAAGCCAACAAGCCTAAACTAAGCCCAAATACTCAAATTGACCTCACTATCCTAAATAAGACATATCCTTAACATATAATATTTAGCCAAAATCAAAACATAGTTGAGAATAAAATTACAATAGAGGATAAATCACCAGCTGAAAACACAAACAACAAACTCCATATCCACTAGAGGGCATAAGACTTAGTTGCAAAACATAATCATAATGGAGGATAAATCCTTGGCTAAAAACACAGACAACAAACTCCATATCCATTAGAGTGAACAAACCACCAAAGCATACTCAAGAACTCACCAAGGCCACAAAACCATACTAAAGATAATAAAAACTCTAGCAACGTGGAAAAAATACAAATTTAGCAAAAAACTAATCAATCCAATACTCTATCTCGACCGCGAATATCTAATTCACCAACTTAGGAATAGTCACAAAAAAGATTACCTATCTCCATCTCGCTAAACCCCACACAAATAAAAATAACATCACAACAAGAATAGAGAATTTAACTCCACACCAATACAAAAAGAAAACCATCACTTAGAGATGAACCCAACAAGTCTGAAAGATAAATCTAAGACTTCTCAACATCAATACCAAAACCACTACAGAGTGATGAACTAGACATATAAGAGGAACAAACCCCAAACCAATTAGTTTAGAAATAATTTACATAAAGTGCAATAGCCAAAGATAAAACTTCCATAACCAAAGAGGCAAGTCCTAGAATCTCTTACCCAAAAGTGGGCAGTATAGCTGATTACCAAATATAAATTCATAACAGAACCACAGAAGGTAAACTTACATTCACTTCCATAATCTACTTCACAATTGATCTAGTATGCTCTAAAAAAAGATGAAAATTTCCAACCTCGCCTCTCTACAAGAGAGAAATATTCCAACCAATCTAGCTTTCCAAGATGATAAATAAGAACCACGAGGAAGGGAATTCTAACTAGATACTAATAGTCGACCTGTCTACCAAGAAAGGATTGATCAGCATTGAACAATCACAATAATAATTATAGTAATATAATTATCAACATAAAGAAATTGGCGATACCAAAATAAAATCAACAACAAGTACCAATATAGGGCTTGTTGTCTCCCAAAGTTATGCCTCGAATCGAGACAAAAGTAGTCAAACCAAATTATAGTAACCCAACAAGGTTGGGGTCTAGTCCCAAGGGAATACATAGAATTATAGCTCTCATTTGCTGGAATCAATCGGCAGTACTGAAAGTAAATGAGAGGTTTGTAGAAGTAACCTCAAACAAGTAGCAGAGCATATCTTTGGTTGTAATCAGTTGTAAAGGAATACTAGGACTATGTTCCCCCTTTTTTCTCAACTCAATAGGTTTATCATTCTTTCTTGAACCAACCCGATATCTTACATGTATAATCCGATAAGTTATGTACCATCAACTGTCTTGTGGACTTATTGATAGATTTTATCCTTTACTTTTTGAGTCTTAGGATGTTGCATTACTAATAATTACCCTAGATCCAAGTTAACTAATATCTTTTAATTCTTAACTTATTAGATGATAGAAAACCTTCTTAAGTAGATGATGCAGATTAGCCTAAATCAATAATTAATCTTCAAATTAATATTTTTCTAATACCTACTCTACTTGTGAAGTAAGTAATGATACACTTAGGGGGATCTTAAAATTTGCAACAGCTAAAAAATTTATTAAACTGAAGGTAACCACAATACATGCAAGAATATCAGTTCTAAACAACTTAGCACTTTCCCTACTTCATTAATCCACTAGGGTTCCCACAACCCTAGATATGGTCTTTAGCTGCTCATTGTTGTAAAACGATCAACAAAATTCATAATTGAAAACATTCAAATAGTATCACAATTATCATTGAATAAAACACTAAGTCTTTAACTGAATAATCAATGAAAATTATTACAAAACAATCCCTAGATCAAAATTAAATTCTGTAATCAAACATATGTTTGTAATTATCAAGAGTGTGTGAACTAACTAAAAAACTTCTGAAGGGTATTTAAGAATACAGTAAAACCCTAGGAAACTATTCCCAAACAAAAAAGAAAAGTTGAGGTTGGTGGCCACCTACGGGCCGTAGAAGGTCCCACGAAGGTGCCATTGCCTCAAACTTCTTATAATTACTCTTTGGACTTTGATTTTCTGAGACATATGCTAGCACCAATAGGGTATAGGTGGCACCTATGGGTCATATGTTCTATCTGTATGTGATATAGTATTCTTTTCTGAACTTCTAATTGTCTGGATCTCAATTTCTGACACACACATTGGCACCTACTCCTTGTAGGTAGTACATATGGATTGTAGGTACCTACTTCAGTGGTCCCAAACGTAAACTTTCACTTCTTTTATCCAAAAGATTGAAAAAAAAATTCTTGCAAAACATAACATAAACTCACATCTTATCTTACAAAACAACCTACGTAACATGTATATTTTCATCATTTTAAGCATCAAAAGTTCTATATATCCAATGCACATCAGGGCTATAAGAACTCCAATATGCTAAGGTAAATGGGACTCAAACCCAAAAGCTATACCCATAGAGGAAAATATCAATACCGATCCACTCCATCCACTACTAAATAAAATAATCTATGGTGATAGTCAGATAGTCATGAACTCTATATCAAGGCACACAACAATCAATATAAAACTACCAAGGCATACAAATTATAGACGGGTACAAGAACATCAATACACACAAATAAAAAAGTAAAGAAAGGAAATAAAAGTGCACCTATCATGTTAAAATGTGAAATCAAATGCCTAAAGAATTCAAGAGATAACAAATTTAAATGGGTCCAAACTTAGACTGATCATTTGAATCATTGACTTAGGCACCAAACATACTGTCTCTAATAGACAGGGCCGCAACACTATGAGAATTATCTAAATGAGCTGAATGACTAATAATCCCATGCCAGGGAAACTTTTTTAACCACTGATCAATACATATACAATCATAACAAACCCCTGATACCCTAACCTCGTGAGAAACATAAGCTGACCCTAACTGGCTGACTAACTAACACCAAGGACACTCCATACTAAACATCCTCTCTACAATCATAACACACCTCAAGAACTATAGGATAGCGAGGAATATATGTTAACTCTATCTAAACATTTAACTTGCATATGGGGCACTCCCTAGACCAATGACATATCTCATCGTAACTAAAACAAGCTTCTGGAATACTCTGATATACTTTCTCTAATAATCTAGAATGGCTTCCATAGTGTGAAAACCCAAACTGAAAACTCCATTAGGTCCGATGAGAGCTCCACCCACTAATATTACAACAAAAAATCTAAGAGCCACCCATCGCCTGAGACCCTACCCGCATAGAACCGATAGTCTGCAAGTAAAGCTAACCTCTGTCAAAAAGATCCTTACTCTCTAATAAAAAATACCTATAGCACTGTAATAATTACATGGATGCTTATCGCTACCTTCATAAGTCTTAAGGCATGCTCTCTTAGTGGCCCTCAAATTAAAAACAACTTTAAGGAAGGAATACACAACTAATATAAAGTACTTTGATGCCAAACAATATAGTAGGACTAATTCTCTAATAATTCAACACACCATATCATGCTCTAAAGGATATTGCATAGTAATATGCTTGGCCCACTCAAGATCAAATATTAGACTCTAAAACCAATAAGAAATATTGTTGAATACCAATAAACTCAACTATGGCATATAATTTCTTAATGAATTGGACGGCATTCCTGGATGTAAGGTATCTACAAAATACCAAGGATCTCTAAGGTTAAATCTTAAATTGGTGAAGTAGTCACAAACTTCATCAGAGCCTAGGTTGGCCCTAATAATCTGATTGACTCTGTCTGACACTGTACTAAAACTCTAGAAATATATGTCAAAGTCCTATCGATATCTATCCACAACCTCACATCATCCATCTTGGATAAAACAAAGTCAAGGAACGTACTTGAGGCTCCTAAGAAATTTGGACACATGATACAAGCATAGAGAGCACAAGGCATACAAGGGCTTGTAGAAGGTTGAAGTTTTTGATTGTTCAAGTGATTGAAGACCATTTGGAGCCTTTTCAAGGCCTTGTTCAAGTGAATAAAGGAGGAGAGATCTTATACTCCATAGGTGCCTAATTCAAGGTTTTTTATTAAGGGCAATATTGTCATTTGATGGCTCTCTTTCACACTCCAAAGGATCACCCTTCTATAAGGGTATTTTGTCCTTGTTTGTAATAAGTATAAATAGACACCTTAGCTCTTATTTTTCTTATATTTTAATATTTGAATGAGTGACTTCTAAATTATAGTTTTTCTTCTTATTTTAGAGAGAGAATTTGAAATTAGGGTTAATGCTAAGTGATGGATTTCACTTGTGTTGACAAATTGGCAAGAAAGGTTAGTGCTTGGGGAAAGAGATTTCCTTTGTATCTACCTAAGAATGAGGTGTAATCAAAGTTGGTGATTTTTTTAAACTGTTTAATATACACTTTAGTGCTTCTCATTAGTGTTGGTAAATGTCTCATTATCTATCCTTTGTCTTTTGAATCTTCTATTTGTGTTCTTCTACTTCTTCCCCCTTTCTTTAGTTCATGATTTTTTCTTCTTTAGTGTTTAAATTTTAGCTATAGCTTTGTTTTAGTTATCATTTGGTATTAGATCGATGTATTAGAGTTGTTCCCACAGCTCTAAGCCTTGGATCTAAGAAAATTTCAACAAAAAAAGAGTCTAAAGTCAAGAAAATAACAAAAAATAGGTGTTTCACATTTTTGTACTTAGAAAAAATTTTAAATCTTATATCTACATGTTTTGTGTTGTTTTGTAGGTTTCAAGTGCTATATTCTTGTTCCCTAGCACCTAGGGATTCTAGATCTACGTTTGGAACAATATTTGGTGGTTTTTGAGCTAGATCCACCATTGTTGTGACTTGTTTGAAGCTTTTGAGGTGGGATCTCGTGGTGGATACCTTGTGTGTGGCATTTTTGTGGATGATTTATTGTTGTTTGTTCTTGTCTTGGCAAAGGGAACCTATATCTAAAAGAAAATTTGAATTTGGGGATAATTTGTCTATTGGTCAAACCGTGGTCAAATCTTGAATATTCATCTTGTTCATCCACCATCTTCAAATCTTGTTGAAGAAGAATATTCAAGTATCTTGTTTGATCCAAAAATAGAGAATAAAGAGAGTGTACTAAGTATTTGTACAATAATATTTTGTATCATATTCTAAGTCTTCCAAATAGGAAGAAGGGGCAAGAGGACAAACAAGTACAATTAAAAGTACACTTGAGGGGACCAATCCATTTTGAATTCATTTAAAGATCCTAAAAAGGCTTCAAGCCTTTTTCATCTAAAACCGAAATTCTTCTTCCCTAAAGAACTATTTGGCTAAAAACAAGAATTTGGAAGTTGAAAATTTTTGAAAGGTGATGCCTAATTACAAACTTCCACATCATCACTTGTATAAACGACCAAATTGACATTTAAACTAGATTTCTAAGTTTCTATTTGTTGTTTCTAGTTCTTTTTGAGTTGATTCTACCACTAATTAGCAAACTAGTAACTTCCTACTAGGTTGATAATTAGTCTTGAGTCCTTTCATTCGTGTCTTTGCTTTTTGTGTGCTTTTATTGTTTATAAGTCATAGTAACATTTTGGTTCAAGTCCGTACATCACTTTTATTTGAGTCATATCAAACAAAAATCAATTCCAGACCAAATTATAATCATCCCTCATTCATTTGCCAAGTATATGCCAAAGAATCAACGCTTGTGAAACTAAGTGTGAGGTGAGAATCAAGTGGTAGAGTTGGTGAGGCTATTTGAACTAACTTGTTTGTTTGTTTTGTAGGATTTCATTCTTATATGATTTTAGGTATTTCAGCTATGGAATCAAAGGGTACAACTTCCCAAAATTTGGTAAATGATGTTGCTAATGAAATTTTGGCTCAACTTGACTTCATTGACCGTGAAATAAAGATGATACAATCGGATATTGGATCCATGAAGGGTGATTTGGGATCAATGAAAGATGACATGATTAGAATAAAAATGAGTGTTGATAGATTATGACCACCAAACCCTCCACAAAATTCAAACCACCAAGTCCCAAATCCACTTGACTAAAGACACTACACTCCACAAAATGCCATACCATAAATCCAAATCCATCACCAACTAAATCAATGCCTCCTCCCCAAGATCTACTAAATGTAAATCACCCCATCCAACTAAGAGAAGATATGGTGATATAATTCGAGGGTGATGAGGTCTGTTTCCATGATAAAAAGAAGTTGGATGGTGAGATATAAGAAGAATCTGAAGAAAAGAGGGAAAGGGAAAGGGAAATCGTGGGTAGTGAAGTAAAAAAGGGAAAGAAATTCTTGATTGTGGATCTTGTACACAAAGGACTCTTGTTACTTACTAACCCAAGTGATAGAATTTTTCCTAGCATTTATTCTTCATATGTGTAGGTTCAACATCATACATTCTCAAATAAGAATCCAAAAGGAGTACCACACACACACATGATTGATGAGTTAATGGAACCCTTGTCCAAAAGTTCCAATCTTGGGACAAGTGATGAAGAAATGAATCCAAGGGGAAATATTTACATATTATATTGTGATATGAAGCATGAGGGCTACTATGGTACAAAACCAAGTGAAGAACACACTTTCCATGAACTACAAGGTAATAAAGCTATCTTCTACTCTCCTAGAAACTTGAACTATTGTGATATGGCTAGTAGTAGCCAAAGTGGTGTAGTTCAATATTGACTTAGTGAATAAGTGTATGAATATTCCTTTTGTGATTCTGTTGGGGTTGTTAGGTTGCATAAGGACCAAACTCTTGTTGTGAGTACGTAAGCACTAGTTGATTCTTTAGATGAAAAAAATGATTCTTTTCATAAGAATAATTTGTGTCAATCTAGTGCTAGAACTTATAACTTGAATAAGGTCCCATTACCAAGTGAAAAGAGTATTCACACACTAGAAAGTGGTGAATGCTTATAAATGCCATCTACTTCTTCTTTGTGTGTTTCCCATGTTGAGCATCCTAGTGGTGATGAACTTGGAGCTAGTGAGTACTTGAATAAGGGAACCATAGTTGAAGTTGATCTATGTGACACCTTTCTCTAATATATATTTTCCTTTGATGATGTGTATTTTATTGTAAAGATTATGTCTTTTAGATTGGGTAAATCCTATAGGAAAAAGTGTGTTGTCTAGATCCATGTCTAAGGACGCTCTTTCCCTTTGACCCTGGTGCCAAATGTGGATAAGATGATGTTGGCATGCCCAACTTATTGCTTGGTCTACATGACAAGAAAAGTATTATTCTTGAAAACCCAAAGGCAAAAGTTTCATTGTCTTCTTGGGATCATTCTTCCAAATATGTATCTTTTCTTAACACATATGTGCTTGAATTGAGTGAATCCCAACTTGTGGATGTCAATTTGATGTTTTACATGAGGTAAAGAAGTCATATGTTCTTAATTTATTTAATTCCATCCTTTTATTCCTTATGTGCTATATCTTTTGGACCAAGTGACCCTTTTATAAATGATAGCACCTTGGGTGATGTCTCCACACTTGATTCCTTCCTATACTACCTCGTTACCTACAATGATAACTTTGTTAACTTTTAAATGGTATTATGCAGAGGTATCAAGTTTGGTGGCTGGTTTCATTGCTTAAGTGATGATGATATGTGGGTAAGGTGGACCTTAGGATCAATTGTGGCACCATATTTGATGAGATCCTTTGTATCTTATGGTCCCCATGCAAAAGGTAGCCTTACCTTTTGGGTATAGTGAATCCATTAAGACCATTATAGTTTCCTTATCTCTTTCTATTTTTCAAAACCACCTCCTTTGTGCACTTCATGCTAAGATTTTCATGTCACACATAAAGGACCCATGGATGCATTTTAAATGTGAACAAACTTTTCTTATTGATGATTGTAAAGTCGATCTAGATAATGAGTATGGTCTTTTTAACTTGTGTGATGAGAGACATGATATTAATCTTGTTCATAGTGACCATGTGTATGTAAAAGTTGCGAGGAATTCTTTCAAATATTTTGGGTTGCACTCTTCTTTCTTTGATGACTATTTTAGTCATGTCCTTTATGATGATTGTTGTAAGTATTTCATGATTATAACAAAGGATTGTTGGCTGTATTCCAACAGTGTACCCCCTTGGTGTGTTCATATAATTGTGGTACTAATGCTAACACTCCTATCATGAGGATTGTGTGCTTGTCGTTCCTCTCTTTGGTTTTGTAAGGTGTGAATTTGAGGTCAAATTCCTTTCAAGATGGATAGAATGACACAAGCATAGAGAGAACAAGGAGTACAAGGGCTTGCAGAAGGTTTAAGTTTGGGATTCTCCAAGTGATTGAAGACCTTTTGGATTATTTTCAAAGATTTGTTCAAGTGAAGAAAGGAGGAGGGATCTTACACTCCATGGACTCCTAATTCAAGGGTTTTCATTAAGGGAAATATTGTCTTTTGATGGCTCTCTTTTACACTCCAAAGGAGCACCCTTCATTAAGGGTATTTTTGTCCTTATTTGTAATAATTATAAATAGGCACCTTAGTTCTTATTTTCCTTAGCTTTTGACATTTGAATGAGTGACTTTTAAATTGTAGTTTTTCTTCTTCTCTTAGAGAGAGAATCCAAAATTAGGGTTAATGCTAAGTGATGGATTTCACTTGTGTTGACAAATTGGCAAGAAAGGTTGGTGCTTGGGGAAGGTGACTCCCTTTGTGTCTACCTAAGAATGAGGTGTAATCCACGTTGGTGATTTGTGTTTAAGTGTTTAATATACACTTTAGTTCTTCTCATTAGTGTTGTTAAATGTCTCCTTATCTATCCTTTTCTTGGAATCTTCTATTTGTGTTCTTCTACTTCATCCCCCTTTCTTTAGTTGTGGATTTTTGCTTCTTTAGTGTTTAAATTTTGGTTATAGCTTTGTTTTAGTTATCATGACTAGGATTCAAGAATAAAATTTCATAAGAATTCCCAGTGGCATCCCAAAGATAGGTTATCAACGTCTCACTATCGATCCGTTGGACTCTACTAGGCATTAGCTCTTTTACCAATACATCGGTAATCCTAACTCTGATGCAAATTTGTCTTGACCTAATTTCTCAGGTTATAATGCCACCTACTATAACCCACCAGAAGGTAAGCAACCCATAGTTCATAACTACTAGTAACCGACTACCAAGAGAAAATAAGGAAGAATGTGGAATAAATATACTAAAAGGCAAAAATACACAAGTTAGTCCTAAAACTTGGTGGAATTAGTACAAGAGATTATAATATAATAAGATGAGATACTAAATGAATATACTGATACAACGCATCTCTAAATATACTATAGAGACTAGTTTAGTATATAACAAGGATAATTGAAAGACTCTGAATGCCATGAGCTCACCCCATGTGTTCGAACCATAGTTACTCCACATGACGCATACAACAACAACGAGAACCCATTTAATTGATCTGTAGGCTGCAGAAGTGTAGTATGAGAAACAAACATATGGTACTCGATAGGCAACCACAAATCGAGCTACAAATATAATGTAATTATAAATAATATGTAAGAAGGAATGTAAGCTATGCCCAAATATCAAATAAAACTCAATAATAAAGATAGTCAGGCAATAAGGATAAATTATTCTATTTGTATCCATGAAACTAACATAATAAAGCCAATTAAACAATTAATAAAAATCCTCTTCTAGCCATACTTTGGGACCTTAACACTATGTAGTAAATCACTAGCCAAAATACGAATAAAAAATAGAAAGATGTGTACACATATATACAAGGCCAAGGAATGGATATACAACATAAGTAGATGAAAGAAGGAAGGGATATACGGTAATACCATAACTGCTATATAAAGATATATATACATAAAAAGGCTAACCTAAAGGTACAACCTAAATGATAACATTAGCAACTCAGCGCCCCCTTATCATAGTAGAGCTATTACTAATACAGGGTCTAAAATCGTTATGCCTAACCATGGAATAATCATGCATAGTAAAACAACCGTTAGATAAAGAAATCAAAAACATATCTCAAATCTCAATACCAGTCTAATAATAAATATATCATGATCTAACCATAATAACAAGTACAATCTAAGCCGAACAAATAATAGCTAAATTAAACCATATAATCCAAAAGTTCAAATCAGCAACCCCCATATACCTATATCTATGCAACCCCCCATAATGCTGGTAGATATAGGTATTACATATTAGAGAAAAACAATGAACATGCAAAGAGAATCTATGTTACCATAACCGATCTAAGTACAATAACATAACCAAGTGTATACACCTTCTCTAAATTAATGGATCACAGAGATAATGTCTATGGTGACTTCTCTTCTTTGACACGATAGTTCATGGATGAAGGGGCCCATAAGGGGTTCGGAGGAACAGATATACACCAAGCTGGACCCAATCCATAATTTCTAATAACCATTATAATCATTAATCCACTCTGTCCAGTACTATATATATACATATATATATGCATATAAAATGTTAGGGCTAAGTCGAGTCTAAAAGAGTATAAGTTCGTAAATCCATTGACCGGGGGTAAATTCGGGCCTATATCATCTTAAATATTTAGAAAGGGTCTAAATATCTCTCGAATGAGGTAATTAGCAGAAGCAAACTGCGGACCTAAATCTATCTTGGTTAAATCTATATAACATCATTATTTAGTCTCAAAGTCTTATAAGTTATTCATTAAGATGGTACAGTTTCTGTTATGATGAAATCCTTTTTAAATGTTAAAAGTAAGAATAAATCTTTTTTTTGGAAAAAAGAGTAGTAAAACCATGTTTTTAGTTAGAATCATACCATTTGACATTTTAGTTATAATGAATGTACTAAATATATGCATGCCATCACCAATATCTAAACAATGTGATCATAAGCATAAAAACATCTATAAACTGTGGTCACATCCTTTACAAGGATGCACCATTTCCTAGAATCCAACTAATATCATAAATACGACCTTGGGCCCACTAATACAAAACTGACATGACCATTATATAATGACGATCGTAGAACCAATAATACATATCCTACATAACATACCATCATATCCATGGGTAAAACCATCACAATCAACTGATCAAAGCATTAAACATTATACTAAAGGTTAATTAGTCTAATGTAATACCCTAAAAAGTTCCCCCGTAGTTTGACACCCTAATATTTGCAATGTTGAGATATTGAAGCACATGACTATATTGAGATTTTGAGATAAATTGCTGAAATTTCCCAATTTCTACATGATTTATGAATCTATATGCAATATATTATGCTTTTGATGAGCGTTAACTTGAGATTGAACTTTTGGTTAGTAATGCCTATTTGAGACTTATAAAATTATGAAATCTTGTGCTATAAGCACCCATGATTTGAGTATTTTGAGATGATTAAGAAATGAATTGACCTAATGGTCCAAAAGCTTTGAAATCCACTTCATCATATGAGATTATCAATTTGATTATTAAGTTTGTGGTGAACCATGAGATAATTCAAAAAGTTGATTTTTATGAGATAAGCATAGATAATCTAAAGGGAGTAGTAATTAGCACTGAGTGGGTAAGTCACTATGGTTTCTTACCCCAAAAACTACGTGCCACCGTAGGTTGGGCCTTAGGCCGAGTTTATGATGATTATGATTGGGACCAAGGCTGAGTTTTATTTAGTGATCACTAGACCTAGGTTATACTCCCTGTCAAGAGTATGACACTCCTCCCAATGTGGGTCTCTTCTATAGGAGGACAAAATATTGGACTCTATGTAGTTCTCATGATTTATGCCAGTTACAAGAACCTCCCTTGCCCTTCAAACTTTGAGATCAAATACTTATTGTCCTTTTCAATAAGCTATTTTCCTAAATGGTTGAATTTCAAAGATGATCCCTCGCTAAAGTATTTTCTTGATGTGAGTTATTTTTCCTAAATGAAAGTATCTTTCCTTGTTATAGTACCTTTCATAAATCTTTGATATAAGTTTTTTTCATAAACTAGAATTCTTTTTCATTTGAGATAGAATGATTTCATTAAAACTTGAAATAAAATATACCCTAAGGTGAATGAAATGCCTTCATTTATGTTTTCAAATCATATGATTCTGAATTCAAAGTATATGAGTTCTAAATAGTTATGAAATATTGAGCATTGAGAAGGTTTTACTCTCCATGAGACATATGAATGAGTTGAAAGTATTGTTCAAAGTCCCTTAGCCTTTGGGTATTGAGAATAAGAGAAGATTTCTGATTTTTAAGGTTAAAGAGCGATGACTCACACGATTTGTGTTGCATGCCTCATTATATATAATTTATGAGATTTATATTTATACTTGTTCAAGCCATATTAATCGATTCATTTTGCATACATGACTTGATTGAATACGATTGGTACTATTTTTATACATATGCATTCACACCCGCATACTCAGTACATTCCAAAGTACTGATTCACATATATGTCTATGTGCTACATTGTCTTATAATGTAGGTTCAGCTACTTAGTCCCAGCCTCGTCCGTGATTTTTCTAGTACCTTGCCTACACTTTCTATAGTGTTGAATCCTCATAGTTCGACGGTCGATCTTCAGATATTTACTGTATTTCAAAGACTATGTTTTATCTTTAGTTTATTTTGAGTCAGTAGGGGACCTGTTCCAATGACTCTCTAGTTTTTGACTCGTAGAGGTTTTGTCAGACTAGTATCATACTCGTGATGTGTTGAGTGTTCGGTATTATGGTTTTATTGAGGTTTGTCTGTATTATGGTCATATGGACCGAGTATCTTTCTCGTATTTCCTTTCATGTGATATGACTATGTAAGTGTTGAGTCTATTTTATCTTGAATTGAGTGTTATTGGTAGAAGCGAGCTCTAAGGGTTAGCTTGGGGCTACTTGTTGCCTTAATCACCATGTGACATCACAGGAGATGATTTTAGTTCGTTACAAACTTGGCATGAAAGCCTAAGGATTCTAAGGAGTCCTAGGGAGTCTGACAAGCCACATTGAGTAGAGTCTTGATCATCGGTGTGTAGTGCGCCACATCTATGAGCAAGAGGCTATGAGACGTTTTAGGAAAAAGTTGTTTTTTCTTTCAGATTCTATTGTGCCTACAGTTGTCCCTTTTATCTAATGGTCCATTCTCTTCTATTTTCAGAAAATGACTCTTAAAAGAGCGAATATCTGCAGGAACAATGATGAGCAACCCTCACCTGTTGGTCCTTTAAATGAGATGGTGTCCCATGTTGATTTAAGCGCGGCCTTTCAGGCGTTACCCCAAGCTGTCACCGCAAATGTTTAGGCCAATAACCAGGCCGTAGTTGTTAATCAGTTGGGTGATGATGTAACTGCGTCTAGGATTCATGACTTTATGCAGATGAATCTGCCTGAGTTCTATGGGTCCAAGGAAGACAAATACCCCCAATTGTACTTGGAGGAGGTGAGGAAGATCACTCATATAATGTAGATTTTTGAAGAAGTAAGTGTTGCGTTGGCATCCTATAGATTAAAGGACATTGGTTATGATTGGGTTATATTGTGAAAGAAGGGTAGAGGTGAGAATGTCGCTTCTATGAGTTGGCAAGTATTCTAAGATGCCTTCTTGGACCAATTCTTTCCGCTTGAGATGATGGAGGCAAAGTGAGTTTATGAACTTGAGGTAGGGCTCCATGAATGTTAAAGAGTACTGCTTGAAGTTTAATAAGTTGGCCAAGTACTCTCCTGATTTGATTTCTAACACCCAAGCTAGTATAAGTATGTTTTTGACTGGTGTTTCTAGGATGGTACTGAAAGAGTGTAGGGATACGATGTTAGATAAGGATATGGATTTGTCTTTGTTGATGATGCATGCCAAATATATAAAAACGGATAAGCTGAGAGAGAGGGAAAGGATGAGGGGTAGCAAGAGGGCAAGATTTGAACAACATGGATTTAGCCAGCCTAGGTTCCATGGGGGGAGCTTCCCTCAGTTTAAAAGATGTCCATTGGTTCCTGTTCCTTCATCAGCTAGTTCTCCAGTGCCTAGAGGCAAGCCGGAGTAAAGGAGTAGGCCTTTCTTTTCTGGGTCGCAGAATAGTGTTGATAGCAGGCCCCGTTATCCTTCTTATGCTAAATGTTATAGGAATAATTTTGGGGTATGTTTCGGAGATTTGAGGGGTTGTTTTGGTTATGGAAAGTAGGGCCACATACTTAGAGATTGGCCACATGCTAGACAGGGGAACAGAGATGTCGGACCTCAGACACAGGCTTTTAGTGCACCAGCTCTGACTCTTCATCCTACCCCTGCTTAGGGAGCTTCTTCTAGCAGTGCTGGCGGTCAGCGCCAGAATAGATTCTATGCCTTATCATCCCCTCGGGAGTAGAAGGACTCTTCTGATGTTGTTACTAGTATGTTTCGTGTCTTTTCCCTCGATGTTTATGTGTTGTTGGACCCCGGGTCAAACCTCTTTTATGTGACCCCACTTATGGTAGTGAATTTCAAAATGAGTCCCAAAAATATTTTTGAGCCTTTCCTAGTTTCTCCACTAGTAGGGGAGTCTGTTGTTGCTAAACAAGTGTATAGACATTCCCCTGTTACTGTGATTTATAGAGTCATACTTGCAGACTTGATAGAATTAAACATGGTAGATTTTGACGTTATTCTGGGTATGGATTTTCTTCATTCTTGTTATGCATCTATAGAATGTCATACCTGTTTGGTCAAGTTTAAGTTTCCTAATGAACTAGTGTTCAAGTGGTACAGGAGTTCGGTATCTCTCAAGAGTCATTTTATCTCCTATATAATAGCCAGAAAGCTCATATCAAAAGGTTGCATCTCCCACCTAGTTAGAGTCAAAGACACTAAGTTTGAGACTCTAACTATCTCGTTGGTAGATATTGTTAATGAGTTTCCCGATGTCCTTTCAGAAAATCTCCCAGGGGTACCTCCTGATAGAGAGATACAGTTCAGAATTGCCCTTCTTCCCAACACTTGGCCTATTTCTATTACGCCATACCGTATGGCACCTGCAGAGCTTAAGGAGTTGAAGGAGAAACTTAAAGAACTCTTAGTCAAAGGTTTTATTAGGGCGATTATGTCTCCTTAGGTCACACCTATTTTATTTATGCCAAAGAAAGATGGAGCTTTTCGTATGTGCATTGACTACCATTAACTGAATAAGGTCACAGTAAAAAACAAGTATTCTATTTCGAGAAATAATGACCTGTTTGTTCAGTTGCTAGGTGCAAGTTATTTCTCCAAGATAGACCTTAGATCCGGCTATCATCTACTTAATGTGAGGGAATGTGATATTCCAAAGACAGCCTTCCGGACCCGCTATGGTAACTTTGAGTTTCTAGTCATGTCTTTCGGGCTAACCATTGCCCCGACAGTATTCATGGACCTCATGAACCGAGTGTTCAAGTAGTACCTTGATATGTTTGTCATTGTCTTCATAGATGACATCCCTGTGTATTCCCGTGATGGGATTGACCATGCAGCTCTTCATAGAATTGTCTTGCAAACTCTTAGAGATCACCAGTTGTTCTCCAAATTCAATAAGTGTGAATATTTGCTAACATCTGTAGCCTTTCTGGGTCATGTTGTTTCAGCTGAGGGTATTAGAGTTGATCCCCAAAAGACAAAAGGTATTAGAAATTGGCCTAAACTTATTTCTTTGTCTTATATTAGGAGTTTCTTGGGTCTAGCTGGCTATTACCATTATTTTGTTGAGGGTTTATCTTCCAATGCATTTTCTATGACCCGATTGACCTAAAAGAAGGTTAAATTTCAGTGGTCTGATTCCTGTGAGAAGAATTTTCAGGAGTTGAAGACTCAACTCACTTCAGCCCTTGTGTTGACTTTGTCTGATGGTACTGATGGTTTTGTGGTATATTGTGATGCCTCTAGAGTTGGTTTGGGTTGTGTATTGATTCAGAGAGGTAAGCTTATAGCCTATGCCTATAGACAGTTGAAGCCACATGAAAAGAACTACCTGACCCATATTCTTGAGTTAGCTACTGTGGTCTTTGCTTTGAAAATTAGGAGACACTATCTTTATAGTGTCTATGTTGATGTATTTACCGATCTTAAGATCTTGCAATATGTGTTTACCCAGAAAGAGTTGAATCTTATTTAGGAGAGGTGGTTAGAGTTGTTGAAAAATTATGATATGAGTGTGTTACATAACCCTGGCAATGCCAATATAGTAGCGAATGCCCTTAGCAGATTGTCCATGGGTAGCACTGCCCATATTGAGGAATGTAAGAGAGAGTTAGTTTATGATGTTCATTGTATTGCTAGATTGGTTGTTAGATTGCTTGATTCAGCTCAAGGGAGTACGTTGGTGCAGAGTAGTTCCAAATCCTCTTTAGTTTCTAAAGTGAAGGAGAAGTAAGGTAGGGATCCTAGTTTGGTCAAATTGAAGGAGTCAGTTAAGGACCAAAAGGTAGAGGTTTTCTCCCAATGGGGAGATGGTGTGTTGAGATTGCATGGTAGGTTTTGTGTCCCATGTATTGATGACTTGCAACAGATAATTATGGGTGAAGCACATAGCACGTGTTATTCCATTCATCCTGGTAGTACTAAGATGTACCACGACTTGCGAGAAATCTATTGGTGGTACGGTATGATGAAGGACATAGCCAAATATATAGCAAAGTGTGCAATGTTTAAACAGGTTAAGGTCGAGCACCAAAGACCGGGTGGTGTGATGCAAGATTTTAGTATACAAACTTGGAAGTGGGAGATGGTGAATATGGACTTTGTGAACGAGTTGCCTCTTTCGCGCCATCATTATGATTCCATTTGGGTTGTTGTGGATAGATTGACAAAGTCCGCACATTTGTTGCTAGTGCATACATGTTATATGGCTGAGGATTATGCTAGATTGTATATTTAGGAGTTGGTCAGGCTGCATGGAGTTCCCTTATATGTCATTTCGGATAGGGGCACACAATTTACTTCTCAGTTTTGGAGGGTGTTTCAGCAGGGTCTTGGCACCCAAGTTCTTTTAAGCTCAGCTTTTCACCCGCAGATAGATGGTCAGGCTGAGAGGACCATTCAAACCTTAGAGGATATGTTGAGAGAGTGTGCCCTCAATTTCAAAGGTAGTTGGGATGAGCATTTTCCATTGATAGAGTTTGCCTATAACAATAGTTTCCAAGCTAGAATTGAGATGGCACCATTCGAGGCCTGGTAGGATAAGAGGTGTAGATGACCCGTAGGTTGGTTTGAAGTGGGTGAAGCTACCGCAATTGGGCCCG
This sequence comes from Capsicum baccatum var. pendulum, assembly GCA_030864225.1. Taxonomy (NCBI): domain Eukaryota; kingdom Viridiplantae; phylum Streptophyta; class Magnoliopsida; order Solanales; family Solanaceae; genus Capsicum; species Capsicum baccatum. The sequence continues at coordinate 137,874,779 of CM061550.1, forward strand.
ATGCAGTATTTAAAGCTATGGATAAAGTTAAGTTAATTGGAGAGAGGTTGAAGATGGCTTAAAGTTTTCAAAAATCTTATGCCGATATGAGGAAGAGAGATCTTGAGTTTAAGGTGGGTAATTTGGTGTACTTGTAGATTTCACCCATCAAAAGGGGTGAAAAGATTTGGTAAGAAGGGGAAGCTGAGTCCTCATTATGTTGGCCCATATAGAGTCTTGAGCCGTGTTGGTAAAGTGGCCTATGAGGTTGAGTTGCCCTCAGAATTGTCAGTCGTTCATCCTATTTTTCATGTCTCCATGATTAAGAAGCATATCAGTAATTTTTTTGTGGTTGATCCTTCAGAGAGTGTTGATATTGAGGATAACCTTTCCTTTGATGAGATTCCGGTGGAGATCCTAGACTTTCAAGTCCATAGACTGAGGAACAAAGAAGTCCCCTTAGTAAAAGTTTTATGGCAGAACCAGTCTGTTGAGGGTGCTACTTGGGACGCAGAGGTAGACATGCGAGCCAAGTATCCGTACCTCTTTTTTGTGGGTTCAGACAAGCTGAAGGTACTATTCTTCCTTAATTCAGCCATTCTAGTCTAAAGTTCAGCTATGCATCTATCCTTGTATGACTTCTTGCATTATCCGGATTATTCATGAGTTTTGAAAGGTATTGAGCCATTCACAAATCATTTCATTTATGTGTGCTCTATTTTTCCTATGTCCTTTATCTAACTAGCGATATTCGAGGATGAATGTTTCCAAGGGGGAGATATTATAATACCCCACAAAGTTCCCTCATAGTTTCAACCTTAGAGCGTGTCGAATGAAGCATAATTCTTGCCCTAAAAGATGTAGGAGTGACTCCTAAGTGAGTATCGTGTTAACCATATAGAATTTCACTAATTTCAACTTTCTATCATGTGGGAAATTTGATAAGCTTACCATCGATATAAGATTTGCCCGAATCTGATATCCGGGTAAGAGGTTATGGCTAATTTAATACCTAGTCATAAAACTGCGTCATTTTAGTGCTTGGCGCTTCGCCGAGAGGGTCGATTTGACAATTATCAAATTCCATTGGAGCTCCACAATATTTGCACGTCACGCTGAGGTTCTAGGTCCCAGCCAGTGGGAAAATGCGATGGCTCCACATCGCAGTGACTCCTAATTTCCCAATTGTCAATTCCAGTGAGCCACCACAATAAGTGGCGCGTCGCGGTGATCCCTTAAATTGGCTAACCAGTTCAATTTTTCCAGCTTCGTACAGATGTTAAAAGGGGCATTTTGGACCTTTTCAAGCCTATAAAACCGTGCATACACCAAATCAAAGTTATTTGCAAGCATTCTATGAGGTTTTTCTCAAGTTTTCTCACATCAAAAACCCTAAGTATCCAAAACCTCTTCAAAGAATCTCAAGAATCCACCATGGATTTTCTAAATTGAGTCAACATTCAAAGATCCCAAGTCAAGGGCCTCAAGAACCTTCATTCAAGAGTACGAATAGAGTTTCAAAACTGAGAGTTCATCCAAAGCTTCTAATTCAAGGTATTTGGGGTTTTGAACAAGGGTAACCCTTTCACCCTTGTGCCCAAAAGGCTTATTTACATAATAAATTTCTTGAAATCTATGAAGTTTTTACATAAATTTGAATTGGAGTTTTTCACCCATTATTATTGAATGCATTATCTTGTTATTTCCATGAATTAAGAGTCAAATGGCATAATTTCTGCATGTTTTATTGAGAATTTATAGCTAGGTATAAACTCCATAATTTTATACCTTGAGAAGCTAATATTTGCAATGTTGAGATATTGAAGCATATGAATATATTGTGATTTTGTGATAAATTGCTGAAATTCCCAGATTTCCACAAGATTTATGAATCTATTTGCTATATATTATGATTTTGATGAGCTTTAACTTGAGATTGAACTTTGGGTTGGTAATCTCTATTTGAGACTAGTGAAATTATGAACTCATGTGATATAAGCACCCATGATTTGAGGATTTTGAGATGATTAAAAAATGAATAAACCTAATGGTTCGAAAGATTTGAAATCTACTTGATCATATGAGATTATCGATTTGATTATTGGGTTTGTGGTGAACCATGAGATTATTCTAAAAGTGAACTTTATGAGATGAGGGCAGATCATCTAAAAAGAGATAGACTTAGCACCGAGCGGGTAAGTCACTACGGTTTCTTACCCTAAAACTACGTGCCACCACAGGTTGGGCCTAAGGCCGAGTTTATGATAATTATGATTGGTGTCAAGGCCTAGTTTTGTTTAGTGATCACTAGACCTAGGTTATACTCCCTGTCAAGAGTATGATGCTCCTCCCCAATGTGGGGTCTCCTCTATATGAGGACAAAATATTGGACTCCATGTAGCTCTCATGATTTATGCCAGTTACGAGAACCTCCCTGGCCCTTCAAACTTTAAGATCAAATAATTATTTTCCTTTTCAATAAGTTATTTTCCTAAATGGTTGAATTGTAAATATAATCCCTAACTAAAGTATTTTCTTGATGTGAGTTATTTTTCCTAAATGAAAGTATCTTTCCTTGTTATAGTACCTTTCATAAATCTTTGATATAAGTTTTTTCCATAAAATAGAATGCTTTTCCATTTGAGATAGAATGATTTCATTAAAACTTGAAATAAAATATATCCTAAGGTGAGTGAAATGCCTTCAGGTATGTTTTCAAGTCACATGATTTTGAATTCAAAGAATATGAGCTCTAAATAGTTATGAAATATTGAGCATTGAGAAGGTTTTACTCTCCATGAGACATATGCATCAGTTGAAAGTTTTGTTCAAAGTCCCTTAGCCTTTGGGTATTGAGAATAAGAGAAGATTTCTGAGTTTTAAGGTTAATGAGCGATGACTCATGAGATTTGTGTTGCATGCTTCATTCTATATGATTTATGAGCTTTATATTTTATACTTGTGATAACGCTCAATCTACAGCTCTCGTAGGAGTGTAAAACGGTCGTAGTCAAATATAGAACCCAACTGGGTTGGGTATCGATCCCACAGGGAATAGCTTGGTCAACAAGTAAGCAACGATTACTAGACTTTTGGTGCAAGTCTCGTAAAAAAAGGGGGGATTGTAATGTGTAACCAAAATATTAAAGTAAAAACTGAAATAGCAAAGTAAACAGAAAGAATGTGTAGTAGGTTGTAAAACAATGAGAATTGAGAAGTTGGGGTTATGTCCACCTTATGAGTTGTACGTCTCTATTGGCTATGAGTGTGTGGAATTCCGACACGCATGTGCTTATAGAGAATTGTATTCGATGGTAAATCTAGGCGTCTTTCGACCTATTTGAGGATTATTTCACTTTAACTCTTTCGAGCTTAAAGCATGTCTAACGGTACGAATTCTCCAAGAGGTTAATCCAGTTAGGACACTAACTTTTTAATAGGGGATGGGACCCTACTACCTTGACATTATATCTTTTCCAGACATATAACCTTTCTTTCGAACAAGTTAAATGTTATATTGGCGTATTCTTGCGTTTGCAACCACAAAGAATTTAGATTAAGATGAAGAGAATAATGATATAAGCAGCATACGTGTCACGAATTCACAAACTCATAGCCTTAGATAGTATCTCATAAGTCTTCCATAACCCCAACAGATAATTTTAGTTACCCATGAGTGCAAAGGAAATCACAATAGACATTATCATTGTACCACAATAAGAATTTAGTGTAGCACAAGTGTGGTAGGCGTTAGGCGTGATCTCTTGCAAGTAACGCTTCTCTTGTTGTGGAAATTAAGAATAGATGGATAGAAAAAGAAGTAAATGAATTAATTTGTAACTAATGGAGGAATTGATTGTAAGGTAGAATGTCTTTTTAGAAGAATGAATAAAAATCTCTAGAAAAATAGGGTATTTATAATACCCATATCCTATTCCTACTAAGCTAATGAAATACTTAACCAAATCCTACTAAGCTAATGAAATACTTAACCAAATCCTACTAAGCTAATGAAATACTTAACCCAATTGTACTAGGTTAATGTATCATTATCCTAATCATAATAAATTACTGCTAGTCCCCAAAGTCTTCAGAAATGTTGTTTTAGCCCGGGACAAGTTTCCCATGCATCACTTTTGGTCCTTAGGCATCCAAGACTCCCTTTTCTCTCCTCATGAAGCTTTCTTTGGCATCAAGTTATCCATAAAATGCTGAATTCTGCATCATTTATACCTGAAACTTTGCTAATCATGTTCGTTAGCTCACTTACAGGAAAAAGGACTAAAAGTGCATGAAATATATAATTTGTTCTCAAAACTTGGCTAAAATATGGGCAAAATCTAATGCTATAGGCGTGTAAATTCGCCTATCATTAACTTGTTCAAGGAATATGAATCATTTTCATTTTGCATACATGACTTGATTAAATACGATCGGTACTATTTTTATACATATGCTTTCACCCCCGCATACTCAGTACATTTTGAAGTACTGATTCACATATATGTCTATGTGCTACATTGTCTTATAATGTAAGTTCAGGTGCTTAGTCCCAGCCTCATTGGTGATTCTTTTAGTACCTTGCCTACGTTTTCTACAGTGTTAAGTCCTCATGGTTCGAGGGTCGATCTTTAGATATTTACTGTATTTCAGAGACTATGTTTTATCTTTGGTTCATTTTGAGTCAGTAGGGGACCTGTCCCAATGGCTCTCTAGATTTTGACTCATAGAGGTTTTGTCAGACTAGTATCATACTCGTAATGTGTCGAGGGTTCGGTATTATGGTTTTGTTGAGGTTTCTCTATATTATGGTCATATGGGCCGAGTATCTTTCCCGTATTTCCTTTTATGTGATATGACTATGCGAGTGTTGAGTCTATTTCATCTTGAATGTAGTGTTATTGGTAGAAACCGACTCTAAGGGTTAGGTGGGGTTACTTGTAGCCTTAAGCACCATGTGATATTCCGGGAGACAATTTCGTGTTGTTACAAACTTGGTATCAAAGCCTAAGGTTTCTAAGAAGTCCTAGGGAGTTTGACAAGCCGCATTGAGTGGAGTCTTAATCGATGTGTTGCGCGCCATATCTATGAGCAACAGGCCACGAGACATTTTAGAAAAAAGTTGTTTCTTCTTTCAGATTCTATTATGCCTATAATTGTCCCTTTTATCTAATAGTCCGTGCCCTTTTATTTTCAGAAAATGCCTCTTCGAAGAGAGAATTTCTGTAGGAACAATAATGAGCTACCCCAGCCTGTTGATTCTTTAAATAAGACGGTGTCCCATGCTGTTTTAGGTTGGCCTTTCAGGCTTTAGCCCAAGTGGTCACCGCAAATGTTTGGGCTAATAACCAGGCTCCATTTTCTAATTAGTAGGGTGGCGATGTAGCCGCGGCTAGGATTCGTGACTTTAGGCGGATGAATCTGCCTGATTTCAATGGGTCCAAGATGGACGAGGACACCTGGTTATACTTAGTAGAGGTGAGGAAGATCACTGATGTGATGCATGTTTCAGAAGAAGAACGTGTTGTGTTGGCATCCTATAGACTAAAGGACATTTCTTATGATTGGGTTGTATCATGGAAGAAGGGTAGAGGTGAGAATGCCGCTCCTATGACTTAGCAAATGTTCCAAGATGCCTTCTTGGACTAATTCTTTCCGCTTGATATGAAGGAGGCAAATATTGAGGAGTTCATGAACTTGAGGTAGGGCTCTATGACTGTTAAGGAGTACTTCTTGAAGTTCAATCAGTTGGCCAAGTACACTCCTGATTAGATTTCTGACACCCGGGCTAGTATGAGTAAGTTTGTGACCGGTGTTTCTGAGATGGTACTGAAGGAGTGTAGGGCTGTGATATTGAATAAGGATATAGATCTGGCTAGGTTGATGATACATTCCCAACAGATAGAGGAAGATAAGCTGAGAGAGAGAGAAAAGATAAGGGGTAGCAAGAGGACGAGATGTGATCAGCATGAATTCAGCCGGCCTAGGTTCCATGGTGGGAGCTACCCTTACTTTTAGAGTTGTTCGTCAATTTCAGGTCCTTCATCAGCTAGTGCTCCCATGCCTGGAGGCAGGCAGGAGCAAGAGAGTAGGCCTTTCTTTTCTGGGTCGCAGAATAGTGTTGGCAACATGCCCCGTTATCCTTTTTGTTCTAAATATGGTAGGAATCACTTTGGGGACTATTTCGGAGATTTGAGGGGTTGTTTTGGTTGTGAATAGTAGGACCACAGACTAAGAGATTTCCCTCATGCTAGAAAGGGGAACAGAGATGCCTGACCTCAGGCATAGGCTGCTAGTGCACCAGCTCCGGTACTTCGTCCTGCCCCTACTCAGGGTGCTTCTTCTAGAACTGCTGGCGGTCAGCGCCAGAACAAATTCTATGACTTACCATCCCTTCGGGATCAGGAGGACTCCCCTAATGTTGTTACTGGTATTCTTCGTGTCTTTTGCCTCGATGTTTATGTGTTGTTGGACCCCGGGTCAAACCTCTCTTATGCGACCCCACTTGTTGCTGTGAATTTCAAAATGAGTCCCAAAAATATTTCTGAGCCTTTCCTAGTTTCTACACCAGTAGGGGAGTCTGTTGTTGCTGAACAAGTGTATAGAAATTTCCCTGTTACTATACTTTATAAAGTCATACTTGCGGATTTGATAAAGTTAGACATGGTAGATTTTGACCTTATTCTAGGTATGGATTGACTTCATTCTTGTTATGCATTTATAGATTGTCGTACCCGTGTGGTCAAGTTTTATTTTCCTGATGAACCAGTGTTCGAGTGGTTTGAGAGTTCAGTATCTCCCAAGAGTCATTTTAACTTCTATATAAAAGCCAGAAAGCTTATATCAAAAGGTTTCATCTCCCACCTAGTTAGAGTAAAAGACACTAAGTCTGTGACTCCAACTATCCAGTTGGTAGATATTGTTAATGAGTTTTCCGATGTCTTTTCAGAAGATCTCCCAGGGGTACCCCCTATAGAGAGATAGAGTTTGGAATTAACCTTCTTCCTGACACTCGGCCTATTTCCATTCTTCCATACCATATGGCACCTGTGGAGATTAAGGAGTTGAAGGAGCAACTTAAAGATCTCTTAGACAAAGGTTTCATTAGACCCAGTATTTTTCCTTAGGGAACACCTATTTTATTCGTGCGAAAGAAAGATGGAGCTTTACGCATGTGCATCGACTACGTTAACTGAATAAGGTCATAGTAAAAAACAAGTATCCTCTTCCGAGATTGATGACCTGTTTGATCCGTTGCAAGGTGCAAGTTATTTCTCCAAGATAGACCTTAGATCCAGATATCATCAACTTAAAGTGAGGGAATGTGGTATTCCAAAGATAGCCTTTCAGACCCGCTATGGTCACTTTGAGTTTCTAGTTATGTCTTTTGGGCCAACCAATGCCCCGGCAAACTTCATGGACCTCATGAATCAAGTGTTCAAGTAGTACCTTGATACGTTTGTCATTGTCTTCATTGATGACATCCTTGTGTATTCCCGTGATGAGAATGACCATGCAGCTCATCTTAAAATTGTCTTGAAAACTCATAGAGATCACCAGTTGTTCAGCAAATTCAGTAAGTGTAAATTTTGGCTAACGTCTGGGGCCTTTTTGGGTCATGTTGTTTCAGCCGAGGGTATTAGAGTTGATCCCTAAAAGATAAAAGCTGTTAGAAATTGGCTTAGACTTATTTCTTTGTCTGATAGTAGGATTTTCTTGCGTCTAGCTGGCTATTACTGTTATTTTGTTGATGGTTTATCTTCCAATACATCTTCTATGACCCGATTGACCCAAAGGTAGGTTAAATTCTAGTGGTCTGATTCCTGTGAGAAGAGTTTTAAGGAGTTGAAGACTAGACTCACTTCAGCCCCTGTGTTGACTTTGTCGGATAGTACTGATGGTTTTGTGGTGTATTGTGATGCCTCTAGAGTTGGTTTGAGTTATGTGTTGATGCAGAGAGGTAAGCTTATAGCCTATGCCTCTAGACAGTTGAAGCCACATGAAAAGAACTACCCAACCCATGATCTTGAGTTAGCTGTTGTGGTCTTTGCTTTGAAAATTTGGAGACACTATCTTTATGGTGTCCATGTTGATGTGTTTACCGATCATAAGAGCTTGCAGTATATGTTTACCCAGAAGGAGTTGAATCTTAGGTAGGAGAGGTTGTTAGAGTTGTTGAAAGATTATGATGTGAGTGTGTTGTATCACCCGGGTAAGGATAATGTAGTAGCGGATGCCCTTAGCAGATTGTTCATGGGTAGCATTGCACATATTGAGGAAGGTAAGATAGAGTTAGCTCATGATGTGCATTGTCTAGCTAGGTTGGGTGTTAGATTGCTTGATTCAGCGGAAGGGAGTACGTTGGTGCAGAGTAGTTCTGAATCCTCTTTAGTTTCTGAAGTGAAGGAGAAACAAGGTAGAGATTGTAATACCCCAGGAAATTTTATGTTGAAATTTTGTGCGTAAACGTGTTGGGTTCTATATTCTACAGTGAATTATAAATTTTTCGTATGGAATGTCTTAGATTATGACCCAAAATTGCGTAGAGTATCGAATAAGCTTAGCAATGATATATGGATCATCCAAACCAGACACCCGAGCGACGAGTTATGAACATTCCGATCGAACCATGAATAGTAGTGAGCAGTAAAACATGCAGGAAAAAGTACTGAGGTCTGGCGTATTTTTTCTCCAACTTTAAACGATTATAACTCCTTGTACATAATGATCTGGGTAATCTACTGTATATTAACAGAAAGCTCTGCGAGTCCTCTTTCCAATGAAATTGGTTTATTCCAATTTGTCTCTCAGAGTAAAACGTTATGGTCGATCTACTTCAGCCTATCAAAAGCAAATTTTTTGGTCAACTTCAAATGATCATAACTCCTCACATATAATGATCTGGGTGAGATACTCTATATCAACAGAAAGATATCAGAGTTCTCTTTCTAATGGAATTGGTTTCATCCAATTTGGATATCGGAGTAAGACATTATGGTTGATTTACTCCAGATTATCAAAATAGTCCACCAATGGACAGATTCGAGAATTATTTGATTTTTAGGGGCGTTTTGGTCATTCCCCCTCACCAAAAATCCGTCCAGACCCTATATTAAAGCCTATTAGAAATAATTATATGTTATATTTCATCAAATTCCCTCAAAAATAAAACCCTAACCTCCAACATCCAACTTCAAGAACCTCCAAAGTTCACCATTAATTCTGCAAATTTATTCAAGATTCCAAGTTCCTAGTTCAAGAACTTTAAGAACCTCCAAAGTTCACCATTAATTCTGCAAGTTTATTCAAGATTCCAAGTTTCTTGTTCAAGAACTCCAAGAACCATCATTCAAATACACGATTAATATCTCAAAAATGAGTATCAATCTAAAATTCATCATTCAAGGTATGTGGTATTTTTCAACAAGAACTCTCTTTCGTTCTTGTGCCCAAAAGTAATTTTCTTTACAAAGGCATGATTTTTGTTTGATTTTTATGAATTTGAAGCATAAACCCATATCTTATGATGATTATTATGAAATCTTGATGTTTATGATTTTGAAAGATGATTTTACATGTGTGGAGATATAAAGCATGAATCTCGAACAATATTTATCATGATTTTGATATTTGGGTCGTGAATCCCCATTGGAAATTATGTTTTTTTGAGAAAATATGTGTTATAAGCACATTGATGTTGAATATTTGAGATATTTTGAATGATTTGACCTTTTGGTCTTAATGGAGTTATTTTGAACTCGAGTGTGAAAGAAATACACAACGTGGTTGATTTTGATAGATGAGAAGCATGATGGATCCCGATGTATATTTATATATTACTGAAATTATTTTGTTGTGGATTGTCTTTGAAATGATCTGAGCTAAGTTTGGGAGAAATATTTAGCACTGAGTGGGAGGTATAAGGCGACCTTACTTCCCTAGAACTACGTTCCCTCGTAGGAGTGAGCTTAAGGCTAATTTATATAGTGATCACTAGTTTGTGTGGATTTGATACGATAGTCCTACTCCAATGGAAAGGTTAGGACGGCTCTCCCCAATGTGGGTTGTATGTTGGAATCTATGTAGCTCACATAGTTTATGTCGGTTATAGGATATCCCAGTGTGTGTGTGTTTCCTTGTGTCTGTGGTGAATGGTGAAGTGATTTGAAAGTGGAATTGTGAAAGTTATTCTTTTGAAAGATTTAAATGATATTTACATTATGAGAATTGATATTGTTGATGAACTGAAAGTGATTGACAAATTATATGATGACTCATATGTGTTATTGTACTTATTTCATCCTCTCATGATTATGATGATTTTCTTCGGGCTATGTGAGTCTTTCATACATCCTGCATATTTCTTATAAATATTTATGATGGTGATGCTTATAAAACTACATAAACCCCCATATACTCGGTTTCTTTCCATGGAACTGACCCACATCTTCGGATGTGGGCTGCATTTTCTTGGAATGTAGGTTCAGGTGCTCAGTTCCAGGTTTGACAATGATTTTTTGGGAATGTTGTTCTACATCCTCTGTCGTGGTGAGTCCTCATGTTCCGAGGACGTGATGTATGATGTTGGTTTCATAAAATTATTTACATTTGATAACTGAGTATGTGTCAGTTGGGGCATGTCTAAATGGCTCGCTGGTTTTATTGATTTTCTTAGAGGCTTGTCAGACTAGTATAGATGTTGGGAGTTGGCTAATAAGTCATATTTTGTTATCTTTTTGAAATTCTTTTATTCTTGTATGATGATCGCTCTGTTGACACTCCGAGACCTATTTTCTCGGGCATTAAAAATATGGTATCAGAGCTTAAGGTTTTAAGGTATCCTAGGGAGTCTGACAAGCCACGTTAAGTAGAGTCTTGATCATTGATGTGTAGCGCGCCACATCTATGAGCAAGAGGCTACAAGACGTTTTAGGAAAAAGTATCATTCTTTCTTTCAGAATTCTATCGTGCTTAAAGTATCTCTCTCTACTATTGATTCGTGCTCTCCTCTTTCAGAAATATGTCTCCACGTCGATCGAGAAGAAATAATGATGGTCAGCAACCTCAACTCGCTGACCCATTGAATGAAAACGTGTTTTCTGAAGTCTTTATGGATGACCTCCCAAGGATACCTCCTGATAGAGAGATAGAGTTTGGGATTGATCTTCTTCCCAATACTTAGCCCATTTCTTTTTCTCCTTATCGTATGGCCCCTGCAGAACTTAAGGATTTGAAAGAGCAACTCAAGGATCTACTAGATAAGGGTTTCATAAGGCCTAGTATTTCTCCTTGGGGTGCTTCTATGTTGTTTGTGAGAAAGAAAGATGGCTCTTTGCGTATGCGCATTGATTACTGCCAACTAAATAAAGTCACCTTCAAAAATAAGTACCCCCTTCCGAGAATAGATGATTTGTTTGACCAATTGCAAGGTGCAAGTTATTTCTCAAAGATAGACCTTCGTTTCGACTATCATCAACTCAAAGTTAGGGATTGTGACATCCCAAAAACCACTTTTTGAACTCATTATGGCCATTTTGAGTTTCTTGTTATGTCTTTCGGGTTAACTAATGCCCCAGCAGCTTTCATGGACCTCATGAATCGAGTGTTCAGACCATATCTGGATATGTTTGTCATAGTGTTCATCGATGATATACTGGTGTACTCCCATAGTGAGGATGAACATTCTGATCATCTCCGAACTGTCTTACAAACCCTTAGAGATCACAAGTTATTTTCCAAGTTCAGTAAGTGTGAGTTTTGGCTAAGTTTAGTTGCTTTTCTGGGTCATATCATTTCTTTCGAGGGTATTAGAGTTGATCCCCAAAAGACCGAAGCTGTTAGAAATTGGCCTAAACCTATTTCATCGACTGATATCTAAAGTTCCTTGGGTTTAGCTGGCTATTACCCCCATTTTGTTGAGGTTTTCTCCTCTATAGCATCTCCTGTGACTCGGTTGCCCCGAAACAAAGTGAAGTTCTTGTGGTCCAAATCTTGTGAGAAGAGCTTTCAGGAGTTGAAGACTCGACTCACTTCAGCCCCTATTTTGACTTTGCGTGATGGTGTTCATGGTTTTGTGGTGTACTATGATACTTCGAGAGTTGGGTTGGGTTGTGTATTAATGCAGAAGGGTAAGGTGATAGCTTATGATTCTAGACAGTTGAAACCCCATGAGAAAAATTACCCCACCCATGACCTTGAGTTGGCTGCTATTGTGTTTGCTTTGAAAATCTAGAGACACTATTTGTATGGTGTCCATATTGATGTTTTAACTGATCATAAGAGTCTGCAGTATGTGTTTACCCAGAGAGAATTAAATCTTAGGCAGAGAAGATGGTTAGAATCGTTAAAGGACTATGATATGAGTATGCTGGACCATCCGGTCAAGGCCAATGTTGTGGCGGATGCCCTAAGTAGAGTATCCATGGATAGTGTTTTGCATGTGGTAGAAGGTAAGAAAAAGTTGGCTAGTGATGTACATCATTTGGCTAGATTGGGGGTTAGGTTGTTTGACTCTTCTGAAGGTAGTATAGGGGTTCAGAGTAGTTCCGAATCCTCCTTGGTTTCGGAAGTGAAGGAAAAGAAATACTTAGATACTAGTTTAGTCAGACTGAAGGAGTCAGTCAAGGACCAAAAACTAGAGGTTTTCTCCAAAGAGGAGGGAGATGGTGTGTTGAGATTACAGGGTAGATTGTGTCTCTCGAATGTTGATGATCTGAGATAGAGGATTATGGATGAAATGCACGAGGTGCGATATTCTATTCATCCTGGTGCCACCAAGATGTATCGAGACTTGCAGGAAATCTATTGGTGGAGTGGCATGAAGAAAGATATAGCAGCGTTTGTAGCTAAGTGTGCAACATGCCAACAAGTTACGGTTGAACACTAAAGACCTGGTGGTATGATGCAAGAGTTTAGTAGTCCCACCTGGAAGTGGGAAGAGATAAATATGGACTTCGTGATTGGTTTACCTCCTTCCTGACGCCATTATGATTCCATTTGGGTTGTGGCTGAAAGGTTGACTAAGTCTGCTCATTTCATGCCTTTTCATACTTCATATACTGCTGAGGATTACGCTAGATTGTATATCCGAGAGCTAGTCAGACTGCATGGAGTTCCCTTGTCTATCATTTTGGATAGGGGTATTCAGTTCACTTCACAATTTTGGAAAGCTTTTTAGAAAGGTCTTGGTACCCAAGTGCTTTTGAGTTCTGCTTTTCATCCGTAGACCGACGGTCAGGCTGAGTGGACCATCCATACCTTAGAGGATTTGTTGAGAGCTTGTGCACTTGACTTTAAGGGAGGTTAGGATGATTACTTACCGTTGATAGACTTTGCTTACAATAACAGTTTCCACTCTAGTATTGGCATGGATCCATTTGAAGCCTTATATAAGAGGAGGTGTAGATCACCCATAGGTTGGTTCGAGGTGTGTGAAGCGTCTGTGAGTGGTCCTGATTCGGTATTTAAGGCTATGGAAAAAGTTAAGTTGATTAGGGAAAGGTTGAAAACTGCGCAAAGTCGTCAGAAGTCATATGCGGATGTTAGAAGGAGAGACCTTGAGTTTGAAGTTGGTGACCTAGTGTATCTGAAAATTTCACCCATGAGGGGGGGAAGAGATTCGGAAAGAATGGGAAGCTTAGTCCCTGTTATGTTGGTCCTTACAAAATTCTTAGCCGTGTTGGTAAGGTAGCTTATGAGGTCGAGTTGCCTTCCGAGTTGTCCTCTGTTCATCGAATATTCCATGTCTCCATGCTTAGAAAGCATATTAGCGATGCTTTGGTAGTGGATTCCTCTGTGAGTGCTGACATTTAAGAAAATCTTTCTTTTGATGAGATTCCTGTTGAGATTCTTGATTTCAGTGTCCAAAGACTAAGGAACAAAGAAGTTCCCTTGGTCAAGGTGTTGTGGCGAAACCAATATGTTGAGGGTGCAACTTGGGAAGCTGAGGCGAATATGCGATTCAAGTACCCGCTCCTGTGTTCTTAGAACTCCTATCAAGCTGAAGGTACCGTTCTTTCCTAAATCATCCACTTTTGATAAAAGTTGCAGCAGTTCAGCTGTCATTTATAATGTGTTCAGCTATAGTTTCTTGAATTTATGCATTCTATGTTGCATTCGGAGTGAGAAATGATATGGTGATGAGTCTAACAAATAGTTTCAGTTGTATGCTCTATTCCCTATCTAATCTTGGCATGTCTAGCATCATTCGAGGATGAATCTTTCCAAGCGGTGATGATGTAATACCCCAGGAAATTTTTCGTTGAAATTTTGTGCGTAAACGTGTTGGGTTCTATCTTCTAGAATGAATTATAAATTTTTCGTGCGGAATGTATTAGATTATGACCCACCATTGTGTAGAGTATTGAATAAGATTTCCAACGATATGTGGACCATCCAAAACGGACACCCGAGTAACGAGTTATGAACATTTTGATCGAACCATGAATAGTAGTGAACAGTAAAACGTGCAGGAAAAAGTACTGAGGCCTGGCGTATTTTTGCTCCAAATTTAAATGATCATAAATACTTGTACATAATGATCTAGGTGATCTACTATATATCAACGGAAAGCTCTGCAAGTCTTCTTTCCAATGAAATTGGTTTCACCTAATTTGTCTATCGGAGCAAAAACTTATGGTCGATCTACTTCAGCCTATCAAAAGTGAATTTTTGGGTCAACGTCAAATGATCAAAACTCCTCGTACACAATGATCTGGGTGATATACTATATATCAACGAAAATATATGAGAGTCCTCTTTCTAATAGAATTTGTTTCATCAAATTTGGATATCGGAGTAAAACGTTATGGTTGATCTACTTCAGACTATCAAAATAGTCCACCAAAGGATAGATTCAAGAATTATTTGATTTTTAGGGGAGTTTTGGTCATTTTCCCTCACCCAAAATCCATTCAAACCCTATATTAAAGCCTATTAGAAAGCATTAAAAGAAAACCCTAAGCTCCTACATCCAACTTCAAGAACCTCCAAAGTTCACCATTAATTCTGCAAATTTATTCAAGATTCCAAGTTCCTAGTTCAAGAACTTCAAGAACCTCCAAACTTCGCCATTAATTCTACAAATTTATTCAAGATTCCAAGTTCCTAGTTCAAGAACTCCAAGATCCATCATTCAAAGGAATGATTAACATCTCAAAAATGAGTATCGATCTAAAGTTCATCATTCAAGGTATGTGGTGTTTTTCAACAAGAACTCTCTTTCATTCTTTTGCCCATAAGTAATTTTCTTTACAAAGTCATGATTTTTATTTGATTTTTTTGAATTTAAAGCATAAACCCATATCTTATTATGATTATTATGAAATCTTGATGTTTATGATTTTGAAAGATGATTTTACATGTGTGGAGATATAAATCATGAATCTTGAACGATATTTATCATAATTTTGATATTTTGGTCGTGAATCCCCATTGGAAATTGTGTTTTTTGAGAAAGTGTGTGTTATAAGCACGTTGATGTTGAATATTTGAGATATTTTGAATGATTTAACCTTTTGGTCTTAATGGAGTTATTTTGAACTCGAGTATGAAAAAAATCCACAACGTAGTTGATTTTGATAAATGGGAAGCATGATGGCTCCCGATGTATATTTATATATTACTGAAATTGTTTTTTTGTAGATTTTCTTTGAAATAATCTGAGCTAAGTCCAGGAGAAATCTTTAGCACCGAGTGGGAGGTATAAAGCGACCTTACTTCGTTAGAACTATGCACCCCCGTAGGAGTAAGCCTGAGGCTGATTTATATAGTGATCACTAGTTTGTGTGGATTTGATATCGATAGTCCTACCCCGATGGCAAGGATAGGACGGGTCTCCCCAACGTGGGTTGTATGTTGTACTCCATGTAGCTTACATGGTTTATGTCGGTTATAGGATCTCCTAGTGTGTGTGTATTTCCTTGTGTCTATGGTGAATGTTGAAGTGATTTAAAAGTGGAATTGTGAAAGTTATTCTTTTGAATGATTTAAATGATACTTACATTATGAGAATTGATATTCTTGATGAACTGAAAGTGATTGACAAATTATATGATGACTCACATGTGTTATTGTACTTATTTCATCCTCTCATGATTATGATGATTTTCTTCGGGCTATGTGAGTCTTTCATACATCCTGCATATTACTTATAAATATTTATGATGATGATGTTTATAAAACTGCATACACCCCCATATACTCGGTTCCTTTCCATGGTACTGACCTACATCTTCGGATGTGGGCTGCATTTTCTCTGAATGTAGGTTTAGGTGCTCAGTTCCAGGTTCAACAGTGATTCTTTAGGCACGCTGTTCTACATTCTCTGTCGTGGTGAGTCCTCATGTTCTGAGGACATGATGTCTGATGTTGGTTTCACGGAATTGCTTACATTTGATAACTGTGTATGAGTCAGTTGGGGCATGTCTCAATAGCTCACGGGTTTTATTGATTTTCTTAGAGGCTTGTCAGACTAGTATAGATATTGGGAGTTGACTAATAAGTCATATTTTGTTATCTTTCTGAAATTCTTTTATTCTTGGATGATGATTACTCTGTTGATATTTAAGGGTTATTTATGAAAACCCCATTGATTTGTGTTGAACTGAATGAAAATGGCTCAAAGGGTTAGCTTGGGGATACTCGTAGCCTCAAGCATCGTGTGATGCTCCGGGATCCGTTTTTGGGGTGTTACAGGGATCCTAGTTTGGTTAAATTGAAGGAGTCAGTTAAGGACCAAAATGTAGAGATTTTCTCCCAAGGGGGAGATGGTGTGTTGAGATTGCGTGGTAGGTTGTGTGTCCCGTGTGTTGATGACTTATGGCAGAGAATTATGGGTGAAGCGCATGGCATGCATTATTTCATTCATCCCGGAACTACGTAGATGTACCACGACTTGCGGGAAATCTATTGGTTAAACGGTATGAAGAAGGACATAACCGAGTTTGTAGAAAAGTGTGCAACGTGTCAACAGGTTAAGGTAGAGTACCAAAGATCAGGTGGTGTGATGCAAGAGTTTAGTATACCCACTTAGAAGTGGGAGATGGTGAATATGAATTTCATGACTGGGTTACCTCTTTTGCATCATCATCATGATTCTATTCGGGTTGTTGTGGATTGGTTGACTAAGTCCGCACATTTTTTGCAAGTGCATACATCTTATACGGCTAAAGATTATGCTAGATTGTATATCCGGGAGTTGGTCAGGCTGTATGGAGTTCCCTTATCTGTCATTTCGGATAGGGGTACTCAATTTACTGGCGTTTTAGCAGGGTCTTGGTACCCAAGTTCTTTTGAGCTTTGCTTTTCACCCACAGACAGATGGTCAGGCTGAGAGGACCATTCAGACCCTGGAGTTTATGTTGAGAGCGTGTTCCCTCTATTTCAAAGGTAGTTGGGATGCGCATTTGCCATTGATTGAGTTTGCATATAACAATAGTTTCCATGCTAGCATTGAGATAGCACCGTTCGAGGCCTTTTATTGTAGGAGGTGTAGATCACCTATAGGTTGGTTTGAAGTGGGTGAAACTGCCACAATTGGGCCCGATGCAGTAGTTAAAGCTATGGATAAAGTTAAGTTGATTATTGAGAGGTTGAAAATGGCTCAAAGTCGTAAAAAGTCTTATGCCGATGTGAGGAGGAGAGATCTTGAGTTTAACGTGGGTAATTTGGTGTACTTGAAGATTTCACCCATGAAAGGGGTGAAAAGATTTGGTAATAAGGGGAAGATAAGTCCTTGTTATGTTGGACCGTATATTTTCTTGAGCCATGTTGGTAAAGTGGCCTATGAGGTTGAGTTGCCCTCAGAATTGTCAGCCGTTCATCCTATTTTTTATGCCTCCATACTTAAGAAGCATATCGGTGATTCTATTGTGGTTGATCCTTCAGAAAGTGTTGATCTTGAGGATAGCCTTTCCTTCGATGAGATTCCCATGGAGATCCTAGACTTTCAAGTCCGTAGACTGAGGAACAAAGGAGTACCCTAGGTCAAAGTTTTATGGCGGAACCAGTCTATTGAGGGTGCTACTTGGGAGGCAGAAGCAGACATGCGATCCAAGTACCCGCACCTATTTTTCGTAGGTTCAGACCAAGTCGAAGGTACTATTCTTACTTAATTCAACCCTTCTAGTCTAATGTTTAGCGAGCATCTATCCTTGTATGAATACTTGCATTGTCCGGAGTATTCATGAGTTTAGAAAGGTCTTGAGCCATTTAGAAATTATTGCAGCTATCTGTGCTCTGTTTTTCTTATGTCCTTCATCTAACTAGCGATATTCGAGGACGAATCATTCCAAGTAGGAGATATTGTAAGATCCCGCAAAGTTCCCTCATTGTTTGAGCCTTAGAGCATGTCGAATGAAGCATAATTCTGGCCCTAAAAGATGTAGGAGTGACTCCTAAGTTAGTATCATGTTAACCATATAGCATTTCCCTGATTTCGACTTTCTATCATGTAGGAAATCTGATAAGCTTTCTATCGATATAAGATTTTCCCAAATCCGATATCCGGGTAAGAAGTTATGGCTAATTTAAAACCTAGTCATAAAACTGTGTCATTTTAGTGATTGGCGCATCGCGGAGAGGGTCGATTTGATAATTGTCAAATTCCAGTGGAACTCCGTGATATTAGCGCATCGCGCTAAAGTTCCAGGTCCTAACCAGTGGGAAAATGTGATGGCTCCGCCTCGCGGTGACTCCCAATTTCCCAATTGTCAATTCTAGTGAGCCACCACAATAAGTGGTGTGTCGTGGTGACTCCTTAAATCGGGTTCCCAGATCAATTTTGCCAGCTTCGTACAGATGTTAAAAAGGGGCATTTTAGACTTTTTCCCAGCCTACAAAACAGTGCATACACCAAATCAAAGTCATTTACAAGAATCCTATGAGGTTTTTCTCAAGTTTTCTCTCATCAAAAACCCTAAGTATCCAAAACCTCTTCGAAGAATCTCAAGAATCCACCATGGATTTCTAAATTGAGTCAAGATTCAAGGTTCCCAAGTTAAGGGCCTCAAGAACCCTCATTAAAGAGTACGAATAGAGTTTCAAAAGTGAGAGTTCATCCAAAGCTTCTAATTCAAGGTATGTAGGGTTTTGAACAAGGGTAACTCTTTCACCCTTGTGCCCAAAAGGCTTATTTACATCATGAATTTTCTGAAATCTATGAGGTTTTTACATTAATTTGAATTGGGTTTTTTCACCCATTATTATTGAATGCATTATTTTGATATTCCCACTAGTTAAGAGTCAAATGAGATAATTTCTTCGTGTTTTATTGAGAATTTACAGCTCGGTATAAACTCCATGATTTTACTCCTTGAGAAGCTAATATTTGCAATGTTGAGATATTGAAGCATATGACTATATTGAGATTTTGAGATAAATTACTGAAATTCTCAGATTTCCACATGTTTTATGAATCTATTTGTTATATACTATGCTTTTGATGAGCTTTAACTTGAGATTGAACTTTGGGTTAGTAAGCCCTATTTGAGACTTTTGAAATTGTGAACTCTTGTGCTATAACACCAATAATTTGAGTATTTTGAGATGATTGAGAAATGAATAGACCTAATGGTCCAAAAGCTTTGAAATCCACTTCATCATATGAGATTATCGATTTGATTATTGGGTTTGTGATGAACCATGAGATTTTTTTAAAAGTGGATTTTTATGAGATGAGCGCAGATAATTTAAAGGGAGTACTACTTAGGATCGAGCGGGTAAGTCAGTACGGTTTCTTATTCCAAAACTACGTGCCATCGTATGTTGGGCCTGAGGCCGAGTTTATGATGCTTATAATTGGGCCCAAGGTCGAGTTTTATTTAGTTATCACTAGACCTAGCTTATACTCCGTGGAAAGAGTATGACGCTCCTCCCCAACGTGTGGTCTCCTCCTTAAGAGGACAAAATATTGGACTCCATGTATCTTGCATGGTTTATGTCAGTTACGAGAACCTTTCTTGACCTTCAAACTTTGAGATCAAATACTTATTTTCCTTTCCCATAAGCTATTTTCCTAAATGGTTAAACTGCAAAAATGTTCCCTAACTAAAGTATTTTCTTGATGTGAGTTATTTTTTCTAAATGAAAGTATCTTTCCTTGTTACATTACCTTTCATAAAGTTTTGAGATAAGTTGTTTCCATAAACTATAATACTTTTCCATTTGTGATAGAATGATTTCCCTAAAGCTTAAAATGAAATATTTTCCTAAGGTGAATGAAATGCCTTCAGGTATGTTCTCAAGTCATATGATTCCGAATTCCAAGTATATGAGTTCTTAATAGTTATGAGATATTGATAATTGAGAAGGTTTTACTCTTCATGCGACATATGCATGAGTTGAAAGTATAGTTCAAAGTCCCTTAGCCTTTGGGTATTGAGAATAAGAGAAGATTTCTGATTTTTAAGGTTAAAGAGCGATGATTCAAGAGATTTGTGTTGCATGCCTCATTCTACATGATATATGAGTTTTATATTTTATACTTGTTCAAGCCATGTGATTCGTCTCATTTTTCATACATGACTTGATTGAAGAAGATCGGTACTATTTTTATACATATGCATTCAACTCCGCATACTCAGTACATTCCAGAGTAATAATTCACGTATATGTCTATGTGCTACATTGTCTTTTAATGTAGGTTTAGGTGCTCATTCCCAGCCTCATCCGTGATTCTTCGAGTACCTTGCCTACATTTTCTACAGTGGTGAGTCCTTATGGTTCGAGGGCCGATCTTCAGATATTTTCTGTATTTGAGAGACTATGTTTTATCTTTAGTTCATTTTGAGTCAGTTGGGGACTTGTCCCAACGCTCTTTAATTCTTGACTAGTAGAGGTTTTGTCAGACTAGTATCATACTCGTGATGTGTTGAGGGTTCGGTATTGTGGTTTTGTTGAGGTTTGTCTGTATTGCGGTCATATGGACTGAGTATCTTTCCTGTATTTCCTTTCATGTGATATGACTATGTGAGTGTTGAGTCTATTTCATCTTGAATTAAGTGTTATAGAAACCGGCTCTAAGGGTTATCTTGGGGCTACTTTTAGCTTTAAGCACCGTGTGACGTCCCGGGAGATGATTTCGGGTCGTTATATCTAACCTCTACCTAGATGATGTCCCATAATTTCATAGCACTTAATATTGTTAAATAGGGAGAATATACCTGTACCTTAGGCTATTTTGTTGGATTTGATATTCTTTTTGAGTGATTTTGCAAAAAACTTGGTGATGGAAACTAATTTGAAGAAAATGGAACTAAAATCTTAAAAGTGACAACCTACTTAGGAACCTATGGATCATAGGTCCCACCTACTGGTCGTAGGTGGTAATGCCCAAAAACACCTTTAATTGAAGGATGAAGCAGTCACTCTCAAATATACCAACCCCACAACAGGGAATAGGTCAGAAATCCTTCTCGAAATTATTATAATCACCACGTAGTGTGGGAAAGTAAAAGGGGGGATTTTCTGAAATTTAAAATGGAAAAGAATTGGTTGATCTAGGTTGTGAATAATATTAGATAAACACTAGGATTGTGTTCCCTCTAGCTTCTCAACTCAGTAGACTTATTTTGCACTGTCGAATTGTTCCAATACCTTGCATGAAGAATCTAATAAGTTATATACCATCAATAGTCTTTTGGACGAGTAGATGGATTTCACCCTTTACCTTTTCAGTCTCAGGATGTCATCTTACTAACCCTTATCCTCGATTCAGTTAACTATTACCTTTTGGGTCTCTAGTTATTAGATGATAGTTAACGATATTACTTAGATAATACCTACTAGCGTGGATCGATCATTAATCTTCAATTTACTGTTTGATTTTTTTCCCTAGTAACTACTCCTTTTTTGGAGTAAGTAGCAATAATCTAGGCGGGATCTTAATGTTGGACACCGCAAAGAAATCAATAAGAAATAACAAAACCCAATACATGTAATAATATTTATCCAAATTGACTTGGCACTTCTTGTATGTCGTTAATCTGCCAGGGTTCCCATAACCCTAGCTAAGAGAATTAGTCTCTCATAGTCATGAGATCAATCATGGAATCCACAGACAAAATTACAAAATCAATCTCACAATAATGCAAAAAGAAATATCAAAGTCTTAAATTGAATAACAAACAAAGAACAACAAGGTGTTTGTGAACTTGACCCCAAAAGGCCCTTCTTCTCAATCAATTAATACATGAATGTATATGTCTGAATAATTACAAATTGATGAATGAATACTAAGTATAAAGGGTATTTATAGTTTACAAGAAACACTAGAATTCAAATACTAAGTAAAATAGGAAAACTTAATTACCCATTCATAATAGGACTTAAAAACATCATAAGAGTGTTATCGAAAGACATGGAAACCCTAGGAAATGATTTTAGAACATTCAGTGATGATCACTATCAATGGACACATATGGCATACACCCGTGGTATGGTCCTGGGTGTAGGTACAGGTTGTAGGTACAAGTCCTACACCCTAGCTCTCAGGATTTCAACCTCCGGCACCTTCCTTGCCTACATGTGTACCTTATGTGCTAGTTGTGGCCCATATGTTGAATTAGCTGGTGCAAAGGTCCCCACCATTCAATATCTAATTGAATTATCTCTCTAACAATACCAATTTAACCTCAATCTGATATCAGGGTGAAAAGTTATCACCAAATTACTGAAGAACTATCTACTCTCGGGAGCTTCAATTCCACCACTTGCAATCAAGATTTAAATATCCAAATTTCATCACATGATTTGGTAATGTACATCTGAAAAGTGTCAGGAACTTCTGTAATTGCCTATAATTGCTCCTATAAGGAACCAAAAGCACTTTTTCCCCTCCTTTTTATGAAATTAGCATCCAATACATAATTTCCCGCAAAACACCTTAAATCCAACAAAATAGCCTTGAGTATATGGTTAGCCTTAAGTATATGCATATTCTCATAGTTTTAAGCATTGTAAGTTCTATATTTATATCGCACATCAACACCCTAAACTTTGAATGTTGCATGTCCTTAGGCAACAAAACATGACAAAACAATACGATGATGCTTAACCAAGTGAAACCTAAGATACCTATGGCAGTAAATCATTAAATTTAAGTTCAAGATCATTACACTCTCCAAGTTTAATACTTTAAAAGACAACTGCATGTATTAATAAAGCACAATGACATGACATAAAGGAATAAAGGTATGTTATTATACTAGCAACAAATAACTATGTATATATATAAGTTATACTACCTAAACAAGTAAGGAGCTAGAAATAAAACCCATGTGCCCTCATATTAAAGAATTCCTAATCACTCATATATGAAATCAAGTATTTTCAATTCGTGAATGGTCAAGAGAAACTCACACTCACAAAAGAAGTTTCAATCAATGCATGTCAAATACCATAGGCTAACCCTTATTTTCTTTACCTTAGATTTCAAATAGTCAAGTTTGGATCACTATAGGACCTTTGTTGGCTTGTAATGAAGGCTTGGGGGATGTTATGGTACATATGGACATATCAAATTTCTAAGCATACTTGTCACTACAATTACCATGGCATCTCACTCATTATCCAATTTCCTACCCTTATTTCTCAGTTTTTATTCTTTTTTGCCTATTTAGGTTGAGTGTGGTCTTTTATTCCTTATTGTTCACTTTTTTCACAATTTTTCTTTTCTTTTTCTTGCTCACTGAGACCTACTAACTTATTCTCTTATTTTACCCTTCTTTGTACCGATTTATACTACACACCCCTATGATAGCCCTCTCAACTTATGCATTTTGCCTGAGTTTAGGTGCTCAATGTCCAAGGAAGACCAGGGCCAAGATAGGTTCATAGTTTTATAAATGGAAAGAAGAATGATAAAATAAGAAAAAATAGGCTACATGGCTCAAAATATGGATCAAGGGATATCATTTACACATGGAAGGTCATTTAGATAAAAGTGGACTAAAATAAAAAATAGCCTATGATCCTTTCCTAACCGACTATCCATCAACCCAGGAAAGACTAGCCGAAAAGTTCTAAATTTAATAAACAAAGGGAACTAGGTAGTATCTCACACACAAACGGTATAGACTTACATCACATGATACTACCTATCTAGTTTATGCAATTGTTAGGAATGGTTATCATGTCCCTAGTTCTAATGTCATAATAAAATTCAGAATAGTCACATATATATACATACTACACAGTTTAAAACAAGGTATAAAAGAGGTATCATCAATAAAAACATGTGTTAACTACCTTAGATGCTTATTTTTCTCCTATTTAACCATAAAACATCATGAAACAAAACACAATACGCCTAATATACCGACTCTTCTAGGAATAAGACTCTGAGGAAAATAGGAACATCAAAAAAAATTTTAAGAGGACATTCAGACCCATAAGTAGCCCCACAACCAACTTAAAATCATTCCTTGTCCCTAATGCATCAA
Organism: Capsicum baccatum var. pendulum; assembly: GCA_030864225.1. Lineage (NCBI taxonomy): Eukaryota > Viridiplantae > Streptophyta > Magnoliopsida > Solanales > Solanaceae > Capsicum > Capsicum baccatum. The sequence continues at coordinate 137,899,198 of CM061550.1, forward strand.
ACCTCTACAAAACAATAGAGTTAGGAACATACGTATAGCACCTGAGGTATGGAGATCTAATGTCAATCACGAACACAAATACAAACAAAAAAATATGTTAGTTTGCCTCCCATGAATCTCTTAATTTCACCTCGTGGAATGTTTGGACTTGGTTGGGTACTCAGACTTCCCCAACTATCCCATGAATACCTTGATTACTTAGACTTCATCAAGGTAGCCAAGAGTTGGCCTTCAAATTTCTCTTTCCACTGTGAACTTATGAACTGCACCCATAATTGTTTTTGTTCTTTCCCATTATGCTCATGAGGTGGTAGTATAAATATAAGGGACTCAATCAGTAAATATGTCATGTCTTACTTCTTTCCCCTTAAGTTAGGAATGTAGTTCGTTGTTTCTGGATTTGAAAATTAAAGAATATTGATATTACCCAAAAACTATCCTCCAAAGAAGTATGCTGAGGTCGATTATAATATAGTAACCCAACTAGGTTGGGATTGAACACACAGGAAAAATGTCACACAATTTCTTAACTTGAAAAAATCCATGAGTAGTGCAAAAAAGTAAACAGAAGAATTTGGAAGTAGTATGTATATAGTAATCAAATCTTGAATACTTTGATATTGAAAAAAATATAAGATGAACATTACGATTGTGTTCCCTCTGGCTTCTCAACTCCATAAATTTCTCATGTTCAACTCACTTATTCTACTTCTTTGCATGTAAAGTCAACAAGCTATGTATTATTAACCATCTTGTGAACTTGTAAATAAATCTATCCCTTTACCTTGTGAGTCTCAGGGCATCACCTTATTACTCCCTGTTTATGACTTTAGTTCAACTTTTACCTTTTGATTCTCAACTTGATTAGATGAGATGGACGTGAATATCATATTACTGTGTCAATCCCCTTTTCTTAATATCAAAATCCTTTGTGAGGACGTTCTCAAATACAAGTAATACTCAAGCTTCTGTAGTTATTATGAGGTCAATTAATCTAAAGAAGATTAAGATACACACAGTCACATTAGAATAGATAAGTCTCCCACTTCCTTTATGTAGCTAATCTACTAGGGTTCCCATGACTAGTCAAGGAAATTAGCTGCTCATGTTCATGTAACAATCCATGATAATCAATAAAGAAAGTATGTAGTTAATTGCACAAGAATAACAAAGAGATAATCCGAAGTATTCAATTAATAAAACCCAAAAACTCAAGTACAATGTAAAGTATGTAAAAAGTGTTTAAAAGTATTTTAAAGAATGTAATAGAATGTTACCTAACAAGGGAGTAACCCTAAGGTATTTATAGTATCTCAAAATAACCCAGAAATCCAAATTAAAAAGGACTAGGAAAAGTAAAGTCGGCACAAGATACAACTCAAGTCATCCACTCTCTCTAGTGCCTGATCTTCCAGGGCTCAAGTTTTTTGTTATCTTTATGACTCGTACTCACGATTCGTACCTTAAACATATGACTCATGGTATACACTCATAACCACCTGTGACTTGATCTTTCAATGCTTTGGACACTGGACTTTCTGACTCATTTTGTTTTGTGACTTCACCTATGGATCTGAATTTGTTTTATGTTCTCTTGACGACTTCTTCTCCAGATTCATAGCCTCATCTTATGATTCATATTCTCCAGGCATATCTTTCCTCCACTTAGCTTTTTTGCTTGGATTTTGTTACTGTTTTCCATAGGAGTCAACCTACGAGTCATATGCTATGTTTATGAATATTAAGGTGACTTGTATCATCTGCAGACTTCATCTTTTTAGCGTTTTTTCTTCAAATTTAATTCCATGACTATTATGTACCTGTTTCACCTGAAACAACCACAAAACCACATCATATCTACCAAAGTAACATAAGTACAAGCTTAAATTCCTTGTTTTAAGCATCAAAAGTGTCGTGTTTCCACTTTGCATCAACACCTTCAAATTTGAAAGCTTGTGTGCCCTCAGGCGGAAAAAAATCAAAATTTCTAACACAAAAACGATGCTAAAATAGGAAAATTCGACGATACTTATGGCAGTGACTTATCTGTTCAATTTTCAACAGTTTTGTTCCCCTCCAAGTTTTTCAAGAATCCAACTGTGTATATCGATTTGTAACACAAAGAAATATAAAGTAATCCAATGATGGCATTAGATTAGTAATAGATAACTAGGCATATACAAACCACACTCACTGAACAGTCTAGCAAACTAACAATATAATCCATGTATGCTCATATTCTAAGAAATCCCATTCACTCTATGTAGATCAATCAAGTTATTCAGGGACCTTGCAAAAGACCCTCTCGCTTAATTTCCACTTTTTCTTCATTTTATTTTCTGCCATTATGTCTCCCTTTTTATTTAAAAGCATATTCATACTGGACGAGGTGGGGTTTTCTTTTATTTTTTATTTTTCTTCTCTTTTTTTCTTTTTCTTGTCTTGCTATTTTTATTTTATTAACTTTTATTTTCATCGCACTTGTCCTTTTTTCATTGTTCTTTCTACACGTCATTCTACATAATCATTTTTTCCAACGCACTCCTATAATAGACACTTTCAACATAGGTGAATTTCCTGAGTTAAGGTGCATAGTATCCAAGGAGGACCAGGGCTAATATAGGTTCATTGTAAGTGAAATGGGAAGCTAAAATTGGTGTAATCAATAAAAAGGGTCAATTAGACTCAACCTTTTGGATCAAAGGATTCATATCACATTTGGTTAGGAATTTAGGTTCGAGTGGAATCAAAACAAGAATGTCTTATAATCATTTACTAGTAGACTATCCTGAACCCTAGGTAAGAGCAACCAGTGAGTTCTAAATTAGGACACATCGGGTACTAAGTAACGCCTTACTCACACATGCACAGGGTCATACTGCTAAGTACCACTTATCTAGTTATGAAATTATTTGCTCTAGTGGTTATATTCCTAATTCTAATACCATTTTTAGATTCTCAATAATCTCAAACATATTCAAACATTATACAATCATTAATATTTTAGGAGGGTTACCAATTTTTCATCATAATTATTACAAAATTAGATAATTTTAGCATAATGATTCAAAATAACTTCTACTGCCATAAGTATAAATTTTCCTCTTATTTTAGCATCACACAATGCACAAAACTATAAAATACAACAACAAAAAACATGCCAATTCTCGGTCTTCATAGATTGTGGCCATGAGTTTCAAAACATGACAAGTATAACTCGTGAAGACCTCGGTAAATCCCCACCCATAACTCAAATCCTATGCACTATCCCTAGTTCATCTAATAATGTAGTACAAGGGATGGAGAACATACCTAGCGATCAAGTCACTAGCTCATGTCATATTATAATGTGGGTCCTCAGATTGGGTCCTACCATCCTCAATAAGAGTTTTATCAGCTGCTGAGATTATCTCCACAGTAGTGGCACCGGTTATGGCTGGTGTACTCAATAGTACATCAGGTGTTGGGCTATATAACTTTCCTTCTACACATCATCAGTTTTTGGTTTTGAGCTACCGGTACCACCTTGTATCTCTTGGACACTCACCTGCCAGTCCTACTCACTCTGTATACTGTCTTTCTTTGCTTTCTTTAGGGCTTCTTTTTCTGTAGTCTGGTGCTTTCTTTTTTTTCTTTCTCAGGGTTCTTCTTCATTAAAAATAGATATTTACTACTTCTATTTCTTGCTCAATCTCCATAATCACTGATGATGGGATAAAAATCCCATTATATATCTCATTCACCATATTCTTTATATCAGACACTTTAGCTTTTACTTTTATAATTTTTGGTATTTGGCTTCTTTCCAACTGCCGAGTCAATAGCTATTTAAACACATCAAATCTACCTTTCACTATTTATTTTAATCTTCTAGAGTAGTATCAACCTAGGGCTTCATACCCCCTTCCATATACCAAACTTTTATCTCTAAGATGGATAATCTTTACTTTACCTCATCCCACTTGGCCTATGATACAACTATTAAATAAGTCGGTATTGCTCTAGCAGAGGTTGTGCAAAGTGGTATAGACTGTGTAGGAGGAGAAGCACTGGATGTACCAACTATATCTAATGTTTTTGTCATAGTCTACACAACTTTACTAATGGTGTCACTAGTCTTATCCTGCCCTTCAACCTTTGAATATAGACCCGAGCTTCTGTATATTTCCACTTATAATTTAGCACCTCACCTAACTTGTATAGATATGGGGTTTGATGCATCTATAATCAACCCTAAATCTATAGTTCCCTTAGGATCTTTTAATTTATCAAAGTTAGGTAATTCTAGCACTCCTGCTTCCAAGCAAATCTTTGTTAATACATAAGAGAGTACCAGAATTACCTTTTCTTTTCCCATGGGTCTATTACATATCTCCTGTGCAATGGATTAGGTAACATCAATCTTGTAGCTGACCATAAGTACTACTATGAACATCGCCCAGACCGGACTAAGTACGTTGTTAAAACACCTACTTTTTGGACCTTAGAAAATTCCATGGAATCCTAATATCTGGATCTAATACAACTCATGGGTATGATTCGTATGTTTAGGTATTGATGGTATAATCCTATCATACACTGACCAGTGTTAGTTGATGGGATGGATTTGGTTACTTGAATGGGTAAGACTTAGGGGTATGACTCATATTGGTGGTCATAGATTATTTTGTTCCTTATCTTAACCTTAGACTTGGTAACTTAGGTTAGATTTGAGTATGAGTGGATTACCATGAGCCATAATCTAGGGTATGAATCGTACCAAGGACTCGTATGATAGATAATGTTCAATCCTTCTGGTATTTTATTCTACCAGAGATACGGGTCATAGATATAGATTATATGTTATGGTAATTACTTGGTTGGATGATTCATATACTGGACAATATTTGGTCTAAGGGTGGAGGTTCAGGATATGAGTGGTGGATGCTAATCGTATTTGGTGGGTATAACTCGTGAGGGTCAGTCGTATCCCTGTGATGGGATTTTTGTGCAACTTTAGTGGGGGTATTCTTGCTATTTTCCTACTGATACTAATAAGGCCCAACAACTTCTAACCTACTTGGGAGGTTATTACCCTATTATTCTATTCATTAACACTTAAAGGCTCTTTCTAAACACTTTGTAATTCTCTCAATATCTTTTGGGAAAGAAAAGCTAGGGTTTCAACTAGAGGATTCATTTGTGGCTTGTCTTAATTATTTCTTTTTGTCATCAACTTTGTTTAAGGCATGGTCTATATGAATGTTCTGATGGTTTTACAATTATATGATTTTGGATTTCAAATATGATTTAGAGATTTTTATATTTTTACATGCTTGGTTATGGTTTCCCATGGTCTTAATTATGCTTTTATAAGTAGTAATGGTGGTTTTGGCTAATTAGATTGAATGGGAATGGTTTAATGGTAATTGAAATTGGTTTTGGTTATATTATGCCCCCAATGTGTTTGACTAATTGCTTTTAAGGATATGTTTATTACATTGACTACTTTTAATGGAACTCTTTGTTGTTTTAAACTTAGTAAAGGAATTATCAATATTTAAATGATTTGGAAAGGCTAAAGTATAATTGATTATGCTTGTGGGGAACATGGAAGTCTTCTAAGTTTTTTGATATTGTAAATAGAAGGGCACTTGAAAGTTTCCTCAAACTAATATATGGTTGGTTATGGATATTACTTGCAAGTAAGGATTGGTATGTCGATACCAATATTAATGGCCTCGGTTAATAAATGGATAATTGTTTGATTATTCGAAAATTGGTTTTAATGGGGCAATAATGGCGAGATGTATAGCAAAGCCATGGAAGGTAGAGATCCAGAAGGGGACTAAAATTGGAAACTCATATTTGTCGATATGAGGTTGGTCTTGGTGATCACGTACATTATGTCACACTATATTTAGGGGATGTACTATTCATTCTATGGGATACTTCCTTAATCATGCTGCTACATGCACTGGGTCCTTTTAGTAGGGGGAGCTGAACCCATATAGCCCGTGGGTGGTTTAGGATAACAAAGCTACACAACCCAGGTAATGGTTTTAAAGGCATGGTAAACTTGGTCCCTTTTCTCAGTATAGTTATATATATATATGATAGTTCTATGCATATATATGGTTTTACTTTATTTTATAAATGGTATTATTTTATCCATACCCTGATATCATGCTAGTGGTTACTCACTAACCCCATTTACTGGTTGTTGTATACCCATGCTATGCAGGAACCGATCGTTCTGCTCCTTCTACATAGTGATTAACTCGGGGATATCATTTAGACTGAAGTGGTGAGCATCCATCCTTTCAGAAGGCACCATGTTATGTTAAGGATATTCCTAGGCATTTTGACTTTATTTTGGATATTGGTTTTGGCTATGGTTTGGGGCATGTCCCAACTAGATTTTATTACTCTTTTGGTTAGAGGATTTGTGGTACTTCTATGAGTTGGTATGGGTGGGATCAATATTGGTGTCGGCCTTGACATTGGAGTAAGTTAAATGGCTTACATCATTAGATGATATAGTTGGTTGTTCTATCCTATTTCATTTTGGGATTAATTATATTATGTTTTTGAACATCCTTGGTTATGGCCCTTAGTTTGGTATGGTTGGATGGTTGGTATGGGATGGATTGACTTGATTGGGTCAGTTACGGTTGTGAACTTATCCTAGAGTCTTTATGTGGGCTATTATGCTATTTTGTTATATGCTCGAAGTTCTTCTAACTCAGGGAAAATGGCTGAAGGTTTGGTTGGGTAACGGGGGTGGTCTCTAGTCTTTGTCAGACTTGGGATGCATATAATGACAATGAACCAGGATGGGTCGTGTTAAGTTAGTATCAGAGCCTAGGTTCATGGTCAGTTGGGAGTCCATAAAGCTGTGTCGAGTAGAGTCTCTTTTAGGCGTATGTAATGTACCACACTCATAAGGGAGAGGCTATAAGAAATTTAGGAATGTTTCACTTTATTTGTATTCTATTTTAAAGCTTGGAGTCTCAGTCATGGAATCTTCTCTAATTCCTTTTTGTTTTTATTTTAGATCATAACTCGTAGATCTAGAACACAAGGAAATTCTTCCATCCTATATAGGAATAATGTTGAATGGGTGCATCCTATTTCTGGGGTTTATCTTTGATCTCTTGGTCCTATCCCTGATAGGTCTGGAGTTTTACTAGTTTCTACTATTCCTCCTCAAGGTAAGGTGACTAATGTAGAATTTTATCAGTCTATTCATGTTATTGCTAAATTGGTTGCTGTTGAGGATAAGCGAGATGTTACTGGTGCTTTGTCTGCTTAAGGAACAAGGTTTGGCTACTTTATGAAGATGGGTCCTCTCAATTTTTTTGGAGTAAAGGTGGAGAAGGATCCGAAGGGCTTCTTGGGGAAAATAAAAAAGATATTTCGGATGATGTAGACTGCTATTGTGGAGTGGGTAAACTTTGCAGCTTATCATCTAAAGGATGTTACTTATCAGTGGTATAAAGAGTTGGATAGGGATAGAGAGGATATGGAAGAGTCATATCAGCTCAAAGATGTTCCTTGTTAGTGGTATAAAGAGTTGGATAGGGATACAGGAGATATGGAGGAGTCATCCTTATGGGATGCTTTCTCAAGTGCTTTTCTGGATTATTTTTTTCCCCAAGTGTTGAGGAAAGCAAAGATGGGGGAGTTTGTGAACCTCAAGTAGCGTAGAATGTCTATCAAGAAATATGCCTTGAAGTTTCATCAATTGTTAAGGTATTCTCCTGATCTAGTGGCTGACATTTGGGCTAAAATGAGAAAGTTCACTTCTTTATTTAATCAGGATCTAATTTTGCGGTTCAAGACTCCCTTGGTAATTAAATATAAGGATATCTCCAGGTTAACTATTTATATGTAGCAGGTAGAGGATGAGAAGAAGAAATTGGCAGAGTTTAGAGATAGGCAGGGTACGAGGATCAAGTTTTCTGACCAAGGAAGTGCTCTATCTCAGGGTAGTCAATATAGTGGTAGATGGCAAAAAAAGAAGTAAGGGAGTTCTGGCTTCTTCTCTACTACTAGTGCTTTTTACTAGTTAGGTGCCATGCGTCATCAAGGTTGTGACAATTTTTGGGCATAGGGTTCCCAATCTCAGGTAAGTGGAGGTCATTTAGTTTCTTCATGTCCTCCTTATCACATATATAGTCGTCCACATCGATGTTATTGTGATAAAGGAAAGGACAAATTCTTTAAGTATGGCCATGCAGTCTATGGGCACAGGGATTATCTAGTTAATAAGATTGCTATAGGGGAGAATAAGATTCCTGTGGCTTTATCTTTTGCTCCCACAGGTGGTGGTGTTACATCTACTTTTGTTGCTCCTCTTGGTTCTAGTGTTGTTCAGAACAGGTTGTATGTTTTAGATTCCTGATAGGAATCTAAGGTATCAACTAATGTTGTTATTGGTATGCTACCGATCTTCCCTCGTGACATATACTATTTTCTTGATTTGGTGTCAACTCTCTCCTATGTGACACTATATATGGCTGGATTTTTTGTTTTTGATTTGAAAATTGTTTGAAATCCTTTTCTGTTTCTACCCTATTGGTGACTCGTTTATTGCTATGAGAGTCTATAGGGGGTATGTGGTATCTGTTGGAGGCAAGTATACCTTGGTGGATTTATTTAATATTGATATAGTGGATTTCAATGTCATTCTGGGTATGGATTGGTTACATTCTTTCTATACATCATTGAATTATCAAACCCATAAGATTATCTTTAGGTTCCATGGAGAACCGATTATAGAGTGGGAGGGTGTTTCTTTATCTCTTACGGAGAGTTTCATTTCTTATCTTTGAGCTCAGAGGTTGATCTCCAAAGGTTGTATTTATTACATTGTTTGGGTTAAAGATTCTAGCTTAGAAGGTCCTTCTTTTCAGCTAGTTCTGCTGGTTAATAAATTTCCAGGGGTCTCTTTGAATGATCTTCTTGGTGTTTCTTCGGATAGAGAAATAGAGTTTGGTATTGCTCTAATTTTGAACACTCGTCCAATTTCTATTCCTCAGTATATAATGGCTTCGATTGAGTTAAGGAAACTCAAGAAGTAACTTAAGGATCTTATAGATAAGGGGTTTATTCATCCTAGTGTATCTCCTTGGGGTGTACCGGTGTTGTTTGTGCACAAATAGGATGGTTCCCTTTGGATGTACATTGACTATAGACAATTGAATAAGGTGAAAATCAAGAACAAGTATCCTCTTCCCCAAATAGATGATCTGTTTTACCAGTTGCAAGGTGCTAAGTTCTTTTCTAAGATAGATCTTTGGTTTGGGTATCATCAGGGAAAGATTAGGGAGGTGGATATTCCTAAGATGACTTTTCGTACTCAGTATGGGCACTTTGAGTTTTTGTTAATATTATTTGGGTTGACTAATTCTCTGGCGGTGATTATGGATCTGATGAAAATGATTTTTTGTCAAGATTTAGATCTCTTCGTTATTGTATTCATTGATGACATTCTATTTTATTCAAAGAGCGAGGTGGATCATTCTAATCGCCTCTAAGTGGTGTTGCAAACCTTAAAAGAACAACAGTTGTAAGCCAAGATATCCAAATCTGAGTTTTTGTTAAATGCTGTAACTTTCTTGGGTCATATTATTTCTAGTGAAGGGATCATGGTGGATTCATAAAAGGTTGTTATGGTCAGATGCTTGTGAAGGAAGTTTTGAGAAGTTGAAGGATAAGTTAACTTTGACTCCAATTATGAGTTTGCCAAAAGGATATGATGTGTTTGTGGTTTATTGTGATACATCTTGGGTAGGTCTTGGTTGTGTGTTGATGCAGCATGGGAAGGTGATTGCCTATGCTTCCAGGCAGTTAAAAGTGTTTAAAAGGAACTATCCTACTCATGATTTTGAGCTGTTGATGGTTATGTTTGCTTTGAAAATATGGCGGCATTATTTTGTATTGTATCCACGTGGATATCTTGTTTGACCATAAGAGTCTACAGTATATGTTCACCTAGAAAAAGCTTAATCTCAGGCAGAGAAGATAGCTTGAGCTTCTCAAGGATTATGATATGAGTTTTTATTATTACCCAGGCAAGGCTGATATGGCAGATGATGCTCTTAAAAGGTTATCCATAGGGAGTTTGGCTCATTTAGAGGATAGAAAGTGGAATTTGGTGATGGATATTCACTGCTGGGCTAATCTTGGAGTTTGCCTCTTGGACTCCAAATATGGTGGTGTGGTGGTCCTAGAAGTGGTTCTATCATCTCTAGGTGTAGAGATTAAAGGATAAAAAACTGCTAGATCCTATCTTGATGAAAATCAATAGTGACGTTGGTGGGCAAAAGGTAATGGTGTTTGATTCATTGGTGATGGTACTTTATGGTACGAATGAAGGTTGTGTATTCTTGATGTAGACGATTTGTTGCAAAGGGTTTTGGCTGAGGTGTATGAATCGCGTTATGTTGTTCATCCCGGTTTGACTATGATGTATCATGATATCAATGAGATCCATTGGTGGAATGGAATGAAGAGGGATGTTGCTAATTTCTTGGCCAAGTGCATGGTGTGTCAATAGGTTAAGGTTGAGCACATGAGGCCTGGAGGGTTGTATCAAGAAATTGATTTTCCTGACTGAAAGTGAGAAGTGATCAATGTGAACTTAGGTTATTTTTTAGATATGATTAACTTTGGTATGAATTACAGGAAATATAGGTTTATAAGATAATCTGAGGAAAATTAGGAGAAAAAGACCAACTCCACCAGTATATGAGTTCGCTCGCGAGTTGCAATCATTTGATATGATTGGTATGCTGAGTCTTATGAGGAACAAAACCAAAAGCCAAATCAAGAAACTTAGTATAAGGAAGATACCAATCAAACAGTCTAGTCGTAAGATAGGGTACGAGTCGTATACCAAAGTCGTGAGCATAAAAAAACCCAAGTTACAATCCAGAAATTAAAGTGTCAGAAGGATACGAGGTGGAAGTACGACTTGTATAAGGATATCATATCCCTATAAGTGTTCAAGACCTAAGAAGAATGAAGTCCCAGAAGGATAAAAATGAAGAATCTGAGTCATTCACGTGGTTACGACTCGTAAGCTGAAGTCGTAAGATGAATAGAGAATTGAAACCATGGGAAGCTTAGGAACTGACTGGTTACGACAAGGTAGGGTATGACTCGTAAGCTGAGGATATGAGTAACGATCTAGTAGTACCGGTTGAGGAATTAACTTTACCTTTCCCATTTTAATAGAATTTTTATGTTATTTTGAGATAAGACCCTAGGGTTTATCTTTAATAAGGTTATGCATTGCAACATTATTTTTACACACAATTACTTTCTACCACATTATTTCTTGAGATTTAAGTTTTTATTCAATTAAAGCCTTTAGAGTTTATTCATCTTTATCTTATACAATTGATTTTATGTGTTATTTATTGATAATCCTGGTTTCTTGCACAAACATGAGAGGCTAATCTCCTAAACTGGGGTTGTGGGAGCCCTAGTGGATTAGCTATGTAGAGAAAGTGTGAGATTCAATTATTCTAGGGTTTCTGCATGTACCTTAATTCTCCTTAGTATTAATTAGCCTCAAGTAGCTGTAGACAATTGAGATAGCCTGTATTAACATCCATTCAATAACCAAGAAGTCTGTGATTGGATATCAAGGATTAAGATGGGCATACAATTACAAAGTATGACTGACTCCAGAACAAGGGGTAATAAGGCAACACTCAGAGATGATAACCAAGTCAATGGGTGGAATTTATCTCCTAGATAATACCTAACTTATAGGATTTGCATATAGAACAATAGAATAATTAGGTTGAACATGACAAATCTACGTAGTTGAGAAGCCAGGGAGAATACTGTTCTAGCGTTCGTCTAATATTGATTTCAACTAAACAATACTCAAGAGTTGGTTACTACATACTATTGATTCCAAATTCTCCCACTATTTACTTTACTACACTACTCATGGATTACATCAAGGCTAGCAACTATTGATGTTTTCCTATTAGATCGACCCCATCCTTGTTGGGTTATTATAATTTCAATCGACCACTTTATATTTCAAGTGGAGGTGTATTTTGAGCAACATCAAATTTTGGCGCCGTTGTCGAAAAGGAAGGTTTGAATGGTTAATTGAATTGGTGAAGTTTATGGGTTTTAAATTTTTTAGTTTTTAGTTTGGCATATGTTGGTGTATGCCAAGCACTAGGAGTAGAGGCAGTCCCTTGCTCCCTTTTGATCTCGAACCTGAGTCAATACCTCAAACACCAAGAAGGATAGAAGAACAAGTTTATGACGGGGTTCAAAATCCCTAACCTGTGGATCCAAATATGGCACTTCTTCATAGTCCAATAGATCCACAAGAGATTGCTGAGTTTCACACACAACAATTGTTGAATCAAGAATGCATGGAATCCAAATAGGCAAGAGCTACTACAGAGGCTGGAGTAGCTAAGAAACATAGGCTAGCCGGACCTAGACAGATTGTTAATTGTTAAGTACAGAGAGGCAAATCTCCACTGGTATGGGCATACCAATAATTGAACCCATATAAGGATTATGATGATGAAGATTTGTTTTATGTTGATCCTTCCAAATCAGGAGCCATTGTTCCTCCAGTGTTAGCCCCTAATATGAAGTTCGATATCACTAGTCCTATGATCCAACTGTTGAATCTAAAGGGTGTGTTTTCTGGAGCAGCTAAGGATGATGCGAACATGCATCTTACAAATGTTGTAGGGATCTTCACAAACTATAATATTCCAATGGTTAATCATGAGGCATTGAGACTGAGGTTGTTCCCATTTTCATTCACTAGAGAAAAATCTTTATGGCTAGGAGAACTTCCTAGAGGATCTATCAATACCTGGCATGAGTTGAAGGTGTAATATTGGAATAGATTTTTCCCTCCTGCACAAATGCTGCATTTAAAGGATAAAATTTATAATTTTAGACAACTGCCTACAGATTCCATATATCAGTCAAAGTTTTGGTTTAAGAAGAAGTTGAGCATAGTACCATATCATAGAATTAGAGGGTCTCACTTATCTGAGTTCTTCTATAAATCGTTGAATGAAAGTTCAAGAGCTATGTTAGATATAATTTCAGGCGTAGCTTTCACATGTCTTCATTGGGAAGCTGCACGAGAAATGGTTGATGATATTGTGGTTACTAACAGAGGATGATATACTCGAGATTTTGAACATAGTAGTTGTACATATGCTATTGGAGAATCAAAGATGTATGACATATCAAATGACATGGTAGCATAGCTTCGTACAGATATCAGGTTGCTGACAAAATAGTTTGCGGAAATCAATGCTGAGAAAGTAAAAGTAGTTGCTACACAAGGGTCAACATTCAAACCATTTGAGCTTTAATATGAAGAAGTGGCAAAGCTTATTTATTGTAGGTTGGAGGATTTCTGAGCTCAAGTTCAATAAAATTAAAGTCGAAACTATTACAATGATAGGTATAGAGATAGAGAAGGTTATTGGCGGCATAAAGATGATTATACGAAGAAGAGTGATAAATATATTCCACTAGGAAGTCGAGATACAGAGGCCAGAATGGATACACTCCTGGAAAAGTTGGTCAAAGGGAAAAAAAGCCAAGAGGGTTGCTTGAAAGATACCAAAGCTGTTTTGCCAAGATGAAACCAAAACGTTGAGTCTCATGCTACAACAATTAAGCAGTTGGAGCAGTAATTTGGTAATATGTCAGCCGCAGTAAATCAGAGATAACCTGGCACTCTTTCAAGCAATACAATGGTAAATCCCAAAAATAACAATCAATGCCATGCCATTATTACTAGGAGAGGCAAGGTCACTACAGATCCATCTGTAACTACAGATGATGAGCAAAAAAGTGAGGAGGATCTGATTGATGTGGGGAATAACAACCCAAATGAAGAAGAGGAAAAAATGCCAGAACCTGTGCTAAAACCCATTCAAAGAGCATGGCCTCCCTATCAACATTGCCTAAACAACAACAACAACAAGGTAAGTATTAGAAATTTTTATCTATGCTAAAAGAATTAATTGTCAACATACCGCTTGTAGAGTCATTGGAGAAGATGCCAGGATATGCAAAATTCATGAAAGATTTGATAACCAAGAAGAAGTTCATTAGCTATGAGCTAGTAGAAATATTCATCATTATAGTTCAGTGGTTACTAGATCTCTAGTAAAGAAGAAAGATGAAACCGGTGCTTTCAAAATACCATGTTCTATTAGGTCTTTCAACTTCACTCAAGTATCATGTGATTTGGGGGATAACATCAATACTATGCCCTTGGCCGTATTAAAGCAGTTAGGATTGGGAGCTCCCAAGCCAACCACCATGAGACTAGTGATGGCTGACAGAACTGTAGAGAAGCCTATTGGTATTCTTTATGATATTTTGGTAAAAGTGTCTTCTGTTATATTTTTCTACTAATTTTGTTATATTAGAATGTGAAGTGGACTTTCAAGTCCCTATTATTTTAGACCATTTTTGGCTACAGGTAGGACATTGGTTGATTTGGAGAAAGGACATCTGATGTTGACACTCAATGATAAACAAGTGATATTTAATGTATGAAAATCTATAAAGCAGTCTAACAATTTGAGAGAGATGTCGGTGATTGATGTAGATGATGAAGAGGCAGATTCATTCCATGATGTTGATCAAGTAACCCTATGGGATGATGGTTTTGATGCAGTTATTCCTGTTGAAGAAAGATTAGGTGTTGAGTAACTTATAGATGTGATCATGAATTTTGATTCTGAAGGTATTGAAGAGTATGAGAAGCTGGTAGGTGCACTGCAAGTGAGTGGTTATAACTATGAACCAAAGAAGCTTGATCTAGATTTGAAAAATAGAACTACTACACCAGCTCATCCATCTATTGAAGAACCAACGGCATTGGAGTTGAAAGCCCTCCTATTTCACTTGAAATATGCATTTTAGGGGCCAACAATACCCAACCGGTCATTATTGCAACTGATCTGAGATAGTCAGAAGTTGAAGTATTGTTGTCAATGTTACAAAATTTCTAAAGGCCATTGGATGGTCCATTCCAGATATTGTTGGTATTCCACCACGTTTGTGTACTCATAAAATTCATCATGAACCAAATAATGTTCTATTAATTCAACACTAGCGATGACTTAATCTTCCTATGCAGGAGGTAGTTAAGAAAGAAAATATCAAGTGGTTAGATGTTGGTATGGTATTTCCTAATGTAGATAGCTAGTGGGTTAGCTTGGTTAAATATGTTCCAAAAAAAGGCAGAATAACTATCGTGCCTAATAAGAAGAATGAACTAGTACCTTTGAGACCAATCACCGAATGAAGAGTATGCATGGATTATAGAAAGTTGAATGCCTGGACTCAGAAGGACCACTTTTCGATGCTATTCGTTGATCAGATGCTTGATAGGTTAGCGGGCAGAGGATTGTATTGTTTTCTTGATGGATACACCAGTTATAATCAAATTACTATTGCACCAGAATACTAAGAGAATACCACCTTTACATGTCCTTATGGGACATTTTCATTTAAATGAATGCCATTTGGGCTATACAACACCCTACCCACATTTCAGAGATGTATTATGCCTATTTTTTCTGATACGGTGGAAGATATCATTGAAGTCTTTATGGATGATTTTTCAGTGGAGGGGGACTCTTTTGATGAATGTTTATAGAATTTGGCAAAAGCTCTACAGAGGTGTGAAGAATGCAACTTGGTACTTAATTGGGAAAAGTCCCATTTCATGGTTAAATAAAGAATTATTCTTGGGCATAAAATTTCAAATAGAGTCATAATGGTTGATCTAGAAAAAGTGGAGGTGATTGAAAAATTATCTTATCCAATTTCTTTAAAGGGGATTTGGAGTTTTCTAGGACATATAAGTTTTTATAGATGATTTATTAAGGACTTCTCGAAGATTTCTAGTAAACTTTGCAAGCTACTTGAGAAATAGGTAAAGTTTGATTTTGATAAGGCATGTAAGAAGGCTTTTGAAAACTTAAAAGTGAAGTTTGTGTCTTCCCCAATCATTGTATCGTGATTGATCTTTGCCTTTTGAAATTATTTGTGATGCTAGTGGATTAACCTTAGGGGTTGTACTAGGCCAAAGGAAAGAAAAGATCCTTCATCCCATCTACTATGCTAGTAAGGCACTGAACTCTGCTCAAAAGAACAATTTTGTGGTAGAGCAAGAGTTATTGGCAGTTGTTTTTGCCTTTGAAAAGTTTAGATCTTACTTGATTGGGACAAAGGTGTTTGTGCAAACCTATCATGCAGCATTGCAGTACGTAATAGCTAAAAAAAAATACAGAACCAAGGCTTATTCGTTGGTGCTGCTATTGCAAGAATTTGATTTCTAGGTAAAGGATAGAAAAGGTACAGAGAATCAAGTTGTGGATCACTTGTCTAGACTAGAAGAGGAGGCTATGCAGAAGATTACTAAGGGGTTTGGATATTTATTATAGCTTTCCAGGCGAACAAATATTAGCAGCTTCCAATGACTTGATTCCATGGTTGTAGATTATGCAAACTACTTATCAAGTCATCTAGTTCCGAAAGATCTCTCATATCAGAAAAGGAGAAAGTTCATCAAAATTTGAATAGATGGATTCATTCATAGGTACATACCTTAGGTGGAGATGATGAGCATACTAGAGGCTTATCACTCATCACCAGTAGGGGTCACCATAGAGGGTCCCAAATAATTTATTAGATCCTACAATACGGATACTATTGGCCGACTATGTACAATAATTCTCCCAACTATGTTGTTGCCTGTGATCATTGCCAATGACTAGATATTATTGTGAGAAGACATGAGCTATTTATGACCCCTATCTTAGAATTAGAAGTGTTTGACGTTTGGGGCATAGATTTCATGGGCCCTTTTCTAAGTTCGTGTGGGATGAAGTATATTCTAGTAGCTGTTGACTATGTGTCAAAATTTGTGGATACGATTGCACTTCCTAACAATGAAGTAAGGAGTGTAGAAATATTTATGAGAAAGAATATCTTTTCTCGATTTGGTATACCACATACTATTATTAGTGATGAAGGCTCACATTTTTGCCATCATCTATTCAAGAGTCTGCTTGCAAAATATGGACTAAAACATAGAGTGGCAATACATTATCATCCACAGACGAGTGGATGAGTTAAAGTATCCAATAGAGAAATAAAGTCTATATTGGCAAAGATTATGAATGCCAATCAGACTGATTAAGCAAAATGGTTAGATAATGAATTATAGGCTTACCATACAACTTATAAAACACCCATAGGTGCTTTACTTTAATAGCTTGTATATGGCAAAGCTTGCCATTTACCAATTGAACTTGAGCATAAGACATTATGGGCAATGAAGAAGCTCTATTTAGAGTGGACAAATTATTCAAAATCTAGGTTGAATGGTATAAATGAGTTGGACGAATTTTGGCTTTGGGCATATAAAAGTTCAGCACTTAACAAAGAAAAGATGAAGTTGTATCATGACTGGAAGATTGAGAAAAGAGTGTTCAAAAAAGGTGACCAGGTACTACTGTACAATTCAAGATAGCATTTTCTTCCAAGTAATCTAAAGTCTAGATGTCATGGTACATTCACTATTACTAGAGTGTGTCCATAGGGTGCACTAGAACAAATGAAGGATGACACATTTATTAAAGGTTAACGGACACAAAGTTAAGAACTATATGGGAAATACAGAAGAAGTAAAGGAACTAGATGACATTAACCTTGATGAAGTCTGAGTAATCAAGGCAACTGCATCATGCCACGATATTAAATCAAGCACTGCATGGGAGGCAATCCACGAGGCTAGTTGGTGAAATCTAAGGATCCATCTTAGCCATTTCTTGTCGCGATGTTAAATCAAGCGCTGCATGAGAGGCAACCCATATTTTTGTACTTGTTTTAATTATAGGGTAATGTGTTTGTTCATTGTGCAGCACTTAAAGAGTGTAGCCAAGATCTACAAAAGTGAGTAAGGATATCTACAGAATATTCACGAGTCGTAAATATTTGGTACAACTAGTGAGTAGGAGTCGTAAGGACCTGGGAAATGAATCAGAATCAGAAATTAAGTCTAGAATGTTTAAGACTTTTAGTGCGAGTCGTAGTCTTTGGTTACAGATTGTGACCAGGAGTCATACCCACTCCAGAACCCAGGTAACAATCCCAAGCCATACGAGTCAAGGAAATGACCAATAAGCCTGGGTACGAATTGTATCAACAATTCATACCCCAATATTCTAGGTCAATCTGGGTTGACCCAATCTAAACTTAAATAAAAAGGAAAATTTTGACCCGATAAGACACATGAAGCTTATCACTCATACCTACACCTTTTTATTCCAAATTTTAAACTCAAATCCTAAAGATTAACTTGTTTTTAACTGAATCTTACTACTAACAACATCAATTTCTCAATTTGGTGAAATTTTAAACTCGAATTTGAGGATTTTTAGATCCAAAATTGGAATCCTCTACTATATGTATACCAAGAAAGCTCTAAATTCTATTCTGGCTATATTATAGGTTTAAAAGTGTTGTATAAGGTATTGTTAACTTGGGTAAGTAGAATTACTTCAAATGACAATTGTTGGTGCCCAATATTTGATCCTTATGTTGGGGTACGATTGGTATAATCCTATCGTATACTAACCAGTGTTGGTTGGTAGGATGGATTTGGTTACCGAAATGGGTACGACTTAGTAGTACAAGTAATATTGGTGGTAACGGATCGCTTGGTTCATTAACTTAATCTTAGACATGGTTACATATATTGGATCTGATTACGAGTGGCTCACCATGAGCTGTAAACCAGGGTATGAATCGGTCCAGTGACTCATATGGTATACTTTGTTTAATCCTCCTAGTATTTTATTCTACTAGGGATATGGGTCATGGATACAAATCGTATACTATGGTTACGACTTGGTTGGATGATTCGTATAGTGGACAGTGTTTGGTACAAGGGTAGAGGTTCAGGATATGAGTGGTGGATACCGATTGTATTGGGTGGGTACGACTCATGAGAGTCTGTTGTACCTCTGTGATGGGATTTTTGTGCAACATAAGTGAGGGTATTTTGCATATTTCCATACTTTTCCTAATAAGGCCCCATGACTTCTAACCTACTTAGGAGGTTATTTACCCTATTATTTATTCATTAACACTTAGAGAATCTTCCTAAACACTCTATAATTCTCTCAAAAGCTTTTGGAAATAGAAACTAGGCTTTCAACTAGAGGATTAATTTGGGGCTTGACTTGGTGATTTCATTCCATCATCATCATCATTGTTTAAGGCATTTTATCTTCTCTTATTGTTAATTTTACTTAAAGGCATGGTCCATATGAATGTTCTCATGGTTTTAATATTACATAATTTTGCCTTCCAAATATGATTTGGGGGTTTTGATATTAAATAGTTGGTTAAGGTTTCCCAAGGTCTTAATTATTCATTTATATGCATTAATAGTGGTTTTGGATAATCAAATTTCATAGGAATAGTTTAATTCTAATTGGAATTGGTTTTGGTTATATTATGCCCCCAATTTGTTTGACAAAATGCTTATAAATATATGTTCATTGCATTGACTACTTTTACTTGAGCTCTTTCTTGTTTTAAACTTGGTAAGACAATAAGTTATGCTTTACATGGTTTGTTAAGGCTAAAGGTTAATTGGTTATGCTTGTAGGGAACCCTGTTTACTAGCGGTTGTATACCCAGCTATATAGGAACTGGCCATTCTACTCCTCTTACAAAATGATTGACTCAGGGATAATATTTGGACTGAAGTAGTAAGCTTCCATCCTTTTGAAAGGCATCATTTCATGTTATTGATATTCCTAGACATTTTGACTTTATTTTGGAAATTGTTTTTGGCTATGATTGGGGGCATGTCTCAATCGTATTTTATTACTCTTTTGGTTAGAGGCTTTGTGGTACTTCTACGGGTTGGTATGAGTGGGATCAGTATTAGTGTCAACCTTGGCATTGAAATAATTTTAAGAGCTAACATCATTGGATGATATTATTGTTGTTCGATTCTTACGATGAGGGCGCGTCGCAACCCCTACTCAAGTCAAATGACCATCGCGGCGTGACCCCAACATCAAATACAACCATGAGTGCAATTTGAATCCTACACGGCTTGGGACTTGTTGTCTACTATAAATACATCTTTGTACTCAGTATTAATCATTCTCTGATGTATTTGGATATTGAGGGGCAGCTATAACTTTATCTTTTTAGGTTTTTCTTATTTTAATTTAGTTTATTCATGTCATTAGTTGTTAATTACAATCTTGTGATTACGATTATGACTATGTGTGGCTAAACACTCTTTTCCTGGGGTTAAGGCCAAGATCATGACTACTTTTATGTTGAATTAAGTTTGTTAAGTTGCTTATCATTATTGGTTGTTTATTTATTCTTGTTTTAACTATTTTAAGGATTAGCTACCCTTAGAATACATCAATTGTCAACCTTCTAAACTCGGGAGAGGGAATAGAGCGATAGAACATGGGAATAAACAAAGTATGGTTTGTATTCATTAATGAAATAAGGAATTCAAATTAGTGTCTAGGACAGGGATGCACTTAGATGCCTTACTTGATTCATATGTAGGATGATATCTTAAAGAACTTAATTGAACTATTACTTCCCGCTTAACGATGTAGTAGTAAGGTTTAAATTAGGTAAACAGTTAGAGGTTGGGAGACCATAATCACGTGATTAACCCTATGAATCAACAACCATAATAACTGATTTAATGGATGAAGTTTAATAACGTAGGATGATTGTTTGGAAGCCTTAACCCTGGATCTCTACACATTGATTGTCCTAAGTCATACTTTTCTGCATTAGTTTAGTATATTTTTTGTTTGAAACTTTAAAACTTTATTTGTTACTCTTCTCAATTTGTTAAACTAGAATTGGACAGTTGTTTAACAAAAGTCCCTATGGGGTTGATACTTGGCTTCTTGAAGGCCACTTTACTACTTGATAGACCACATACACTTGCGTGTGCACTTGGGCGCTATCATGAAGGTGATTCATGATAGATTGAAAGCTTATCAAATTCTCCAAAAGTCCTATGCGAATGTAAGGCATAGACATTTGGAGTTCAATGTCAGTGATTTTGTGTTCTTAAAGGTATCTCCTATGAAAGGAGATATGTGGTTTGGTAAGAAGGGAAGTTAAGTCCTCAATATATTGGTCCTTACTGGGTTTTGAAGAGGGTTGGCAATATTTTCTATGATTTGGAGTTGCCTCATAGTTTGAGCTCTATTGATTTGATTTTCCATGTCTTTATGTTGAGAAAGTGTGTAGGTGATCATTATTTGGTTATTCCTTTTGAAGGGTTGGGTATTTCAAATTCCTTATCTTATGAGGTAGTCCCGATTGAGATATTCGATCATCAAGTTCGTCAGTTGAGGACAAAGGATGTGGCTTTGGTAAAGGTTCTGTTGAAGAACCATAAGGTTGAAGAAGCTACTTAGGAAGTGGAAGAGGATATGAAGTGCAAGTATCCGTTCCTATTTTTCGCTCCCGGAATTTGTACGAAAGGTATGTGTTCTTCATCATACTTTTGTTTTTAATCATTGTTAAAGAAAGGGTGGATTTTCTTGAATCTTTGTTTTTTAACTTAGTTAAAGGTTAGAGTTGAAATATTGATGCGTTAACTCGTGCTTGTTCTTGCCTTACCGGTCATTCGAGGATGAATCATCCAAGTTTGGTAGAATTAAAACACCTTGGCTTTTGACTCTTAGAAATTTTTTTGGGAAATTTGTGTTTTGGATGTTATATGACTTAGGGTACAAGTTTTATGATAGGATACGGGTTAGGTATCTTTAATTAGTATTTAAATCAATCTGTTCGATGTCACTTTATGTCCAAGGTAAGAATGTACTCCTTAATAGAAGTATGTTATGTTTTGAGTCGTATGTGTCTAAGTTGTATGATACCCCTAAGTAAGTCTAGAGCATTCTTCTTGGGTAAGGGTTATAGGGTACTTCTCTTATGCTAGAATATGAGTTAAACCTTGGCAGTCTCATGTTGGTTAGTATAGGGGTCCAAAGTGAGGTCTAGGGTACAATACAAAGGTACCACTCATACCCTAGGGTACGGTTTATAGGGTATGGCCATACCCTCCTGCGAGTTAGTTTTAAACTTTTAAGATGAGGGTATTCTAGCATTTCCCAGCCCAAAACCATTAAGTCCACATATCTTCAAATGTTTTATGGACTCATATAACACACAATTGGAAGATTAAACACTCCAAAAACACTCTCTTAAAGATTGGGGCTAAGTTTCTTCAAAGGTGGTCATCTTTAGGCATAAGAGTCAAATTTCTTCCGCGAATCTTATGAAATAAGGCATGTGACTATTCCCTCATTGTTAGCTCTCAAATATCATGTGTTTTAAAGTGTGATTATAATTTATGGTGGTTTTGAAAATCAAAATTAAAGGCTTTGTATTATATGGTTGAGTATTGTTTTCTCCTGGTTTAACTTATGATTATGCATGCTTTAGATGATTATTTTCACATATGGGTTCTTGGTAATTGTGGTTTAACATTTGGGCAATGGTTGTCCCTAAATTTTATGGTTTTTACTTTAATTTCGGTCTTTATAATAACATGCCTTCAAAGTGTTAGTAAAAATGTCTAAGAGACTGAAATAGTCACATGACAATGGTGTTTTGAACTATGGCATTGGCCTCATGAATATGAATGGTTGACAGATGGTTTTTTGAAGGCCTTGTTTGCCATGTAATGATCTTAATAGAAACCTTAGTTGTTTAAGTTGTTAAATGGGTTTGAGTCCTATAAATAATAACTTTATTTATGTATTTGTTAAACAATGGGTTTGAGTCCCTACACTTTGAATTGAACAAGTGTCTTTGTTAGATGATGGGTTTAAGTCCCAAAGTCAATTGAATGAATAGCTGATTGATAATGGTAATGGCATGTGGTGTACTTGCAAGTAGTGTTGTTATGATGATACCAACGAAATGCCTTTGGTAATTAATTGGATTAATGGTTGTGCATGTGGAATGCTAGTTTTAAATTGGGTTTAATAGCGGGATGTGTAGTCGTGCCGTGAGAGTAGAGTCCAAAGGACTAACACTAGAAACCGCACTAGTCGGTGCGGGTGTTTTATGACTCGGTGGTTTAAGTTCCCTAAATAAATATATGAATGGGAGGTTCGAGTCCCCCATAATACATGTAATGGTGCTTAAGTCACCTTGATTATGCTAGGAGGTTTGAGTCCCCCATAAAGGTATATACATATATAGATATTCTCTGGTTCGTGTGTCTACACGTACTAGGGCCCTTCCAGCTAGGGGAGATATGGTCCCATATAGCCCTTAGGTGCCTTGTTCTGTGACAATCATGCGACTCAACCCATGTTAAGGTTTTCAAAGTCATTCTAATCGTGTTCCCTATCCTATCATGGTATATATGTATATGTATGTAATGCATTGGTTACATGTATTGGTTGATTGGTTTTAAAATATTAGCACTACTTTATTCATATCCTTGAGTTATATGATAGATCTCCAACCGCTAACCATCTTCGACGTTGTAGCCCCTCGCGATGTAGGTGTTGGTCATACTACACCTCCTACTTAGTGATTGGACTCGGGATTAGCTTCTATTGACTTGAAGTGGTAAGCATACATACTTCGTAAGGCTTTATTTCTTGTTTTGTTTTCGTATGTTTTTATTTGGTTTTGTCTTAGACACTGTTTATCACTACGGTCGAGGATATGTCCCGTTCGGATATTATTTTAGTTTTGGATAGAAATTTTATGGAACTACTGTGGGATAGTATGGGCAGTGTAAGTATTGATGTCATCCTTTGAATTGTTATTGGTATTTGATACGCCCAAATTATAACTCTCATTAGAAAGTGTAAGCGGTAGCTGTCAAATATAGAACCCAACTGGGTTGGGTGTCGAATCCCACAGGGAATACTCTGGTCACTAAGTATTGTGATTATTAGTAGACTGTTGACCGAAGGTTCCAAGATAAGGGGGTTTTGGTTTAAGTGCACAAAAATACTATTAGTGTAACGAATGAGACGATATATGTAATAATATTTAATCACAGAGAATGACAAGTTAGGGTTATGTCCACCTTGTATTTTCTACTTCTCTATTAATTATAAGTAATGCGGAGTTTATACATGCATGCACTTATAGAGAGTCGTATTCTAATTCTAAATCCAAGTGTTTTTCAACCATCGTGGATTTATTCACCTTAGCTCTCTCGAACCTAAAGTGTACAACAAATTATACGAACTCTCCAAGAAGTTAATCCTGCTAGGGCATTAACGTGTAAATAGAGGTTGGAAACCCTATTTTCTTGTCACACTCTCTTTTCCAAACAATAACTTTTCTGTCGAACAAGTTAATGCTATAATGGCGCATTCCCTATGTTTGCAACCATGAGAATTCAATCAAAATGAAGAGAGTAATGATATAAGTGGCATGACACATCATAAATTCACAAACTCATAGCAATAGAGAGTGTATTACAAGGTTTCCATAACCCTAACAGATAAGTTTAGCTACTCATGAATACAACGGAAATCAAAATAGACATAATCATCATACCAAAACTTAGAACAATCTTGGCGATGGAGATGATTAGCGACAATAAGAGAAGAACGTGTTTCTCTCTCTCCGTTGCTCAAGCTAAGCCGTTTTCTGCCTTTAAAATATTACAGAATCTCAATAATGAATAATAAAAATTCAGCAATAATGCTTTTAATAACATCCTAGTCTAATAAGTTGCTACTGCATCCTTAAGTATTTAAAAATACTGAGTTTGCCCAGGAAAAAGTTTCCATGCATCACATTCAGTCCAAAAGCTGCCTTCCCTCTTATGTGAAGTTTTCCTTTGCTGCCCACGGGTCCACAAAGTGCTGAAATCTTCCTCATTAGTACCTGAAAAGCATGCTAATCACATAGGTCAGCTCACTTAACTAAAAATGGACTAAAAGTGCAAGAAGTATGTATTTTATCCTCAAAACTTAGCTAAAACATGGGTAAATTATGGTACTTAGACGTATAAATACGCCCAACATCACCACCCCACACTTAAAGCTTTGTTTGTCCTTGAACAAAATAACACATCCATGAGAATACCTAATTAGAATCCACAAGAGCAACACAAAATGTTCAACAAGACATGCACAACAATTATTAACAAAGAGTAGATTTCTTGATCATTACTCAAAACAACTCATCCTCCAACATAGACTCATTAAGTTAGTTAATTTGTATACACAAGTTAAGCAAAAAAATCACATAAAACTACCAAATAATCTTCAACCATGTGCGCTCACACAAAATGTTACCCATAATCACTCATAGTTTTGCATTCTTCTGAAACATGGGTATAAGCCTTTGCTTTCTCTCACTCTCACAAAGAATTCTTAGATTACAACTGATGACCATATGCTTGCCCTTAGTGTAATGCTCTACTAATATCAGAATGCTAAGGTTAAGATCAAATAGGTCTTTACGGGTTGTAATGTAGGCTAAGGGACAGGTAGGACTATTTTGGCCAGAAATGGTGACTATGTTCCCTAAGCGCTTTAATACACTACATTATGCCATTTACACTAACTTTTAACAACCACTCTTCCTTTCTTTCATCTACCAACCCCTTTTCACCCATTTTTTTTATTCAATCAGAACACAATGATGGGAATATACAACTCTTTTTTTTTCTCTTTTTTTTTTTCATTTTTTTTACTAAGCATTCCTATGATAGCCACCCTTGATCACAAAATTTTCATGTACCAATAACTAAATTTTGGGGCATCACTTTCACCATTTTCCTCTTATTTTGACACACTCTTTACTCAACTTGATTCTACAATTTAAAGCGCTTAGGAGTTTTTTGGATCAAATTATGGTCTTTTAAAAAAAAAAGATTAGCTACATATGAGGTTGCCAAAGAAAATAGCTAAAGGCTCAAAGGGTGTTCACTAGGACAATGTACAAAGGTAGGTAAAAAGAAGATAAACAAAATCAGGGCTGCCAAAGAAATGCCTAAATCATCTTCTAAACTCACAATCTTTATTTCGCTTCACACACACACTATGCAAGTTGTAGCATCAGTCGCAACAAAGAATATACAATAACGTTACACACACATGACACATGGTCAACTTAATTGGGAGCATTATAGATTCTTGGCCCAACAGATGAAAGAATTAAACCACAAACAATTATCACACAGTGAGTCACAACTTAGAGCTTAAATGTTTCAATAGTAATGATTCAGCACAAACTCTTGTTATAATGCTATGCCGTCTATCAGAATAATTTCATGCAAAATTTGACTAATTACAACTAACTAAATACGACTAAATCAAAACAACTAAGAATAAATGTAGGCAAGCAGTACACAATACAGCAGACATATACCCGCACCCCACACTTAGATGGAACACACTGCCCTCAGTGTAAATAAATAAGCAAAACCTGGTTAGTCAGACTTCTCCTCTATATCCGGGGTTATACCCCTTATGTAAGAATCATCATCAGAGTCATCATCATCAGAGTTGTCTTCCATATCAGAGTCTAGCAGTACGTGATCATCGTCTGTCGGCACATCATCATCTAGAGGTTCCTCAAAATTTACCCCCACTCCACACATGGATCGAATATGCTCATTAAGCGGGTAGTCATAGTCCAACTGCCAAAGCTCTGCATCAGTTGGCACACGACCCCCATTCATCATGGTAAACCTAGTCATGCCATACAGATGGCGAAAAAAACTTTTATCTCGAGCATGTCTCTCAGCAGTGGTAAGGTTGATGCCTTGACCAGTTTCTGGCTCTTTGATTTTTGTGAGGTCTACCTTCTTCAGGTTATGTGGCAACTTATGGTCTGCTGGCTCCTCCTCAATGTGCTCTTTCCTTAAGATTCCAGTCAACAAATTGCCGAAACTGAAATGGGACCTTTTGTGAAGCCTTGCTTTTCACATTGACGTTCGTATAACCGCACCAATGTTGATGGGAAAATTCATCATTAGAGCATATACCAAGCAGACTCGATCACGTGTGATCTTAGTGTATTGTGTCCCAGGAATCAAGCAGGAATTGACTATTCTTAACCATATGCGAGCTTCTCTGTTCAAAGAAGCATATGGGTAAGTATTGTAACGACCATTATCTTTCTGACGAGTCCATCGGGTCATGGACCTTGATCCACACAACGTATGTCTGATGGCTCTAGAGGAAGGTCTGTGGTAAAGCTCCTTGAGTGGTGATTGATCCACACTTGGAGTACCCAGGAAAGAGTTGAAGAAATCAGCGTTCAATTGCAAGACTTGGCCCTGAATCTTTACTTCATTTCCCATAGCCCTCGGGGACCAGTTGGCATAAAACTCTCGAGTCAAATCAAGATTTCATTCCCCCATATCTCAAAAGATGAAGTCAAGATTTAGTGCCATGATTTTAGCCAAAATGCGAGGGTCTCTCTTTGCTAAACTTTCCTTCTGCATCAAATCCACATGAACATATTTCTTCACTTTATTGTTCTTATACCATTCCTTTCCTTCCTCCTCCAGAACCCACTTGATCCTAAAAGTACGTTAAGGCACTTGAAGAGAGGAGGAATCACCCTGGTCTTTTCTTGACCTTTTCTGACCTTTTTGTGAGGTTGATGCTTTCTCCTTTCCCTGTCGTCCTTTTGGAGCCATGTTACCTGAGATCACAATAGAGTCATGTTAGTTTCATTTCGGAAGATTCACTATAATTGAAAAAGAAAATAGTGATGGCACCACCCCACACTTAATTTGTTTGTACAAACTAATTGAGTGAGTGATGTCGATTACTCAGACTTCATCGACATACATTTAGGTGGTATGTTCCAACAACATTAATAGCGCAGTCACACTTTCAACCCTTCACTTTACATAACAATTTCTCAGTTTGATATAGAGAAGCAGCACACAATGGTCATGTAATCTTGACTATCATTTTCAACTTTATTTCATTGGAGCAATGCAATCTTTGAACAAGACTACCACATAGAAATCTTATCATGCTATAGCATAAAAACAATCACACCTTCTTATGCTTGTGGTCAATCGTGATCATTACGTCGATGAATGAGTCATTCAAACATTCAAGCTTACAACTCTCAAGATTATGCATTAACTTCAAAATTTCAACTCCATTAAAAAAAATTATGACAGTGAATACCAAGCACTACATGCCGGAGTAAACTCAAGAATACCCACAAGAGTCCTTTCACTCAATGAGATGCATCATAACAAACCAACCATATCCTTATCACCAAGCACCACTTCAAAATCTAATTAACCATTATAAGCATAGCACTGCAACAACTACGGAATATAAAAGAACAACTTACGTGGTGATGGATCGGGAAGGTGAGTCCATAAGATTAGATGAGAAAAGAGGAAAACTTGGAGAGGATAAGGGAGCTTGGGCGGCGCCTAGGTTCAACAAATAATTGAGTGGTGTTCAAAGGTAGAGGGTATATTTAAAGGATGAGACATGGGTCGGTTTGATCCATTTACAAACGGATTAGTAGGCAAAAAGCATAATTAGGCGGCGCCTATAGCATTGCCTAAGCATAACTAGGCGTTGCCTTTATCATTGCCTATGTTGGCATAGGCGACACTTTGCCCATCGCCTATGTGAGGCAGTGAGCATAGGCAATGGCATAGGTGGTGCCTAGCCTATTGCCTATGTTGGCATAGGCGGCGCCTTGCCCATTGCCTATGTTGGCATAGGCAGAACCTTTCCCATCGCCTATGTGAGGCAGTGAGCATAGGCAATGGCATAGGCGGCGCCTTTCCCATTGCCTATGTTGGCATAGGCAGCGCCTAGCCTATTGCCTATGTTGTCATAGGCGACACCTAGCCTATAGCATTTGCTCCATCATTCCTAGACTTACCACCATTGGCATGGCCCACTTTCAAATCAAAATGTTTTACTAATCTCCTCCTTTGTACTTCTTGCACCTACACTTAATCAAAAACAACAAAAATAATTAGAAGGATGGGTTGCCTCCCACCAAGCGCCTTAGTTTTGGTCGTGGATCGACTCTTCTTTTTGGATTTTCTTATTTAACAAAAACAAACTCCTAGTAAAACAAAAATGATTAAAAATGATGGGTTGCCTCCCATGTAGTGCTTGATTTATTGTCGCAGCACGACATAGTTATCTCGATTACTCAGACTTCATCGAGATATATGGTGGCTATACATTTTATCGAGTCAGTTGGACCGATATATAGCTTCACTCGTTGGCCATTCACCTTAAAGACACCACCATCATTGTTTTCTAACTCCACTACTCCAGATGAGTAAACTTGGCAGATTTTGAATGGACCAGACCATTTATATTTCAACTTACCTAGAAACAGCTTCAGTCTGGAGTTGAAAAGAAGTACCAAATCGCCCTTCTGAAAGTTTCGTTGGTTCATCCCCTGATCATGGTACTTTTTCATCCTTTCCTTATAGAGATCTGCTCTTTCGTACGCATGTAGACAGAATTCATCCATCTCATTCAGCTGTCCCAATCTCATATTAATAGCATCATCCCAGTTCAGGTTAAGCTGCTTCAGTGCCCACAGTGCTTTATGTTCTAGCTCAATTGGCAAGTGAAAAGCCTTCCCATAAACTAGTTGGTATGGTGACATGCCAATTTGTGTCTTAAACGCGGTCCTGTATGCCCATAAGGCATCGTCCAGCTTTCTGGACCAATCTTTCCTACTGGCATTCACAGTCTTAGCAAGGATCAGCTTGATCTCCCGATTAGAAACCTCTACCTGCCCACTAGTTTATGGGTGGTACGGTGTAGCTACCCTATGTTGCTTAACCCCATATTTTACCAATACGGCTCTGAACAGCTTGTTGCAAAAATGTGATCCTCCATCGCTTATGATGGTACGAGGTACCCCAAAACGAGAGAAGATATTTCTCTTTAATAACACTACAACACTCTTACCTTCATTATCAGCTAGCGCGACTGCTTCGACCCATTTGGATACATAGTCCACAACAACTAGGATATATTTCATCCCAAATAAACTAACAAATGGGCCCATGAAATCAATACCCCAGACATCGAATAACTCTACTTCAAGCATTTTAGACATGGGCATCTCATGGTGCTTTGAGATAGATCCTTGCCTCTGATCATATCTTCTTACAAAATCGTAGGCATCCTTGAATAATGAAGGCCAATAATAGCCACTTTGCAGTACTTTCCTGGCCGTCCGATCACCTGCATGGTGACCCCCAACTTGGGAAGCATGACTTGCTTCCAGTATGCTAGGCACCTCCACATCTGGGATGCATCGCCTAATAATACCATTGGCACATCGTCGAAAAAGATAAGGCTAATCCCAGAAGTAATGTTTCACATCATGCATAAATTTTTTCTTTTGATGAAAGGAGAGATGCCCAAGAATCACTTTGCTCACCACGTAGTTGGCAAAATCTGCATACCACGGTAAGTTTTCCACCATAGTTGCTAGAATCTCTTCATCGGGGAATGCATCATTAATATCAAGGTCGGTTTGCACTATGTTCTCACTCTCAATTCTAGATAGATGATCAGCCACTTGGTTTTCGCAACCTTTTCTATCCTTTACCTCGAAATCGAATTCTTGAAGTAGTAACACCCACCTAATTAGCCTTGGCTTAGCATCATTCTTTGCCATTAGATATCTTAGAGCCGCATGATCTGTATGAACCACTACTTTGGTTCCCAACAAGTAAGCACGGAACTTTTCGAAAGCATAAACAACTGCTAGAAGCTCTTGTTCAGTGATGGTATAGTTCTTCTGTGCTCCATTCAAGGCCTTCCTCGCATAGTAGATTGGATGAAATAGCCTTTCTTTTTTCTGACCAAGTACAGCACCCAAGGCTACCCCGCTTGCATCACACATAACTTCAAAAGATAGAGACCAATCGGGTGCTACAATAATAGGAGCTTCAACTAGCTTTCCTTTGAGGCATTCAAATGCCTTCAAGCAATCTTCACCAAAGTAAAACTTTACCTCCTTCTCCAAAAGTTTGAATAATAGGCTAGAAATCTTGGAGAAGTCTTTAATAAACCTCCGATAAAAACCCGCATGACCGAGAAAACTACGAACCCCCTTTACAGAAATTGGAGGTGGTAGTCTCTCGATAACTTCAATCTTGGCTCGATCAACCTCAATTCCCTTTTCAGAGACTTTATGCCCAAGAATAATGCCTTCCTTAACCATAAAATGGCACTTCTCCCAATTTAGCACCAGATTGAATTCCACACATCGCGGCAAAGCCATACTCAGATTTGCCAAGCATGACTCAAATGACTCACCTATAACCGAAAAGTCATCCATAAACACCTCCAAGGTGTCTTCAACCATATCAGAGAAAATGGACATCGTACATCGCTGAAAGGTGGCAGGTGCATTACATAGCCCAAATGACATTCGTTTGAATGCAAAAGTACCATATGGGCATGTAAAAGTGGTCTTCTCCTGATATTCAGGAGCAATACAAATCTGGTTATATCCGGAATAACCATCTAAGAAACGAAACCATCCCTTCCCTGCTAATCGATCAAGCATTTGATCCATGAATGGCATTGGGAAGTGGTCCTTTAATGTCCATGAATTCAGCTTTCGGTAATCCATGCACACTCTCCACCCTATGACAGGTCTGAGTGGAATTAGCTCATTTTTTTCGTTTGCTACTACTGTCATGCCCCCTTTCTTGGGCACACATTGTACCGGACACCCATTAACTATCTTAGATTGGATACACCACCCCTGCATCTAACCACTTTATAATTTCTTTCTTCACCACCTCTTGCATAGGTGGATTCAGACGACGCTGATGCTCAATAGTGGGCACGCAATCTTCCTCGAGCTAAATTTTGTGCATACATATCCCAGGAGGGATACCAATTATATCAGCAATAGTCCAACCAATGGCTCTCTTGTACCTCTTTAGAATAGAGATGAGAGCCTCTACTTGTTGCTCACCTAAATCAGCAGCAACAATAACCGACAGTGTATTTCCACTTCCCAAGAATGCATACTTTAGATGAATGGGTAGCTCTTTCAATTCTAGCACCGGTGGCTTGTCAATCGATGGCTTCGCTGGTGGTGAAGGTCGATTCTTAAGGTCAAGGTTCAGCTTCTTAGGGGCATATGAATACGACCCCATTCCTGTCAGAGCACATATAGTTTCTTCGTACTCGTTAATATCCTCACGCTCAAAGTTCAAAAGCACAGCAGCCAATGGCTCAACAGTAAGCTGCTTCTCTGAAGATAACTCCTTCTCATCCTCATAATAAACATCAGCTATAGAGAACATGTTCATATCTTTGGGCTGCTTCATTGATTTGCATACATCAAAACATACCACTTCGTCATTCATCCAAAATAAAAGCTCATTTTCTCGTAAATCAATAAGTACACTTCCTGTTGCGAGGAAAGGACGACCCAAGATTATGGGAACATCAAAATCCACCTCGCAATCCAAAATAACAAAGTCTGCAGGAAAAATGAAGGTAGAAACCTTTACTAGTACATCATATAAGATACCAACAGGTCGTTTTACCGACCTATCTGTCATTACGAGCCGCATGTTGGTTGGTGTAGGATCGCCCAACCCCAACTGTCTATAAATGGCTAGTGGCATCAAATTAATGCTAGAGCCCAAATTGCACAACACCTTAGCAAAATCTAAAGATCCAACCGTGCAAGGAATAGTGAAAGCACCCGGATCTACCTTCTTCTATACTAAAGACCTCGTGGCAATTGCACTGTAATGATGAAAATTATCTGCCAATTCATAGCTTGCTGCCCTTTTCTTTGTCAAAAGGTCCTTCATGAATTTGGCGTACCCTGGCATCTGCTCTAGTACCTCTACCAAAGGCACATTAATAGTCAGCTGCTTCAACATGGTCATGAATTTACTAAACCTGGTGTCATCAACCTTCTTCTTCAGTCTCTGAGGAAAAGGTGGTGGTGGATTTGGAAGAGTTTTCTCCACCACTTCCTTTTTATTTTGCTTCCCATTATCAATCTTTTCAGACTGCTGACATCTAGGTGTAGTATCATGAACGTTCTCATTCTGATTTGCAGTTTCTACAGAATTATCACAATCTATTTCAATAACATTCTCTTCTATATTTTAAACCACCGGCTTGCCTTTGGATGGATTTTCCAACACCTTACCACTCGTGGTAGTAATAGCCAAATGTAATCCATCATTCCTTGGATTTTGCACAGTGTCATTAGGTAAAGTACCAGCTTTTATTTGATTGAATGTCACTGATAGTTGACTTATTTGTTGTTGCAGCTATTTTATTACAGTGGAATGCGAGTCAACCAATTGATTTATTGAGGACAAATCATTTTTTACCTCAATTACTCCCGTGTTGGTTTCCTCCACTCCTTTCAACAGCTTAGCCATCATGTCCTCCATGGACATCTTCCCAGAGCCAGATGCAGTAGCTTCACGATTTCCAGGAGGAACATACAAACCACTCCTGCCAGTCTTATTCTTCCAACTCCCTTGGTCTCGATCCTTGTATCCGGATTTTTCATAATAGTTCCGACCTTGGTTTCCTTGGGCATTGCCTCGAAAACCCCCCTGATTATTCAAATAATTTGCTTTCTCCTCAGAATCGGAGTCATCTCTTCCCTGTGATACAACAGCCTTGACCTTTTCTGTCTTCCCTAATAATAAATGCTTGGTAAGAAGGTCCATCTGTGTTTTCATGTGAGCCATATCCTGGTCATGTTCCTCTTTTCTTTGCCTTTGTTCTGCTGTCATGCCAGTAGATACAGTAGAGCTTGCTACCTCAGAATCCCTGGTATACCAAGCTCTACTCTGCTTTGTCATACGATCAAGCATATCACATGCCTCAATAAAAGTAAGGTCCATGAATGAACCACCCATAGCATTATCAACCACTAGCTTAGTCACCGAGTTCAAAGCCCTATATAATATTTCCATTAAGTGGACATTGGTCATCTGATGATTTGGGCACTGCATAAGCTTCTTCTTGAACCTCTCCAATGTCTCGTGGAGAGCTTCGGTTGGAAGCTATCTAAAATTGCTTATCTCATCTCTTAATTGTGCTTTCTTGGATGGCGGAAAGAACCTTTCTAGGAAAGCTTCTTTCAGTTGCCTCCAATTAGTGATAGAGTCAGAAGTTAGCCCGTTTAACCATAGAGTTGCCTCTCCAGATAGAGACAATGGAAATAAGCGCAGCCAGATCGCATTCTGTCCAACCCCTGGGTTGTTAAACGATTTGCATGTTGATATAAAGTTAATCAGATGCATATTTGGATCATCGCCTGCAAGTCCACCAAATAACCCTTTGAGTTGCAATAGCTGAATCATGGTGCTAGTGATATTAAACTTGGCTTCGGGTGCCAAGGGCGGAGGAATAATAGCCCCTGTGGCACCAGCCCTATCCAAATCGTCATCATCATCATCAAAAGGGACCCGCACAGCTCGGCGTTTAGGTCTCATTCTATCTTGATGATCTCTATTGACATTCCTGATCATAGGTGCAGCCACATCATCTGCACGCCTTGGATTTAATAACTCATCATCACCCAGGTCCTCATCATCAAGATTTGTTGCCCGACCTGGGTTATCAGCATACTGTTGATTTACTTGTGCAGCTGCCAATGCAGCTAATCTAGCCTGCTCCTATTGAGCAACCCTTCTTTCAATGTCTCGTTGTGCATCTATTCCGCCAATAAGATGTGGTTCAGGATTTAGAGGTAATAATGGCTGACCAGAACTTCATATATTTGGCATGCACTCTACAAAACCTGAACAAAACAAAAACAACAAACAAAAAGTAAAATTTGAGAATCTTTGACCAAAGGGTCTATTAACTATCAAAAACTTAGTTGACAACCGTATTCCCTGGCAACGGCGCCAAAATTTGATACGCCCAAATTACAACTCTCGTTAGAAAGTATAAGCGGTTGCTGTCAAATCTAGAACCCAACTGGGTTGGGTGTCGAATCCCACAGGAAATACTCTGGTCACTAAGTATTGTGATTATTAGTAGACTGTTGATCGAAGGTTCCAAGATAAGGGGGTTTTGGTTTAAGTGCACAAAAATACTATTAGTGTAACGAATGAGACGATATATGTAATAATATTTAATCATAGAGAATGACAAGTTAGGGTTATGTCCACCTTGTAGTTTCTACTTCTCTATTAATTATAAGTAATGCGGAGTTTATACATTCAAGCACTTATAAAGATTCGTATTCTAATTCTAAATCCAAGTGTTTTTCAACCATCAAGGATTTATTCACCTTAGCTCTCTCGAACCTAAAGTGTACAACAAATTATACGAACTCTCCAAGAAGTTAATCCTGCTAGGGAATTGACGCGTAAATAGAGGTTGGAAACCCTATTTTCTTGTCACACTCTCTTTTCCAAACAATAAATTTTCTGTCGAACAAGTTAATGCTATAATGGCGCATTCCCTATGTTTGCAACCATGAGAATTCAATCAAAATGAAGAGAGTAATGATATAAGTGGCATGACACATCATAAATTCACAAACTCATAGCAATAGAGAGTGTATTACAAGGTTTCCATAACCCTAACAGATAAGTTTAGCTACTCATGAATAAAACGGAAATCAAAATAGACATAATCATCATACCAAAACTTAGAACAATCTTGGCGATGGAGATGATTATCGACAATAAGAGAAGAACGTGTTTCTCTCTCTCTGTTGCTCAAGCTAAGCCGTTTTCTGCCTTCAAATTATTACAGAATCTCAATAATGAATAATAAAAATTCAGCAATAATGCTTTTAATAACATCCTAGTCTAATAAGTTGCTACTGCATCCTTAAGTATTTAAAAATACTGAGTTTGCCCAGGAAAAAGTTTCCATGCATCACATTCAGTCCAAAAGCTGCCTTCCCTCTTATGTGAAGTTTTCCTTTGCTGCCCACGGGTCCACAAAGTGCTGAAATCTTCCTCATTAGTACCTGAAAAGCATGCTAATCACATAGGTCAGCTCACTTAACTAAAAATGGACTAAAAGTGCAAGAAGTATGTATTTTATCCTCAAAACTTAGCTAAAACATGGGTAAATTATGGTACTTAGACGTATAAATACTCCCAACATCAGTATTATGGCTGAGACCATTTGACTGTATTTATGACTATTCCATCCTATTGTGTTATGGAAATGGACTTGGTTATTACTTTGGATTGGTTATGGTTGTTGGTTTGGCATTGTATGGTTAGACTTGTTCGGGTTGGTCATGGTCATGAACCTATCCCAAAGTCTTTGGGTTTCAAATATTCTATCTGGTTACATATTTTGAATTAATCCGACTCAGGGTATGTACTTAGTTGGTCGGTTTTGGAAATGGGGTGGTCTCATGTCCTTGTTGGGCCTCAGATGCCCATTACGATAGGGCCCCAATTTGGGTCGTGTCAGATACTGGGCCATATGAAACCTTTGTCTAGGTCATCATTAGACTACCCTTTTAGTTCCTAATTCTCGGCTAGAGCCATTCTGTAAACTTGAAATATGTTAGGTTTATCAAAGGAAATCTATTGCAAAGTCAATTTCCCACTTGGGGAGAAAGTCCAGGCAGATCCTTGAGAAACCTGTTCTAGAAATTCATTAACTGTTGTTACTTGCTGAAGAGTTGGGGTCTCAGACTTTGAGTCCTTAACCAGAAAAAAGATAATAGGTGTACCTCTTGGGAATTATCTTTCTAGCCTTAAGGGTAATAGACAAATCAACTAATAGGTACTAAGGTACTACTCATTACTCTATCACTGGCTCATTTGGAAACTTAATATGGATTATTCTATTTCTACAATCAATTGCGGCACAGCAAAAGTATAGCCAATCTATGCTAAAAATAACATTAAAATCTGTTTTGTCTAACTCCACAAGATCAACCAAGGTGACTTTTTGATAAACTATTACTAGGAAATTTCTATATGCCCATCTAGTTATGAATGAATTACCGACTCGAATAGAGACTAAGAAAGGTTTTGAGAGAATTTTGGGACTAACACTGAAGTCTACAATTATATTAAGAGTTATAAAAAAAGGTGTAGCTTCAATATCTAATAATTTATAGAAAAAAATATAAAAAGCCCGCAATATACGAGTGACCACATTAGGAGCACCCTCCTGGTCTTATCAAGTGTGAAGAGCATAAAACCTATTCAGAAATTATCCTACCGATGTACTAGATGAGGCACCCTGTTGAGTCAAGCAACCAACTGGAGAAGTTGAAGAGTTAGTCTTATTTTGCTGGAGAGCATCCCTGCCCCTCTATGAATCCATTGGACACTTTCTCAATGTATCACCTATCTTAGCACACCCAACAATATTACCTTGGCTATCCATAAAGTCACTTTGGTGGTTCTTTCCACACTTCTTGCACAAAGGGTGAGTACGACCACTAGTAACAATGCCTTGGGACTTAAAGACCAGTGTCCTTTCTCAATTGTCCTACCTAAACATGGGCCCTAGTGTTGGATCCTAGCGCACACACAAGTGTATGTGGTCATCACAGTAGTAAAGTGACCTTTAAAAGCCAAGTATGAATTCCACAAAGAATTGTGCTCAACAACAATCTAATTCTAGTGTAACTACCAACATTAAACAAGTTAAAAGGTAACCAAAAATGTTTGAGCATTAAAAACTAAGTAACCATAAATAGTTCGAGAATTTTATGTGTTGGACAATAATACCTAGAAACCCAAGGTTAAGACACTAAAAACAATTGTACTTAGCAATATAATCTCATTAATTTAGTTAATTACCTTGGTTGTTGGTTCACGAGGTCAATAATATGACTATGGTCCTTTGATCCACTAATCGTCAATCTAACTTAGCCCCACATCATTGAGCGGGAATGTGTGTGCTGAGTCAAAAACATTTATAGTTCATACCATATATGAAACAAATAGGGTGAATTAGGTATATTCCTATCCTAATTGCAAATCTTAACTTCAATCCCTTGAATGATTAAGATCATACTCCATACATCCCATGTTATAATCTATCGTTCCTACTTTTGGGCTTATAATAGAAATATATATTTAACGCTACCCGACTGGCAGCCCTGGCGTAATGGGCATCCCAAGTTTGACCGGGAGCAGAGACCACCCCCGTTACCCAATCCAAACTCCAGCCGCCTGCCCTGAGTTGGATAAATTTCATGCATGTAGAAAGATAGTGCAATAGCTCACATGAAGATTTTGGGATAGGATCACAACCGTGACCGACCCAATCAAGTCGAACCATCCCATACTAATAATCCAACCATACCAAACCATACCAAAGGCCAAAAACCAGGATATAACCAAATAAGTTCCAAAACATAATATAATTAATCCCTAGATGAAATAGGATGGAACTACCAACAATATCATCCAGTGATGTTAGCCTTCAGCTTATTCCAATGCCAACGCCGGCACCAATACTGATCTAGCCGATTCCAACCCATAGAAATACCACAAAGCCTCTAACCAAAAGAGTTATAAAATTTGATTGAGACATGCCCCCAACCATTGACAAAACCAATATCAAAATAAAATCAAAGTGTGTACAAATATCCATAACAAGAAATAGAGCCTTCCAAAAGGATAAAAGCTGACCACTTCAATCTAAATACTATCCTCGAGTTAATCACTAGGTAGGGGGAGTAGAATGGTTAGTTCCTACATAGCATGGGTATACAACCGCCAGTAGACAGGTTAGCGGGTAAATGCTAGCATGATATCCGGATAAGGATAAATTATGCCATTTATAAAACCAAATAAAACCATCCATATGCACAAGACCATATGAATATATATGTGTATATATATACATATATATGTATAACCATGTAGGGAAAACAGACTGAGTTTAGCATGCCTTTAAAACCATTACCTGGGTTGTGTAGCTTTGCCTTCCTAAACCATCCACGGGCTATATGAGTTCAGCTCCCCCTTCTGAAAGGGTCTCAGGGAAGAAAACCTAGGATGACTAGTACATCCCCCAAAATATAGTGTGACATCATGCACGCGGTCACTAAGACTAACCTCACATCGGCAAATATGAGTTTCCAGTTTTGGTCCACCCAGGACCTCCACCTTAATCCCGCCATTATTACCCAATTAAAACCAATTTCAAAATAACCAAACCATTATCCATTTATTAACTAAGGCCATTAATATTGGTATAGTCATACCAATCCTTACTTACAAGTATTATTAATAGCCAACCATATATAGGTTTA
The DNA here is from genome assembly GCA_030864225.1 of Capsicum baccatum var. pendulum. Taxonomy (NCBI): domain Eukaryota; kingdom Viridiplantae; phylum Streptophyta; class Magnoliopsida; order Solanales; family Solanaceae; genus Capsicum; species Capsicum baccatum. The sequence goes on from CM061550.1 coordinate 137,938,513, forward strand.
AGGGGACTTCCAAGTGCCTTTCCATTTACCATATTAAACCACTTGGGGAATTCGATTTACCCCACAATCGTAACCATTTAGCAATTTCCTTTCCAAAACCATTTGAACCATGCAAATTCCTTTACTAAGTTTTAAAATAAGCAAGAGTTCCATTAAAAGTAGTGAACGCAATGAACATATCTTTATAAGCATTTTGTCAAAGATATTGCGGGCATAATATGACAAAAACTAATTCAAATAACCATTAAACCATTCCCATGGAATCTAAATAACTAGAACCAGCATTAATGTCTATAAAAGCATAATTAAAAAAAAAAAGAAAAACCATAATCGACCATTTAGTATCAAAATCCCAATTCACATTTGAAAACAAAAATCATACAATCAATTAAATCATGAAAACATATATAAAACCATGCCATTAGATAGAATTAACAATTAGGGAAGCGAACATGCCTTAGAACAAAATGACGATGGAAAAAAATCACCAAGACAAGCCCTAAATCAATCCTCTAGTTGAAACCCTAGCTTCCCTTTCCCAAAAGCTTTTGAGAGAATTATGGAATGTTTAGAAGAGTTTCTAAGTGTTAATGAATGGAATAATAGGGTAAATAACTTTCCAAGTAGGTTAGAAGCCGTGGGACCTTAATAGGATAAGTGGGGAAATGTCTAGAATACCCCGCTTAAGTTGCACAAAAATCCCATCACAAGGGTATGACTGACCCTCATGAGTGGTACCCTTCCAATACGAGTGATACCCTCCGCTCATATCCTAGCCTCAACCTTTGAATCAAATACTGCCCAGGATACAACTCATCCAACCACGTCTTATCCAAAGCATACGATCCGTATCCTTCATCCGTGCCCCTAGAAGATTTAAACCCAAGTAATATTTAGACACTATCCACCATACGAGTCATTGGTACAACTCGTACCCTGGCTTATGGCTCAAGGTGAGCCACTCATACTCAGATCCAACCTAAGTAACAAAGTCTAAGATTAAGTTAAGGAATCAAATGATCAGTAACCACCAATAGGACTTGTAACCCTAAGTTATATCCATTCCAGTAACCAAAATCCATCCCACCAACCAACACTGGTCAGCAGTCGAGTAGACTATACCATTTGTACCCCAACATACAGCTTATTTCCATGAGTCATATTGGGTCCAGAGATTAGAATTCCAGGAAATTTTCTATGGTCCAGAAACCAGGTGTTTCGGTCTCCCCTACTAGGAACATTGGTCCCCAAATGACGCACAAGTTAGGGGTAACTACACATACGAGTCATGTGCATTATAAAACATATTTCCAATCGTTAACAAATTTTGAAAACAAAGAGGCAAGGATATTAATCTTTCCCTTCACATACTCTTAAAATAAAGATATGTTGAAGACACATACCTTCCGTACGAATCCAAGGAGAAAAAAATAAATACAGATATTTGCACTTCATGTCCTTCTCCGTTTCCCATGTATCTTCTTCTATGTTATGATTCCTCCAAAGAACCTTAATCGAAGCCACATCCTTGGTACGCAACCAACAAACCTTTCTATCCAAAATTTCAATCGAAACTTCTTTATAAACAAGGAATCTGAGATACCCAATCCTTCCAAAGGAACAACCGAAAAAAGATCACCAATGCACTTCCTCAACATGGAAACATGGAAGACTAGATGAACCAAGTTCAAGATAGAAGGCAACTTTAGCTTATAAGCAACATTACCAATTCTCCGCAAAACCTTATAAAGGACCCACATACCGGGGACTGAGCTTCCCCTTTTTATAAAATTGCACTACCCCCTTTATGGTAGATACCTAGAGGAAAACCTTATCCCCAACATCAAACTTCAAATCTCTATGCCTAACATCTACATACGACTTTTGGCAACTTTGGGTAGCCTTAATCCTCTCCCTAATCACCTTAAACTTCTCTATAGCCTGGTAAACCAGGTCGGGACCAAACATGTCTGCCGCACTAAGCTCAAACAAACTAATAGGAGATCTACATCTCCTACCATACAATGCCTCGAAATGGGCCATACCAATACTAGAATCATAGCTATTATTGTAAGAGAACTCCACCAAAGATAGATGTTCAACCCAATTGCCACCATAATCAATCACCCAAGCCCGATGCATATTATTTAATGTCTGAATAGTTTTCTCTGCTTGACCATCCGTCTGCGGATGGAAAGTAGTACGCAGACTAACCTTAGTCCCCAGCCCTCTCTAAAAATATCGCCAGAAATGAGATGTAAATTGCATGCCATGGTCAGAAATAATTGATATAGGAACCCCATGCAGCTTCACAATCTTCTAAAGATACGTCTTCACATAATCCTCCACCGAGAAAGTAGTCAGCACGGGCAAAAAGTGCATAGACTTAGTCCTCCTTTCCATGATGACCCAATTTGAATTATGTTGATTACAAGACCGAGGAAAACTAGTACCGAAATCCATATTGATCACTTCCCACTTTAATTTGGCCAAATCAATTCCTTGATAAAACCCTCCTGGCCTTATGTTCTCAACCTTAACCTATTAACATACCATGTACTTGGCCACAAAATCAACCGCATCCCTCTTCATGTCATTCCACCAATAGATATCCTTGATATCATGATACATCTTAGTCTATCCCAGATGAACAACATAGTATGATTCATATGCCTTAGATAAAATCATCTGCCGTAAACCATCGATATCAGGAGCACACAGCCTCCCTTGGTACCGTAAAGTACCATCACCACTGATTTCAAACATCTTTAGCCTTTGTCTACCAACACCTCTCTTGATTTTCATCAAGATAGGATCTATCACATGTTTCTCCTTAATCACCACGCCAAGAGATGATCGAACCACTTCTTACACCACTACACCACCATCATAGAGTCCAAGAGGCAAACTTCAAGATTAGCCAAGTGGTGAATATCCTTCACTAACTCCTACTTTCCTTCCTCCACATGAGCCAAACTCCCCATGGATAACTTGCTAAGAGCATTAACAACCACGTTAGCCTTACCTGGGTGGTAGTGAAGACTCATGTCATAGTCTTTGAGAAGCTCAAGCCATTTCCTCTGCCTGAGATTAAGCTCCCTCTGAGTGAACACATACTATAGAATCTTATGATCAGAAAAGATATCCACGTGAACACCATACAAATAATGCCACCATATTTTCAAGGCTAACACAACCATTAACAACTCTAAATCATGTGTAGGATAGTTCCTCTTATGTACCTTTAACTTGCTGGAAGCATAAGCAATCACCTTCCCATGCTTTATCAAAACACACCCAAGCCCTACCTAAGATACATCACAATACACTACTAACCCATTATTATCTTACAACATAGTCAGAATTAGAGCCAAAGTTAACTTATCCTTCAACTTCTCAAAACTCCATTCACAACCATCTGACCAAGAAAACTTAACCCTCATTTGAGTTAACTTAGTCAAAGAAGCATCTATCAATGAAAAGCTTTCCACAAATAGCCTATAATATCTGACGAAATCCAAGAAGCTCTGGATGTTAGATGGAGTCGTGGGTTTAGTCCACCTCTTGACCACAACAACCTTTTGTGAATCCACCAGGATCCATTTACTAGAAATAATATGACCCAAGAAAGTTACTGCGCTCAACCAAAACTGAGACTTAGAGAACTTGGCATAAAATTATTATTTCTTTAAGGTCTACAACACCACAAAGAGGTTATTAGCATGATCCACCTCACACTTCGAATAAACCATAATGTCATCAATAAACACAACAACAAAAAGATCCAAATCCTAATTAAAAACCCTGTTCATTAGATCTATAAATGTTGCCAGAGCATTGGCCAACCCAAATGACATAACCAAAAACTCAAAGTGCCCATACCGAGTATGAAAAGCCGACTTAGAGATTCCACCACCCTAATATTTAGCTAATGGTACCTAGACTGAAGATCTATCTTAGAAAAGAACTTGGCACGTTGCAACTGGTCAAATAGATCATCTATCCTTGAAAGAGGATACTTATTCTTGACCATCACCTTGTTCAACTACCTATAGTCAATGTGCATCCCAAGAGAACCATCCTTATTGCGCACAAACAATACCGGTGCACCCCATGGGGATACACTACGAAAAATAACCCCTTATCCAGAAGGTCCTTAAGTTCCCTCAACTCAGCTAGAGCTATTTTATATAGAGGAATAGAAATTAGACAATTGCCCAAAACTAGATCAATACCAAATTTGATTTCCCTATCCGGAGGAACTTCGGGAAGATTAACCAAAAAGAGCTCCAGAAACTCATTAACCACTGGAACTGACGTGAAAGAACGACCATTTGAGTTAGAATCTACAACACAGACCAAGTGATAGACAATCTTTAGAGACTAACCTACAATATGTAAGATAAGAAATAAACCTCCCTCTAGGTGGAACAGAACCACCCTCCCATTCTATAGTTGGCTCACCAGGGAATCTAAAGATAACTCTATGGGTCCGACAATCAAAGGAAGCCTAACAAGAATGTAACCAATCCATTCCCAGAATAACATCAAAATCTACCATACCCAACTCAAATTATTCACCAAGTCTGCTTGCCACTAACAAATACCACACACACCCTACAGGCTCTCTTAGCAATAACTGAGTCACCGATAGGATTAGAAACAAAAAAAGGGTCCAAAATAACTTTTGAATCAAAACCAAAACATACAACTACATAGGGAGTCACATAGGGGAGAGTAGACCCCGGGTCAAGCAAATAATATACGTCAAAGAGAAAAGTTGTAACATGCCAGTAACAATATCAGGTGATGCCTCGGATTCCTATCAGGCAAGCAAACAACTTATTTTGACCAAGACTAGAACCAAGAGCAGTACCAAAAGTGGATGCAGTTGTAGGAGTAGAAGATAAAGCCACAGGAATCTTATTCGCCCCCGTAGAAACCTTATTAACCGGGAAATCCCTGAGCCGATGTCCTGGCTGGACACACTTAAAACATTTGTCCCTTCCTTCATCACAATAACCTCAATGAAGACGACCACATGACCGACAAGGAGGACATAAAGAAATTGACTGACTTCTGCTTGCCTAAGATTGGGCACCCTATGCCTGGAAATTGTCACCACTATGATGACATCGGTCGCTCGACTGGTAAGGAGAACTAGGAAAAAAGTATAAAGAAAAACTCCCTCACTTCCTTTTCTGTCATTTAGCACCATCCGAACCACTTTAAGACTAAGCACTTCCCTGGTCAGAAAACCTAATTCTCTTACCCTATCTATCACCAAACTCTATCTGCTTTCTTTTTTCATTCTCCACTTGCTGCATATGAATAGTAAACCTAAAGATATCTATATCTTTAATCAACAAGGTAGTCTTGCTCTCCAAAATCAAATACTAATTCAACTTAGAGGAAAACTTTCTCATCCGTACCTGCATATCAGCAACTGATTTAGAAGCATACCTTGATAGTTGATGAAACTTCAAGGCATGTTCCTTGAAAGATATCCTCCCCTGCTTGAGGTTTACAAACTCCTCCATATTTGCTTCCCTCAATTCTTGGGGAAAGAACAGATCTAAGAAGGCCTTAGAAAAAGTATCCACAAGACTGAATCTTCCACATCACCCCTATCCCTGTCCCACTTTTCATAAAACTGATATACAACCTCTTTGAGATGATAAGCTATAAATTTTACCCCTTCCACATTAGTAGCCTGCATCACCCAAAAGATTTTTTCTATTTTATCTAAGAAGACCTATGGATCCTCCTTCTCCTTTACTCCAAAAAAAAGTACGAGGAACCATTTTCATAAATTGGCCAACCTTGTGGCCTCAGCAGACAAAGCACCAGTCGCACCCCGCTCAGCCTGAGCAGCGACTATCTGAGAAATAACATGGATAGACTAATGGAATTTCGCGTTTGTTACCCTGCCTTGGGGAGGACTAGTAGCAACCAGTTAAACTCCAAAACTATTTGGGATAGGACCGGGAGATCGAGGATAAACCCCAAAAGTAGGATGTACCCCTCAAGCATTACCCTCGAATGGTATAGAAGAATTTTCTTGTATTCCAGATATATAAGGCATAGTGTGAAATACGAACAAACAAGGATTAGAGAAGATTCCAGGATTGAGACTCCAAGCTTGAAAATAGAATACCAAGTAAGTGAAACATTCCTAAATGCCCTGTAACCTCTCCCTTATGAGTATGGTGTGCAACATACCCCTAACAGAGACTCTACTGACATGACTTTGTGGACTCCCAATTGACCATGAACCTAGGATTTAAGACCAACTTGACACGAACCAATCAGGGGCCTTATTGTAATGGGCATCCCATGTCCTACCTAGATTAGAGACCACACCTATTACCCAACCCAACCTCCAACCACCTACCCTAAGTTGGCTAAATTTCAAGCATGTGACAAGATAGTGCAACGGCTCACATAAAGACTCTGGATTGGATCATAACCATGACTGACCCAACCGAGTCCAACCATCCAATAACAACGATCCAACCATACCAAACCATACCAAAGGCTATAAACCAGGCCATAACCAAATAAGTTACAAAACATAGTATAATTAATCCCAAGATGAAATAGGATGGAACAACCAATAATATCATCCAATGATGTCATCCCCGTAGATTATTCCAATGTCAAAGTTGACCGCCAATTCCAACCCATAGAAGTACCACAAAAGATAACAAAATCTGGTTGGGACATGCCCCTAACCATAGCCAAAACCAATATCTAGAATATAATCAAAGTGTCCAGATTTATCCATAGCATAAGATGGAGACTTCCAAAAGAATGAGAGCTTACCACTTCAGTCCAAATATTATCCCTAAGTCAATCAATATGTAGGTGGAGTAGAATGGTCGGTTCCTTCATAGTATAGGTATACCAGTTGACGGATTAGTGGGTGAATGCTAGTATGATCTTAGGATAAGGATAAAATAATGCCATTTATAAAACTAAGTAAAAACATCCATAATCACACAACCATATATATATATATATACATATATATATATATATATATATATATATATATATATATATATATATATATATATATATATATATTAAGCATGCTAGGAAAAGGGATCGGGTTTAGCATGCCTTTAAAATCATTACCTGGGTTGTGTAGCTTTGTCATCCTAAACTACCCATGGGCTATATGGGTTCAGCTCTCCCTACTAAAAGGGCCCCAGTGCGTGTAGCCACATGACCAGGGAATAAAACCTGGGATGACTAGTTCATCAAAAAAAATATAGTTTCACCAAGACAACTTCACATTAGCAAATTTGAGTTTCCAGTTTTGGTGCCCCCCAAGACCTCTACCTTTCACGGCTTTGATACACATCCCGCCATTATTGCCCAATTAAAAACATTTTTGAAATAACAAAACCATTATCCATTTATTAACCATGGCCATTAATATTGGTATCATCATACCAATCCTTACTTAAAAGTATTATCCATAGCCAACCATATATAGCTTTAAGGGGACTTACAAGTGACCTTCCATTTACCATATTAAACCATTTAAGGAATTTCATGTACCCCACAAGCATAACCATTAAGCCATTTACCTTTCCAAAACCATTTAAATCATTGATAATTCCTTTACCAAGTTTTAAAACAAGCATGAGTTTCATTGAAAGTAGTCAATGCAATGAATATATCTTTATAAGCATTTTGTCAAACACAATGGGGGCATAATATGATCAAAACCAATTCCAATTACCATAAACCATTCCCATACAATCCAACTATTTGAAACCACCATTAATGCATATAAAAACATAATTAAAACCATGGAAAACCATAACCAACCATTTAATATCAAAACCCCCAATTCATATTTGAAAACCAAACTCATACAATCAATAAAATTATGTAAACAATCAGAAAAACCATGCCTTTCGATAGAATTAGCAATGAGGGAAGAGAAAATGCCTTAAAACAAGATGACGATGGAAGGAATTCACCAAGACAAGCCCCAAATCAAACCTCTAGTTGAAATCCTAGCTTCACTTGCACAAAAGCTTTTGAGAGAATTATGTAGTTTTTAGAAGAGTTTATAAGTGTTAATAAATGGAATAATTGGATAAATAATCTTCCAATTATGATAGAAGTCATGGGACCTTCTTAGGATAAGTGGGGAAATATCTAGAATACCCCCACTTAAGTTGCACAAACATCTCATCACATGAGTACGATTGAACCTCACGAGTCATGCCCTTTCTATACGAGTGGTACCCTCTACTTGTATCCTAGCCTCAACCTTTGGATCAAACACTATCCAGCATATGACTCATCCAACTAAGACATATCCAAAGCATACGATCTGTATCCTTCATCTGTACCCCTAGCAGATTTAAACCCAATGAAGATTTAGACATTGTACACCATATGAGTCCTGGGTATGACTTGTACCCTGGCTTATTACTTTTGTGAGCCACACATACCTGGATCCAACCTATGTAACCAAGTTTAAGATAAAGTTAAGGAAGCAAATAATCTATAATCACCAATATGACTTGCACACCTAAGTTGTATCCATTCAAGTAACCAAAATCCATCTCACCAACCAACACTCATCAGCATAAGACTAGACCATACCATCCGTACCCCAACATACAGCTCATTCCCATCAGTCGTATTGGGTCTAGAGATTAGAATTCTAGGAAATTTTCTAAGGTCCAAAAAACCAGGTGTTTCAGATGAATCCATAGAATGTAAATACAAGGTTATATGAACAACCAATAATGATAAATAACATAAACCAATTCAAATATAAGTGTAAGTAATCATTTCCTTAGCCTCAACACTGGATGAGGGTGTTTTGCCTCTCATGCTCCTACAACAAATTGCAAATAAGAAATTCATTTATAAAAACAAAAAGTTGTCATGACCCGAATGAGGGCCTAGCCGTGATGGGTATGTCAAGTCCAACAAGAACAAAAGACCACCCCCTGCAACTAACCAAATAGAACACCATACCCCAATATCGAATTAAATTCCAAACACATAACAATGTAACACACTATAAGCTCAAATATTTTAATACAAGTGTATAACTAGAAATCGGTGACAACTTAAACAACCAACAATTATTGCCAAAGTCTATAGTAATATACACAAAGACTTCTAACTAAAACCAATATCAATAATGTGTCAGGATATGGCCGCGACTCTGACAAAGATAATAATAATGATAATGTTAATGATAAGGTAAACTCTTCAATTCTAGTTTAGGAAAGGGGACAGATAAAATGACCAAGTCTTATAGAGTATGGAAACTCACCACTTCACCACTAACGACTGACGAACTGAGCCTAACCACCTAACATGATGTAGGAAAAGTAAAATTACCTTTGGTGCCAACATCATGTATAGATACATCGTCCGGAGAAGGTTAGTGGGTTGAGCACTAGCATGTAACTTAGGGGTAGAGATAACATGATTCCATGATCCATATATCCAAATCATTCAAGCCAATGCACATAATCATATATATACATATAAATATGTTATGCTGGGAAGGAAACAAGTCTTAGTATAATTAAAACTTTATCCTAGACTTTGTAGCTCAACCATCATAAACAACCACCCACGGGCTATATGGGTTCAGCTCCCCCTGCTGAAAGAGCCCCAGTACATATTAGTCGCATGAATCGGAGGTATAAAGGAATACTAGAGAATATCCAAGCCCCACGTCAATCCAAGATATAAATATATCAACAGTGTGAGCTATGCACACAGGTTATTAAGACCAAACCTCATGGCGGCAAACATGAGTTTCCAGTATAAGTCATCCAAGACTCACACCTTTACGTCTTAGATACATAACCCTTTTATGCCCAATTTAAACAAATTTCACATAACCTATTTATTAATCAATGAACCAATTGTTAGGGTACACCACGGGTATTTTCATACCCTTAAACTTGCAAGCTTTTCTCTATGCAATAACAATCACATGAACTTGGGGGAATGCCCCGACCCCTTTGTTCTTTAACTTAAATCATATCCAAAAAGGTTTTCAAAATCCATGTTCATTGTTTAATCATTAATTCTATCCAATAACATTAGTGTGTAAGTCAAACCAATTGAAAACTTCACAATTTAAAACTATTTACATAAGTGGGTTGAGGGAACACCAATATTCAAAACCAATTCCATTTTCAAAACCTCAATTTAGGAAAACCAAGACCTCTTTGTTTATACCCATGCACACCACAAGTTCAAAACCATTAGTAAAGCATGAACAATGCATAATAAATGATGCAAAAACAATTAAGGAATCAACCCTAAAAACCCTTAACTGCATGAAAACCCACATTCAAATCCATACAATTTATACCATATAAAAAATATGCTTTTCACAAATTAAGATTTGGGATAGAATAATATGCCTGAAATACCAAAGATTATGGACAGAAATAAACCCTTGAGTGATCTAAATGATGAACTTCTTGGAAACCCTAAGTTTTTTGCTTGAGAGAATTTAGGGAGAAGGGAGTTCTTTTGATTGTGTAATGGATGAGAAATAAACCCTTAAAGTGCTTTATAATCATGGGGTCTAAGTTAGGGGAAGGGGAATTAACCAGAATAACCTTAATAAAAAGACTAAAAAATCACGGCCAGTCGCTATGAGTCTTTTAATGACTCGTTAAGACTCCTTATGACTCATCTCCTTGAATCGTAATCAAGACAGTACCCATGGTCACCCCCCATTAATCTGGATATGAGTCGTACCTTATGAGTAACCAGTTGCTATGACTCATATGCACTACCCGTTATCAAGAGTAAAACTTTTGAGGCATACAATAATCACCTTACACCTACCACCTAATGACTCATAATAGGACCTTAGGACTCGTAGGGTCCTAGTCATAGTCATAGAAGAAACTCCATGCCAACTGACTATCTAGACTACGATTGGTTCCTACGACTCGTCAAGACTCCCAGTGATTAGTAGGGTGAATCATAGTCAGGACAGTGTGGATAAAACTTCAAAAATTTCTTCAAGGACCAAAAATCTAGGGTGTTACATTCTCCCCACCTTAGGATCATTCATCCTCAAATGATGAGACAACGTATCTCATAGCAAGATTTAATATAACAACATACCAACTTTTACCTTTAACAAAGACAGAAAACAAATAGATTGACGAATTCATGATTTCCTTTTACAAAGTTAAAAAACAAAGATGCTAAGAAATATACATACCTATCGCACGATTACCCAAAGAGGGAAACAAGAATGAGTACTTGAACTCACGTCCTCTTTAGCTTCTCGGGTAGCTTCTTAACGCTTTTGGTTCCTTCATAGAACCTTTACCGAAGCCACGTTCGTTGGATGTAACTGGTGAACTTGCTAATCTTAAATCTCAATCAGGATCTCCTCAAAATACAAGGAATCTGAGGCACCCACACTTTCCAAATGAACAACTAAGGAAGGATCACCCATGCATTTCCTTAAAAATTGAGACAAGAAAGACCATGTGGATAGAACCTCAACTCAAAGGCAATTCCAACTCATAAGACACATTTCTCACTCACCTTAAAATATATTATAAGCCAATATAACAAGGACTAAGCTTCCCTTTTATCCAAATTGCAGCACTCCCTTCATGTTAAACACCTTCAAGAATACCAAACACCTCCAAGTCCCTTTGCCTAACCTCCAGATAGGAATTCTGGCGACTTTGAATAGTACTAAGCCTATCTTGAATCACCATCACCTTCTCCATAGCATGGTGAACCAAGTCGGGACCATACAACCTATTCACACCAACCTCAAACCATCCTATAGGATACCTACATATCCTACCATAAAAATCTTTGAACAGAGCTATACCAATACTCGAGTGATAACTATTACTATACGCAAACTTGATAAGAGGCAAATCGCCAACCTAACTACCACCAAAATCGATCACACATGACCTTAGTATATCTTCTAAAGTCTGTATCGTCCTTGCCCCTTGTCCATCCGTCTATGGGTGGAAGCCGGTGCTAAGGTTTACCTTAGTCCCCAAACCTCTCTGAAAGGAACCCAAAAGTGGGATAAAAGATGAGTACCATGATCAGCTATGATGGAAACTGGAGAACTGTGCAACTTCACAATCTCCTTAATAAAGAGATTGCATAATACTCCATTAAATAATTAGTCTTCACTGTCAAGGAATAAGCGGACTTAGTCATCCTATCAACGATGACCCAAATGGAATCAAACTAATAGCAAGACCGCGGAAGACCAGTAATGACATCCTTATTAATCACTTCCCATTTCCATATAGGCAACTCGATCACTTTAGACAAACCACTAGGCTCTCAAGTGCTCCACCTTCACTTTCTAAAAAACCATGCACCTAGCCATGAAATTGGCTATATCCCTCTTTAGGTTTTCTACCAATAAATTTCTCTCAAATTATGGTGCATCTTCATCGAACCTGGATAAATAGTGTACCTCGACTCATGAGCTTTGGATAAGAACCTCTCATGTAGCCCATCAAAATCAAGAATACACAACCTACACTGGTAACTCAAGATACCATCACTACCAATCTTAAAGGACATCATTTTCTGGTGACCCACAGCATTCTTGATCTACATAAAAATAGGATCCAAAACCCATTTCTCTTTCACCTTGACATAATGAGATGACTGCACTACCTCATGTTCAAACACACCTCCATCCTCAAAGTCTAAGAGATGAACCCCAATGTTAGCCAAATGGTTAATTTCTTTCACCAAATCTCACTTATCCTTATTAACATGGGATAAGCTCCATATGGATAACCTGCTAAGAGCATCAACAATCTCGTTAGCTTTACCTGGATAATAATAAAGACCCATATAGTAGTCCTTGAGCAACTCAAGCAATCTTTTCTGCCTAAGATTCAACTGCTTTTAGGTGAACATATATTGGAAATTCTTATGATCTAAGAAGATGTCAACATGAACCTCATACAAATAGTGATGCCAAGTCTTTAAAGAAAAGATCAAAACCAAAAACACTAAATCATGCATCAGATAGTTCTTCTCATGCACCTTCAACTACCTAGAAGCATAAGCAACCACTTTACTATGTTGCATCAATACACAACCCAGTCCCACCCGATATGCATCAAATCGAACAAAAAAACCATTGATACCCTCGGGTAAGGTCAAAATCAGAGTCAAAGTCAACTTATCTTTCAATTTTACAAAACTACCTTCACAAGCATCGTACCATATAAACTACACCTTCAACTGAGTCAACTGAGTCAATAAGGTAGCAATGGATGAGAAACTTTCCATGAACCTCCATAAAACTAGATAAATCTAAAAATCTCTGAATATCATAGAGTCGTGGGTCTAGGCCACATCTTAACCACCGCAAATTTTTGTGGATCCACCATGATCCCTTCACTAGAAACAACATAACCCAAATAGCTTACAATATTTAACCAGTATTCACATTTAGAGAACTTTGAATACAATCGTTGCTCCTTCAAGGTTTGCAATACAAGGCAGAGGTGATCAGCATAATGCACCTCACTCTTAGAATAAATCAAAATATCATCAATAAATATAATTATGAACAAATAAAAGAACTGACAAAATACCTATCACATAACATCCATAAATACAGCTGGGGCATTTATCAAATCGAAAGACATGACTAAAAACTCAAAATGACCATATCGAGTTTAGAAAGTAGTCTTAGGGATATCCAATTCCCTAATATTAAATTTGTGATACCCAGACCAAAGATCAATCTTAGAAAAGTACTTAGCTCCTTGAAGCTAGTTAAATAGGTCATCAATCTTAGGAAATGGATACTTATTCTTCACAGTCACCCTATTTAACTGGCAGTAGTTATACCCAACCAAAGGGACCCATCTTTCTTATGCATAAAAAGAACTAAAGCATCCCATAGAAAAACTTTGAGGGATAAAACCCTTATCTTGAAGATCTTTCAACCCAGCCAGAGCTATTCTATAAGAAGGGATAGAAATAGGACGAGTATTTAAAAGAAGATTAATATCTAAATTAATCTCCCAATCGGGAGGAACACTAGGAAGATCATCAGGAAAGACCTCGAGAAACATACAGATCACAGGGACTAATTGCAAAGAAGGACCTTCGGATCTAGTATCCTTAACATGCACTAAGTGGTAGAGACACCTCTTAGAAATAAATTTTCAAGCTCTAAGATAAGAATTAAATTCCCCTTAGGCACTAAGGAACTACCTTCCTACTAAACTACCCGCACATTCGGGAATTAGAAACCGATCCTTTGTGTCCGAAAATCAAGAGATGCATAGCACGAGTGTAACCAATACATCCTTAAAATCATATCAAAGTCTAAAATATCTAATTTAATCAGTTCCACTAATATCTCCCTACCACAATCGGACACCACACAACCCCTATAGACTTCTTTAGCCATAATAAAGTCACCCACCATGGTAGACACAATAAAGGAATCAGGAATGCACTCAGGATCAAAACCAAAAAGAATAGCCATATAAAAGGTCATATAAGAGAGACTAGACCCGGGATTAAGTAGAAAATATGAATCATAAGAGAAGAGTTTTATCATACTAGCATCAACATCAGGAGATGCTTCAAAATACTGATGAGTGGCAAGAGCATACAGATGGTTTCGATTAGTCCCGAAGCTAGATGTAATGCCATTTTGTATGGGAGAATAAAAAGTAAAAATTAGGACCTTATTAACCCCTGTAGCTACATTGCTGGAAGGGCAGTTACTCTTAATATGGCCAGGCTGACCACATCTGAAATACTTGTTCCTTCCATCATCACAAAATCCACAAAGCATTAACTACAAAAATGACAAGAGGGATAAGATAGAGCAAATAGTGCCCTATTTCCTAGAGATTAGGCACCTTGTTCCTTAAATCTGTTGTTACTATAAAAATAATGATCAGCAGATAGTTTAGGATATGGAGCACAAGATGTAAAATATGAACCAAAATTATGCACTCTTTCTTAGACCACTGCCTGCCATCCTTGCTACTATTTTGTTGGCTGCCACTCTACATCAAAAATTGGGATCTCTTACTCTACCTATTCTAAATATTTGTATGCTTCTTCTCATCCTCCACATGTTGCATATACACCACAAGCCTTGAAATTTCTATGACATTATTTAGCAAAGAAGCCTACACTCTAACACCAAGTCTTAAGATAAGCCCGGAGCACATTTTCTCACCTTAGCCTCTATATTAGATACTAACTTAGAAGAATAATGGGATAACTATAGAGACTTCAAGGCATGTGATGATAGGCGAATTTACACGCCTATAGTGCTATATTTCACCCATATTTTAGCAATGTTTTGAGAACAAATTATATATTTCATGCACTTTTAGTCCTTTTTCCTTTAAGTGAGCTAACGAACATGATTAGCAAAGTTTCAGGTATAAATGATGCAGAATTCAGCATTTTATGGATAACTTGACGCCAAAGAAAGCTTCACGAAAGGAGAAAAGGGAGTCTTGGACGCCAAGGACCAAAAGTGGCGCATGGAAAATCTGTCCCGGGCTAAAACAGCAATTCTGAAGACTTTGGGGACTAGCAGTAACTTATTAGGATTAGGATAATGATACATTAACCTAGTAGGATTGGGTTAAGTAATTTATTAGCTTAGTAGGAATAGGATATGGGTGTTATAAATACCCTATATTGCTAGAGATTTTAAGACATCTTTCTATTCTACAATCAATTCTTCTTCCATCAATTACAATACATTCTACTTCTAATTCTTCTTCTATTCATCTATTCAATTCTTAATTTCCACAACAAGAAAAACGTTACTTTGCTAGGAATTCACGCCTAACGCCTACCACACTATTACTACACGAAATCTTTATTGTGGTATAATAACAATGTCTATTGTGATTTCCTTCGCACTCATGGGTAACTAAACTTCTCTGTTGGGGTTATGGAAGCCATATGAGATACTATCTATTGCTATGAGTTTGTGAATTCGTGACACGTGTGTTGCTTATATCATTATTCTCTTCATCTTAATGCAAATTCTTGTAGTTGCGAATGCATAGAATACGCCAGTATAGCATTAACTTGTTCGAAAGAAAAGTTATATGTCTGGAAAAGAGATAATGTCAAGGTAGTAGGGTCCCATCCCCTATTAAAAAGTTAGTGCCGTAACTGGATTAACCTCTTGGAGAATTTGTACCGTTAGACACGATTTAAGCTCGAAAGAGTTAAAGTGAAATAGTCCTTGTTGAGGTCGAAAGACGCTTGGATTTACCATCGAATACAATTCTCTATAAGCACATATATGTCTGAATTCTGCACAACTCATAGACAATAGAGACGTACAACTCATAAGGTGGACATAACCCCAACTTCTCAATTCTCATTGTTTTACAAACTACTAAACATTCTTTCTTTTTACTTTGCTATTTTCAGTTTTTACATTAATACTTTTGTTACACATTACAATCCCCCCTTTTTACGAGACTTGCACTAGAAGTCTAGTAATCTTTGCTTACTTGTTGACCAAGCTATTCCCTGAGGGATCGATACCCAACACAGTTGGGTTCTATATTTGACTATGACCGCTTTACACTCCTACGAGAGCTGTAGATTAAGCGTTATCAAAACTTAGCGCCGTTGCCGGGGAATACGAGTGTCAATTAAGTTTGTGATAATTACTAGACCCTTTGGTCAAAGATTCTCGTACTTTTACTTTTAGTTTTTGTTTTTGCTTACTGCAGGTTTTTATTCAGTGCATGCCCCATACTCGAAGTTCTGGTCAACCGTTGTTACCTATCAATCCTGAACCACAACGTATTGGTAGAATGGAGGCACAACACGAAATTGAAAGGATGGCTGCTCAACAGGAACAGGCGAGACTAGCTGCTCTAGCCGCCGCTCAAGTGCATCAACAGAATATTGATAACCCTAGGTAAGCAATAGATCCTGATGACGAGGACCTAGGTGATGACGAGTTACTAAACCCACGGCATACTACTGAGGTGGCAAAACCCATGCAGAGGAGAGATTGTCAAGCGTGATTGAGGCCTGATCGCCGAGATGTGCAGATTCCTTTTGATGACGATGATGATGATTTGGATGAAGCTGGTGCCACAGGAGCCATAATTCTGCCACCCTTGGCACCCGGAGCTAAGTTCAACGTCACAAGCACCATGATTCAGTTATTGCAACTCAAGGGATTATTTGGTGGACTAGCAGGCGATGATCCGAATATGCATCTCATCAACTTTATTTCTACATGCAAGTCGTTTGACAATCCTGGTGTTGTCAGAATGCAATTCGATTACGTCTATTTCCATTGTCTCTGTCTGGGGAGACAACTCTATGGTTGAACGGGCTGACTCCTGATTCTATTACAAATTGGAGGCAATTGAGAGACGCTTTCCTAGAAAGATTCTTTCTGCCATCCAAAAGAGCACAATTAAGAGATGAAATCAGCAACTTTCGTCAGCTTCCAACTGAAGCCCTTCATAAAACATGGGAGAGGTTCAAGACAAAGCTAATGCGGTGCCCGAACCATCATATGACTAATGTTCACCTAATGGAGATACTATATAGAGCCTTGAATTCAATAACTAAACCCATGGTGGATAATGCAGCTGGAGGATCTTTTATGGACCTCACCTTTGGGCAGCCAAGCAATATGCTAAATCGGATGGCGAAGCAAAGTAGAGCTTGGCATACCAGGGATTCTGAGGTAGCAAGCCCCACTTTATCTATTGGCATGACTGCAGACCAAAGAAGAAGAGAAGAAGAACGTGATCAAGATATGGCACACATGAAAACACAAGTGGATCTTCTTACAAAGCATCTATTATCAGGGAAGACCAAAAAAGTTAAAGCTGTTGCGTCAAAAGGAAGAGACGAATTTGATTCGGAAGAAGAGGCCAACTACTTGAACAATCAGGGGGTTTCCAAGGGAATACCCAAGGAAACCGAGGTCAGAACTATTATGATAAATCTGGAAACAAGGACCAAGGTAGTTGGAAGAACAAGAATGAAAAGAGTGGTTTGTACGTTCCCCCTGGAAGACGTGACGCCACCACATCTAGTTCTGGAAGTATGGAAGACATGATGGCTAAAATATTAAAAGGAGTGGAAGCAACGAGCGCAGGAGTAACGAAGGTAGTTAGTGATTTGTCCTCTATGAAACAATTAGTTGATTCTCATTCCACTTCAATCAAGCAAATAGAGCAGGAATTGAGCCAACTTTCAGTAGCACTCAATCAAAGAAAGGCTGTCACTTTACCTAGCGACACTGTGCAAAACCCAAGGAATGATGGGTCATGCATGGCCATTACTACCCGAAGTGGTAAGGTGCTGGAAACTTTAGCAAAAGGCAAGCAAGTGGTTGACGAAGTAGTGGACATTGATGATAAGGCGAAAGGGGAAGATGCCGTAGCAGCTGATCCTGACGTCCATAACGTCACCCCTCACGATTTGCAACCTGAAAAAGCTGAAAAATGGAAGCAAGAAGAGAAGAAAACCGTGGAGAGAAAAATTCCATACCCACCACCACCTTTCCCTCAAAGATTGAAAAAGGTGGCGGATGACACGAAGTTCAGCAAATTCATGACTATGTTAAAGCAGCTGACAATTAATGGTCCATTGGTGGAGGCACTTGAACAAATGCCTGGGTATGCAAAATTTATGAAGGATCTTTTGACAAAGAAGTGGGCAGCAAGTTATGAGTTGAAAGATGATGTTCATCACTGCAGCGCAATCGCTACCCGATCAATAGTTCAGAAGAAGGCTGACCCCGGTACTTTCACTATTCCTTGCACCGTTGGATCTTTAAATTTTGCCAAGGCATTATGTGATTTAGGAGCCAGCATCAATTTGATGCCACTATCTATCTATAAAAAGTTGGGGTTGGGTGATCCTACTCCAACCAATATGAGGCTCGTAATGGCAGATAGGTCGGTAAAACGACCTGTTGGTTTTCTATGTGATGTATTGGTAAAGGTTTCTTCATTCATCTTTCCGGCAGACTTTGTTATTTTGGACTGTGAGGCAGATTCAGAAGTTCCCATAATCTTGGGGTGCCCTTTCCTTGCTACGGGAAGTATGGTTATTGATTTGAGAGCTAATGAGCTTTCATTCCGAATAAATGATGAAGTAGTTCGCTTTGATGTTTGAAAATCAATGAAGCAACCCAAAGAGCTAAATGTATTCTTGGTGGCTGATGTTTACTTTGATGATGAGAAAGAATTACTTGAAGAGGAGCAGCTGATTAATGACCCATTGGCGACTTTGCTTATGAATGGTGAAAGTAAGGATGCTGAAAATTGTGAAGAAGCTATTTGTGCTCTATCAGGATTAGGGACATATCGCCATGCTCCCAAGAAGCTGGACCTTGATCTCAAAAATTGACCCACACCACCAGCTAAGCCATCTATTGAAGAGCCACCCACGTTAGAATTGAAGGAGCTGCCAAGTCATTTAAAGTATGCATTCTTAGGAAGCGGAAACACACTTCCAGTCATTGTGGCAGCAGATTTGGGTGAGCAACAAGTTGCAGCTCTCATTTCTATTCTAAGGAAGTATATTAGAGCCATTGGATGGACCATTGCGGATATTATTGGTATTCCACCTAGGATTTGTACATACAAGATTCATCTTGAAGAGAATTGCACACCCACCATTGAGCATCAAAGGCTTCTAAACCCACCTATGTAAGAAGTGGTGAAGAAAGAAATCATCAAGTGGTTAGACGCAGGAGTTGTGTATCCAATCTCTGATAGTACATGGGTAAGCCCGGTACGATATGTTCCCAAGAAAGGAGGCATGACGGTGGTTGCGAATGAAAAGAATGAGCTTATTCCACTTAGACCCATCACCGGATGGAGAGTATGCATGGACTACCGAAAGCTAAATTCATGGACACTCAAAGATCACTTTCCAATGCCATTTATGGACCAAATGCTAGATCGATTAGCGGGGAAAGAATGGTTTTGTTTCTTAGATGGTTATTCAGGCTATAATCAGATTTGTATTGCCCCCGAAGACCAAGACAAGACAACGTTCACATGCCCATATGGTACGTTTGCCTTTAAACGTATGCCATTCGGGCTATGTAACGCACCAGCCACCTTTCAGCGATGTATGATGTCCATTTTTTCTGATATGGTTGAAGACACTTTGGAGGTATTTATGGACGATTTTTCAGTTGTTGGTGAGTCTTTTGAAGTGTGCTTGACAAACCTAAGCATGGCATTAGAAAGATGTGTAGAATTCAACCTAGTGCTGAATTGGGAGAAGTGCAACTTTATGGTAAAAGAAGGTATCTTTCTTGGGCATAAAATCTCTGAAAGGGGAATTGAGGTTGATCGAGCGAAAATTGAATTCATTGAGAAGCTACCACCTCCAATTTCTGTGAAGGGAGTTCGTAGTTTTCTCGGTCATGCAGGTTTCTATCGACGGTTCATCAAAGATTTCTCCAAAATTACTAGTCCATTGTGCAAACTCCTGGAGAAAGACGCAAAGTTTGACTTCAATGAAGATTGTTTGAAGGCATTTGAATGCCTCAAAGGAAAAATAATTGAAGCTCCTATCATGGTAGCACCAGATTGGTCTCTCCCGTTCAAAGTCATGTGTGATGCTAGTAGGGTAGCCGTTGGTGCTGTACTTGGACAAAGAAAGGAAAAGCTATTTCATCCTATCTACTATGTGAGCAAGGTCCAAAACGAAGCCCAAAAGAACTACACTGTCACAGAACAAGAGCTCCTAGCGGTTGTGTATGCATTTGAGAAGTTCCGAGCTTATTTGTTGGGTACCAAAGTGATCATTCATACAGACCATGCAGCTCTAAGGTAT
The DNA here is from genome assembly GCA_030864225.1 of Capsicum baccatum var. pendulum. NCBI lineage: Eukaryota > Viridiplantae > Streptophyta > Magnoliopsida > Solanales > Solanaceae > Capsicum > Capsicum baccatum. The sequence continues at coordinate 137,959,381 of CM061550.1, forward strand.
CTAATGACAAAGAAGGATGCAAAACCAAGACTAATTCGATGGGTTTTGCTGCTGCAAGAATTTGATTTCGAGGTTAAAGATAGAAGAGGTTGTGAGAACCAAGTGGCTGATCATCTATCTAGACTCGAGAACGAGCATGTGGCGCAGCATGAAATCGAGATTGATAATGCATTCCCTGATGAGGAGATCTTAGCGGCAACAATGGAAGGATTACCATGGTATGCCTACTTTGCAAATTTTGTGGTGAGTAATGTGGTACCTGCAAACTTATCCTACCATCAAAAGAGGAAGTTTATGCATGACGTACAACACTACTTTTGGGATGAGCCATATTTGTTTCAACGATGCGGATGGTATTATCCGACGATGTATATCCCATGTAGAGGTGCCTACTATATTGGAAGCATGCCACACTTCCAAAGTTGGAGGACATCACGCAGGTAATCGGACAGCAAGAAAGGTATTGTAAAGTGGATATTATTAGACTTCGATATTTAGAGATGCCTACGACTTTGTTAGAAGATGCAACCAATGCCAGCGCCAAGGCACTATTTCAAAACACCATGAGATGCCTATGTCGAAAATTCTTGAGGTAGAGCTATTTGATGTATGGGGTATTGATTTCATGGGTCCATTCGTAAATTTGTTTGGAATGAAGTACATCCTAGTTGCTGTAGATTATGTCTCAAAATGGGTTGAAGCTGTAGCGTTGGCTGACAATGAAGGAAAGCGTGTTGTAGCATTCTTGAAGAGGAATATTTTCTCTCTCTTTGGAGTACCACGTACTATTATAAGCGATGGAGGATCTCACTTTTGCAACAAGCTATTCAAATCCGTGTTGGCAAAATATGGTGTCAAGCAACATAAAGTAGCCATGCCTTATCACCCATAAACTAGTGGCCAGGTAGAGGTTTCCAATTGGGAGATCAAGCAAATCCTTGCGAAGGCGGTAAATGCTAATAGGAAAGATTGGTCTCAGAAGTTGGACGATGCACTATAGGCCTATAGGACTGCATTCAAAACACCAATTGGCATGTCCCCTTATTAACTAGTTTATGGGAAGGCTTGTCACTTACCCATTGAGCTTGAGCATAAGGCATTGTGGGCATTAAATCGATTGAATGTGAATTAGGATGATGCAATGAATCTGAGAGTGGAGCATCTGAATGAGATGGACGAATTCCATCTCCATGCATATGAAAGGTCAGACCTATACAAGGAGCGGATGAAAAAGTATCATGATCAGCGGATTGTTTGACGAAACTTTCAAAAGGATGATATGGTGCTTCTCTTCAACTCTAGATTGAAGCTATTCCTAGGTAAGTTAAAGTCCAAGTGGTCTGGTCCATACAAAGTTATCCAAGTCTACTCGTCCGGAGTAGTTGAGTTGGAAGACAATAATGGTGTTGTCGTCAAAGTGAATGGACAACGAGTTAAACCCTATATCGGTCCTCTTGATTCGATAAATTATATGGCCATCACTTATCTCGACGAAGTCTAAGTACTCGAGGTAACTATGTCGTGTCGCGACAATAAATAAGGCGCTAGATAGGAGGCAACCCATCATTTATCATTTTGCATTTTTTGTCTTTTGCTTTTGATAAATAAAAATCCAAAAAGAAGAGTCGTGCCACGACCAAAACTAAGGAGCTTGATGGGAGGCAACCCATCGTTCTAATCATTTTTATTGGTTTTGAGCAAATGTAGGTGCAAGAGGTATAAAACGAGGAGATCGGTTACAAGTTACGATTTGGACGTATTGCATGTTAAAGGTGGTAAGTTAGGAATGAAGATGCAAAGGGCTATGGATTGAGAATTGCTCATGAAAATATAGGCATCAAACAAGGCTAGGCCTAGGTAAAACTAGGCCACGAACAAGGCAAGGCCCATACTATGGCCTAAGGTCTCGGAATCTAGTGTGCCATAGCATAGGCGCCGCCCATGCTCAAGTATGCCATAGCATAGGCGCTGCCTATGCTAAAGCCTTTTGTCTCTGAATCTCATATGCAAAGTGAAAGGAGCCGCCTATGGTCACCAAATGCTAAGCTAAAGGCGCCGCCTATGCTAGACAAGGCTTTGCAAAAGGCGCCGCTTATGCCAAGCATAGGCAAAGCTAAAGGCGCCGCCTATAGTCACTTTTTGTCTCCAAATCTGATTTTAAATGGGTCAAAACCCAACCCAACTTGGTTCTATAAATAGGAGACTTAGTCTTAAAGCACAAACACATTGACAACCTAACTTAGGCGCCACCCATAGCATCCAAATCCTCTCAAAAAATTTTCTTTTGCTCTATTTCTTCACAAGAACATCTCCAAAGGCTTCAATCACGTAAGTACTCTTTTGTTCCTCATTTATTTTTGGTAAGTACTACGTTACTACGTCTATTATAAATTGCTAAATCTTGAAGAAGTATTGGTGATGTGAATGTGTTTGAATTGTTGATACACAACCAAGTGAGTGAACAATACGTGAGGATAATCTTAACTTGTTTCCAACTTGAATTTGATTTTGATGCATTGTTATACTACTTGCGGAATTTCTATAGTCATTAACATTGCATAATCTTGTCACTTGAATACTTACATGTTGGAACGACTTATTCATCGGAATAAGACTTATAGTGGCCTACCGACATAGGAGGTTGAGATTATTAGTAGATACTATACCTTCATGTAATCCCTATGTAGTAGTCTTGCTATATCCATCATGAAAGTATTGCAAAGATTACAAGAAGTGTGACATCTCTGATTTTATTGTTGGAATATAGCACCTAAAACGTATGTCGATGAAGTCTAAGTAATCGACCATTTTCACTTCCCTAATTTGTATCAACAAACTAAGTGTGGGGTGGTACCCCTATTGCTTGTGTATAGATTGTATCCATTGAGATGATGCTAACATGAACATTGTGTTAAGTCTCAGGTACAATGGCACCCAAAGCAAGACAAGGCAAAGATAAGGCTACCACTTCCCAAAAAGGCAAGAAAAGAGGCCGCAAAGAGCAAGGAGAATCATCCTCAATGTAAGTACCACGCCGCATGTTTGGAATAAAATGGGTTCTTGAGGAGGAAGCGAAGGAATGGTATAGGAACAACAAGGAAAGAAAATATGTTCATGTGGACTTGATAAACAAGGAAATCCTAGCGAAGAAGGAGCCGCGCATGTTGGCAAAGATCATGGCATCACATCTTGATTTCATCTTCCGAGACATGGGAGAATGCAAGCTCAATTTGATAAGAGAATTTTATGTCAACTGGTCGCCGAAAACCACAGGCAGCGAAGTCAAGATTCGGGGCCAAGTTTTACAACTCAATGCGGATTTCTTCAACTCTTTTCTTGGCTTGCCTTCAGTTGATCCATCACCATTCAGAGAGTTGTACAGTAGACCTCCATATAGAGCAATTCAACACACACTTTGTGGAAGTAGATCTATGGCAAGGTGGAGCAAACATAAAGACACCGGACGACACAACACCTTTCCATATGCTCCTTTGAATAGGGAAGCAAGGATATGGTTGCGTATTGTCAACTCTTGCCTCATACCAGGGAACCAGTACACCAAGATAACAAGAGATAGAGTGTGCTTGGTATACGCATTGATGACAAATGTCCCTATCAATATTGGGGCAATCATTCGATCTACAATGCGGAAGGCTAGGCTACACAAGCGGTCCCACTTCAGCTTCGGCAATCTATTGACTGCAATCTTGAGGAAGGAAGACATCGAAGAGGAATCGGCTGATCATAGACTCCCACACAATCCAAAGAAGGTTGACCTCACAAAGGTCAAAGATGCTGAAACCACACATGGCGTCAACCTTACTACGGCAGAGAGACATGCTCGGGATGAGAGTTTCTTTCTCCATCTTTATGGCATGACTCGGTTCACAATGATGAGTGGTGGACGTGTTCCAACTACTGCAGAGCTCCAACAGCTGGATCATGACTATCCAATGAATGTGCATGCAAGGGAAATGTGTGGAGTAGGTAGATACTTTGAGGAACATCTTGATGACGATGTGCCGATCGATGATGAGCGACGAATGCCAGACTCCGACGTGGAGGAAAATTCTGATGACGACGACTCCTATGATGATGATTCCGACGAAGGGGGTATGACCCCCGACATAGAGGAGGAGTCCGACTGACCAGGTTCTTCGTATTTATTTTCCACTGAGGGCAGTGTCCCGTCTAAGTGTGGGGTGGTGGTATTTGCATGCTATACTCCTTTATCCGCATTTGCATTTATTTATGTTTGTTTGTTTTAGTTTTTTTTCATTTTTCATTTTTTTTAGTAGTTAAATTTTTTTTACTTACCTTCGCATGAAATTATTCTAATAGGCAGCATGAGATTATAACAAGAGTTTGTGCTAAAATCATGACTATTGAGACGTTTAGGCTCTAATTGTGACTCACTATGTGATATTGTGTGGTTCAATTCCTTCATCTGTTGGGGCAAGAGTCTATACTACTCCCAATAAAGTCGACCATGTGCCTTGTGTGTGTGAGATAATAGTATATTCTGTGCTTTTGGCTGATGCTAGAACTTTCCTGGTATGTATGTAAAGCGAAAATAAAGAGTGCAAGTTTAGGAGATGATTTAGGCATTTCTTTGGCAACCCGTAATTGTTTACCTTCATTCTAACCTACCCATGGACATCATCCTAGTTAACCCCTTTTGAGCCTTTAGCCTATTTTCTTTAACAGCCTCATATGTAAGCCTAATCCATTTTTTTTAAGACCATAATTTGATACAAATTCCTAAGTGCTTTAAAGTGTAAAGTCATGTGACAAAATCAAAGGAAATTGGGTGAGTATGATGCTTTAGAATGTAATGGTGCTTGAATTTGTTATGAAAACGAATTGTTATCATAAGAGCTATGTTATGAAGAGAAAAAGGAAAGGAAAACTAAAAAGTTAGTTACATTCAAAATTGAAAAACAAAAGAGGAGAAAAAGGGTGGTAGAATAAAAGAACATAGAAAGGTTGTTTGAAAGAAAAGTGTTAATGATACAATGTGATGTATTAAAGCGCTTAGGAACATAGTCACTATTTCTGGCCAAAATAGTCCTACCCGTCCCTTATCCTACATTACAACCATCAAAAGACCTATTTGATCCTAAGCTTAGTATTCTGACATTTAGTGGAGCATTACACTAAGGGCAAGCCTATGGTCATCAGTTGCAACATATGAATTCTTTGTGAGAGTGAAAGCAAGGATAATTCTATACCCATGTTGGAAAAATATGCTATACTTGTGAGTGATTATGGGTAATATATAGTTAGACACACATGGTTGATGAGTTTTGGGTAGTTGTGTATGATTCTTTATGCCTTAACTTTTGAATATGAGTTCACCACCATCACGAGTCTATGTTGGAGGTTAAATTGTTTCTACAAATGATCAAGAAAACTACTCTCTGTTGATAATTGTTGTGCTTGTCTTGATGAATATTTTGTGTTGTTACTGTGAAACCCTAAGTTGATGTTTAGATGGACATGATAGTTTGTTCGAGGATGAACAAAGCTTTAATGTGGGGTGTTGATGATAGGCGAATTTACACGCCTATAGTGCTGTATTTCACCCATATTTTAGCAATGTTTTGAGAATAAATTATATATTTCATGCACTTTTAGTCCTTTTTCCTGTAAGTGAGCTAACGAACATGATTAGCAAAGTTTCAGGTATAAATGATGCAGAATTCAGCATTTTATGGATAACTTGACGCCAAAGAAAGCTTCACGAAAGGAGAAAAGGGAGTCTTGGACGCCAAGGACCAAAAGTGGCGCATGGAAAATCTGTCCCGGGCTAAAACAACAATTCTGAAGACTTTGGGGACTAGCAGTAACTTATTAGGATTAGGATAATGATACATTAACCTAGTAGGATTGGGTTATGTAATTTATTAGCTTAGCAGGAATAGGATATGGGTGTTATAAATACCCTATCTTGCTAGAGATTTTAAGACATCTTTCTATTCTACAATCAATTCTTCTTCCATCAATTACAATACATTCTACTTCTAATTCTTCTTCTATTCATCTATTCAATTCATAATTTCCTCAACAAGAGAAACGTTACTTTGCTAGGAATTCACGCCTAACGCCTACCACACTATTACTACACGAAATCTTTATTGTGGTATAATAACAATGTCTATTGTGATTTCCTTCGCACTCATGGGTAACTAAACTTCTCTGTTGGGGTTATGGAAGTCATATGAGATACTATCTATTTCTATGAGTTTGTGAATTCGTGACACGTGTGTTGCTTATATCATTATTCTCTTCATCTTAATGCAAATTCTTGTGGTTGCAAATGCATAGAATACGCCAGTATAGCATTAACTTGTTCTAAAGAAAAGTTATATGTTTGGAAAAAAGATAATGTCAAGGTAGTAGGGTCCCATCCCCTATTAAAAAGTTAGTGTCGTAACTGGATTAACCTCTTGGAGAATTTGTACCGTTAGACACTATTTAAGCTCGAAAGAGTTAAAGTGAAATAGTCCTTGTTGAGGTCGAAAGACGCTTGGATTTACCATCGAATACAATTCTCTATAAGCACATACATGTCTGAATTCCGCACAACTCATAGCCAATAGAGACGTGCAACTCATAAGGTGGACATAACCCCAACTTCTCAATTCTCATTGTTTTACAAACTACTAAACATTCTTTCTTTTTACTTTGCTATTTTCAGTTTTTACATTAACACTTTTGTTACACATTACAATCCCCCCTTTTTACGAGACTTGCACTAGAAGTCTAGTAATCTTTGCTTACTTGTTGACCAAGCTATTCCCTGAGGGATCAATACCCAACCCAGTTGGGTTCTATATTTGACTACGATCGCTTTACACTCCTACGAGAGTTGTAGATTGAGCGTTATCAGCATGCTCCTTCACAGACATCCTACCTTACTTCAAATTCACATACTCTTTATCCTTTACCTCTCTCAACTCTTGAGGAAAAAAGTAGTCAACAAAAGCACTAGAGAAATCCTCTCATAAAGCCAACTTCACATTATCTCTCCTACATTGATTCGACTCCTCATACCACTTTTTCACCATATCCTTCAATTGGTATGCAATAAATTCTACACCCTCAGAGTCAGAAGTATAAATCACATAAAGAATCTTCTCTATCTCATCTATAAACCCTTGAGGATATTCCTCAACCTTAGAACCAATAAAAGTGGGAGAACCAGCCTTATAAACTGTCCAACCTGGTGGCCTCAGAAGAACTCAAAATAGCACCAAAAGGACCTGACTGTCCTGACTAAGATGTCACCAACTGGGTTAACAGATAAATAAACTAGTAAAACTCAGCATTAGTAATATATCCTGGAGGTAACCGAGCAAGAGTTTTACCAGTAGGAGAAAGATAGGTGGGGATTAGTGGAACTCCACTAGAAAAATCAAAAGCAGTGATCCTAGATTGGGTCTAAACTTATTGAGTAGGATGAGCCCTATCCACATTGTCTTTACATGGGGCCAAGGATTTTCCACGTACATCAGATCTTCTATGAGGCATGATTTGAAAACCAAATAAATGGGAATTAGAGGAGATTTCAAGACTTTAGACTCTGTAGACCAATAGTAGATTAAATGAAAGAAAAACATTTTGAAATGCCTCGTAGCCTCTCCTTTATAAGTCTGGTGTGCTACACACCCTTAAAAGGAACTCTACTTGACCAGTTTTTTGGATATCCAATGACACAAAACCTAGGCTCTGATACCAAGTTGATCATGACCCAAACTAGGGCTTGGCCATGATAGGTATCTCAAGTCCAACAAGGATTGGAAACCACTACCTACACCTAACAAAATAGAAAACCATAACTCCAATGTAGGATGAATTCTAAACATATAACACAATAGCACAAAATAAGCTCAAAGAATTTAAGACAAGTCTATAATCAAAAATTGGTGACCAACAAAAACAACCAACCAACATAACCCATTTCTGTAGTAATATCCACAAAGACTTCTAACCAAAACCAAAATGAATAATATGTTGGGACATACCCCCGATTATGACAAAAATAATAATAATGAAATTATTAATGATAAGGTAAACTCGTTAGTTCCATTTTATGAAGGGAGATTGATTAAATTACCAAGTATTTTAGAGTATATAAGCTCACCACTTCACCACCAAAGACTGACTGTAATACCCTAAATTTTCTTTAAGTTGAGTTTCATCTTTAAGAAAAGTAAGGGCTGACTTTCCTAGTCAGAAATATTTTAAACCATGTATAATTTCCCTAATATCAACTTTTTTTCATGTACATAATTGAATTAGCTTTCCAACGATACCAATTTCATCAAAATCTGACATTGGATGAGGAAGTTATGGCCATTTTACTAAGAGTTGTCGGAACCACCCAGGTACGACGGACAGGTTGACGGACAGTCGAGCTATCAACGGACCATCGCCCAAACCATCGTAACCGAGGTAGTGACTCTCTCTTATATCCCAAGTCTAATGGACAAGATGACAGATCATCGAGCTTGCAATGGACCATCGCCCAAACCATAGCAACCAAGGCAGTGACTCCTTCTTCTGGCCCAAGTGCAACAACCAAGACGACGAACCATCAAGCTAGAAATAGACCATCGCTAGGACCGTTGCAACTAAGGAAGTGTGGCCTTTTTCTTACCAACGTGCAAAGGATGATCTGATCGGCCATCAGACTAGTGACGTACCTTCACTCTGACCGGCACAAATCCCGTTCAGTATTTTTAAGTCATTTTTTAACGGCTTTTTGGTCTTTTTCCACCTTTTTGACACTTATATATGTATATTGAATGAAGTTTAGGGCTTCTTTATTCATCTTCAACATTAAAGCTAGGGTTTCCTACAAGATCAAAACACTTCTTCAAGAAAAATAAAGAAAATCAAGAATCTCTCCAAGAGCCTTCAAGAAAGAGTTTTCTAAGGTATGCAGATGTTGATTCTTGGGTATCTTTCATCCAAGAAGCTTAAGAATCCTTTTATAAAATTCAAAGATTTTATGTTTATGAGTTTTCATGATTCATATGAGTTGAAATTGAATTTCATGCTATTATTAAATTTTAATCCATGTTTTGTTTACAAGGTTTTCAAGCTTTGCCCCTACTATGTGATGTTCATGATAAAACCTCTTCAAGTTGCTTGTTAAGTGATATGTTCATGTCAATTAAGTGTATAAATTGTTTAATAAGTAAAGCACGCTCCCCATATGTCTGTTCAAAAGCCTTAGTGAATGAATTGTGACATGATAGCATGAAATTCCCCAATTATGTGTTCTTTAATGCATGCTAAGTGTTTGATGCAAGACCTTGTTGAATGGAGTATGAACCAATAGCATGTCTCCCTATATTATCATATGTTTAAGATTTCTAAATACTTAAAGAGATGCTTTAGTGATTGTGATGGTGAATGTATGTCCATCGTCATGATTATTCAAGAATGGTTATGTTTTATTTTTATGTTATCGAGTCCTGGGGGTATTTATACCCATGATTCTTAGAACTCAGTGAGTTATAAAACTCAGAACTCTTAGATAGTCACAGAACTTAAGAAACCTCAGTAATCTCAGTATCATTAGCATTCTAGCCTCAGTTCAGTACTCAGCTCAGATCTAGTAGTATTCAAGTGTTTAGTTCAGACCTCAGTAGTATTCGAGTAATCTATTCAGGGCTCAGTATCATTCAGTCAGATAACGAGATTCAGTAGTATTCCATCAGATAATGGAACTAAGTGAATTCAGCTTAACTTAGTCAGATCAGTCGAGAAATATAATTAGTAACAGATTTAGCTCAGTCTAAGTTCAGTTAAAAATCAGTTCAAAGTCCTTCATTTGGGAGTAGGAGCTAGCACCGAGCGAGTGTAGGGATGACGATTTTCCCATTAGAGAGGTAGAGTCGTTAGTAGCAATCCCTGAACTCCAGAACTATATAGCCAGTGCAAAACCAGGAGTCACCCATTAGATAAAGGCTTGACTATCATACTGTCTTAGGGTTGACTTCCTGTTCAGGGTAACCCGTTAGAGAGGCTTGACTAAAGTAGAGGTATTTACCCATGTCATGGTATTGACACTCTTTTAGCTGGGGTTATAGGTTGGACCCCACCAATTTAGATTTGGGGCATGTCGGTTAAGTGAGAACTCCCACAGTTGCAATTTCAGTATCAGTCTTCTGACTAGAGCTCAGAAATCCGGACTGTCAGATACAGTCACCTATCTCAGTATGGAACTCAGATAGTTCCATAGATTCATGGACCACCTACTAGATAGGCTTGGTGTCTCATAATGTTAATCAGTATTAGTACTAATAGATCCAGAGATCACTCATTAGATAGGCCTGATCTTAGTCTCAGGTTTAGTTGATTAGTCTCATTATCAAATTCAGAGATTTTCTGCTAGATAGGTATGATCTCAAACATACTCATTTCTTATCATTGATAGTAGATTCAGGGATCATCCGTTAGAGAGGTTTGATCTCATATTTAGTCAATCAATTATAGCAAACTCAGAACTTAGTTATTGATATGAGTAGATTCAGTTAATCAGCTTCAGAATCATCAGTTTTTAAGATCACTGGCTAGATAGGACTAATCTCAACTTCAGTACTCAGTTATCAATATCCGAATTTTCAGTTTTTTAGTATCTTAGTATTAGTAGTGAGTTCAGACGTCAATAAAACAGTACCCCAATTTCAATATTCAGAGTTATGATAATTTCAGTTATGGTTTGTGTATTCATGCATATGTCCTCATTCATTACTCTTATGATTATTCAGTTAAGTAATTGTTCATACATAAGCCCTTGCATTTATCCTTACCTCAATTTGCATACTCAGTACATTCCTACGTACTAACGTATTTGTGCTATGGTGTTTTACTTTACACCATAGGTTCAGAGGCATGAGATCCAGAGTTCCCTTAGCAGCTTAGTCCCAATCAGCAGCAGTAGATATAGCAGTAAGTCCTCTTTATTAATGGATGATCCTTATTTTATTATCGCATTAGATTTAGTTTATTTTCAATAGACAAAGTTGGTTGGGGACATGTCCCATTAACTCCACAGTTCAGATAGTCTAGTTGTTTTTCGAACAGATGTATCAGTATTCAGTTTTCAGTTTTGAGTAGTTTAGATGTTTTGAACCTTATGGTAAGTTTTAGCCAATTTTTCTACATTTATTATATTATATTAGGCAGAGATCAAGAACAGATATCAGTAGAAGGTTAGCTTGTGGTCCTTTGAGATCATGAGTACCATGTAACAACTAGGGGTAGTCTCGGGTAATTACACTGACAAAATGAGCCAATCCGCCTACCATTATGCAGGAAAAGTTGAAGTATATTCGATGCCTGCATCGCATAGGATATAATTACCATAAATGGTTAATGGGTTGAGCACTAGTATGTAACTCAGTGGTAGGGGTTAAAATAATGCCATGATCTATATTTAAAATCATTCAAGACAATGCACATAATCATATATATACATATAAACATATTTTCCTTTATTTATGCCCACCTTCATACCCAATTCTAATCACGCACCCATATGATAGCCACCCTTAACTTAAGCAACTTACCTGGGTTGAGATGCACAATATCCGAGGAGAACCAAGGTGAAAACAGGTTTATTATAATTAAACTAGAAAGATGAAAGATGAAAATAATAAAAATAGGTTTGTACAAGCTCAAAATAGGGATCAAGGGATACTTATACTCATTTGGAAGGTCATTTAGGCTAAACATGGACTAAATTCAAAAAAGACCTATGATCCTCTCCTAATCGACTATCCTACAACCTAGGAAAGACTAATTGAGCAAGTTCTGGATTCAATACCCAAAGGTAACTAAGTAAGAATCTTAGACAAACATGGCATAGGGTTGCATCACAAACTACTACCTATACGATTTATATAAATGCTAGATATGATTATTATGTCCCTAATCCTAATGCCATAACAAAATTCATAGTGGTCACACACATAAGCACATCACATATTTCAAAATAATTTCTTCAGAGGGGTATCATTTTTATCGAAAACACTTAAACATAAGAAAAATACGTCAACTGCACCTAGCTATTTATTTTGCTTTTAGTTAAACAAAAATAACACGAAAAATACATATATCATAGATATGTTGTATCTATTAAGAAAAAACTATGAGGAAAAGCGACACAACAACAAAAGCCCCAAGAAGACATCTTGACCCACAAGTAGCCCAACCCCGATCAAATAGACATAGATTGTCCCTAATGCACTAGGACGCTACAAAATAAGAGAGTTAGGAACAGACCTATGGTAGCTTAGGTATGTAGATCTAGAATCAATCCTACTAACATAAATTAACACAAATACAAAAATAATAAGGTACCTTGGGTTGCCTCCTAAGTAGTGCCTGATTGAAAATTGTGGTATGATGTGGTTACCTTGATTGCTCAAACTTCATCAAGGTATCCAAAGGGGTGGCTCCATGGTTATCAACATAGTTTTTTATTGAAACCACTCTCATGTCAGTCGTCTGATTCATGGTTCTGCGAACATTGAACATGACCTCTTTATCATTCAGCTTGAATTTAAGCTTAACATTTTCAATATCCTCTAATTCTCTACCTATGGCCAAAATTTTCCCCTTAAAATTTTGTGCATCAAAAAATCAACTTCACAATCTAATACAACAAACCCGACCATAAAGATGATGTTGTCCACCTTTACTAAAACATCAAACGATATACCTACAGGCTTTTTCATTGTATGGTTTCCCATCAACAACCATATTGTTGGAGGTTTAGAAGATCACAATCCCAACTATTTATACACTACTAGGGATATCAAGTTAATGTTGGCACCCAAGTCTTATAAAGCTCTGGAAAATCTAAATGTCCCAATGGTGCAAAGAATCGTGAAAGCTCCATGATCAACTTTATTTTATGCCAGAGATCTAGATATAATCACACTATAATAATGCAACCCATCAATGTCCTCATAACTAAAAACTCTTTTTTTTTACAAAATTCTTAAGGTCCACCAACCCACCATACTTGGTTAAAATATGGAAACTAGTCCTTAAGGTTGTATCATGCCTAAGAATGTTGGTCTTGGTATTGAATGATGAATAGTTAAGTTGACATCTAGCATGGGATGTTGTGGAGGCTTAATTGATGACTTATATGATGACTATGCTAATTAGAAAATTGCCTTGATATAAGTGAATAAATACTAGTGCTGGTAACTTGTAGCTTTTCCTTAGTTGATGTCTAGTAAACTATAAGACTTGTAAACTAGTGTTCCATGGATATGGAGATTAGCTAATATAGAATAGACTTAGGGTTTATCAATGAAATAGAGAGTAAGTAACTCTATAACTATTCTATAGTGATACCAATTTTGTGGTGCTAAATTACGGTATTAATAATAATTGTAAACCTCAGTAAGAGGTTATGGCAAAAATATGAGCCCGCGGCTTTTGGGTGAGTAGTTGCGTAATAGTGCCTTGATATATTTATGGTTTGATCATTTGGTGTACTCTCCGGTGGTACGGAATGCCATGATAAGCTCGTGTATTACATTCCTTTGGTGTACTCTCCAGTGGTATGGGACGCCGTGATGAGTTTTGGTTGTGTTCTTTATGTGTACTTTCCAGTGGTATGGGACATCATGGTAAGTTCTTGTGCTTTATATTCTAATGATGGTCGGTGTTGATCATTTAGATACATGGTAGTTATTGTATATATGTGGCCTTACACTTTCGGAATGATTACTCATTTGTGTGATGATGATGGTATATGTTGACATGAAACGTGATCCTATTGCCCTAGTAGATTAGTTATTTTATACAGTGATTAAAGAAGATTTAGGCTCTATCATATACCTAGAATTTAAGTTATTGTCTTGCTTTATATCGTACTTATATTATAATTTAGCTCAGTCAGCCGATGATGCCTACTCAGTACCCGTGTTTTGGTACTCATACTACACTTTTATACCTTTTTAGTGCAGACTCGAGTTTTAGTTGTCATTGTTTAGTCGTTGTCGTGTTGTGTTGATTGTTAGGAGATAGAGTGATCTCTTGGAGTTCAAGTTGCCTCTTTACCTTCTATCCTTACTTTGTCTTTTGTATTCGACATAATTGTGTAAGACTATTTAAGTTTATCAGACTTTGAGTTGTAATTTCTATTGTCGAATTTAGAGTTGCTCTTGTACTAATACTATTAGGTCATGGGATTGGTATTTGAATATCGGTTGTCTTAGGTTGTGAAATATTATTGTTTATATTGTGTTCTTATATAGGGTCCATGTTGGACATTTCTACAAAGGTAACCCATTACATTAGCTCCGGGTTACTATATCTGCTTACCTACCGGTGGGATATGGTAGGTGCCATCATGACTTGGAAATTGGGTCATGACAAATTGGTATTAGAGTCTAGGTTTCACTAATATTATTGGTACAAGATCAAGTGTCTAATAGAGTCATTTCCTATCTTTTTAAGGCTATAGGACATTCTTAGGAGTCCTTCACTTCTTTCACTCTTATCGTACTAAGAGTCCGAGTTGGTTTGTAGGATATTCTATTGACTTTACTCTTTGTGGATTCCCAGGACACGTGCCTCAGTGATACCTGAGGAGGATCCTGAGACCAGACTCATGATATGTCCCCAGTTAGGGATCGGGGTATACCTCCTCAAGATCATATTCCTGCACCCAAGATAGAGTTCTGCACCTTAGCCACCGATGGGCCAGGGACCAGCCCAGGCTCCGCCAGGATTCATACCCTCTTTTTTGCTTAAGGATGCTTTGGTTTAGCTGTTGGGTATTGTTGATAGTTTGCAGACTACTGGAGCACGAGTACAGCCTGCACCTGCAGCTCCTGGAGTTGAGTTTCCTCTTATTCCAACAGTCGTTCAACCATTTGTGACCTAGCCTATTATGTCTGCGGAGAGAGTAGAAGATGTTGGGTAGGTTCTGAAATTCAAGAGGGGTGAATTGAAATTTTCTTCTGTGAGTCGACTACTTCTTCCTCACAGTCGACTCGCCTGTAGATCAAAATACTTTATAACATAATTAAACTTAAATAGTTAAGCACGTAAATAATAAAGCATGAAGCAAAAATCACAAAGATTTATCCTGGTTTGGCACACCAATCCAGTGCCTACGTCCAATCGCCTTGGGTTTCAAAACTCCTTTAGATCGTTGAAGGTTTGGTTTGAGTATAATGATAGGAAACAAGTTTTGAAGACTTATTTTTCTCTTCATATCTTGTGACACAGCTTCAGTTGATGTTACCAAGATGACTCGATCCTACTCTTTGTATAACAATTATAAACTAACGTTACAGAGCTTTGTAAGACTAAGAATGAGACACTTTGAATTTTCTCCTTGAAGTTGCGTGAAGAATGTATATGTTTGGTATTCTTCTTTTATAGTCTTTGAATGCAATTGTTCATAAGGAAACCCAAGAGATTTCTTCTCAATAAAGGACTTAGATTGATTCCTTGACTGAGGAATACAGCCGTTTGATATGTCCATATTTGATATGTCCATATACAGCTTTGGATCACGTCCATATTAGATATTTCCATAATATTTCTTTTCTTTTAATCTGGATGTCTGATATGATGATTGCGTCCTTCCTTTATTAGTTTAGATTTTTATTGATTCTTCGATGCATCTTTTTCTACCATGATTCCCATTCTGCTGTGATTCTAGGATGATGACTTTTCTTTTTTTTCAGCATATTTGATTTATTTGCCATGCTTGTCAGAATGTCGTAATCTTTTTATAAATTAATGTCCTTCCTTTTCTAGAGCCAGCTTCCTTCATCAGTGACCTTAATGTCCTGGAAGGATTTACTTGTTAGTTTGAAATTATGAAAATATAAACTTTGTAGGCTAACAATCTCCACTTTTTTTATAATGACAAACATGAGTAAACATCGGTTGACTTCCCTGTCAGTCAGCTTGCTCCCCCTGACTTTGTAACCATCAATTGGCTTTTATACTTTAAAGGTCGACTTGGACTTTGCTCCCCCTGACTTGTGATCATCTCGGTTGTTCTATGCTTTATTAGTCAACATTTGTATGTTAATAGTTGAATTGTTCCTACTGACTGATGGGTGCTTCATGTCCTGTCTTTCTCCCCCTTTTGGCATAATCAAAATGAATAGCAACAAACGAAAAAAGCACATACAAAATTAGAGCAACATATAATTTATATAGGCAATTGATAACCATAGATAGTCATATCTAAGCATAGCAAAACAAATTTGTCAAAAAACATAAAAAAAAACATCTTTTACAACGCAAAGACATAAGGGACTCGACTCCCTTTTGAATAAGAAGTTCATTATTCACCATTTTGTCAAAACAATAGGTAAGAGTACTATGAATGTTTTGACAAAACTTTCCATAAGATTTTTCAATGCTTTTGGCAAAGGAAGAATAGGAGTTTTGAATGCAGACAGCTAGATCATTATTCGAGGAAGAAACTTGGGATTTCAAGGAGTCTATGAAAGAGAGCACTTGAGAGAATAGCTTGACTCCTTCTTGTTTGAGCCCATCAAGCCCCAGCCTGACCATACTTATGTTGGAGCTTGTACTTTTCCCAAGGTCCAAGAGCTTAGATGTAGACTCTTTGAGTTGCATAATACCTTCCTTTATAGTTTTGAATAGTTGCTTAAATTCTTCCAGTTCCTTTATCAAAGACACATGGGGGTTAGAGATAGACTAACTTTCCTTTTGAGGCTCAGCTTGTGCATGAGCAAACTCCTTTCTACACCACTCATCTTCCACCAGGACATATCCCATGCTACTGAAAGTTCTAAAATTATAAGTTGCAACACCTTCTTTGGGGGTAGGCGGAGAGATCAATGGAGAAAAATAAGAGAATCCGAGTGATAAGCAATCTGTAAGGTAAACTGGCTAAAGTATTGGATTCCCTTGCACTCTCAAGAATGTATTCCCGCATCCAAGTTACCCAATTTATTTTGATCTTCTTGACAAAATAGTATAGCACAAAGACATCACAGCAAGTGATGTTGCTTAAACATCTCTTTCTGAGAAGCAAAGTGGTTGCAACAATATGGGCCATAATGTGATATTTGAAGAAGAAAGACAGGGGACCAAAATTGGTAGTCAAAGAGTCATAATTAGCTAAAAACTTTTTGGCTTTCTCAATGCCCACTTCAAATCCCTCAAGCCAATTATTGTTCATGAAGGGTACCACACCGAAGAACTTGGTGTCAAACAACATTTTCAAATAGAAAGTTATTCAAGACAATTATTATGCCTAGCACAAGAGTCTTGAATTCACCATTATCAGGGAAAAGACAGAGATTAACACATAACATATGGACAGGAGTTTCATAAACTAGAAGACCACAGAGGCAAAAAAATCAGGAGAGATCTTGAAATTTGAAGAAGTGATTGACTTTGCAAGAGGAATCGTTAAGAACATTAATATTGATAACGCAACCGGTAATGATGAAGAAATTTTTGAAGGAAAGGAATTTCTCTGTGTGTGAGCTTGTCTAGAATTGGTGCATCTCTTCTGGAGGTAGTGAAAAAATGGGATTAGGATGAGGTTTTTTGGAGAAGATGGGGTTGTAAAGTGGTCATCGTCTCTTGAGTAGAATAGACCGAGATGAGGAATCGTCCGATGATTTTGAAAGAGAAGCAGGACCATCAGCGGAAATCCTAAAAACATTAGCCATAAAGCAAATTCTTGACATGAGAAAGAGAAAGATAAGATTTAAAAGAGAAGACGGGGGAGATGGGGAGCCGATTAGAAGAAACTGTGAAAGCGACTGTTGGGAACGGAAAGTAATGTTGAACTGAAAAGGAGTGAAGTGAAAAGAAATAGATAAAAGTAAAAGGATATATCTTGGGAAAGAGTGAGGGCGACAAAAGAGGCATAGGAAACGGTGAAATAATGATGACAACCCTTTAAAAGGAGTACCTTTTTTGAAAAAGGTAAAAAAAATAGATTAAGTAAAGAAAATATTGTGATCAAAAATAGCTTATGAGTCTTAAATGCGGAATACTTTTGCTGAAGATCTTTTCTTCAATAAAAATGATTTGACTAAGTGAAAATGATTTGTATCCAAAAATATGATGCATAAATTATTGACACAAAAATTTTGAGAACCAAAAAATAACATCAACAGAAAATACTTGACTCTAACATACTTATGTAGAACATTTTAAATAGACAATAACATAGAATTTCCACAGGTCCTGGGCACAATTTTAAAAGACAAATTGAAACTGAGTAGTTGACATAAGATTCAAAGAATAATTTTTTAGAGTAGTGAATATTGATCGGGTTGCAGGTTGGTTAACAAAGGTTTGTTCCTTGCTGAGTTACCCTCATGAGATGAGATCTTTGTCAGAGTGGCCAAAAATTCTCACAAAAACATGTTAGAATTAACAAGAATATATGTAGCAAAAAAAATTAAAAGAAATGGCAAAAGAAGGTCAAGGACAGTTTGCATTATATTTTGAATTTATCATAAGAAAAAGAGATTTAAAGCAGTATTCTCCTAGAGGGAAAACATCTTTCTTTATTTTACCGTATCACCTACAAGAGTCAACTCTAAAAAGGGTATAGTCGACTTTGATGAGATTTTCTCCGCAGCTGTCACTGATCTGACATATTTTTTTGTGAAACCTTTTTCTCTCCAGCTATACTTCTAGAACATCTCCATGAATTCTTTCTTTTTATGGATCTTACAGACATGTTCCTGCAAAATAAAGAGATTAATTCTACTTAGGTGCCCAAGCGTTCTTGGGTCCTTGTGGGTTTGATGTATTCCCTTTGGGCTTCCAAATCGATATGTATTTAGGATTATGCCTGAAACTATAGGATTTATGTCCTCTCTGTCTACAGATGAAATAAATAGGCCCTTGATAGTGGAAATAGTTCTTAGCTTATTTAAATGACCCTGATGAGGAACTCGAGTAATTTTTAAAGGAGTTTGATCTTACGAAACTATGTCTTGGGGATGCCTAAAAATTGTTTAATTTTATTCTTATATCATCAATATCTTCATGAAGTAGGTCAATTTGAATTTGACATGCTTCAATTTCTATTTTCCAGTTTTGTCATTTCTCTTCGAGTTTTCGTTTAAATTTAGCTTCGTAACTTTTCTTCTCTTGGGCAAGTTTGTTATACTAATTTATAACATTTTGAAGTTCTTCAGTAATAATATATTGGTTAGATTTAACGCAATTACAATTATGGCAATCATTTAGTCTTACCTCATTGTATTCACCGGTTGCCATGATGTACATATTTGCGGCTTTTACCTCTTCTTTGATTTCATCTCTATCACTCTATGCTCCAAAGTTTTGATTTTTCCTGGACGTTCTTCTTTTCAATTATGGGCAATTCTATTTGAAGTTACCAGGCTTTTCGCAATAGTAGCAGCGTACATTATTTTTAATGGAATTATTACTTTTCCCTCCTTGGGATCCTTACTGTCTCTATCTCATGATATACCTTACCTCATGATTGATGAAGGGACATTCCTTCGGTATTAGCATCTTCCATAATGTCTTCCTTTCTAATTAGGGTAGCATTGAGAGCTACTGGTTTCTTCTTTTCATCCTTATGAAACCTGTTGATATAATTTTTATCATATGCAATAAGGTTACCTCGTAGTACATCATAAGTCATGTTGTGAAGATCTTCATCTTCTGGAATAGAAGTCTTGGTTTCCCAAATCTTTGGAAGACTTTGGACTAGTTTCTAGACTTGCAGTCTATAAGGACAGATCATCCCCAGTGATTTCAGTTCACAGAATATTTAACTAAATCTGGCAAACATTGATTCAATATCCTCATTTTCCTCCATTTTGAATAACTCGTATTCATTTACAAGAGCAGTAATTTTTAACTTCTTAACTTTGGTGGTTTCTTCATAGGTTACCTCCAGTCTGTACCACATTTCTTTTACCGTCTCACACCTTGAGATCTTGCCGTATTCTTCTCTACAAACTGCACACAAAAGTAAGCTTATAGTATGTGTTTTGGTTTGTATTTTCTTCTATTGTTCTTTTGTAATATCAAAATCTTCAAGTCTTCCATATCAATACTATTGGATTCTTTATCCTTCTCCTTTCATTTCTCCTTGAGGTCTAGAATTGGCTTAGGACCTTTTTTTATGACAAACCAGTCTTAGTATTCATTTGATTTGAAAAAAATGGTGAATCTGTTTTTCCAATATGAAAAGTTGATGTTAGGTGTATTTATGCATTCTAGTGTTACTATTCTAGCCCTTTTAGCCTTATTTTAAGGATGATTCTTATTCTAAATGTGTTGATATTGATATAAATTAGTATTTAAGTGTCCAATTATGTGTTTACAATGTTTAATGGTGTTTTCACATGAGTTTTGATTCAATTTGAGCATTTAGAGTTCAACCAAGAAAACTAGTGTGACTAGCTTGAGCTAGGTGTTGTCTAGTCTCTTGTGTTGGGTTCTAATGTGTTTTAATGAGTTCATAAGGTTTTTAATATGTATTTATATGTTATACAACTTGTTGAAAATGTTCAAGGGTCAATTGGATCAAGCCAAGGGTCTAACAATGAGTTAGAGATCAAAGTGAAATTAGCCTATTCTTAGCTCATGTTTTTTATCACCGTCTTGGATGTTGTGTTGTTTTGAACTCTACATTGTTGTGTTTAATGATTTATTATGCTTTTATAATGGATTATGATGATTTATTAAGGATATAAAAGCTTCAAATCAAGTGGAAGCAACTCAAAAAGGCTCGGAATGGCTCAACGAAAGCACAATACAAAAATTAAAGCAATTTGGACCCCTGAAATGTATGGGGCATGTGTGGACTGTAGCAGTGTCCAATGGAATCATGCAAAACACCACTGGATTTAAAATCGGCCCAAATTTTTGACCCCCTGGCACGTGTAGCTTCTTGGAAGAGGCGCCGCGATGCAGTAAAATCACGGTGAGATTTTGGTAATTGACAATTGTTGATTGGCTCAACTCCTTAATGTGGTGGACATAAAAAGTGGAAAAAACTGTCTAGCTGAAAGTAAATCACGTGGAAACCCAATCCAAGTTGGTTTATGACTTGTTTACTATAAACATAACATTTTGAATCACATTTTAATCATCTTGGAACCCCTAGATCGCTTGGAACAACATTGGAGCCTTCTAAAAATATTTTTAGGTTTTTATTTCCTTAATTTAGCTTTATTTATGGTTTTAATCATTCATACAATTATTTGGATTTTGATTATGACTATGAGTGGATAAAAACCCTCTTTTCGGGGTTAAAACAAAGAACATGAGTACTATTGTTTTGCATTAAGTTTGTTTGATTTGCTTACCATTATTAGTTGTTTGTTTATTCTTGTTATAACTATTTTAAGGATTCGCGACCCTTTAAATACATCAATTGTCTACTTTTTGATCTCGAGAGAGAGAATAGGGAGATAAAACATGGGAATAAATAAATTATGGTTTGTATTTCTTTATGAAATAAGAAATTCAAATTAGTATCTAGGACAAGGATATACTTAGATGCCTTACTTGATTCAAATGTAGGATGATAGCTTGAAGAACTTAAATGGACTATTACAATCCCGCTTAATGATGTAGTTGTACGGTTCAACTTATGTAAAGGATTAGATGTTGGGAAACCATAATCATGTAATTAACCCTACAAATCAACAACCAAATAAGCAAGTTAACGAATGAAGTTCAATAACATAGTATGATTGTTCAAAGTGCTTTAACCCTGGGTTTTCTCTTATTGACTGTTCCAAGACTTTTAATTTACACATTGTTATTTTCTTCAGTTTTCAAATTACAATCTCTCTTTTTGGTTACTCTTGCATCAACTAAATCAAAATTGTGAACTAAAATAGAATTATTGTTGAATCAAGTCTCTGTGGGATCGATACTTGGCTTCTTGAAGGCCACCTTACTACTTGATAAGACCACGTACACTTGTGTGTGCACTTGGCCGTTGTCAGTAGTGTTGTCCATTGAAGTATAGTGGTCTTGTGGTGGAGTGACCATCCTAAATAAGAGCACCGAGAATTTGGTAATTGGCCATTTAATCTTTGCTCACTTGCTATTTGGCAATGCTATCTATAGACATTCTCTGATACCAATTAAAATTCAGGAGGGGGGTGAAATGAAATTTTCTTTTATGAGTTGACTACTGACTCCTCATAGTTGACTCACCTGTAGATCAAAACACTTCACAACCAAATTAAACTAACACAGTTAAGCACGTAAATAATAAAGTATAAAGTAAACAACACAAAGATTTATCCTGGTTTGGCAAACTAATCCAGTGCCTGCATCCAGTCCCATTGGGTTTCAAAATTCCTTTAGATCGTTGAAGGTTTGGCTTGAGTACAATGATAGGAAACAAGTTCTGAAGACTTATTTTTTCCTTCAGATCTTCGGACACAACTTCAGTTGATGGTACATAGATGACTCGATCCTACTCTTTGTATAACAATGGTGAACTAACGTTAAAGAGCTTTGTAAGACTAAGAATGAGACACTTTGAATTTTCTCCTTAAATTTATGTGAAGAATGTCTGTCTTCGGTCTTGTTATTTTATAGTCTACGGATACTATTCTTTATAAGGAAACCCAAGAGATTTCTTCTCAATCAAGGGTAGAGATTGTGAGAAGTTTATGCCATGCATCCTTAGAGATCGTTTAGGAGATCAGTTTTCTAGATTGGAGTAGGGTTCTATGACGGTCGTTGAGTATGAGTCTTGTTTTCATGAGTTGGATAGACAAGAGAGTTCGTGTAATGCCCTAAGTCTATACCCTCAATGCTACACGGTTCTTACAACCCTGATGAATCATAAGATAACCTATGATTGATATCTGCTGTGAGTACTAAATAATAATACTGTAATAAATGCGGAAAATAGGTTGAAATTCCATAAGGTTAAAAATCTACAATACTGATAAAGAATATCAACTGTAATAATAATCTGTAAAACTGAATATTGTTTCAAAGTCTAGTCTGAAAAGCCTCTAACTGAACTGTCTAAAATTGGAGTTGATGGGACAATCCCCAACTAACTCCATCTACTGAAATGTTACATCTACTGAAATGTTGCATCTACTAAAAAATTGAAATAATAAAATATGCTCGATAGATAAGGACTCACTACTAAGTCTGGCACTGCTATCTGAATCTTAAACTATCTATGCACGGTTAGGAACATGAGCATCTAAACCTATGATATAAGACATCATAGCACAAAGACAAAGTATGCATCAGTACGTGGAATGTACTGGTATGCTAGATGAGGTAAGGCTGAATGCAAGGGTTCATATGCTTGAATAATAACTGACTGAATGATATAGAGTTACTGAATATAAGAGTACATAGATAACTAAAACTGTAGTAAATACTAAGTATCCAATACTGTGCATATACGTGTATACTGTAACTGAGCTTTTACTGAAGCTGAGTACTGAGTTCTAATAACTGAGTAATTGATATTTGAGATTACTGATAACTGAGTTACTGAAATTGATTAACTGTATCTGACAGTCCTAATGCTGTAGAACTAAACTGAGTTCTATAATAAAACTAAAACTGAGACTGTGGGAAGTAATCATCTAACCGGCATGCCCCTTTTTTGAATAGATTTAGGTCCAACCTGTAACCCCAGCTAGAAGGTGTCAGTACCATGCCATAGGTAAAGATACTAAAGAGTTACCCTTATCTAGCAGGTACTCTGTTTTGAGAACGGTGGAACCCTCAATTGGAAAGTTAAAATACCTCATCAACCCTCAACTAGTAGGTTAATGTCTCAACCTACTCTGGCTACATAGTTCTGGAATGAAAGGACTGCTTCTAAGGATCACACCCTCTACTGGCAGGTGAGCCCCCATCCTTAGGTTCACTCGGTGCTGAATCCTACTCCCAACTGAATGGACCCTAAAATGATTATATTGAACTAGACTGGACTAATACTGAGTTTTTACTGAGTTCTGTTGCTAATTGAGTACTACTGAGTTCTGTAACTGACTGAGTTTTAATGATCGTGACATGACTGATACTATTTTGTAACTACTGAAGCTCTAAGTAAACAGCTAGATTTTTGGGTATTAAATATCCCCAGGACTCGTAGCATGAAAAGTAGAGCATAGCATGATCTAGAGAAACATAACAGTGTACATTTGTCCATAATTCATTCATAGAGATATTTTATCAAACACATGTATAGCATAAGCTTGTACATATACTAGCATGTCATGATTTCACCATTTAATTCACATGGTTATTCTATCAAACACTTGGGGAGCATAACTTAATGTACACAATCATGGATATCATATAAACATTGCAACTACAATGTCCAAACTTGCAAATTCAAGGATTATAACATGGAAATTACACAATTAAATATACATGTTATTTCAATTTCATGGAAACCACAATTAATCATGGATTGAAACTTAATTAAAGTCATGAACACAAATACAATCCAAATAGTATGAACTGGCAAGAAATAAGCTAATATGGTCATCCTGTCTATGATAACCCAAATAGAATCATGTTGATGACGAGTACGAGGCAAACCCATCACAAAGTCTATATTCACTTTTTCCTATTTCCATGTGGGAATACTGAACTCCTGTATGGACCCACTAGGCGTCTGATGATTAATCTTAATACGCTGATATGTAGAGCACTTAGCTACAAACTCTATAATATCTTTCTTCATCCTACTCCATCAATAGATCTCCCACAAATTGCGGTACATCTTAGTGGCCCCTGGATTTATAGAGTATCACGTACCATGTGCTTCTACAAGAATTCATTGCCTCAAGTCATCTACACCTGGCACACATAAAAGACCCTAGCAACGGAACACACCATATCCTCTTTAGGAGAAAACCTCTACTTTCTGATCTCTGACTGACTCTTTCAACTTCACTAAACTGGGATTTCTATCCTGCTTTTCCTTCACTTCAAAAACTAGAGATGATTCTGAACTATTCTACACCCATACACTGCCCTCAGCTGAATCGACTAAGCGGACGCCTAGTCAAGAAAGCTAATGAACTTTCTGAACTAACTTCTTCTTATCATTCTCAACATAAGCAACACTACCCATCAACAATCTACTGAGAGCATCAGCCACTACATTGGCCTTGCCCGAATGATACAAAACACTTATATCATAATCTTTCAATAACTCTATCCACCTTCTCTGATGCAAATTCAAATTTTTCTGAGAAATGACATAATGTAAGCTTTTGTGATATATGAACACATGAATGTACACCCCATACAAATAGTGCCTCCAAATCTTTAAAGCAAATACTACAGATACTAACTCAAGATCATGAGTTGGGTAATTCTTCTCATGGGGCTCAATCTATCTGGAGGCATAGGCTATGACCTTACCTCTTTACATGAGAACACAATCCAAACCTACTCTGGATGTATCACAGTACACAATAAACCCGTCTGATCTATCTGGTAGAGTCAAGACTGGGGCTGATGTGAGTCGAGTCTTCAACTCCTAAAAATTCTTTTCCAAAGAATCTGGCCACTGAAACTGGACTTTCTTTTGAGTCAATCTAGACATGAGGGATGAAATATACAAAAACCCTTTAACAAACTGACGCTAATAGATTGCTAAGCCCAATAAACTCCAGATATCTAATAGAGAGATGGCTCTAGACTAGTTTTTCACCACTTTAGTATTTTAAGGATCAACCCTAGTGCTATCACCAAAAATAATATGATCGAGGAATGTTACTGACCTTATCCAAAATTCGCACTTACTGAATTTGGTTAACAAATGATGAGTTCTGAGAGTCTGAAGTACGATTTTGAGGTGATCTACGTGATCATTCTCACTATGGGAATAGACAAGAATGTAATCGATGAAGACTATAATGAACATGTCTAAGTACTGCTTGAAGACACGATTCATTAAATCTATGAAAGTTGGTGGGGCATTTGTAACACCAAAGGACATGACTAGAAACTTAAAGTAACCATACCGAATTCTGAAAGCTACTTTTGGAATGTCATATTCTCTGACTTAGAGCCAATGATAGCATGATCTGAGGTCTATCATAGAAAAATAACTGGCACCCTGAAGTTGGTAAAACAAGTCATCGATTCTAAGGAGTAGATATTTATTCTTGACTGTGACTCTATTCAACTAACGGTAGTCTATACATATTCTGAGAGAACCATCTTTCTTATTCACGAATAAGACTGTTGTGCCCCACAGGGAAATGTTGGGTCTGATGAACCCCTTGTCTAAAAGGTCCTTTAATTACTCTTTTAAATCTTTGAGTTCTGCTAGAGCCATTCTGTATGGCGGAATATATATAGGCTGAGTGTTTGGAAGAAAGTCTATTCCAAAGTCTATTTCTCTTACGAGAGGAACTCTGGGAAAATCTTCAGGAAACACATCTGAGAATTCATTTACTATTGGAACTGACTCAAGACTGGGAGTCTCTAAACTAGAGATTTTGACTCATACAAAATGATAGACATATCACTTTGATATCATTTTTCTTGCACTAAGGTATGAAATCAACTTACCCTTAAGCATTGTGGTACTACCCCTCCATTCAAGGATTGGTTCATTTGGAAACTGAAAATAAAATATTTTGTTTCTACAATCAATTAAGGTATAGCATGAATGGAGCCAATCTATATCGAGAATAACATCAAAATCTGCCATCTCTAACTTTACAAGGTTTGCTGAAGTAACTTTATAAGATGATAACTGGACAGTTCCTGTATACCCATCGGGCTATGATAGATTTACCTACTGGGTAGAAACTGAGAAAAGCTCTGCTAGAATTTCTAGACTGACTTTGAAGGTAATGGCTATATAAGGAGTTATGAAAGATAAAGAAACTCCTGGATCTAGTAAGGCATAAACATGTAAATAGAATATTTATAACGTACCAATGACCACATTAGGAGAATTTTCCTAATATTGTATGGACTGAAGTACATAAAGCTTGTTAGGGTGTTTCCCACTAGTGGCACTGAAAGCGGCACCTTGCTGATTCGGGTGACCTGAATGAGCTAAAGGACGATTATACTAAACTTGAGAACCTAACTAAGGAAAATCTCTGACCTGTGGCCTGGCTTGCCACACCCAAAACAAACATCACTACCAGCACTGCAGATACCCTGAATTCTACCACTTGTCTGATAAAGAGTATTTGTTCGACCACTGCTGACACTACCCTGAGATTTAGAACCTGGCGCCCTATCTTTGTAACTATTTTTGAACTTAGGTACTGGATAACTGGATGAGAATGGAGTTGGAACTGAATACTTTGGTCAAAGCTAGGAATGATTACCGCCCTCTGACTTAGGCTGATTGAAATTGAAGCTACCTATTCTAGCTCTCTTCTTCTGCCTCTCTATCTTTATTCTTAGCCTCTTATATCTATTTAGCATGGACCACGAGCCTGGATATGTCCATCTCCTTTATCAACATTATAGTTCTGCACTCTTTAACCATACTACCCGACACCTCAGATATGAACTTGCTTACTGTCTCCTACTATATGTGGAGCACATCAGTCTAACTGAGTAAACTTGAGGGAATACTCTTTTACACTCATACTGCCCTGCCTGAGATTGATGAACTCTAACACCTTGGCTTCTCTCATCTCTAAGGGAAAGAATCTATCTAGGAATGCAGTAGGAAACTCTTCCCACTCTATGGGCTTTACATCTGTGCCTCTTGATGTTAGGCGTATTTACACGCCTAAAGCACCTTAATTCACCCATATTTTAGCTAAGTTTTGAGGACAAAATATATAATTCCTGCACTTTTAGTCTTTTTTCCTGTAAGTGAACTAACCACCGTGATTAGCAAGTTTTCATGTATAAATGATGAAGATTTCAGCATTTTATGGAAATTGGACACCAAAGGAAATTGCACGTAAGAAGGAAGGCAGCTTCTGGAAGCTTGTGGACTGAAAGTGATGCATGGAAAACTTGTCCTGGGCAAAAACAGTATTTCCAAAGACTTGGGGACCAGCAGTAACTTAGTAGGATTAGGAAAAGGATGCAGTAACCTAGTAGGATTAGGATAAGTATGTAGTAGCTTAGTAGGAATAGGATATGGGTGTTATAAAAACCCTATTTTGCTGAACTTTTCAAAAACAAATTTTCCGCCACCCTCATCCTTATTCCTCCCTATTCGATCCTTTCCCCTTTTCTTCACAAATTCATTGTTGACATTATTTTTCATCTATTCGACTTTTAATTTTTACGACAAGAGAAACGCTATTTGCAAGGAATTCACGCCACAAGTGCTACCAAAACATACTTCACGTGAGATTCTTATTTTGGTATGATGATAATTGCTATTGTGTTTTCCGTTGCACTCATGAGTAGCTAAACTTCTCTGTTAGGATTATGGAAGCCTTATGAGATACTATCTATTGCTATGAGTTTGTGAATTCTTGATACGTATGTTGTTTACATCATTCTTCTCTTCATCTTAATATAATTCTTGTGGTTGCAAACATATAGAATACGCCAGTATAGTATTAACTTGTTCGAAAGAAAAGTTACATGTCTGGAAAAGAGAGAATGACAAGGAAATAGGGCACCAACTCATGTTTAAAAGTTAGTGCCGTAACTGGATTAACCTCTTGGAGAATTCATACCATTAGACACGCTTTAAGCTCGAAAGAGTTAAAGTGAGATAATCTGTGATGGTCGAAAGACGCTAGGATTTACCATAGAATATGAATCTCTATAAGCGCATGCATGTCAGAATTCCGCATAACTCATAGCCAATAGATACGTAAAACTCATAAGGTGGACATAATCCTAACTTACAATTCTCATTGATCAAAACCTACCAAACATTCCGTTTTTACTTTATTACTTTGATACTCTTAATTCACGCTACAATTAAATCCCCCTTTTTTGTAGAATTTTCAATCAACAGTCTACTAATCGTTGCTTACTTAGTGACCAAGTATTCCCTGTGGGATTCGACACCCAACCCAGTTGGGTTCTATATTTGACGACGACCGCTTACACTCTTACAAGATCTGTAGTTTGAGCATTATCAAATTTTGGCGCCCTTGCCGAGGAATACGGTTGTCAACTAAGTTTGTGATAATTACTAGACCCTTTGGTCAAAGATTCTCGTACTTTACTTTTAGTTGTTGTTTTTGTTTTCTGCAGGTTTTTGTTCAGTGCATGCCAAATACTCAAAGTTTGGGACAACCATTATTACCCATAAACCCTAAACCGCAACTTATTGGAAGGATGGATACACAACGTGACATTGAGAGAAGGGCTTCTCAACAGGAGCAGGCTAGACTAGCTGCGTTGGCCGCTGCCTAAGTACATCAACAAAATATTGATAACCCAGTGCGAGCAGCAGATCCTGATGATGAGGACTTGGGTGATGATGAGTTACTAAACCCTAGGCGTGATGCTGAGGTGGCGACACCAGCAAATAGAAGAGATCATCAAGAAAGATTTAGGCCTGAACGCCGAGCTATGCAGAATCCCTTTGATGATGATGATGACGATCTGGATGGAGCTGGTGCCACAGGAGCTATTATTCCTCCGCCATTGGCACCCGGAGCCAAGTTCAACATCACTAGCACCATGATTCAGTTATTGCAACTCAAGGGATTATTCGGTGGACTTGCAGGTGATGATCCGAATATGCATCTGGTCAACTTTATCTCTACATGCAAGTCATTCGACAATCCAGGCGTTGGACAGAATGCCATTCGGCTGTGCTTATTTCTACTGTCTCTATCTGGGGAGGCAACTCTATGGTTGAATGGGCTGACTCCTGATTCTATTACAAATTGGAGGCAATTGAAAGACGCTTTCCTAGAAAGATTCTTTCCACCATCCAAAAGAGCACAATTGAGAGATGAAATCAGCAACTTTCGTCAGCTTCCAACTGAAGCCCTCCACGAAACATGGGAGAGATTTAAGAAGAAGCTTATGACGTGCCCAAACCATCACATGACCAATGTCCACTTGATGGAGATACTATATAGATCCTTGAATTCAGTAACTAAACCAGTGGTGGATAATGTGGCGGGAGGATCATTCATGGACCTCACCTTTGTTTAGGCAAGTGATATTCTAGACCGGATGACAAAGAAAATTAGGGCTTGGCATACCAGAGATTCTGAGGTAACAAGCCCTACTATATCTGTTGGCATGACTGCAGAACAAAGGCGAAGAGAGGAGGAATACGACCAAGATATGGCGCACATAAAAACATAGATGGATCTTCTTACAAAGCATCTATTATCAGGGAAGACCAAAAAAGTTAAAGCGGTTGCGTCAAAAGGAAGAGAGGAATCTGATTCTGAAGAGGAAGCCAACTACTTGAACAATCAGGGGGGTTTCCGAGGCACTACCCAAGGAAACCAAGGTCGGCACTATTATGAAAACTCTGGAAACAAGGATCGTGATCAAGTTAGTTGGAAGAATAAGACTGACAGGAGTGGTTTGTATGTTCCTCCTAAAAGTCGTGACACCGCTGCATCTGGCTCTGGTAAGATGTCTAAGGAAGATATGATGGCGAAGATGTTGAAAGGAGTGGAGGCAACCAGCACGGGAGTAACCGAGGTAATAAATGATTTGTCCTCAATGAAGCAATTGGTTGACTCGCATTCCACTTCAATAAAATAGCTGGAGCAACAATTGAGTCAAATTTCAGCCACATTAAATCAAAGTAAAGCTGGCACCTTACCTAGAGACACAGTACAAAATCCAAGGAACGATGGAACATGCATGGCTATTACTACCAGAAGTGGTAAGGTGTTGGAAAACCCAGCCAAAGATAGGCAAGTGGCTGACGATGTATTAAATGATGCCGAGCCAGAGGACACCGAAGAAGCTGAAGAAGGCGTCAATGACGTCACCCCTCAACATCCACAGCCCAAAAAGATCGCCAACCTGAAGCAAGAGGAAAATAAAGTCGTAGAGAAAACTATTCCCCTTCCACCACCACCTTTTCCTCAAATATTAAAAAAGAGAGTTGATGATACCAAGTTTAATAAATTCATGTCAATGTTAAAAAAGCTGACCATTAATGTTTCATTGGTTGAGGCGCTAGAACAGATGCCTGGGTACGCGAAATTTATGAAGGACCTTTTAACAAAGAAGCGGGCAGCGAGTGGTGAGTTGACAGATACTGTTCATCATTGCAGCGCAATCGCTACCAGATCACTAGTTCAGAAGAAGGTCGATCCCGGTGCCTTCACTATTCCTTGCACTGTTGGACCTTTGAATTTTGCCAAGGCATTATGCGATTTGGGAGCAAGTATTAATTTGATGCCACTATCCGTCTACAGAAATTTGGGGTTGGGCGACCCTACACCAACCAATATACGGCTCATGATGGCAGATAGGTCGGTAAAACGACCCGTTGATATCTTAAATGATGTGTTGGTGAAGGTTTCTTCATTCATCTTTCCGGAAGACTTTGTTATCTTGGATTGTGAGGTGGACTCAGAAGTTTCTATAATCTTGGGGCACCCTTTCCTTGCAATAGGAAGTGTGATTATTGATTTAAGAGCTAATGAGCTTCTATTCCGGATGAATGACGAAGTAGTTTGCTTTGATGTGTGTAAATCAATGAAGCAACCCAAAGATCTGAACATGTTCTCGGTAGCTGATGTTTATTTTGATGAAGCGAAAGATTTACCTGAAGTGGAGCAGCTTATTGATGACCCATTGGCGGTTGTGCTTATGAATGTTGAGCATAAGGATGCTGAAAATTATGAAGAAACTATTTGTGCTCTAACAGGATTAGGGTCATATCCTCATGCTCCCAAGAAGTTGGACCTTGATCTCAAAAACTGACCTACACCACCAGCTAAACCATCTATTGAAGAGCCACCCACGTTAGAATTGAAGGAGCTGCCTAGTCATTTAAAGTATGCATTCTTAGGAAGTAGTAACACGCTCCCGGTTATTGTGGCGGTAGATTTGGGTGAGCAGCAAGTTGCAGCTCTCATCGCAGTTCTTCGGAAGTACATGAGAGCCATCGGTTGGACCATCGCTGATATTATTGGTATCCCGCCTGGGATTTGTACACACAAGATTCAGCTTGAAGAAAATTGCATACCCACTATTGAGCATCAAAGGCGTTTAAATCCAGCTATGCAAGAGGTGGTGAAGAAAGAAATTATTAAGTGGTTAGATGCAGGGGTTGTGTATCCAATCTCCGACAGTAAATGGGTAAGCCCGGTACAATGTGTACCCAAGAAAGGTGGCATGACGGTAGTTGCGAATGAAAAAAATGAGTTAATTCCACTCAGACCTGTCACAGGGTGGAGAGTATGCATGGACTACCGTAAGCTGAATTCGTGGACACTTAAAGATCACTTTCCAATGCCATTTATAGACCAAATGCTCGATCGATTAGTAGGGAAAGGATGGTTTTGTTTCCTAGATGGGTATTCCGGCTATAATCAGATTTGTATTGCTCCCAAAAATCAAGAGAAGACAATGTTTACATGCCCATATGGTACGTTTGCCTTCAAACATATGCCATTTGGGCTATGTAACGCACCCGCCACTTTTCAGCGTTATATGATGTCTATTTTTTCTGATATGGTGGAAGACACTCTGGAGGTGTTCATGGACGATTTTTCAGTTGTGGGTAAGTCGTTTGAATCGTACTTGACAAACCTAAGTATGGCGTTGTAGAGATGTGTTGAATTCAACCTGGTGCTGAACTGGAGAAGTTCCATTTTATGGTGAA
This sequence comes from Capsicum baccatum var. pendulum, assembly GCA_030864225.1. Lineage (NCBI taxonomy): Eukaryota > Viridiplantae > Streptophyta > Magnoliopsida > Solanales > Solanaceae > Capsicum > Capsicum baccatum. The sequence goes on from CM061550.1 coordinate 137,992,151, forward strand.
AGAAGGTATTGTTCTTGGGCATAAAATCTCTGAAAGAGGAATTGAGGTGGATCGAGCTAAAATTGAAGTCATCGAGAAACTACCACCCCCAATTTCTGTCAAAAGAGTCGTAGTTTCCTTGGGCATGCAGGTTTTTATTGAAGGTTCATTAAAGACTTTTCCAAGATTGCTAGTCCGTTATGCAAGCTTTTGGAGAAGGATGCAAAGTTCGACTTCGGTGAAGATTGCTTGAAGTCATTTGAATGCCTCAAAGGGAAGCTAAGTGAAGCTCCTATCATTGTAGCGCCCAATTGGTCTCTACCGTTTGAAGTCATGTATGATGCTAGCGGAGTAGCTTTGAGTGCTGTACTTGGCCAGAGAAGAGAAAAGTTATTCCATCCAATCTACTATGCGAGCAAGGTCTTGAATGGAGCCCAGAAGAACTATACTATCACGGAACAAGAGCTTCTAGCAGTTGTGTATGCTTTTGAAAATTTTCGTGCTTATTTGTTGAGAACCAAAGTGGTAGTTCATACAGACCATGCAGCTCTGAGATATTTGATGGCAAAGAAAGACGCGAAACCAAGGCTAATTCGATGGGTATTGTTTCTGCAAGAATTTGATTTCGAGGTAAAAGATAGAAGAGGTTGCGAAAACCAAGTGGTTGATCATCTATCTAGACTCGAGAATGAGCATATAGCACAGCCTGATTTTGAGATTGTTGATGCATTCCCTGATGAAGAGATCTTATCCACGATGATGGAAGAGTTACCATGGTATGCAGATTTTGCAAACTTTGTGGTAAGTAATGTGATGCCTGCGAATCTATCATTTCATCAAAAGAGGAAGTTCATGCATGATGTGAGACACTACAACTGGGATGAGCCATATTTGTTTAGACGATGTGCGAATGGTGTGATCAGACGATGCATATCTCATGTGGAGGTGCCAAGTATCTTGGAAGTGAGTCATGCTTCCCAAGTTGGGGGACACCATGCAGGTGGTCGGACAGCAAGGAAGGTATTGCAAAGCGGCTATTATTGGCCTTTGATATTTTGAGATGCCTATGAATATGTGAAAAGATGTGACCAATGTCAGAGACAAGGCACGATTTCGAAGCACCATGAGATGCCCATGTCAAAAACTCTTGAAGTAGAGTTGTTTGATGTGTGGGGTATTGATTTCATGGGCCTATTTGTAAACTCGTTTGGGATGAAATACATCCTAGTTGTTGTCCACTATGTATCCAAATGGGTTGAAGCAGTAGCGCTGGCCGATAACGAAGGAAAGCGTGTTGTAGCATTCTTGAAGAGAAATATCTTCTCTCGTTTTGGGGTACCACGTACTGATGATAGGCGGATTTACACGGCTATATCAATATATTTTGCCCATATTTTAGCCTAGTTTTGATAACAAATTATATATTTCATGCACTTTTAGTCCTTTTTCCTATAAATGATCTAACGAACATGATTAGTAAAGTTTCAGGTATAAATGATGCAAAATTCAGCATTTTATGGCTTACTTGACGCAAAAGAAAGCTCATGAACAAAGGAGAAGGAAGCTGGACGCCTAAAGGACCAAAACTGCTGCAAGGAAAATCTGTCCCGGGCTAAAACAACATTTCTGAAGACTTTGGGGACTTACAGACACATAGCTGGATTTAGACAACGATACATTAACCTAGTACATTTGGGTTATGTATTTCAGTAGTCTAGTAGGATTTGGTTATTTATTTCATTAGCTTAGTAGGAGTAGGATATGGGTATTATAAATACCCTATCATGTTAGAGATTTTTATTCATTCACCATTAATCTTACAATCCTCTTACACTCTTCAATTCATCTTCTAATCTTTCCATTAATTATTCTTCTACTCTTCTATCCTTAAATTCCACAACAAGAGAATCGTTACCAAGCCAAGGAAACACGCCGCACGCCTATCACTTGATCTACACGCCATATCGTGATATAATAACAATGTCAATCGTGATCTCCTTCGCATTCATGGGTAACTAAACTTCTCTGTTGGGGTTATGGAAGCCGGATGAGTTACTATCTATTGCTGTGAGTTTGCGAGTTTATGACACGTATATTGCTTGTATCATTATTCTCTTCATCTTAATCTACATTCTTTGCGGTTGCAAACGCAAGAATACGCCAGTCTAACATTTAACTTGTTCGAGAGAAAGGTTATTTATCTGGAAAAGAGATAGTGTCAAGGTAGTAGGACACCCTTTCCTATTAAAAAGCTAGTGTCGTAACTGGACTAACCTCTTGGAGAATTCATACCGTTAGACACGCTTTAAGCTCGAGAGAGTTAAAGTGAAATAGTCCTTGTTAAGGTCCAGAGACGCTTGGATTTACCATCGACTACAATTCTCTATAAGCAATTGCATATCAGAATTCTACACACTCATAGCCAATAGAGATGTATCCCTCAAAAGGTGGACATAACCCCAACGCTTCAATTCTCATTGTTTACAATCTACGTAACAATCTCTCTTTTTACTTTATTAATTTCAGCTTTTGTTTACATTACTTGCACAACAAGAATTCCCCCTTCTTACGAGACTTGCACCAAAAGTTTAGTAATTTTACTTACTTGTTGGCCAAGCTATTCCCTGTGGGATCGACACCCAACCTAGGTTGGGTTCTATATTTGCTAACGACCGCTTTACACTCATGCGAGAGCTGTAGATTGAGCGTTATCAAAAATTGGCGCCATTGCCGGGGAATACGAGTGTCAATCAAGTTCGTGATAATTACTAGACCCTTTGGTCAAAGATTCTCGTACTTTTACGTTTAGTTTTTGTTTTTGTTACTGCAGGTTTTTACTTTAGTGCATGCCCCATACTAGAAGTTCTGGTCAACCGTTATTACCAATCAATCCTGAACCACAACGAATTAGAAGAATGGAAGCACAAGCTGAAATCGACAGGATGGCTGCTCAACACGAGCAAGCAAGATTAGCCGCCCTTGCTGCTGCTCAAGTCCAACAACAAAATATTGATAATCCTGGGCGAGTAACAAACCCTGACAATGAGGATTTAGGTGATGACGAGTTAATACACCCAAGGCATGTCACTGAAACTGCAACACCTGCCAACCGAAGAGGTTGACAAGCTCGGTTTAGGTATGATCGCCAACCTATGCAGCCAGCTTTCGATGATGATGATGATGATCTTGATGGTGCCAGAGCCACTGGGGCCATAATTCCACCACCATTAGCGCCCGGAGCCAAGTTCAACATCACAAGCACCATGATTCAGTTATTGCAACTCAAGGGATTATTTGGTGGACTAGCAGGCGATGATCCGAATATGCATCTCATCAACTTTATTTCTACATGCAAGTCTTTTGACAATCCTGGTGTTGGTCAGAATTCTATTCGATTATGTTTATTTCCATTGTCTCTGTATGGGGAGGCAACACTATGGTTGAATGGGCTGACTCCTGATTCAATTACAAATTGGAGGCAATTGAGAGACGCTTTCCTAGAAAGATTCTTTCCACCATCCAAAAGAGCACAATTGAGAGATGAAATCAGCAACTTCCGCCAGCTTCCCACTGAATCTCTTCATGAAACATGGGAGAGGTTCAAGACAAAGCTAGCGAGATGCCCAAACCATCACATGACCAATGTTCACCTAATGGAGATATTGTATAGAGCCTTGAATTCAATAACTAAACCAGTGGTGGACAACGCAGCTGGAGGATCTTTCATGGACCTCACCTTTGGTCAAGCAAGCAATATGCTAGATCGCATGACGAAACAAAGTAGAGCTTGGCATACCAGGGATTCTGAGGTAGCAAGCCCCACTTTATCTATTGGCATGACTGCAAACCAAAGAAGAAGAGAAGAAGAACGTGATCAAGACATGGCGCACATGAAAACACAAATGGATCTTCTGACAAAGCATTTATTATCAGGGAAGATCGAAAAAGTTAAGGTCGTGGTAGCACATGGAAGAGACGAATCCGACTCTAAAGAAGAAGCTAACTACTTGAACAATCAGGGGGGTTTCCGCGGGAACGCCCAAGGAAACCAAGTTCGGAACTATTATGATAAATCTGGAAGCAAAGACCAAGGTAGTTGGAAGAAAAACAATGATAAGAGTGGTTTGTACGTTCCCCCTGGTAGACGTGATACCACCATATCTAATTCTGGAAGTATGGAAGACATGATGGCTAAGCTATTGAAAGGAGTGGAAGCAACGAGCGCGGGAGTTACAGAGGTAATTAATGATTTGTCCTCCATGAAGCAATTAGTTGATTCTCATTCCACTTCTATCAAGCAAATAGAGCAGCAATTGAGCCAACTTTCAGCAGCATTCAACCAAAGAAAGGCTGGCACCTTACCGAGCGATACGGTGCAAAACCCAAGGAATGATGGGTCATGCATGGCCATCACTACCAGAAGTGGTAAGGTGCTAGAAACTTCAGCAAAAGGCAAGCAAGTGGTTGACGAAATTGCGGACATGAACGTTACCCCTAGTGACGTTACAAAAGGAGATGATGCCGCAACAACTACTCCCAACGTCAAGGACGTTACACCTAGTGACGTGCAGCCTAAAAAAATGGAAAAACGGAAGCAAGAGGAGAAGAAAGCCACGGAGAGAACACTTCCATACCCACCACCACCTTTTCCCCAAAGATTGAAGAAGGTGGTGGATGACACTAAGTTCAGCAAATTTATGACTATGTTGAAGCAGCTGACCATTAATGTTCCACTGGTAGAGGCACTTGAACAAATGCCTGGGTATGCGAAGTTTATGAAAGATCTTTTGACAAAGAAGAGGGCGGCAAGTTATGAGCTGAAGGATGATGTACATCATTGTAGTGCAATTGCTACCCGATCGATAGTTCAGAAGAAGGCCGACCCCGGAGCTTTCACTATTCCTTACACCGTTGGATCTTTGAACTTTGCCAAGGCACTATGTGACTTAGGAGCCAGCATCAACTTGATGCCATTTTCGATCTACAAGAAGTTGGGGTTAGGAGATCCTACACCAACTAATATGAGGCTTGTCATGGCGGATAGGTCGGTAAAACGACCTGTTGGTATTTTATGCGATGTCTTGGTAAAGGTTTCTTCATTCATCTTTCCGGCAGACTTTGTTATTTTGGATTGTGAAGCAGACTCAAAATTACCCATAATCTTGGGGCGCCCTTTCCTTGCTACAGGAAGTGTGCTCATTGATTTGAGAGCTAATGAGCTTTCATTCCGAATAAATGACGAAGTGGTTCATTTTGATGTTTGCAAATCAATGAAGCAACCCAAAGATCTGAGTGTATTTTCTGTGGCTGATGTTGTCCTTGATGATGAGAAAGAACGACTTGAAGAAGAGCAAATTCTTGATGATCCTTTGGAGGTTTTGCTCATGAAAGGAGAGAATGAGGATGCTGAAATTTCTGAAGAAGTTATTTGTGCTCTATCAGGATTAGGGACATATCACTATACTCCCAAGAAGCTGGATCTTGATCTCAAGAATCGACCCACACCACCAGCTAAGCCATCTATTGAAGAACCACCCACACTAGAATTGAAGGAGCTGCCAAGCCATTTGAAGTACGCATTCTTAGGGAGCGGAAACACTCTTCCAGTCATCGTGGCAGCCGATTTGGGTGAGCAACAAGTTGCAGCTCTTATTGCTATCTTACGCAAGTATATTAGAGCTATTGGATGGACCATTGCGGATATTATTGGTATTCCACCTGGGATTTGCACACATAAAATTCAGCTTCAAGAAAAGTGCACACCCACCATTGAACACCAAAGGCGTTTAAACCCACCTATGCAAGAAGTGGTGAAGAAGGAGATTATTAAGTGGTTAGACGCAGGAGTTGTATATCCTATTTCTGATAGTACATGGGTAAGTCCTGTACAATATGTTCCCAAGAAAGGAGGTATGACGGTGGTCGCAAATGCGAAGAATGAACTTATTCCACTCAGGCCCATCACTGGATGGAGAGTATGCATGGACTACTGCAAGCTGAATTCTTGGACGCTTAAAGATCACTTCCCAATGCCATTTATGGACCAAATGCTAGATCGATTAGCAGGGAAAGGATGGTTTTGCTTCTTGGATGGTTATTCAGGTTATAATCAGATAGGTATTGCACCTGAAGACCAAGAGAAGACAACGTTTACATGCCCATATGGTACATTTGCCTTCAAACGTATGCCATTCGGGTTATGTAATGCACCAGCCACCTTTCAACGTTGTATGATGTCTATTTTCTCTGATATGGTTGAAGACACTTTGGAGGTATTTATGGATGACTTTTCAGTTGTTGGTGAGTCTTTCGAAGCATGATTGGCAAACTTGAGCATGGCATTGCAAAGATGTGTAGAGTACAACCTTGTGCTTAATTGGGAGAAATGCCACTTCATGGTAAAAGAAGGAATCGTTCTTGGGCACAAGATCTCTGAAATAGGAATAGAGGTAATTGAGAAGCTACCGCCTCCAATTTCGGTGAAGGGAGTTCGTAGTTTTCTTGGCCATGCTGGGTTCTATCGTAGATTCATCAAAGACTTCTCCAAAATTGCTAGTCCATTGTGCAAACTATTGGAGAAAGATGTGAAGTTTGACTTCAATAACGATTGCTTGGAGGCATTCGAATGCCTTAAAGGAAAACTCATTGAAGCCCCTATCATGGTAGCACCAGATTAGTCTCTCCCATTCGAAGTTATGTGTGATGCTAGTGGTGTATCCGTTGGTGCTGTTCTTGGTCAGAGAAAGGAGAAATTATTTCATCCTATCTACTATGCGAGTAAGGTCCTGAATGAAGCCCAAAGGAACTACACTGTTACTGAACAAGAGCTCCTAGCGGTTATGTTTGCGTTTGAGAAGTTTCATGCCTATCTATTGGGTATTAAGGTGATCGTTCACACAGACCATGCAGCTCTTAGGTATCTAATGACGAAGAAGGATGCAAAACCAAGGTTGATTAGATGGGTATTGCTGCTGCAAGAGTTTGATTTAGAAGTGAAAGATAGAAGAGGTTGCGAGAACCAAGTGGCTGATCACCTATCTAGACTCGAGAATGAGCATGTGGCATAACCTGAAATTCAGATTGATGATGCATTCCTGGACGAGGAGATATTAGCGACAACAATGGAGAAATTACCATGGTATGCCGACTTTGCAAATTTCATGGTAAGTAATGTGCTACCTGCCAATTTATCTTACCATCAACGGAGGAAGTTCATGCATGACATTCAGCACTACTATTGGGATGAGCCTTATTTGTTCCAAAGACGCGCTGATGGTATCATTCGACGATGTATATCCCACGAAGAAGTGCCCACTATATTGGAAGCATGTCATACATCCCAAGTTGGAGGACATCATGCAGGCAATCGAACGGCAAGAAAGGTATTGCAAAGTGGTTATTATTGGCCTTCGATATTCAGAGATGCATACGACTATGTTAGAAGGTGTGACCAATACCAGCATCAAGGTGCTATCTCAAAACACCATGAAATGCCCATGTCCAAAATTCTCGAGGTAAAACTCTTTGATGTGTGGGGTATAGATTTCATGGGTCCATTTGTGAATTCGTTTGGAATGAAATACATCTTGGTTGCTGTGGATTATGTTTAGAAATGGGTTGAAGCTGTAGCATTGGCCGACAACGAAGGAAAGCATGTTGTAGCGTTCTTAAAGAAGAATATCTTCTCTCGCTTTGGAGTACCACGTACTATCATAAGTGATGGAGGATCTCACTTTTTCAACAAGCTATTCAAATCGGTATTGGCCAAGTATGGTGTCAAGCAACACAAGGTAGCTACGCCTTATCATCCCTAAACTAGTGGACAAGTAGAGGTTTCCAATCGGGAGATCAAACAAATCCTTGCCAAGACGGTTAATGCAAATAGGAAGGATTGGTCTCGAAAGCTAGATGATGCACTATGGGCGTATAGGACTGCATTCAAAACACCCATTGGTATGTCACCTTATCAACTAGTTTATGGGAAGGCTTTTCATCTACCCATCGAGCTTGAACACAAGGCATTGTGGGCATTGAAGAAATTGAACTTGAATTGGGATGATGTGAAGAATCTGAGGTTGGAGCAGCTGAATGAACTAGATGAATTCCGTCTCCATGCATATGAACGATCGGATTTATATAAGGAGCGGATGAAGAAGTATCATGATCAGCGGATTGTTCGACGAAACTTCCAAAAAGGTGACATGGTACTACTCTTTAACTCCAGATTTAAGCTCTTCCCAGGTAAGTTAAAATCGAAGTGGTCTGGTCCATTTAAAGTCATCCAAGTCTACGCGTCTGGAGTAGTCGAATTGGAAGGCAATAAGGGTGTTGTTTTCAAAGTGAATGGCCAATGTGTTAAGCCTTATATCGGTCCTCTTGACTCGATGAATGACATGGCCATCACTTATCTCGATGAAGTCTAACTACTTGAGATTATTACGTCGATCCACGACAATAAATAAGGCGCTAGATGGGAGGCAACCCATCGTTTTATCGTTTTATCATTTTTATACTTGTTTTGTTTTTGATAAATGAAAAATCCAAAAATAAGAGTCGTGCCACGACCAAAAATAAGGCGCTTGGTGGGAGGCAACCCATCGTACTAATTATTTTCATTTGTTTTGAGCAAATATAGGTGCAAGAAGTATTCAACGAGGAGATTGATTTCAATTGACGATTTGGACGCATTGTAAGGTAAAGTTGGTAAGTTAGGAATAGTGATGCACAAGGCTATGGATTGAGCATTTCTCACACCAAAATAGGCTTCGAGGAAGGCTAGGCCTTGGTAAAACCAGGCCATGAACGATGCACAACCTATCCTATAGCCTAAGGTCTCGGAATCTAGTGTGCTATACACTATGCGCCGCCTATTCCTAGGTATGCTTTTGACTATGCGCTGCCTATGCTATGGCATTTGGTCTCAGAATATCATATTCCATAGACTATGCGGCGCATATGTCTACAAATGCCATAGACTATGCGGCGCATATGTCCCATTATGCTATAGACAATGCGCCGCATATGTCATGTCTATGCCAAGCATTATGCACCGCATATGTGGGATTTCTGTCTCCAAAACCGATTGTAAATGGGTCATAACCCGAACCATTCTCTTCCTATATAAAGGGGACTTAGTTTTACAACACAACCACACTAAAAATTGACCTAAGGGCGCTGCATATACATCCAAATCCTCTCAAAATTTTCTTCTTTTGCTCTTCCAATTCACAAAACCATCTCCACAAGCTTCAAGCAAGTAAGTACTCTCTTATTCTTCATTTATTTCTCGTAAGTACTACGTTGCTATGTTGATTATGAATTGCTAAATCGTATCAGATCGTTGGTGATGTTCATGTGTTTGGATTGTTGATATAAAATCATTTGAGTGAACATGTACGTAGGAAACTCTTGACTTGTTTCCGACTTGAAATATGGTTTCAATAGCATTGTTATGATATTTGCGGAATTATTATGGCTATGAACATGAATTAAGGTTATTGTTTGGATACTTACATGTTAGACTATCCCGGCCATCGGGATAAGACTTATAGGGCCTACCGACTTAGGAGGTTGTGATTGTTGTAAGAATAACGATTCCATGTGGTAACCCCTATGTAGTAGTGTTGCTATATCTACCATGAAAGTAGTCCAATAGCTTCAAGTAAGTGATGCATTGCTGATTTTCTTGTCGGAATACAATCCTAAAACGTATGTCGACGAAATCTGAGTAAATCGACTACTATCACCTCACTGATTTGTGTTAACAAAACTAAGTGTGGGGTGGTACCCCTATTGCTTGCTTATAGATTGTATCAAGTGAGATTGTGCTGCAACTAACACTAATTCTAGTCTCAGGTACAATGGCACCTAAAGCAAAGCAAGGCAAGGAGAAGGCTACCACGTCTCAAAAGGGCAAGAAGAGAGGTCGAAAGGACCAAGGAGAATCATCCTCAGCACAACTACCCCGCAGAATGTTTGGAATAAAATGGGTTCTTGAGGAAGAAGCCAAAGCATGGTACAGCAGCAGCAAAGAAAGAAAATATGTGCACGTCGACTTGATCAACAAGGAGACCTTATCAAAGAAGGAGCCGCGTATGTTGGCAAAAATAATGGCTTTGAAGCTGGATTTCATCTTCCGCGACATGGGAGAGTGTAATCTTGATCTGAAAAGAGAATTTTATGCCAACTGGTCGCCGAACACAACAGGCAATGAAGTCAAAATTTGGGGCCAAGTGTTACAGCTCACCGCGGATTGGATCAACTCTTTTCTTGGCTTACCTTCGGTCGACACAGCACCATTCAAAGAGCTGTACAGCAGGCCTCCTTATAGAGCAATACAACACACGCTTTGTGGAAGCAGATCGATGGCAAGGTGGGGCAGACATAAAGAAACAGTCCGACACAACACCTTCCCCTATGCTCCACTGAATAGGGAAGCCAGAATCTGGATGCGCATTTTCAACTCATGTCTTATTCCTGGGACTCAATACACCAAGATATCAAGATATAGAGTGTGTTTGGTCTATGCTTTGATGACGAATGTTCCTATCAACTTTGGGGCAATAATTCGATCTACCATGAGGAAGGCCAGACTCCACAAAAGGTCCCACTTCACATTTGGAAATTTGTTGACAGTAATCTTGCGGAAGGAGGATATCGAAGAGGAACCAGCTGACCACAAACTCCCACATAACCCAAAGAAGGTTGACCTCACCAAGGTCAAAGATGCTGAAACAACTCATGGTGTCAACCTTACTACTGCGGAGAGACATGCTCGTGATGAGAGTTTCTTCCATCATCTCTATGGCATGACACAATTCACTATGATGAGTGGTGGACGTGTTCCAACTGCTGAAGAGCTCCAACAGCTGGACCACGACTACCCAATGAACATGCATGCACGGGAGATGTGTGGAGTGGGCGTATACTTTGAGGAACCTCTAGATGATGATGTGCCGACTGATGATGATCGACGCTTACCTGATTCTGACGAGGAGGAGAACTCTGACGATGACTCTTATGATGATTCAGACGAAGGGGGTATGACCCCAGACATTGAGGAAGAGTCCGACTAACCAGGTTCTTCGTATTTATTTTCCACTGAGGGCAGTGTCCCGTTTAAGTGTGGGGTGGCGGTATCGCATGCTATACTTCTCTGTTTGCACCTATGTTTGAGTTGTTTACTTTGTTTTTGTTTATTTTTTTTGTTTTTGTTTTTTTTGTTTTTTTATTTGTCTTGTTTTTTTATTATTTGTCATTTTTTAAAAGTTTTTTTAGGAGTCATATTTTTTCTAGCTTCGCATGAAATTATTTTGACAGGAAGCATGAGATTATAACAAGAGTATGTGTTACAATTGTGACTATTGAGACGTTTAGACTCTAGTTGTGACTCATTATGTGATATTTTGTGGTTCAATGCCTTCACTTGTTGGGTCGAGAGTCTATATTACTTCCAATCAAGTCGACCATGTGCCTTGTGTGTGTGAGATTAATAGTATCTTCTATGTATGTGGCTGATGCTAGAACTTGCCCGGTATGTATGCAAAGCGAAAATAAGGAGTGTAAGTTTAGGATATGATTTAGGCATTTCTTTGGCAACCTATACATGTTTACCTTTAGTTTTACCTACCCATGAACATCATCCTAGTTAAACCCTGTTGAGCCTTTAGCCTATTTCTTTGACAACCTTGTATGTAAGCCTAATCCATTTTCTTTCAAGACCGTAATTTGATCCAAATTCCTAAGTGCTTTAAAGTGAAAAAGTCATGTGACAATAAAAGAGGAAATTGGGTAAGTATGATGCTTTAAATTGTAATGGTTCTTAAATGTGTTATGAAAAAGAAAGTGCTATCATAAGAGGTATGTTGAGAAAAGAAAAAGGAAAAAGAAAGCTGAAAAGTGAGTTATGCTTAAAATTCAAAAACAAAAGAGGATAACAAGGGTGGTAGGATAAAAGAAAGAAAGGTTGAAAGAAAAAATGTCAATGATACAATGTGATGTATTAAAGTGCTTAGGAACTTAGTCACTATTTCTGGCCAAAATAGCTGATCCTACCCATCCCTAAGCCTACATTACAACCATCAAAAGACCTACTTGATCCTAATCTTAACATTCTGACATTTAGTGGAGTATTACACTAAGGGCAAGCCAATGGTCATCAGTTGCTGCATACGAATTCTTTGTGAGAGCGAGAGCAAGGATATTTTGATACCCACGTTTGAAAAATATGCTATACTTGTGAGTGACTATGGGTAATATATTGTGAGACACACATGGTTGATGAGTTTTGGATAGTTGTACATGATTCTTTGAGCCTTAACTTTTGAATATGAGTTGACCACCATCACGAGTCTATGCTAGAGGTTAAATGGTTTCTACTAATGATCGGAAAACTACTCTTTGTTGATAATTGTTGTGCTTGTCTTGACGAATGTTTTGTGTTGTTGCTGTGAAACCCTAAGTTGATGTTTAGAGGGACATGATATTTTGTTCGAGGACGAACAAAGCTGCAAGTGTGGGGTGTTGATGATAGGCGGATTTACACGCCTATATCAATATATTTTGCCCATATGTTAGCCTAGTTTTGAGAACAAATTATATATTTCATGCACTTTTAGTCCTTTTTCGTATAAATGAGCTAACGAACATGATTAGTAAAGTTTCAGGTATAAATGATGCAAAATTCAGCATTTTATGGCTTACTTGACGCAAAAGAAAGCTCACAAACGAAGGAGAAGGAAGTTGGACGCCTAAAGGACCAAAACTGCTGCATGAAAAATCTGTCCCGGGCTAAAACAACATTTCTGAAGACTTTGGGGACTTACAGACACATAACTGGATTTAGACAATGATACATTAACCTAGTACATTTGGGTTATGTATTTCAGTAGTCTAGTAGGATTTGGTTATTTATTTCATTAGCTTAGTAGGAGTAGGATATGGGTATTATAAATACCCTATCATGTTAGAGATTTTTATTCATTCACCATTAATCTTACAATCCTGTTACACTCTTCAATTCATCTTCTAATCTTTCCATTAATTATTCTTCTACTCTTCTATCCTTAAATTCCACAACAAGAGAATCGTTACCAAGCCAAGGAAACACGCCGCACGCCTATCACTTGATCTACACGCCATATCGTGATATAATAACAATGTCAATCGTGATCTCCTTCGCATTCATGGGTAACTAAACTTCTCTGTTGGGGTTATGGAAGCCGGATGAGTTACTATCTATTGCTGTGAGTTTGCGAGTTTGTGACACGTATATTGCTTGTATCATTATTCTCTTCATCTTAATCTATATTCTTTGCGGTTGCAAACGCAAGAATACGCCAGTCTAACATTTAACTTGTTCGAGAGAAAGGTTATTTGTCTGGAAAAGAGATAGTGTCAAGGTAGTAGGACACCCTTTCCTATTAAAAAGCTAGTGCCGTAACTGGACTAACCTCTTGGAGAATTCATACCGTTACACACGCTTTAAGCTCGAGAGAGTTAAAGTGAAATAGTCCTTGTTAAGGTCCAGAGACGCTTCGATTTACCATCGACTACAATTCTCTATAAGCAATTGCATGTCAGAATTCTACACACTCATAGCCAATAGAGACGTATCCCTCAAAAGGTGGACATAACCCCAACGCTTCAATTCTCATTGTTTATAATCTACGTAACAATCTCTCTTTTTACTTTATTAATTTCAGCTTTTGTTTACATTACTTGCACAACAAGAATTCCCCCTTCTTACGAGACTTGCACCAAAAGTTTAGTAATTTTACTTACTTGTTGGCCAAGCTATTCCCTGTGGGATCGACACCCAACCCAGGTTGGGTTCTATATTTGCTAACGACCGTTTTACACTCCTGCGAGAGCTGTAGATTGAGCGTTATCACGTACTATCATAAGCGATGGAGGATCATACTTTTGCAACAAGCTGTTCAAATCAGTGTTGGTAAAATATGAGGTCAAGAAACACAAGGTAGCCATGCCTTATCACCCTCAAACTAGTGGACAGGTAGAGGTTTCCAATCGAGAGATCAAGCAAATCCTTGCTAAGACTGTAAATGCTAATAGGAAAGATTGGTCTCGAAAGCTGGACGATGCACTATGGGCTTATAGGAGTGCATTCAAAATGCCAATTGGCATGTCCCCGTACCAACTAGTTTGCGGGAAGGCCTGTCACTTGCCCATTGAGCTCGAGCACAAATCATTGTGGGCGTTAAAGCGATTGAATTTAAAGTGGGATGATGCTATGGATCTGAGATTGGAGCAGCTGAACGAGATGGATTAATTCCGTCTACATGCGTATGAAAGATCAGACCTCTACAAGGAACGGATGACAAAGTATCATGATCAGCGGATTATTAAATGAAACTTTCAAAAAGGTGATATGGTACTTCTTTTCAATTCCAAACTGAAGCTATTCCCAGGTAAGTTAAGGTCTAAATGGTTTGGCCCATACAAAATTAGCCAAGTCTACTCGTCTGGAGTAGTTGAGTTAGAAGACAATAATGGTGTTGTCTTTAAGGTGAATGACCAACGAGTGAAACCATACATCGGTCCTCTTGACTCAACAAAATGCATGGCCACCATGTATCTCGACGAAGTCTAAGTACTCGAGGTAACTATGTCGTGCCGCGACAATAAATCAAGTGCTTGATGGGAGTCAACCCATCGGTTTTAATTACTTTTGTTGTTTTTGATTTCCTAGGATTTTGTCGAGCCACGACCAAAACTAAGGCGCTTGATGGGAGGCAACCCATCGTTCTAATCGTTTTTGTTGTTTTTGAGTAAGTGTAGGTACAAGAGGTGTAAAGGAGGAGATTGGTTTCAAATTTTGATTTGGAAGCGGTTCATGTTGAAGGTGGTAAGTTAGGAATGAAGAAGCAAAAGGCTATGGGTTAGGCATTGCCTATGAAAATATAGTCAATGAACAAGGCAAGTCCTATGTAAATCTAGGACACGAACAAGGCAAGGCCTATGCTATGGCCTAAGCTCTCGGATTCTACAATGCTATAGCATAAGCGCCGCCTATGCCTAACAATGCCATAGCATAGGCGTCGCCTATGCAAAAGCCTTTTGTCTCTGAATCTAGAATGCCATGGCATAGGCGCCGCCTATGCCCAACAATGTCATAGCATAGTCGCCGCCTATGCCAAAGCCTATGTCCAACTAGGCTTTGCAAAAGGCGCCGCCTATGCCAAGCATAGGCAAAGCATTAGGTGCCGCCTATGCCCACTTTTTGGTCTCCTAACCCGATTCCAAATGGGTCAAAACCCAACCCAATCTTGTCCTATAAATAGAACCTTAGTCTTAAAACGAAATTGCATTGCAACTTCACCCTAGGCACCGCCTACCTCTCCAAATTCTCTCAAAAATTTTCCTTTTGCTCTTTTACTTTGCAAGAACATCGTCCAAGGCCATCAACCAAGTAAGTACTTCTTTGCTCTTCTTTAATATTCCGTAAGTACTACACTAGCACGCCTATAATAAATTATTAAATCTTAAAGTAGTATTGGTGATTTGAATGTGGTTGATTTGTTGTGATACAACTAAGTGAGTGAAAGGATACGTAAGGATGGTCTTGACTTATTTCCAACTTGAATTTGATTTTGATACACTGTCATACTTTTGTGGAATTGACATGGTCAAGAAAATTGCATAATCTTGTAACTTGAAAGCTTTCATGTTCGAATGACTTGTTCATTGAGATGAAAAATCATGGTTAACTACAAACATGAGATGTTGATTATTTCTATGCCATACCTTGATACAATGTCTATGTAGTAGTCTTGTTCAAAAGGGTAAATCAATCCAAACATGAAAGTATTGTCAAAGATTAATTGAGATAGAATCAAAAAGGATAGTTAAGATAGCAAGAAAAGTATGACTGCACTGATTATATTGTTGGAACATAACACCTAAACATATATCGATGAAGTCTGAGTAATCGACATCGTTCACTAAATTAGTTTGTGCCAACAAATTAAGTGTGGGGTGGTGCCACTACTGCTTGTTTTTTGATTGTATCCACAGAGATGAAGCTAACATAACTATTATTTCAATCTCAGGTACAATGGCACCAAAAGCAAAACAAGGAAAAGAAAAAGTGACCACTTCACAAAAAGGCTAGAAAAGGAGACGAAAAGAGCAAGGTGAATCCTCCTCACTGTAAATACCTCGCTGCATGTTCGGAATCAAATGGGTCCTCGAGGAGGAAGGAAAGGAGTGGTATAGGAACAATAAAGAGAAAAAACATGTTCATGTGGAGTTGATACACAAGGAAAGCCTAGCAAAGAAAGAACCTCGCATGTTGGCCAAGATCATACAGTTACATCTTGATTTCATCTTCCGAGATATAGGAGAATGCAATCTCAATCTAACACGAGAATTCTATGCCAACTGGTCACCAAAAACTACAGGGAGTGAAGTAAAGATTCGGGGCCAAGTTCTACAACTAAATGCGGAGTTTTTTAACTCTTTTTGGGGTTTGCCATCTGTTGATCCATCACCACTCAAAGAGATATATAACAGACCTTTGTACAGGGCAATCAGATACACACTGTGCGGAACAAGATCAATGGTACGATGGAGCAGACACAAGGACACCGGTCGGCACAACACCTTCCCATATGCTTCCTTGAATAGAGAAGCACGGATATGGATGCGGATAGTCAACTCTTGCTTGATTCCAGGGACTCAGTACACAAATATTACACGAGACAGAGTGTGTTTGGTGTACGCATTCATGACGAACGTCCCCATCAACATCGGGGCAATCATTCGATCTTCAATGCGTAAGGCCAGGCTACACAAGAGGTCCCACTTCAGATTTGGCAATCTGTTGACTGCAATATTGAGGAAGGAGGACATCTAAGAGGATCCGGATAATCATAAGCTTCCACACAACCCGAAGAAGGTTGACCTCACAAAGGTTAAAGATGCTGAAACCATGCATGGCATTAACCTTACCACTGCAGAACATCATGCTCGGGATGAAAGTTTCTTTCGCCATCTTTATGGCATGACTCGATTTACAATGATGAGCGGAGGTCGTGTTCCAACTGCTGCAGAGCTCCAACGGTTGGATTATGACTACCCAATGAACGAGCATACAAGGGCTATGTGTGGAGTAGGTGTGTACTTTGAGGAACCTCTCGATGATGATGTGCCAACCGATGACAATCGCCGAATGCTAGACTCCGACGTAGAGGAGAATTCAGATGATGACGACTCTGATGATGATTCCGATGAAGAGGGTATGACCCCAGACATAGAGGAGGAGTCCGACTAATCCAGGTTCTTCTTATTTATTTTCCACAGAGGACAGTGTGTCCCGTCTAAGTGTGGGGTGCTGGTGTTGGTATGCTATACTTCTTAATCTGCATTTGCTTATTTATGTTTATTTATGTTTATTTGTTTTATTTTTTAGTAGTAGTCAAATTTTTTTAAAAAAAAACTTTGCATAAAATTGTTCTGATAGGCAGCATGGTATTGTGACAAGAGTCTGTGATACAATCACTACTATTGAGACATTTAGGCTCTAAATGTGAGTCACAGTGTGATATTTGTGTGGTTTAATTCATTCATCTGTTGGGTCAAGAGTCTATACTACTCCCAATAAAGTCGACCATATGCCTTGTGTATGTGAGGCAATAGTATATTCTGTGTTTGTGGCTGATGCCAGAACTTGCCTGGTGTGTGTGTAAAGCAAAATAAAGAGTGCAAGTTTAGGAGATGATTTAGGCATTTCTTTGGCAACCTGTGATTGTTTACCTTCGTTTTACCTATCCGTGGACATTATCCTAGTTAACCTCCTTTGAGCCTTTAAGCTATTTTCTTTGAAAGCCTCATATGTAAGCCTAATCTATTTTTTTTCAAAGACCATAATTTGAGCCAAATTCCTAAGTGCTTTAAATTGTAATGTTTGGTACTTGATATTGTTATGAAAAGAGTGGCTATCATAGAGGTGTGTTATAAAAAAAAGAGAAGAGAGAAAAATGAAAAGAAAAATAAAAAGTTAATTCTGTTCAAAATTGAATAACAAAAGAGGTGAGAAGGGGTGGTAGATAAAAGGAAAGTAGAGAAGTTGTTTAAAAGAAAGTGTTAATGGCATAATGTGATGTATTAAAGCGCTTAGGAACATAGTCACTATTTCTGGCCAAAATAGTCCTACCCGTCCCTTAGCCTACATTACAACCTGTAAAAGACCTATTTGATCCTAAGCTTAGCATTCTGATATTAGTAGAGCATTACACTAAGGGAAAGCCTATGGTCATCAGTTGCAACATATGAATTCTTTGAGAAAGTGAGAGCAAGGAAAATCTTATACCCATGTTTCGAAAAATGAAATACTTGTGAGTGATTATGGGTGATATATTGTGAGACACACATGGTTGATGAATTTTGGTTAGTTGTGTATTATTCTTTATGCCTTAACTTTTGGATATGAATTAACCATCATCACGATTCTAGGTTGGAGGTTGAATTGTTTCTAGTAGTAATCAATAAAACTACACTTTGTTAATAATTGTTGTGCCTGTCTTGATGAATATTTTGTGCTGTTACTGTGAAATCCCAAGTAGATGTTTATATGGACATGATATTTTGTTCGATGAAGAACAAAGATTTAAGTGTGGGGTGTTGATGTTAGGCGTATTTACACGCCTAAAGCACCTTAATTCACCCATATTTTAGCTAAGATTTGAGGACAAAATATATAATTCCTACACTTTTAGTCCGTTTTCCTATAAGTGAGCTAACCAACGTGATTAGCAAGTTTTCAGGTATAAATGATGAAGATTTCAGCATTTTATGGAAATTGGACGCCAAAGGAAATTGCACGTAAGAAGGAAGGTAGCTTCTGGAAGCTTGTGGACTGAAAATGATGCATGGAAAACTTGTCCTGGGCAAAAACAGTATTTCCAAAGACTTGGGGACCAGCAGTAACTTAGTAGGATTAGGAAAAGGATGCAGTAACCTAGTAGGATTAGGATAAGTATGCAGTAGCTTAGTAGGAATAGGATATGGGTGTTATAAAAACCCTATTTTGCTAAACTTTTCAAAAACGAATTTTCCGCCACCCTCATCCTTATTCCTCCCTATTCGATCCTTTACCCTTTTCTTCACAAATTCATTGTTGACATTATTTTTCATCTATTCGACTTTTAATTTTTACGACAAGAGAAACGCTATTTGCAAGGAATTCACTCCACAAGTTCTACCAAAACATACTTCACGTGAGATTCTTATTTTGGTATGATGATAATTGCTATTATGTTTTCCGTTGCACTGATGAGTAGCTAAACTTCTCTGTTAGGGTTATGGAAGCCTTATGAGATACTATCTATTGCTATGAGTTTGTGAATTCTTGATACGTATGTTGCTTATATAATTCTTCTCTTCATCTTAATATAATTCTTGCGGTTTCAAACATATAGAATACGCCAGTATAGCATTAACTTGTTCGAAAGAAAAGTTACATGTCTGGAAAAGAGAGAATGACAAGGAAATAGGGAACCAACCCCTGTTTAAAAGTTAGTGTCGTAACTGGGTTAACCTCTTGGAGAATTCGTACCATTAGACACGCTTTAAGCTCTAAAGAGTTAAAGTAAGATAATCTGTGATGGTCGAAAGACGCTAGGATTTACCATAGAATACGAATCTCTATAAGTGCATGCATGTCAGAATTCCGCATAACTCATAGCCAATGGATACGTAAAACTCATAAGGTGGACATAACCCTACTTACAATTCTCATTGATCAAAACCTACCAAACATTCCGTTTTTACTTTGTTACTTTGATACTCTTAATTCACGCTACAATTAAATCCCCCTTTTTTGTAGAATTTTCGATCAACAGTCTACTAATCGTTGCTTACTTAGTGACCAAGTATTCCCTGTGGGATTCGACACCCAACCCAGTTGGGTTCTATATTTGACGATGACCGCTTACACTCTTACAAGAGCTGTAGTTTGAGCGATATCACCTCTGTCTACCTTCCACAGCTTAAACCATGTATGAGCTATATCTTGTAGATGATAGGCATCTAACTTAGCACTCTCACTGAAAGTCACCCCTAATATATCTGTGACTTTTTGAACCTGATCAAGGAACTCCTTTGGATCCTCTTCTTAAATAGCAGTTGGTCGTTCATTCTAAGCTACTAAGGAATTAGCTAGAGTAGTAAATGCAGCTCTAAATTCTGCATGGGAAACATGCTCATCCAAGGGATCTGCCTAAATGGGTTGAGGTGCTGACTGATTCTCGATTCTCATTTTGTTAGCTTTTTTGGGAGGCATATTCTATAAACCAAAGAAAGAACAAATTAGATTGAGAGTTTAACTTGAGCTCATGCTCATTCGCACGACATAATTACTGAAAGAAGGGAAAATTTTCCTAAAAACACTGCACCTCTTGTCCATAAGTAGGATGTGCTATACATACATGTACAAGACTCTACTAGACATTGCTTTTAGACTCCCTAGGACTCTGTTGAACCTTAGGCTCTGATACTAATTTTGTAACGCCTCGAGTCTGTACCTCGAATGCTACACGATACTTACGACCCCAAAGGACCACAAGATAACCCATGACTAATAAATGTTGTGATAACTGAATAATAATACTATAATAAATATAGAAAATAGGCTAAAATGCCATATAGTTCAAAATCTAAAATATTGATAAAGAATATCAACTGTAATAATAATCTATAAAACTAAATACTATCTAAAAGTCTAGTTTGTAATGCCTCTAACAGAACTATCGAAAATTTAAGTTGATAGGACAATCCACCAACTTACTTCATCTACTAAAATACTGCATCTACTAAAAAACTAAAATAATAGAATATCCTCAATAGATGAGGACTCACTACTAAGTCTGACACCGCTGGCTAAATTTGAAATTGTCTATGCGTGGTTGGGAACCTGAGCATCCAAACCTATGATATGAGACATCATAGTGCAAAGAGAAAGTATGCGTCAATATGTGGAATGTACTAGTATGCTAAATGAGGTAAGGCTGAATGCAAGGGTTCATATGCATGAATAATAACTGACTGAATGATATAGACTAACTAAATATCAGAGTACATGGATAACTAAAACTACTATAAATACTAAGTATGTAGTACTATGCATATACATGTATATTGTATCTGAGATTTTACTGAGGCTGAGTACTGAGTTTTGATAACTGAGTAACTGATATTTGAGATTACTAATAACTAAGTTACTAAAGCTGATTGACTGTATCTGACAATCCTGATTCTTTAGAACTGAACTGTTCTATACTAAGACTAAAACTGAGATTATGGGAAGTAATCATCTAACTGACATACCCCTTTTATGAATAGATTTGGGGTCCAACCTATAACCCCAACTAGAAGGGTGTTAGTACCGTGCCATGGGTAAAGACACTGAAAAGTTACCCTCATCTGGCAGGTACTCTAATGAGAATAGTGGAACCCTCAATTGGCAGGTTAAAATACCTCATCAACTCTTAACTGGCAGGTTAATGTCTTAACCTATACTGGCTTCGTAGTTCTGGAATGCAAGGACCGCTACTAAGGATCACACCATGTACTGGCAGGTGAGATCCTATCCTTGGGTTCACTCGGTGTTGAATCCTACGCCCAACTGAATGGACCCTGAACTGATTAAACTGAATTAGAATAGACTAATACTGATTTTCACTGAGTTCTATCATTGACTGAGTACTACTGAGTTCTGTAACTGACTGAGTTCTACTGATCATGACATAACTGATACTATTCTGAAACTACTGTTGCTATAGGTAAATAGCTAAATTTTTGGGTATTAAATACCCCCAGGACTCAATAGCATGAAAAGTAGGGCATAGCATGGTCTTGAGAAACATAAAAATGTACATTTGTCCATAATTCATTCATAGAGACATTTTATCAAACACATGTAAAGCATAAGTTTGTACATATACTAGCATGTCATGATTTCACCATTTAATTCACATGGTCATTCTATCAAACACTTCGGGAGCACAACTTAATACACATAATCATGGATATCATATAAACATTGCAACTACAATGTCCAAACTTACAAATTCAAGGATTATAACAAGGAAATTACACAATTCAATATACATGTTATTTCAATTTCATGGAACCACAATTAATTGTGGATTGAAGCTCAATTAATGTCATGGACACAAATACAATCTAATTTCAAGCATGTAAATCATAAATCAACAATATAGTGGTTTTAAAAATGGATTCTTGAACTCTATGGTTGAAAGGAACCCATACATGAATACCTAACATACCTTGGAATGTTAATTCTTAAAGGTTCTTGGTGAAATTCTTGAGCTTGTTCTTGAATTCTTGAACTAGGGTTTTTTGCCTGTTGAGAAAGAGTGTTTTTAATTATTGAGTAAATAGTAAATAATGAGCAATTA
The DNA here is from genome assembly GCA_030864225.1 of Capsicum baccatum var. pendulum. Lineage (NCBI taxonomy): Eukaryota > Viridiplantae > Streptophyta > Magnoliopsida > Solanales > Solanaceae > Capsicum > Capsicum baccatum. Next base: position 138,014,569 of record CM061550.1, read on the forward strand.
GTTCTCTTTTAGGGCAAAATTTTGTGTTTTAGGCTGACTGGGATGAGGAAAAAGGACTAAAATCCCTTGGAAATTAAAACTCAGAATTAATTGAAATTCCCAATTTTGGCACCTGGTGTGATACGGTGCTATCGTGCCATATCACTGGAAACTGACAATTGCAAACTGGGTCATCAATGTGATACAGTGGTATCGCAGAGCAATATTGGATAGGAATCTGACCCTTCACGCGAAGCGCCATAATCACATTAGAACACAGGAAAATGAAAATTATGAACAGGCTTATGGCGCGATATGGTGGTATGACGGACTTCACTGGAAATTATCAAAGGCCATTCAGTATGGCTCTGCGACGCACTGAAGTGCCAGTTGGCACACTGTTTTGCAAAAATAGCTCTAATTCTTCGCCTGGTTATCGAATTTATGGCAAATTTTATATCGTTGGAAAGCTTGCTAAGCTCTAAATTGAAAAATATTAAGCATTTCTAAAAAAAATTATTGGGTAACTCATGGACTAAGAGTTAATTTAAGCTAGGGAAATACTAGGTATTACAGTTCTCTTCTTTGTAAGAGGATTGAGACTTCCTATTACAGATGGCTACCCAGAGTTTGGTTTTTATGGGTAGGACCTTTGCTAATGTTGTTGATCATGCTAGAGTGATGGAGGACATAAAGCATGAGGGACATGATAAGAGGCCCAAGTATCAGGGAAGATTTGGTGGGAGCCATAGTAGTTCCCAATTCAGAGGTGGTGTTCCTTATACTGGACATTCTCATTGTCAATTTTTTTAGCCTCGGAGTTAGATTAGTCGACTAGTTTAGAAAGTTCTTTAGACCACTGATGGGGATCAGTATATTGCTAGTAATCGCCCTAGTATGGGTGGTGATCAGCCTTTGAGAGGTTTATCTATAGGCTATGCTAGGCATGGTAGTTATGCCAGATTTGTGAGTTCTAGTTCTTCTCATGAGTCTTGTTTTACTTTTGGGATTCCTAGTCATTTCTCTAAAAAGTGACCTAGTTGTAGGGCGATAGTTGTATCAGCCCAGGGATCTACTCCTATTAGGGTAATTTATCCCTCAGGTAGAGGTGGTTCGTGAGGTCGTAGAGGTGGTTACCAGGATACTCTAGGTGGTACTCAGGCAAGCAGGGCAAGAGGTCAGGTAGGTATCCAGCCAGGTGGTAGGCGTTGTCGGTTATATGTAATACCTGCTAGGCCCAAGGCTGAGACTTCAGATTTTGCAGTGATAGGTACGATATTTGTGTGCCAAAAGTTAGATCTTGCTTTATTTGATCTAGAATCCACTTATTGTTATATATCAGCTTATTATGCACCAAGGTTGGACTTTTTTAGTTATTTATGATTTGTGTCATTGCGCGTATCTACTCTTGTAGGTGATTCCTTAGTAGTGGATAGGGTATTTACCTCTTGTGTTGTGACAATTAGTGATGTTGATACTTATGTTGATCTTATTATTCTATATATGTTGGATTTTTATGTGATTCTGTGTATAGACTGGTTATCCCACTATCATGCGGTCATGGATTATTTTACCAAGACCATTACCTTAGCCATGCCCGACCTACCCCCATCCATGTGGCAAAAAGCAATTAGGTATGAGCCAACGGGGATTATTTCTTATGTTTATGCCAGATGGCTTATATCGAGGGGTTGTGAGTCTTATCTTGCCTATATACGTGATACCTATGTAGAAAGTCTGATGCTTGACTATGTTTCTATTGTGTGTGAGTTTTCAAATGTATTTCCTATCGATATACTTGGTGTTCCCCCTGACCATAAGATTGAGTTATCTATTGACCTTGAGTCTGGCACCTTACCATATGGCTCCTGTAGAGCTTAAGAAACTAAACTCTCAGCTCCAGGATCTTCTTGGCAAGGGGTTCATTAGATTGAGTGAGTCCCCATAGAGAGCCCTATTTTATTTGTAAAGAAGAATCATAGTTCGATGCGGATGTGTATTGATTATAGGTAGCTTAACAAGGTAATGGTGAAGAACCGTTATCCTATGCCTCGCATTGATGACTTGTTTGACCAGCTTCAAGGCACAGCTGTATTTTCTATGATAGATTTAAGGTTCGGTTATCATCAATTGAGAATTCGGGCTGAGGATGTCCCGAAGATAGCCTTTAGGACCAGCTATGGTCACTATGTGTTTTTGGTGATATCTTTTAGGCTGACTAATGCCCCAGCCACATTTATGGACTTGATGAACCATGTGTTAAGACCTTATCTAGACTTCTTTGTTATTGTGTGATAACACTCAAATTACACTCTTAAATAGGTGTAAGCGATCGTTGTCAATATAAAACCCAACTAGGTTAGGGTCGAATCCCACAAGGAACAATGTGAGTGGCGATTAAACTAGTTTGAAAGTAAAGCTACAAGTTAAATTCAAACAATCGATATAAAAAGATAAAATGGGGGTTTAAGGTTCACAAAGAGTTAATTGTCACTTTCAATAATTTAGTGTTTGAAATCAGTCTAAATGGGAAACCAGAGTTATGTTCACCATGGGTTTTGGGAATTGACAGATACTAGGTAATGCTTGGGATTCTTGAAGTAAGTAAAAATAGCAGATTATCCCTGATGACGATACTGTTTGACTTATCTCTCGACCTCACCAGACAATTTATTATCTAATTCTCTCAAACTTAGATAACTTATCTATTTCCAATAGGATGTTATCTCAGGTAGATTAATCTAGTTATGGCATCAATCATTAAACAGAAGGTTGGTAGCTTCCGAGTCCCTGTTGATAATTCACGTCCTCTAGTCTATTTCTCCATTAGAAGCAAATAAAACCTAAGGCATAATCTAATGTTTGCAACCAATAGATTTTAATCAAAACAACAAAATTTCAAGACGTCCTACTACTCTTTGAATCTGTTAAATGCCTAGTAACCTATCAGACCCTAATCCATGGATCCCATAACTCCGGCTAATGGAATTAGGCACTCATGATTTGATGAACGAAATAACAAGTCGAATTCATCATAATAAGGATAAACTTACGAATGGATGAAAAACAACAAGTAGTTTCTTCAATTTACTCATGAGATAGAAACCCAAAAATAGTTGATAAGTGCTTTTTTAAAGAAACAAGAAAAATATTTGATGGTAAAGATGGAGTAATGTTACGTGTTTCTCTTCAGAAATTCTTCTTTGATAATTAATGATTGATCCCTAAAAAACCCTAAAACAAGTCTTTAAATAGTCAACCCTAAATAAGGAAATAAAATTAAAGTATCAGTTTTCTCTTCAGATTGGACGACGATGATCTTGACAGCCTGTCAGATATCTAATGATGTGTGTGAGATGTCGTCAAAGGTTCCAGTGGATTGTTATCTTTTGACTCTTCAGACGGCAAACCTTCCGGCATGTCAAAATTCTTGACGGTGCAAGACAACTACCATTACAACTTCACTGGAAATTAGTATTCTCTGCTTCTGGTTGATGGTAATTTTGATGCTATGTCACATATTTGATGGCCCATCCTAAACGTTATCATATTTTATCTCAGTTTCTCTTATTCTGTCTAACTTGACGGCAACTTTGACAGCCTATCCCATGTATAACGGTGCTTCAGAATTGACGTTAGCTATACTTCAGCTTATTTACACTAGATTTTAGCTGATTTATTCTTCTTTCCTTTGGTTTCCTCCCTGATCACTTGTATCTGCATTAATACATTAAAAGCAATCAAAACAACAAAAGTTGCTTAAGACCTCGCAATTATTCAGAGTTAAAAGTTTCAAATGTGTTAGCATTGGCTCACATATTATTATGTTAATTGATGATATTATTATTTACTCGAAGAGTAGTGAGTAGCATGCACAGTATTTGAGGGTTGTGCTCTAGGTTTTTTGAGAGCATATATTTTTTGCCAAGTTCTCCAAGTGCGAGTTTTGGCTTAAGTCAGTGTCTTTTCTTGGACACGTGGTGTCCAAAGCGGGTATTTTATGGTAGACCCGTCTAAGATTTTATCAATTTGTGATTGGTCTAGAACTACATCTCCAACTAAGGTTCGTAGCTTAATTAGTTTGGTTGGTTATTATAGGTGTTTTGTTGAGAGCTTTGCTACCATTTCAATCCCTATGACTGATTGACCTAGAAGGAATTTCCTTTCTAATGGTCTAAAGAGTATAAGTTGAGCTTTGGAAAGCTCAATAATTGTCTCACTTTAGCCTCGGTGTTAGCTCTTCCAGTTGAGGGGAAGGGATTCACAGTATTTTGTGATGCTTCTAACATTGGTCCTTGTTTTGTTTTGATGCAGTAGGGTTTTGTCATTCCCTATGCTTCTAGACAGTTTAAGGTGCATGAGCGCAACTACCCCACTCATGATTTGAAGATGGCGATGATAGTTTTTGCGCTCAAGATTTGGAGGCATTACTTGTATAGTGTACGTTGTGAGATTTTCACTGATCATCATAGTCTTTAGTATCTTATGACACAATGACAGCTTAATGTTCAGTGGATACAGTTGCTAAAGGACAACCATTTTTTATTTTGTATCATCTGGGTAATGCAAATGTAGTGGCGGATTCCTTGAGTCACAAGGCAGTGAGTATGGGTAGTTGGCATGTATATCAATTTCGTAGAGGCCTTTGGCACGGGATGTATAGTCCTTACCTAATTTGATGGTTCACTTTAATATTTCAGATCCTCTGAGGATTTTGGCTTATGTTGAGGTGAGGTCCTCACTAGTTGAGAATATTAGGGATCGTTAGTTTGCGGATAGTAAGTTGTGCTTCCTCCGTGATCGAGCAGTGAGTGGTGAGTCTAGAAGACACATCATAGATTCTAAGGGTATCTTAAGATTTTAATGTCGTATTTGTATTCCCCGACTTGATGAGTTAATTCAGTCGATTCTGCATGAGGATCACAACTCTAGTTATTATATTTATCCTGGTACAGCTAAGATGTATAGAAAATTGAGGTATCTTTATTAGTAAGACAGTATGAAGAGGGATGCGGTAGACTTCATGGTTCGTTGCCTGTGTTATCGGCAGGTTAAGGACAAGCATCAGTGTTTAGGTGGATTAACTCAGGGATTGCCCATTCCTGAGTGGAAATGGGAAAGGATTACCATGGACTTCATTAGTGGTTTGCCTCGTAGTTCCCATGTTCATGATGGTATTTAGGTTATTATTGATCATTTGACCTAGTCAACACATTTTATTCCTATTCAGATAATATTCAGTGTCGAGAGATTAGCCCAGATTTATGCTCAAGAGATAGTTTGTTTGCATAGGGTCCTTGTGTCTATCATATTAGATCGTGGTTTCTACATTTACTTCATAGTTTTGGAGAGCATTTAAGGAGGGGTTGGGTACTCAAGTAGATTTAAGTACAGCCTTTCATCCACAGACGGACGGTCAGTTTGAGCAGACTATTCAGGTGCTTAAGTATATTCTCTCAGCTTGTGTTATGGACTTTGGAGGTCAGTGGGATCAGCACTTAGCATTAACAGAGTTTACCTACAATAACAATTATCATTCCAGTATTGAGATGGCGCCTTATAAGGCTTTGTACGATAAGCAATGTCATTCTCCTATAAGATGGTTTAAGACTTTCAAGATTAGACCTTGTGGTACATATTTGCTTCAGGACTCGGTTGAAAGAGACAGGATAATTTAAGGTAGGCTGAGAGTATCCCAGAATAGGCAGAAGTCTTATGCCGACCGTAGACTCCGTGCCTTAAGATTCAAAGTTGGGGACCGTGTGTTCCTTCATATTTCACCTATAAAAGGTGTGATAAGATTTGGCAGAAATGGTAACCTTAGCCCTTTTTGTATAGTTGGCAAGGTAGCCTATAAGTTGGCTTTACCTCCAGGCTTTAACACTGTTCTTCTTATTCTCTATATCTCTATGTTGCAAAAGTATATTTTAGATCCTTCTCAAGTATTTTGATGGAATCGGTCTAGTTGGACGATCAGTTGACCTTTGTGGAGGATTTCGTGTTGATTTTTGCTATTGATGTGAGGCGACTGTGGACTAGAAAGATTCTGATAGTCAAGGTTCAATGGAGGCACCACCTAGTAGAAGAGGCTACTTGGGAGATCGAGAGTGAGATGCAGGCCCAGTACCTTCATTTGCTTGAGACTTTAGGTATTTTCTCATCTGTAACCTTAGGGAATGAAAGTTCCTTAGTAGTGGATATGGTAATGACCCTTCATGTCATTGTTTGTATTCCTGCTTATTTTGCCAATAGATCTTTCCACAATTGCCCCAAGTCATTAGTGACTTGCCAGAACCGATAGATTGGTTACCTGGCGATTTGTTTAATTTTTAGAACCACTTCCTTACTTTGAAGTCTATGTTGGTCCTAATTGACCACCAAGCAAAAACTCTTGTAAAACGACCTTAAATATGAAATTTGACTTTGCCAATGCATTTAAACACCAAAATCTATATGGTTATGTATTTTATTTGCTCAAAACGGACTTCAGATGCATCTCAAGGCATTGGACGAAGCCTAGAACCAAGTTCCAAGCTTCATCTATGCCTGGCATAGCAAGAGACGTCGTGACCATAAATTTCTAGGTGCGAATTCAGTATCATGATCGTAGCTAAGCGGGGGGTGCAACCGTGCTACCCGAGGCCTGAGAAAAGCCTATTTAAAGGTTGTCTTGCCCAAAATTTTGGCCATTTTGTGCCTCTCTCTTCAACTCTAAACCCTAATGGAGTTTCAAATCTTCCAAGTGAGTCTTGTGGGTTGAATAGGAGCTTAAACAACTTGTGAAATTGAATTTTGCTACAAACCTAAGGTAAGATTCCTTCTAGTTGGTCTTAAATTCTTGATTTCTTGACTCAAAACCCCTAAGTCTTTAATGATCAATTAAGCCTCAAATATGATTGATTTACTCAAATTAATTGAGGGTTATAGCTCCTTAATGATATGTGAGTAATGGGTTAGTCTCAGAAACTTATTTTCTGAAGGTGGAACCCACTTGGGGGTTTTGATATCATTTTTTGACCCATGGAATAATGGTGCCATAATGGGTGTTGTTATTTTATTTTTTATGCTTAGATTGTGTTGTTGATAGCTTGGATCATGGAAGAAACTTCAAGAAAAGGAAATGCAAAGCTTGTTCGTTCGTGAGCTTGTTGGACTCAAGGTAGGTTAGGCTTACTCGTAGTTAGATTGAAATTAATTGTAGCATAATTATTGATATCTTGTTATATTGGGCAGGGTTTTAGGTGATAAATAGTTGAATGGTGATGTATGGGATTAGTTGATTCTCATAGGTTATTAAACTTGTAAAGTAAGATGCTTGACCTTTAGCCTAGAACCTTGGATAGTCTACTTGCAATCTCATAAATAGTATAAGAACACATTAGTTGTTCTACTAGATGACAATGATGTTGTTCAATGACCATAAGAGTATGTTGACCTAGATATAGCTTAGTTATGGATTGGCCTTAGTGTTTGGGTTGACTTATAAAGAATACTTGAAGAAGGTTTTCCCCTATAGACCTAGTAAGGATTGATAAGCCCTTATGGGGTGACTTATATAATCTAGCCTAATTCTGGGTAGAATTTAGTTTTGTAGAAGTGAGCCTTGGCATTATTGGGATTTAGGAGCAATATTTGACTGCCTTAGGCTTGAACCATGGGATTTTTAGTGACCTAGATGCTTGATGAATATCTAAATTACTTTATTAAGGTTATAATGGTTTAATCCAATTGTCGGTTTATGTATATGGGTGATGGTTGGATAATATGTATACTTGATTGATTATCTTATTTCCATGGTATGGATAGACTTGGAAAAGTGGTGATTGTGTATATCATTTAGATACTCATGTTTATGTTTCTACTCGTATTCTGTGGTGATGATTAGTAGTAAAGTATGATGGTATATGTTGCCTTACATCCCTATTACACTATTATTATTGGCTTGTATATGCTTATTTATTTGGCTATGTATGTATGTTATTATCTTGGAAGAGGTAATGATGTTATGATGATGCCCGGTGAATCCAGAGAATATGTTTATATTATGATGATGCTCCATAAATTTGGAGGATATGTTGATATTATGATAATTCTTGGTGAATCCAAAAGAAGTAATGATCTAATGATGATTCTTGGTAAATTCGGAAGAGGTAATTATGTTATGATGATGCCTGGTGAATCCAGAGGATATGTTGATATTATGATAATGCTCAGTGAATCCAAAAGAGGTAATGATGTTATGATGATGCTTAATGAATCCAAAGGAAGTATTGATGTTATGATGATGCCCGATGAGTCCATAGGATATGTTGATGTTGTGACAGTTCCCGATTAATTCGGAAGAGGTAACAATGTTATGATGATACCGTATGTAGTGAGTATATATATGAACAAATTGGTATATAAGGGGTTATGCCATGTGTATCTAAAACCATTTGTGTACTTGGGACATAATACTTTCCCTGGTATATTATTAATCATTCTTCATCACTAATCACTAGTTAAGAGGTGTGACCCGTATTAATCCTAATTAGTAACTAGAAGTGGATTATGCCGAGTATTGGGTTAAGGCTAATTGATGTGTAATATTGTGTAGAACCAAGGGCTCACCTAGTAAATCTACTTGTCTTGGAAAATTGGTCATGTTATGGAATTTTGCCTAATCAAGTGGCTTATGTGATAGCTAATTGTCTCTAACAAATGACTATGAGTTGTGGGCTAGAAGCCTAGTAAACTAGTTGGTGGACCCTACTTGGTTAAAAGATGGAAACTAGTCCTTAAGTTTGTAACATGCCTAATGATGTTGGTCTTGGTATTGAATGATGAATAGTTAAGTTGATATCTAGCATGGGATCTCATGGAGGCTTAAATGACGACTTGTATAATGAGGATGCTAATTAAAAAATGGCCTTGAGATCGGTGAATAAATAATAGTGTTGGTAACTTGTAGCTTTTCCTTAGTTGATGTCTAGTAAATTATAAGACTTGGAAACTAGTGTTTCATGGATATGGAGATTAGCTACTGTAGACTAGACTTGGGGTTTATCAATAAAATAGAGAGTAAGTAACTCTATAACTATGTTATGGTGATACCGGTTTCGTGGTGCTAAATTGCGATATTGATAACAATTCTAGACCTCGATATGAGGCCATAGTGGAAATGTGAGCCCACAACTTTTGGGTGAGTAGTTGTTTAATAGTGCCTTGATATATTGATGGTTTGATCTTTTGGTGTACTCTCCAGTGATATGGGACGTCGTGATGAGTTCTTGTATTGCATTCTTTTGGTACGCTCTTTGGTGGTATGGGATGCCGTGATGAGTTCTTGTTGTGTTCTTTGTATGTACTTCCCAGCAGTATAGGACATCGTGATAAGTTCTTGTGCTTTATATGCGAATGATGGCTGGTGTTGATCATGGTAGATACATGCTAGTTATTATATATATATATATGGCTTATGGTTTCAAAAATATTACTTATTTGTATGATGATTATGGTATATGTTTACATGATACGTGATGTTATTTCCCTAGTAGATTAGTTATTTTATATAATGATATCGAAGAAGATTCAGGTTTGATCCTATACCTTGACTGTAAGTTATTGTCTTGCTTTATATCATCCTTATATTATAACCTAGCTCAGTTGGTCGATGATGCCTACTGAGTACCCATGTTTTGGTACTCATAATATGCGTTTATACCTTTTTGGTACAGATCTGAGTTCTAGTTGCCGCCATTGAGTTAGGCTCATGCTATGTTGATCGTCAGGTGATAGGGTGAGCTTTAGGAGTTCAAGTTACCCTCTTTCCCTTCTATCCTTACTTTGTCTTTTGTATTCTAGACAATTGTATAAGACTATTTAAGTTTATCAGACTTCGAGTTGTAATTTTTATTATCAAATTTAGAGTTGCTCTTGTACTAATACTATCAGGCCATGGAATTGGTATTTTGTCTTGGGTTATGAAATGATATTATTTATATGGTTTTATTATATAGGGTCCATGTTAGACATTTCTACCAAGGTAACCCATTCATTAGCTTTGGTTTACGGTATCGGCTTACCTACCGGTGGGATATGGTAGGTGCCATCATGACTAGGAAATCAGGTCATGACATAGTCATATTCAAAGGAATTTTCCTTCAGCTAAGGTAACCAGTGGGGATAATAAAGTTCTGGTTGCCACTTCATCAACTCCTATACCAAAGGGTGCTACTTTTAGTACCGGCACTGGTTGGGATCGTCTTTATGCTCTTGCCACCCATCGGGAATATGAGGCATCTCCTAATGTCGGTAGTGGTATGTAGAAAATTTTCTCTTGTGATGTATATTGTCTATTTTATTTGGGTTCTACCCTTTCATATTTGACCCTTTATGTGGTTGTTCATTTTGGTTTTGGTCTTGAGAGTATTTGTTAGCCTTTCACTATGTATACCTTGGTGGGTGACTCCATTATGGCAAGAAAGGTCTATAGGGGTTGTATGGTGTCTATTTTTTGTAGGGAAACATTGGTGGATTTGATAAATTTAGATATGGTGGATTTTGATGTTATATTAGGGATGGGTTAGCTCCATTAATGCTATGCTTCCCTAGATTGTTGGACCTATAAGGTCAGTTTATAATTTTGTAATGAACCGATGACAGAATGGGAGGGAATCTCCTTAGTCTCTAAAGGGAGGTCCATCTCTTATCTGAGGGCCCGAAAGTTGATTTCTAAAGGGTGCCTAAATCATCTAGTGCAGGTTAAGGATTCTAATTCTGAAAGTCCTTCCTTATAATTTGTACCAGTGGTTAACAAATTTTCTGAAGTATTTCCCTACGATCTTCCTGGTATTTCTCCCTATAGGGGAATAGACTTTGGGATTGATCTTTCACTAGATACCTATCCTATCTATATCCTTTAGTATAGAATGTCTCCATCCGAGTTGAAAGAACTAAAGGAGCAGTTAAAGAATCGTCTTTATAAGGATCTCATCTATCCTAGTATCTCTTCATGGAGTGCTCCTATTATTTTCTTGCATCAAAATAATGGTTCCATTCAAATATGTATCAATTATTATCATCTAAATAAGGTTACGGTGAAGAATAAGTATCCTCTTTCTAGGATTAATGATCTCTTTGATTGGCTTTAGGATGCTAGATGCTTCTCTAAGATTGATCTTTAGTCAGGTTGTCATCAGTTGATGATTAGGGAGGCGGATATCCCTACAAACCTAATATGTTCATTATGATTTTCTGATTATGTCATTTGGGTAAACTATACCCCCTACTACTTTAATGGATCTCATGAATCGGGTATTCGGGCAGTTTTGGATTTGTTCATAATAGTGTTTATTAATGATATCTTGTTATATTATTAGAGAGGGGAGGATCATGTCAACCACCTCTGAGTATCATTGCAGACTCTTAAGGATTAGCGATTATATGCTATGTTTTTTAAGTGTAAGTTTTGGTTCAATGTTGTGACCTTTCTAGGTCATACCAGTGAGGGGATCATTGTGGATCCACAAATAGTTAAGGCAGTTAAGAAATGGCCTAGACCCACGACTCCAATTGATATTCAAAGCTTCTTGGGGTTAACCGGGTATTATAGGAGGTTTGTAGTGAGCTTCTCCTCTATTGTTGCTTCATTGACTAAGTTGACTCAAAAAAGGTAAAGTTTCTGTAGTCTGATGCTTGTGAGGGTAGTTTTGAGAAGTTGAAGGATAAGTTGACTGCTCTTTGATTTTGACCCTGCCTGAGGGAATTGTGATTTTTTTGTTTACTGTGATGCATCTCGTGTGGGGCAAGGTTATGACTTGATAGAGCATGGTAAGGTTGTGGCTTATACTTCTAGGTATCTGAAGGTCCATGAAAGGAATTATCTGACTCGTGATCTAGAGTTGGCTATTGTGGTATTTGCATTGAAGATTTGGCACCATTATTTGTATGGTGTGGATGTTGACATTTATTCATATCATAAGAGCTTGCAGTATATGTTCACTCAGAAGGAATTGATTCTCAGGTAGAGGTGGTGTCTTGAATTGCTCAGGAACTAGGATATGAGTCTTCATTATCACCCAAGTAAAGCTAATACGGTTGTTGATGCTCTTAGTATATTGTCCATAGGGAACTTATCTCATGTGGTTGAGGAGAAAAGAGGGTTGGTGAAGGATATTCACCAATTGACTAAACTGGGAGTTCGTATATTATACTCTAAAGATAGAGGGGTGATTGTTTAAGAAGTGGTTAAATCATCTCTTGATGCTGTGGTGAAGGAGAAGTAGGTTTTATATCCTATTCTTATACAGATAAAGGATGATGTGGGTAAGCAAAAAGATATGGCTTTTGAGATTGGTGGTGATGGTATCTTGAGGTACCATGGTAGATTGTGTGTTCCTGATGTTGATTGGCTATGAGAAAGGATTTTGACTGAGGCTCATGAGTCGAAGTATATAGTTTATTCGGGTTTGACAAAGATGTATCATGACTTAAAGGAAATCTATTGGTGGAATAATATTTAGAGAGATGCGGCAAATTTTGAGGCTAAGTGTGTGGTTTGTCAGCAAGTGAAGGTTGAACACTTGAGGCCCAGTGGTACATCATAGAGATAGAGTTACCTATATAGAAGTGGGAGATAATTAACATGGATTTCATTACTGGTCTCTTGCATTCTCGTAATCAGTATGATTCGATCTGGGCTATCACGGATTGGATAGCCAAGTCTATTTACTTTTTACTTGTGAGGACTACTTACTCTGGAGAGGAATATACTAACTTGTTTATTCAAAAGATCATCAAATCGCATGGTGCTCCAGTTTACATTATTTTTGATTGAGATACGCAGTTCTCTTCTCACTTTTAGCATTTATTTCAGAAAGGCTTGGGCACACGGGTGAACCTTACCACCATATTCCACCCTCAGATGGATAGATAAGCGGAGAGGACTATTTTGACTTTGGAAGATATTCTAAGGGCCTGTGTGATTGATATTTTTGGTAGTTGGGTTGATCAATTACCTCTCATTGAGTTTGCATATAATAAAAATTATCATTGTAGTATTGCAATGGCTCTTTTTGAGACTCTTTTTTTGTAGGAGGTGTAGATCTCCTATTAGGTGGTTCAAGGTTGGTGAGACTGGATTGTTTGGTGCGGACTTGGTTCACTAAGACATGAACAAAGTAAAGGTGATCAGCGATAGGCTTAAGACTACTTAGAGTCACCAAACGTCCTATGCAGATTGAGGCGAAAAGAGTTGGAGTTTGAGGTTGGAGATTGGGTGTTCTTAAAGGTATCTTCTATGAAAAGAGTGATGATGTTTGGAAAAACGGGGAAGCTCAGTCCCTGCTATGTATGTCTATACTCGATCTTGAGTAGAGGTTGAAATGTTGCTTATGAATTGGAGTTGCCTTTGAGTCTGGGTTTTATTCATTTGGCTTTCCATGTATCGATGTTGAAAATGTGTGTGGTCAATCCTTCTTTTATAGTGCCTATTTAGAGTGTTGATATTTTGGATTAATTGTCTTATGGGAAAGTTCCAGATGATATTTTGGATAGGCAAGTCCATCCTTTGAGGACTAAGGATGTGGCTTTAGAGAAAGTCCTTTAGAGGAACCAAAACATGGAAGAAGCTACTTGGGAGGGTGAAGAGGACATGGAGTCCAAGTATCCGTTCTTGTTCCACGGGTTGGATAATCGTGCTTAAGGTATGCATTTTTTCATTCCCATTTCTTTTTGGATTTTGGTTCATGATTTTGGGGTTGCATTTTATCTTTTAATTGTGCTAATAGATTTCTTGATTCATCATTCGAGGATGAATGATTCTAGGGGGAGAATGTAACACCCCAAATTTTTTGCCTATGAAAATTTCTTGAATGTGTACTCACTGCCTTGGTAATGACTCACTTGACGAATTGTGAAGACTCAATATGAGTCGTTGGGCTCAAGTCATAGGCAAACCAGTGAGGAATGCCTAAGTTTCTGTTTATGTCACAGCTAGGACCCTATGAGTTGTATCGTCGAATTACGAGTCATACAGTATGAACTCATAGGTTCAACAGTACGAATGCCTTAGGTCACTGCCCAAACTATGAGTCTAGGTGACGACTCATAGTCAGATGTTACGAGTCATGAGGTGAATCGTAGCGACTCGGGACAGTTTTTCCTACATGTTCTTACTAATGGCAAATCAGTCTTTTCTCCTATCCAACTTTTATTCCATAACAAAACAATCTTGTATCTCTATTGTCATCAAATTATCCTAACATAAACATTATTCATCTCTCAAAGTTCTCCTAGCAAGAACAATTAGGGTTTTCATGGGATTAGGCATTCAAGCTTCCAATTTGTGGTTTCTCTTTAATTTTCTTGATATCTCAGTCATGTATCTCTTCCCTAAAGCTGGTATTGTTAAAATCATGTGTTTAATATTATTATCCATGTGATTTAATTTTAGATTTGGAAATTGGGTTGAGGATTTTTGGGTAATATTGATTGAATTGTTTTCCCATGGCTTTTGTGTATCATGTATGTTTTAAATTGGTGGCTTTTGAACTAATTAGGTGCATGGGTATGGTAAATAGTAATAGGGGGTTGTGTATTCCCCCAAATTAATTTGAAACTTGTGAGGTTGTGGATTGCCCCAACTTTATAGATTTTAGTAATGGAATTGGTAATAAGCTCAACCCTCCTTATGAAATTGGCTTTAAAACATGGTTAAATGCATATTGAAACAAAATTGAACTATTGAATTGCATAAAAGGTTAATAGAATACAAATGGCTATGAAAGGCCTTTATGCCGTGAATTGATTTAAAATTACACCTTGGGGGTCATGGATTCCCCCTAGTTAATGGATAATTGGACCATGGGGATCATGGATTCCCCCAAGTTGATGGTCAATGGAAATGGCATAATGATCTTGCTTGTAAGCATAATTGGTATGACAATACCAAGGGTATGTTCCTTAATTGATGGTCCTTGGCTTAATTAACGGGAATATGTATATGTTTTAATTGGGCTTAAAGGTAGTTGTGTAGCTAGCCGTGAAGGAGGAGGCCCTGAGGGACCAATACTGGAAACCCGCATTTGCCAACTTGGGGGTTGGTCTTAATGGCCGCATTCCAGTATCAAACATTATATATATTTATCATGGATTGGTGAAGGGTTATGGATTCCTCGGCATTCCTTGATACCTCTTGTTTATGCGGCCAACAGGCACTCGGTCCCTTCCGGCAGGAGAGCTGGACCCATATAGCCTATGGTGCGTTTTTATGAAGATTAAAGCTATGCAGTCCAAGTTAATGTTTTAACTCTCATTCTAAATCTTGCTCCCTAACCTAACATATTTTATATATATATATATATATATGATTGTGTGAATATGGCTTTCGACTGACTGATCATGGTATTATTTTATCTCTTCCGTGAGTTACATACTAGTGCACACCCAACTAACCGTTCTCAGATATTGTATCCCCATGCGATGTAGGGTTCGAAGACACTTATGTTTTCTTACGCAGTGATCAGTGATTTATGGATTGTCGGAGAGTCAGCTTTGAAGTGGTGTTCTTCCATTCTCTTGATGGCCCTCATTTCATGGTCTTGTCTTTACTCCTGTCTTAGGTTATTTTTATGGATTCTTTTTTTGGCTATGCTCATGGGCAAGTATCAACTTAGGATAATGTTAGGTTCCTTAAAGGCTACTGTGGACAAAGTATGGGTGGTTTGTGTTGTGGATTCTTAGATCACTCTTGTTATGGATATATCTTTCTTGTTATATGTTTGAAACTCATACCTTTCTTATTATATATTCGTAAATCATCTGCTGCTAGTAATATTGTGTTCTGGTTTTCTAGGATAATAGGGGTGGTCTCCAGTCCTTGGTGAACTTAAGATACCAATCACGACTAGAACCTGATTCGGGTCATGACAAGCTTGGTATCAAAGCCTAGTTTCATGGTCATTGGGTGTCCATAATGTTGTGTCAAATAGAGTCTTGCATAGCGTGCCACAGTTATAAAGAAGAGGCTACGAGGCATAAAGGAATATTTCCCTTTCTTGTTATCTATTTTTTGGTCTATAGAGTCTAAGGTCTTGAAAAGTCCTCTAATCTCTGTTTGCTCGTATTTTAGATTATGTTTCCTCAAAGATTTGATGCTTGTGGAAACTTCTATGTCCCACTTTAGGACAATGTGGATGGAACTCAGCCTGTTTATGGAGTTTTGGCCGATCTAGGGTCCCTGCTCCTGACTGTACTGCCCCTCGTAGAGTTCTACTAGTCCCTACCAGTCCTCCTCGGGCTTCTCGGGTTAATGATGTTCCTGCCTCACCACCCTGTGGAGATAATTCTAATGCCAAATTTGGTAAATTTATTCATCTGCTAACTCAATTGGTGAATGTTTAGTCATGTCAACCTAACTTTTTTGGTTCTGTTACTCCCTCTTCTGAGGTCACTAGTGTTGGCCAGTTTATAAGGTTAAATCCCCCAACCTTTACAGGCTCAAAAGTTGGGGAGGATCTTCAAGGGTTGTGGATAAAATAGAGAACATATTCTGGGTGATGCATATTTTGATTCTGAGGGTGTGAATTTTGCCGCATACCAACTGAAAGATATGGCTTATCAGTGGTATGAGGAATAGAAGCAGTTGAGAGGTGGTGATGATAAACTTACTGTATGGGAGGAGTTCTCTGGTGCCTTCCTTGATCATTTCTTTCCTCAGCAGTCAGGGGAAGCAAAGGCAGAGGAGTTTATGAATTTGGAGCAGGAGAAGATGACTATAAAGAAGTATGCTTTGAAGTTTTAATAGTTGTCTCGTTATGCTCCTGAGTTAGTGTCTATCCACAGGTCCAAGATGAGGAAGTTTGCTTTAGGTTTGTCTCGAAACTTAGTGTTGTAGTGGAAGGTGGTGATGCTGAATAATGACATTTGTAGCAAGTTGAGGATGAGAAGAAGAAATAGGTAGATATTAGGGAAAGATAGAGTAAGAAGTTCAGGTATTCGGAGAAGGGTGAAGGTCAACAAGATATTGGAAGGGATGGTAGATATTGGAGCAAGAAGAAGACTTGGGGATACTCTGGTTCACATTAAACAACTATTTTCCTTATCCTAAGCCACATAGCAATCATCGCTTTTAGGCTGACAGTGGTTTTAAAGGAAAAGTTGCCCAGTCTCAGGCTAGTAGAACTTAGTCAGCCCCACCCTATATTCCTTGTTGATTTTACGGTCAGCTTCATCGTGTTATTTTGATGAGATGAGGAACTTGGGTTTTAAATGTGGATAGCCTAGTGATATTCAAAGGAAATGTCCTTAAACTAAGGTTTCCACTAGGCCTAATAAAGTTTCAATTTCCACTTCATTAGATCCTACACCAAAGGGTGCTACTTCTAGTACCGGCACTGGTCGGAATCATTTTTATGCTCTTGCCACCCGTTAGGAATCTGAGGATCTCGTGAGGTCGTTACTAGTATGTTGACACTTTTCTGTTGTGATATAGATTGCCTACTTGATCCAGTTTCTACTCTTTCTTATGTGACCCCTTATATGGTTGTTCATTTTGGTTTTGGTCCCGAGAGTATTTCTGAGCCTTTCTACGTGTTACCATAGTGGGTGACTCCATAGTGGCTAGAAAGGTCTATAGGGGTAGTGTGGTGTCTATCTGTGGTAGGGGAACATTGGTGGTTTGATAGAGTTGTATATGGTGGATTTTGATGTTTTATTGGGGATGGATTGGCTCCATTCGTGCTATTATTCTCTAGATTATCGAACCCGTATAGTCATTTTCCAATTCCCTAATGAACCAGTAATAGAATGGGAGGAAAGCTCCTAAGTACACGCAACTTTGTGTTGACCCACATTACTCTTGATCCTCATCAAGTCGGGGTCTAATACTTGTTTTTCCTTTATCTGAACAACAAGAGACGACTGAGATACCAGGAGCACAAATACACCACCATCCTCGGAGTCCGTAAGTCAAACCTCCAAGATTAGCCAAATGGTGAATGTCCTTCACCAATTCCCACTTGTCCTCATCCACATGGGCCAAACTTCCCATAAACAATCTACTAATAGCATCGGCGACTACATTAGCCTTATCGGGGTGGTAATGAAGACTCATAACATAGTCTTTCAACAACTCAAGCCACCTCCTTTGCCTGAGGTTCAACTCCTTTTGAGCAAACACATATTGAAGACTTTTATGATTGGAAAAGATATCAACATGAACCCCATAAAGATAATGTCGCTAATTCCTTTATGCAAAAATCATGGCTAACAACTCTAAGTCATGAGTAGGGTAGTTTTTTTCGTGAAATTTCAATTGCCTAGAAGCATAGGCCACTACCCTACTATGTTGCATCAACACACAACCGATACCAATACGAGAAGCATCACAATACACTATAAAGCCATCATTACATTCGGGGCAAGGTCAAAATCGGAGTCGAAGTCAACTTACCTTTCAACTTCTCAAAACTACCCTCATACGCATCCGACCATAAGAAATTGACCTTCGTTTGGATCAAATTGGTCAATGGGGCAGCTATAGTTGAGAAAATCTCTACAAATCTTCTATAGTAACCAGCTAGACCCAAGAAGCTCCGAATATCGGTTGAAGTAATAAGTCTAGGCCACTTTTTAACCGCTGCAACCTTTTGGGGATCTACCATGATCCCTTAACTAGAGATAACATAACCAAGAAAGGCTATGAATTTAAACCAAAATGCACACTTTGAGAACTTGTCATACAAATGATGATCCTTCAAAGTTTGCAAAACGGCAGGAGGTGATCAACATAATCCGCCTCACTCTTAGAATAGACTAAGATGCCATCAATGAAGACAGTGACAAACATGTCCAATAATGGATGGAAGACCCTATTCATCAAATCCATGAATGTTGTCGGGGCATTGATCAACCCAAAATACATGACAAGAAACTCATAGTGACCATACCAGGTTGTAAAGGCAGTCTTAGGGATATCCGCATCCCTAATTTTAAGCTGATGATAACCCGACCTGAGATCAATCTTAGAGAAGCACTTTGCACCCTAAAGTTGATCAAATAAATAATCTATCCTAGGATGATAATATTTATTCTTTACCATCACCTTGTTGACCTAACGAGAGTCAATGAACATATGAAGGAAACCATCCTTCTTGTGCACAAACAACACGGGGGCACCCAAAGGAGACACACTGGAGGGATAAAAACTTTATCATAAAGGTCTTTCCATTACTCCTTAAGCTCTTTTAGCTATGCTTGATCCATTTGATAAGGAGGGATGGAAAGTGGACAAGTGTCTGTAATAAGATCGATCCCAAAATCAATTTCCTTATCAGAATGAACACCGGGAAGATCATCGTGAAATAACTCAGGAAACTCATTAACCACGGGAATAGATTCTAGCGAAGTCTCTTTCGATTTGGAATCTTTAACTCAAATCAAATAATACAAACACCCCTTTGAAATCAACTTTTTGGCTTTAAGATAAGAAATGAATCTTCCCTTAGGTGCTAAGGAACCACCTACCCATCTAATGATTGACTCATTAGGGAATTTAAACATGACCCTACGGGTCCGACAATCTAAGGAAGCATAACACAAATACAACCAATTCATCCCTAAAATGACATCAAAATTGACCATGTCCAACTCTATCAAGTTTACTAGAGTATCTATACTGCCAACAGATACCACACACCCCCTATAGACTCTAAGAACCACGGAGTCTCCTACTTGGGTATAAATAGAAAAAGGAACCGATGGACTCTCGAGACCATAATTAAGATACACAACCACATATGAGGTCACATAAGAAAGATTATACCCTGGATCAAGCAAAAAATACATATCATAGGGTAAAAGTCTCAATGTACTCGTGACAACATCGGGAGATGCCTCAAAATCCTGGCAAGTAGCGAGTGCATATAAGCAATTTTAGTTAGTGTCGGTGCTAGAAACAGAAGCAAAAATAGACATAGAAACCTTTAGTGTAGGATTAGATGAAGTAGAAATAGGAGCCATGTTGGCCTAAGAAGTTACTTGAGAGGGGCACTCACACTCCATATGCCTAACCTGAACACAAAGAAAACATCTGTTTCTCTCTTGCTTACACTGACCATGATAACTCTGACCACAGAATCTGAAAGAAGGGTAGGGTGGAGCCGACTCAGCACCACTAGCCTGGAGTTGGGCACCCTCTTCCCAGAAGCCACCATAAAACTAAGACTGACGATCACCCAGCGACTTTGGTTAAGGGGATGAACACTAGCCAAGGGGAAAGAACTCAAACTCCCCAAATTATTTCATGGCCACTTACCACCATCTCTACCACTTTGCTCAGAAGGCCTAAATTTCTTTTCTTGCCTTTCACTAATCCCAACTTGCTTTATTCTCTCTTATTCGACTTATTTTGTATACATAATCAACCTAGAAATATCCATATTTTCAATCAACAAAACCGCATAGGACAATCTCGAGACAAACTTACATATTCTATCCCTCATGGTAGAAACCATCTAGAGATCATACCTTGACAATTGATGGTATTTTAAGGCATACTCTTGAAAGGACATCCTTTCTTGCTTCAAGTTCACAAACTCTTCTGCTTTTGCTTCCCTCAACTCTTAAAGAAAGAAGCGGTCTAAGAAAGCCTCTAAGAAATCCTCCAACATGGTGAGAAGAGCATCAATACCTCTAGACAAATCCCAACCTTTGTACCATTGGTATGCTATATCTTTCAATTGGTAGGAATCAAACTCAACGTCCTCAACCTCCGAAGAATCCATGATATGGAAGATCTTCTCTATTTTATCAACAAATTCCTTAGGATCTTACTCAACCTCCATACCCAAGAACATAGGAGGGCTCTACCTCATAATATTGGCCAACTCTTGTTGCCTCAGAAGAAATGGTAGTCGGAGCACCACGCTTCAATTAAGAGGCTACCAATTGAGTCAAGAGGTTGATGGAGCGACAAAACTTAGATTAGTAGCATCCCTCTAAGGTGACGGAATAGGAGGGTCACTCTTATAATCGAGGTTGGTGAGGATAGGTGAAACCCCACAAAGATGGTTAGATGCAGTAGCCCTAGCCCGATTCTAAACTCTAGAAGTTGGACAAGCTTCGTCCATAGGGCCCTCGGTTGGGGTAGAAGCATTTGCCTGAGGATCAAATCTCCTTGGAGGTAAGATTTGAAATTTAGAAAATAGAAATCAAAGAAATCCAAGACCTCAAACTCTATAGCTTGATATTGAAACACAAGAAAGGGAAACATTTTGTAAAATATCTCATATCCCCTCTTTTATAAGTGTGGCATAATTCATACCCATAAAAGACACTCTACTTGACACAGCATTCTGGACACTCAACTAGCCATGAACCTAGGCTATGATACCAACTTAACACAACCCAAAACTGGGCCATGTCGTATGGGCACCTAATGCCCACATGTATCGAAGGTTTCCCTGATAACCCAACCTAATCATCAATATAAACCACAAGTAATGGTAACTCCCAAACATATAATGAGATAGCGGGAAACATACTACAAGTCATAACTTAAACATGTCTAACACTTTATTAGATTCATCAACTAACTAATATACCCATGTTCATAATCATCTACAATACCTCTATACAAACTAATGTTTAGAAATATATATGTTGGGACAAGCCCCTGACAATAGCCAAACCAAGTCAAAATATGACTAAGACTTAAGATAGAAAACCAAGAAGAAATGTCTTCTGAAGTAAGAAAGCTCACCACTCTGAAGTCAATGCATGAACCACTTCGAGCACCTAATCACTGTGCAGGAAAAGGAGATGATGCTCCGACCCCTATATCGTAGGGGTACATAGCATCCAAAGATGGTTAGCGGTTGGAGCACTTGCATGTAACTCAAGCATAAGGATAAAATAGCATCATCAATCAACAAGAAGTCAATATATCATACTCTATCACATTTATACACTTCTCCATACATATAGGTACACCACGTGCCAAATAAAGGAACAAGTCCTATCGACACTCTTAAAGCACTCATTCATCATACAAGAAGTGAAGGACTACAACCTCTCATACTTATAGGTCCAAACATTCTCAATAGATGGAGTACTTTAACCATATTCACATTATACTTATATATGGGACTCTAACCATGCACACACATTCATTAGTCAAGGACTTTAATCATATACACATTTATTCCAACAAGAGACTCTAACTACACACTCATCTAGGATAGGGTCTCCAACCTCATGTCTTTTTTTTAGATAAGGGACTCTAACCTCATGCCATGATTGGACTATAACCATAAGCCATTCCATTCGGTGAGGTTCTTTAACCTCAAGAAATCTCTTTAAGTAATGGACTTTAACCTCAAGCAATTTTATTAGTCAAAGGTCTTTAATCTCAAGCCATCTTATTACGCAAGGGAATCTAACCACAATCCAACACAACTATCATTAGTTGACATTGGAACTTCAACCCTTTTACCAAGCATCAACATTCAATCCATACAACATTTAACTCCTTTAACCATTTAGCCAGTTCAACACTATACATGATCCCATGGTCTGAAACACCTTGGTTTTTAGACCTTAGAAAATTTCCTGGAAATTTGATCTCTGGACACAATACAACTCAAGGGTAAAAGTCATATGTTGGGGTATGTATGGTATGGTCCAGTTGTATGCTGACCAGGGTTGGTTGGTGGGGTTGATTTTAGTTACTAGAATGGGTATGACTTAGGGGTACGAGTTATATTGGTGGTTATGTATCATTTGGTTCCTTAAATTAATATTATACTTGGTTAATTAGGTTGGATCTGAGTATGAGTTGATCACCATGATTCATAATCCAAGTTACGAGTCATACCTAGGACTCATATGGTAGACAGTGTCTAAATCTTTCTTGGGTTTAAATCTACCAGGGGTATAGGTGAAAGGTACGGATCGTATGCTTTGGATACAACTTAGTTGAATTAGTTATATGCTAGATAGTATTTGATCCAAGGTTTGAGGCTACCACTCGTATTGAAAGGGTACGAGTCATGAGGGTTAGTCGCATCCATGCGATAGGATTTTGGTGCAACTATAGTAGGGGTATTCTAGATATTTCCCCCACTTATTCTAATAAGTTCCCATGACTTACAACCTACTTGGAAGGTTATTTACCCTATTATTCCATTCATTAACACTTAGAAAGTCTTCTAAATACTCTATAATTCTCTCAAAAACTTTTAGGCAAGGGAAGCTAGGGTTTCAACTAAAAAATTAATTTGGGGCTTTCTTGGTGATTTATTTCCATCATAATCTTGGTTTAGGGCATGTTATATTCCCTCATTGTTAATTATATCTAAAGGCGTGGTTTTTATGAATGTTTTCATGACTTCATTGATTGTATAATTTTGGTTTCAAATATGAATTGGGGGTTTTGAAGTTAAATGGTTGGTTATGGTTTACCATAGTTTTAATTATGCTTTTATATGCATTAATGGTGGTTCTAGATAATTGGATTGCATGGGAATGTTTTAATGGTAATTGGAATTGGTTTTGGTCATATTATGCCCCCAATGTGTTTGACAAAATGCTTATAAAGATATGTTCATTGCATTGACTACTTTTAATGGAACTCTTGCTTATTTTAAAGCTTGGTAAACGGATTATGCATGGTTTAAAAAGCTTGGAAAGGTAAATGGATAAATGTTTATACTTTTGGGGTACATAGAATTCCCCAAGTGGTTTACTATGGTAAATGAAAGGTCATTTGAAAGTCCCCTTAAACCTATATATGGTTGGCTATGGAAAATACGTACAAGTAATGATTGGTATGATAATAAAAATATTAATGGACTTGGTTAATAAATGGCTAATGGTTTTGTTATTTAGAAATTGGTTTTAATTGGGAAATAATGGTTGGATATGTAACAAAGCAATAGAAGGTGGAGGTCCCGGGGAGACCAAAACTGGAAACTCATATTTGTCGATATGAGGTTGGTCATGGTGACCGTATACATGATGTCACACTATATTTTGGGGTATGTACTAGTCATCCCAGATTTTTTTCCCTGGTCGTTTGAATACATGCACTGGGGTCCCTTTCAGTAGGGGGAGCTAAACCCATATAGTCCGTGGGTGGTTTAGGACGGCAAAGCTACATAGCCCAAGTAAATTTTTTAAAGGCATCCTAAATTTGGTCTTTTTTCCTGGAATAGTTATATATATATATATATATATATGTTTGTACGCATATAGATGGCTTTACTTGGTTTTATAAATGGCACTATATTATCCTTATCCTGACATCATGCTAGCATTCACCTGCTAACCCGTCTACTGGCGGTTGTTTACCTACGCTATGTAGGGACTGACCATTCTACTCCTCCTATATAGTGATTGACTTAGGGATCAGATTTTGGACTGAAGTGGTGAGCTTCCATCCTTTCGGAAGGCTCAATTTTATGTTATGGATATTTCTAGACATTTTGATTTCATTTTGGATATTGGTTTTGGCTATGATTGGGGGCATATCCCAACCAGATTTATTACTCTTCTATGGGTTAGAATGGGTGGGATCGATATTGTTTTTAGCATTGGCATTGGATATTGTTTGGTTATGGCCAAGTTTATGGCCTTGTTTTGGAATGGTTTCATATGGTTGGATTGTTGGCATGGGATGGTTGGACTCGGTTGGGTCAGTCACGGTTGTGATCATATCCCTAAGTCTTCATATGAGTTGTTGCACTATCTTTCTATATGATCGAAATTCAGCCAACTCAGAGCGGATAACTGGAGGTTGGGTTAGGTAACGGAGGTGGTTTCCGGTCCTGGTCATACTTGGGACACCCATTAGGACAAGGCCCCCAGTCGGGTTGCGTCAAGTTTATATCAGAGCCCAGTTTCATGGTCAATTGGGAGTCTACAAAGCCGTATCGAGTAGAGTCTCTTTTAGGGGTATGTACCATGCCACACTCATAAGGGAGAGGCTACAAGGTATTGAGGAATGTTTCACTTTCGTGGTATTCTATTTTAAAGATTGGAGTCTCACTCCTCGAATCTTTTCTAATCTTTGTTTGTTCATCTTTCAGATCATGCCTCGTAGATCTGGAACACAAGGTAATTCTTCTATCTCATCTGGGGTAATGTTCAAGGAGTGCATCCTACTTCTAGGTTCATCTTCAATCTCATAATCTTATCCCTAATAATTCTGGAGTTCCACCGGTTGCTACTAGTCCTCCTCAAGGCAAGGTAACTAATGCGGAATTTCGTCAGTCTATTTATGTTATTGCTTAGATAGTCGCTGCTCAGGCTGAGTGGGGTTGCTACAAAGAACTTGGAGATAGAGGTTGGTAAAATGCAATAGGCACAAAATGCTAGGCCTCAAGGTGGTTTACCGAGTGATTTAAAATCCTAAACAAGTAATGGAAATCACTTTGATGAGTGGTAAAGAGCTCAATGAAGAACCTCCAAAGACAACTAAGGAGGTAGATGCGGAGATAGCTCCTAAGCAGGTAAATGAGAAAGTTTCTGAAAATTAGAGAAAGTCTGAGTACTCAAAAGCAAAAGTTATTCAATAGGTGAAGGAGATACCACCACCATCTTTCCCACAGAGGCTTAGAAAAGAGAAGGAGGATGCGTTCTTCAAAACGTTCTTTGACACACTTAGAGAGCTTCACATTAATCTTCCTTTTTTAGTTGTTTTGAAGGGAATGCCCAAGTATGCTTAGTACTTGAAGGATATGATCACCGACAAAGTTAATCTGCAGGATGTTGAGACAGTAACACTCACTGAGGGAAAGTATCAACTTGATGCCCTTCTCCTTGTTCAACACGGGGGCTTGGGAAAGCTGAGACTAAGCTCTGTGATACTCCAATTGGTAGACCGGTGACACGACCCAAAACTGAGCCATGTTGTATGGGCACCTCAAGCCCACATGAATCAGAGATTGCCCCGATAACCCAACCTAATCATCAATATAAACCATAAGGGTTGGGTGAATCTCAAACATATAATAAGATAGCAGAAAACATACTACAATTCAGAACTTAAACATGTCTAACACTTCATTAGATTCATCAACTAACCAATATACCCAATTCCACAGTCATCCATAATACCTCTATACAAACTAATGTTTAGAAATATATATGTCGGGACAAGCCCCTGACAATAGCCAAACCTAGTCAAAATATGACTCTAAAGATAGGAAAATAAGAAGGAATGTTTTCCTAAGTAAGGAAGCTCACCACTACGAAGTCAATGCATGAACCTTTTCGAGCACCTAATCACTATGAAGGAAAAGAAGATGATGCCTCTGACCCCTATGTCGCATGGGTACATAGCGTCCAGAGATGGTTAGCGGTTGGAGCGCTAGCATGTAACTCAAGGATAAGGAATAAATAGCATCATCAATCAACAATAAGTCAATATATCATATTCTATCACATTCATACACTTCTGCATACATATAGGTGCACCACATGCCAAATGAAGGAACAAGTCTTATCGACACTCTTAAAACACTCATTCATCATACATAAAGTGGAGGACTACGACCTCCCACACTTATAGGTCCAAACATTCTCAATAGATGGAGGACTTTAACCATATTCACATTATCATTAGACATGGGACTCCAACCATGAACACACATTCATTAGTCAAGGACTTTAACCACATACACATTCATTCCAACAAGGAACTCTAACCACACACTCATCTAGGCAAGGGACTCCAACCTCATGCCCATTTGTTAGACAAGGGACTCTAACCTCATGCCACACTTGGACTCTAACCTGATGCCACACTTGGACTCTAAAAAAATCGTTCCATTCAGCGATGAACTTTAAAATCAAGAGATCTCTTTAAGCAAAAGACTTTAACCTCAAAAAATTTCATTGGGCAAGGAACTTTAACCACAAACCATCTCATTAGGCAAGGGATTCCAACCAAAAGCCATCATAACTATCATTAGTTGACATTGGGACTTTAACCCGTTGCCCATACATCAATATTCATTCTATACAACACTTAAAGACTTTAACCATTTAGCCAAATCAACACTATAAATGACCCTATGGTCCTTATAGGAGCCTTCATTGCTCAACCATTTCAATAGGCTATGTTTTCATTCAATTCATCATACAATTCAATTTATGGTCATCAAGACCTTCACAAACTATTCATATTTCCTTAACAATCTTATACCATATTCTCACCACACTTTAGTTTAACACAAATTCAAGTTTATCTTCATATTGAGGGACTTCAACCCCTTATTAGTCATTAAGTCGACAAGGTCATCATTACGCAATACATGGATCACAATACTTTTACATCATTTATCAATCATTCATACTTATTAGGCCATTTCCATAGTTCAAAACATCACCACATGTGACTAGACAATTCACTTAGACATTTTCACAGACACCTTATGTACATATCTACAAGGCTATTTTCATGTTAGAAATTATCAAGATTAGGGTTACTTAAGACCATCATGTTAAACTACACACAAAAAGCACCCACACATGCAAATAATCATCAATAACATGTGTAAATACAAGCCTAAGCAAAAATCAACATTATTCATCATTAGGCATTAAAACCCTTTTCATTTGATTTCAAAATCACCATGTACACTTACTGATCCAAGTGTAAAATACATGGGTTTATAGTTATTTAACAAGGGGAAGAGTTACATTCCTTAGACCACTTGATTCCCAAGAGTATTGACTTCACTTTGCCTCTTGAAGATCACCCTTGGAACCCTAGCATCCAATTCTTCAAAGATGAATTTGAGAGAGTATTTAGGGTCTTTAATCGATCAAAATAGATGTTTACGAGGCTACAAACACTTATATAGTGAGAGGGCTTAGGTTTTTAGGCATAGGAAATAACCATAAGGCCCTTAGTTAAAATTTAGAAAATAAACCTAGCCAAGGATACGACTCACTAAGGAACAGTACCCTAGGGTACGAGTGGTACCCTAACTTGTCCCCTAGGATTCTCCTAGGTCACCTACACTATTAAGGGTACGACCACACACCCTTGAATCATATCCAAAGTGTATGACTCAGCCCTTAACTCGTATGTTTCAACCATATCAATAACATTCCACTCAAAGTTCAAGTCCAAACTCTATATGACTCACTTGGTAGGACTCATACCCTTTGGTATGTTTGAGATGGGTGTCACTCATACCTAGGACACTGAGTAACCCTCACCACACTTCCTAGGATATGAGAGGAGATGGGAAGGAGGATATGATTTATATCCAAGGGTATGACTCATGCCCCTAGTCATACCCAACTCGGAGATACCCAATGAAAAAGTTCTTCTCATGGTTCAAAACCTGGGTGTTTCAATTCTCCCTCACTCAGATCATTTATTCGCAAATGACGGGTAAGGCAAGTATAAAGAAAGTTAAAACATTATCACACATCAAAACAAACTTCAACCAAGTTAGGAAAAAACATACAACAAGGATCTAATGCAACATATATCATGATCATCATCAAACAACCATTTTATTTCGTTGATCTTGGGACTCAAACCCATCATTTATCAAAAACACTTGTTTATTTCAAAGCTTGCGGACTTAAACCCCTCACTTATCAACACTTATTTGTTTCACAACTTAGGGACTTGAACCCATTGTCTAGAAAGACATTATTCAATTTAAACATTGGGTATTTCAACCTATTGTCTATCAAAGACATAAATCAAGGTAAAAAGATTTACACATACCTCCATCACATGTATTTAGAATGGGAAACAAATATGAATACTTGTACTTCATATGCTCTTCCACTTACCCCTTATCTTCCTCGGACTTTTGGTTACTCCATAGAACCTTTATCAAAGCCACCTCTTTTATTCGCAACTGGCGAACTTACCAATCCAAGATCCTCACCGGGATCTCCTTATAATAAAAAAAGTCTGAGATATTAACATCCCTTAAGGGAACAATCAACGATGGATCACCCACATATTTCCGCATCATGGAGACGTGGAAAATCGAGTGAATGAGGTTCATACTAAAAGGCAACTCTAACTCATAGGCAACATTGACCCTCTTCACAATCAAGTATGGATGAACATACAGGGGACTAAGCTTTCCCTTATTACTAAACCACATCACTCCCTTTATGGGAGACACTTTCAAGAATACCCAATCGCTAACACTAAACTCTAAGCCCCTACGCCTCATATCTGCATAGAACTTTTAGTAACTTTTAGCGGTTTTCAATTTATCACAAATCGCCTTCACCTTTTATAAGTCTTGGTGAACTAAATCGAGGCCAACGAACTTACCCTCACTAACTTTGGAACCACCCAATAGGAGATCGACTTCTCCTACCATATAATGCCTTAAGAGAGGCTATTCCAATACTAGAGTGGTAGCTATTATTATAGTCAAACTCAATCAAAGGCAAGTGGTCATACCAAATTCCACCATAATCAATCACACAAGCCCGCAATATATCCTCTAATGTTTGGATAGTTCTCTCTGCTTGCCCATTCATTTGCCGGTGGAAAGCAGTACTAAGGCACACTCTAGTACCCAAATCGTTTTGGAACGACCTCACAAAATAGGATGAAAATGGAGGAACATGATCTGAGATGATCAAAATTGGAGCACCGTGCAACTTCACGATCTTCGCAAGGTATAACTTTGCATAATCTTCCGCCGAGTAATTTGTCTTGATAAGCAAAAAGTAAGCGGACATGGTCATTCTATCAACAATGACCCAAATAGAATCACATTGATTTTGAGATCGAGAAAGACCATTAATAAAATCCATATTCCCTCCCACTTCTATTCGGGTAATGGAATCTCTTGATACAAGCCCCTGGGCCTCATGTGCTCAACTTTCACTAGTTGGCACACCATACACTTGACCACATAACTAGCCACATCATGTTTCATATTACCCCACCAAAAGAACTCTCTAAGATTATAATACATCTTGGTGGAATTGGGATGAATAGCATAACGGGGTTCATGAGACTCGACCATGACCCTTTCTCTCAATCCATCGATGTCGGGAACACATAGTCTACTTTGGTATCTTAAGATACCATCACGATGAATCATAAAGTCTGCAACTTTGTGTTGACCCATATTACTCTTGATCCTCATTAAGTTGGGGTCCAATACTTGCTTTTTCTTTATCTCAACAATAAGAGATAAGTGACATACCAGGAGCACAAATACACCACCATCCTCGGAGTCCACAAGTCGAACTCCAAAATTAGCCAAATGGTGGATGTACTTTACCGATTCCCACTTGTCCTCATACACATAGGTCAAACTTCCCATGGACAATCTACTAAGAGCATCAGCGACTATATTAGCCTTAGCGGGATGGTAAAGAAGACTAATATTATAGTCTTTCAACAACTCAAGCCATCGTCTTTGCCTGAGGTTCAACTCCTTTTGAGTAAATACATATAGAAGACTCTTATGATCGGAAAAGATATCAATGTGAGCTCAATAAAGATATTGCCAAATCTTTAATGCAAAAACCATGGCTAACAACTCTAAGTCGTGAGTATGGTAGTTCTTTCCATGAATTTTCAATTGCCTAGAAGCATAGGCCACCACCCTACCATGTTGCATCAACACATAACCGATACCAATACGAGAAGTATCACAATACACTATAAAGCCATTTTACCTTTTTGGCAAGGTCAAAATTAGAGCCGAAGTTAACTTATCTTTCAATTTCTCAAAACTACCCTCACACACATCCGACCACAAGAACTAAACCTTCTTTTAGGTCAACTTGGTCAATGGGGCAGCTATAGTTAGGAAACTCTCTGCAAATCTGCTATAGTAACTGGCTAGACCCAAAAATCTTTGAATATCAGTTGGAGTAGTAGGTCTAGGACACTTATTAACCATTACAACCTTTTGGGGATCTACCTTGATCCCTTTACTAGAGATAACATAACCAAGAAAGGATACGGCTTTCAACCAAAACTCATACTTGGTGAACTTGGCATACAAATGATGATCTTTTAAAGTTTATAACATGGCACAGAGGTGATCAATATAATCCACCTTACTCTTAGAATAGACTAAGATGTGATCAATAAAGACAATGCCAAACATATCCAATAACAAATGGAAGACCCTATTCATCAAATCCATGAATGTCGTTGGGGCAATGGTCTACCTAAAAGGCATGAAAAAAAACTCATACTGACTATATCGGGTTCTAAAGAGAGTCTTAGAGATATTCTCATCCCTAATTGTAAGTTGATGATAACCCGACCTAAGATCAATCTTAAAGATGCACTTCACACCCTAAAGTTGATCAAGAAAATCATCTATCCTAGGATGATGATATTTATTCCTTACGGTCACCTTGTTCAACTGACGAGAGCCAATGCATATACGAAGAAAACCATCTTTCTTGCACATAAACAACACGGAGGCACCTAAAGGAGACATACTATAAGGGATAAAACCTTTATATAAGAGGTCCTTCAATTGATCCTTAAGCTCTTTTAGCTTCACCGGAGACATTTGATAAAGAGGGATGGAAATTGGACGAGTGTCTGGAACAAGATTGATCCCAAACTCAATTTCCTTATCGGGAGGAACACCGAGAAGATTATAGAGAAATACCTTGGAAAACTCATTAAACATGGGAATAGATTTTAAAGAAGGCTCTTTTGAGTTAGAATCCTTAACTCAGACCAAATGATACAAGCACCCCTTTGAAATCAACTTTTGGGCTTTAAGATAAGAAATGAATCTTTCCTTGGGCGCTAAGGAACCACCTTCCCATCTAATGACTGGCTCATTAGGGAATTTAAACATGACCCTATGGGTCCGACAATCTAAGGAAGCATGACACAAATACAACCAATTCATCTGCAGAATGACATCAAAATCAACCATTTCCAACTCTATCATGTCTATAAGAGTATCTCTACCACCAACAGATACCACACACCCCCTATAGACTCTTTTAACAATCACAGAGTCTCCTACTAGGGTAGAAATAAAAAAAGGAACCAACAGACTCTCGGGACCATAATTAAGATGCACAGCCATATACGGGGTCACATAAGAAAGCGTAGACCCTGTATCAAGAAAATAATACACATCATAGGAGAAAAGTCTCAACATACCTGTAATAATATCGAGAGACGCCTCAAAATCCTGGATAGTAGCAAGTGTATATAAGAGGTTTTGGCCAATGTCGGTGCTAGAAATAGAAGCAAAAGCAGACAGAGCACCCTTTGGTGCGGGAGTAGATAAAGTAGCAATAGGAGCCCTATTGGCCCAAGAAGCTACTATAGAGGGGCACTCATGTTGGATGTGCCCAATCTCAACACAATGAAAACATTTGTTTCTTCCCTTATCATGAAACATTTGTTTCTCCCCTTCTCACGCTAACCACAATGACTCTGACCACAGAATCATCAAGGAGGGCGGGGTGGAATCGACTAGGAACCACTAGCCCAGAGTTGGGCACCATGTTCCCAGAACCCACCACTAGACTGAGACTGACGATCACCCAGCGACTTCGAGGAAGGCATTACCCGAAATTCACTATTTTTTGATCAAAAATTCTGACGGAAAAAAAATTAGTCGCAACTTTTCGACTACTTCAGTCAGAAAACTTTTTTTTTATTTTTATTTTATATAAAATATTTACCCGATACTATTTGTGACTACAATAGGCAGAAGATTTGGCGGTAAATTCCAAGAAATATATATTTTGACTGTTGTAGTCAGAAATATAAATAACTAAATAAATATATGACTAAATATATAATCATACCCTTTATACAAAAATTTAATAATTAGTTAAATATATTATTAATTATATTTCCGACTACTGTAGTCAGAAAATGAAATAATTAAATAAATAAATTACTAAATACAATGTACATTTTTACCATAGTAATCGAAAATAATAACTAAATAAATATATGACTAAATATATAATTATACCCTTTAAACAAAAAATTAATAATTAATTAAATGTATTATTACTTATAATTTCGACCACTGTAGTCGGGAAATTTAATAATTAAATAAATATATTACTAAATACAATATATATTTCTGACCACTGTAGTCAGAAATACTAATAATTAAAAAAATGTATCACCAAATATATAATCACACCCTTAATGCAGAAAATTACTAACTAATTAAATGTATTATTATTTATAATTTCGACCATTGTAGTCAGAAAATTTAATAATTAAATAAATATATTACTAAATACAATATATATTTCCGACCACTGTAGTTGGAAATACTAATAATTAAAAAAATATATCACTAAATATATAATCTCACCCTTAATGTAGAAAATTAATAATAAATTAAATATATTATTAATTATATTCGACTACTGTAGTCAAAAAATATAATAATTAAATAAATATTACTAAAATATATTCGACTTCTGTAGTCGAAAAGATTAATAATTTAATTTAAATCTATAATTTAATTATATTAAATATCTAATCGACTGATGTAGTTGCAAAAAATAAATAATTAAATATATTAAATATTTTACCAACCTCTGTAGTCGTAAGTATTAAATATATAATCAACCCAACCCAACCCATCAAAATTCCCATTTCAATCAAAACACCCTAACCTCACAACCTCACATTCTTCGATGACGACAGCATCTATTCGACGACAACAACAGCTCAGCAGTAATAACAGAAGCTCAGTGACCAGTACCATTTCTTTTGAGTTACAGCTGAAACTGCTGAAGCAAATTCCTGAGGAGTATCCTTACAAAGATAACGAGTAACAACTGAAACTTTTGAACTTTGTATTTTCTATTTGCTCTGGAAATATTAAACTCCCTAAGCCCTTCGTTATGATAAAATATTTCTTTCTAATGTTACGAGTTACAATGAAAATGATTAGCTACCCAGAAGTTTTCTCGTTATCCATTACGTGCGTTCTTCTTTTATTGGTTGAAATTACTTTCTTCATATCCCTAAACTAAGATGGATATGAATATCGGAAACAACCTCCCTATCTCTGCGAAGTAGGGGTAAGGTATGCATACCACGCTTTGATATTTCTCCTACTTAATTAACTTAATGGTGATTGTTCTTCTTCTTTTATCTCTTTCTTTACATAGGAACACAACACTACTTATAATAACAAATCTAAAGAATCTCAATTTGTTTCTAAATTCATGGATTATTGGTCCTTTTTCTCTCTTTTAGTTGATGGAAAATTTAGTACTCGGGGTTTTGTTTACAATTGCCCAGTTTATATTGCCTATAATGTGATAATTGATTTCGTATCCCCTCAGATTATAATTCCTGACCCCCTAGGTTGTAGGTATGGTAGATATAATATTTTTCTTACTGACTTTAATTTTAGTTAATATTTGATTTTAGTATGGTTCATCAGTAGCTTATGCAGAGTTTAGTGGTAATGTTACCGAGTTTGATCCTTGATTGGGCATCTATTAGTAAGATGTAATGATTGTTGTACTTCTTCTACATATTGATAGTTACTTGTTACGATGGGTTCCATATGTGTGCGGGGTCAAAAAGACACCTGGTTCTACCAGAGTGTTGAGAAATTTGGGTTATCTGATGGCTTTTGATATTGAGCACTTCGGGGTATTTGGTGGATTTTGGATATTGAGGGTTGCTAGTGTTATTTTGATGAGAAGCATGAGTTTTAAGTGTCATTTAGAAATTTTATGCTTATAGAATATAGACTGTTATGGTGATTCTTAGTCACCTCAAAGGGTTGAGTTGTGGATTTTGGCGGCGACCTAGAGTGTGGAGTATGGTTTTTAAGGTTTTATGTAGCTTTGATCCCGATTTCTAGCCTTGTAGTTGTATACTTGGGTTGTGTTGTGGTTTGTTTTTATAGTGATAGTATAGGCCTTAGGTAGGTTGATTTAATGTATTGGTGAGCAGTGTTATGATTTATGGGTTCCTCGGCTTTTGGTGGGTTCAAGGATAATTTTTGGTCTTGTGGTGTTCATCTCAGTTTTTGGGTATAGTGGAAGTTCAAAAATATAGAAATTCTACTTCATTGATAATTTGTCTTTAAGGGCTTGTGATGTGACCTGGTGAGTCCTTATGTGATATATTTCTTATTTTATGGAAAAACCAATATTTCTATGGTTGTGCCTCCGTATTCAAGTGCTTGCGTGTTTAGCAACAAATATTGCCTCGAGCATGATGCTTTGACAAAAAGTTGTTTTCACTCTTAGATTCAACTCTTTGATATTACAAGCTATGAATATCTCAATCCAGCTGCTGTTCTTAATAATGTTGAAAAATAGAGAGAACTTTTTCATAGAAATCTTATGCTTTTTTTGATTCGGTACAGCTGGATCCACAACATTAGGAATCGTGGTATGTCTTTTGACTCATGGAATAATTTATAATCAAAATTTAAGTAGGGGAGAAAATTACATGCACTAACCCACACCTTGGACAATTCATCTTGAAGATAAGACAGGATATGCTCATGACTTCTTGCATCCTCTATAGTATTTATTTTGGTTGCTTGATAACTGATGGTACTTTTTTCAAAGAAGGTTTTGGGCTTGTCATAGCCATTTTTTTGTCTGCATTTTTATGTATGTTACCATGATGTAGAGGTTTCTCTTTGTGTCGGGATATGATTAAAGACATTTCCTTATGTGAGTGTTTGAATTTTTTGGTAATGATTGAATTTTTATTGCTCAAAATCTTGGAAAATTGAAGTGGGATTTTAATATGGGGTATTTTAGGTTGGTTGGCTTTCTCTCTAAGCTACTTTTGTTAATGGGTTTGAGAATTTTGTTTCATTTCTTTTTGACAGAATCTAAATTCGGGAAAAGGATTCCTTTGGTATTTTCTGGTAACTGCTTGGCTCTTTCTCTTCAATTTAGGCAAAGCAAAGGTAAGTTGATTTCTCTCTATTTTCTTATAATGAAGTCTTTAAATATAGTGTTAAGGTGGGATTGTTTGCTGTAGAAGGCTTTGAAAGTCATAGGAATTGTGTGATGATTATATGGTGTGAGAGGGACATGCGATGCCTCTACCTATTTGTGTTATTAGACTTGTTGTATTATTTGACTTATACTATAAATGAATAAGTGTAGTGACTTAGTGACTTAGTGACTTAGTGACTTGAAAATGCTTAAATATAGGTACTTGAAATGTGAACTTGTCAATTGAATTTACTAAAGTGTGGTCACTTGAGTAGTGAATTAGTGACTTTAAAATGTTAAAATTTAGGTAGTTGAAATGTGAACTTGTGTTTTGAATTTACTAAACTTTAGTCACTTGGGAAGTGAATTAGTGACTTCAAAATGTTTAAGTTTAGGTAGTTGAAATGTGAACTTGTGTTTTGAATTTACTAAAGTGTGATCACTTGAAGTGAATTAGTGACTTGA
Organism: Capsicum baccatum var. pendulum; assembly: GCA_030864225.1. Lineage (NCBI taxonomy): Eukaryota > Viridiplantae > Streptophyta > Magnoliopsida > Solanales > Solanaceae > Capsicum > Capsicum baccatum. The sequence goes on from CM061550.1 coordinate 138,050,941, forward strand.
AAATGCTTAAGTGTAGGTACTTGAAATATAGACTTGTGTTTTGAATTTAGAAAAGTGTGGTCACTTGCTAAGTGAATTAGTCACTCGAAAATGTTTAAGTGTAGGTACTTGAAATGTGAACTTGTGTTTTGAAATTAGTAAAATGTGGTCCTTTAAGCCCTAAAATGTATAAAAACTACTATTGGTGTTTTTTCTCTTGTTATTGTTTTGGTTCTCTTGATTTCGTTTCTCTTCTTTATTGTTATTGTTGTCGTTCTTGTGTAGATGGAAAATGAAGATCGTTCATGGATGTATAATAGAACTTATACTAACCGTGTGGGGTTGAGGAAGGAATATAAGGATGGGGTGGCTGGATTTATTGCTAAAGCAATGACACTTGATGATTTTCTTACTGAAAGGATAATTCCATGTCCTTTTGGGAACCTCAAGGGTGGCAAGTTATTGAGTCCAGATGTTGTTACATTACAACTTTATAAGAAGGGATTTAAGTTGAATTATACTATGTGGACAGCTCATAGAAAGTGTAGTGTTGCTAATAACTTTACTTTTCAGAATTATGTTGAAAGTCCAATAAGAGAGAATAATATGTAAAGTTCATGATATAGTGAGATGGTCAGGGATGCTTTTGGGACACACTCAGGGATTCAAAATGAATCAAATGATGAGGCTAAGCACTTTTATGAACAGTTAAAGGAAGCTAGTCATCCATTATATGAAGGATCAGCGCATTCCAAGTTATCTATTATAGTTTGGTTACTAAGTCAGATTATTCTATTTCTCAAGAGGCCATGAATTTTATCATTGGACTTATGAATGAAATTAACCCAAATAAACTTGACTCAATCAGAGAGGATTCACTGTCGTGAGAAAGGTTGCATGTTATTCTATAAGGAAGATGCAAATTTAGAACATTGCAAATTTTGTAACCAGCCTCGCTATAAGGAAGTCACACATGCCAAAGGGAAAAAGTTTCCTGTGAATTCAATGCACTACTTACCCCTTATACCATGGTTAAAGAGGTTGTATGCATCAATGAGCTCTACCCCTCACATGAGATAGCACTATAAAAATAAAAGACTACCTGGTATTTTATGTCACCCTTCAGATGGAGAAGCATAGAAGATTTGTTATAGTGTGTATCCGTATTTTGCTAGTAAACCAAGAAACATTAGGTTGGGATTATCTACCGATGGATTCACTCAATTTTTTGTCTCAGCTATACCATATTCATGTTGGCCAGTCTTTGTGACTCCTTATAATCTCCCGCCTGAATTGTGTATGAAAAGTCGGTATATATTTTTGACTTGCATTATTCCAGGTCCTTGCAATCCAAAAGTTTTGATTGATGTATATCTGTCGCCATTGATCTATAAGTTAAACTTATTATGGCAGAAAGGTGTGGAAGCATATGATGTATCAATGAAACAAAACTTTAGATTGGGTGCTGCTTTGATATGGACTATAAATGACTTTCCTGCTTATGGAATGTTATCTGGGTGGTCGACTGCAGGTAAGTTAGCTTGCCCTTGTTATATGGAAGACACAAAAGCAGTCACTTTAAAACATGGGGGTAGAAACTCATAGTTTGACTATCACCGTCGATTCTTGCCAATGCAACATGAGTTTAGGAGAAATACCAATGACTTTATGAAGAATAAGTTTGATTTTGAGGAGCCACCGCCAAACTTGTCAAGAGAAGAAATTTGGAAGAGAGTGAAAAGTCTTCCTAAGGTAACAGAGTCTCCACTATCCAGGATACTTGGTTATGGTGTTACACATAACTGGCCTAAACGAAGCATATTCTGGGAGTTAGATTACTTGGAAGGACAATCTTCTGCCTCATAATCTTGATGCCATGCATATTGAGAAAAACTTCTTTGACAACTTATTTAATACTGTGATAGATATAAGTAACAAGACAAAAGATAACTTGAAGGCCAGGATGGACTTAAAGGAGTATTGTCGGCGCAGTGAGTTGTACCTGATATACTTAAACAATAAGATTAATAAGGCCAAGTCCAGTTACATATTCTCTTTGGATGATAGAAGAGTGATTTGTGATTAGGTTAAGAATGTGAGACTGCCAGATGGATCTGCTCAAATTTATCCAGGTGAGTTGACATGAAGGAAGGGAAGTTGAACTTTATGAAAAGCCATGACTGTCATATTTTCATGGAGTCATTGATGCCTATTGTATTCAATGCATTGCCTGATAGAATATTGAAGCCCATAAAAAAGATAAGCTTATTTTTCAAAGATTTATGTTCTAACACATTAAGGGAGGAGAACCTATCTTTGATGGATATCAACATTCACTTAACCTTAAAAAAGTTGCCAAAAAAATTTCATCCTAGTTTTTGTATGTTATGGAGCATCTTTAAGTTCACCTTGTGCGAAACGTGTGACTTGGAGGGCCTGTTCAGTGTAGATGGATATATCCCTTTGAGAGGTATTGACTTTTAACATTTACCTTCATGTGTTATAATTGAACATTGTTTTATCTAAAAGATCAAACTATGTAGGGCTATTGGCAAATGTAAGCGGACCATAAAAATAGATCTCGAATTGAGTGATCAATATGTGAGGCTTATTTGGCTAGAGAGACCTCTTATTTTTGTTCATATTATTTTGAACATGATGTACCATGTCTGAGAAACCAAACTAATAGGCATGATGATGGGGACAATACAGATCTTTTAGCACCACCATTTTTAATATTCAATCAACTAGCTAAAGAAAGTCCAAAAGTTGGTCCACTTCGATATTTGAATAAGGTGGAGCTTAAGTAATCTACAACACATGTATTATTAAATTGTCTCGAGGTCCTGCCTTTTAATAAGTGAGTATATTTATATTAATGAAAATAATTCAAGGTCTATCTAAACTTTAACTAATGATAGTCATAACTTTGTCGGACAGTTACTTCGTCGCTTTACATAGGGATGCTGCTGTTTATCCTATGTTTTCAGTGTGGTTTAGTGAATATGTAAGTGTAACTTAAATATTTAACATGATTTACAGTTTTGTTCAGCCTTATGTATATTTAAATTCTAACTTTTCTTGAACTTTTTATAGGTTCATAATTCACTTAATTATGACCCAAATGGATAATTTTTATGTGATATAGCTTGGAGAACGGATGGTAAAGTCATAAAGTTTTCTAAGTACTCTGTCAATGGGTACAGATTTCATATAAAAAAGTTCTCTAAGGGAAAGAAAACCAAAAATAGTGGGGTTTGGGTGAAAGGTGATGGCGGTGTTGATTATTATGGTGTGCTTCATGAGATTTTAGAACTTGATTATCATGTTGGATGGACAAAGAAAAAGTTGGTTCTCTTTTCGTGTAAGTGGTATGATCCTATGCCTAGGTTAGGTACAAAGATGCACCCTCAGTACAAAATAGTCAAAATTAAGCGTACAAGGGATTATGGACTCTATGATCCATTTGTCATTGCACAAAATATAAAACAAGTGTATTACGCTCCTTATCCTTTGAGTAAGAATAAATCTGCATAGCAGGTAGTTATAAAAACAAAGTTCATGGGTAGAGTTGAAGTAGAGGATGCGTTGGATGTAGCATATCAGAATGACATTTCAAGTGTTGAAGAAAGGGTGGATGATGAATTAGCAGGTGAGTTGCGGCATAGCGATGGCCTATATTGAGAATTTGATCCTTCTAAACTTAGATTAAATGTTAATCATTATGGAGAAGGAACAACTGGGGCAAATGACGAGGAAAATCCAACTGGTGAAAATAAAATAAGCTAGAAAGAGTTACTTAATGAAAATGAAACAAGTGATAAGAAAGAACTGATGGATGAATATGAATCAAGTGATGAGGAAGAATTGATGAATGACTATGAAACAAGCGATGAGGATTGCGTTGTTATTAATAGTAGTGTGTAGTAACAAGGTCTTGAATTGTCTTTTAGTTACTGCTTTCTGTTATTTTACTTAACAATATAGTTTCTTTTCTTTATTTACATTTGTAGTGCCAGTAAGAACATTCAGGTTGTTGGATTAAATAGCAGTGATGAATTTCAATAGTATTTGTGTGTTGTCTATTTTATTCAATTGTTACTACAGAAAAGAACTATCCATTTTATATGTGTAGAGGTTAAAAACTTTTTTCTGTAAGAACACTTGCTATAGTGTTGTTTCATTCATTTGATATAGTATTTGTTTCCTTTTTGGTAAGAATTTCTCATTTTCTTAGTAGGAGGATTGTGAGGATTTGCGTGGAAGAATTTCTCGGTATAGTTTGTAGGTTTGTCTCCTTTGCCATGCTAGTTGACCATTGGTTTTTGAAATCTTGCATTTTCAGCCAATGTTTCTTATTAAGACCAGGATATCTAAAAGAATTTCATATTGATTTGAAATATGTTTCTTATTAAGACCAGGATATCTAAAAGAATTTCATATTGATTTGAAATGCTTACTTTATTTGGTCCATATTTTCATTCTTTTGCCCTAAAAGGTTCTTAGTTGCATTACTTTATTTTGTCCATGTTTTCATGCCTACTTGTACTGATCACCCATAGTTGTAAAGAGACAGTTCAGGATACAAATTGGTTCTCACTACTATTGTTGTGTATATTTGTTTTGTGCCACTACTGAGTACTTAGCCTTGGTGGGCCTGGCCTCAGCATGCATCTTGTAGAAACTTATCTCTAATCTGGTGAGCATGTATAATGGCTTAAATTTTTCAACAGATTACATAAGAGTTTAAATAAGTTTAAGTAAGTAGTTTTGTATAAAATTCAGAAAAAATTTGTATCTAGCACTTGAGGAGGTCAATCTTAAGTGTTGGAAGCTACTGCTAAAGGATTCCTCTTTACTTTTAGGATAGGTTATTGAGGGACATCTCCACCTTTATGTTAACCATATCGGGTCTATTTTTTTTAATTACTATATCTAATGTTGTGCCTACATAACAGATAACTTCTCACGTAATATCATTTATGCATATAAAATGACAAATTTAGTAGAAGAGCCATGTATATTAAGCTTGACAATCTGTGTGCTATGATCATTGTCGCTACCCCTTTGTTGAGATTTTGTTTTGAAAATTACTGATTTCCTATGTCAGTAAGATATGCATTTGACACGTTTCTATCTAAATGAGCACAAGTGCCTTAGCATGTATGATGTATCTTCTTTTTCTTTAAGGTCACAATTTGGATGTTGAATCTTGATAGCATGATAGTAGTAGATAAGCGTGGTTGGTTAGTCTCAAGGTTTTCTAAACGAGTAAGAGAATTTTATGCTCGAGTGATATTACCGGTATAAATCTGGTAGATAAAATTAAACCATGGTTATTTTCTTACTTGCATGACATTGGGTACTCAAGTGAAATGCTTCCAACAGATGTTCCCAAATGTGCTTGTTAACACGGTAAATGATCTTGAAATAGTGATTAGTTGATCTACCAGCATGACATAAATTGAATAATGAGTTGACTTTGAGTAGCACTTTTTTAATAGGGATCTGAATTCCTGTACTAAACTAAACATTCCAACATAGGCGCTTAAGGTGGTGTGTTGACTATGCACTCTCACTTTGTGTAATGTCATTTGAATGATAGAGTTAGCTTGGTTATTGGCCTCAACACGATTGGTTACCCTCAAGGTACTTTTGGACAGTCAGTATTATGGCCTACAAACTGAAGATCAAAAATTTACTTCCCTTCTAGTTTACACCAGATTGATTCAATTTATGTATTTCATCAAAAAGTTCATCACTATGATTTTTCCATGAATATGTAAACAGTAAGTTACACCTAACAAACTAGAAAATGTTAAAAAACATACGATACTACTCCTGTCCGGTTCTTAAGTTGTGCATTTCAATGACCTAGTCATAATACTAAACTCTGCTCTCAGGTCATATAGATCATTTCAACAAGGTTTTTCCAGTTATTTACTTGGACGTGTCCTGTATACCAATCAATTGAGCTGCTACAATTAACTAGAGCAAGTTAGTGAAGTAAAAGAAGTGTTGGCGCTTATATTCTTCGTTACATTTCCAAGCTCAGAATACTAAAAATTCAGTTTAATTTTATTTTAAAGAAGTTCTAAATATCCAATTATTCTCAGTTATCTTAGCTTTACATGATCATAAATCTAGTTTGCCACTTATCAGACATTTAGTATTAAGGTATTTAAGCATCCCCAAAACTTTTTCGCACCCTATTAACACTTTAGATTGTGTACAGGAAGTTGTTAATACTTTAGACATATATTGAGAACGGGAAGCTGATAATGAAGCTTTGTGTAGCTAAGATTCAGCTAATTATTTGCTCTTTCCGATTCACTTTACACATCCATATCATGTCAAAACATTTTATGATACAGGAAAGCATCCGGTGGTAGAAACGACAATCTGATATCTTGGTAAGAACTCCCGACCTAATTGCTTAAAGTATATATTTTCCTACCTTGTAACAAACATGACTATTCTTAAATTTGGTTGTTCCTTCTTTTTTAGGTGGCTAGTAAAGAAAATCAATGGCATCAAAAGGTAATGTTAATGGACAACGTAAGAAAAGTAATAAAGGACCTAACAATCTTCCTACAGGTCAATATACACTACCACCACCACCACCACCTGTTACTACAACTTTTCAACCAGCTACTATAAATATTCCTCCCCCTCCTAGATCAACTATTTCACTACTAATTCTGACCAATTCCACACCTCTTCATCCCAAAATAGTCTGCATAGTAGCTCTTCATTTATGCCTTCGAAATCATCCTCACCAAGCCTATCTGGATTTAGAGTTGGATGTCCTAACATACCAATATCGCCATCCATTGATAGTGCTACAAAGCCTAATGCTACAGCAATTGCTTCTTAGAATTTGCAATTTAAAGAGGTATTAGAATATGACAAGTTTAGAAGGCTATGAATCATCCCTTATTATGATGGATAAGTAACTCTTACATTTTTTTATGAATTTTTAAAAGCTAAGATAATGGTTGAATATAATTTTATTGTTGGTTCACTCCAGCATATGCCGCCGGGTATATAGTTATAGAAGCAATTAAACTATTTTTCAAAAAGTCATGGAATAGTTGGTTAGAGATTTCATAGGAAATTAGAATTGACATGTGGAAATAGTTTATGGTATAAGCAATTTTATAATCTATAAATCTCATTTCCTAAAGATAGTTTTTCTATTGTATCCATCAACTCATTTTATGACTTTATATTAAACTATTTTGCAGACAAAGTGTTCATGGAGTGATTGTCATGCTAATGAAATAGACCGCATTTTCTGGTTGAAAGTAGCTCTACGTATCAAAGAACACTTGTACGTGGCCCAGAGGAAATTGGTAAAACTTAGTTGATTGAATGATGAACTGTGGACACAGTTATTAATATTATGGGACACTCCTAAATATAAGGCAAAGAGAGAATGCAGAAAGGAAAATCGAGCCTCTGAAATGGGTGGTTCGCTGCACACTGGAGGTTCGATGAGTTTCGCTACCCACCATTGAAGATTGGTACTATTCTTTTCCAACCCCTTTATCCATTTACACGTGATACTTTGAATAAATAATTTGTTGTTGTTATTTTCGAATTTGTGTCTTCTGTAGCTACAATTAAGCTAACTGGAAGTCTGAATTTAGTTTTTATTAATACCCTATTAAGCGTTTAACTATAAAGTCTGAAGTTTGATAATGCATAATGCTTATTAGTCAAGTTTCTTATTTCTTTTGGCTGATAAAGATTCCCAATTAAGCTAACTGGAAGTCTTTAACAATAAATCAATCTGGGAGAAGAAAGAATTATTATTATGTTTCTACTTGTACTGTTCTATTCAGTTTCCCAACTCTTCTTTTTCTTTCTTCTCCCGATCGGGTTATGACATTATATACTTAAATTATTCTGATTATTCTACTAATCATCCATGACAACTGAACTCATCCAACTAAACCGACTAGCATCCAACTGAAATGAGTAGCATCCACCTGATTTGGCAGCCCATTAGGAGATCGATCAGTTTAGGGTTTGCCCTTATGATTTGGCAGGTTCATTGTATGGTAATAGTCTTAATCTTGGTTTTATTATTGGTATGAGTAATCTATTCTTCCTATGATAAAGTTCATGGATCAGTTGAGTAGAGGTTTGTTTTCATAGGATAATTCATAAATTTCTTGTCTTCAGTACTTACTCAGCCTAGTATGACTTCGTGGTATATTTTGGCTGAATATATATGCGTGTGTATTAATTTTTGGTAACCAGTCCTTTCATTGTGAATTTTCGTCATCATAGATTGAGTATTTGTTTTACTACATTCAGTCTAAGATCCCATATTCTATGTTGTTTGATGTTTAGATACTAATAGTGTTTTTTGTAGGTTTGGTGGGTTCTTGGTTATGCCTTGATGTGTTATGTCCTTAAGGGTATGTGGATGCATGCTCGTCAATAGGATCAATCTGATTAGTTGAGATCAAGTAGTTCCCTTTTTGTATTGATAGGATCAATTTGATTAGTTGAGGTTGAGTAGTTCACCTTTCCACTACTTTTCCACTTGAGCTTGAGAGATCATCAATTTCCTGTACAGCAGTGGTATCTTGCAAATCAGAAGCCTCTACACCACTCTCTGAACTGAACTTATTATGGAATCTTAAACCTTTCAGCTTCCTTGGGAAAATAAGAGGTGAAGATAAAAATTTTTTGCTTTCTCCAATCGATAAAGAATCATTGTTGCTGCCATACGCATATTTCAAGCTATTCTGATTGATTCTTTAATAGGAATTACAACACGGACGTGAGTATTTTAAAGAGCAGATTTTGGAAATCTTCGTTTTCACTTTCAATTCAGTAAACCCATTATACGTCACCTTACTAATCAATTGTGCAGCTGCCATTTTTATAACCTAGTGGCCCTCACTTCATAATCAAAGTACAAGGACCTTATAGTCATACAAAAACTTAATTGGTGGTGTCTTGTAACATCTCCAACTTGTTTTAGTTTGTCGTCGAGGTCGTCTATTTTTTTTTGAATAATTTTCCTTAATTGGTGGTGTTACATTTCTTTGTTTTTAGTTTTTTGTTTGTAAAAGATGCAGTAGAAAGACTGTACATATCATCTCAATTGCATTTAGCTTGTGTTACTGTTGTTATAAGAGGAAGAGTTGTGGTACATAGACCAAATCAATTTGATGTATGATTTGTCCTATTCCTATGCATTCTCCTCCTATTATGTAATGCATTTTGTTATAGTATGTCTATTTGCTAATCGCTCCCTATCTCTTTGGAAAAGAAAAATAATAGTAGGTGCCCAATTTTGAATTTGAAACCTCCTAGGATATGGCAGCTTATGGGTAGGTGGTGATTCTGATCATCAAGACCATTTGTGGCGCAGATTCCTTAATGATAATGTCATAGTAGGGCTTAAATAATTAGGCTACTTATATTAAATTTTTTTTAGTAAAAAAAGGGTAGGTGAGGTTGTATCATTTATAAGTTCTTGGCACGTTGCGACCTCATTTAGAATTCTTTACTTTATTTATTATTGCATCTTTATCATGATATCTGAGATGTCTAGTTAAAGAATAGAGATTTGTTAGGGATTTGTTTATAGGATGGGCGGCAACGTCTTGTTAAATACTCCTCTGATATGATTCACATAATGGACTTTAAAATAGAAAAAAAAATCTATGCTTTCTTAGTTTGGCAGGCCATGTTGGATGATGTAGCATGTGTATAAAGTCTTTTAAATTTTTAACTTTTCTAATAGAGTATTTGGCTTTTGTTTATGCTGGTAAGATACGTATTGCCCCATATATCCACTACCATTTGAATGAAAATAACAAATTCCTACTATTGTTTTTGTACAGTGAATGAGATTCTGCAAAAAAAGGTATTTTCCATGTTGTTCTTTAAGTCCAGATAGTGTGGAATTGATACGACCTTAATAGATGAACTTTTACAATAGCATTGACCTGTATATGGGTAAACTTTTATAGAAATTCTTAAATGGTGGAGTAGATATACCTCTTCTTAAGGCCTTCGATGAGATACATAGGAAGAAAAAGTCGAACGGTATAAGAGAACAGTGAGTCGAACCGCCTGCTAAGGATGCTTATGTAAGATAATAAATTTTATATATATTATTTTCTTTTGATTCAACTTAGCTTGTTTACATAATAACAATTATTTTTCTTTCAGGGGGAATTTCAAAAAAGCATTGATGATTGGAGTCAAACTCAACCTGCTTAAGAGGATGGTACCATGGTCCAACCATCGCCTACTGATATGACTAGAATATGGACAACTGTGGTAGGTGGTCCAAAGAAGGGTAAAACCTATTGGCTTGGAGTTAACCAATGCTCGAGTAATTTTTCTCCAATGTTGCCCAACTCCACTTCTATTTCATAAAATGTGGAAGAAATAAAAGCGATGAGAACAAAAATTGAATAGTTGACGCAACACTGTGCAGTTAGTGATGCCAAGTTTGCTAAGTTTGAGGCATTAGTCAAGAAGCATATGCCTCAAGTATTTGATGATGGGGAAGATAGTGAATCAGATGATTAGATTGTAGTGGTTGCTTCTTGTTTGTGACTGTGACATTTAGACTTAAACTATTAGAATAGGTGTTTGTTTTGGATTGTGACGTTTAAACTAGTCTTGAAATGTTTAACTATTTGATTCGCTATTTGTTTTGGATGTTTTAAAGTGGTTGAATTTTTAATTTTTGGTTTTATTTGTACTTTTTAAATTCTAATTGAACATGAGAGGATTTTTCGACTACAATGATTGAAAATAATTTATTTATTAAATAATTTTTTATCAAATTTCCGACAACAGTAGTCAAAAATAATTTATATATTAAATAATTATTTATTAAACTTCTGACTAAAATAGTCAAAAATATTTTATTTAGTAAATAATTATTTATTAATCTTCCGACAACAGTGATCGAAAATAATGTATAAATTAAATAATTATTTATTCATCTTCTGACTAAAGTAGTCGGAAATATTTTATTTAGAAAATAATTATTTATCAATTTTTCAATAATAGTGGTCAGAAATAATGTATATATCAGATAATTAATTATTAAACTTCCGACGAAATTAGTCGTAAATATTTTATTTATTAAATAATTATTAATAAATATTCCGACTACATTAGTCGGAAAACTTATAATTATTAAGTAATTATTTTTAATTATTTTATTAAACGTTTGACTACACTAGACAAAATATTATTTTTGTCAGATCATTCTTAATTTAATTTTTTCGATTGCAGTACTCAGAAAGTTCCGACAGTAGTAGTCGAAAAAAAAATTCTGACAAGCTTTTTTCTGACTAATTCAAAACAATTGGAATGTTGTCGGAAATGCCTTGTTTTTCGACTACATTCCGACTGAATGAGTTTTCAAAAAATTGCAAATTTCTAGTAGTGAGGAGAGCGAACACTAGCCCAGGAGAAAGAACTCGAATTCCCCCACTTCTTCCGTGGCCACTTGCCACCATCTCTACCACTTTGCTCGGAAGGCCTAAATTTCTTTCCTTGCCTTTCACCAATCTCAACTTGCTTCATTTTCTCTGCTTCTACTTGTTTCATATACATAATCAACCTAGAAATATCCATATTTTCAATCAACAAGGCCGCCTTACTTTGGAGGACTAACTCATGGGACATCCCGAGACAAACTTACACATTCTAGCCCTCTCATGCTACAAACCATCTCGGGAGCATACCTTGACAATTGATGGAATTTCAAGGCATACTTTTGAACAGACATCCTTCCTTACTTCAAGTTCACAAACTCTTCTGGTTTTGCTTCCCTCAACACTTGAGGAAAGAAGCGATCTAAGAAATCCTCAGAGAAATCCTTCCATATGGTGTGACTAGCATCAACACCTCCAGAAAACTCCCACCCTTTGTACCATGATACGCTACATCAATCAATTGGTAGGTAGAAACTCAATGACCTCAACCTCCGAAGCATGCATGATTCGAAAGATCTTCTCCATTTCATCAACGAAGCCCTAAGGATCTTCCTCAACCTTCATACCCGAGAACATATAAGGGCTCTACCTCATAAATTGGCCAACTATTATGGCCTCAGAAAAAATGGTAGCCAGAGCACCACACTCTGATTAAGAGGCTACTAATTGAGTTGAGAGGTTTATAGAGCAACGAAACTCGGCATTAGTAGTATCCCCCTAAGGTAATGTAATAGGAGGGTCACTCTCATAGTCGAGGTTGGTGGGGACAGGTGGAACCTCATGAAGATGGTCTAATATCATAGCCCTTGCTCGTGTCTAGACTCTAGAAGTTGGACGAGCTCCATCCATAGAGCCCTCAGTCAGGGCAGAAGTGTTTGCCTGAGTATATAATCTCCTTGGAGGTAAGATCTGAAAGATAGAAAATGAAAATCAAAGAAATCCAAGACCTTAGACTCTATAACTTGATATTGAAACATAAGAAAGGGAAATGTTAAATGTCTCATAGCCCCTGTTTTATAAGTGTGGCGCACTTCACACCTATAAAAGAGACTCTACTTGACACCGCATTCTGGACACCCAACTAACCATGAACTTTGGCTCTGATACCGACTTGACATGACCAAAAATCAAGCTATGTAGTATGGTACCTTAAGCTCACATAAACCAGAGGTCGCCCTGATAACCCAACCTAATCATCATTATAAACCACAAGGGCTGGGTGAGTCCTAAACATATTATAAGATAGCGGAAAACATATTACAAGTCATAACATAAACATGTCTAACACTTCATTAGATTTGTCAACTAACCAATATACCCAAGTACACAGTCATCCATAATACCACTATACAAACTAATGTTTAAATATGTATATATCGGGACAAGCCCTTGACAATAGCCAAACCAAGTCAAAATAAGACTAAGTCTAAAGATAGGAGACCAAGAAAGAACATCTTCCAAAGTAAGAAATCCCACCACTCCGAAATCAATACACGAACTGCTTCGAGCACTAACTCACTATGCAGGAAGCAAAGATGATTATTCGTCCCCTATGTCGCATGGGGACATAGCGTGCAAAAATGGTTGGCGGTTGGAGCGCTAGCATAAAACTCAAGGATAAGGATAAAATAGCTTTATCAATCAACAACAAGTAAATATATCATATTCTATCACATTCATACACTTCTCCATACCTATAGGTACACCACATGCCAAATAAAGGAACAAGTCTTATCGACACTCATAAAGCACTCATTCATCTTACATGAAGTGGAGGAGTACGACCTCTCATACTTATAGGTCCAAACATTCTCAATAGATAGAGAACTTTAACCATATTCACATTATATTTAGACATGGGACTCTAACCATGCACACATATTTATTAGTCAAGGACTTTAACCATGTACACATTCAATCCAACAAGGGACTCAAACCACACGCTCATCTAGGCAAGGGACTCCAACCTTATGTGCATTTATTAGATAATGGAATTTAACCTCATGCCACACTTAGAATATAACCACAAGCCATTTCATTCATCGAGGTACTTTAACCTTAAGAGATCTCCTTAAGCAAGGGACTATAACCTAGAGCAATTTCATTGGGCAAGGGACTTTAACCTCAAGCATCTCATTAGGCAAGGGAATCCAACCACTAGACATCACAAATATCATTAGTTGATATTAGGACTTTAAAATTTTTACCAAGGATCAACATTCATTCCATACAACACTTAAGGACTTTAACCATTTAGCCAGTTCAACACTATACATAACCCTATGGTCAGAAATACCTTGGTTTTTGGAGCTTAGAAAATTTCCTAGAATTTTGATCTCTGGACCCAATATGACTCGAGGGTATGAGTCATATGTTTGGGAATAGATTGTATGGTCCAGTCGTATATTGACCAGTGTTGGTTAGTGGGATGGATTTTGGTTACTAAAATGGGTATGACTTAGGGGTACGAGTGGTATTGGTGGTTATGGATTATTTGGTTCCCTAACTTAATCTTAGACTTGGTTACTTAGGTTATATATGAGTATGAATGGCTCACCATTAGATATAATACAGGGTATGAGTCATACCCAATACTCGTATGGTGGACAGTATCTAAATCTTCCTTAGGTTTAAATCTGCCTGGGGTACGGGTGAAAGGTACGGATCGTACACTTTGGATCCGAATTAGTTGGATGAGTCGTATACTGGACGTGTTTGATCCAAAGGTTGATGCTATGATACAAGTGAAGGATACCACTCATTTTAGAAGGGTACGACTCGTGAGGGTCAGTCGTATCCTTGTGATGGAATTTTGGTGCAACTTAAGTAGGGGTATTCTGGATATTTCTCCACTTATTATAATAAGGTCCCATGACTTTTAACCTACTTAGAAGGTTATTTACCCTATTATTACATTCATCAGCTCTTAGAAACTCTTCTAAACACTCTATAATTCTCTCAATAACTTTAGGGCAAGGGGAACTAGGGTTTTAACTAGAAGATTAATTTAGGGTTGTCTTGGTGATTTCCTTCCATCATCATCCTGGTTTAAGGGATGTTTCTTCCCTCATTTTTAATTCTATCTAAAGGTATGGTTTTTATGAATGTTTACATGACTTCATTAATTTTATGATTTTGGTTTCAATTATGAATTGGGAATTTTGATGTTAAATGGTTGGTTATGGTTTTACATAGTTTTAATTGTACTTTTGTATGCATTAATGGTGGTTTTGGATAATTGGATTGCATGGTAATGTTTTAATAGTAATAGGAATTGTGATTGGTCATATTATGCTCCCAATGTATTTGATAAAATGCTTATAAAGATATGTTCATTGCATTGACTACTTTTAATGGAACTCATGTTGGTTTTAAAACTCGGTAAAGGGATTATTCATGGTTTAAATAGCTTGGAAAGGTAAATGGCTAAATTGTTATGCTTGTGGGGTACATGGAATCCCCTAAGTGGTTTAATATGGTAAATGAAAGGGCACTTAAAATTCCCTTAAACCTATATATGGTTGGCTATGGATAATACTTGCAAGTAAGGATTGGTATGATGATACCAATATTGATGGCCTTGGTTAATAAATGGCTAATGGTTTGGTTACTTATAAATTGGTTTTAATTGGGCAATAATGGTGGGATGTGTAGCAAAATCATAGAAGATAGAGGTTTCAAGGGGTCCAAAACTAGAAACTCATATTTGCCAATATGAGGTTGGTCTTGGTAACCGTATGCATGATGTCACACTATATTTTGGGGGATGTACTAGTCATCCTAGATTTTCTTCCTTGGTCATGCGGCTACACGCACTGGGGCCCTTTCAGCAGAGAGAGGTGAACCCATATAGCCCATGGGTGGTCTAGGACAGCAAAGCTATACAACCTAGGCAAAGGTTTTAAATGCATCCTAAATCCGGTCCCTTTACCTGACATGGTTATATATATTTATATATATATATATGTATGGTAATTTACATATGGATAGGTTTACTTGGTTTTATAAATGGCATTATTTTATCGTTATCATGAGATCATGCTAGAGTTCACCTGCTAACCTATCTACTAGTGGATGTACACCTACGTTATGCAGGAACTGACTGTTCTAATCCTCCTACATAGTGATTAACTCGGGGATCAGTATTTGGACTGAAGTGGTGAGCTTCCATCCTTTAGAAGGCTCCATTTCATGTTATGGATATTTCTAGACATTTTAATTTCATTTTGGATATTTGTTTTGGCTATGGTTAGGGGAATGTCCTAACCAAATTTTATTACTCTTTTTGTTAGAGGATTTATGGTACTTCTATGGGTTGGAATGGGTGGGATCAGTATTGGTGTTGGCATTGGCCTTGGAATAACTGAAAGGTTGGCACCATCGGACATAATTTCTCACTGTTATATCATATTTTATTTTGGGATTAATTTTATTATTTTTTGGGACATCTTTGGTTATGGCCTAGTTTATGGCCTTGTTTTGGAATTTTTTGGTATGGTTGGATTGTTGGTATGGAATGGTTGGACTCGATTGGGGCACTCATAGTTGTGATCTTATCCTATAGTCTTCATATGAGTTGTTGCACTATCTTGCTACATGCTCAAAATTAAGCTAACTCTGGGCAGGCAGCTGGTGGTTGGGTTGGGTAATGGGGTTGGTTTCCGATCCCAGTCGAACTTGGGATGCCCATAATGATAAGTCCCCTGGACAGGTAGCATCAAGTTGGTATTAGAGCCCAGGTTCATAGTCTATTGGGAGTCCACAAAGCTGTATCGAGTAGAGTCTCTATAGGGGTATGTAGCGCTCCACACTTATAAGGGAGAGGATATAAGGCATTTAGGAAGGTTTCACTTTCTTGGTATTCTATTTTCAAGCTTGGAGTCTCAATGCTCGAACCTTCTCCAATCCTTATTTGTTCGTCTTTCAGATCATGCCTCATAGATTTGGAACATAAGAAACTTATTTTATACCATCTGTGTGTAATGCTAAAAGAGTGCATCCTACTTTTGGGATTATCTTCGATCCCACGGTCCTAACCCTGATAGTTCTGGAGTTCTACCGGTTACTACTAGTCCTTCTAAAAGCGAGGTGACTAATGCTGAATTCTGTCAGTCTATTCATGTTATTGCTCAGATGGCCATTACTTAGGCTGAGCGGGGTACGACTGGTGCTTTGTCTTCTAAGGCCATAATTATTGGCTAATTTATAAATATGGGTCCTCCCACTTTTTCTAGAGTGAAAGTGGAGGAGGATCCCCAAAGCTTTTTGGATGAAATAGAAAAGATCTTTTTGGTGATGCAGGATACTAATATGGAAGGTCTAAACTTTTCATCTTATCAGCTCAATGAGATTATATATCAATGGTATGAAGAATGAGATAGGAATAGGGGTGATGTGGAAGAATCAACCTTGTAGAATTCTTTTTCTAAGGCCTTCTTAGATTGGTTCTTTTCTCTAGAGTTGAGAAGAGCAAAAATGGAGGATTTTGTGAACCTCAAGTAGGGGAGGATGTTTGTCATGGAATATGCCTTGAAGTTTCATCAATTCTCAAGGTATGTTCCTGATTTAGTTGCTGATATGCGGGCTAAAATGTGGAAATTTTCCTATGGGTTAAATTGGGATTTAATTTTGGAGAGCAAGATTGCCTTGTTAATTAAAGATATGGACATTTCTAGGTTAACTATTCATATGCAGTAAGTGGAGAATGAAAAGAGAAAGCAGGTAGAGTTTGGGGATAAATAGGGTAAGAGGAGTAGGTTTTCTGACTAGGGAGGTGCTCAGTCTCAAGGTGGTATTATGGTGGCAAAAGGTAGAAAAACAAGTAGGGGAGTTCTGGTTCCTACTCTTCTGCTAGTACTCCTTACCAGTCGGGCGATGGGTGTCATTATGGTGGTGACAATTTTTGAGCACAGAGTGCAAAATCTCAAGCAAGCGAAGGTCATTCAGTTTCTCCATGCCCTCCTTTTCAATTTTGTAGTTGTCCTCATTGGGGTTATTATGATGAAGAAAGGGACAAATACTTCAAATGTGGCCAAGCAATCCATCGGTTCAGGGATTGTCTAGTTAATAAGTTTGTTACGGGGGCGAATAAGATTCTTGTGTCTTTATATTTTGCTCCTACACCTGGTGGTGTTGCATCTACTTTTGTTACTGCTCCTGGTTCAAGTGTTGGTCAAAATAGGTTTATGCTTTGGCGTCCTGACTGAAATCTGAGGCATCACCTGATATCATTACTGGTACATTATAGTTTTTCTCTCGTGACATATATTATTTGCTTGACCCAGAGTCCACTCTTTTCTATATGACTTTTTACTTGACTGTATCTTTTGGTTTTGATTTGAAAGTTATTTTGGGTCCTTATTCTATTTCTACCCCGGTAGGTAACTCATTTATTACTAAGAGAGTCTATAGGTGGGTGTGGTATCTGTTGCTGGCAAACAGACCTTGGTGGATCTATTTAAGTTAGGTATGGTAGATTTCGATGTTATTCTGGGTATGGATTGGTTGCATTCTTGTTATGCATTTTTGGATTATCGGGACCATAAGGTTATATCTTTAGGTTCCTCGGTGAACCGGTTATAGAATAGGATGGTGGTTTTTTAGCTCCTAGGGGGAGATTTATTTCTTATCTTAGAGCTCAGAGGTTGATCTCTAAAGGTTGTCTTTATCACTTAGTCCGGGTTAAATATTCTAATTTGGAAGGTCCTCTTTCCTGCCAGTTCTAGTGGTTAATGGGTTTCTAGAGGTTTTTCCGGATGATCATCCTGGTGTTTCCTTGGATAGGGAAATCGAGTTTGGTATTTATTTGCTTTCGAACAGTCGTCCAATTTCTATTCCTTTATATAGAATGGCTCCGACTGAGTTGAGGAAACTCAAGAAGCAACTTAAGGATCTTCTACATAAGGGTTTTATTCATCCTAGTGTATCCCCATGGGGTGCACCGGTGTTGTTTGTGCGCAAAAAAGATGGTCCTTTGGATGCGCATTGACTATAGGCAGTTAAACAAGGTGATGTGTGAGCAATTGCTAACACATTTAAGGCCTTTAACTGAGAATAATTGTGAAGTCTTAAGAAACTTTTGCCGTTTTTGATTTGTTTATGTTTGATTTTATAGTTTAAGCTTATGAGATAGAGAACCAACAAGAATGGAAGCAAAGAAGTTGAAATTTGGAGAAATCTAAAGAGAAGTGTGGCTGACAATATCTATGATGAGTCGCCAGCCCTATGATAGGCTATCACAGTTGTCGTCAGACTTAACTATAGACTTGGCATGAGTTAAAGCCTGTGACGACATCTGGTGATAGGATGTCAAAAGTGTCATACGCCGTCATGAATATCGTCATCCTTAACCAGAGAATTGGCGCAAGTTGAAGCCTATGATGATATTTTGTGATAAGGCGTCAGAGTTATGATAAGGTGTCAGAATGAATGTCAGCCTTAGGCAGAAACTATCAAAATAGAAGAGGAGCTGATGACATCCACAATACGTCATCAGGCTCCTGATACGTTGTAACTTATATCGTCATTCTTAGGCGGAGCTTGTCAACATTGAAGAAAATCTGACGCCATTCCAGATAAGGTGTTAGACCCTTGATAAGGCATCACCTAATGGCGTCACCTGTACGAGAAATTTACTTAAGTTATTATTTTATTTCCTTAATTAGACTCAAGTATAAATAGTAGCTTTTAGGGTTTTCTAATTATCATTGACATATCTTGCAATATACATTGTGCACGATTTTTCTCTCTCTCGAGTTCCAATACACTCTAGAACATTATTGTTGAGAGAAGATTGTCATCAATATTTTGGGAGTTTTGTATTAAGATTCAGTTTAAGCTACACTTCTTGATTTTCATCATCGTTGTAAGTTAATCTACCCAACTATGAATTCAACTTGTGTACTTGTTTATTGCATCATGAGTGGCTAAACTCCATTAACCTGAATTATGGGATCTAGGGTTAGGTCTTGATAAGGTGCTAAGTATTCAAGGTTCAATAGGTGGTAGGATTTATTGATAATTCTGCATCTTTAATTAACGTCTGGTGATTGCAAACAGTAAACACACATGCTTTGATTTGCTTGAGAAAGAAATCAAATATAGTGGGAAGTGAATTATCAATGGGGACTCGGAAATACTTCATTTCATAATCAGTGTTGTAACAAGGTTGGTTAACCTGAGGTAAAATCTGGGCAATGAATAGAAATTCCTTAAGTCTGAGAGGATTAGGAAATTAAACGCTTAAGTAGGTCGAGAGACATTTGAGCATAACATCGATAAAGATAGGTTGTTATCCTACCCACCATGTGAATCTTGAATCACCTTTAGCATCTGTCATGTACCGTCAGCCCTAGTGAACATAATTCTGGTTATTTTATAAACTCTTGATTACAAACATCAAAATTAAAGTGACAAATAATTATTCGTGAAACTTAAACCCCCTATTTCAAGAAACATCAAACTATCAGTGAATTAAATCGCAAACAACTTGGGTTCACACCTTATTCCCTATGGGATTCGACCCCAACCTAGTTGGGTTTTATATTGACAACGATCGTTTACACCCATTCAAGAGTGTAATTTGAGCGTTATCAAAAATGGCGTTGTTGCTGGGGAATACAGTTGTAAGATGAATTTTGTATGCGTTAATCGACTGTTAGTTAAGTTTTTTGGATTTACGTTTATTTATTGTTTTTGTTTATTTACAGGATTTTATAATGTATGCCAAGCACTAGAAGTTTCAAAGAAACATTATTACCACTTAATCCAGAACTGCAATGAATAGAAAGAATGGCAGAATAGCAAGAGGCTGATAGACTGGCAGCCTTAGCTAGAGCTCAGGTGAATGTGCAAAATGTCGGGCAACATGCACGACATCCAAACCCTGAGGACAAAGATTTGGGGGACGAGGAGTTATTAAACCCTGGTAACCTAAGGCGTGTAGAGTAGAGAGCTGCACAAGTACCACATAATATTAATCGAAACCATCCATTCCAAAAAAGGCAAGAGTATCATCTGGTCCAGTATGATCTGAATGATGATGATGATGGCATGGACGGGGCAGGTGTAACGGGTGCAATCATTCCTCCACCGTTGGTACCTGGAGCTAAATTTAACATTACCAGAACAATGATCCAACTCCTTAATCTGAAGGGGTAGTTTGGAGGCCTTCCTAGGGATGACCCCAACCTACATCTGGTGAATTTTTTCACCATTTGCAAATCTTTTGATAACCCAGAAGTGGGCAGAATGCTATTCGGTTAATGTTGTTCCTGTTGTCTCTGTCTGGGGAGGCAACGTTGTGGCTGAATGAGCTTACGCCTGATTCCATCACCCAATAGAGGGAATTGAAAGAAGTGTTCCTAGAATGGTTTTTTCCATCCTCCAGGAGGGTACAGTTGAAAGATGAGATCAGCAACATTAAACAGCTCCCTACTGAAGCTTTGCAAGAGACATGGTAGAGATTCCAGAAGAAGCTGACATAGTGTCCGAACCACAATATGACGGACCTACACTTGATGGAAACTTTGTACAGAGCCCTCAATTCTGTAACAAAGCCGACAGTAGATAATGCTACTGGTGGTTTATTTGTTGATATGTCTTTTCAAGATGCCTCAGATATGCTAAATAGGATGACCAAACAAAGTCGGGCTTGGCATAACAGGGAGTCTGTGGTAGAAAGCCCCACTATTTTTGTTGGTATGTCAATTGAACAACGTAGGAGAAATAAGGAGCGGGATCAAGACATGGCCCATCTAAAAAATCAGAAGGAATTACTAACCGAGCACTTATTGTCAGGGAAGACTGAGAAAGTGAAAGTCTATAGGTGGCTCCTACACTTGGTGGTATTGCATCTACTTCTATTACTGCTCCTGGTTCTAGTGTTGGTCAAAATAGGTTGTATGCTTTGGCATCCTGACTGAAATCTGAGGCATCACCTGATATCATTACTGGTACATTACAGTTTTTCTCTCGTGACATATATTATTTGCTTGACCCAGAGTTCACTCTTTTCTATATGACTTTTTACTGGACTATATATTTTAGTTTTGATTTGAAAGTTATTTTGGGTCCTTATTCTATTTCTACCCTGGTAGGTAACTCGTTTATTACTAAAAGAGTCTATAGGTGGGTGTGGTATATATTGCTGGCAAGCAGACCTTGGTGGATCTATTTGAGTTGGGTATGGTGGATTTTGATATTAGTCTAGGTATGGATTGGTTACATTCTTGTTATGCATCCTTGGATTATCGGGACCATAAGGTTATCTTTAGGTTTCTCGGTGAACTGGTTATAGAATAGGATGGTGGTTTTTTAGCTCCTAGGGGGAGATTTATTTCTTATCTTAGAGCTCGAAGGTTGATCTCTAAAGGTTGTCTTTATCACTTAGTCTAGGTTAAATATTCTAATTCGGAAGGTCCTTCTTTCCTGCCAGTTCCAGTGGTTAATAAGTTTCTAGAGGTCTTTCCGGATGATAATCTTGGTGTTTCTCTGGATAGGGAAATCGAGTTTAGTATTGATTTGCTTTTGGACACTCGTCCAATTTCTATTCCTTTATATAGAATGGCTCCGACTGAGTTGACAAAACTCAAGGAGGAACTTAAGTATCTTCTACATAAGGGGTTTATTCGTCCTAGTGTATCACCATGGGGTGCACCGGTGTTGTTTGTGCACAAAACAAATGGTTCCCTTTGGATGTGCATTGACTATAGGCAGTTAAACAAGGTGATGTGTGAGCAATTGCTAATACATTTAAGGCCTTTAACTGAGAATAATTGCGAAGTCTTAAGAAACTTTTGTCGTTTTTTGTTTGTGTTTGATTTTACAGTTTAAGCTGATAAGATAGAGAACCAACAAGAATGGAAACAAAGAAGTTAAAATCTGGAGAAATCTGAAAAGAAGTGTGATTGACAACATCTGTGATGAGTCATCAGACCTATGATAGGCTATCATAGTTGTCGTCAGACTTAACCAGAGACTTGGCAAGAGTTGAAGCCTGTGATGACATCTGGTGATAGGATGTCAAAAGTGTCATATGCCGTCATGAATATTGTTATCCTTAACTAGAGAATTGGCATAAGTTGAAGCCTATGATGATATTTTGTGATAAGGTATCAGAGTTGTGATAAAGCGTTAGTATGAACATCAGCCTTAGGTAGAAACTATCAAAATAGAAGAAGAGTTGATGACATCTATGATACGTCGTCAGGCTCCTAATATGTCGTCACCTACTTCATCAGTCTTAGGCGGAGCTTGTCAATATTAAAGGAAATCTAACGCCATTCCTGATAAGGCATCAGACCCTTAATAAGGCGTCACCTGTTCGAGAAATTTACTTAAGTTATTATTGTATTTCCTTAAATAGAGTCAAGTATAAGTAGCAGCTTTTAGGGTTTTCCAATTATCATTGACATATCTTGTAATATACGTTATGCATAATTTTTCTCTCTCTCGAGTTCCAATACGCTCTAGAACATTATTGTTGAGAGAGGATTATCGTCAATATTTTGGGAGTTTTGTATTAAGTCTCAGCTCAAGTTACACTTCATGATTTTCATCATCATTGTAAGTTGATCTGCCCAACTATGAATTCAACTTTTGTACTTGTTTATTGCATCATGAGTGCCTAAACTCCATTAACCTGAATTATGGAATCTATGGTTAGGTCTTGATAAGGTGATAAGTATTCAAGATTTAATAGGTGGTAGGATTTCTTGATAATTCTAAATCTTTAATTAATGTCTGTTGGTTGCAAACAATAGACACACTTGCTTTGATTTGCTTGAGAAAGAAATTAAATATAGTAGGAAGTGAATTATCAACAGGGACTCGAAAATACTTCATTTCATAATCATCGTTGTAACAAGGTTGGTTAACCTGAGGTAAAATTTAGGAAATTAATAGAAATTCCCTAAGTCAAGAGGATTAGGAAATTAAATGCTTAAGTAGGTCAAGAGACATTTGAGCATAACATCGATAAAGATAACTTGTTATCCTACCCACGATGAGAATCTTGAATCACCTTTAGCATCTATCATGTACAGTCAGCCCTAGTGTACATATTTCTGGTTATTTCATAAACTATTGATTACAAACATCGAAATTAAAGTGACAAATAATTATTCATGAACTTAAAACCCCCATTTCAGGAAACATTAAACTATTAGTGAATTAAATAGCAAAAAACATAGGTTCATACCTTATTCTCTGTGGGATTCGACCCTAACCTAGTTGGGTTTAATATTGATAACGATCGCTTACACCCATTCAAGAGTGTAATTTGAGCGTTATCACAAGGTGACAGTCAAAAATAACTATCCTCTTCTAAGGATAGAGAATTTGTTCGACTAGTTGCAAGGTGATAAGTTTTTTTCTAAGATATACCTTCGGTCTGGGTACCATCAGCTAAAGATTAGGGAGGTGGGTATCCCTAAGATGGCTTTTTAAACTCGATATAGACACTTTGAGTTTTTGGTAATGTTATTTGGGTTGACTAATGCTCTGGCGGTATTTATGGGTCTGATGAACAGAGTTTTTTGTCAATATTTTGATCTCTTTATTATTGTGTTTATTCATAACATTCTAGTTTATTTGAAGAGTGAGGTGGATCATGCTAGTTACCTCAGTGTGGCGTTGCAGACCTTAAAGGAACAATAGTTGTATGCCAAGTTCTACAAATGTACGTTTTAGTTAAATGCTGTAACTTTCTTGGGTGAAATTATTTCTAGTGAGGGGATCATGGTGGATTCGCATAAGGTTGTTGTGGTGAAGAGGTGGGCTATACACATGACTCCATCCGACATTCAGGGCTTCTTGGGTTTAGCCAGGTATTATAGGTGATTTGTGAAAAGCTTTTCGTAGATAGCCGCTTCTTTGACTAAGTTAACTCAAAAGAAGGTCAAGTTTTCTTGGTCAGAAGCTTGTGAAAGAAGTTTTGAGAAGTTGAAAGATAAGTTGACTTCGGCTCCAATTCTGACTTTGCCGGAAGGCAATAATGGGTTCGTGGTTTATTGTGATGTATCATCTTGGGTAGGTCTTGGTTGTGTGTTGATGCAACATAGGAAGGTGATTGCCTATGCTTCCAGGCAGTTAAAGGTACATGAGAAGAATTATTCTACTCATGATTTGAAGCTATTGGCGGTTGTGTTTGTTTGAAAAATATGGCAGCATTATTTTTATGGTGTTCACATGGATATATTTTTTGATTATAAAAGTCTAAAGTATGTGTTCATGCAGAAGGAGCTTAATCTCAGGTAGAGGAGATAGCTTGGGCTTCTCAAGGACTATGATATGAGTCTTCACTATCAGCCAGGTAAGGCTAACATGGTTGCGGATGTGCTTAGCAGATTATCCATAGGGAATTTGGCTCATGTGAAGGAAGGAAAGCGAGAATTGGTGAAGAATATTCACTTCTTAGATAATCTTGAAGTTCGCCTCTTGGACTCCAAGGATGGTGGTGTGGTGGTGCAAGAAGTGGTTCGATCTTCTCTTGGTGTAGAGATTAAGGAGAAGCAAGTGCTAGATCCTATCTTGATAAAAATCAAGAGTGACATTGGTAGGCAAAATGTAGTGGTGTTTGAGATCGACAAGGATGGTACTTTACGGTACCAAAAGAGGTTGTGTGTTCCTGATATCAATGACTTACGATAAAGGATTTTGCTGAGGTGCATGAATTATGCTATGTTGTTCATACCGACTCGACTAAGATGTATCATGATCTTAAGGAGATCTATTAGTGGAATAGTATGAAGAGGGATATGGATGATTTTATGGCCAAGCGCATAGTGTGTCAACTGGTTTAGGTTGAGCACATGATACCAGGAGGGTTATATCAAGAAATTGATTTTCTCAAGTGGAAATAGAAAGTGATCAATATGGACTTTGATACTGGTCTTCCATGGTCTCAGAATCAATATGATTTGATTTGAGTCATCGTCGATAGGATGACTAATTTTGTGCACTTGTTGCCCGTGTGGACTACCTCCTTGGTGGAAGATTATGCGAAGTCGTATCTTCAGGAGATTATGAAGCTGCATGGGGTGCCTATTTTTATTATCTCTAATCATGGCACGCAGTTTACATCTCACTTATGAAGATTTTTTCAAAAAAGGTTATTGGCTAAGGTTAGTATGAGTACTGCTTTCCACCCGCAGATAGATAGGCAGGCGGAGAGAACTATTCAGACATTGGAGGATATTCTTTGGGCTTGTGTGATCGATTACGGTGGAAATTGGGTTAAGCATCTACCTTTGGTGGAGTTTGCTTACAACAATTGTTATCATTTTAGTTTTGATATGACCCTTTTTGAGGCATTGTATGGTAGGAGGTGTAGATCTCCTATTGGTTGGTTTGAGTTTTGAGAAGCAGACATGTTTCTTCTCGACTTGGCTTACCAGGCTATGGAAAAGGTTAAGGTAATTTAGAAGAGGCCGAAGGCTGCCCAAAGTCGCCGAAAGTCTTATGCGGATGTTAGGCATAGAGACTTGGAGTTTGAGGTTGGTGATCCTTCTTCGTTTGTTCCTTTGGAAGGATTGGGTATCTCAAATTTTTGTCTTATGAAGAAGTCTCGATTGAGATCTTGGATATGCAAGTTCGTCAATTGGGAACCAAGGATGTGGCTTCGATTAAGATTTTTGGCAGAACCATAAGGTGGAAAAAGCTACATGGGAAGCGGAGGAGCACATGAAGTCCAAATTTTCGCATCTTTTTCTGCTCCTAGGATTCATTCGGAAGGTATGTGTCTTCAACACATCTTTAATTTCAAAGTTTGATAAGGGAAAGATTAATATCTTTGCCTCTTTGTTTTCAAACTTTGTTAAGCATGGGAAATATATTTGATAATGCAAATGACTCGTGCATGTGGTTACCCGTACCATGTCCGTCATTCAGTGATGAATGTTCCTAGTGGGGGAGAGTGAAACACCTTATTTTCTGAACCTTAGAAAATTTCCTAGAATTCTGATCTCTGGACCAAATACGACTCGAGGGTGCGAGCCTTATATTAGGGAACGAATGGTATGGTCCAGCCGTATATTGACCAGTGTTTGTTGGTGGGATGGATTTTATGGGTACGACTTAGGGGTACGAGTCGTATTAGTTGTTTGGATTGTTCGGTTCCTTAACTTACTCTTAGACTTGGTTACTTAGGTTGGATCTGAGTATGAGTGGTTCACCATGAGTCGTAAGATAGGGTACGAGTCGTACCTAGGACTCGTATGATGGACAATGTCTAAATCTTCCTTGGGTTTGAATCTACCAGGGGTATGGGTGAAAGGTACGGATCGTATGCTTTGGATAAGACTTGGTTGGATGAGTCATATGATGTATAGTATTTGATCTATAGTTTGAGGCTAGGATACAAGTAGAGAGTACCACTCATACTGGAAAGGTATGACTCATGAGGGTCAGTCGTATCCATATGATAGGATTTTGGTGCAACTTAAGTGGGGGTATTTTGGATATTTCCCCACTTATTCTAATAAGGTCCTACGACTTCTAACCTACTTGGAAGTTTATTTACCCTATTATTCCATTCATTAATACTTAGAAACTCTTCTAAGCTGTAACGCCCCAATTTTGTACCCCAGATGCTACACGGTGCTTACAATCCTGAAAGACCACAAGCTAACCCATGACTGGTACCTACTGCAATAGCTGAATAATAATACTATAAATATGTGGAAATTAGGCAAAAACTTGCCATAAGGTTAAATACAGAAATAAAACTAAATACGGCATAGCAATACCAAAACTGAAACATCTGTCTGAAAATACTCTAGTCTGAAAAAAGCCTCTAAACTGTCTGAAATATGAAGTTGATGGGACAAGCCCCCAACTAACTCCAACTACTGAAAATGTACTGCTAAACTGAAATACTAAAGAAAATAATCATGTCCTCAAACTATGAGGACTCACCACTAACTCTGACTAATGAAAATCTACTAAGGGTGCTTGGGAACCCGTGCGTCTGAACTTATGATATAAAACATCATAGCGCAAAACAAAAGTATGCGTCAGTACTTTGAATGTACTGGTATGCTAAGTGAGGTAGGCTGAAATGCATGGGTTCATATGCATGAACAATACAGACTGAATGACATGAGTATAACTGGATAAGAGTACATGCATGAATATGTAACTGTAACTGAGATCGTGATAACACTGAATACTAAGTCTGAATACTGTTTAACTGATATATGAGTATACTGATACAGAATTACTGATAACTAAATTATTGTATCTAATTGTCCTGGTTCTATGGAACTATACTGAGTTTCGTACTGAGCTGAGTGCATGTTGCTGACAGTCCTGAATCTGTAGAACTGAAATAAGTTTTATACTAAGACTCAATCTGAAACTGAGACTGTGGGAGGTAATCATCTAACCGACATGCACCTTTCTGAATATTTTGGGGTCCAACCTGTAACCCCAGTTGGAAGGGTGTCAATACTGTGCCACGGTTAAAGACAAGTTGTGAGTTAACCTTCTATGATAGGAAGCTTTTTTGTCAACCTACGCTAGCAGGAAAACTCAAATGAGATGTATCAACCCTCATAATATCTGGCAGAAAGATATCTCAACCTACGTTGGCTATGTAGTTCTATAATGCAAAGATTTCTACTAAGGGTCAAACCCTCTGCAGGTAGGAATGCCCCCATCCCTGGGTTAACTCGGTGTTGAATCCTAATCCTATCTGAATAGACACTGAACTAATTTCCTAGTTCATGCTAGGCTTGACTGGACAGTTACTGATTATACCATCTAACTGAACTGAACTGAGTTCACTGAGTTTTGTTGACTGATGGAATACTACAGAATTCTATTAACTGACTAAATTTACTGAGGTCTGAACAGAATATTGAACTGGACTAGATTGATACAGAATCTACTTAGTTTTTTTTAGTCCTATAACTTACTGAGAGTACTACTGATTATGACATGACTGAGATTATTCTATATCTGAAATTAGCTCTAGGTAAACAGCTAAATTGTCGGGTATTAAATACTCCCAGGACTCGATAGCATGAAAAGTAAAGCATCCCATGATCTTGCATAGCATAAAATGCACACTTATTCATAATATATCTATAGAGACATTTTATCAAACACTTGGATGGTAAACTTGCACGTAAGCTAGCATGACATGATTTCTTTCCCTTATTAGCTCACATGAACAATTCATCAAGCACTTGGTGAGCATAATATATGCACATAATAAGAGAGCATCTTGATTCACTTCCAATTTCATAATTTTAAGAGGTTTAATATGGATTCATAAGAATCTACATATATAATAACTAATTCTACATGAAACCTATAATAAATCATGAAATAGAAATCTAATTCATATAATAATCATGAATACACTTTAATTCCAATCATGGAAGTAATAAATTCCAACTACTTGAAGTTTAAAAGAGTTTTTCGACACCAAGGATGGAAGTAACCCTTGGATGAACACTTCATATACCTTAGTTGGTGAATTCTAGAAGAATAATGGTGGAAACCTTGAGTCTTGGATCTTGAATGTGATGAACTAGGGTTGTTCTTGATAAATTCTAGAGAGAATGAGTACATTTTGCATCTTGGACGGCTTAATGATATGTTTTGGGGGATGATATAAGGTGGAAAAAAACCCATTTACCCCTTTGGATGCGAGTTTAAAAGACTAAAAGTTGAACCATCGACGCGCAGGCTGGCGCACCGCGTCGTTGGCATCGATGCAATGACCAACGCGCCGCATTGAGTCCATGTTGGTTCACTAAAAATTTCCATTGGAAGACAGAAAAATATTGATTGATGCGATGGCCGACGCGCTGCATCGAGATCATGTAGATATACTATTTTGGATTCCCAAATGTGGTTAAAATGAGGTCCAAATCCAAAACTCATTCGGGAACACCTATTAACATTACTGATTATGCATCAACCTAAAGATTGATATTTTAAGGTCATAAAAATCATAAAACAGTGTTGCCAACTTACGAAGGCCAAAATAATACTAAGTTTGAATACTTAGCTAGAATATTCTAAGTCTAGGACTCCTTAGCAAGCTTTTAGGGACTGAGTTAATCTTAGGATTTTGTGGGGTCTTACAATATCTCCTCCTTGGGAACATTCTTCCTCGAATGAGAATGTGACTAAGCTGAGAATACTGATAGATTAGATTTAGAAACTGGACATGCACAACTGAAGCATGATTTCATGACTGAGATTACTGATATACTGAATAATTATACAGAACATGCAGATCTGATGCATACGTACATAGCTGAACATGATTCATGAATGCATGACTGGGATTACTGATAAGCTGAGTTTATATACTGAACATGCATATTTGATGCATGGGTACATAACTGAACTGATTTATGAATGCATGACAGAGTATGCAACATTAATTGATACCAAGTTGGTAGTTATATCTGAGCATGAGACTGAGTAAGTTTAAGAAAAAATTGTTACCTTGGGCTGAGTCTAAGTTCGTGGAGAAAAGGTGAGGATACTAGGTTTGCATATCTGCTTTCGCTTCCCAAGTAGCTCTCTCAACGAACTAATTCTACCAAAGAACTTTGACTAGAGGGACTTCTTTGTTCCTCAGTCTATGAATCTAATAATCAAGGATTTTGACTGGGATCTCTTCATAAGAGAGGTTGTTCTAAATATCTACGCCCTCTATAGGGACTACGACTGCTGGTTCACCTATGCATTTCTTTAGTAAGGAGACATGGAATACTGGGTGCACTGAATCTAAGCCTGAAGGCAACTCAAGCTCGTAAACTACCTTTCCAAAATAGTTGAGAATTTGGTAAGCACCGACATATCGGGGACTGAGTTTCCCCTTTTTGCCAAACCTCTTCACTCCTTTTATCGGAAAGATTTTTAAATACATAAAATCATCAATCTCTAACTCGAGATCATTTACTAAATATGCATGAACGGGAACATGAGAACATAACTGAGCCTAAAACGTGGTACAGGAACTGAATATCATTAACGGGACTGAGACCCTGAATATATGTCTTACGGTTGAGTCTGGAACTTCAAGGTCCACTTATGAGTACCTACTACTCCAAACTAGATTTGTTATGTGAAGAGAAGATGGAAGGTTTAGGTTATAAAATCTTGGGGAATTGTAGTATATCTCCCCCTTGGAACATTATGTCCCTCGAAGAATACTGACTTGGCTGAGATACTAAGGAAAACTGAGACAATACCTGGGGCCCTACAAACTGAATCGTGACTTCATATCAGGTTTCTAAAATTGAGGTATGACACCTGAACTGAGCTGAGCTCGCAACCACATGGTTGCTCGATCTTGGAATAGTTACATTCATAAGACTTCGGATAGTGTGACTAGATGGAAAGATGGGAAACCCAACCATATAAATATTATCCGCCTAACTACTAAACTGAATAGTTGGTTTTATGGACTAACTTATGCTAAAAACTTATATTCGGCTGGAGCCTTTCTTTGACACTCTTTCTATAGAGTTCTAGTGGATTTAAGGAGCAAGGAATCTTGACATGGGATGAATAAAACATCTGAATAAGAAAATCACACCCTGGCTAAAATTTTGTAATATGAGCTGAGGCCTACGAAACATCATCTAAGATGAAGTGATTAAGCCTTATGCACTACAACTATAAATTTTCAAGCTTAGACATATCCCTTGAATACTCTCTTAACTATACTGTCCACCTTAGTACAGCATATCACCTGAGACTACTAAAAATATTTACATCGGTGCTAAGCACGAGTGCATAAACATACTGACTTATCTGATTATTTGAATGACTGATAGCTGAATACTTGGTCATTGAATATTGAACTGCACTTAGTCTGAATAGCTGGACTGGAACTGTAGAGTATTATACATATAAGGTAAGGACTGACTATGTAACAGAAGATAACTGAGCTTGAATTCGTGAAAATTGTGTTATTTTTTAATGCAAGACCAAGTGTATAACATGATTTTGAAATATTTTATAAACCAAGGTACTTAAATACTAATAATTGAAAAACTGATAACTGCACACTATGATCAAGCAAACCTAAAACCGAACTGAGTTACTAATTTGATTACTGGTCTGAGACTGTGATTGAGACTATAACTAAGATGGTAACTAAGACTTATACTAGAACTGAATACTGAGTTCTTATAACTGAGTAACTAATATCTCTGATTACTAATAACTGAGTTACTGATAATTGGGTAACCGACATAAATCAAGGATCTGAATAGACACTCACACTCTATATTTTCTCAGCTTCTCTTCTCAGGAAAAAATCTGATTTCCCCCCTTCAGCAACTACATACTACTTCTTGCTAGCCATTTACTGGCATACTAACTTGACGTTCAAGCTTATCTTCATAGCTATTGCCTCGTGAAAGACAAACATGCAAAATATTTCCTTCAACATGAAACCTTTACTCTCTTCCATCTAAGCAATTGCTCACCACTACATTATTTAGTAAGGAGAGTTCACTGAAGGGTTAATACATGAGGACCTTATGTATGCATGAATACTATACCAAACTCGACACTTACTGAGATTTGAGGAATAGAATATCAACACCATAGAATTATCAAAAGATCTAAACTAAGGATATGCATGACAAAATCTAAACTTAGCTGATCCCTAGGAGTGTAGCATGGGTCATGGGAACTGAGCATATTGTAAAGCATGACATGAGTACATGAGTCATGAACTGCATGACCTGAGTTTGAAGTTTTTTGTATTCATGGAACATGGTTCATAACACTAAGTAAATTGGAATTTCTTATACTAGGAACTAAAAGCGTACATAATTTTTTGCTAACGTCCTTGAATATGAGCCATGATCATAGAGCTGACATATAATACATGAATAGATATCATGATAACTGATGGGTTTTGAGAGTCAAAAAAATGATTCGGAGATGATCTGCATGATCATTCTCGCTATGGGAATAGACAAGAATGTCATCGATGAATATATAATGAACAAGTCCAAGTACTGCTTGAACATGCAACCCATAAGCCCATGAAAACTGTTGAGGCATTAGTAAGACCAAATGACATGACTAGGAATTTGAAATGACCATACCGAGTTCTGAAAGCTATTTTTAGAATGTCACATTCTCTGACTCTGAGCTGATGATAGCCCGATCTGAGATCTATCTTGGAGAAGTAACTGGCACCCTAAAGTTGGTCAAACAAGTTATCAATTTGGGGAAGAGGATACTTGTTCTTGATCATGACTTTATTTAGCAGGTAGTAATCAATACATATTCTGAGAGAACCTTCTTTCCTATGCACAAATAAAACTGGTGCGCCCCATGAGAACATACTGAGTTTAATGAATCCCTTACCTAGGAGATCCTTCAACTGTTCTTTTAACTCTTTGAGTTCTGCTGGAGCCATTCTGTATGGTGAAATAGATATGGGCTAAGTATCTGGGAGAAGATCGATTTCGAAATCAATTTCCCTTTCAGGAGGAACTTTGAGAAGATCTTTAAGAAACACATATGGGAATTCACATACTACTGACATAGATTCAAGAGTAGGGTTTTTGAACTAGAGTTCTGGACTCGAATAAGATGGTAAATACATCCCTTATATATCATCTTTCTCGTCCGAAGGTAAGAAACAAGTTGACGCCTAAATGCTGAAGTACTACCCCTTAACTATAGGATGGGTTCATTTAAAAATTGAAACTGGACAATTTTGTTTCTACAGTCATCTGAGGCATAGTAGGAATGAAGCAAATCCATGTCGATAATGACATCGAAATTGGTCATCTCTAATTTGACTAAGTCTACTGAAGTAACTTTCTAAGATATCATAATCAGGTAGTTCCTGTATACCTGCCAGGATATGATGGATTTACCTACTTAGGTAGAGACTGAGAAAGGCTCTACTAGAATTTCGGGACTGACTCTGAAATCAACTGCTATATATGGAGTAACAAAGGACAAATAAACTCTTAAATCTAGCAAAGCATAGACATATAAATGGAAAACTTGTAATGTACTAGTAACCACATCATGAGAACTTTCCTGATTTTATCAGGACTAAATATCATAGATTCTATTTGGGCATTGCCCACTGGTGGCACTGGATGTGGCACCCTGCTGATGTGGGCGATCGGACTAAGCTGGGGGATGGTTATGCTGACTCTAAGAACCCATCTGAGGACACTGTCTGAACCTATGGCCTATATTGTTATATCCAAAACATACATCACTGCCAGATCTGATAATACCCTGGTGGTTTCTTCCATATTTCTGACAAAAAGGATTTGTTTAGGCATTCTTTGGCCTTGACATTCTGGCCCTCTTATTCTTTCTCCCTTCTTTTCCTATGCCTCTCCTCCTTAGTCTACGGAGCATGAGCTATAAGCCTAGATATGATAACAGCTAGCTAATTGTTCTGAGAAACTACTGAATGAGCTAAGGCGGTGAAAGCAGCTCTAACTTCTACATGAGAAACATACTCATTTAGAGGATCTGCCTGAATGGGCAGAGAGGCTGACTGGTTTTCGTTACCTCTTTCATTAGCTTCTCTGGAAGACATGTTATAGAAGAATTAGGAAGATATGAATTAGACTAAAAGTTTAGCTTGAGCTCATGCTCACTCATACGACTTGAATACTAAAAGAGGGGAAACTTTTCCTAAAACACCTCATAGTCTCTAGTCAATAAGTGTGGCGTGCTAAACATCCATGCACAAAACTCTACTAGATGCAGATTTCAGACTTCCTAAGACTCTATTGAACCATAGGCTCTGATACCAAGTTTGTAACACCCCGATTTTGTACCCCAGATACTACACGGTGCTTATAATCTCGAAGGACCACAAGCTAACCCATGACTTGTACCTACTGCAATAGCTGAATAATATGAGAAAATTAGGCACAAACTTACCATAAGGCTCAATACAGAAATAAAACTAAATATGGAATAGCAATAACAAAACTGAAACATCTGTCTGAAACTACTATAGTCTGAAAAAGCCTCTAAACTGTCTGAAATATGGAGTCGATGAGACAAGCCCCCAACTAACTCCAACTACTAAAATTGTTTTACTAAACCAATGTACTAAAGAAAATAATCATGTCCTTGAACTATGACGACTCACCACTAACTCTGACTGATGAAAATCCATACTACTAAGGGTGCTTGGGAACCGGTGCGTCTGAACCTATAATATAAAACATCATAGTGCAAGAAAAAAGTATGCGTCAGTACTTTAAATGTACTAGTATGCTAAGTAAGGTAGGCTGAAATGCATATGTTCATATACATTAACAATACTGAATGAATGACATGAATATAACTGGATAAGAGTACATGCATGAATATGTAACTGTAACTGAGATCATGATAACATTAAATACTGAGTATGAATAGTGATTAACTGATATCTGAGTATACTGATACTAAATTACTGAGAACTGAATGATTATATCTGACAGTCCTAATTTTTTGAAACTATACTGAGTTCTGTACTGAGCTGAGTGAGTGTGTTTGACAGTCCTGAATCTGTAGAACTAAAATAAGTTCTACACTGAGACTCAAACTAAAACTGAGACTGTGGAAGGTAATCATCTAATCGACATGCCCCTTTATAAATAGATTGGGGTCCAACCTATAACTCTAGTTGGAAGGGTGTCAATACCGTGCCACGGGTAAAGACAAGTTTTGAGTAAACCCTCTCTGACAGAAAGATCTTTCATCAACCTTCACTAGCAGGAAAACTCAAATGAGATGTATCAACCCTCATAATATCTAGCAGGAAGATATCTCAACCTACGCTGGCTACGTAGTTCTGTAATGCAGGGATTGCTACTAAGGGTCAAACCCTCTGCTGGCAGGAATACCCCCATCCTTAGGTTAACTCGGTGTTGAATCCTACTCCCATCTGAATAGACACTGAACTAATTTCCTAGTTTATACTAGGCTTAACTGGACTGTTACTGATTATACTATCTAACTGAACTGAACTGAGTTTACTGAGTTTCGTTGACTGACAGAATACTACTAAATTCGATTAACTATTTGAATTTAATAAGGTCTGAACTGAATACTGAACTCGACTAGACTGATACAGAGTCTACTGAGTTTTCCTAAGTCCTGTAACTAACTAAGAGTACTACTGATTGTGACATGATTGAGATTATTCTGTATCTGACACTGGCTCTAGGTAAATAGCTAAATTGTCGAGTATTAAATACCCCCAAGACTTGATGGCATGCAAATTAAAGCATCACATGATATTACATAGCATAAAATACACACTTGTTCATAATATATCTATAGAAACATTTTATCAAACACTTGCATGGTATAACTTGCACCTAAGCTAGCATGACATGATTTTTTTCCCTTATTAGTTCACATGAATAATTCATCAAGCACTTGGTGAGCATAATATATGCACATAATAAGACGGCATCATGATTCACTTCCAATTTTACAATTTCAAGTGGTTTAACATGGATTCATACGAATCTACACATATAATAACCAATTCCACATGAAACGTATAATAAATCATGAAATAGAAATCTAATTCAAATAATAATCATGAATACGCTTTAATTCCAATTATAGAAGTCATAAATTCCAACTACTTGAAGTTTAAAAGAGTTTCTTAGAATCCAAGGGTGGAAGGAACCCTTGGATGAACACTTTGCATATCTTAGTTGGTGAATTCTTGAAGAATAATGGTGGAAACCTTGAGTTTTGGATCTTGAATGTGATGAACTAAGATTTGTTCTGGATAAATTCTAGAGAGAATGAGTATATTTTTCCTCTTGGATGGCTTAATGATATGTTTTAGAGGATGATATAAGGCTATAAAAGACCCATTTACCCCTCTAGATGCGGGTTTAAAAGACTGAAAGTTGAACCATCGAGTGCAGGACGACGCACCGCATCATTGGCATCGATGAGATGACCAACGTACTGTGTTAGTCTACATCGGTTCACTAAAAATTGCCATTGAAAGCCAAGAAAAATATTGATCGATGCGATGGCCTACGCGTCGTGCTGAGATCGCGTCGATACATTATTTTAGATTCCCAAACGTGGTTCAAATGAGGTTCGAAAAATCTGAAACTCATCTGGGAACACCTACTAACATTCTTGATCATGAATCAACCTAATGATTGACATTTTAAGGTCATAGAGGTCATGAAATAGCGTTGCCAACTTACAAAGGCCAAAATAATACTTAGTCTGAATAATTAGCTTGCATTTTCTAAGTCTGGGACCCCTTAGCAAGCTTTTAGGGACTAAGTTAAGCTAAGGATTTCATGGGGTTTTACATAAATACTCTACAATCCTCTCAAAACCTTTTGGACAAGAGAAGCTAGGGTTTCAACTAGAGGATTGATTTAGGGCTGTCTTGGTGATTTCTTTCCATCATAATCTTGGTTTAAGCCATGTTTTCTTCCATCATTGTTAATTCTATCTAAAGGAATGGTTTTATGAATATTTTCATGACTTTATTGATTTTATGATTTTTATTTTCAAATATGAATTGGGGGTTTTGATGTTTAATTGTTTATTATGGTTTCCCGTGATTTTAATTATGCTTTTATATGCATTAATGGTGGTTTTGGATAATTTGATTACATGGTCATGGTTTAATGGTACTTGTAATTGGTTTTAGTCATATTATGCCCCCAGTGTGTTTGATAAAATTTTGATAAAGATATGTCCATTGGATTGACTACTTTTAATAGAACTCTTTCTTGTTTTAAAACTCGGTAAAGGGATTATGCATGGTTTAAATGGATTGGAAAGGTAAATGGCTAAATGGTTATTCTTGTGGGGCGATGGAATCCCCTAAGTGGTTTAATATGGTAAATAGAAAGGCACTTGAAAGTTCCCTTAAACCTATATATGGTTGGCTATGGATAATACTTGCAAGTAAGGATTGGTATGATGATACCAATATTGATGGCCTTGGTTAATAAATGGATAATGGTTTGGTTATTCAAAAATTGGTTTTAATTAGAAAATAATGGCAAGATGTGTAGTAAAGCTGTGGAAGTTGGAAGTCCTGGGGGACCAAAACTAGAAACTCATATTTGATGATATAAGGTTGGTCTTGGTAACCGTGTGCATGATGTCACACTATATTATAGGGGATGTACTAGCTATCCCAGGTTTTCTTCCCTAGTCGTACGGGTATACGCACTAGGCACTTTCAGCAGGGGGAGCTGAGCCCTAATAGCCCGTGGGTTATTTAGGATAGCAAAGCTATACAGCCCAGGTAAAGGTTTTAAAGGCATGCTAAATCCGATTCCTTTTCTCAGCATGTTTATATATATACATATATGTATGGTCATGTGAATATTAATGGTTTTACTTGGTTTTATAAATGGCATTATTTTATCCTTATCCTGAGATCATGCTAGCGTTCACCTGCTAACCCGTCAACTGGTGGTTATATACCCACGCTATGTAGGAACTGGCCATTCTACTTTTCCTACATAGTGATTGACTCGAGGATCAGTATTTGGACTGAAGTGGTGAGCTTCCATCCTTTTGGAAGGCTCCATTTCATGTTATGGATATTTTTAGATATTTTGATTTCATTTTGGATATTGGTTTTGGCTATGGTTGGGGGCATGCCCCAACTACATTTTATTACTCTTTTAGTTAGAGGCTTTGTGGTACTTCTATGGGCTGGAATGGGCGAGATCGATATTGGTGTTAGCCTTGGTTTTGGAATAAGCTGGAAATCGAGCACCATCGAACATAATTTCTAATTGTTCCATTATATTTCATTTTGGAATCAATTTTATTATGTTTTGGGACATCTTTGGTTATGGTCTGGTTTATGGCCTTGTTTTGGAATGGTTTGGTATGGTTGGATTGTTGGTACGGGGTGGTTGTACTCAGTTAGTCGGTCAAGGTTATAATATTATCCCAGAGTCTTCATATGAGTTGTTGCACTATCTTGTTACATGCTCAAAATTCAGCCAACTCGATGCAGGCAACTGGAGGTTGGGTTGGGTAATGAGGGTGATCTCCTGTACCAGTTGGACTTGGGATGCCCATTACGAAAAAGCCCCCGATCAGGTCGCGTCATGGTCCTTATGGGAGCCTTCACTGCTCAAATATTTCAATAGGCCAATGCCTTAATTCAATTCATCATACAATTTAATTTATGGTCATCAAGACCTTCAAAAACTATTCATATTTCCTTAACAATCTTATACCATATTCTCACCACACTTTAGTTCAACACACAATTCAAGTTCATCTTTATATTGAGGGACTTTATCCCCTTATTAGTCATTAAGTTGACAAGGTCATAATTACACAATACATAGCTCACAATACTTTTAAAACATCATTTATCAATCATTCACACTTATTAGTATATTGCCATAGTTCAAAACATCACCACGTGTGACTAGACAATTCACTTAGACATTTTCACAAACACCTTATGTGCATACCTTTAACAAGGATATTTCATGGTAGAAATAATCAAGATTAGGTTACTCAAGACCCTCATATTAAACCACACACAACAAGCACCCACACATACAAATCATCATCAATAACATGTATAAACACAAGCCTAAGCAAAAAAATCAACATTATTCATCATTAGGAGACAAAACCCTTTTCATTTGATTTCAAAATCACCATGTACACTTACTAATCCAAGTGTAAAATACATGGGTTTAGAGTTATTTAATAAGGGTAAGAGTTATATGCCTTAGACAACTTAATTCACCAAGAGTCTGGACTTCACTTTGCCTCTTGAAGATCACCCTTGGAACCCTAGCCTCCAATTCTTCAAATATGAGTTTGAGAGAGTATTTAAGGTGTTTGATCCATAAAAATGGATGTTTAGGATGATACAAACACTAATATAATAAGGGGACTTAGGGTTCTAGGCATAGGAAATGATCACAAGGCCCTTAGTTAAAAGCTGGAAAATAGACCCATCCAAGGATATAACTCACTAAGGAACTGTACCCTAGGGTATGAGTGGTACCCTAACTCATACCCTAGGCTTTTCCTAGGTCACCTACATTGTTAAGGGTACAACCACACACCCTTGAGTTATATCCAAAGGGTACAGCTCAACCACTAACTCATATACTTCAACCATATCAAAAACAGTCCACTCAAAGTTTAAGTCCAAACTCTATACGACTCACTTGGTATGACTCGTACCCTTTGGTACATTTGAGGACGGGGTCACTCGTACCTAAGATAGTGAGTAACCCTTACTACACTGCCTAGGATATAAGAGGGACGGGGAAGAAGGATACAACTCGTATCCAAAGGGTACGACTCATGCCGCTAATCGTACCCATATCAGAGACACCTAATGAAAAAGTTCTTCTCATAGTTCAAAACCTAGGAGTTTCAACCAGACCCTAGCTCATCCCAATGTAGTCATAGAAGATGTTCTCATCAAGATTGGTAAGTTTATTATTCCTGCTGATTTTATTATTTTAGATTTTCAGGAAGATAAAAGAGTGTCAGTTATCTTGGACGTCCATTCTTGGCGACAGGAGGAGCATTGATAGATGTAGGAAAGGGCACGCTCACAATGAGGCTGGATGATGAAGAGGCGGTTTTCAAAGTGTATAAACCACTCAACACACTCTCCCACTACAAATATTTGTGCATGATTATAGTGATTGGAGGGGATAAGTGTGGGGTAGTTTAGTTTAGTACACCAAAGACCTCAATGGACTTCCTCATTAAGCAGCCCAAGCGACAACCACCCTAACCCAAAATAATGCAAATTAATGAGCTTGAAAAGGCTATTGTTGAGAGAGTTATTAACCTTGAGAGTTCACACTCAAGAGGTAAGAAACGAATAAGAAGATGGCCTCCAAGTATGAGGGAGAGGATAAAGGAAAATGGATGAGTCAAAGATTGGGTCGTACCGCAACACTAAATTAGGTGTTGCTTGGAAGGAAACCAAAGTTAAGGTAAGTTTTATTTTTAGTACTTTTAGCTTTTACTTCACTAGCTTTTGTTTTTGTTGAGTCACAGGTTGATGGGAAGTCTGAGTACCAGAAAACCTGAGCTAAGAAGCATGGCAAAGACTAAGTGTGGGTCCCTAGACCCCCTTAATATATAAAGATGCTACTATCTAGTCCTAGAGTCCTCATGATATATTTCTTTCTCTACTTTTAAAGTACACTTTAGGGACAAAGTAGATTTTTAAGTGTGGGGTGGGAAAATTTCTATTTTTAGAAGTAATTTAAAATTATTTTAAAAAATTTATGTTAGGAATAAGTGGGATGTTCTTGTTTGTGGTATGTGGGATTATATGGTGCAGGTATTTTTGAATAAAAAGAGCATGTTGATTGTGTGAATTGCTAGTTTTGAGACTCCTAGGCTCATGATTACTCTTTCCCTTGTTGGCTTAATGTTGAATTCATGAGATTGTGTTGTTGAGAGTCTATGATGATACTACTTGAGTTGAGTATGTGCATGTGCACGTAAGGTTGTTGTATATTCCTTTCTATACTTGATATCAAAAACTTGTCTGGTGTGCATGCAAAATAAAATAAAGAGTGTGGGTTTAGGAGATAATATAGGCCTTTCTTTGATAGCCATGTTTCATACCTTCTGTTGACCTTCCCTTGTGCATAATCCTAGTTAACCTCATTAAGCCTCTAGCTTTTTCTTTGGCAGCCTCATATGTAACCTAATCCCTTCTTTGATTGAGCTTAATTTGATCCAAAGCTCCTAAGATCTTTAGTGTAAAATTAATCAAGTTAAGGAGTTGTAAATTCAAGTAGAAGAAAGGTGAAATTGAATAAGTGGTGTGTACAATTATTATGTGTTATGGTTGGGAGTTGTGTAATGTAAAGAAAAAACTTTTGTTTAGATTGAATAAGTGGTGAATAGACAATACTCCCACCATAGAGTATGTGAATAAGCTTAATGAGATAGGGAAAAACAAAAGATAGGGGTAGAAAAAAGTGGTGTAAATGGGTTGTTAAAGGTGAATTGATGAAAAAATGTAATGTATTAAAGCGCTTAGGGAAAATAATCACTATTACTGGATAGAATAGTTCCTACCCGTCCCTTAGCCTACATTACAACCCTAAAGACCTACTTGATCCTAAGCATTAAAATTCAGATATTAGTGGAGTACTACACTAAGGGAAATCCTATGGTTCATCTTATATAACTTGTGAATTCCTTGTGAGAGCAAGCGTAATTTGATTCTTATACCCGTTCTGTTATAAATTGTATTTATATGAGTGATTATGGGTAACTCTCTTGTTGTGAGGACACATGTTTGATGATATTTGGGTGAATTATACGATATCTTTGATTGGAAAATATGCATGAGTTTTCCAACTTGGTGAGTCAATTCTTGAGGCTAGGATGTTTTGGAGTAGTATTCTTGGACTTGCAATTGTGTACGTAACATGCTTAGAGTAGAAACTTGCATTTTGTGTAGTCATTATAGTACTATATTGAGTGTATTTCTTGTTGTAGAAGTATAGAGTCTCTTCAGCGTATGATTCTTAGATTAAAGATTTATTTGAGGACAAATTAGGCTTTAAGTGTGGGATGGTGATCTGAGGTGGTTTTATGCACCTTAGTGTTGTTATCCTAGCTTATTGAGCCTTATTTTGAGGACTTATCATGTTCTTAATGTGTTAATAATGATATAATTAAGAATCTAAGTTTTTAAGTACTTGATTACAATGTTTAAGGTGTCTTTTAAACAAGTTTGTACTTAATTTGGTCACTTAGAGATCAAACGAGAAAACTAGTGTTAATAGTTTGAGCTAGGTATTGTTCTAGTTGATTTCGATTGATTCTAATGTGTATGATGAGTTCCTAATATTTTGATTGTGTAATTATGTGTGGAACAACTTATTGATAATGTTTAAAGTTCAATTGAATCAAGCCAAGAGTCAAAACACTAAGCTAAATATTTAAAGGATGACACTGGTCTTAGCTTAAGTTTCTAGTTCATTGTCTTGAACGTTGTGTTGTTTTGAGCTCTAATACGTGGTTT
Source organism: Capsicum baccatum var. pendulum (assembly GCA_030864225.1). Taxonomy (NCBI): domain Eukaryota; kingdom Viridiplantae; phylum Streptophyta; class Magnoliopsida; order Solanales; family Solanaceae; genus Capsicum; species Capsicum baccatum. Next base: position 138,093,430 of record CM061550.1, read on the forward strand.
TTGATGATATATGATTGTTGGTGAGTTGATTATGATGATATATGGATGATTAACAAGCTGAAAATAAAGGAGAAATAATACCACAAGGCTTGGGATAGACGGACAAAGGCATAAGACAAGTGAAGAACCAAAAAATGCAATTTCCAGTGTGCCCTCGCGATAGAGGGGCGACACACCCCCTATTCCCTGGGAGAAAGCAACATGCCATGCAGCTTATTCAATAGGATCAAGCAACGTGTTGCGTACCATACTCCCTGGAACTAAGCAACGCGCCGCGACCCTTATCCCACACACGACCAAAACTTGAATCATATAAATAGGTCACTTGTATACATTGTTAAATACTCTTGGACGTCTTGTAAGCTTTGAGAGGGGATGTAAAATACTTTAATTAGGTTTTTTCTTCTTTTACTTTAGTTTATTTATGGATTATATTATGTGTGCATTGATCTTGATTACGGTTATGTCCATTAGTGGCTAAACGTCCCCTTTCTAGGGTTAAGGCCAAGAACATGTTTACTATTGCTTTGAATTGAGTTTTTTTGGATTGATTATCATATTTGGTTGTTTATTTATACATTTTATAGCTGTTTTAAGTATTCGAGGCCCTTAGAATGCATTAATTGCCGGCTTTGTAAGCCCGAGAAGGGAAATAACAAGATAGAATGTGGGGATAAGTAGAGTAAGGTTCTTACTCTTTTATAAAATAAGGAATTTAAATTACCGTCTAGGATAGGGATATACCTAGAAGTATTTCTTGGTTTACTTATGGGATGCCATCTTAATACATCTAAATGGATTAGTATATCTACGCTCAACGATGTAGCTGTAATATCCAGTTAGGTAGAAGGATAGACATCGGGAGACCATGATCATATGATAAACTCTGTGAATCAATAACCAAGATAAGTAATCTAACGAATAAAATTCAATAGCGCAGTATGATTTTTCGTAGAGCCTTAACCCTGTGCTTTCATCCATTGATTGTCCAAAGTCTACTTTTCCGCATTATTTAGTTTACTTCTAATATAAACTTTCAAAACTCTTTTGGTTATGTTTGAACCAATATCATCTCAATAGTTAAACTAGAATTGGATAGTTGTTTAACACAAGTCTCTAAGGGACCAATATTTGGCTTTATCTAAGGACACTGTATTACTTGGTGAGACCACATCTACTTGTGTGTGCGCTTGGGCACAACAATGTCCTGGGGGGATCAACACTGGAAATCATATTTGCCGACGCATGGAATAAAATGGCCTAAGGTTCGAGTCTTCTTGCTTACTATGACCGGGAGGTTCAAGTCTCCCATAATATATGATGTGGAAGTTTGAGTCCGCCATATCATACTACATGATTGGGTGACCAAATCACCTTAGTATATGAGTGGGAGGTTCGAGTCCCCCATGTGTATACGTAAGATTATTCTCCGGTTTGTGTGGCTAGATAAACTGGGGCCCGACTAGGGGGTGGGAACTAGAGACCATATAGCTCGTAGGTTTTGTTAACATGACAGCTAAGCTACACAACCCAGGTTAAGATTTCAATGGTCCATATTAAAACCTTTCTCCCTACCCCGGCATGGTATATATATATTTATATATGTATTGCATTGGTTATATGCATTACTTAATTAGTTTTGAACTGTTTGGCACTATATTATCCTTATTATTGAGTTACATGCTATCTCTCTAGACTCTAACTATCTTCGAATATTGTATCCTCATGTGATGTAGGTGTTGGTCATACTATCACACCTCCTGCTTAGTGACATGGATTCGAGGACAGCTTGTAAACTCTTTTTATAGGTTTAAAACTTGTCGAGGTATAGGGATATGATATTAGAGGAGTAATGTTAGTATTCTAAGGAATTGAAAATAGAGTGTTAATTGTTTAGAAGCATAGATATCTATACCCCTAATAAGTGGTTGCAAGGTGATGATTTTAGAGGTTACTGGATCATTGGTGAGGTAGAACATACAACGAGTATAATAAAGTAGGCTTGAACGATGTGATTCATAAATATACCAATCGTGGTGTCGAGTAGTTAAAAATATTGATGGGATGGGATATTTGACTGTAGTAATGGGGCAGAGTAGTAATTTGGAGGGATGTAAGGAATAGAGCCCCGCGGCTGATAACGCTCAAACTACAGCTCTCGTAAGAGTGTAAGCGGTCGCTGTTAAATATAGAACCTAACTGGGTTGGGTGTCGAATCCCACAGGGAATACTTGGTCACTAAGTATGCAACTATTAGTAGACTGTTGGTCAAAAATTCTACGGAAAGGGGGGATTTACTTGTGTAGCGATTAATGTAGTAAGATTTAATCACAGAGAATAATAAGTTAGGGTTATGTCCACCTTATGAGTTCTACGTATCTATTAATTATGAGTTATGTGGAATTCTGACATGCATGCACTTATAGAGATTCGTATTCTAATGGTAAATCCTAGTGCCTCTCGACCATCCAGAATTATTTCACTTTAACTCTCTCGAGCTTAAAGTGTGTAACTAACGGTACAAACTCTCCAAGAGGTTAATCCAGTTACGGCACTAACGTGTAAATAGGGGTTGGTAGCCCTATTTCCTTGTCACACTCTCTTTTCCGAACATGTAACTTTTCTCTCGAACAAGTTAATGCTATAATAGCGTATTCTATATGTTTGCAACCACAAGAATTCAATTAAGATGAAGAGAGTAATGATATAAGTAGCATACGCATCAAGAATTCAAAAACTCATAGTTATAGAGAGTATATCACAAGGCTTCCATAACCCTAACAGAGGAGTTTAGCTACTCATGATTACAACGGAAATCACAATAGATATCATCATCGTACCAAAGCTCGAATAATCTCACGATGGAGATGAGAATGGCGTCAAAGAGAGATTGATGTTTTAGCCCTTTGACCGATTTTCTCAAGAGTAGCGTGTTTCCCTGTTGTACTTACAGAATCTGTAAACTGAATAATACTAAAGTGTCTAAAGAGAAGTAAAATCCAAAGTATGATAATGCTTGCTGAAAAATTCAGCAAATAGGGTTTTTATAATATCCTTGTCATATTCCTACTAGGTTACTGCTGCACCCTTAAGTATGTAAAAATACTGTTTTTGCCCTGGACAGATTCTCCATGCATCATATTTAGTCCTCAAGCTTCCAAAAGTTGCCTTCCATCTTATGCGAAGTTTCCCTTTGCTACTGAAAGGTCCACAAAGTGCTGAAATCTTCATCATAAATACCTGAAAACATGCTAATCACGTTGCTTAGCTCACTTACAAGAAAATGGACTAAAAGTGCAGGAATTATATATTTTGTCCTTAAAACATAGCTAAAATATGGGTAAATTATAGTGCTTTAGGCGTGTAAATACGCCCAACATCAATACCCCACACTTAAAGCTTTGTTCGTCCTCGAACAAAATACTACGTCCATTCAAACATCTACTTAGGATTTCACAGTAACAGCACAAAATGTTCAACAAGACATGCACGGCAATCATTAACAAAGAGTAGTTTTCTTGATCACTAATAGAAACAATTCAATCTCTAACCTAGACTCGTGATGATGGTTAATTCGTATCCACATGTTAAGGCACAAAGAATCATAAAAGACTACCCAAAACTCATCAACCATGTGTGTCTCACGCAAGATATCACCCATAATCACTCACAAATATTGCATTTTTCGAAACATGGGTACAAGATTCTCCTTGCTCTCACTCTCACAAAGAATTCATATGTTACAACTGATGACCATAGGCTTGCCCTTAGTGTAATGCTCTACTAATATCAGAATGCTAAGCTTAGGATCAAATAGGTCTTTTACAGGTTGTAATGTAGGCTAAGGGACGGGTAGGACTATTTTGGCCAGAAATAGTGACTATGTTCCCTAAGCACTTTAATCCACTACATTGTGTCATTAACGCTCTCTTTTAAACAATCCTGCTACCTTTCTTTCATGTAACACCCCTTTTCACCTTATTTTGTTATTTAAACATAAACACAATTATCTTTTTAGTTCTCTATTTCTTTTTCTTTTTTTTCATATCAAACATCTATGATAGCCATTCTTATTCACAACAATTTCAAGTACCAATACACTCTAAGGCATCACTCTCACCCAATTTCCTCTTATTTTGTCACATGACCTTACAATTTAAAGCGCTTAGGAATTTGGATCAAATTATGGTCTTGAAAAAAAAAATGGATAAGGCTTACATATAAGGCTGTCAAAGAAAATAGCTAAAGGCTCAAAGGGGGTTAACTAGGATAATGTACATAGGTAGGTAAAAAGAAGGTAAACAATTACAGGCTATCAAAGAAATGCCTAAATCATCTCCTAAACTTGCACTCTTTATTTCGCTTTACACACACACCAGGCAAGTTCTAGCATCAGCCATAACACAGAATATACTATTATCTCACACACACAAGGCACATGGTCAACTTTATTGGGAGCAGTATAAACCCTTGACCCAACAACTGAAGGAATTAAACCATACACTTATCACATAGTGAGTCACACTTAGAGCCTAAACGTCTCAATAGTAATGATTTTAGCACAAACTCTTGTCATAATACCATGCCGCCTATCAGAACAATTTCATGCACTTCATGCAAAATCTAAAAAAAATTGAAAATTTAACTACTAATCTACTAACTACTACAAAATCAAACAAACATAAATAAATATAGGCAAAGAATTACAGCATACAAATACCAGCACCCCACACTTAGACGGGACACACTGCCCTCAGTGGAAAATAAATAAGGAAAACCTGAATTAGTCGAACTCCTCCTCTATGTCTGGGGTCATACCCCCTACATCAGAATCATCATCGGAGTCATCGTTATCAGAGTTCTCCTCCACGTCTGAGTCTGGCATTCCGCGGTCATCATCGGTTGGCACGTCATCATCAAGAGGTTCCTCAAAATATACACCTACTCCACACATAGCCCTTGCATGCTCATTCATCGGGTAGTCATAATCCAATTGCTGGAGCTCTGCAGCAGTTGGAACATGACCCCCGCTCCTCATGGTGAACCTCGTCATGCTATATAAATGGCGGAAGAAGCTTTCATCGTGAGCATGTCTTTCCGCAGTGGTCAGGTTGACGCCATGCATAGATTCAGCATCTTTAACCTTTGTCAGATCAACCTTCTTCAGGTTGTGTGGAAGCTTATGATCTACCGGTTCCTCTTCGATGTCCTCCTTCCTCAATATCGCAGTCAACAGATTGCCAAAGCTGAAGTGGGACCTCTTGTGCAGCCTAGCCTTACGCATTGAAGATCGAATAATCACCCCAATGTTGATGGGGATGTTCGTCATCAATGCGTACACCAAGCATACTCTATCATGGGTGATCTTTGTGTACTGTGTCCCAGGAATGAGGCAAGAGTTGACTATCCTCAACTATATCCGAGTTTCTCTGTTTAGGGAAGCATATGGGAAGGTATTGTGCCGACCGGTATCCTTATGACGACTCCAACGTGCCATTGATCTTGTTCCACATAGTGTGTGTCTGATTGCCCTGTACGGAGGTCTTTGTTGAAGCTCCTTGAGTGGTGATGGATCGACAGATGGAAGACCCAGAAAAGTGTTGAAAAACTCCGCATTTAGTTGCAAGACTTGGCCCCTAATCTTCACCTCACTTTCGGTAGTCTTTGGGGACCAATTTGCATAGAATTCTCGCATTAGATCAAGATTGCATTCTCCCATATCCCGTAAAATGAAATCAAGATGTAACGCCATTATTTTGGCCCAAATACGAGGTTCTTTCTTCGCTAGGCTTTCCTTTTGTATCAGCTCCACATAAACATACTTTTTCACTTTGTTGTTCCTGTACCACTCCTTTCCTTCCTCCTCTAGGACCCATTTTATCTCGAACATGCGGTGAGGTATTTGCAACGAGGAGGATTCAGCTTGCTCTTTTCTGTCCCTTTTGTGAGGTGGATGCTTTTTCTTTTCCTGGTCGACTTTTTGGTGCCATTGTACCTGAGATTAAAATAAAATCATGTTAGCTTATCTCAGAGGATTTGATCGATACACAACATTAGTGGCACCACCCCACACTTAATTTGTTGGTACAAACTAATTAAGTGAATGATATCGATTACTCAGACTTCATCGACATACGTATAGGTGATATGTTCCAATAAGACGTTTTAGCACAGTCATACTTTCATGTTGTCTTTAACTATCCTTTTTAATTCTATTTCGTGTAATATTGACTATGCTTTCATGTTTGGCTTAATGCATTTTTTGAACAAAACTACTACATGGATATCATATCAAGTTATTGGCATAGAAATAATCACAACATCTTATGTTTGTAGTCAACCATGATTTTCATCTCGATGAACAATGCATTCAAACATTCAAGCTTTCGAGTTACAAGGTTATGCAAGTAACTTGACCATGTCGATTCTGCAAAAGTATGACAGTGTATCAAAATCAAATACAAGTTGGAAACAAGTCAAGAACACCCACACGTATTCTTTCACTCAACTAGATGTAGAAAAACAAACCAACCATAATCAAATCACCAACATCACTTTAAGATCTAAAATACCATTATAAGCGTAGTATCATAACACGAAATATAAAAGAAGAACTTACTTGGTGATGTACTTGGAAGATGATCTTGCAAGGTTGAATGAGCAAAAAGAAAAATTTTGAAATATTTGGAGAGTAAAGGAGGCGCCTAGGTCTAGCAAACAATGTGATTTTATCTTAAGATTGGAGTTTTATTTATAGGTCAAGGCGTGGGTCGGGTTTGACCCATTTAAAATCAGTTTAGGAGACCAAAAAGTAAGCATAGGCGGCGCCTAATGCTTTGCCTAGTTGAGCATAGGCGGCGCCTATGCTATGGCATTGTTGGGCATAGGCGGCGCCTATGCTATGGCATTGTTGGGCATAGGCGGCGCCTATGCTATGGCATTGTAGATTTAGAGACCAAAGGCATTGACATAGGCGGCGCCTTTTGCAAAGCATTGTTGATTCAGAGAGCTTAGGCCATAGCATAGGCCTTGCCTTGTTCGTTGCCTAGATTTACATAGGTCTTGCCTTGTTCGTTGCCTAGTTTTGCATAGGCAATGCCTAACCGATAGCCTTTGCTTCTTCACTCCTAACTTACCACCTTTAACATAGCACACTTCCAAATCAAAATTTGAGACCAATCTCCTCCTTTATATGTCTTGCACCTATACTTACTCAAAAATAACAAAAACGATTAGAACGATGGGTTGCCTCCCATCAAGCGCCTTAGTTTTGGTCGTGGCTCGACTCTTCTTTTTGAATTTTTATTTAACAAAAACAAACTCCTAGTAAAATAAAACAATTAAAAACGATGGGTTGCCTCCCATGTAGCGCTTGATTTATTGTCGCGGCACGATATAGTGACCTCGATTACTTAGACTTCATCGAGATAAATGGTGGCCATGTATTTCATCGAGTCAAGAGGACTGATATATGGCTTCACTCGTTGGCCATTTACCTTATAGACACCACCATTATTTTCTTCTAACTCTACTACTCCAGACGAGTAGACTTGGCTAATTTTGAATGGGCCAGACCATTTAGACTTCAACTTACCTGGAAATAGCTTCAGTCTGGAGTTGGAAAGAAGTACCATATCACCCTTCTGAAAGTTTCATTGGATAATCCGCCGATCATGATACTTTTTTATCCGTTCCTTGTAGAGGTCTGATCTTTCAAACGCATGTAGACGGAATTCATCCATCTCATTCAGCTGCTCCAATCTCATATTATTAGGATCATCCCAATTCAAATTAAGTCGCTTCAACGCCCATAATGCTTTATGCTCGAGCTCAATGGGCAAGTGACAAGCCTTCCCATAAACTAGTTGATATGGGGACATACCAATTGGTGTCTTGAACGCGGTCCTATAAGCCCATAATGCATCGTCCAGCTTCTGAGACCAATCCTTCCTACTAGCATTTACAGTCTTAGCAAGGATCAGCTTGATCTCACGATTAGAAACCTCTACCTACCCACTAGTTTGTGGGTGGTAAGGTGTAGCCACCTTGTGTTGCTTGAACCCATATTTCACCAACACGGCTCTAAATAGCTTGTTGCAAAAGTGTGATCCTCCATCGCTTATGATAGTACGTGGTACCCCAAAACGAGAGAAGATATTTCTCTTTAAAAATGCTATAACATGCTTGCCTTCATTATCGGCCAGCGCTACTGCTTCGACCCATTTGGATACATAGTCCACAGCAACTAGGATATATTTCATCCCAAACGAACTTATGAATGGGCCCATGAAATCAATACCTCATACATCAAACAGCTCTACTTCAAGAATTTTCGACATGGGTATCTCATGGTGCTTTGAAATCGCGCCTTGTCTCTGACATTGGTCACATCTTCTCACAAAGTCGTAGGCATCCTTAAATATCGAAGGCCAATAATAGCCACTTTGCAATACCTTCCTTACTGTCCGATTACCTGCGTGATGACCCCCAACTTAGGAAGCATGACTTGCTTCCAATATGCTAGGCACATCCACATCTGGTATGCATCGCCTAATAACACCATCCGCACATCGTCGAAATAGATATGGTTCATCCCAGAAGTAGTATTTCACATCATTCATAAACTTCCTCTTTTGATGAAAAGAGAGATTCTCAGGCATCACATTACTTACCACGTAATTTGGAAAGTCTGCATACCATGGTAACTCTTCCACCATCGTGGCTAGGATATCTTCATCGGGGAATGCATCATCAATCTCAAGATCGGGCTACGCTATGTGCTCATTCTCAAGTCTAGATAGATGATCAGCTACTTAGTTTTCGCAACCTTTTCTGTCTTTTACCTCGAAATCAAATTCTTGCAGCAACAACACCCACCGAATTAGCCTTGGCTTAGCGTCCTTCTTTGCCATTAAATATCTCATCACAGCATGATCAGTATGAACCACCACTTTAGTCCCCAACAAATAAGCACGAAACTTTTCAAAAGCATAAATAACTGCTAGAAGCTCTTGTTCCGTGACGGTATAGTTCTTCTGGGCTCCATTCAAGGCCTTGCTCGCATAGTAGATTGGATGAAATAACCTTTCTCTTCTCGGACCAAGTACAGCACCCAAAGCTACCCCACTTGCATCACACATAACTTCAAATGGTTGAGACCAACCAGGCGCTACAATGATAGGAGCTTCAACTAGCTTCCCTTTGAGGCATTCAAATGCCTTCAAGCAATCTTCTCCGAAGTCGAACTTTGCATATTTCTCCAAAAGTTTGCATAGCGGACTAGCAATCTTGGAGAAGTCTTTAATAAACCTTCGATAAAAACCTGCATGACCGAGGAAACTACGAACTCCCTTTACAGAAATTGGAGGTGGTAGTTTTTCGAAAACTTCAATTTTAGCTCGATCCACCTCAATTCCTCTTTCGAAATTTTATGCCCAAGAACAATACCTTCTTTAATCATAAAGTGGCACTTCTCCCAGTTTAGCACCAAGTTGAATTCGACACATCTCTGCAATGCCATACTTAGATTCGCCAAGCATGCTTCAAACAACTCACCCACAGCTGAAAAATCATCTATGAACACCTCCACGGTGTCTTCAACCATATCAGAAAAAATAGACATCATACAACGCTGAAAAGTGGCGGGTGCATTACATAGCCCAAATGGCATACGTTTGAAGGCAAACGTACCATATGGGCATGTAAACGTTGTCTTCTCTTGATCCGCGGGAGCAATACAAATCTGATTATAGCTAGAATAACCATCTAAGAAACAAAACCATCCTTTCCCTGCCAATCGATCAAGCATTTGGTCCATGAATGGCATTGGAAAGTGATCTTTAAGTGTCCATGAATTCAGCTTTCGGTAGTCCATGCATACTCTCCATCCTGTGACAGGTCTGAGTGGGATTAGCTCATTCTTCTCATTTGCGATTACCATTATGCCCCCTTTCTTGGGCACACACTGTACCGGGCTCACCCATTGACTATCGAAGATCGGATATACTACCCCTGCATCTAACCACTTAATAATTTCTTTCTTCACCACCTCTTGCATAGATGGATTCAAACATCTTTGATGCTCAATAGTGGGTATGCAATTTTCTTCAAGCTAAATCTTGTGCATACATATCCCAGGCGGGATACCAATAATATCAGCAATAGTCCATCCGATGGCTCTCTTGTATTTTCTCAGAAAAGAGATAAGAGTTGCAACCTGCTACTCGCCTAAATCAGCTGCAACAATAATCGGGAGTGTATCACCACTTCCCAAAAATGCATATTTTAGATGACTGGGCAGCTCCTTCAATTCTAGCATTGGTGGCTCCTCAATGGATGGTTTTGCTGGTGGTGTAGGTCGATTTTTGAGATCAAGGTCCAGCTTCTTAGGAGCATGAGAATGCGACCCTATTCCTGTCAGAGCACAAATAGTTTCTTCATAATCTTCAACATTCTCACTCTCAACATTCATAAGCACGGCCGCCAATGGGTCAACAATAAACTTCTTCTCTATAGATAATTCTTTCTCATCATCATAATAAACATCAGCTATAGAGAACACATTCATATCTTTGGGCTGCTTCATTGATTTGCATACATCAAAATGGACCACTTCATCATTCATCCGGAATAAAAGCTCATTAGCTCTTAAATCAATAAGCACACTTTCTACTGCAAGGAAAGGACGCCCCAAGATTATGGGAACTTCAGAGTCCACCTCACAATCTAGAATAACAAAATTTGCAGGAAAAATGAATGATGAAACCTTCACCAATACATCATATAAGATACCGACAGGTCATTTTACCAACCTATCAGCCATCATGAGTCGCATATTGGTTGGTGTAGGCTCACCCAACCCCAACTTCCTGTAAATAAATAGTGGCATCAAATTGATGCTAGCTCCCAAATCACACAATGCCTTAGCGAAATCCAAAGATCCAACCGTGCAAGGAATAGTGATAGCACCAGGATCTGCCTTCTTCTGAACTAGCGATCTTGTAGCGACTGCACTGCAATGATGAACATTATCCGCTACCTCATAACTTGCTGCCCGCTTCTTTGTCAAAATGTCCTTCATGAATTTGGCGTATCCGGGCATCTGCTCTAGCGCCTCCACCAAAGGGACATTTATAGTCAGCTGCTTCAACATAGTCATAAATTTATTGAACCTGGTATCATCAGCTTTCTTCTTCAGTCTCTGAGGAAAAGGTGGTGGTGAAAGAGGAATAGTTTTCTCCACTACTTCCTTTTTATCTTGCTTCCGACTATCAATCCTTTTAGGCTGCAGACGTCTAGGTGTAATGTCATGACCACTCTCTTCAGCTTCTACGGCATCTTCACCTTCTGTATCAATAACATTATCCGCTATATCATCAACTACCTTCTTGCCTTTGGATAGATTTTCTAACACCTTACCACTCCTGGTAGTAATAGCCATACACGATCCATCATTCCTCGGATTTTACACTGTGTCGCTAGGTAGCGTTCCAACCTTTCTTTGGTTGAATGCCGCTGATAGTTGACTCAATTGTTGTTCCAGCTGTTTTATTGCAGTAGAATGCGAGTCAATCAATTGGTTTATTGAAGACAAGTGGTTCTTCACCTCATTCACTCCCGTATTGGTCGCCTCCACTCCTTTCAACAGCTTCGCCATCATATCTTCCATTGACATCTTCCTCGTACCAGATGCCGCGGCCTCACAATTTCCAGGAGGAACATACAAACTGCTCCTGTCAGTTTTATTCTTCCAACTCCCTTGATCACGGTCCTTGTTCCCAGATTTATCATAATAGTTCCGACCTTGGTTTCCTTGGGCATTGCCTCAGAAACCCCCCTGATTATTCAAGTAGTTAGCGTCTTCCTCAGAATCGGACTCATCTCTTCCTTTTAATGCAACTGCTTTGACTTTTTTGGTCTTCCCTGATAATAAATACTTGGTAAGAAGATCCATCTGCGTTTCCATGTGCGCCATATCTTGGTCACGTTCCTTCTCTCTTCGCCTTTGTTCTGCAGTTATGCCAATAGATATAGTAGAGCTTGCTACCTCAGAATCCCTGGTATGCCAAGATCTGCTCTACTTTGTCATACAGTCTAGCATATCACTTGCCTGAATAAAAGTAAGGTCCATGAATGACCCTCATGCAGCATTATCAACCACTAGCTTAGTCACTGAATTCAAAGTCCTGTATAATATCTCCATCAAGTGGACATTGGTCATATGATGATTTGGGCAGCGCATGATCTTCTTCTTGAACCTCTCCCATGTTTTGTGGAGAGCTTCCATTGGAAGCTGTCGAAAATTGCTGATCTCATCTCTCAATTATGCTCTCTTGGATGGCGGAAAGAATCTTTCTAGGAAAGCGTCTTTTAATTGCCTCCAATTTGTAATAGAATCAGGAGTCATCCCGTTCAACCATAAAGTTGCCTCCCCAGATAGAGACAATGGGAATAAGCGCAGCCGAATAGCATTCTGTCCAACGCCTGGATTGTCGAATGACTTGCATGTAGAGATAAAATTGATCAGATGCATATTTGGATCATCGTCTGCAAGTCCACCAAATAACCCCTTGAGCTGCAATAGTTGAATCATGGTGCTAGTGATGTTGAACTTGGCTCCAGGTGCTAAGGGTGGAGGAATAATTGCCCCTGTGGCACCAGCTCCATCCAGATCGTCATCATCATCATCAAAAGGAAACTGCACAGCTCGACGTTCAGGCCTAAATCTAGCTTGACGATCTCTTCTGTTCGCAGGTGTCGCCACCTCATCAGCATGCCTTAGGTTTAGTAACTCATCATCACCCAGGTCCTCATCATCAGGATTTGTTGTTCGCCCTGGGTTATCAATTTTCTGTTGATGCACTTGAGCAGCAGCCAATGTAGCTAATCTGGCCTGCTCCTGCTGAGCAGCCCTTCTATCAATGTCTCGTTGCGCCTCCATCCTGCCAATAAGTTGTGGTTCAGGGTTTATGGGTAATAATGGTTGACCTGAACTTTGAGTATTTGGCATGCACTGAACAAAACCTGAATAAACAAAAACAACAACTAAAAGTAAAATACAAGAATCTTTGACCAAAGGGTCTAGTAACTATCACAAACTTAGTTGACAACCGTATTCCCCGGCAACGGCGCCAAAATTTGATAACGCTCAAACTATAGCTCTCATAAGAGTGTAAGTGGTCGCTGTCAAATATAGAACCCAACTGGGTTGGGTGTCGAATCCCACAGGGAATACTTGGTCACTAAGTATGCAACTATTAGTAGACTGTTGGTCAAAAATTCTACGGAAAGGGGGGATTTGCTTGTGTCGTGAATTAAGAGTATCAAAGTAACGACTGAAGCGATTAATGTAGTAAGATTTAATCACAGAGAATAATAAGTTAGGGTTATGTCCACCTTATGAGTTCTACGTATCTATTAATTATGAGTTATGCGAAATTCAGACATGCATGCACTTATAGAGATTCGTATTCTAATGGTAAATCCTAGTGTCTCTCGACCATCCAGAATTATTTCACTTTAACTCTCTCGAGCTTAAAGTGTGTAACTAACGGTACAAACTCTCCAAGAGGTTAATCCAGTTACGGCACTAACGTGTAAATAGGGGTTGGTAGCCCTATTTCCTTGTCACACTCTCTTTTCCAAACATGTAACTTTTCTCTCAAACAAGTTAATGCTATAATGGTGTATTCTATATGTTTGCAACCACAAGAATTCAATTAAGATGAAGAGAGTAATGATATAAGTAGCATACGCATCAAGAATTCACAAACTCATAGTTATAGAGAGTATATCACAAGGCTTCCATAACCCTAACAGAGGAGTTTAGCTACTCATGATTACAACGAAAATCACAATAGACATTATCATCGTACCAAAGCTCGAATAATCTCACGATGGAGATGAGAATGGCGTCAAAGAGAGATTGATGTTTTAGCCCTTTGACCGATTTTCTCAAGAGTAGCGTGTTTCCCTGTTGTACTTACAGAATCTGTAAACTGAATAATACTAAAGTGTCTAAAGAGAAGTAAAATCCAAAGTATGATAATGCTTGTTGAAAAATTCAGCAAATAGGGTTTTTATAATATCCTTGTCATATTCCTACTAGGTTACTGCTGCACTCTTAAGTATGTAAAAATACTGTTTTTGCCCTGGACAGATTCTCCATGCATCATATTTAGTCCTCAAGCTTCCAAAAGTTGCCTTCCATCTTATGCGAAGTTTCCCTTTGCTACCGAAAGGTCCACAAAGTGCTGAAATCTTCATCATAAATACCTGAAAACATGCTAATCACGTTGCTTAGCTCACTTACAGGAAAATGGACTAAAAGTGCAGGAATTATATATTTTGTCCTTAAAACTTAGCTAAAATATGGGTAAATTATAGTGCTTTAGGCGTGTAAATACGTCCAACATCAGCGGCCTAAGTTAACCTCTTTTAGCTTTGAGTAGGCTTAAGTATGGAAGAAATATATAGATAAACTCAGGCTCTCATAGTGAAGTGTCTGTTAGAAATTATAAGGTTGAATTAGTGAGGCATGGTATTCGTAACTAATTTTGTAAGTTAGGGACTGAAGGTGAAGGTAATTCAGGATAGAGTTAAGACCGCCCAAAGTCGCCAAAATCTCTATATGGATGTGAGGTAAAGGAACTTAGAATTTGAGGTTGGAGATTGGATGTTCTTGAAGGTGTCTCCCATGAAGGAAGTAATAATATTTGGTAAGAAGGGGAAGTTAAGTCCTCGCTATATTGGTCCATACTTGGTTTTGGAGAGGGTTGGAAATGTTGCTTATGAGTTGGAGCTGCCTTATACTTTGAGCTTCATTCATCCTATTTTCCATGTCTCTATGTTGAGAAAGTATGTAGGGGATCCTTCATCGATTGTTTCTTTGGAAGGGTAGGGTATTTCGGATTCTTCATCTTATGAGGTAGTCCTACTTGAGATCTTAGATCGGCATGTTCGCCTGTTGCAAATGAAAGACGTGGCTTTGGTAAAGGTTCTATGGTGGAACCAAAAGTTTGAGGAAACTACTTAGGAAGCAAAAGAGGACATGAAGTCCAAGTATCTGCATTTGTTCCCCATTTCGGAAATTCGTGCTTTAGGTATGTGATGTTCTCAATATTTTTGTTTTAGTTCTTTGTTTTCTAACTTAGTAAAAGAAAATTTTGATGGTTAATATTATGTTAAATCGTGCTTGTGCTTGTCTTTAATCGTCATTCGAGGACGAATGATACAAGTGGGAGAGAACTGAAACACCCTAGTTTTGACCCTTAGAAAATTTCTTGAGTTTGAGATTTTGTACATCATAGGACTTTAGGATACTTATCATATGATGTGGGTATGGTTTAGGGTCCTCAACTCGTATGATAATCAGTGTGGTTTGGTTGTTTACTATCCAAGGTAGGAGAGGGAATCATACTAGTCGTATGTTAGGGTATGAGAAGTATAGTGACAAACCGTATGATGTCCTATGTCTAGTCTAGATGATTATGCCTAGGGTATAGTTTACGGATACCAATCGTATGTTATGAATATGAGTTGGCCCTTGTGGTCGTATGTTGGACAGTGTTCGGTTCCAAGTTTCTACCTAAGGTACGAGTAGTGGGTACCACTTGTATGTTGTGGGTACAGTTTTGGTGGTATGGTCGTACCCTTCTGCGCACCATTTTTCAGCTTTTAAGCTGAGGGTATTTCGAACATATCCCACCCCAAAACCATTAAGACCCCATATCTTATAACACATTGTGCCCTCTCATAACACACTTTGAATGATCAAAACGCTCTCAAAAATCCTCTCTAAACTCTCTCTTAAAGATTAGGCTAGGTTTCTATAAGATTTTTATCTCAAGGATCAAGAGTCAAGTCCTTTCTATGAATCTTCGTGAATAAGGAATGTTACTCTTCCTCATTGTTAGTTCTTAAATATCATGTGTTTTAAACATCGTTTATGATTCATTAATGGTGGTTTTGAAAAGCAATGTTGAGGGTTTTGTTGCATATTGTTGAGTATTGTTTACTCTTAGTTTTAATTGTGTTTACACATGTTTTAAGGATGGTTTTGCACATGTGAGTGCTTGGTGATTCTGGTTTAACAATTAGGTAATGGTTCACCCTAAACTTGATGGTTTTTACTGTGGTTTTGGTCTTGGTAATGGTATGCCCTCAAAGTGTTTATGAAAATGTCTAAGAGAATAAACTAGTCACATGTTAAATGGTGTTATGAACTAGGGCATTGGCCTAATGAATATGAATGGTTGGTAAATGATTTTGGTAAGGCCTTTTTGGCCATGTAATGATTTAAATGGTAACCTTGATGGTTTAATTGGCTAAAACGGTTTGAGTACCTAAACATTAAATTGATTTATGTCTTTATTAGATAATGGGTGAAAGTCCCTAAACTTTGAATTGAATTAGTGTTTTTGTTAGACAATGGGTTTGAGTCCCAAAGTGGAATAAATGGTTGGTTGATTGATAATGGTAATGGCATGTTATACGCTTACAAGTGGTGTTGGTATGACGATACCAACGAAGTGCCTTGGTAAGTAATTGGCTTAATGGTTGTGTATGTGAAATGATGGTTTTAAATTAGGCTTTAAAGAGGGTTGTGTAGTTGAGTTGTGAAGGTGGAGGTCCCGGAGGGATCAACACTGGAAATCTTATTTGTTGATGGGGGGGTCCAAATAGCCTGAGGTTCGAGTCCTCTTGCTTACTATGATCGGGAGGTTTAAGTCTCCCATAATATATGGTTTGGGAGGTTTGACTCCCTCATATCATACTACGTGATCGAGTGACCAAGTTACTTAGTATATGAGTGGGAGGTTTGAGTCCCCCATATGTATACGTAAGATTATTCTCCGATTTGTGCAGCTACACGAACTAAGGTCCAACCAGGGGGTGAGAACTGGGGCGCATATAGCCTGTAACACCCCGTATTCAAGTACATGTATTGGTCTTATTTATATGGATTTAATTTTTTATTTTATTTATACCGGAATTTGCCCGTCGATGGCTCCATACGAAGGTTATTGAATACGTTTTCCAACGATATAAAGATTTCCAAAAATGGACAAGTTTCGGATATAATCGAGCACGTTCGAAACTATAAAACGGTGGTCGGGATATGGTCAATAGTAAATGTGCAGGAAAATTTCCTGCACACAAACTACTGAGGCCTGCCAGTTTTTTGGGTCGACTTTAAACGATCATAACGCTTTGTACAAAATGAACTGTGTGACCTGCTATATATAGATGAGAAGCCCCGGGAGTCTTCTTTCTAATGCAATTGGTTTCATCCAAATCCAACGTCTGAGTAAGGAGTTATACTCATTTTACTTCAGCCTCTCAAAACAGATTTTTAGGGTCAACTTCAAACGATCATAACTCCTTGTACAGGACTAACTGGGTGGCCTACTTTATATGAAATGAAAGACCTTTGAATTATCTATCCAACGATACCAATTTCACCCAAATCCGATATCGTAGCAAAGCGTTATGATTGATTTACTTTAACCTATCAAAACAGTCTACCATGGACAGATTCGGATTTACATAAATTTTAAGGGCAATATGGTCATTTTCCATCACCTCATGGACGAAAATTGGTCATTATATACATATACTTAGCCTCATACCCATCATTTATCATCCAAATCATTGAGAAATAAGAAACCCTAGCCTAAGTTCAACTCCAATTATCTTGTGATTAAACCGTAGAAAATCCAAATTGATTCCGTAGTTGTGTTCACCGTCTCGAGGGCTTCGAGAAGCACCCCTTATTTGTGCCAACAGGACTTCGAAATCAAAAAGGCCATTTTATGGTAAGGATGTAAATTATGTTGGTGTTATTTATATGGATATGTATATATATGCATGTGAGCATAAGAAGTATGTTATTTGATTGTTGTTGAAAGATGATTGGAAATGATGTTGGATTATTCCTGTGCATGGTTGGATTATGTTGAATTATGAAAAGATTTGGTGTGATGATGTGGTATTTAAATGATGATTATATATATACACATAAACCTATTGTTCAAGTTGGTTTTTGGAATGCTTTGCAAATATTGGTTATATGGAATTATGGAAGAGAATTGTGGTGTTGGGTTGCTAATACTAGATGCCAAACATTTCATTGTAGATAAGTGATTTGTAAAGGCGGGAAGTTGTGTTGAATTGGTATCCGAATCTACAACGAGGTATGTAAATCATACTCTAACGATGTTATTTGGCATGAAAACACCAATGTTCCATCAAGTAAGATTCCAAGGTTGTCCAAAAACATGTATTGTTCTACATTACCAACGAAGTTGTTTCCATTCTATAAAGTGTCAAAATATTTCTTTGATATACCAAAAGGCTCCTATTTCATTATTGTAATATTGATGATTCTGAAACACATTGTTGATGTACCAATGAGTCTTTATTACGTCGTTATTGTATAGAAGGTCTATTACTTGGTTCTTATTGATGTATCGTTGTTTCAAAGTATCAAAAATGTGGTGGCGACCGAAATAACAATCTCAAAGATTAATTGAACTAAGTAATGGAAGTTCTCTCTTATCGGGTGGTATCCTAGGGGCATAAGCCTAGCATGGGTCGATCCCTATTTATGTGTTTATGGGTGGTATCCCAGGGGCATAAGCCTAGCATGGATCGATCCCAGTTGATATGTACTGGAGGCAGCCTAATGGTCACAGTACAGTAC
The DNA here is from genome assembly GCA_030864225.1 of Capsicum baccatum var. pendulum. Taxonomy (NCBI): domain Eukaryota; kingdom Viridiplantae; phylum Streptophyta; class Magnoliopsida; order Solanales; family Solanaceae; genus Capsicum; species Capsicum baccatum. The sequence goes on from CM061550.1 coordinate 138,112,133, forward strand.
AGTAATGATTACAAAGACGATAAGAACGAAGGTAAAGTGATTGAATAAATACAATGTACAGGTTGTCACAAGTTCTAGTAAGTGTGGTCCACTCCTATTACGATTTATTTACTTGTTTCTGATTTCTATTGAGCTCCTATATCATATGTGATTATCTACAGCTTTACATACTGAGTACATATTTCATACTGACGTCCCCCACGGGGACCTGCATTTCATGCTGCAGGCACAGATACCTCAGCTCATTCACAGCGTAAATAGGAGCCAGGTCATACAGCTATTGTTGGTGAGCTCCAGTTTGCTTCGGAGCTTTCTGAGTCGGTTCCTTATATTTTGTTATTGTATAGGAGTCATGTGTGGGCGAGGGTTTGTCCCAACCCTAGTTATGTCATGTATATTTTAGAGGCTTTGTAGACATAAGGAAGGGTAAAGTCATAAAAGTTTATATAGTGATGTTATATTTGTATATGTAGTGGCCCTGACGGCCAAGTATTATATATATATATTTGTGCTGATACAGGTAATTAGATCCTTCTATATGCAACGAAGTGCTGTCCAAATTTTTGGTGACATGTAAGTGAAAGTACAGGTATTTGAATGGGTTCTCCCGGGCCTTCTCGGCTTCGGTTGCCAGTCCGGCCCGATGGGATTTTGGGGTGTGACAAAAGTGGTATCAGAGCGGTTCGTCCTAGTGAGTCTACAATCTACGTAGATTCTTGTTTATCGATGTGTTGTGCACCACATCTATAAACAGTAGGCTATGGACATTTAGGAATTGTTTCTTTTCTTCATGTCTTAGATCGTGCAATAGAGCTTATATTGTATATGAAGTCATAGTTGACCACTGAATTAGTATGTTTCTCTTATTATAGTAATGATGCCGGTTACCAGAAGCAAGAATACCTGTAAGCAAGTAGATGTGGTTGTCGGAGAGGGGACTAGTAAGTCACCCACTATATCAGCTAATCAAAGTGAGGCTCCAGCTGAGCATGCATCAGAAACTTCCCCCTGTCCGGAAGAAATAAGGGGGAGGAGAACTATATCCCCAGAGCCACCTATTAATGCTGTTGATCAAGATCTTAGAAATGCAGTGCAACTTTTGACTCGTATAGTTGTTGGGCAAGCTCAAGGGCAAGCCATTCCTACTGCAGGTCTTAGTGGTATAGATAGGGCGGCTAGTCTTCGAACACAGGATTTTCTTAAGATGGATCCGCCTACTTTTACCGGATACGATCTTAACGAAGATCCGCAGGACTTTATTGATCAGATCCAGAGGGCCCTAGAGGTGATGCATGTATCGGGCAGAGAGACAGTGGAGTTAGCGGCGTATAGATTTAAAGGGGAGGCTATATATTGGTATGAGGACTGGAAACGATCTAGGGGTATTGATGCACCTCCAGCTACTTGGAAAGAGTTCAAAGAGGCATTTCTTGATCATTATCTTCCATTCGAGATTTGTCAGGCCCGTGCAAATCAATTTTTAAATCTTCATCAGGGAAATATGAGCGTGAGGGAGTACAGTCTCCGATTTAATTCCTTATCAAGATATGCTCCTAATGTTGTAGCTACTATGGATGACAGAGTTCATCAATATGTGGATAGGCTAGATCCATATCTGGTTAGAGATTGTACTATTGCCGCTTTGAACAAAGATATGGACATAGCGAGGATCCAAGCTTTTGCACAGAAAATGGAAGATCAGAGGCAGAGGAGAAGAACACAGGAATCAGAAAGAGGATATTCCAAGAGGGCCAGATCTACAGGGCAGTTCATGGCATCTCAAGGAGGGTTCAGACCACAGTTTTCTGCTAGACCACCTAGGCCATTATCTTCTTATTCTGCAGCTAGTGCCCCACCACAGTTCCAAGGGTCCAGAGGAAATCAATTTGGGCATAGAAGTGAGAGTCAGAGTTCGCGGATAGTGGGGTACCAAGGGCAAGGGAATATGAGCCAATCGAGACCTCCTCGAGAGCCATGCAATAAATGTGGACGGTATCATTTGGGCGCATGTCGGCTAGGGACCAATGTTTGCTTTTGGTGCGGTATGTCGGGGCATATGATGAGGGAATGCCCACGAAGGGACATAGGGGGTATGGCACGACCTACGAGGTCATTTGTTGCATCATCATCATCGATGCCTTATTCAGGAAGGGGTGCACAGCCAATGGGTCGTGTTAGAAGTGATAGAGGAGCCACGAGTTCTAGCGGGGCTCAAAATCATACGTATGCTCTAGCAGATCGACAGAATTTAGAGGCTTCCCCAGATGTGGTAACGGGTACGTTGTCTATCTTTTCATTCGATTTATATGCCTTAATTGATCCCGGTTCTACATTATCTTATGTTACTCCATTGGTTGCTGGAAAGTTCGAAAGAATACCCGAACTATTAGTTAAGCCATTTGAAGTATCCACACCATTTGGGGAATCTATTATAGCTAGAAGGGTTTATCGAAACTGCATAGTAACTGTTTGTGGTCGTGATACGATAGCTGATCTTGTAGAGTTAGAAATGGTAGATTTTGATGTTATAATGGGTATGGACTGGTTGGCGTCTTGTTATGCCACAATTGATTGCTGCACGAAAAAGGTATATTTCCATTTTCCAAATGAATCAGTCCTTGAATGGAAAGGTGAAATTAGCGCGCCAAGAGGTAGATTTATTTCTTATTTTAAGGCAAGAAGAATAATTTCCAAGGGAACATATATCATTTGGTTAGAGTAAGGGATACAGAAGCGGAGCCACCAACTCTTCACGTTGTTCCGGTGGTAATGAATTTCCTGATGTATTTCCTGAAGTTCTTCCAGGTTTGCCTCCTGAACGAGAAGTAGAGTTTGGTATTGATGTAATACCAGGCACCCAACCAATCTCCATTCCGCCGTATAGAATGGCCCCAGTAGAATTACGAGAATTGAAAGAGCAATTGAAAGATTTTCTAGAGAAGGGATTCATAGGGCCTAGTATGTCCCCCTGGGGAGCACCAGTGTTATTTGTGCGCAAAAAGGATGGCTCGCTGAGGATGTGTATTGATTATCGGCAATTGAATAAGGTGACTATTAAGAATAAATATCCCCTCCCAAGAATTGATGATTTATTTGATCAGTTACAGGGTGCCAAGTGTTTTTCTAAGATTGATTTGAGGTCAGGTTACCACCAAGTGAGGGTCAAAGAGAAGGATATACCCAAGACAGCTTTTCGAACACGGATGGTCATTATGAGTTTCTAGTTATGTCATTTGGGCTAACAAATGCACCTTCAGCTTTTATGGATTTGATGAATAAGGTGTTTAAGCCATTCCTGGATGTATTTGTGATAGTTTTTATAGATGATATCCTAGTTTATTCTAGATCAGAAGAGGACCATGTCAATCACTTACGACAGGCATTGCAGACTCTTCGTGATTGTAAGCTTTATGCAAAGTTCTCTAAATGTGAGTTTTGGTTAAAGTCGGTGGCATTTTTGGGTCATATTGTATCTAGTGAAGGGACAAAGGTTGATGCTCAAAAGATAGAAGCTCTGAAGAACTGGCCAAGGCCCACAACGCCTATGGAGATTCATAGTTTTCTCGGGTTGGCCGGTTATTATAGAAGGTTTGTTAAAGACTTTTCTTCCATTTCAGCACCCTTAACCAAGCTAACGCATAAAGCATCCAAGTTCCAATGGAATGATGCGTGTGAGGAGAGTTTCCAAGAATTGAAGAATAAGTTGACTTCTACACCTGTGTTGGTACTTCCAGAAGGTACAGAAGGGTATACAGTGCATTGTGATGCTTCGAGAATTGGTTTAGGATGTGTATTAATGCAGCATGGTAAGGTGATAGCATATGCCTCAAGGCAATTGAGGCCACATGAGAAAAATTACCCCACACATGATCTTGAGCTGGCAGTAGTTATTTTTGCTTTAAAGATATGGCGCCACTACTTATATGGGGTTCATGTTGATATATATACTGACCATAAGAGCTTGCAATATATTTTTAATTAGAAGGATCTAAATTTAAGGCAGCGGAGATGGCTTGAACTATTAAAGGACTATGATATTGATATCTTGTACCATCCTGGGAAAGCAAATGTGGTAGCTGATGCGTTAAGTCGTAAGGCTATGATGGCGCCTATAGAAAGGCAAGGGATGATTAAAGATCTAGTTAGCTAGTTTGGGAGTTCACCTTCTTGAAACTCCGAATAAAGAGCTTATCGTACATAATGCTGCGGAATCTTCATTAGTAGCTGAAGTGAAAGAGAAGCAATATGCAGATCCTATTTTAATAAAGCTTAAGGAGAATATTCAAAATGGTGCGACGAAGTTATTTGAGCTTTCGCAAGAAGGAGTACTTCAGTGCCAAAACCGATTGTGTGTGCCGGATGTAGACGGGCTAAGAAAGAAGATTATGACAGAGGCACATTTTTTCAGGTATTCCATTCATCCAGGATCAACCAAAATGTATCAAGATTTGAAAGATATGTATTGGTGGAATGACATGAAGAAGAGCATTGCAGAATTTGTAGCTGAATGTCCAAATTATCAAAGAGTTAAAGTGGAACATCAAAAGCCCGGAGGCTATATGCAATGCATAGATCTTCCAATTTGGAAGTGGGACATGATCAACATGGATTTTGTTACAGGTTTGCCTCGTACAGCTCGGAAATTTGATTCTATATGGGTGATTGTGGATAGGCTTACTAAATCCGCACATTTCTTACCCGTTAAGACCACTTACACAGTTGAAGATTATTCGAAGCTGTATGTTAAAGAAATAGTCCGATTACATGGGGTGCCAACTTCTATTATATCGGATCGGGGAACTCAATTTACCGCAAACTTTTGGAAGTCTTTCCAACGAAGTTTGGGAACACAAGTGAATCTGAGTACAGCTTTTCACCCTCAGACGGATGGACAAGTAGAGCGCACCATTCAAACACTTGAAGATATGCTACGAGCATGTGTTATAGATTTTAAAGGCAGCTGGGATGATCATTTACCTCTTATTGAGTTTGCCTACAATAATAGCTATCATTCAAGTATCAAAATGGCACCATATGAAGCTTTATATTGGAGGAAGTGTAGATCACCAATAGGATGGTTCGAAGCGGGTGAAACTCTTTTGTTCGGACCGGATCTTGTTTATCAAGCCATAGAGAAGGTTAAAGTAATTCAGCAACGACTGAAAATAGCCCAAAGTCAACACAAGTCATATGCGGATAGTAGAAGGAGAGGGCTAGAGTTTTCTATAGGTGATTGGGTATTTTTGAAGGTATCACCAATAAAAGGGGTAATGAGATTTGGTAAGAAAAGGAAGTTGAGTCCACGTTATATAGGCCCATATAAGATCACTCGAAGGTTTGGACAAGTTGCATATGAATTAGAGATACCCCAAGAGCACTCATTAGTACATCCAGTATTTCATGTGTCAATGCTTCGAAAGTGCATCGGAGATCCATCACATATCACTTCTACTAAGGATGTGCAAATTACGGAAGATCTTACCTATGAGGAAGTGCCTATTGCTATTCTAGATCGCCAAATTAAGAAGATGAGAAATAAAGAGATAGCATCGGTGAAAGTATGTTGCAGAAATCGTCAAAGGGAAGAGATTACATGGGAAGCTGAGGAAGCAATGAAATCTAAGTACCCTCATTTGTTCAAAGATGAAGAGAAAGTTCAAGAAACGGAGTTAGAACATTAACAAGTAAGTTTTTGTTTATATATGCATAGTATTTATGTGATGATGTGAATGTTAATGGTGGACTTGAACTTGTTTTGGTTGAATAACTACGCTAACATTCGAGGACGAATGTCCTAAAGGGGGGAAGGATGTAACACCCCGTATTCAAGTACATGTATTGGTCTTATTTATATGGAATTAATTTTTTATTTTATTTATACCGGAATTTGCCCGTCGATGGCTCCATATGAAGGTTATTGAATAAGCTTTCCAACGATATAAAGATTTCCAAAAATGGACAAGTTTCGGATATAATCGAGCACGTTCGAAACTATAAAACGGTGGTCGGGATATGGTGAATAGTAAATGTGCAGGAAAATTTCCTGCACACAAACTACTGAGGCCTGCCAGTTTTTTGGGTCGACTTTAAACGATCATAACTCCTTGTACAAAATGAACTGTGTGAGCTGCTATATATAGATGAGAAGACTCGGGAGTATTCTTTTTAATTCAATTGGTTTCATCCAAATCCAACATCTGAGTAAGGAGTTATACTCATTTTACTTCAGCCTCTCAAAACAGATTTTTAGGGTCAACTTCAAATGATCATAACTCCTTGTACAGGACTAACTGGGTGGCCTACTTTATATGAAATGAAAGACCTTTGAATTATCTATCCAACGATACCAATTTCACCCAAATCCGATATCGGATCAAAGATTTATGATCGATTTACTTTAACCTACCAAAACAGTCCACCATGGACAGATTCGGATTTACTTAAATTTTAAGGACAATATGGTCATTTTTCATCACCTCATGGACGAAAATTGGTCATTATATACATATACTTAGCCTCATACCCATCATTTATCATCCAAATCATTGAGAAATAAGAAACCCTAGCCTAAGTTCAACTCCAATTATCTTGTGATTCAATCGTAGAAAATCCAAATTGATTCCGTAGTTGTATTCACCGTCTCGAGGGCTTCGAGAAGCACCCCTTATTTGTGCCAACAGGACTTTGAAATCAAAAGGGTCATTTTATGGTAAGGATGTAAATTATGTTGGTATTATTTATATGGATATGTATATATATGCATGTGAGCATAAGAAGTATGTTATTTAATTGTTGTTAAAAGATGATTGGAAATGATGTTGGATTATTCTTGTGCATGGTTGGATTATGTTGAATTGTGAAAGGATTTGGTGTGATGATGTGGTATTGAAATGATGATTATATATATATATATATATATATATATATATATACATATAAACCTATTGTTCAAGTTGGTTTTTGGAATGCTTTGCAAATATTGGTTGTATGGAATTATGGAAGAGAATTGTGGTGTTGGGTTGCTAATACTAGATGCCAAACATTTCATTGTAGATAAGTGATTTGTAAAGGCGGGAAGTTGTGTTGAATTGGTATCCGAATCTACAACGAGGTATGTAAAGCATACTCTAACGATGTTCTTTGGCATGAAAACACCAATGTTTCATCAAGTAAGATTCCGAGGTTGTCCAAAAACATGTATTGTTCTACATTACCAACAAAGTTGTTTCCATTCTATAAAGTGTCAAAATGTTTCATTGATATACCAAAAGGCTCCTATTTCATTGTTGTGATATTGATGATTCTGAAACACATTATTGATGTACCAATGAGTCTTTATTACGTCGTTATTGTATAGAAGGTCTATTACTTGGTTCTTATTGATGTATCGTTGTTTCAAAGTATCAAAAATGTGGTGGCGACCGAAATAAAAATCTCAAAGATTAATTGAACTAAGTGATGGAAGTTCTCTCTTATCGGGTGGTATCCCAGGGGCATAAGCCTAGCATGGGTCGATCCCTATTTATGTGTTTATGGGTGGTATCCCAAGGGCATAAGCCTAGCATGGGTCGATCCCAGTTGATATGTACTGGAGGCAGCCTAATGGTCACAGTACAGTACAGTAATGATTACAAAGACGATAAGAACGAAGGTAAAGTGATTGAATAAATACAATGTACAGGTTGTCACAAGTTCTAGTAAGTGTGGTCCACTCCTATTATGATTTATTTACTTGTTTCTGATTTCTATTGAGCTCCTATATCATATGTGATTATCTACAGCTTTACATACTGAGTACATATTTCATACTGACGTCCCCCACGGGGACCTGCATTTCATGCTGCAGGCGCAGGTACCTCAGCTCATTCACAGCGTAAATAGGAGCCACGTCATACAGCTATTGTTGGTGAGCTCCAGTTTGCTTCAGAGCTTTACGAGTCGATTCCTTATGTTTTGTTATTGTACAGGAGTCATGTGTGGGCGGGGGATTGTCCCGACCCTAGTTATGTCATGTATATCCTAGAGGCTTTGTAGACATAAGGAAGGGTAAAGTCATAGAAGTTTATATAGTGATGTTATATTTGTATATGTGGTGGCCCAGACGGCCAAGCATTATATATATATATATTTGTGCTGATACAGGTAATTAGATCCTTCTATATGCAACGAAGTGCTGTCCAAATTTTTGGTGACATGTAAGTGAAAGTACAGGTATTTGAACGGGTTCTCCCGGGCCTTCTCGGCTTCGGGTGCCAATCTGGCCCGATGGAATTTTGGGGCGTGACATAGCCCATGGGTGTTATTAATATGACAGCTAAGCTACACAACATAGGTTAAGATTTCAAAGGTCCATTTTAAGACCTTTTTCCCTACCCCAGCATGGTATATATGTATGTATTGCATTGGTTAGAGGCATTGATTAATTGGTTTTGAACTGTTGGCATTATATTATCTTTATCCTTGAGTTACATGATAGTTCTCCAACCGCTATCCATTTTCGAATATTGTATCCCCACGCGATGCAGGTGTTGGTAATACTATCATACCTCCTGCTCAATGACTTAGATTCAGGGACAACTTATGTTGACTTGAAGTGGTGATCTTCCATACTTTGAAAGGTTCCATTTCTTGCTTTGAGTTTCTTTGTCTTTATTGGTTTAGACTTGGATATTGGTTTTTTAGCTATGGTCAGGGCCATGTCCCGATTAGATATTCTTGGTTCATTTTAGAGGCTTTGTATGGACAAACTGTGGACTTGGGTATGTTATGAAATGGATATAGATTTGGTTATGCTATGGTTGCTAGTTGGTATTGGTTGGTTTGACTTGTTTGGGATGGTCATGGTCATGGTCATGGTCATGGACCTATTCTGAAGTCTTTCAGTTGTAAATTAATCTATCTTGTTATAATGTCAGAATTCATCTGACTCAGGGTATATGTTGGTTAGTTGGATTGGGTATCGGGGATGGTCTTCGGTCCTTGTTGGACTTGAGATGCCCATTACGACAAGGCCCTAGTTCAGGTCGTGTCGTATTTAGTAAAGCTTATTAATACAAACATGCATTTGATTATGATGGTATCACAATTTTCCTCTGAAAGAGGCAGAATAATTGAGAAGGTAGAATAATTGAGAGGAGTTATTTTAAAATTTACTCCAGAAGTAGTATATTCAAAAAATTTATTCATGTAATAATAAATCTGAAATTTACTAAAGCAAAAATCACATATCATAGTAAACTTGGAATTTACTAGTACAACAAGTTCATAAGTTGACATGAACAATTATGACATTTCGGAGATGTGCTTATTGAGTATTGAACATGTAATGAAGAATTAGAAGATTCTTCAAGAATTATCCATGTTGTTTGTTGTCATGATAAGTTGGTTGGACCAACTAATGTTGGGATTGAATTCTTTAAATCTGGAAAGTATAAAAGGTAAATACGGGTCTATTCACCTATCATGTGATATATATTAAGATGCATCGATATAGGATGATCATATGCCGTTTATTGTCAACCTATAGTTTGACATCCATAAAATTGTTTGCTCAATATAAATTGAGTTAAGAACATAATGTTCATATTGATAAATATCCAAGTTGATTAACATTAAATGCCTTCAAAAAATTAGTTAAATCATTGGTTATGAGAACAAAGCTTCATATATTGGTTTGAAATATGATATACTTTATACAAAAGTACTTATATGCAGCAAATTCAAAAATTGTGATTAATTCCCTCTCAAAGTTGGTTTGGGGTCAGGAACCACACATTTTTCATCTAATAGTTTGATGTGTGGTATTCGATTAATGTATATACCATGATACACAAAGATGAATTCCTCAAAAAAGATAGAGAATTTATGTTAGTTTTCCTAATATAAGGGGGAGATTATAAGCAACTATGAAGTATGTTAGGAATTACCATCAGATTTTCATTTAAAAGATAATTCAAGTCAAATGTCCGAAACATTTGTTGACTCATATTTAATCTCATATTTAAATTGCAAGTGCACCTATTGTGTGTCCCTAAAAGATAAATTCTACGCATATGTAAAGCGTGGTAGATCAATCAGTTCTAAATGAAATAATCCTTAAAAAGAATAAGGAGAAAATGATCATAATAAGAATCTAATGTGCTATTAATGAGCCTACGGCATAACACTTCACAAAATTTTATGTGAGGTTCAGGTACTTGAAAATAATAAAGTGATGAGATGTTATGTCACATTGTGAGCCGATACAAAAGGATATATCATCGATAATATCTTTGATGCAATATTGACGCAATATTGTAAAGGATTACGAGGATCTAAATTCTACATTTATTTAAGCATGCTGACGTAGAATTATTTATCAAGTGATATGAAAGGGTGCATCTTGGTAAGCATACAACTTATTTGATTTGCAGTCCAGACACTTAAAGCTGTCACATATGAAATGCCAAATATTGTCACTTGACAAAACTTATATAAAAAATTTTTAAGGATTCAAAATGTTTGAGGCATATAAAAGTTTCTGGAAAACTTATTTTTAATCCTTATATTGCATAAATTTATAACTTAAAAATTATTGAAACTCTTGGAGTGTTTTCATAGCAATAGATTATTTATTGAAATGATAAATATACCGAATTGAATTAATTACGAAGTACCATAACTTAGTGTTATTGATAAACTAATATATCTTGCAAATACTACAAGGCGTAATATAGCCTTTTCGGTCAATTTGTTAACAAGGTGTATTCTACTCATACTAAGAGACATTGAAAGGGATCAAACACATATTGCGGTACCTAAAAGGGACTATCGATATGAGCTTGTTTTGTTCTAAAAATTACAATCCTGGTCTTGTTGGTTATGCTGATGCTGGGTATTTATCTGACCTGCATAAACTCGGTCTCAAATAGGCTATGTATTCATATGTGGGGGATACTACCATATCTTGGAGATCTACAAAGCAGTCTATTGTAGCCACTTCATCGAACCATATTGAGATAATAGCTATTCATAAAGCAAGATGAGAATCGATGTGGTTGAGGTCCATGATACATCCCTTTCAAGAAAATATGATTTGAAATGTGACAAAGTACTCACAATTTTACATGAAGATAATGCAGTATACATAACACAACATAAGGGAGGATTCATAAAAGTAGATAGAATGAAGCACATTTTGCCAAAGTTTTTTTATATACATGAGCTCCAAAGGAATGGTGATATTAACGTGTAACAGATTAGTTCAAGTGGCAATGTGACTGACTTATTCACCAAGTCTCTTCCAACTGCAACTTTTAAGAAGATGGTGCACAAGATCGGAATGCAAAGGTTGAAGAATGGTCTCATTATGGGGAGTTAATATGTGTTATACTCTTTTTCCTTTACGAGATTTTGTCCCACTGTGTTTTTCTTGTAAGATTTTTAATGAGGCAACCTATATGTGTACTATTAGAGATGTGTACTTTTTTTTCTTCACTGAGTTTTTTTTCACTGAATTTTTTCTTTTAAGATTTTAACGAGACACATTACCTATCAATTGGACATTCAGGGGGAGTATTATAAATGTATTATCATATATAGTGAATGTTTATTTATGAAAAAGTTAGAAATCTCAAATTTTTGGACAAAGTTAATTTTTCGTTATAAATAAAAGGATTTTCTTTCATTATAATAAATTCCTCAAGAATTCCTCAGGGGAAATAAGAATTGTTCTCTCTTTTCTCTCCATTTTTCTTGTTCTTACTGTATATTTCATAATATTAAATAAATAATGAATTCTTATGCACTGATATTTTACCATACATCACTGATATTATAATTAAATAAGTAATAAATTTTATGCATCGAAATTTTACTATATTATCACTAATATTATGCAAACTTTTATTCAAAAATGTTGCTTATAAGCTAAATTGTCATTTATGGCAATTTCAGGAGAAGATCAGAAAATATGGTGGACACTAGGATTATTAGGAAGGAGGAGTTGCTTCTTTGGCTGTTAGAAACTTTTTTAAATACTAATCTATTGGAACGTGCGTTGCACGTTTATCCCTTAATATTGAGTATAAAATTTATTTTTCAAATACTTCTTAATTCAACAATATTTACTCACTATTAACTTGACACACACATCAAGAAATAATAAATAATAGGAATAGTTTCACTATATCACCTTTTGAATATAATAAATTAATACTTTGAAAAATATTTTGGATAATAAATATTATTTATCAACAGTAAAAGATGCAATGATTTTTCAATGATCTAATATTATTGAACATATATTTTTAGTAACATCAACAATTAGAGATAGGTTGAAAGAATAATAAATTTTAAATGATCTATATACTTTACCAACTTTCTTTGAACAAGATGAATTCAAAAAATACAAAAATAAAAATAAAAATAAAATTAGCATCAAATAAAAATTTCTATTATTAATTATTAATAAGACTTTTAAATTAGTAAATATAAATCAAATAAAATTGAAAAATCATACTAAGTAAAACTCACGATTTCTCTACAATACTAAGATTAAAAGTCATTGTCATTTTATGGGAGAATTTCTTTTTCTGTCTAAGAGGTGTTTCTGGAATAGCAAAATCCTCAAGGTTCACCTTTCCACCATTCCTTTGTGAGTTTTTTTCTAGCTTAAGCATTTCAAGTCAGAGAAGCTCAGAAAGCACATATATTATAGTAAAAGCAATAATAAATTTTATAATATCATATTAGAGTTAATGATCAAAAAGACAATTAAAGTTTTTCAACTTTTTGAAATTCATACCAAAAATATTCTCGAATTTCAGTAGTGCAATTGAATCATCTATCACAATAGAACCAATAAAAAAGTATTGTAACCTTTTTTTTCCTCTTTTCTTTTTTCTTTTTTCTTTTTTCTTTTTTCTTCTCTAGCTCTTCAAGTGTCAATGTTTTTGTTCTGATGCTATCGTGATTGGCGTGGTTTATCAAATGCTTAAAACTCAAAAGTCAATCTAAAAACAAGTTCAATAAAAAAAATCACAATGTACATGCATCACAAAAGAAGTGGAAATTTGTAATTTTTTGTTGTCTCATTTCATTTACCTTCCAACTCAACCTATCATGAATTTCAATTCACAATAAATTAAGTACAAAAGCATCAATTTTTTGGTGTAATGATGCTTATCTCTATAGAGTTCTATAATGAATCCAACATATGAATTACCATTCGATCTTATAAAAGGAAAAATGAAAGAAAAAAAAAGCATCGAATTTTTGAAATCAAAATCAGTGAATTTCATTTTTATTTATTTATTTCATTACCAAACAAGGTTTACTTAATATTTTGCGTAATATTAGCTCTTTTGATGCATATTATGTGCAATTTCTTCCTTATTAAAGTATGGTATGTACCTTGCTTGGTTGGCAGCTTCCATCTGAGTTTTTTGGCTATGGCAAGAGAAGTACTCATGGCTAGACATCAACAAGTTAGTTTAACAGTAGCATTATAGATATAAAGCCCAGATTGATTTAGTTCAAATTGAACTTTCTCAAATATTTCTTTCTTAAACTCTTTCGTTTTCTTGAAGATCTGTTCCAAAGTGATGAAAATAGCAAAAACATGGGTTTCACATTGAATAATTTCATTGAAAAGTTTTTTAACATAATGTGCATTAGACCTTTTGTCATGATTGGATACAAGATGCGCAATCTTGATCAGACTCTCGTTGTTTTTGTCCTGTTGAGGTCCATTTGTGAAATCAACAAGGAGAACAAAAGAGAGTTTTTTGACACTCATTGCTTGGACTTTAAACTGATATTTCTTCAACTCAATCTAGCTTGAATTTCAATCCACAATAAAATAAGCACAAAATCTTTGAATTTTCAGAAATAAAATCAGTGAATATACGGAAAAATTAATCATATTTTATAATTTGTTGGTTATAAATATTCAAAAATATGATTTTACCGACATTAATTCTTCTAATATTAAAAATAGATATATAGTTTCATCCCATAAGATCTGTAAGTCCCATCAGTTCACTCGAAGTGCTTGTGTATCTGTACAAATATAAATACGAATTCATTTGATAATAACGCAAGAGAAAGTTGATTCCAATTTGCTATCAATCATAAACGTTCTCGCTATCGAGAAGAGTCCCTTCTTTCGTCTACAAGAGCCAGAAGGTATCGTTTATTATTGTACTTTGTAGGAAAAAATAGTACAACAAAACTGCTTATACTAATTCAAATAAAGAAAAAGCATGAAAAAGCATTTCTTTTTACACCAACAAAAAGTGCTGATTTGGTAAAAAGGACTTACAGTTTTGAAAAAGTGAATAATAATTTTAAAGACAATTTTATATATCAAGAAAAGTTTTAATGAAGGACAAAATATTCAAACAGTATTTATAAAGCACTTTACACTTTTAATATACTAGTTTAATCTCACGTATCCGCACGTGTTACCTTTGATTATTTAAAATTAGACGATTTTGTCGATTGCAAAGATTTTTAATGAAGTGTCAAAAGTTCAAATCACTTCTCAAAGACCCTTTCACACTTTAATATAATAATGTAAAAATAACCTATATTTTATTGTAATATATATTTTACTACCAAAAGTTCTAATTGGTTAATGAATCGTTACTTGCGCGCCTAACATACAATAACTCTTTTTCTTGCTGCTAGAGGGTAAGAGAGGCGCATCGATTTTAATCATATTTGTAGTACGATATTTTTTAATTTTTTATATTTATAATCTTTCTTATTTTTAAAGTTAATATAGATTATAGATTATATATTATAAATATAGATTATAGATATTCATAATCGTTCAATTTCAAACTCTTTAAGGATCAATATTAAATATTTAAATTAATTGAAAATTGAATGCTCACAATTAAATAATGAAAGGACTTAAAGTAAATAAAATTATAGATTAGATATAAGGATTAAAGATTAGAGATAGAAATTAAAAATTAGATATTAGAGATTCGAGATATTCCACCTTTGTTTAATTTCAAACTCTTAAGGATCAATATTAAATATTTGAATTAATTAAAAATTAAATACTCTTAATTAAATAATGAAAGGACTTAAGTAAATAAAATTAAAGTGAATAATAATTTAGAAAAGGGAAAAAAGAAAAGAGAATATTTTCTTCTTCCTCTCCCTCCCTCTCTTTTTCCATTCCCTTTTCATCTAAACATCACCGCCATTAAATCCAACTTTAAGCCTTTTGCATCCCTACCCCACCACCTACGCCAGCCCACCAACCCGGGAAAACTTCTTCTTCGTGTTCATTCCAAGAAGTTTCCCGGGTCGCTGCTTCCCCACCCCGTATTGTATTGCTTTTTGCAGCGACAAATTCCCTCTTTCAGTTTTTGTGGATTATTAGTGGGGGTATAATAATATATATATTTAGTGGTTGCAATAATACTTTTTTTGAATTTGAGCTCTGAAATTTTCAATGATGACTCTTCTCTTCCTCTCCCATTTTACTCCTCTCAGGTATTATTTCTTATTCCTAGATGTCAGTGTTTCCATTCTCTATTAGAAATCCATATATAAACTATTTCTTAAGCACAAACTAGTACTAATTCAACTTTTTATTGAGACCCACTTGCTTCCATTATCACATATTTTGTCATTTTAAGGTAAATTAGGCGTTTTGAAATTTTAGAAATTATCTCCCAATTTATCCATGTGTGATTTGTTTTGACCCTATTCATGTTTTGTTTCCCTTAATAGTTTTAGATACATGTGAATGTTATGGAATATGTAAATCACCCATATTGCTATTTGTGGTTTCTTTAGCTTTGGTGGCTTTTGGGTGTCACTTGAGCTAAATTGGGATTTTTTTTGAAAGTTTGAACACAAGGGTGTTTCTTTTTGGGTTTGCAGATAGTTGTTGTGGCTATTAGGGGAGATGGAAGAGACGGGGCAGCTTAAAAGAGCTTTTATAGATGCTACGGCTGGTGCAATTTCTGGGGGTATATCCAGGACCGTAACGTCACCTCTTGATGTTATTAAAATCAGATTCCAGGTAATACATTCTTCTATATGTTTACTGCATCCTACCACGTTCGAGGTGCTGTATTGTTGTTGTACTTAGCATTTATACAAATACTGGTAATAGCATAGTATTGCCTGAAAACGTGATCAGATTTATGGTCAAGATGACCAGTAGTCTTAAAAGGATGAGTCATCTTTCTGTCTTTGTTAATAGTGGATATTCCTAACTGCTTTTATTATTAACCAGTTTCAAAAATAAAGCAGTTGGGGAGAGTGCATGGTTATACAATTGGTTCAGCCCATTAGAACTAGTCCTGTACATTGGCCTTTTCAGGTTCTCTCACGAGTGTTATCCTTGTTACAACAATGATGCTTTGACTTCTCTATAAATGGCAGGCAGAACAACAGTTTGACATTTTTAATTTGTAAACTTTAGTTTCGTTACTTCAGGAATATGTGTGATTGTAGAGATAACCTACTTTTTCAGCCTTGGCCTGATAATTTGTTGAATCTCTAATTCTTGCTGTTGGATGATTTGCGTTTATGTGCAGTGGAGAACCCTCAAACATTCCACTAATTGAGATCCATGCTTACACTTTTACATGTAGAGGCCTTAAACAGCGAAAACCCTCATTTAGTTTATAAAAATCTCATTTTGTTTGAAAATTATATTCTTCGACTAACTCCCCTCCATAAAAGAGTAGTTGATATTAAGTCTCTATGGAGCTGAAACCAGTTTTCACATGCTCCTTTGACAATTTTTCGTCACTGCTTCATTTTCATCAGGCCTCCTAATTGGGATAACCAATAACATGAAAATTGCCTTGATCTTCTCTGTATATCAAGTACAATTGTACACAAAGAGATCCTTATTAAAAAAAGTACATAAGAGCTGATGTTTTTGTTTCTAATCTTTTTACAGGTTCAACTGGAACCCACTACTCAGTGGGCCTTGCTTACAAGAACTGTGTATGGCAATTCAAAATATACGGGGATGCTGCAAGCCAGTAAAGACATACTCAGAGAAGAAGGTTTACCGGTACATTCCCTATCATATTGAGGACTTTTTAGGAATCTAATAATTATTTGATGCATGTATATTCATAGACTGTCAAACTTTTCTTGACTCTTGGATATATTACTTATTTTGCTTTGTCAGATTATTTACTTTGCACTCAAACAAATTTGAAAATCTACTTTTCTGTTGCTTGAAAAATATTTAGTTCTTGAAAAACTAGGAATGTCCTCTATGACTGCTTCTTGTTAAAATTCTTTGCGCGGTCATATTCTTTACTTGGTACACATGTCATTTTTCTACTCAGTTGATGGAAACATTGCGGTGTTATCAAGCCCTTGTACGAGTAGTGGTGCAATGGTGGGGTTTTGTCTAATTGTTGGGTTCAAGATTGTGACTCCTTCCTTCCAAAATAACTCTCTTTCCAATTGATGCACGCTATAGCAAACTGCGATTACCCAAAAAGGCCGCTGGTGTGGTTACTGATTCTTTTCTGTCCATGTTCTATATTTATGGTGTTAATCCATGTGTGTCTCAAAAGATAATTAAAGTTTGGTGTTTCTGTGTTCGACAATTTTGTCCTTCTTGTCTTACCTTTGTGGGAATACACTGGGTATGTCTCGGAAGATAATTAAATTTTATGATAATTGAAGTTTACTTGTTTGTATATGGGGAGCAGGAGACGTTTCTACTTATTAGTTTTGAGGATTTTGATGATGGTATACTTTGCAATTATGTGCAGTTTTCTCAAATTTATTCTGTTTCCTTTGCTCACACGACAGGGATTTTGGCGGGGTAACGTTCCTGCTTTACTGATGGTTATGCCATACACTGCAATACAATTCGCGGTGTTGCACAAATTAAAAACTTTTGCTAGTGGCTCTTCAAATTCAGGTCTGTATCGTAGTGTGACCTGCTGGGGTAGATTTAGTTAGATTTTATTCATAGTTCTTCGCTTTTCTCCTCTGTCACAAGTTGTACAGCTTTTGCACCATGTGTGCTTTTAGAAGCTATGTAAAGAAGTTTTATCTAGTCTATGTTCGGTTCGGAAAGCCGATTTACATATTTAGCTGTTCAAAGATGCCTTTAAGTAAGCTATTTTGTGCTTACCTCAAGTAAGCGTCAATGTCTGAAGGGATTCTTTTCTATGATGCAGAGGATCACGTTAACTTGAGCCCTTATCTTTCTTACGTCAGTGGAGCGTTAGCAGGCTGTGCAGCTACCGTTGGTTCTTATCCGTTTGATCTTTTGAGAACCATTTTAGCTTCTCAAGGAGAGCCAAAGGTATGCATAACTTCTCTATGATATGTGACTATAGTATAACCTTTGTTGCATGTGGTACGAACTGTGCTGACATATGTGGAACCAGGTCTCTTGCAATGCAAATCATGTTTGTATTGGGTAAATTTGACAAACTTATATCTGTAAAAAGGGATAAGATTGAAAACTTCCCCTTCACCTCTAGTTACATGCAGTATTTTTTCCAAAAATTATATATAGACTTGGTGGTTGATTGATTGGTCACTGTCATGTCAAAGAAACAACCGAATAAAAATCTAGAGGGTGTTTGGATTGGCTTATTTTTAAGTGATTTTGGCTTTTAAGTACTTTTTAAATTTTGGAGGTGTTTGACAAAGGCAAAAAGTGCTTTTAAGCACTTAACTTTAGTATTAAAATTTTATTTTTTTTAAAAAAAAAAGGCTAAAATCCAAGAGTAGGTAGCTTTTGATTTTTAGCTTTTAAGTTACTTAAAAAAAGCCCATCCAAACACTCTACTAGTCTTGAATGGACAGTGTCGATCTAAGTTGCGTGGGCTATTCACTTTCGATGCTGCACTGGTGTCGGATTCTTCAAAAACATACTACTTTTGGAGAATCCTACATGCGCCCCCTGACATTTTTGAAGAGTCCGAGCACCATAGGTGTTGATTGTGGCCCTCGGTTTTCAAGGCATGCATGTTGGATAAACGCACACAAACTTACCATCCATCTGAATGTGTTTAACACCATTATTTGAATACGTTGAAATTGGACGTTTGAATATACATAATCCATTATGCAATCACTGCTTTACGTGATTTAAAAGTATGCAGTGCCATTGTCTTCGTTGTTTCCCCACTGGCTTTTTGGTGATTACAATTTAACACAATGTTCAGCCTACTTGATGTAAGTATTGAATTTGCACTTCAACCATGGTTGGTTGGTTGGTGAATTGCCTATTCATTCATCATTTGCGTTAACTTAATGGGTTTACTGGAAATTGCATAGCTGGATCATAGATGATAAAGTAATGTTCACAAATTCACATTAGTGTTTTTTTTTTACGGATGAAAAGCCAATGAGATATAACACTCCAACGTCTGTTGTATTACAATTTATTACCATTTTGTATCCTATTTCTGCAGTCATGTTAACTAGGTTTTGTGGGACTCATGTGGTATGCTAACAGGTTTATCCGAACATGAGGGCTGCATTTGTTGATATATTTAGAACTCGTGGCGTTCGAGGACTGTATTCTGGATTGACACCTACTCTTGTTGAGATTGTTCCTTATGCTGGTTTGCAATTTGGGACTTATGATACATTCAAACGCTGGATGATGGTAAACACTTACCCTTCATGGAGTCTCTCACTGCCATGTTTGATATTGTTGACAAGTTTTAGCAATCGAGGATAATGCACTGAAGTGGTTGTATACTGTATTAGATTTTTGACTTGGGATAATCTTTGTAGACGAGATAACTTTAAAGGGTTAATTATCAGAGATGGTTTTACCTGTAATACTGAATACACACCAGGTACTCCATATGTCCTAAAGTTTTTTCTAGATTTGTTGTCCAGAGGTTAAGCTAGGCTTAGGTCAAAACTACTTAATGCTACATTTAGGGGAAAAAAGGACAAAATAGAAGAAAATGAAGTGCATGAATAGTATTATGATGCAGAAGGTTTATGATGTTCTAAATATGCATAAATTTATCTAAAATTACATTGTACCGAAATCCAGTTAGTTTGAAGGGTCAACTACACAAACTTTGGGTCAGAGGGAGTAGTATATGCATTTGGAGACACCAATTGGGCACGAAATCAATGTTAGATGAATCCAGATGCATTAGTAGGAACTCATTGGGAATGATGTAAATGTTATTTGATGAATCTAATTTTGGACCGTGGATGCATAAAGTAGACACCAACTGGGCATTGACATCAAGGTTGTTAGATGAATCCAATTCCAGATCTATGGAAGTCCTATGCCTGAATCACCTTAATTCAGCAGATCTGAGGATTAGAGTGACTGATTTTATTTAGCTACTGTATTCTTGAATTATTTAGCTTGAGAAGAATTTTAACCACCCTAACAGTTTGTACATTTTACACTGGTTTATTTTTTTTGGGGAAAAATCTGACCTTCTAAAGTGGCAGCACTATTTTGGAGATTGCTGAGACATGTATTTATGTGTCAAAAGCTTATACACAGTTTAGTGTAATGCTTAAAGTTTTATTTGATTGTTAACTTCTTATTTGTCGAACAGTGAGAATAAGCTTTCGGCACCAATTTTTGCTACAGTTGGATGCAGCAAGTGTTCTCAATTTGATCTCTGACAATACGGATTTATATTTGTAGACCTGGAATCATCTTAGATCTTCTAATACTATCCATGGTGATGAACATGTGTCGAGCTTCCAGCTTTTTATCTGCGGTTTAGGTGCTGGGACATGTGCAAAAGCCGTCTGTCATCCTCTCGATGTTGTTAAGAAGAGGTTCCAGGTAAATTTGCTTTCAGTTGATTCTCTATCTTGGTTTAGTCCAAAAAACAAAAAGCGTTAAGGTTACTAATATTTTAAGAACAGCCTATACAGGTCTTCTTTTATCCCTAAGTGGGCTTCTAAGTGCTTTTTGGATTTAAACAAATTCAGGAAATGCTGTTATTTCTTTAAAAGGCAAAAGATAGTTATCTTGTTCTCCAGGGTCCAGTGTTTTTTTCAGGGGAAAGAAATCAAACAATGGGTGGTTGAAAATAGGAGGTTATCTTTCCAAATCATTTTCTAATTTCTTAATTTTTCTTTTTATTTCAAGATTTTCAGCTATCCCCAAATATGTTTTGAGGCAAAAACATGTTTTATTGGTTCAATTGTCTTTTTGAAGTCTTCTACTTTTTTTTTGGAGAATTATTGTTTCATAATCACATTCTCTTCCCAAAAGGCCAAAACCCAATAAAATCTGTTTCAAGTGTGTTTTGGATTCGGAAACCAGGAAAAGATCCAGCTTCTCCAAATTCCTTCTTCGAGTGCCTTAAAATTAGAGTTCTTTCTATAAACGCTCTCTGATGTATCTTTGACGATCCAGTTGGAACCTGCAATATCAACCTCCTCCTCCTGCCTGCTTCTTTTATCTTCATCTCCTAACAACTTTCCCCTATGGTATCAGTTTTCAAAATTTGACCTGCAATCTCACTGTTTCTACACACATGCCTTCCATAAATATGATTAAAAATCTCTGCGACCCCATATAGGCAAAGTTAGATGTGTGCAATATAGTGACTAAAACTTGTCATATTCAACTTGGGCTAGTTCTTTTACATGTTTTACAATCTTTTTTTTGGGTACGTCTCTTAGCATTTTTAAAAGGAAAGAGAATGGAATCAGATGCAAGTGAGTGAAAATTGTTTGTGACATATACCTTGCAGATTGAAGGACTACAAAGACATCCAAGGTATGGAGCTCGACTAGAGCCTCGTGCCTACAGGAATATGTATGATGGCCTCCGGCGGATCTTGATAGAGGAGGGTTGGGCTGGACTTTACAAAGGGATTGTCCCCTCAATTGTTAAAGCTGCACCTGCAGGTGCTGTAACATTTGTTGCTTATGAGTATACGTCAGACCGGTTAGAGTCCATATTGACCTGAAGCATGCAGAGCTCTTTTTCTTACTTTCTCCTCGTGGTGGCAACTGTAAAGGGCCTGATAATTTTGAGCTTTTGTTTATTTTTTGTCATTCTTTTTCTGTTTGTATCTTAAGATGCCCCAAAGGAAGTAAAAAGTGAGGCCATAATTAACACTTCTTGTAAGAGAGGGAGTATTATAGGTTCCATTCAGTTGAATGCCGTCTTTCTTTTCGTCTGTACAAGACAGTGAGCTCCTTTTATGGTGTTTCACAATTTCTCATGCCTCAACAGTATCGGAGGTTTCAGGGAAGCTCTTGTGCTCTTGTTCTTTTTCTCTTTCAGATCCCCGTGAAATACTTTTAACTGATTTGCCCTATAAGACTGGTTATATAGTGCTGGAGCCAATCATTGAGACGGTCTGCCTTCAAGTAATTTCTTGTTTCAACTAGCCACTAGGTAAGTAGTGGCTTAAAACGATTCAGAAGTAAAATAAATATGAGCAATTTAGTTGGATACTCGCAAAGTGGAGGACTAACATCATCAGGCTGTTTGCAGAATTAAGCTTCTCGAATATGTGAGCAAAAAGAAAGTCCTCTCCTGTTGCAACAAACATCATTAGGATCAGTTTCTGAAGTAAATATGAGTGCCATTTTTCCTCCAGGACCGCGATGTCAGGTCATTATTACGACAGACGAACTTACAGCTGCAAATTGATGTATAAAGCGAAAGTGTGAACTCACTCATTTCTTTGAACTATCCATGACTATAAAATATGATACAGTTATGACTTCCTCTTTTTACTAGCGTCTTCTGGGGGCAATGATACGAACTGCAGAATCCTCTGAACCTGGGCAGCATCAACTCGAAACCGCTCAGCAATTCCATTGATATCCATAGACCCTTTATGATCATCGGATCTGCCTTGATGCAGGAGTATAATTTCTCTTATCTGAGACACATTCAGCGTACCATAAGGAGCAGGCCTTTCCTCATATCTGCTAGACTCTAATGTTGTATTCCTTAGCTTAGGCAAGGGTCTATCATACTTCTCCACCACTGTTGCCTGCACAGTATCCACGAATTAACAAACTAATAATTCCTGATACATGTGTTCTTGTAGCTATTACTGCACAAATTCAGTAACTTAAGATCTCTATTTCATTTGCACCCAAGAGGGAACCCCATTGTTGCAATACAACCTACTGTAAAGTGAAGAATATCCGACATTACAAGAATGGTTTAACTACAATATATGACCCTATTTTTTCAGAAGCTTGACCTTCATCTGAAGAGTCACAAATGGAGCATGGAAGTGCACACCCATGGTGATATACATCAATGTACCATAAGGCTCAAACAACTCAGACTTAAAAACACTTCTATAAGATTGCCAGATTTCAACAGACCAGTGCAGGCTGAATTCTTGATGCCTGAATATATCAATTATCATGTGATTATTTTATAGCCTCACGCTTTTCACCATAAAAAAAGGAAAAAAAAATAGATATGAGTTAAAAGTACTGATTAAAACTCCTTACTTGCACATAAAGATGTGAGATGAGGAAAGGAGTGAAAAATGATAGATTTCATGCTATCTTTTAAAACCTCTCGATATTTAGATGATGCTATGTGTGTGGGACGGGTGGGGGAATCATCTAGATTAAATTTAGTTAAACTAGGACAATAAGAAGAAAAGCATTTCTTCTAATACTTCAATTTTGGATTTCTTTGCTGTGTTACCAGATGTCACAAGAAATTTAGAATACACTTCCTACAAGGGTGGGGGGACATTGGCCCCCCTGAATCACCCTCATACTCTCCTTTTCTAAAGAAGATGAAGCTTTATGCAACAATTAAAACAGTGATTGACTAATCAGAAATTACCTAATTTAAGAAATAATCTACGTATCTCAAAAGTTGCAGAGTCAATAGGCACGCATACAACCTGAAAGTAAATACGCAAACAAGTGAAACTCACCTCACCCATCTCTAGCTTTCCACCAGGCTTGGCTTGAATTCTACCAACCATTTGACTGAGCATTGCATCGAACTTGGGATCTTTCTCTTCCAGGGTGTTTTTAACAGCAACCTTTGGGCTGCTCTCTAAAGAAGCAAACACAAATAGTCACTTATCATGTACTCCCTCCGTCCCATTTTATGTGTCGCCATTTGACCGGGCACGGAGTTTAAGAAATAAGGAAAGACTTGGTAATGTTTACCAAATTGTCCTTTATTAAAAAATGAGCTCCTATCCTTTTTTTAAATTAAGTGAGACCAATAAGGGTAAAAGTAGAATTGTGTCTTTAAATAGTTACCAAATAAGGAAAGATAACATTCTTTTTGGAACGGACCAAAAAGGAAAGGCAAAATAGTTCGGTGGACCCTTATACTATGTCCATTTTGTAATGTGGATGCTCCTACTTACATGTTTGTCATATGGACCCTTGAACCCACTAAAAAGCAACATTTTAAACACTTTTTCGGTGAGTGTAACACACTCGCCCCACTTCAGCTGCCATGTCATCTTTCACGTCATTTTTATATATAAAAAATATTAAATATTAAAATAAATAAATAAATAAATATAAAAGGAAAACAATCCCCCCCCCCCCCCACCTTCCTCTTTTCCCTCTCTTCCCCTTTATTCTTTCTCTTTCCCCGTTTCTTATTCTCCCTCTCTTTCTTCTTATTTTTCTACTCTCTCTCTCTTCTCCTTCTTCTTTTCTTTATAAACCCCAATCAATATATTCTACTTCCAATGAATCAAAAAAGCAGTTAAAATTGTTAGATTTTATAAAAAAAAATTATATGAATTCAAGATCCATAATACCCATTTTATATATTGATTGTTTTAGTTATTTGGTGTGAAATTTTAGATTTTTTTGTTAGCAGGTGATTCCATGGTAAAGTAATGAACATCTTTGGTTGTGTTCTTCTTCTTGAGTTCGTTTGACTAGTCAAAACTGATGTCTTTGAGGTTTTGTTAGCAGGATCTGATTCCATGGTAAAATTGGAATGCAATTGAAATTTGAGGGTTTTTTTAATTGATTTCATGGTGTTTGGTTTGAATTGATTCCATGGTGTCTTGACCAAATCTTACCCAAAAGCTGAAATTTAACACAAAAATTGACCAAAGCTGCTAATGGACTTAGAGGAGAAAAATTTTTGTAATGGGGTTTTGTAATGCTGGAGTCTTGATGAGGTTTTGTAATGCTGGAGTCTTGATGGGGTTTTGTAATGCTGCAGTGCAGGTGGGGTGGGGAAGGGGTGGAACGCAGGTGTGGTGGTGGTTGTGTTGCTTGGGGGAGGGTGGAAGACGGGGTGAGAGGATGAGGAGAGAGTGGAGGACTGGAAGAGGGTAGGGGGAACGAGGTGGTGGACAGTGGTGGATGAAGAGGGTGTTGGATGGGGTGGGGAAAGGTGGTGGATTGTGGATAGGGTGGGGGACGGTGGGGGAGGGGGCAGGGTGTTGGACAGGGTTGGGGGAGGGGGAGGGCCTTTTTTTAAAAAATATTATTTTTTTAATTTTTAAAAATATTTTTAAACTTAAAAAACTGAAAAAATGTGCTTCACTCGCTCATACACGCTTGACTACACGCGCCTCATCCTAGTCAGCCCTTTTAATGCCACATAGGCCTAGTCAACGGTCAAAGAGTTTGAAATATTGCTTTTTAGTGGGTTCAGGGGTCCAGATGACAAACATGTAAGTAGAAGTGTCCAATTTACAAAACCGACATAGTACAAGGGTTCATCAAACCATTTTGCCAAAAGAAAATGGTGACACACAAAATGGACGAAGGGAGTAAGTAATTTGTGAAATCCTACACACACTCTTGAAATGAAAATTATTGAAGCAAGTTGTTTTTCCTGTGTAGATAGAAAAGTAACAAGCGAAAGGCATTAACCATTCTTGCAGAAAAAAGGCACCTACACGGATGACATCAATGTCTAATCCAAGACGCTCACTTCGTTGTGCGATGTGACTAGGACTCACTCTATCTCTAATTTATAGACCCATTTCGCTGACGGAGACTCAAATTTGACTTAATTTTGCAACAAGTTGACTCATATCAATTCATATTTTCAAAATTATATTTAGATATTTGGGGATATTTGTTCCCATTTCACAGTACAACGCATACATATTGCAATGCTAACTATAAATGGCCTGGTTTAAAGATCTTTTTTTAATCGGTGGATTAAAGATCTGTTTATCACCGACCGTTATCTTCAAACAATAGCAAATTGACCAGATAAAACCAAATGCACAACTTTGTATTGAGAGATAACTCAAAAGCATAAAACTAATACATATAGTCCAACTACTCACACAACTCGGTACAATTTAACTGTACTCCTGAGCACACATACAACAACAACAACAACAACAAACCCAGTGTATTCCCACCTGGTGGGGTCTGGGGGGGTAAGATGTACGCAGTCCATACCTCTACCTCTAAAGAAGTAGAAAGGCTGTTTCCGATAGATCCCCGGCTCAAGACACAAGATACCACACAAATACAAATACAAATACAAAGTAAAGCACCGAACAAGGTTACAAGATTACATAACATAACATGCATAACATAGATACGGCACCCATAAGTAAAAGAAAAAGAAAAGGAGGAAAACGGAGGAAAACACCCAGATTCGTACTAAAACAAGGAACAAGTAAGACGAAATCATAACCAGGATACTACCCCCAGCAAGAATTCCCTACACTAGCGACCCAAACTGGTCCTAGTCCTCTACCCTAATTCTCGCCCTCCAGACCTTCCTATCTAGGGTCATGTCCTCGGTGAGCTGTAACTGCTCCATGTCCCGCCTGATCACCTCACCCCAGTACTTCTTCGGCCTACCCCTACCCCGCCTAAAACCATCCAACGCTAGCCTCTCACACCTACGAACCGGGGCATCCATGCCCCTCCTCTTGACGTGTCCGAACCAGCTCAATCGGACTTCCCGCATCTTGCTCTCCACTGTGGTAACACCAACCTTCTCCCTGATAATCTCATTCCGAACTCTATCCCCTCTAGTCAGCCCACACATCCAGCGCAACATTCGCATCTCTGCCACCTTCATTTTTTGGATGTGGGAATTCTTAACTGGCCAACATTCCGCTCCATACAACATGGCCGGACGGACTACCACCCTGTAGAATTTGCCTTTAAGCTTGGGCGGCACCTTCTTATCACATAACACCCCCGACGCGAGCTTCCACTTCATCCAGCCCGCCCCAATACGGTGCGAGACATCCTCGTCAATCTCACCGTTACCCTAGATCACGGACCCGAGATACTTGAAACTATCCCTCTTACATACCACCTGTGATTCCAGCTTCACTACCACCTCATCCTCCATCCTTACGTCATTAAACTTGCATTCCAAATACTCTGTCTTGCTTCTGCTCAACCTGAACCCTTTAGACTCAAGGGTTTGTCTCCACTCCTCTAATTTAGCATTCACACCGCCTCGAGTCTCATCAATCAGAACTATATCATCCGCAAAAAGCATACACCACGGGTCCTGAGCACACATACATATCCAAAAAACAAATTACCATTCTAGCTACTGAAACATCCTGGGTCTTGACACTTAGAAAATTTCCTGAAAATTTGTTCTCCGGACCACGAGCCGGAAGCTATGGTACAAGTGGTATGATCCTGTCGTATGCTGACCAGTGTTAGTTGGTGGGATGATTTTGGTCACTGAAATGGGTACGACTTAAGGGTATCAGTCATAGGGTTTGGTACGAGTCGTATCAAAGACTCGTATGGTTGGCAGTGTTGATTCTCCTTGTATATCATTCTTCTATGGATACAGGTTATGTTATGGATACAGATCGTATGTTGTGGTTACGACTTGATTGGATAAGTCGTATACCGAACCGTGTTTGATAAGGTTTGAGGCTTGGATACAAGTGGAGGATACTGATCGTATAGGAGGGTACGACTTGTATGGGTCAGTCATGGGGGCATTCTGGACATTTTCCTACTTACCCTAACTAGGACCCACGACTTCTAATATACTTAGGAGGTTATTTACCCTATTACTCTATTCATTAACACTTAAAAACTATTCCAAAACACCTCATAACTCTCTCAAGAGCTTTTGGGGAAAAAGGGCTAGGATTTTATCTTACGAATTGCTTTGGGGCTTGCTTTGGTGATTTCTTTCCGTCAATTCTTCGGTAGAAGGCATGATTCTCTTCCCGCATTGTAATTTCAACTAAAGGCATGGTTTATATGATTGATTTCATAGTTTCACTATTTCATGGTTATGGTTTTCAACTATTCTTTGGGGGTTTTGATATTTTGCATGTTTGGTTATGGTTTCCTATGATTGTAATTATGCTTTTATTTATATGCATTAATGGTGGCTTCGGACAATTGGATTGCATGGTAATGGTTTAATGGTCTTTGGAATTAGTTTTGGTTATATTATGCCCCCAAGGTGTTTGATAAAATGCTTATAAAGATATGTTCATTGCATTGATTTCTTTTAATGGAACTCTTGCATGTTTTAAACTGGATAAAGGATTTATGCATGGTTTAAATGGTATTAAAAGGTTAAAGGCTAAATGGTTATGCTTGTGCAGAACATAGAAGTCTCCCAAGTGGATTTAATATGGTAAAAGTAAGGGCACCTAAGGTCCCCTTAACCTAAATAGTTTGGCTATGGATATTACTTGCAAGTAATGAGGTGGTATGATGATACCACCAATATTGACCTTGGTTAATAAATGGTAAATGAATTGTTTGGACATGGTTTTAAATGGGCAATAATGGCGGTGTGTGTAGCTAAGCCGTGGAAGGTTTTGGTCCCAAGCGGGACCAAAATCGGAAACTCATAGTTGTCGATATAAGGGGTCTTGATGACCATGTGCGTGTGTCACATTTTATATTGGGGGACGTACTAGTCATCTTATAGGATATTCCCTGGTCGTGCGACTACATGCACTGGGGCTCTTTCAGCAGGGGGAGCTGAACCCATATGGCCCGTGGGTGGTTAGGATGGCAAAGCAACATAGCCCAAGTAAAGGTTTTAAATGCATGCTAAACTCCCTTTCCCGGCACTTAAATATGTATGGTTGCATGCATTATGGATGGTTTTACTTGATTTTATAACAGGCATTATTTTATCCTTATCCTGAGATTCATGCTAGCGGTCAATCACTAACCTCGTCTACTGGCGGCTGTATACCCACGCTATGCAGAAACCGACCATTCTACTCCTGTTTAGTATGCGGATTCGGTATCGACATTTGGACTGAAGTGGTGAGCTTTTATCCTTTCGAAAGACATCATTTCATGTTATGGATTTGTTTACACACTTTTCTTTTATTTTGGATATTGATTTTGGCTATGGTTGGGGACATGTTCCAACCGAATTTGTTTACTCTTTCGGATAGAGGTTTTGTGGTACATCTGGGGGTTGATATGGGCGAGATCGGTAGGGGTGTCAGCCTTAGCATTGGTATTGATATTGAGGCTGGCATCATCGAACATAATTTATCATTGTTCCGTCATACTACATTTTGGGATTGATTTTCATATTTTGTTTTTCAGATCATGCTTCCTAGATCTAGAACACAAGGAAATTCTTCCGTCCCATCTAGGGATAATGCTGAAGGGTACGTCCTACGTATGGTGTTGGAGTTCCTCCAATTCCCGCTAGTTTTCCTCAAGTCCCTTAGGGCAACGTGACGAACGCAGAATTTTGTCAATATATTCATGTTATTGCCCAACTGATTGCTGCTCAGGCTGAGTGGGGTGCGACTGGTGCTTTGTCTGTTGAGGCCACAAGGGTTGATCAATTTATGAAGATGGGTCCTCGAACTTCTAATGAAGTGAAAATGGAGGATCCACAGGGCTTTTTGGATGAGATGGAAAAAATCTTTTGGGTGATGCAGGCTATTAATGTAGAGGGGGTTAACTTTGCAGCTTATCAGCTCAAAGATGTTACTTATCAGTGGTATGAGGAGTGGGACAGGGATAGAGGTGATATGGAAGAGGATGGGTTGTGGAGGCCTTTTCTAATGCCTTCATGGATCGGTTTTTTCCTCAAGAGTTGAGGGAAGCTAAGATGGAGGAGTTTGTGAACCTCGGGCAGGGGAGGATGTCAGTAAAAGAATATGCTTTGAAGTTCCATCAACTATCAAGTTATGCTCCTGATTTGGTGGCTGATATGAGGTCGAGAATGAGGAAGTTCGCTTCTGGGTTGAATAGAGATTTGATTCTGGAGAGCAAGACTGCCTTGCTGATTACAGATATGGACATCTTGAGGTTGACTGTTCACATGCAGCAGGTTAAGGATGAAAAGAGGAAGCAGGCGGAGTTTGGGGATAGGCAGGGAAAGAGGAGCACGTTTTCTGATCAGGGAGGTGCTCAGTCTCAGGGTGGTAGAGGTAGTGGCGAGTGGCAGAAAAAGAAGGGGAGTTCGGGCTCCTTTTCTGCTAGTGATCCTTATCAGTCGGGAGACAGGCGTCATCACGGGGTGACAATTCTCGAGCACAGGTTGCCCAATATCATGCGAGCAGAGGTCAGTCGGTTTCTTCGTGTCCTCCTTGTCGATTCTGTGGTCGTCCTCATCGGGGTTATTGCGAGGAAGGAAGGGACAAGTGCTACAATTGTGGCTAGGTAGGCCATCGACTCAGGGAGTGTTGCGGTTTGGCAAAAAAGGGGAACTCAGTCCTCGGTTCATTGGTCCTTATATGATTTTGCGTAGAGTTGGCAATGTTGCTTATGAATTGGAGTTGCCATCTAGCTTAAGTTTGGTTCATCCGGTCTTTCATGTTTCTATGTTGAGGAAGTGTCTTGGTGATCTTTCTTCGATTGTTCCTTTGGAAGGATTGGGTATTTCAGATTCTCAGTCTTATGAAGAGGTCCCGGTTGAGATATTAGATAGCAAGTTCGTCGGTTGCGGACCAAGGATGTGGCTTCGATTAAGGTTATATGGCAGAACCATAAGATGGAAGAAGCTACTTGAAAAACGGAAGAGGACATCAAGTATCCGCATTTGTTTTCTGCTCCTGGGATTCGTGTGGAAGATATGTGTCTTGAACACATCTTTATTTTCTGAGCTTGTAAAAAGGAAAAATTAACATTTTTGCCTCTTTGTTGAAGGGATGTTTGATAATGCAAATGACTCTGTGTGGTTACCCCTACCTTGTCCGTCATTCGAGGACAAATGTTCCTAGTGGGGGAGACTGAAACATCTTGGGTTTTGACACATAGAAAATTTCCTGGAAATCCGTTCTCCGGACCCAACACGACTCATGGGTACGAGCCGTATGCTGGGGTACGAATGGTATGGTCCTGTCGTATACTGACCAGTGTTAGTTAGTGGGATGGGTTTGGTCACTAGAATGGGTACGACTTAAGGGTATGAGTCGTAGGATTTGGTACGAGTTGTATCAAGGACTCGTATGGTTGACAGTGTTGATTCTCCTGGTATATCATTCTGCCAGGATACGGATCGTATGTTGTGGTTACGACTTGATTGGATGAGTCATATACTGGACAGTGTTTGATCAAGGGTTGAGGCTTAGATACGAGTGGTGGATACCGATCGTATAGGAGGGTACGACTCGTATGGATCAGTCGTATCCCTATGACGAGTTTTTAAAGGGATTTAAGTGGGGGTATTCTGGATATTTCCCTACTTACCCTAACTAGGACCTACGACTTCTAATACACTTAGGAGGTTATTTACCCTATTACTCTATTCATAAACACTTAGAAACTATTCCAAAACATCTCATAATTCTCTCAAGAGCTTTTGGGGCAAGAAGGCTGGGATTCATCTTACGGATTGCTTTGGGGCTTGCTTTGGTGATTTCTTTCCGTCAATTCTTCGGTATAAGGCATGATTGTCTTCCTTCATTGTAATTTCAACTAAAGGCATAGTTTATATGATTGATTTCATGGTTTCACTATTTCATGATTATGGTTTTCTAATATTATTTGGGGGTTTTGATATTGCATGTTTGGTTATGGTTTCCTATGGTTTTAATTATGCTTTTATATGCATAATGGTGGATTTAGACAATTGGATTGCATGGTAATGGTTTAATGGTTTTTGGAATTGGTTTTGGTTATATTATGCCCCCAAGATGTTTAATAAAATGTTTATAAAGATATGTTCATTGCATTGACTTCTTTTAATGGAACTCTTGCATGTTTTAAACTAGATAAAGAATTTATGCATGGTTTAAATGGTTTGAAAAGACTAAAGGCTAAATGGTTATGCTTGTAGAGAATATGGAAGTCTCCCAAGTGGATTTAACATCGTAAAAGGAAGGGCACCTAAGGTCCCCTTAACCTAAATGGTTTGGCTATGGATATTACTTGCAAGTAATGGGGTGGTATGACGATACCACCAATATTGGCCTTAGTTAATAAATGGTAAATGAATTATTTGAAGATGGTTCTAATTGGGCATTAATGGCGGGGTGTGTAGCTAAGCCGTGGAAGGTGGCAGTCATGGGGGGACCAAAACCAAAAACTCGTAGTTGCTGATATGAGGGGTCTTGATAACCATGTGCTTATGTCACATTTTATATTGAGGGATGTAATAGTCATCCCATAGGATATTCCCTGTTCGAGTGCGTAACGCACTGGGGCTTTCAGCAGGGGGAGCTGAACCTATATGGCCCGTGGGTTGTTAGGATGGCAAAGCTACACAGCCCCGATAAAGGTTTTAAATGCATGCTAAACCCGGTTCCCTTTCCCGGCACTCAAATATGTATGGTTGTATGCATTATGGATGGTTTTACTTGGTTTTATAACTGACATTATTTTATCCTTAACCTGAGATTCATGCTAGCGGTCACTCGTTAACCCCGTCTACTAGAGGTTGTATACCCATGCATGCAGGAACCGACCATTCTACTCCTCCTGTTTAGCACGCGGATTCGGTATCGGCATTTGGACTGAAGTAGTTAGCTTACATCTATTCAGAAGGCATCATTTCATGCTATGGATTTGTTTAGACATTTTTTTTTTATTTTGGATACTGGTTTTGGCCATGGTTGGGGGCATGTCCCAACCGGATTTGTTTACTCTTTCGGATAAAGGTTTTGTGGTACTTCTGGGGGGTGGTATGGGCTAGATCGGTAGAGGTGTCAGCCTTAGCATTGGTATTGATATTGAGGTTAGCATCATCAGACATAATTTCTCACTGTTCCGTCATACTACATTTTGGGATTGATTTTCATATTTTGTTTTGATGTTCCCTTTGGTTTACGGTTTATGGTTCAGTTTGGTATGGTTAGGCAGTTGGTGCGGTACTGTCGGACTCGGTTGGGTCGGTCACGGTCGTGACCCTATCTTAGAATCTTAATAAGAACAATAACGCTATCTTGTTATATGTTCAAAATTCAGCCCATCTAAGGCTGGATATAGGTCGTTGGATTGGGTAACAGGGGGCGGTCCCCGGTCCTGGTTGGACTTGGGATGCCCATTACGACAAGGCCTGAGTCGGGTCGGGTCAGCTACATACCAATTCTACTTATCCTGACCAAATTCACGGGATTATTAATTAAATAATCAAGCTCTAATTATCACTGCCCCATGTTGCATGTCACAAACCAGATAAATGCGGAAGGTCCAATAAGTTTGCAATCAAATTATGATAAATAGTGGTCAAGAAGTGGGTGTGAAATTTGAAGACAAGGTTCGAATCCCAACAGACCCAAAAAAAAACTAGGTGGAACTTTGGAAGAGAGCAACGGATTTGGAGTGGTTGACTGGGTTGTTTAAAGTCGTTTTTTAGATGGCCAAAATGCCTGAAGAACGGAGGTGGAGTTTAATGGTTTGATTGTACATAAACAAGGGTGACATTTAAAATTGCACCAATTATAGGGGTATAAAGCAGCTAAGCCACACCTTGAAAGTTTGGAAGAGGGTGGTGGAGATGAGAGCACGGAGAGGCATGTCTATTTTCAAGAACTAGCTCAGATTTATGTTAGGGCGTTCAACTGCAAAAGCCATTCATCTCGTAAGAAGTGAGTGGGGGAGTACATGGAGAGGAAGACGGATATACATATGGTATTCATCAACCTAGAAAAGGCATACGATAGTCTCAAGGGAGGTTCCATAGAGATGCCCTGCGGCATATCGATTAAGGACATGTATGCCGGAGTCAAAAACCAAGCAAGGAAAGTGGAGCAAACTTAGAGCACTTCCCAAGTATGATGGGGTTGCACCAGGGATCAACACAGTTAGCCCATTTTTATTTGCCTACGTGATGGATGAATTGACGCAACAAATCTAAGGTGAGATGTCATGGTGTATGTTATTTGCATATGACATAATTCTGATCGACGAGACTCACAAAGGAGTTAACTAAGCCGGAGGTCTACAAACAGACTCAGGAGTCTAAAGGGTTCATGTTGAGCAGGACCAAGATCGAATACTTGAAGTACAAGTTTAGTTACAAAACACATGAGGCTGGTATGGAAGTGAGGCTTGATACCTATACCATCCTGAAAAAAAGATGAGGATTTCAAGTATCTTGAAGCTATTACACAAAGTAGTAGGGCGACTGACGATGATGTCACACATAGTATTCACATTGGTGCAGGGTGGACGAAATGGAGGCTTGCATTCGGAGTCTTGTGCGATAAGAAGGTGCCATCAAAACTTAAAGACAAGTTCTACAGACTGGTGGTTAGGCAAACTATTTTGTATCGAACGGAGTGTTGGCTAGACAAGAACTCTCACATTCAGAAGATGGAAGTTGTGGAAATGAGGATGCCTAGATGAACGTATGGGCTTACCGGGAGAGATAGGATTAGAAATGAAGATATTAAAGACAAGGTATAAGTGGCTTCAATGGAGGACAAGATGCGGAAAGTGAGGCTAAGATGATTGGACACGTGAAGAGGAGATGCACAGATGCCCCAGAGTGGAAGTGTGAGAGGTTAACTATGTATGGTTTCAAGAAAAGTAGAGGTAGGTCGAAGAAGTATTGGGGAGAGGTGATTTGATTGCACATGACACAACTTGAGCTTACTGAGGACATGACCTAAGATAGGAGGAGGATACATACTAGCGTAGAAGGCTAGTAGGTAGTTGAACGTTGTCTCACTAACCCTTTCATACTAATAGTTGCAATAGTACTCTTGCAGTTGCTTGATCTTCAATTTATGTTACTATATGTTGTTTCTTGTACTTCAATTATAGTATTATTTTGTTGTAATTACTGTTCCTTTTTTGTTTTTGAATGTTTTGTCGTGCTATTAGTAGTTTGTTTTGGCTTCTTCACTTCTTGCAGTAGTACTCCTGTAGTTTCTTGATCTTCAATTTATGTTACTATATATTGTTTCTTGTACTTCAATTATAGTATTATTTTGTTGTAATTACTGTTCCTTTTTTGTTTTTTAATGCTTTGTCATGCTATTAGTACTTTGTTTTTGCTTCTTCACTTCCGTGTTTGTTTTTTCGAGCTGCTTTGATATGCTTTTCCTTGAGCCAAGGTCTATCATAAACAACCTCTCTACCTTTCAAGGTAGGGGTAAGGTCTGCGTACACACAGTGGAATAGCCACATGCTTAAAGAGTGTCAACTGACACCCTAAATGAAGATTGTGGCTCTGGCACAGTGTATACAGTACTCTCCCAAACCCCACTTGTGGGATAACACTAGGTATATCATTGTTGTTGTAAGCCTTAGTGCACAAAGTTACCTAGTACCTATGCTGGCGAGAGATTGTAGGTATTTATGGAATAGTCAAGGTGCTTTTAAGCTAACCTATACAACTTTTAAAGAAAAATTTTGTGGTCAAATTATGATGTATAAAAGATTCATATAAATGGCCCCAACTATTTTGGTATAGATGCATAGTCGATCGGTTTGATGAATATTGATGCACTAATCATGTTTTTGAGAAAATTACAACTGAATCAACAAGTGAGCATAAGAATTTGATAAGAACATTGGCTTCCTAAACGAGAAACATTTACTCCAGCTACTACCATATTTTTTCAATGTCATCTTCTCACCATCAAAAGGTAGTATAATTCAATACCTGTGATTAACAATTCATATAACAAACCCAGTTTTTGCAGATTCCCTTCTAATAGAAACTAAAGAAAAGGGACAACCACACATTAATTATTCTAGAATTCCTTT
This sequence comes from Capsicum baccatum var. pendulum, assembly GCA_030864225.1. Lineage (NCBI taxonomy): Eukaryota > Viridiplantae > Streptophyta > Magnoliopsida > Solanales > Solanaceae > Capsicum > Capsicum baccatum. The sequence continues at coordinate 138,148,160 of CM061550.1, forward strand.
TTATGGCAGTGTTCCGTAAACTTGCAGTACGTTGAAAGCAAGCATAAAACTACTAAATTTATGATTACAAAATGAACCAGTACAAATGGAACGAAAATGATCGTGAGAACTCGTATAGTAGTTAAATTGATTAACAAGCTTACACCCTATTGTCCTCCCCCGGTTAGTCTCATGTTTTCCCTTCAGTTTCAGTTCCTAACTCAATCATTTGCCAGAGATGTAATGTACTTCATCTAGAAAAGAATGACTACTTTTTGGAGAGACAAACATTTTTTTCTTTCGTTGTAATTAAAATGATAAATTTTTTGGATAACCGTAGTGTCCAAACCACTTGTGCACACCTCGTCTAAATCCACGGATACCTGCTATCGCCCATGTAGCCGGGTAACTCTCCCCTTTGGCTTAGATGGGAAGAAGAAATCACCTAGTGTTTTTAACCCGAGACCTCATGGTTCCCGCTTCATTGATCTTATACCACAACTCGGGTGCCATTTTTTTAAAATATATTTTGCTACCAAAAGTTGAAATTTAAACTGTAGTAGTTTTTAAAATGTAAAATTTATTTCAAGACGGCCAACCCATTTGGACATAGTAAAAAATGTTTGTGTAATGCAACAAATTTAAAGCAGCTGCAGCATGATAAGACCCAAGTTCCTAAATTGAAACATATGAATTTGATATTATAGAACTAGAAATTCCAAAGGGCATACCGGAAACTGGAGCAACATTATCGGCAGGAGTTTTATTCACCGGGGGGAGTCTCCGGTCAATGGGCTTCTTTAGTTGGGATGACGCTGCATCAACAGTAGAACTTCCGATCCTTCCAGTTGCTCGACGAAATGCCTGACCCATTTTCCTCAAATGATCTCCTTATATACAAATGTTATATGAGAAGTTGGTGTAAGATTGGTTTTTCTTTTTCCTTTTTGGGTTTTATATGCTTGTTTAATTTTCAGTGAAATTGATTGGGGTTTAACGAAAAACTGATCGCAAACTGAATGGAGAAATGGACCATTTGGAAAAAGAAACGAATAGGAAGGTGAGGGCATTTATAGTAGTTTTTTATTTTATTTAATTTAAAATTTTATTAATCAAAATTCAAATAAAATCTGAACATAAATGGACCAACCCATTGAAAAACACAACAAAATTAAAACATCTACTTTATCCTACCGACCCGGCCCAACCCGGGTTCAAAAGGGTCAACATATCTACTCTGAGTAGGGTTTCCTAAAACATTAAGGTGTCGTTTGATGTGAGGTACTAAAGCATATAATCCTGAGATAAAATTAGGATAAATTTTTCGATGTATTGTTTGGTTATTAATATTTGGGATAACTTATTGCGGGACTAATAAATAGTATCGGGACAAGTTATCCCACATATGTGGTGGGATAACAATCCCAACACAATTTATCCTTGAGATAAACTATAAAATGACAAAATTACCCCTAAAATTCTTTGATGATCATTTTATATATATATAAATATATATATATATATATATATATATATATATATATATATTACTTTACTTTTTTTATATAAAATATAAGGTATTTGTATAACGAGATAGGCTAGATTTTAATGCGAATGAATATGAAACTTATCATATGAAGTTTAAATTTTTAGATGAGATCAAAAAATAAATTACAAAATTTTGTGTATAATATTTTGTTGTTTCTACACAAGTTTTTCATCGTTTTTATTTTACTTTTTCTACCAATTTACTCAAATAATTTTATTTAAAAATCCAAAAAAAAAAAAATTAACTACTACATGATTCATCGTTATATATGTTTTGCAGAAAGTAAGAAATTCAAACTTACAAATAAAGAGAAAAATCATATGAATCAAAGAAATAATTTTTTATGTTGAGTAATGGAGAATCTAGCTAGCTATTATTTTAAAAAAAATCAAAACTATAGATAATAACATTTTTTCAAATGATTTTGTTGATATATATATACACTTTTCTTTACTACTATATATAAGAGAGAATGTGGGATTTTAGTAGTCCTCATTAGGGGTGTTCATGAGTCGGTTTGGATTGGTTAGTGTTAAAACCATAACCAAAATCAATTTGGTCGATTTTTTAATTTCTAAAACCAAATCAAACCACAAAAATAAAATAATCGTCGGTTTGGTTCGATTTTTTGATTTTTTCGGTTACTGACTAGCCAACTCCAACCATCTCTAAAATAAACTCATTCTTTTAACTCATAGAAAAAAGTATTACATTGAATAATTTCTCATGAAATATTTTTACAATGATGGACAAATGACACTATAAACTCTTAAAAATCATAACAAACACATTAAATAAAACCAACATTGAGATGAAAAACACTAGCTTTGTATTGTAGGCACTAAGATTATCCAATAACATACAAACACATACATGTACGTTGTAAAACATAGCTTTGTACTCTGTTGCAGTGTACTGCAAGAAGAGACAAAATTGGGCAAATTTTAATAATCTGTTTATTTTATAGACTAGCTAGGTGAGCTAATCATATAAGGAAAAGATTGAATAAACAAGGAGACATAAAACTACCATTTGAACCAGGGACCATGGTAACTCACTTAAAAGATTCTTTGTTTATGTAATCGAAGATGAAGCAGCATATGGATTACAGTTTTCAGTCACCATTCATGCCATCTCTCTTAGGTTATTCACAAACCATACATCATTAAAAATTCAGTAACATTTAATAAAACCCCTCTACACCATTGCCTGGATAAAGTTACATCCCATGAAACTTTGGGATTTTACTATAGAATAGAATTAGATTTAATCGCCGAAAATATTTCACAAAAAATGAAGAGAAAACTACACTACTAAAGCGGGTTATGCATGGCATGTGAATGTAATTGGAGTATAAGTGGGTTAAAGTGACACCCTTTATGGGGTAATTAAGGCTTACTACTTAACCACTAGTTTGGTGAATTCAAATAATTGAATTGTGACGTTTGGTCGCTAATACTAGATTGTTATATATGTTCATTGTAGATAAGTAATCCGAAAAGACGAGAAGGCCATTTGGGACTAGTATTGAAGGTTGACAGTCAGGTATTTAAAGCATATTCTATACCATATCTTTGGCATGAAAGTGAACAATTGTTCTATTAAGAAAGTTTCCGAAGTTATTCAGTAACATGTGATCCATAATGATTTTGTACGATGTCCTACGTTACCAATGAACTTGTTTCCACCCTACAAGATGTCAAGACATTCCAATACTTACTTATTTTCCAAATCTTACATGTTTATTGCGCTAATGAATGTCAGAAGGTATCCGGTTACTCAAACAAGATCCATGTCCTATTAATGACTCCAAAACGTTTCATTGATATACCAATAAGTTCCTACTTCATTATTATGGCATTGATGACTCCAAAATACTTCATTGATGTGCCAATGAGTTCTTACTTCATTGTTATTGCATTGATGGTCTATTTATATGTCTCTTATTGATGTATCATTATTTCAAAGTATCAAAAATGCGGTGGCGACCGAAATAAAAATCTCAAAGATTAATTAAACTAAGTGATTGAAGTTCACTCTTATCGGGTGGTATCCCAGGGGCATAAGCCTATCATGGGTCGATCCCTAGTTATGTGTTTATGGGTGGTATCCTAGGGGCATAAGCCTATCATGGGTCGATCCCAGTTGATATGTACTGGAGGCAGCCTAATGGTCACAGTACAGTGCAGTAATGATTACAAAAATGATAAGAACGAAGGTAAAGTGATTGAATAAATACAATGTACAGGTTGTCACAAGTTCTAGTAAGTGTGGTCCACTCCTATTACGATTTATTCACTTGTTTCTGATTTCTATTGAGCACCTATATCATATGTGATTATCTACAGCTTTACATACTCAGTACATATTTCATACTGACGTCCCCCACGGGGGACCTGCATTTCATGCTGCCGGCACAGGTACCTCAGCTCATACACCGCACAAGTAAAAGCCAGGATACCCAGCTGCTTTTGGTGAGCTCCAGTTTGCTTCGGGGCTTTCCGTGTCATATCCAATCACTTTTGGTATTGTATAAAAGTTAGTCATATGGCGGGGTGTGTCCCGACCTTAGTTAAACTCTGTGTATTGTCTAGAGGCTTTGTAGACCTAATGTACAGTCAAGGTGGTATTTTGTTAATAGATGTGATGGCTCCAACGGCCAAGTATTTTATATACATATATATGTGTGCTCGAGCTTATACAAGTGATTATTTCCTTTTATATGCGACATGATGCTGTCCGAATTTTGGGTTGTCATAGAGGTATGCATGGGAAGTATAAGGTTATGAGCTGGTTCTCCCGGGCCTCCTCGGTTACGGGTGCCAGTCCATCCCAATAGGATTTGAGGCGTGACAAAAGTGGTATCAGAGAAGTTCGTCCTAGTAAGTCTACAAAGCCGTGTCTACGTAGAGTCTTGTTTATCGGTGTGTCATGCACCGCATCTATAAATAGGAGGCTATGGACATTTAGGAATTGTTTCTTTTCTTCATGTCTTAGATCATGCGATAGAGCCTATATTGTATATGAAGTCATAGTTGACCACTGAATCAGTTTGTTTCTCTTATTATAGTAATGATACCGGTTACCAGAAGCAAGAATACCGGTAAGCAAGTAGATGTGGCTGCCGGAGAGGGGACTAGCAAGTCACCCACTATACCAGCTAATCAAAGTGAGGCTCCAGCTGAGCATGCATCAGAAACTTCCCCCAGTCCGGAAGAAATAAGGAGGAGGAGAACTACATCCCCAGAGCCACCTATTAATGTTGTTGATCAAGATCTTAGAAATGCAGTACAACTTTTGACTCGTATAGTTGCTTGGCAAGCTCAAGGGCAAGCCATTCCTACCACGGGACCTAGTGGTACAGATAGGGCGGCTAGCCTTCGAACACAGGATTTTCTTAAGATGGATCCTCCCACTTTTACTGGATCAAATTTTAACGAGGACCTACAGGACTTTATTGATCAAATTCAAAGGGCCTTGGTTGTTATGCATGTAACGGGTAGAGAGACAGTGGAGTTAGCGGCGTATAGATTTAAAGGGGAGGCTATATATTGGTATGAGGACTGGAAATGATCTAGGGGTATTGATGCACCCCCAGCTACTTGGAAAGAGTTCAAAGAGTCATTTCTTAATCATTATCTTCCATTCGAGATTCGTCAGGCCCGTGCAGATTAGTTTTTAAATCTTCGTCAGGGGAATATAAGCATGAGGGAGTATAGTCTCCGATTTAATTCCTTGTTGAGATATGCTCCTAATATTGTAGCTACTATGGATGACAGAGTTCATCAATATATGGATAGGCTAGATCCATATCTGGTTAGAGATTGTACTATTGCCGCTTTGAACAAAGATATGGACATAGCGAGGATCCAAGCTTTTGTAGAGAAAATGAAAGATCAGAGGTAGAGGAGAAAAACACAGGAATTAGAAAGAGGATATTCCAAGAGGGCCAGATCTACAGGGCAGTTCATGGCATCCCAAAGAGGGTTCAAACCATAGTTTTCTGCGAGACCACCTAGGCCATTATCTTCTTATTCTACAGCTAGTGCCTCACCACAGTTCCAAGGGTCCAGAGGAAATCAATTTGGGCACAGAAGTGAGAGTCAGAGTTCGCGGACAGTGAGGTACCAAGGGCAAGGGAATATGAGCCAATCGAGACCTCCTCGAGAGCCATGCAATAAATATGGAAGGTATCATTTGGGCGCATGTCGGCTGGGGACCAATGTTTGCTTTTGGTGCGGTATATCGGGGCATATGATGAGAGAATGCCCATGAAGGGACATAGGGGGTACGACACGACCTTCGGGGTCATTTGTTGCATCATCATCATCGATGCCTTATTCAGAAAGGGGTGCACAACCAATGGGTCATGTTAGAGGTGATAGAGGAGCCACGAGTTCTAGCGAGGCTCAAAATCGTATGTATGCTCTAGCGGATCAACAAAATTTAGAGGCTTCCCCAGATGTGGTTACGGGTACGTTGTCTATCTTTTCATTCGATTTATATGCCTTAATTTATCCCGGTTCTACATTATCTTATGTTACTCCATTGGTTGCTGGGAAGTTCAAAAGAATACCCGAACTGTTAGTTAAGCCATTTGAAGTGTCCACACCGGTTGGGGAATCTATTATAGCTAGAAGGGTTTATAGAAACTGCATAGTAACTGTTTGTGGTTGTGATACGATGACTGATCTTGTGGAGTTAGAAATGGTAGATTTTGATGTTATAATGGGTATGGACTGGTTGGCGTCTTGTTATGCCACAATTGATTGCCGCACGAAAAAGGTATATTTCCATTTTCCAAATAAATCAGTCCTTGAATGGAAAGGTGAAATTAGCGCGCCAAGAGGTAGATTTATTTCTTATTTTAAGGCAAGAAGAATGATTTCCAAGGGATACATATATCATTTAGTTAGAGTAAGGGATACAGAAGCGGAGCCACCAACTCTTTACGCTGTTCCGGTGGTAAATGAATTTTTTGATGTATTTCCTGAGGATCTTCCAGGTTTGCCTCCTGAATGAGAAGTAGAGTTTGGTATTGATGTAATACCAGGCACCCAACCAATCTCCATTTCTCCATATAGAATGGCCCAAGTAGAATCACGAGAATTGAAAGAGCAATTGAAAGATTTGCTAGAGAAGGGATTCATAAGGCCTAGTATGTCCCCCTGGGGAGCACCAGTGTTATTTGTGCGCAAAAAGGATGGCTCGCTGAGGATGTGTATTAATTATCGACAATTGAATAAGGTGACTATTAAGAATAAATATCCTCTCCCAAGAATTGATGATTTATTTGATCAGTTACAGGGCGCCAAGTGCTTTTCTAAGATTGATTTGAGGTTAGGTTACTACCAAGTGAGGGTCAAAGAGAAAGATATACCCAAGACAGCTTTCCAAACATGGTATGGTCATTAAGAGTTTCTAGATATGTCATTTGGGCTAACAAATGGACCCGCAACTTTTATGGATTTGATGAATAGGGTGTTTAAGCCATTCCTGAATGTATTTGTGATAGTTTTTATAGATGATATTCTTGTTTATTCTAGATCAGAAGAGGACCATGCCAATCACTTACGACAGGCATTGCAGACTCTTCGTGATTGTAAGCTTTATGCAAAGTTCTCTAAATATGAGTTTTGGTAAAAGTCGATGGCATTTTTGGGTCATATTATATCTAGTGAAGGGATAAAGGTTAATGCTCAAAAGATAGAAGCTTTGAAGAACTGGCCAAGGTCCACAACGCCTACGGAGATTCGTAGTTTTCTCGGGTTGGCCGGTTATTATAGAAGGTTTGTTAAAGATTTTTCTTCCATTTCAGCACCCTTAACCAAGCTAACCCATAAAGCATCCAAATTCTAATGGAATGATGCCTGTGAGAAGAGTTTTCAAGATTTAAAGAACAAGTTGATTTCTACACCTTTGTTGGTACTTCCAGAAGGCACCGAAGGGTATACAGTGTATTGTGATGCTTCCAGAATTGGTTTAGGATGTGTATTGATGGACCATGGTAAGGTAATAGCATATGCTTCTAGACAATTATGGCCGCATAAGAAATATTATCCTACACACGATCTTGAGCTGGCAGCAGTTATTTTTGCTTTAAAGATATGGCGCCACTACTTATATGGGGTTCATGTTGATATATATACTGACCATAAGAGCTTGCAATATATTTTTAATCAGAAGGATCTAAATTTAAGGCAGCGGAGATGGCTTGAACTATTAAAGGACTATGATGTTGATATCTTGTACCATCCAGGGAAAGCAAATGTGGTAGCTGATGCGTTAAGTTGTAAGGCTATGATGGCACCTATAGAAAGGCAAGGGATGATTAAAGATCTGCACCAGTTAGCTAGTTTGGGAGTTCGCCTTCTTGAAACTCCGGACAAAGAGCTTATCGTACATAATGCTGCGGAATCTTCATTAGTAGCTGAAGTGAAAGAGAAGCAATATGCAGATCCTATTTTATTATAGCTTAAGGAGAACGTTCAGAGTGGTGCGACCAAGGCATTTGAGCTTACGCGAGAAGGAGTACTTCAGTGCCAAAACCGATTGTATGTGCCGGATGTAGACGGGCTAAGAAAGAAGATTATGACAGAGGCACATTTTTCAAGGTATTCCATTCATCCAGGATCAACCAAAATGTATCAAGATTTGAAAGATATGTATTGGTGGAATGACATGAAGAAGAGCATTGCAGAATTTGTAGCTGAATGTCCAAATTGTCAAAGAGTTAAAGTTGAGCACCAAAAACTCAGAGGTTATATACAATGCATTGATCATCCAAGCTGGAAGTGGGACATGATCAACATGGATTTCGTTATTGGTTTACCTTGTACATCCCGGAAGTTTGATTCTATATGGGTGATTGTTGATAGGCTTACTAAATCTGCACATTTCCTACCAGTTAGGACCACTTACACAGTTGAAGAGTATGCGAAGCTGTACATTAAAGAGATAGTCCGATTACATGGAGTGCCAATCTCTATTATATCATATCGGGGGACCCAATTTACCGCAAACTCTTGGAAGTCTTTTCAGAGGTGTTTGGGAACACAAATGAAGTTGAGTACAACTTTTCACCCTCAAACAGATGGACAAGCAGAACGTACCATCCAAACACTTGAAGATATGCTACGAGCTTGTGTAATAGATTTTAAGGGCAACTGGGATGATCATTTACCTCTTATTGAGTTTGCCTACAATAATAGCTATCATTCAAGTATCAAAATGGCACCATATGAAGCTTTATATGGAAGGAGGTGTAGATCACCAATAGGATGGTTCGAAGTGGGTGAAACTCTTTTGTTCGGACCGGATCTTGTTTATCAAGCCATAGAGAAGGTTAAAGTAATTTAGCAACGACCGAAAACAACCCAAAGTCGACACAAGTCATATGCGGATAGTAGAAGGAGAGGGCTAGAGTTTTCTATAGGTGATTGGGTATTTTTGAAGGTATCACCAATAAAAGGGGTAATGATATTTGGCAAGAAAGGGAAGTTAAGTCCACGTTATATAGGCCCATATAAGATCACTCGAAGGTTTGGACAAATTACATATGAATTAGAGCTACCCCAAGAGCTCTCATTAGTACATCCGATATTTCATGTATCAATGCTTCGAAAGTGCATCGGAGATCCATCACATATCACTTTTACTGAGGATGTGCAAATTACGGAAGATCTTACCTATGAGGAAGTGCCTATTGCTATTCTAGATCGCCAATTTAAGAAGATGAGAAATAAAGAGATAGCATCGGTGAAAGTACGTTGGAGGAATTGTCAAAGGGAAGAGATTACATGGGAAACTGAGAAAGCAATGAAATCTAAGTAACCTCATTTTTTCAAAGATGAAGATAAAGTTCAAGAAACGGAGTTAGAACATAAACAAGTAAGTTTTTTTTTATATATGCATAGTATTTATGTGATGATGTGAATGTTAATGGTGGACTTGAACTTGTTTTCGTTGAATAACTACACTAACATTCGAGGATGAATATCCTAAAGGGGGGAAGGATGTAACACCCCATATTCAAGTACGTGTATTGGTGTATTCAAGTACGTGTATTGGTCTTATTTATATGGAATTAATTTAATTTTATTTATTTATACTAGAATTTGCCCGTCGATGGTTCCATACGAAGGTTATTGAATAAGCTTTCCAACTATATAAAGATTTCCAAAAACGGATAGGTTTCGGATATAATCGAGCACGTTCGAAACTATAAAATGGTGGCCGGGATATTTGGGAATAGTAAATGTGCAGGAAAATTTCCTGCACACAAACTACTGAGGCCAGCCATTTTTTTGGGTCACATTTGAATTATCATAACTCCCTTAATATAATGAACTGGGAGAGCTTCGACCTATGAAAAGAAAGACCTTTGAGTCTTCTTTCCAATGCAATTGGTTTCATCCAAATCCAACGTCTGAGTAAGGAGTTCTACTCGTTTTACTTCAGCCTCTCAAAACAGATTTTTAGGATCAATTTCAAACGACCATAACTCCTTGTAAAGGACAAACTGGGTGGCCTACTTAATATGAAATGAAAGCCCTTTGAATTATCTTTCCAACGATACCAATTTCACCCAAATTCAATATCGGAGCAAAGAGGTATGGTCGATCTACTTTAGCTTATTAAAATAGTCCACCAAAGGACAGATTTGACATTCTTTAAATTTTAAAGGCATTTTGGTCATTCCCTATGATATTATGGATGGGAATATGTGTATATATACATGTATATGAGTTCAAAAACTCATTTTCATCATCAATCATTGAGAAACAACAAAAATGCGGTGGCGACCAAAATAACAATCTCAAAGATTAATTGAACTAAGTGATTGAAGTTCTCTCTTATCGGGTAGTATCCCAGGGGCATAAGCCTATAATGGGTCGATCCCTAGTTATGTGTTTATGGGTGGTATCCCAGGGGCATAAGCCTATCATGGGTCGATCCCAGTTGATATGTACTGGAGGCAGCCTAATGGTCACAGTACAGTACAATAATGATTACAAAGATGATAAGAACGAAGGTAAAGTGATTGAATAAATACAATGTACAGGTTGTCACAAGTTCTAGTAAGTGTGGTACACTCCTATTACGATTTATTCACTTGTTTATGGTTTCTATTGAGCTCCTATATCATATGTGATTATCTACAGCTTTACATACTCAGTACATATTTTGTACTGACGTTCCCTACGAGGGACCTGCATTTCATGCTGCAGGCACAAGTACCTCAGCTCATACACCGCACAAGTAGAAGCCAGGATACCCAGCTGTTTTTGGTGAGCTCCAGTTTGCTTCGGGGCTTTCTGTGTCATATCCAGTCACTTTTGGTATTGTATAAAAATTAGTTATATGGCGGGGTGTGTCCCGACCTTAGTTAAACTCTATGTATTATCTAGAGGCTTTGTAGACCTAATGTACAGTCAAGGTGGTGTTTTGTTAATAGATGTGATGGCTCCAACGGCCAAGTATTGTATATACATATATATGTGTGCTCGAGCTTATACAAGTGATTATTTCCTTTTATATGCGACATGATGCTGTCCGAATTTTGGGTTTTCATAGAGGTATGTATGGGAAGTATAAGGTTATAAGCTGGTTCTCCCGGGCCTCCTCGGTTACGGGTGCCAGTCTTCCCCAATAGGATTTGAGGCGTGACAGTTTTCTCCTACATTGATGGAGAAAAGAAAAAGAAAAATCATATTCTCTCTTATAAATACTACCACTACTTTGGTATAAAAGGAGGTGGAAAAGTTTTTTTAAAAAAAAATGAGGCTAGCAAGGTGAAAAAATTCTTTTGAGCGAAATAGTTATTTTTATTTTGTAAAAATTTTTTGTTTCATAGAGTGGGTCGTCTAATCAAAATTTTTGAGTTGCCGGCAATGTTTTTCGATGGTGGTTGATTCTGACGAAGCTCGTAGTCTCGTTTTGCTGCCCCCAAAAAATGTAAACACATCTTTCTTTTTTTTAGTTTTATTATCGTTTTCTTCTTCATATTTTTATTCTTCGTAGTTTATAGTTATAATTTTGTTTGCTGGGATTATTTGTTGTAGATGGCCTTGAAGGCTATGGGATGTTGTGGTATCGACAGTTTAATTATTTTCATGTTCATAATATAAAAATGAGCTAGTAATAGTAGTACGTACCTTTTTTGACTTTATTCTTTGATTATTACAAATAAAGTTTCAATCTTTGCTTAAAAGATGTACTTATGCTTTATTTAAAGTCATTGTTGGTGGATATGTTTGTTTTTAGCATGTAAAATTATTTTCTTTATGTTGAAAAGAATAATTAATATTGATTGTTTTGCCTTATCACCTTATTCTTTGATTATTCTGGATAAAGTTTAGATTTTTGCTTGAAAACCATACTCATGTCTCGTTTAAACTCATTGTTGGTGGACATGTTTGTTTTTAGCATGTAAAGTTATTTTTTTTATGTTGAAAAGAATATTTAATATTGATTGTTTTGCCTTTTGACCTTATTCTTTAATTATTTTGGATAAAGTTTAGATCTTTGCTTGAAAAACATACCCATGTCTTGCTTAAACTCATTATTGGTAGATATGTTTGTTATTAGCATGTAAAGTTATTTTCTTTATGTTGAAAAGAATAGTTAATATTGATTGTTTTGCCTTTTGACTTTATTCTTTGATTGTTATATATAAAGTTTTGTTCTTTGCTCAAAAGACGAAATAATGCCTTGTTTAAATTCATTGTTGGCGGATATGTTTGTTTTCACATGTAAAATTATTTCTTTTATGTTGGAAAAATAGTTATTATTGTTTGTTTCGCCTTAATAAAAATAGTAATTAGTTAAGCCAAGAATTCGTCATTTGCTTGCTAATTATTTTAATGAATTTCAAAATTCTCATATAAGAGATGAAGTGCTAGCTTTATTTTCCATCCAAGATGTTTATTCCTCTTTTGTTTGCATGTTGTCTTGTCAAAATGATGAGAAAGTTTGGACATTTACGGCTAAATAGAATTATTTGAATATTTTTGACTCATGCATAGTATGATTGTTGAACGATATTTCACTTTTAGAGATGCTAAACTTTAATTCTAATTTTCTTACTCCGAATTGTTATATGTGCTCTTTGTGTGTGTAAAGACTTAATTCATGTCTCTCTTTTATTCATAATATCAAAACAGAATCCACGATGTCTTAAAAATATAAACCATTAGTTGTTACACGTTTTTTCATAAAATGTTGGTTGTAATTTAGATGTATGAATTTTCGTTAATGTCGCCTTAATTGAAATGGATTAGTGTATATGTTTGTTCAATTTTAGAAGTCGTGGGTATTTTTTTTTGTTGCCTCATCCCTTTACTTTCGCAAGATTACATTGTTTGTTTCTTCCATTGATTCATTGAATATGACCTTCTTCCTTTTACCTTTATTCATTCATAATATGAACATAAATCATGAGACATGCAAGTGGATGTCTTTGCTTTGAATTTTATCTATTGACTCTCACTCTTGTTATACGTGTGCATATCATTATAATTCAAAAATCAATTGTTGATATTTTCTTTTTCTTTGAAATATGTAACTAGTATGCCTTGAACGTTTATTAATTTCTTTATCTTTTCTTTGAATGTAAAAAATATCTCGAGTTCAAATGGACTTCTTCCTCTTGCATTTTGTAATGGGTCAATGAGGTTCAAAATAACGAAATGATATATGTATCCTTTGGAAATCATTCTTCTTGCCTTAAAATAAGAAATAAATCTACCTCTTGGCGCGCCAATTTCACCTTTCCACTCAAGGACTGATTCATTTGGAATATGGAAATATACCTTTTTCATGCAGCAATCAATTGTGGCATAACAAGACGCCAACCAATCCATACCCATTATAACATCAAAATCTACCATTTCTAACTCCACAAGATCAACCATCATATCACGACCACAAACAGTTACTATGCAGTTTCGGTAAACCCTTCTAGCTATAATAGATTCCCCAACCGGTGTGGACACTTCAAATGGCTTAACTAACAGTTCGGGTATTCTTTTGAACTTTCCAGCAACCAATGGAGTAACATAAGATAATGTAGAGCCGGGATCAATTAAGACATATACATTAAATGAAAAGATAAACAACGTACCCGTAACCACATCTGGGGAAGCCTCTAAATTCTGTCAATCCGCTAGAGCATACGTATGATTTTGAGCCCCGCTAGAACTCGTACCTCCTCTATCACCTATAACACGACCCATTGGTTGTGCACCCCTTCCTGAATAAGGTATCGATGATAATGATGCAACAAATGACCTCCTAGGTCGTGCCATACCCCCTATGCCCCATTCGTGGGAATTCTCTCATCATATGCCCTGACATATTGCACCAAAAGCAAACATTGGTCCCCAGCCAACATGCGCCCAAATGATACCTTCCATATTTATTGCATGGCTCTTGAGGAGTTCTCGATTGGCTCATATTCCCTTGCCTTTGGTACCCCATTATCCGCAAACTCTGACTCTCACTTCTGTGCCCAAATTGATTTCCTCTGGACCCTTAGAACTGTGGTGGGGCACTAGCTGCAGAATAAGAAGATAATAGCCTAGGTGGTCTAGCAGAAAACTATGGTCTGAACCCTCATTGGGATGCCATGAACTGCCCTGTAGATCTATCCCTCTTGGAATATCCTCTTTCTAATTCCTGTGTTCTTTTCCTCTTCCTCTGATCTTCCATTTTCTGTGCAAAATCTTGTATCCTCGCTATGTCCATATCTTTGTTCAAAGCGGCAATAGTACAATCTCTAACCAGATATGGATCCAGCCTATCCACATATTGATGAACTCTGTCATCCATAGTAGCTACAACATTAGGAGCATATCTCGACAAGGAATTTAAATCGGAGACTGTACTCCCTCACGCTCATATTTCCTGACGAAGATTTAAAAACTAATCTGCACAGGCCTGACGAATCTCGAATGGAAGATAATGATCAAGAAATGCCTCTTTGAACTCTTTCAAAGTAGCTGGGGGTGCATCAATACCCCTAGATCGTTTCCAGTCCTCGTACCAATATATAGCCTCCCCTTTGAATCTATACGCCGCTAACTCCACTGTCTCTCTACCCGTTATATGCATAACATCTAAGGCCCTTTGAATTTGATCAATAAAGTCCTGTGGGTCCTCGTTAAGATCTGACCCAGTAAAAGTGGGAGGATCCATCTTAAGAAAATCCTGTGTTCGAAGGCTAGCCGCCCTATCTGTACCACTAGGACCCGTGGTAGGAATGGCTTGCCCTTGAGCTTGCCCGACAACTATACGAGTCGAAAGTTGCACTGCATTTCTAAGATTTTGATCAACAACATTAATAGGTGGCTCTGGGGATATAGTTCTCCTCCCCCTTATTTCTTCCAGAGTGGAAGAAGTTTCTGATGTATGCTCAGCTGGAGCCTCACTTTGATTAGCTGGTATAGTGGGTGACTTACTAGTCCCCTCTCTGGCAGCCACATCTACTTGCTTACCGATATTTTTGCTTTTGATAACCAGTATCATTACTATAATAAGAGAAACAAATGGATTCAGTGGTCAACTATGACTTCATATACAATATAGTCTCTATCGCACGATCTATGACATGAAGAAAAGAAACAATTCCTAAATGTCCATAGCCTCCTGTTTATAGATGCGGTGTACGACATACCGATAAACAAGACTCTACGTAGACATGACTTTTTAGAATCACTAGGACAAACTTCTCTGATACCACTATTGTCACGCCTCAAATCCTATTAGGGCGGACTGACACCCGTAACTGAGGAAGCCCGGGAGAACCAGCTCATAACCTTATACTTCCCATGCATAACTCTATGACAACCCAAAATTCGGACAGCATCATGTCACATATAAAAGGAAATAATCACCTATATAAGATCGAGCACACATATAAATGTATATACAATACTTGGCCGTTTGAGCCATCACATCTATTAACAAAACACCACCTTGACTGTACATTAGGTCTACAAAGCCTCTAGACAATACACAGAGTTTAACTAAGGTCGGGACACACCCCGCCATATAACTCACTTCTATACAGTACCAAAAGTGACTTGATATGACACGAAAATTCTCGAAGCAAACTGGAGTTCGCCAAAAGCAGCTAGATATCCTGGCTCCCACTTGTGCGGTATATGAGCTGAGGTACCTGTGCCTGTAGCATGAAATGCCGGTCCCCCATGGGGGGCATCAGTACAAAATATGTACTGAGTATGTAAATCTGTAGATAATCACATATGATATAGGAGCTTAATAGAAATCAGAAATAAGTGAATAAATCGTAATATGAGTGGACCACACTTACTAGAACTTGTGACAACCTGTACATTGTATTTATTCAATCACTTTACCTTCGTTCTTATCATCTTTGTAATCATTACTGTACTGTACTGTGACCATTAGGCTGCCTCCAGTACATATCAACTGGGATCGACCTATGATAGGCTTATGCCCCTGGGATACCACCCATAAATACATAAATAGGGATCGACCCATGATAGGCTTATTCCCCTGGGATACCACCCATAAATACATAAATAGGGATCGAACCATGATAGGCTTATTCCCCTGGGATACCAACCAGTAAGAGAGAACTTCCATCACTTAGTTCAATTAATCTTTGATATTGTTATTTTGGTCGTCACCGCATTTTTGATATTTTGAAACAATGACACATCAATAAGAGACATATAAATAGACCATCAATGCAATAACAATGAAGTAAGAACTCATTGGCACATCAATGAAGTGTTTTGGAGTCATCAATGCCATAACAATGAAGTAGGAACTTATTGGTATATCAATGAAACGTTTTGGAGTCATTAATAGCACATGGATCTTGTTTGAGTAACCGGACACCTTCTGACATTCATTAGTGCAATAAACATGTAAGATTTGGAAAACAAGCAAGTATTGGAATGTCTTGACATCTTTTAGGGTGGAAACAAGTTCATTGGTAACGTAGGACATCATACAAAACCATTATGGATCACATGTTACTGAATAACTTTGGAAATTTTCTTAATAGAACAATTGTTCACTTTCATACCAAAGATATGGTATAGAGTATACTTTACATACCTGACTGTCAACCTTCAATACTAGTCCCAAATAGACTTCCCATCTTTTTGGATTACTTATCGACATTAAACATATATAGCAATCTAGTATTGTCAACCAAACGTCAAAATTCAATTATTTGAATTCACCAAACTAGTGGTTAAGTAGTAAGCCTTAATTACACCATAAAGGGGGTCACTTTAACCCTCTTATACTTCAATTACATTCATATGCCATGCATATTTATACAACATCCTCCAATATTAAGTTTGGATTCATTTATCCTTCCAATCAATCCATTAAACCAAATTGATCCATAGACATAAATAATCATTAATTCAATAGTATATCACCATATCCACCTTCCATAACTCAATTACCATATCCACCTTCCATAATTCAATACAACCAAACCATGCAAAATAGTCCATAACCCTATTTCCACCACCTTTCAATAACAACCAATACATATAATTCTCTATCACACATATACATATGGAAAAGAACTAGGGCAAACAATATTCATACCTTAGAATTCACCTCTTGATTATGCAATCCTATTTGCACAAATAATAGGTGTCGTTCGAAGCTCTCGAGATGACAAACGCAGTTATCGGATTACTTTGGAATTTCTACGGTTGAATCAAAAGTAATTTAAAGGTCAAATTTGGCTAGTGTTTGTTGTTTCTCAATGATTGATGATGAAAATGAGTTTTTGAACTCATATACATGTATATATACACATATTCCCGTCCATAATATAATAGAAAATGACCAAAATGCCTTTAAAATTTAAATAATGTCAAATTTGTCCTTTGGTGGACTGTTTTGATAAGCTAAAGTAGACCGACCATAACTCTTTGCTCCGATATCGGATTTAGGTGAAATTGGTATTGTTGGAAGGATAATTCAAAGGTCTTTAATTTCATATATAGTAGGCCACCCAGTTCGTCCTGTACAAGGAGTTATGATCGTTTGAAGTTGACCCTAAAAATCTATTTTGATAGGCTGAAGTAAAACGAGTATAACTCCTTACTCAGATGTTGGATTTGGATGAAACCAATTGCATTGGAAAGAAGACTCAAAGATATTTCTTTTCATAGGTCTCAGCTCTCCCAGTTCATTATATTAAGGGAGTGATAATCATTCAAAGTTGACTCAAAAATTCGGCTGGCCTCAGTAGTTTGTGTGCAGGAAATTTTTCTGCACATTTACTATTCCCCAATATCCCAACCACCGTTTTATAGTTTCGAACGTGCTCGATTATATCCGAAACCTATCCGTTTTTGGAAATCTTTATATCGTTGGAAAGCTTATTCAATAAGCTTCGCATAGAACCATCTACGGGCAAATTCTGGTATAAATAAAATTAAAAAATTAATTCCATATAAATAAGACCAATACACGTACTTGAATACGCCAATACACGTACTTGAATACGGGGTATTACACTTAATAACCTTCCAAGAGATTAATAGGAACCGCTTACTCAGAATCTTCAAACTTAAATGATTTTTTTTTGTCTTGGATCGTTTAAGTAACCTTCAAAGGTTTTCTCAATTGCTTTTCAAATATAATAAGTGGTGACTCTCAAAAGTCAAAATTTTTGCAAAACAGAAATGGCAACTCTGCTAGGGATATTTAACTAGGTTCTAACCAAATGTTTGATTTCATCTTTTTGACTAACTATTTAAATTGCTTATGTGTTTATATGTTTCTATTTTGTGAAATTTAATTATTGCATCTCATAGCATAATCCCGTATTAGTTATTTAATTATTTTAGGGTGTCATGGATGTACCGACCGCTATTGTTCAACTCCATATAAAGTGTTGAAAATATGACTGTTTATTAGCACGTGAGACGTCTGATGTCTATTCGTATTCTCAAACCTAAGTCGTCCACTTGGGAACCTAGCTCAAACCCACTCTAGACACCTAGGATAGAGCTAAATCAAAACCCTTTTAGGCATAAGCCTAGGATGACCCACTAGCCGAAGGAGATATTGGGCCCATTAGAAAACCTGCCCTGTGTCTATTGGCCATGAGTCAATTAAAGACAAAGCATATTTATGTGTTGAAGAAATATATAATATTTAATTCAATCCATTATCCTTTTGGGGTTGGGTGAAGGCTTGTTTTGCTTACTTTCGTGTAAGGATATCCCAATCATAGACCAATTGATAGGGGAATTAAAACGAGCCAGACAAGTGGCTAGTGATCGATCAATTTGGACGATTACATGGTTTTCCAAAATAGATAAGCATAGAAAGACTGACCTATGAGAATAAGAGAACAGTTATGCGGAAAATACTTGATCATCAACCGATGTCGTAAATTGCAAGAAATGGACAAAGCTAAGAAGACAAATGGCGATGGAGGAACATCTAAGAGTTACTATCCTTTGCGCAGGACATTGTTCTTTTTCTCATGTTATTCTCCCTTTCCCTAAAGATTGTATCCCTTTTGTGCAACTTTTGTAGGCATTTATGTCATTTATGTACACCTATGAAGGTTTTTGGGAATAATGGATTGACTTTAAAAGACGTATATTTTCTTCATAATTCGTTAGGCCCAAACCCTTGGCTCAAAAGGGTCACCTAATTAGGATACACATTATTACAATGTTTGTATGTGATATAATTGGCTTATGTGTTTATGTGCATTTGTGTGAATCAAAGACAAATTTATCCACTATTCTCCTAGGGATCGGTTTGACTATGACATAAACAACTCTATGTGCTTATTTCTTGTCAAATATCTTGCATTACTTATCACATATGGGAACTAACACATCTATCTTTGAGTTATTTTACTTTACAGATAACAGAAAACTACTCCGTGTTGAAACTAACTAGCAGAACATCCTTACTTCATAAAATCCCATCCTCTGACCATCATTCAAAAATGACTGAAAGCGACGAAGAAAATGTGTAGATCATCAGGGACAATGTAATAGCGAAACAAAGCAAGATGATTGCTGAACTCGCGAGAAAATTGGAAATGCTTCAGGAGGAGATGAATCGTACTCAAGATTTGGCTAACCTGACCATCACTGTCAATGCTCCCCCTCCAGAAGGACACAAGACTCCACTCCAAATTACTCTCTTCAGTAAGCCTATTCTCGGGGATCATCCAAATAATATATCATCAGTCTCTGCTCCTCAATTTATCTAAAACACCAATCGAGAAAATAACCTAGATGCTTACCATCCACAAAATCCATCCCTAACCCCACAAAATCCGTCTCTAAAATCCATAAAATCCGCTCCCAAATCCACAAAATCCGCTCTCAAACCTATAAAATCTGCTCTCAAATCCACCAAATCCATCTCAAAATTCACAAAACTCGTTTCCAAATCCACAAAATCTCTCTTATATTCCATCAAACTATTCTCAAATTCCAAAAAGCGCTATCAATTTTCAAACCTTCCTCCCTACCACCCAACCTCTTCTCATCCTCAAAATCAAGCTACCATTCCAAATCCTCCTCATGTCATCATATCCCTTGACATCTATAATTCCTTTCCCAATTTCTAGATAGACCATTATGAGGAGAAGAAAAAAGAGTAAGGGATCGAGCATGAAATAAAATTGATGGCTATAAATGAAGAGATTATGAGGATCAAGGAATCTCATAGGGTGGGGGACAATGATAGTCTGAGTTACGATGATCTATGTGTTCACCCAGGAGTAGATCTACCAGAAGGATACAAGGTCCCTAAATTTGAAGTGTTCGACAATACTGGAAATCCAATGGCCCCATCTGAGAAGGTATTGTGATCAAATGGTTAGGTTAAGAAGAAATAAGGAGTTATTAATGTGCTTATTTAGCTGAAGCCTAAACAGCGAAGCCTTAGATTGGTTCACGTCTCAAGAACTGAAAAGATGGTCTAACTGGAGGGCGTTGGCTAAAAGTTTTCTTGATAAATTTTCATTTAAAATTGAGATAGTCCATGACCGATACTCACTAGACCGGATCAAGCAGAAGAATGATAAGTCTTTCTGAGACTATGCCCTCCGTTGGAGAAAGGAAGCTGCTAAAGTACAACCTCCCATGTTTGAGGCCAAAATGGTATCGGTTTTATCTCACGCTCAGGAGGGAGAATTTTACACTAGGATGTTATCCACAGTTAGGGCAACTTTTGCAGATTTGGTAAAAATTAGGGAATCGCTAAAGGAAGACATTCAAACAGGATAGATTGTCAAACCCCAACATCATATGGGTCTTCCATATTTCCAAAAAAGAAAAAAGAGGATGCGACTGCGGTCTTTGCTAATTCTGTTGATAAATTGAAGAGTAAATTCAAGCCTAGGAATATTCTTTCCTCACCACCGTCACTAAGTTTTCAATTTGTATTCTACGGCCAACCCCAATATCAAGCTCCACTTCCAAATTTTTTACCCTGGTGCCAAGTTCCATAGCTAAATTATCGGTCTCATGCTTAAGCTACTTTTCCAAACAACCAAAGAAATGTCCAAGCGCCTCCAAACTATCATCAAGCACCTCCCCCCGCTAATCAAAATTAGTATAACCCCCCACGTGTAAACCTCAAAAAGAAGCCTCCTAGAAAATTCACTTCATTGGATGAAAGTCGTACCCAGCTCTTGAAAGATTGATGAAAGCTGGTTATTTACAGCCTATTCCACCAAAGCCTACCAATCTTAGTTCCTAATTCTTTCAGGCCGATCAAGTCTGTGCTTATCATTCAGGAGCGCTCGGGCATAATATTGAAGATTGCATCAATCTGAAATACAAGATCCTAGACTTGATTGATCAGAAGATCATCACTCTCCAGGAACTAACACCAAATGTCACCAGTAATCCATTGCCTAATCATGAGGGAGCCACTGTTAGAATGATCAAAATGGCAGGTGAATGGGTATCTAGCAAGACTATTACTAAGATAGATTCACAAAATTCCAAAAAAACAGAAAGAGTGAAAAAAGATAGAGAAATTCATAGCTGTATTGGGTGTCTTGAGTAAGAATTTGAAAGGAATTATTGAGCCTATTATGGTACCAGAAAAAGCATTTAAGTGTAGGGTAGGGTACTAACCATAAAAGGAAGATGATATCAAAGATAAGTCAAAGATGAGTCTATCCAAACCGTTGTCACTCCTCTACCAGTCATTTCTTGTGCGCAAAATATCAAAAGATGATGGTATTAGGGATAGGATGGAAAATTTGTTCGCAGGATGCAATGATATACCAAAAGACTTCCTAAAGTCTAATGGGGTGAGGAAGGTTGCACTAGGAGAGGCTTTGCAAAATTGGACCTCCACTCTGTTCATAACCCGTCGCCCGTAGTGGTAGATGAAAGGGCAATTACTAGTAGTTTTAAAAATTGATGGTGATCCAGAGGAGGCCCCGTGATCCACTCTTTTATGTATTAATTTTTTTTGTGTTTTACAACTTTTAAAAAGGCATGGGCCCACATTTGCGCTGGTTACGAGCCATAGTTTGTATTTATTTCCCCAAAAGGCCTCCCTTTATTTAAGAAGTTATTTTAAAATATGATTATATTATTATATTTTATTATCTTGTTATCATCTAACTTGGTTTGTTTCAGTAGCAATAATTTAAAGCCTGCCAATGTCATGTTATGCTAAGGGTTAGATGAACAAAGCGAGGGAAATGATGAAGAATAGAAAGAAGGTGATGAAAAATAGTTAGTAGAAGATATAGAGGAATTTAAAAACTAAGATAAGCCAAACTTGGAAAAAACTGGAATAGTTAACATGGGAGATCAGGATAAAACCAAAGACAAGTGTTAGTGATCACTTAGTAGAAGCACACACAATTCTGATGCGGTAAAGAGATATTATGTTTGAATGATGTTTTAGTTTTATTTCTTTGGTTTATTTGTAATCCCCTTTATGATACTATTTGTTTTATGATGTGTAATTTCCTATAATTCCTTTCCTTTTATGTACGAACTACGTTTGACCTGAATTTCTAAGAAAGGGATACGTAGGCAGCCTATGTCAGCTTTGGTCAACCCCTTAGGATAATTTATCCCTTCCTTTTATGTATGAACTACATGATGACCTAAATTCTCAAGAATGAGATATGTAGACGGCCTATGTCGGCTTCGGTCAATCCATTAGAATTTTATATAGCCCTAGCGTATCTTGAACTATGTTTGACCTGATTCCTGATTCAACGGGATACGTAGGCTCCCCAACGGCTCGGTCATGTAACCCCAGAAAATGGAAATTGGGGAAGAATTTTCAAGAAGGAATCTCAAAAATTCACAAGAGGAAGGTCATCATCCAACAAAGAGAACGAAGACCAACAAAGACTTCAAATCCTCTCGAGTTGGTATCATATCAAACAACTTTAAACTGGGGCAAAATTTTTTGAGAAAGGCCTCAAAATTTCCACCAAACACTGGAATATATTTCAAATTCCCCAGAACCAGAGGTCAAAGTCAAACTTTTGAAGTCACCAGCTGCGACAAAGTCTAGGTAGACTCAATCTCCGGCTATGACAGAATTATTTGAAGAACCCTCCAATAATGATGATGAGTTTTGGAAATACTCCGTTGGATATAGTCAAAACCAAGAGGAAGACGTTCGTTGAGCTAGTACATGACATGACTGACAGAGATTTTCTAAAGTTTTTACAGAAACTTTCGAAACTATTTTCTAAAATTAAGACTACTTTAAAAAATCTATACAAATCCTTTACTTAGTGATTGCCTAGGCGTCTGTTGGAACATGGAGCCAGGGTGGAGGTACCAACATGACGAAGCACCTGAAAGATAGCGAGGAGCAAATTGAAGAGCGAAGGAGGTCTACATGGAGTCGTTTAACTCAAAACTAATCATTTTTCTGTGGATATAGGGATCAAAACACAAAAATGAAATTTTTTTTTAAAACAAATTTCTAAGCGGGTTGCAAGCCACACCAAAACACATAATACCCAAGAACGGTATTTTCGGATAGCCCTAAAGATGGGTTTAATACCTATTTATCGAGATCCTTTTAAATTGTCTATGAAAGACATATAAAGGTGCCTTATCTTCTTTATCAGCATTCAATATCTATTGACACGCGAGATACAAACGCTGGCGTCGAGGATATCATCAACATTCAATATCTGTTGACACGCAAGGCATAAATACTGGCATTGAGGATATCATTAGTATTTCATATCTGTTGACACGTGAGACACAAATGCTGGCATCGAGGATATCATCAACATTCAATATCTATTGACACGTGAGACACAAATATTGGCATCGAGGATATCATCAACATACAATATCTATTGACACGTGAGACATAAATACTGGCGTCGAGGATATTATCAGCATCTAATATCTGTTGATACATGAGACACAAACACTGGCGTTGAGGATATCATCAGTATTCAATATCTGTTGACACGTGAGACTCAAACGCTGGCGTCGAGGATATCATCAGTATCTAATATCTGTTGATACGCGAAACAGAAATGCTGGCATCAAGGATATCATCAATATCTAATATCTGTTGACATGCGAGATACAAATGCTGGCATCGAGGATATCATCAATATTTAATATTTATTGACACACAAGACACAAACGCTGGCGTCAAGGATATCTCATCATTTTATGAATCAGCATCTGAATACATTAAGAGCACATGATTTAAAAGGATGCCTTTAAGTCGCTATATGAAGAAGAGTGATATATGAAATTTTCTAGAAATTGACAATTTAAGGGTAATCTATAAGTATATTATTTGAAATTGGATAGCGTGCAAGATTACTTATGAGCTGATAGCCCATAGGTCATCCGTAAGCCACAACGACATCCTAATCGGGTAGTGTGCAAGGTTACCTAAAAATTGGTAGTCCGAAGGTTATCCATAAGTCACAACTAAATCCTTATCAGAGAATATGCGAGATTATCAAATTGATAAGTCCAAGGATTCTCTATAAGCCACGTCATATCCAAGATCGATTATGTGCAGGGTTACCCAAAGACTAGTAATTTGAGAGATATCTATAAGTCATATTATATCCAAGGTCGAATGATGTGCAGGAACACCTGAGAGCTAGCGATTGGAGGGATATCTATAAGTCATCTCTTATCAAAGGTTGGATAATATACAGGATCACCTAGAAGTTGGCAATTCAAAGGATATTTGTAAGTAGCCTCGTATCCAACATCAAATAATACGTGAGATTATCCAAAGATTGATAATTCAAGGGAAATCTATAAGTCGTATCGAGACAAAAGATGCGCAAGGCTTACCCAAGGGTCACATGGAAAGAAGCATTATCAATAACCGGAGATGTTATAATACTACATACGATAAGCATTATAGGTGAACAAAAGGTTGCCGCATCAGCATAAGATTACACAGTTATAGGGACCATTCTACATAAAGTGTCGTCGATGTCCAAAAGGGTCACCTCACTTTGAAGACATATTCAACCGACAAATGAGATAATTCTGCAATAACCAAAAGGGTTGTTGTATCTATTGTTGCAAGTTATTTCCTTTCAAATGGGTACATAAAAAGATGAATTCGCTGTTCAGGCGACAACTAACATGGAAAAGTGGTGCGGACGACTCCAAAAAGGATGTAATACAATGTAGAACTCTTTTTTAGCAGCAAAACGGGACATAGTCTAGGGAGGGACGTCAAACTCTCTGGACGCGAGATAAAGAATGAGCACCACCACCATCCAACCACACCCCTATTAGAAGACATGTGGGTATTTTGGGATATTCTAGTTTCAGCTTCACCTTCAGGATATTTCTAAATTTATACCGAGGGTAAACTTCTCTTTCTTTCAAATTCAGGTGACAACATACTTAGAGTTTTGGAAATTATGTCCAGGTAAGTTCTTGTCTATGGATGTGAAGTATTCCACATTCATGGTTAAGAGGGTACAAGCCTTTTTTCTGCAACTTGATCAACTTGTCACTCATCCTAAGCCAAAGATCGTCGAAATAAAAGATGACCTTTTCTACCGATTAAGTCAAACTACAAGCAGTCTGATTTCCTGAGTCTCGAAGATATATAGGCTGGTTTCTATTTTGAAAACTCGACTACATTCCAACATCCCCCGAAACCACTCTATTTCCTAGCTTTTCAGTTTTGTCAAAAACTTTAAAAACCGCTATAGCTGGAGAATTTTTTGAAAATCGTGCTTTAAATCAAGCTTTATGAACTACAAGTGACCTGAATTCTCATGTAACCTGAGATATGTAGGAAATCTGATACCAAGGTCCGTCCATAACTCTATGAAACTTATGCGAAAGCCAATCTCTTTCAGATTTGAATTTGTGGTCGGACAAAAATTAGGAACGTCACTCCCTTTGCCCAAGGTTACTTGTATCCACCCTACCCAAAGGGAGGGGGCAATTGTTGACACCTAATTTTTACCCTCCACGACTAAATTTAATCCTGAGTTTCTTCAGTTTTGAATAAAATTAAAATATTTATTTCATCCGAATAAAAAATTTTCAAAATATTTTTTGCATATAATTTTGTCATTTTCAGTAGCGGTTATATATTATCGTGTTCAGTTATACGACTACTTTGGTAGAAAAGGGAGTGGAAAAGTTAAAAAAAAAGAGGCTAGAAAGGTGAAAAAATTCTTTTGAGCAAAATAGTTATTTTTATTTAGTAAAATTTTTTGTTTCATAGAGTGGGTCGGCTAATCAAAATTTTTGAGTTACCGACGACGTTTTTCGGTGGTGGTTGATTCCAACGAAACTCGTAGTCTCGTTTTGCTGCCCCCAAAAAGGTAAACACAATTTTTTTTAGTTTTATTATCGTTTTCTTCTTCTTCTTTTTGATCTTCGTAGTTCGTAGTTATAATTTTGTTTGCTGAGATTGTTTGTTGTAGATGGTCTTGAAGGCCATAGGATGTTGTGGATCGATAGTTTAATTATTTTCATGTTCATGATATAAAAATGAGCTAGCAATAGTTGTACGTGCCTTTTTTGACTTTATTCTTTGATTATTATAGATAAAGTTTCAATTATTACTTAAAAGATGTACTTATGCTTTATTTAACCTCATTGTTGGTGGATATGTTTGTTTTTAGCCTGTAATGTTATTTTCTTTATGTTGAAAAGAATAATTAATATTGATTATTTCGCCTTTTCACCTTATTCTTTGATTATTTTAGATAAAGTTTAGATCTTTGCTTGAAAAATATACTCATGTCTTGTTTAAACTCATTGTTGGTGGATATGTTTGTTTTTAGCATGTAAAGTTATTTTCTTTATGTTGAAAAGAATAGTTAATATTGATTGTTTTGCCTTTTGACCTTATTCTTTAATTATTTTGGATAAAGTTTAGATCTTTGCTTGAAAAACATACTCATGTCTTGTTTAAACTCATTGTTGGTAGATATGTTTGTTATTAGCATGTAAAGTTACTTTCTTTATGTTGAAAAGAATAGTTAATATTGATTGTTATGCCTTTTGACTTTATTCTTTGATTGTTATGTATAAAGTTTTGATCTTTGTTGAAAGACGAACTCATGCCTTGTTTAAATTTGCTCCTGGCGAATATGTTTGTTTTAGCAAGTAAAGTTGTTTCTTTTATGTTGGAAAAATAGTTATTATTGTTTGTTTCGCCTTATTAAAAATAGTAATTAGTTAAGTCAAGAATTTGTTATTTGTTTGCTAATTATTTTAGTAGATTTCAAAATTCTCATATAAGAGATGAAGTGCTAGCTTTATTTTCCATCCAAGATATTTATTCCTCTTTTATTTGCATGTTGTCTTGTCAAAATGATGAGAAAGTTTGGACTTTTGTGGCTAAATAGAATTATTTGGATATTTGTGACTCATGCATAGTATGATTATTGAGCGATATTTCACTTTTAGAGATGCTGAACTTTTAGTCTAATTTTCTTACTCCGAATTGTTATATGTGCTCTTTGTGTGTGTAAAGACTTGATTCATGTCTCTTTTATTCATAATATCAAAAGAGAATCAATGATGTCTTAGAAATATAAACCAAGGTCGTTCCCCGTTTTTTCGTAAAATGTTGGTTGTAATTTAGATGTATGAATTTTCGTTAATGTCGCCTTAATTGAAATTTAAAGATTCTCGTTCTTGAAAATTTAACCTTTATTTTCTTTTGTTATGGATTAGTGTATATGTTTGTTCAATTTTAGAAGTCATGGGTATTTTTCTTGTTGCCTCATCACTTTACTTTTGCAAGCTTACGTTGTTTGTTTCTCGCATTAATTCATTAAATATGGTCTTTTTCCTTTTACCTTTATTCATTTTTAATATGAACATAAATCATGATTCTTGCAAGTGGATGTCTTTGCTTTACATTTTATCTATTGACTCTCACTCTTGTTATATGTGTGCAAGTGTACATATCATTGTAATTCAAAAATTGTTTCTTGATATTTTCTTTTGCTTTAAAATATGTAACTATTATTCCTTTAGCGTATATTAATTTCTTTATCTTTTCTTTGCATGCAAAAAATATCTCGAGTCCAAATGGGCTCCTCTCCTCTTTCATTTCGTAATGGGTCAATGAGGCTTACCTCTTCGAGTAAGTCCGAAGTTTAAATCCAAGGTCCACTACATGGCGTGCGAGTGCTAGAAGATAGACGAAGAAGGAAAATGGGTTAAAATCCATTGATGAGGTCACTAAGAGACTTGAAAAGTCTCAATTTTTATTATTTTCTTCTTTTTATTTATTTATTTAGTCATTTATTTATTCATTCATTTGGACCTTGAAGCCAAAGTTGTATTTTAATACATGTGAGCCGGATTTTGAGCCGCAAAGGTCCGAAAACTAGCTTTGGACAAATTGTGGGCCGAAAATCCAATATTTAGATTAAGACAAGTGCAAGTGGGCCAAAAACCCAATTTTAGGACAGAGTCTTTTGATTTGGGCTCAATGGCCTAAGTCTTTTATTTTCTCCCTTCCCCTTATACATGCTTTGTTATTAATTTGTTTAGACTTAGTTAAAATCCTTACTAAGTCATCCAAATCTATTTTACACAAGTCTTTTCCTAAAATCAATTAATTTTCAACAATCAATCTTTCTTTTTGAAGTTAGTCAAAAGATATTTTTTCAAACAGTCCGGATAATCGCAAGTTAGCGGATACTTTGGTGCCTTAACAAACTTTCAAGAGTATTAATAGGAATCTCTTACTTAGAATCTTCAAACTAAAATAATTTTTTTTGTTTTGGATCGTTTAAGTAACTTTCAAAGGTTTTCTTGATTCTTTTCAAATAAATTAAGTGGCGACTCTAAAAGTCAAAATTTTCGCAAAACAGACATAATCACTAAAATCTCTACTGATTCCTATTTATAATTATATTTGTAATTGCACATTAATTTGAAGATGTAGAATCACGAAAATGATTCGGAATCTTTCAACGTTCTTTAATTTTTGAAATTTGCTTAGTGATCTTCTCCTTTGATTTCGCATCCCATACTGCTTTAGTGTCTTACAAATAATTATATACCAAGGCTAAAATTAGAAGTATATTCTGAAAATAGAAAAGTTTGGAACGTGCTACAGTTTATATTCAAACGAAGTCTAGTTATATTACAAATAAAGAAAAAAAGAGAGTAGAATCTCATATTAAAGAAAGGAAATTGGATGTCATATCTTGATCTGCCACTGAGTTCAAATAACTCTTTCTGCAAATGATATAATTCCTTCAACTTTCTCATGTAAAAGACAACTCAATTCCAATGAAAAGTCGAGGCATGACACATTCAAGAGAGATCATATTAAGAAGGAACAATATTAGTACGTGACGTGTTGCTGCAAGGGACTGAAGGGTTTACGTATTCATATTATGTCTTGTTAGTTTTTATTCTCAATTATTTATTGTGCTTGAAACTTGTAATGAACAAAAAGAAAAAATGAAGAAAAAAGAAACGTTGAGAGTGGAGACAACTCACCTGTTGAAAGGAACGGATCGGAAGGCTATAAAAAGAGTCGATTAAATAATTTTACTATTTTGATGAGAATGAGACAATTGTGAATAGCTTCTTCTATATCTTTTGAAATGTTTTGTGATTTTCTTCTTAACTTTAAATAATATTATTGGCTTAAGTCTTTGGATTGATCTTGTATATTTAACTAATACCTTTTGCTCTCCTTTCATTAATATATTAACGTTACGAAGAAATTATTTATTTTTTTATTCTCCCACTTAAATGTTATAACATCTGGTATGAAGACTGTCATAACTGCAACCAAACTAAATGTTATTAGGAGGGACATAATTTTCTTCTTATCCCCTTCTCTAGTGTTGTTTTTGGACATTACAAAGAAAAAAAAAAGGAAAAAAAGAAGAAAAAACTTAAATAGGAAATAAGTGAGTGAGTTTTGATTTTGTTAATATAAAAAGTAAATGAGAAAAAAGAAAAATTTGAAAAGAACAATGAGAAGATCAAAAAAACAAAAAATAAGCATACCACTTAAGCATGTTTATAACTCTCTTTTATATATATATATATATATATATATATATATTTGAAAAGAACAATGAAAAGATCAAAAAAAGAAAAAAATAAGCATGCCACCTAAGCATGTTTATAACTCTCTTATATATATATATATATATATATAACACATTGAAGGCCCGTGCTATATGTTATTTTTTTAAGGGAAAAAGACAAAAATACCACCTAAAACTAAAATAATTCCACAAAACTAGCACCTATATTTAAAAATTCAGTAAATAGCCATTAAGGGATGGCCGCACCCTTATTTATAGTTTGGGTTTTTTTTTTGGTTTTATTTCAATATTATACGCGTTGGTTGCACACTCCAAATTTGATTAGGATTAGGAATTGATCCAATCATGAGACTGCGACTCCATTTAGGAATGCGTTAATAATGTCAAATGTGTGTGTGGTTTTTTGACTTGGATTTGGAATTGGTACTTCTCCATCATATTAACCGGCTATCCAATATTTCGTCCTTCTAATTTTATGTAACATATTTTGATTGAGTACGGAATTTTAAAAATAAAAAAAAGATATTTAATAAAGATAAAAGTAAAATAATATCTTTAAATATTTATTAAATAAAAAAATGACATTCTTTTAAAACATATCCAAATTATTTTGCATTCATCAACATTATTAAAATAACATACTAATTGTTTTGTTTAGTTTTACTTATTTATACAATAAAATATAATATCATATACTTTTAATATAATACAATTGTTAAAGATATATACTTATATATAATAACGATACGGTTTCTATACATATTCATATTCTATATAATAATTATAGCATTTTTATACACATTCTAAATAATTTTTAACTACAATTATTATTTAGATGCATATTTTATACGACTCTATATAGTTTTTACATGCATTCTAAAAATGTACCAATCTAGTATAAGAGAGTATCATTTGAGTATATGGACACTATAAATGTATCAATATAGTATAAAAATGTATCAATGTGGTATAAAAGAGTTTCAATTGGGTATAGGGACTGCATGTGCTTGCATAAAATTTTCTTTCTCTTTTATAAAAAGTGTTTCAATATAGTATAAAAGTGTATCAATTTAGTATAGAGACTGCATGTGCCCAATTGGGCTAAATGGCAAAAAAGGGAAATTACTTTAGCCGACTGGCTACAGCATGTCTACCTTTTCAAATGTGGGCCATTTTTTTTAAATGGTCATACCATGTCCCTTTTCCTATTTTTAATCTCAATTAATGTGATACAAATATAATTTAGATAATTAATTATTAAAATAATTTTAATTATTGTGATTTATAATATTATTTCTTCTATTTCAATTTAAGTGACTTTGATATAATTTCAAAAGTTAACTTATGTGAAATTAATATAATTTCGATAGTCAATCAAATGTTTTATGTTGACTTATCATTTTGTGTCTATTTTATGAAATATTATTAATTTTCTAATGCGATTATAATAATTAATTAGGGTTGATATAATAAAATCACGATTGAAGCAGCGAAGTACTCATGTCTTAAATGACTTATAAGAACTAATTAGAAGTAATATAATAAAATTACTATAAAAAATACTTGTGAAAAAGCATAAATAGGCATCATATAACACATTAAGTTAATTTAAAAAATCAAAAGTTAATTTAGTATTTTTTGTCAATTATATATTTTTTATTAAATATTATAATTTTTTTAATACTTAAATAACTTATAGTAATTAATTTGGAGTAATATAATAAAACAGAGGCGGATCCAGAATTTCAACAAAGAGGGTTCCATATTCAAAGAAAACTTTGGATTTCAACTAAGGGGGTTCCATATTCAAAGAAAACTTAGTCGAAGAGATTCAAAACCTACTATAACCACATAAAAAATATTTTTAATCATGTATAAATAGTATATTTTTTCGTCGAAGGGGGTTCGGCCGAACCCCCAAACAGAAGGCTGGCTCCGCCCCTGTAGTAAAATTACGATTGAAGTAGCTGAAGCAGACAACTCAAGTAGGCATGTCGATTATTTTATATTTTTATTTGATATCACAAATTTTTTAATACTTAAATAACTTATAGTAATTAATTAGGGGTAATATAGTAAAATTACTATTGAAGTAGCTGAAGCAAGCAGCACAAGCAGGCATGTCGAAGACGTTCCTGCTTACTGACACTTATTTATATATATATATATATATAAATATAGAAGAATAAAGGGAAAAGGAAAACATACCATGAAACTCTCTCAAAGTTTAACAATCCCCCAAAAATTAAAATTTAAATCTCAAAATTAAAATAAATTTTACAAAACTTTAAATAATAATGATATCGCTAAAATAAATTCTTCTCTTACCTCTTCATATCAAACAACTTCATCTGCATCATCCTTTTTATAAGCTGATGATAATATACATTAAAATCAAGGATCAAGGATATAATATAAAATTAAAAAAAAAAGAAAATAAAGGAAAAGAGGAAAAATATACCATGAGACCCTTTCAAAAAAATGAGAAGATTATATAAAGTATTAAAAATAGAATATGAGTAGGCAAAAATGAATTACCCACTTGATTATCCTTCATTAAGCATCAAGGAAAAGAATGTTTTAGGATTAATGTAGTTAGAATTCTGTTACATATTAGGGGGCAACACTACTAACTGAGTATTTAATGTATGAGACATTTTATATTCAACTAGGTAAACTACCCGCGCTTCGCGTGCTGGTGAACACAACCTTATTAAGCTTTATGTATGGTCATTTGCAAATCTCTGTTAATCATTTAGATATTGTATACCAATGAAACTTATTTATCTTCACTTTTCAAAAATTCGTCCAACACAATTGATAATCACATGCATGAGTTACTTCCAACAAATGGTAAGTATCTTACATTTTCATCACCCAGTGATCAAGTCCTAAAGAGAAAATAGCTAAGTAATTTAATGAGTGGATTAGACTTGTTCTTACAAAAAATAATTGATGTATATTTCTAAAGTTTCAAATTTCCCATTGCTTCATCTTTCTTATAAAACACTTTACCGTCGTATGTATATATCAACCTTAATTTCAACCACAACAACCTATAAAAGATGACAATGAAAAATAAAAATCTAATGTGAAATACGACAATACAATTTGAAAAGATATCAAGAAGTCCACAAAATATGCAGCAAACCTATAAAAGAAGGCAATTAGAGCTAACATTTACTTTCTATAAAATAAGTGGAGTGTTTTGTCTCAGACTTCTTTTTTTAGTCAGCATATCTTCCTTCCTATATTTTTATTTGGATAAAGCCTGCCAGCCTATGTATCTATCCAACTATCAACCATCAGAATGTTGACTGTTGTACTTTTGATTCCAGGGGTGGAGTCACCATCATAGTTATAGGTTCAACCAGTAGCTTCCGCTCAAACCTGGTATTTATGTTAAAAGGCTACTGGTTGCTTGTGTAAGCGTCCAAAAATTCTACATATGCAGGACTATATAAGAAGCTAGCTACATAAACATGAAATATTGATATAAAAAAGTCTAGAGATAGAAAATATATGAAGGTAAAGATAAAATTACCAAATATACACGAACAAAATTTTCAAGATAGGTAATTTGAAAGTTTTAGCTAGTCCTCAATCATTTGGTACCTGAAGATAAGAACGAAGTTTGAAAGACTTGAATACTTGAAGTAATGAAAGTTTGAGACCTATAAATGTCATACTTACTTTGGAGTAAAAAGAACCACAAAGTTCAGGAGCACGGTGCCATATAGTCCTATACATAACAAAGAAGTTAACAATCTTACTTGGAATAAATCAGAAATAATGTTTAGATATATTTCTTGAAAAATAAGGAATAGACTACAAAACCAAGAGAAGTATGACGTTATTGAAAGCTATGTTGCTCAGGTTCTCCAAAAATATTGCTGCACATGTGTCGGATCCTCCAAAAAGACACTACTTTTGGAGAATCTGATACACAACGATCAACATTTTTGAAGAGTCCCGAGTGACATAGGTTAAAGTGTAAAAGAATCAGCGTCTTGTCATCACAGGTGTAATAACTTGACATTTTTATGACAGTAATGAGACCTTTTGTTTGGATATATGGTTAAGATTGTTATTTCCACAATATATTCGGGTATGCAGAATCTGTATAACAGAACAACAACTTCAACTTGTGTTCAAGTATGAACAAGAACACAATAAAGTTTTAAATACCCTCAACACAAGATCAAAATGACCTTTCCAAGAGGTATATTTTTTTTTTCAAAAAATAAAGATGAAAAAGAAATGATTAAGGCCAAGTCGTCCGAGTTCACGAACTTTCCTTAAGGAATAATTCCCCTCACTGTACCCGAGGTTATGAAATCTTCCTCCCAGAATAAAATGACCTTCAATATGACTATAGCGGTACCTCAAATAGGTGAATTCTTTGAACACACTCACAGTTTGAATGATCACACTTAGAGTATTTTTAAGACAAGAAGAATGTTTTGTAATCTGAAAATTTCTGTATTTTCTATATCATAAACCTGTGGCTGAAACCAGGTTTATATAGCCACTAGATGCCCCTTTGAAAAGGTGGAATTGGTTCATATTAGAGGTGAGTGACTGTTCTTGAACAGGCATGTCATTTCGTGAATAAATGTGTCAGTTTAATAAAGTGTTGCAGCAGTTCGTAAAGCAGTGCAACTGTCTACGTAAACAGTGCTACTGTTCACGTAAAACAATGCTACTGTTCACGTAAAAATAGTGCCTTAGTTCTAAAACATTGCATCTTCTGAACATTTTGCAACATATAAATGGAGTTCAAATCACAGAAAATATTTTCTGTATTTTACACATATTCAGATCAGATTTTCATCAAATAAAATTTGTCCAAAAGGATAGATCTCATCGATCGATCATTTGACCAAATCCAAATCCAAATTCGGAGCCGAGCCGAGCGAGCGACAACGACGACGGTGCGAGGCATCACCTAGTTCTTGCCTCACTATCCATGTGGAGTTAGTGTTCATTAATATAAATACTACAAAGTTCTCTTCTCCCACCAATGTGGGAGAATTAGTGAACTTTCTAATTTTGGGAGTACTCTTTCTAAATTGGTATCTCCTCTTCTCCACCATTTTTCTCTCCATTTTTTTCCATTCACACTTTATTCATATACTATGAAACCAACAATCCCCCACATGAATGGGGAATGACTATTTTTTGTAAAACTTTTACGGACAAGTAGGCGATCATCAAGCAAAGACTGATTGCATCTGGATAAGTAGGTTTCCCTTTGAACTTTCCATAGTTAACATGCATCGGATGCACTCGGTTAATCGGTAGATTATATATCCTTGAACCATTGAACATTAATGTACACCTAGACAACACATGTCACACAACCAGCCTTTTACCGTTTATGGTTCTTACGGTTTTGTTCTTTTCATCCATGAACACGTCTCGATTTTCATGAGAGCTTAGAGAATAGGCCTTTACTAACATTCTCTTTGAAGCGGCTTTCACTTTGCTCACACATAGGTGATTTCTAAAAGTTCAATCCTATAGATTAAACTATTTGGTCAAATCTACTAAATTTAGATAATCATTAAAAAACTTTTCACCTTAAGTCTTATCCTTATTTACTATACATTGTCTACATCATGAGAATGATTTGGGTAATTGACAATGTTGAACCTGTCAGAAATAACTTTTTTTGATCTCCTTGAACCTAGATCTTGGGATCTCTAGTCTGCTAGGTAGAGTTACTGCCATGTTGACTCGTCCTAGGCCTTAAACCCATTCCCTTGGATGTCCTTTCTACTCCTTCTCTAGATAGGCCTTTTCTAAAGATTGGAGAGGTATTAAATGAAGAAACTATTTTTGGAAGTGTTCCAAATCTACATATGAGCAAGAATTAAGAAGAAATTTAGATCATATGGAGATGTTAGGAGATAAAATTTGTGAAGATCTTTTGTGGTACAACATAGAAACGTGGTCTAAGGTTTACTTCAAATATCACGATTGCTGTGATAGTGTTGACAACAACACGACTGAAAGCTTCAACTCATGGATATTAGGGGCAAGATACAAGACTATTATATCAATACTTGAGGAAATAAGGGTTAAGGTGATGAGAAAAATAGGAAAATTGAGATAAATTTTTGAAACATGGATAACTGATATTTCTCCAATAGCACTAAAAGTGTTGCAAGATAACACATCAAAGTCAATAAAGTGTAATATGAGTGAAAAGGTGAATTTGGTTATGAGGTTAAGGATAGATAGAGAAATACTTTTATAGTGAATTTAAGGGATAATTCTTGTATAAGTAGGTCTTGGATGTTAAAACGTATACCTTGTTGCCATGCCATAGTTGCACTACACTTTAGAAGACTAAAACCCATTAACTATGTTGCACATTGGTATACTAATGAAACTTACCTCAAGACCTATAGTTACTTTATTTAGCCTGTTACTGGTATGAAAATGTAGCCCAAGTCAACCAATCTTCTTGTTATACCACCTAAAATAAGAAAGCTTCCAGGTAGACCCAGTAAATCTAGAAAAAAAAATAGAATGAAAATAGAATTGGAAAGTTATTGTAGAGAGGTGTTGAGATGACCTTCAGAACATGTCACAATAAGGGTCATGATAAGAGGAGTTGTCCATTGACTTCAAATTCAGCTATAATTAGTGTGGGTTCTTCTTCTGACAATACCAAGCACAAGTAGAGGAAGAAGAAAACCAAAAAGTTCAACAAAGGTAACATTTGACTTGCAATTTATAAGTATTTTAATTCTTTTTTATTTTCTTTCATTTTTTACTCTCATTATATTTTTTCTTATGTGTTGTAGGCTGCTGCAGCAGTGGCGGCAGCTATTACTGGTGGAGGGAGAGAATCACCTGTAGCAACTGCTGCTACTATGGGTGTTGATAGAGGAAAATAAATTGCAACTTGTGCTGTTGATAGTGCTATTGGTAGAGGTAGATGAGCTAATGCTGCAGTTGTTGGTGGAGCTGGTAGAGATAGATGAGCTGATGCTGCATTTATGGGTGGAGCTGGTAGAGGTAGAGGAGATAATACTACAGTTGTTGGTGGAGCTGGTAGAGGTAAAGTAGTTAATATTATTGTTGTTGGTTGTGCTGGTACATCAAACGGAGCTGGTGCTGTTGCTACTTCTAGTGATGGTGTCACTGGTGCTAGCAAAGGGAGAGGGACAACTTATAAAAGATCTATGATGGTTGGAATTGGGGTGCTTCATATAGAGAGTGGTTTTAAAATCCTCAATGTAAGTTAAAATATCTTGATTATATTTGCTAGTTTAAAGTAAACCTTTTTTCAAGTATTAAGTTAAATTTGTTCTCTTTTATTTTTGTCAGCCTGGAATGCCTATGAATTCCTCCATAATGACTGGACATCTTGGACATCACAAACCAACATCAGGTGTGAAATGGAAAGGAAAGGAAGCTGTAACCCAACATGGACTTGAAGATATAAGAGTACAGAAAAGAATGAGGACAAGGTCAAATGCTGCAGAACTGAATCATATAAGCCAAACAAGTTCAACAACTTTCCAGTAGAAGCCTGATTATGTTTTTCTCTTTGTGTATTGATGGTGTGTAATGAAACAGTAGTGATTTTAACTTAGCTAGTAGTTCAATTGTGGTGACTTCAACTATGCAGTTGTGGCTGCACTAATTTGACATGTTTTGAAAACAATGATGAAGCAGTGACTGTATTTTTGGTTAATATTTATGTTGAAATATCAATAGCTGTGACTGCATTTTTGGTTAATATTCTTGTTGAAATATCAGCAGTTGTGACTGCATTTTTGGCTAATGTTTCTGTTGAAATATCAACAGCTGTGACTGCATTTTTGGCTAATATTTCTGTTGAAATATTAGCAGCTGTGGCTGCATTTCTGTTGTGTTGTACTTGCAGTATTTTGACATTTTGCAGCTTCAAATTGCAATTTGTTGCTGGACTTATTTTTTGGCTACTAAATGATCCAAATGAAATCAATTTAACAACAGATACTCAAACAAACACAAAGTAAGTTGAAGCTGCACCATTACAAAAGATACTCAAACAAACATAATTCAAATTAAATGTAACCTTTCTCTTCTTCATATATATATATGAGAATCCAAATACCAAAGAAGTTGCATTACTCAACCCAATAATTTGCAACACATCATCTAACAACAACCTAGTGCTAAGGTAACCTTATTGAACCTTTTTTCATATAGAGCATCCCAACTAAATAGCTTAAAGCTATTACTAATATAAAATAAAAAAACACAACAAAGAAGTGAGTATTGTCTCTAGTCCTCCCTTCAGCTATTCGTCTCCACTTATTCTCTTTCTCCTTGATCTTTCGAATCTCTTCTTCCAACTTCTCCAATTTCATATTAATTCCATTATCATTGTGTTTGGATTCTTTAGGCTTGTCAACTTCTTCCGAACCTTCCTCAATTGATTTGTTCAATCCAATCAATTTCTCAACCTCATTAAAATGACAAGATTCAACTAAATTCTCAAGATCACCTAGTTTCTCTATTAGTTTAGGAATCACATATTTGGACCTCGAATCATTGTCTTCTGTATCCCTCCAACTCCAAAAATTGCAAGATATTGAACCCTTCAATGATGACAAATAAAGAGTGAATTAATCTCATTTATCTTAATCAATTCTATCAAAATAATAAGAGAAAATGCAAAATTTGATATTTACCCCATAATAAGGCCATGCCCAATATTTTCTTTCGAAATTTCTTGAAGTCCAAGATGTCTTCAAATGCAACAAAATTCCGTGATTACAATGAACTTCTTGCTTCAAAGCAGAATCATTTTCTTCCATACATAGTTTATTCAAATTAACTGACTTCATTATTGTGTGCTACAAGAAATTCATTTCACAAAATAAGCTAAAATTCAAAAACAAAATTAAAGGAGACGATAAAAAAAGTTATTCAAAAATTCATTAGGAGAGTAATTCCTAATAAAACGATAAACAAAGTAATGAATGAGATTATACCTTAATACAGAAAGGAGATGAAGCTAAAATCAATTCGATTTTATGTTTTTTAATCTCAAATTTATGTAGCTTAATACAAATAAAGAGAAAACAATTTTAATTTTTGCATCAATTTCATGAATTGAAGATGAAGAAGGAGGCTAAATTAGGGTTTTTAAAGAA
The DNA here is from genome assembly GCA_030864225.1 of Capsicum baccatum var. pendulum. Taxonomy (NCBI): domain Eukaryota; kingdom Viridiplantae; phylum Streptophyta; class Magnoliopsida; order Solanales; family Solanaceae; genus Capsicum; species Capsicum baccatum. The sequence goes on from CM061550.1 coordinate 138,187,404, forward strand.
GAAATTGGATATAACTATTAGGGGCCTCAAAACGAGTATTTAAAAAAATTAAATAGACAAATTGTGTTTTAACGCGCCCAACAATGCTTGTTTACACGTGGGCTGTTAAGGGGGTATTTTAATACATTTTAAAGATGTTAAGGGGGGTAAATATATAAAAGTTTAGTTTAAGTGCTAAAGTAAGTTGAGCGGACAAGTTCAGGGTGAAAATAATGTCTTTTCTCTATAATTTATATGGCATAAATGTAACTTGTATGATATAAATATATCATGTATTTTTATGATATAAATATAATTTGTATAATATATAAATATACCATGAATTTTTATGATTTAAATATACCATATATTTTTATGGAGGCATCGTGAAAGCAGGCAATAAAAATGAAAAACATAAAATTTTGATATAGTATATAAAAATGAATGAACAAAGGCTTCCGTAAAAATAATCAATAAATAAGAAATATGGAAATTTAATATATATATTATTTTTCTATATATTAGAATATGTTATAAAAGTAAATATTTTATATGCTATATCTGACAACCAACTAATACAATTATGTATATGAAATAATTTTCTAAAAACGGCTATTTATGTTATTTTTCTTTTTGTTTATCAGATCAATTTAGAACGACAAAAAATTGATAGTGTGCACTATTTATTTGGTTAATATTAATAAAAATGATAGGAATTTTATGTATTTAATACAGATAAGTTGCGGTATTATAGAAGTTTTTTTCTTAAATAAAAGGGCAAAATAGCCCCAATAGGTAGACGGAAAGGGCATTTTAGGCCCAATAGCTAGATATGAAGGGCATTTTAGGCCCAATAGGTAAACGAAGGATATTTTTGCACCATTTCACATAGTTGAAGAACATTTTAGGCCCTTTTCCGTATAGTAATATAATATATTATTTTGAGTTGAAACATTTTACAACACAACAACCATAACACAGAGTCATTATGTACTCTTGTCCGTTGCATTGCAGCAATATGCAACAGCTACTCCTATTTCTTTAGTGACTTTTATGCTATTGACTGACATTAGTTAGTGGCTATAATTTCTCTTGTAATTCATATGCCGTTAGTTTTTTTTAACTCTTATGTCCAGTAATTTCTTGTAATTTATGTAACTTAAATTTATCGACTTTACTATTTCACATTCTTCCTATTCAATATAAGGAAGAATTCCTCACCAATTAATAATGGAAATCTTATTTTGCATTGTGTATACATAGACAATAGTGAAAAAAATATGAGAATTGGAGTATAAGAAATATATTATGTTTATATTTGAGATTAGTATAGTAAAAGAGAGAGAGTTGAGACAAAAAAGATATTCTAAATCTCCAATTATATTTACTATGCAAAAGAGAGTACTTATATGTTGAAGGAAAATGTTCTTTTGGTGGAGCTTTGGATTCTTTAATTAATGGAGTTGCTTTAGTTATACGACGTTGAGCTGTTGTATCTTAGAGAGAACAAGTCAAGAGTGAATATTGCTAGATCGGTGTAGATTATGTTATATTGATCTTGAATATCCTTAAAGAGAGCGAGATATTTACGCCTCAACCTGAATTTTTATTATTCAATTTTGTTCATTTTATTTTCCAATTATAATTATGATAATTTGTGGTATATTACACCAATAATTTTAAGGAGAATATTTTTATTACAGTTTGAAAATTATGAATATTAAGATAGAAGATCTCAACATCATTCTGCTTCAAAATTGCTAGATCTCTTCAAGAGATCAAAGAGAAGAAATGAATGGGTAAAGTATTTTTCTACTTGATCTTTTTTTTTTTAACAAAGAGGCCAATCAACCCATTTTATTAATAGACAATATTTATACAAATAGATTTGTGCATAGAAAAGGACTAAATTCAATCCAAAAAAGAGGCAAAATAAATAAAATTGACAAGGCAAATATATACATAAAAATGAAAAAGTGGAAGAGGTTTCCTGATCATTGATTCCATCTGAATATGAAAAGTCTCAGTGAACTTTAAGAAACTATGAGCTTCTTCATCGGCATCAATCTCCATCAATCTCCAACATGGATCTGAATCTCAATCAAGTAAGTAATTTGTTCTTGACGTCTTTCTCTTTTCTCTAACAAGATCCAAATGCAAATCTTATCTAAAACACATATCCATATTTCAACTTTGGATCAATTACATTTCAAGTTACTTGAATCTATTACAAGGTGCCATATAATATGATCCTTATGAAGACCAACGCCAACCTTCAGATATAGTTGCATCTCAAGTTTAAAAGAATCCATATTTGTTGAAATAAAAAAGAGATCTTATAAGGAAATAATCAAGTACTCTTGCTATTCCCCTATAAAAGTGTGAGATCCTGCAAAATTTCAATGAATTTAGTTTTGACCCTCTCGCATGCGTAATGTGGATTTTTGACTTGAATTATGTATAGAAATGTTAAAAAGGTGTTTTAGAAAAGTTTTGAAATCTTTGGAAGGGGTTCACAGCTATTTTATAACTCTGAGGCAGTGTGACTCTATGATAGCGGCGTGCCACGCCATTGGAGATCCGCAATAGCAGTGTGGCTCTGAGGCTAGCCTCCGCAATATTGGCGTGCCACACTGCTATGTTAAGAATATTCAATTTTTGTTTATTCACTTGAGGTGAGGGACATTTGGTCGTTTTTACCACTTATAAGATTTTTAAACACAAAATCAACCCTTTTCCTTGAGTTTTCAAAGATCAAAATCATTCTTTTTCCTCTCTAACTCAAAACCCAAGAAATCTCAAGGGTTTCACAAGGAATTCACTATTCAATCTGCAAACTTTGAATTCTTTTCAAATTATTTTATATTTCAGGTATGTTGATCATTCCTAACTCATATTTTCTGTTATTGCATTTCTTTAATCAATATTCATGTATTTTAATTGTTGGGTTTGAAATTGAGTTGAGGGGTTTTGATTGTTATTACTTGAATTACTTGTCCCATGGTTTAAATTAATTTTCCATTCTTTAGTTGATGATTTTTGGGACTGAATTGGTGCGTTTTTGTAATGGTTGGAATAAGAGACATGTGCTTTCCCTAAATTGGATGAATTTCAGCTTGATAATGGTATTAACCTCAAACCACACTGTGACTTGATTTTAGATATGGATAACTGCATGTATTTTGAACCCATTGCATTGCATTAATGGATAAATAAATGAATATTATTTTGGATGGACTTGGTGGCCTTGGTTTTGGATTTTACATAAAACTTGGGAGTCAATTTGATTATATAGATTGGTTTAGCATAAATATATTATCTTGCAAGTATTTTGGCATGACAATACCAAGTGGTAAATGCCTTAATGAATGAATCATGGGCTAACAGTTAGTTAATGTGCAAACTATTTTAATTTGAGCTTAAAGAAAATTGTGTAGCTCACCGTGAAGGTGTAGGTCCCACAGGGATCAACGCTGGAAACTGCATTTGCCGGTGTTGGGGGGTCCATGTGACTGTGTTCTTGGTGTATAATATGTATATATATATATACACACACATATATATATATATAAACTTGAGAGGGATATGGCCATGGTGTCTTTAACCTTTCCTCGATTTGTGCGGCTAACACGCACTGTGCCCTTCCAACAGAAGGAACTGGACTCATATAACCCATGGGTAACTTTAGGATCGATCGATCTCCATAGTTTAAGCTAATATTTAAACTCTCATGTTCATGACCTTTGTCCCTATACGACATTCTATATATATGTAAATAAATATTGTATATGTGGTTTTGACTGGTTTTTAGTAATGACATTATTTTATCACTTTACGTGAGTTACATACTAGTTACTCCACTGACTGTCCCTAGATGCTACATCATTTTATAATGTAGGGTCGAAGGACTTATTGTTACTTCCACGCAACATTATGTGATTTGGTATTCCCGTGGACTTGCTATAAAGTGGTGAGCCTTCATTTTTTCAAAAAGCCCTATCAGTTTGCTGGTTTCTTTACTGTCTTAGTATTTTATTTTTGAATTCTTTTTGTCATAGTTGGAGGCATGTCCAGACTTAATTTGTATTCATGTTTTAGAGGCTCTTGTAGAGAAGTGTGGGTTGGTTGTTGGTTTTTTACTCTTAGTTATTTGGTTTATCTATTCTTCTTATCATCATGTTTTGTTGTCTTCCGTTGTATTTTTTTACTGTGCTCTAGATATTAGGCTAAGGGGGTGATCTAGGCTTGAGATACCCATCACGTCCAGGATCGAGTTTGGATCATGATAAGCTTGGTATTAGAGCATGATTCAGTGGCGTTGGGTGTCCACAAAAATATGTTGAGTAGAGTCCCATTTATGGGTGTGTAGAGTGCCACATTTATAAGGGGGAGGCTATAATACATTTAGGAATATTTCTCTTTCTTGTGTTCTATTTTTGGGCTATAGTGTCTAGTGCAATTAAATTTCTCTAACTCATAGCTTACTCACATCTCGAAGACTTGACGATCATAGAATTTCTACTGGAAACTCTGTCCCACTTGAGGAAAATATAGAGGGAACTTGCCCTGTTTATAGAGTGCAGACTCGGTCTAGGGTCTCTACTCTTGACTATACTACTCTATGTGTGGTTTTATCGGTCCCTACTAGTATTTCTTGGGTTTCACGAGTTGGTGACACTTATGCCCAGTCACCTGGGAGAGATATCTCTAATGCAGAGTTTTGTCAGTCTATTCATATGCTAGCTCAATTGGTGTCATCGCAGTCTCGTCAGTTTGATCATATTGGTCCTACTGTTAGTTCATCTGAGGTCACTTGGGTTGGCCAGTTTATGAGGCTAAATCCCCCAACCTTTACAGGCTCCAAGGTTGAGGAAGATCCTCAGGGGTTTATTGATGAGATTAAAAAGATTCTTAGGGTTATGCATGCTACTAATTTAGAGGGTGTGGAGTTTTTTGCCTATCAGCTAAAAGATGTGGCTGACCAGTTGATAACGCTCAATCTACAGCTCTCGTAGGAGTGTAAAGCGGTCGTTAGCAAATATAGAACCCAACCTAGGTTGGGTATCGATCCCTCAGGGAATAGCTTGGCCAACAAGTAAGCAAAATTACTAAACTTTTAGTGCAAGTCTCGTAAGAAGGGGGGATTGTAATATGTAACCAAAACAATAAAGTAAAAGCTGAAAATAGCAAAGTAAAAAGAGAAGGATTGTTATGTAAGTTGTAAACAATGAGAATTGAAGCGTTGGGGTTATGTCCACCTCCTGAGTTATACGTCTCTATTGACTATGAGTGTGTAGAATTTCGACATGCATGTGCTTATAGAGAATTGTATTCGATGGTAAATCCAGGCGTCTTTCGACCTATTCGAGGATTATTTCACTTTAACTCTTTCGAGCTTAAAGCGTGTCTAACGGTACAAATTCTCCAAGAGGTTAATCCAGTTACGGCAATAACTGTTTAATAGGGAATTTAGGATGTGACCCTACTACCTTGACACTATCTCTTTTCCAGACAAATAACCTTTCTTTCGAACAAGTTAAATGTTATACTGGCGTATTCTTGCGTTTGCAACCACAAAGAATTTAGATTAAGATGAAGAGAATAATGATCTAAGCAGCTACGTGTCACGAACTCACAAGCTCATAGTAATAGATAGTACCTCATTCGGCTTCCATAACCCCAACAGAGAAGTTTAGTTACCCATGAGTGCGTAGGAAATCACAATTGGCATTGTTTTTATACCACAATAATGATGAATTTCGTGTAGCCCAAAAGTGGTAGGCGTTTAGGCGTGAATTCCTTAGCAAAGTAACGATTCTCTTGTTGCGGAAATTAAGAATAAATGAATAGAAGAAGAAAAATAGAATTAATGGAAGAAATCGGAATTGAGAAGTAGAATGTATCTCTCCACTAAGGGAGGAATGTAAGAAGATGTATATAAATCTCTAGCATGATAGGGTATTTATAATACCCATATCCTAGTCCTACTAAGCTAATGAAATATCTAACCAAATCTTACTAAACAAATAAAATACTTAACCTAATTGTACTAGGTTAATGTAACATTATCCAAATCCAAATAAACTAATGAAATACTTAACCCAATTGTACTAGGTTAATGTATTATTATCCTACTCTAAATAAGTTACTGCTAGTCCCCAAAGTCTTCAGAAATGCTGTTTTAGCCCGGGACAGATTTTTCATGCATCACTTTTGGTCCTTTAGGCGTTCAAGCTCCCTTTCCTTCATTCGTGAGCTTTCTTTGGTGTCAAGTAAGCCATAAAATGCTGAATTCTGCATCATTTATACCTGAAACTTTGCTAATCATGTTCGTTAGCTCACTTATAGGAAAAAGGACTAAAAGCGCATGAAATATATAATCTGTTCTCAAAACGTGGCACAAATATGGGCAAAATATATTGATATAGGCATGTAAATTCGCCTTTCATCAACACCCCACACTCTAAGCTTTGTTCGTCCTCGAACAACATATCATGTCCCTCTAAACATCAACTTAGGGTTTCACAGCAACAACACAAAACATTCGTCAAGACAAGCACAACAATTATCAACAAAGAGTAGTTTTCCGATCATTAGTAGAAACCATTTAACCTCTAGCGTAGACTCGTGATGGTGGTCAACTCATATTCAAAAGTTAAGGCACAAAGAATCATGTACAACTATCTAAAACTCATCAACCATGTGTGTCTCACAATATATTACCCATAGTCACTCACAAGTATAGCATATTTTTCAAACATGGGTATCAAAATATCCTTGCTCTCGCTCTCACAAAGAATTCGTATGCAGCAACTGATGACCATAGGCTTGCCCTTAGTGTAATACTCCACTAAATGTCAGAATGCTAAGATTAGGATCAAATAGGTCTTTTAATGGTTGTAATGTAGGCTAAGGGACGGGTAGGACTATTTTGGCCAGAAATAGTGACTAAGTTCCTAAGCACTTTAATACATCACATTGTATCATTGACAATTTTTTCTTTCAACCTTTCTTCTTTCTTTTATTCGACCACCTTTGTTCTCCTCTTTTGTTTTACAATTTTAAACATAACTGACTTTTCAACTTTCCTTTTCCTTCTTCTTTTCACAACATACCTCTTATGATAGCACTTTCTTTTTCATAACACATTCAAGCACCATTACAATTTAAAGCATCACACTTACCCAATTCCTCTTATATTGTCACATGACTTTATACTTTAAAGCACTTAGGAATTTGGATCAAATCACGGTCTTGAAAAAATGGATTAGGCTTACATACAAGGTTGTTAAAGAAATAGGCTAAAGGCTCAAAAGGGTTTAACTAGGATGATTTCCATGGGTAGGTAAAACGAAGGTAAACATATGTAGGTTGCCAAAGAAATGCCTAAATCATCTCCTAAACTTACACTCCTTATTTTCGCTTTGCATACATACGAGGCAAGTTCTAGCATCAGCCACAAACATAGAATATACTATTAATCTCACACACACAAGGCACATGGTCGACTTTATTGGAAGTAATATAGACTCTTGACCCAATAATTGAAGGAATTGAACCACACAATATCACATAATGAGTCACAATTAGAGCCTAAACGTCTCAATAGTCATAATTGTAGCACATACTCTTGTTATAATCTCATGTTGCCTATTGGAATTATTTCATGCGAAGCTAAAAAAAATTATTCCTAAAAATCGACACAAAAATAAAGCAAATTAAACAGAGTAAACAAACATAGATGCGATCAAGAAGTATAGCATGCGATACCGCCACCCCACACTTAAACGGGACACTACCCTCAGTGGAAAATAAATACGAAGAACCTGGTCAGTTGGACTCTTCCTCAATGTCGGGGGTCATACCCCCTTCATCGGAATCATCATAAGAGTCGTCGTCAGAGTTCTCCTCCTCGTTGGAGTCTGGCAAGCGTCGATCGTCATCGGTCGGCACATCATCGTCTAGAGGTTCCTCAAAATAAATGCCCACTCCACACATCTCCCGTGCATGCATGTTCATTGGATAGTCGTGGTACAGCTGTTGGAGCTCTACAACAGTTGGAACACGTCCACCACTCATCATAGTAAATCGTGTCATGCCATAAAGATGACGGAAGAAACTCTCATCACGAGCATGTCTCTCAGCAGTAGTAAGGTTGACACCATGAGTTGTTTCAGCATCTTTGACCTTTGTGAGGTCAACCTTCTTCGGGTTATGTGGGAGTTTATGATCCGCTGGTTCCTCTTCGATATCTTCCTTCCGCAAGATTGCTGTCAACAGATTACCAAAAGTGAAGTGGGACCTTTTGTGGAGTCTGGCCTTCCGCATTGTAGAGTGAATGATTGCCCCAAAGTTGATAGGGACATTCGTCATCAAAGCATAGACCAAACACACTCTATATCTTGATATTTTGGTGTATTGAGTCCCAGGAATCAGGCATGAGTTGACAATACGCAACCAGATTCTTGCTTCCCTATTCAATGGAGCATAGGGGAAGGTGTTGTGTCGTCCTGTGTCTCGGTGTCTGCCCCACCTTGCCATGGATCTACTTCCACAAAGTGTGTGTCGTATTGCTCTATAAGGAGGCCTACTGTACAACTCTTTGAATGGTGCTGGGTCGACCGAAGGTAAGCCAAGAAAGGAGTTGATCAAATCCCCATTGAGCTGTAATATTTGGCCCCGAATCTTGACTTCGTTGCCTGTGGTTTTCGGCGACCAGTTGGCATAGAATTCCCTTGTCAAATCGAGATTACATTCTCCCATGTCGCGGAAGATGAAATCCAGATTCAACGCCATTATTGTCGCCAACATACGCGGATCCTTCTTCGCTAGGGTGTCCTTATTGATCAAGTCGACGTGAACATATTTTCTTTCCTTGTTGTTCTTGTACCATTCTTTGGCTTCCTCCTCAAGAAACCATTTTATTCCAAACATTCGGCGGGGTAGTTGCATGGAGGATGATTCTCCTTGGTCCTTGCGACCTCTCTTCTTGCCCTTTTGGGAAGTGGTAGTCTTATCTTGTTGTGCTTTAGGTGCTATTGTTCCTGAGACTTAAACAATATTCATGTTAGCATCAACTCAAAGGAAACAATCTATAAACAAGCCGTCGGGGTACCACCCCACACTTAGGTTCGTTAATACAAAACAGTGAAGTGAATGTAGTCGATTACTTGAACTTCGTCGACATACGTTTTAGGAACTATATTCCGACAAGAAAATCAGCGAGGCATCACTAATGCAGCCATTGCACTACTTTCATGTTAGGTGTATCAACACTACTACATAGGGGTTACATCATGGTATAGTTATTTTCAACAACCACAACCTCCTAAGTCGGTAGGCAGCTATAAGTCTTATCCCGATGAACGGGATAGTCTAACATGTAAGTATCCAAGTATCAAGCTTAAGCAATTTTCATAACCATAGCAATTCCGCAAATAGTATAACAATGCTAGTAAAACCAAATTCAAGTCGGAAACAAGTCAAGATTATCCTAACGTATATGTTTACTCACATGGTTTTGTATTAACAATCCAAACACATTAACATCACCAATAATCCGTCAAGATGTAGCAATTCATAATAGACATAGTAACGTAGTACTTACGAGAAATAGATGAAGAATAAAAGAGTACTTACGTGATTGAAGCCTTTGGAGATGGTCTTGTGAATTGGAAGAGCAAAAAAGAAAAATTTTGAGATGATTTGGGTGGATGTGCGGCGCCTTTAGGTCAATTTCCAATGTGGTTATGTTTCAAGACCAAGTCCCCTTTATATAGGAAAAGAATGGGTCGGGTTTTGACCCATTTAAAAACGGTTTTGGAGACAAAAATGACCTCTATGCGGCGTATAGTGCTTTGCATAATCATAGTATAGACGGCGCATAGTGTAGTGCATTTAGGGATATATGCGGCGCATAGTGTATAGCATTGAGGGACATATGCGCCGCATAGTGTATGGCATTTGAGATACTGAGACCTAATGCTATATCATAGGTGGCGCATAGTGTATATCACACTTAAGCATGGGCGGCGCCTATGTCTTTGCACACTAGATTCCGAGACCTTAGGCTATAGTATAGGTTTTGCATTGTTCGTGGCCTAGTTTTACCTAGGCCTAGCCTTCCTCGATGCCTATTTTGGCATGAGCAATGCTCAATCCATAACCTTATGCATCCTTATTCCTAACTTACCACCTGTACCATACAATACGTCCAAATCGTCATTTGAAACCAATCTCCTCGTTGAATACTTCTCGCACCTATATTTACTCAAAACCAATGAAAACGATTAGTATGATAGGTTGCCTCCCACCAAGCGCCTTAGTTTTGGTCGTGGCACGACTCTTATTTTTGGATTTTCTCTTATCAAAAGCAAAACAAGTAATAGAACAAAAGAAAGACAAAACGATAAACGAAAAATGATAAAACAATAAAATGATGGGTTGCCTCCCATCTAGCGCCTTATTTATTGTCATGGCTCGACATAGTTTCCTCTAGTACTTAGACTTCGTCAAGGTAAGTGATGGCCATATAATTCATTGAGTCAAGAGGACCGATATAAGGTTTCACACGTTGGCCATTCACTTTGAAGACAACACCATTATTGTCTTCCAATTCGACTACTCCAGACGAGTAGACTTGGATAACTTTGTATGGACCAGACCACTTAGACTTTAACTTACCTGGGAAGAGCTTCAATCTGGAGTTGAAGAGAAGTTCCATATCACCCCTTTGGAAGTTTCGTCGAACAATCCGCTGATCATGATACTTTTTTATCCGCTCCTTGTATAGGTCTGATCTTTCATATGCATGGAGACGGAACTCATCTAATTCGTTCAGCTGCTCCAACCTCAGATTCTTAGCATCATCCCAATTCAAATTCAATTGCTTCAATGCCCACAATGCCTTATGCTCGAGCTCGATGGGTAAGTGACAAGCCTTCCCATAAACTAGTTGATAAGGAGACATGCCAATGGGTGTTTTGAATGCAGTCCTGTACGCCCATAGTGCATCATCAAGCTTCCTAGACCAATCCTTCCTATTCGCATTAACCGTCTTCGCAAGGATTTGCTTGATCTCGCAATTGGAAACTTCTACTTGTCCACTAGTTTGGGGATGATAAGGCGTAGCTACCTTATGTTGCTTGACACCATACTTGGCCAAAACTGATTTGAACAGCTTGTTGAAAAAGTGAGATCCTCCATCACTTATGATAGTACGAGGTACTCCAAAGCGAGAGAAGATATTCTTCTATAAGAACGATACAACCCACTTCCCTTCATTGTCGGCCAACGCTACAGCTTCCACCCATTTCGAAACATAATCTACAACAACCAAGATGTACTTCATTCCAAACGAATTCACGAATGGACCCATGAAATCAATACCCCACACATCAAAAAGTTCTACCTCAAGAATTTTGGACATGGGCATCTCATGGTGTTTCGATATAGCCCCTTGGCACTGACATTGGTCACACCTTCTAACATAGTCGTAGGCATCTCTAAATATCGAAGGCCAATAATAACCACTTTGCAACACCTTTCTTGCTGTCCGATTACCTGCATGATGTCCTCCAACTTGGGAAGTGTGGCATGCTTCCAAAATATTAGGCACCTCTACATGGGATATACATCGTCGAATAATACCATCCGCGCATTGTCGAAACAAATATGGCTCATCCCAATAGTAGTGTTGTACGTCATGCATAAACTTCCTCCTTTGGTGGTAAGATAAATTGGCAGGTATCACGTTACTCACCACGAAATTTGCAAAGTCGGCAAACCATGGTAATTTTTCCATTGTCATCGCTAATATCTCCTCGTCAGGGAATGCATCATCAATCTGAATTTTAGGTTGTGCCACATTCTCATTCTCGAGTCTAGATAGGTGATCAACCACTTGGTTCTCGCAACTTCTTCTATCTTTGACTTCGAAATCAAACTCTTGTAGCAACAATACCCATCAAATCAGCCTTGGTTTTGCATCCTTATTTGTCATTAGATACCTAAGAGCTGCATGGTCTGTATGAATGATAACCTTAGTTCACAATAGATAGGCACGAAACTTCTCAAACGCATACACAACCGCTAGGAGCTCTTGTTCTGTCACAGTGTAGTTCCTTTGGGCTTCATTTAGGACCTTACTTGCATAGTAGATAGGATGAAATAATTTCTCCTTTCTCTTACCAAGAACAGCACCAACGGCTATACCACTAGCATCACACATGACTTCGAACGGGAGAGACCAATCTGGTGCTACCATGATAGGGGCTTCAATGAGTTTTGCTTTGAGGCATTCGAATGCCTTTAAGCAATCTTCATTAAAGTCAAACTTCACATCTTTCTCCAAGAGTTTGCATAATGGACTAGCAATTTTGGAGAAGTCTTTAATGAACCGACGATAGAAACCTGCATGGCTGAGAAAACTACGAACTCCTTTCACCGAAATTGGAGGTGGTAGCTTCTCAATAACCTCTATTTTTGCTCGATCAACCTCTATTCCTCTTTCGAAGATTTTGTGCCCAAGAACGATTCCTTCTTTTACCATGAAGTGGCACTTCTCCCAATTTAGCACAAGGTTGAATTCTACACATCTTTGCAACGCCATGCTTAGGTTCACCAAGCATGCCTTAAAAGACTCACCAACAACTGAAAAATTGTCCATGAATACCTCCAAAGTGTCTTCAACCATCTCAGAAAAAATAGACATCATACAACATTGAAAGGTGGCTGGTGCGTTACATAACCCGAATGGCATACGTTTGAAGGCAAACGTACCATATGGGCATGTAAATGTTGTCTTCTCTTGGTCTTCGGGGGCAATACAAATCTGATTGTATCCTGAATAACCGTCCAAGAAACAAAACCATCCTTTCCCCGCTAATCGATCTAGCATTTGGTCCATGAATGGCATTGGGAAGTGATCTTTAAGTGTCCAAGAATTCAGCTTTTGGTAGTCCATGCATACTCTCCATCCAGTGACGGGTCTGAGTGGAATAAGCTCATTCTTAGCATTCGCGACCACCGTCATGCCTCCTTTCTTGGGAACAAATTGTACCGGGCTTACCCATGTACTATCAGAGATTGGATAAACAACTCCTGCGTCTAACCACTTGATAATTTCTTTCTTCACCACTTCTTGCATAGGTGGGTTTAGACGTCTTTGATGCTCAATGGTGGGTGTGCAATTTTCTTGAAGCTGAATTTTATGTGCACAAATCCCTGGTGGAATACCAATAATATCCGCAATGGTCCATCCAATGGCTCGTATATACTTGCGTAGAATAGCAATAAGAGCTGCAACTTGTTGCATACCCAAATCGGCTGCCACAATAACTGGAAGTGTGTTTCCGCTTCCTAAGAATGCGTACTTTAAATGACTTGGCAGCTCCTTCAATTCTAACGTGGGTGGCTCTTCAATAGATGGCTTAGCTGGTGGTGTGGGTCGATTCTTGAGATCAAGGTCCAGCTTCTTGGGAGCATAGCGATATGTCCCTAATCCCGATAGAGCACAAATAGCTTCTTCACCATTTTCAGCATCCTCATTCTCTCCATTCATAAGCACAACCTCCAAAGGGTCATTTGCTCTTCTTCAAGTAATTCTTTCTCATCATCAAAGAAAACATCAGCCACCAAAAATACACTTAGATCTTTGGGCTGCTTCATTGATTTGCACACATCAAAGCGAACCACTTTGTCATTTATTCGGAATGAAAGCTCATTAGCTCTCAAATCAATAAGCACACTTCCTGTAGCAAGGAAAGGGCGCCCCAAGATTATGGGAACTTCTGAGTCTGCCTCACAATCCAAAATAACAAAGTCTGCCGGAAAGATGAATGAAGAAACCTTCACCAATACGTCAAATAGAATACCAACAGGTCGTTTTACCGACCTATCCGCCATGGCGAGCCTCATATTGGTTGGAGTAGGATCACCTAACCCCAACTTCTTGTAGATTGATAATGGCATTAAATTGATGCTGGCTCCTAAGTCACATAATGCTTTGGCAAAATTCAAAGATCCAACGGTGCAAGGAATAGTGAAAGCTCCGGGGTCGGCCTTCTTCTGAACTATCGATCGGGTTGCAATTGCACTACAATGATGCACATCTTCTTTCAACTCATAACTTGCTGCCCACTTCTTAGTCAAAAGATCCTTCATAAATTTCGCATACCCAGGCATTTGTTCAAGTGCCTCCACCAATGGAACATTAATGGTCAGCTGCTTTAACATAGTCATGAATTGGCTGAACTTTGTGTCATCCGCCACCTTCTTCAATCTTTGGGGAAAAGGTGGTGATGGGTATGGAAGTGTTCTCTCCACGGTTTTCTTCTCTTCTTGCTTCCGTTTTTCAGTTTTTTCAGGTTGCACAGCACTGGGTGAGGCATCCGTGTCATCAGGAGTAGGTGCTGCGGCATCTTCTCCTTTTGCGTTGTCATCCATGCCCGCAACTTCATCAGCCACTTGCTTGCCTTTTGCTGAAGTTTCCAGCACCTTACCACTTCGGGTAGTAATGGCCATGCATGACCCATCATTCCTTTGGTTTTGCACAGTATCGCTAGGTAAGGTGCCAGCCTTTCTTTGATTGAGTGCTGCTGAAAGTTGGCTCAATTGCTGCTCAATTTGCTTGATTGAAGTGGAATAAGAATCAACTAATTGTTTCATGGAGGACAAATCATTAATTACCTCCGTAACTCCCGCGCTCGTTGCTTCCACTTCTTTCAATAATTTAGCCATCATGTCTTCCATACTTCCAGAATTCGATGTGGTGGTGTCACGTCTACCAGGGGGAACGTACAAACCACTCTTTTCATTCTTGTTCTTCAAACTACCTTGGTCCTTGTTTCCAGATTTATCATAATAGTTCCGACCTTGGTTTCCTTGGGTATTCCCACGGAAACCCCCCTGATTGTTCAAGTAGTTGGCCTCCTCTTCTGAATCAGATTCGTCTCTTCCTTTTGACGCAATAGCTTTCACTTTTTCGGTCTTCCCTGATAATAAATGCTTTGTAAGAAGATCCATTTGTGTTTTCATATGCGCCATATCTTGATCACGTTCTTCTTCTCTTCTTCTTTGGTCTGCAGTCATGCCAATAGACAAAGTGGGGCTTGCTACCTCAGAATCCCTGGTATGCCAAGCTCTACTTTGTTTCGTCATACGATCCAGCATATTGCTTGCTTGACCAAAGGTGAGGTCCATAAAAGATCCTCCAGCTGCGTTATCCACCACTGGTTTAGTTATTGAATTCAAGGCTCTATACAAGATCTCTATTAGGTGGACATTAGTCATGTGATGGTTTGGGCATCTCGCTAGCTTTGTCTTGAACCTCTCCCATGTTTTATGAAGAGCTTCAGTGGGAAGCTGACGAAAGTTGCTGATTTCATCTCTCAATTGTGCCCTCTTGGATGGCGGAAAGAATCTTTCTAGGAAACCGTCTCTCAATTGCCTCTAATTTGTAATTGAATCAGGAGTCAACCCATTCAACCATAGTGTTGCCTCCCCAGACAGAGACAATGGAAATAAGCATAATCAAATTGCATTCTGACCAACACCAGGATTGTCAAATGACTTGCATGTAGAAATAAAGTTGATGAGATGCATATTCGGATCATCGCCTGCTAGTCCACCAAATAATCCCTTGAGTTGCAATAACTGAATCATGGTGCTTGTGATGTTGAACTTGGCTTCGGGCGCTAATGGTGGTGGAATTATGGCTCCAGTGGTTCCGGCACCATCAAGATCATCATCATCGTCGTCAAAAGCTAGTTGCATGTGTTGGCGATCATACCTAAACCGAGCTTGACGACCTCTTCTGTTGGCAGGTGTTGAGATTTCAGCATCATGCCTTGGGTTTAGTAACTCGTGATCACCTAAATCCTCATCGTCGGGATTTGTTGCTCGTGCAGGGTTATCAATGTTCTGCTGTTGAACCTGGGCTGCGGCAAGGGCAACCAGTCTTGCTTATTCCTGTTGAGCAGCCATCCTTTCGATTTCTGCTTGTGCTTCCATTCTGCCAAAACGTTGTGGTTCAGGATTGATAGGTAATAACGGTTGACCAGAACTTCGAGTATGGGGCATGCACTAAATAAAAACCTGCAGTAAACAAAAACAAAAACTAAAAGTAAAAGTACGAGAATCTTTGACCAAAGGGTCTAGTAATTATCACAAACTTAATTGACACTTGTATTCCCTGGCAACGGCGCCAATTTTTGATAACGCTCAATCTACAGCTCTCGTAGGAGTGTAAAGCGGTCGTTAGCAAATATAGAACCCAACCTGGGTTGGGTATCGATCCCTCAGGGAATAGCTTGGCCAACAAGTAAGCAAAATTACTAAACTTTTAGTGCAAGTCTCGTAAGAAGGGGGCATTGTAATATGTAACCAAAACAATAAAGTAAAAGCTGAAAATAGCAATGTAAAAAGAGAAGGATTGTTACGTAAGTTGTAAACAATGAGAATTGAAGCGTTGGGGTTATGTCCACCTCCTGAGTTATACGTCTCTATTGACTATGAGTGTGTAGAATTTCGACATGCATGTGCTTATAGAGAAATGTATTCGATGGTAAATCCAGGCGTCTTTCGACCTATTCGAGGATTATTTCACTTTAACTCTTTCGAGCTTAAAGCGTGTCTAACGGTACAAATTCTCCAAGAGGTTAATCCAGTTACGGCAATAACTGTTTAATAGGGAATTTAGGATGTGACCCTACTACCTTGACACTATCTCTTTTCCAGACAAATAACCTTTCTTTCGAACAAGTTAAATGTTATACTGGCGTATTCTTGCGTTTGCAACCACAAAGAATTTAGATTAAGATGAAGAGAATAATGATCTAAGCAGCTACGTGTCACGAACTCACAAGCTCATAGTAATAGATAGTACCTCATTCGGCTTCCATAACCCCAACAGAAAAGTTTAGTTACCCATGAGTGCGTAGGAAATCACAATTGGCATTGTTTTTATACCACAATAATGATGAATTTTGTGTAGCCCAAAAGTGGTAGGCGTTTAGGCGTGAATTCCTTAGCAAAGTAACGATTCTCTTGTTGCGGAAATTAAGAATAAATGAATAGAAGAAGAAAAATAGAATTAATGGAAGAAATCGGAATTGAGAAGTAGAATGTATCTCTCCACTAAGGGAGGAATGTAAGAAGATGTATATAAATCTCTAGCATGATAGGGTATTTATAATACCCATATCCTAGTCCTACTAAGCTAATGAAATATCTAACCAAATCTTACTAAACAAATAAAATACTTAACCTAATTGTACTAGGTTAATGTAACATTATCCAAATCCAAATAAACTAATGAAATACTTAACCCAATTGTACTAGGTTAATGTATTATTATCCTACTCTAAATAAGTTACTGCTAGTCCCCAAAGTCTTCAGAAATGCTGTTTTAGCCCGGGACAGATTTTTCATGCATCACTTTTGGTCCTTTAGGCGTTCAAGCTCCCTTTCCTTCATTCGTGAGCTTTCTTTGGTGTCAAGTAAGCCATAAAATGCTGAATTCTGCATCATTTATACCTGAAACTTTGCTAATCATGTTCGTTAACTCACTTATAGGAAAAAGGAGTAAAAGCGCATGAAATATATAATCTGTTCTCAAAACGTGGCACAAATATGGGCAAAATATATTGATATAGGCGTGTAAATTCGCCTATCATCACCAGTAGTAAAAGGAATGGAAAATGATAAGCGGTAATGATGCTGAACAGGCAATCAGATGAATTTTCAGATGCCTTTCTTGACAACTTCTTTCCTTAGGAGTTGAGTCAAGCTAAGAATATAGAGTTTGTAAACTTGAAATAGGGTAAGATGAGTGTTAAGAGGTATGCTCTGAAGTTTTATCAGTTGTATTGTTATGCTCCTAAACTGGTGTCTAATATGAGATCCCAAATGAGAAAGTTTTCTTTAAGGTTATCCCATGAATTGGTGTTAGAGTGTAAGGCTGCTTGTTGAATAATGATATGGCATATCCAGATTAGTGGTTTATATGTAGCAGAAGAAAGATAAGAAAAAAACTAGGTGGAATAGGAGAAAGCAGAATGAGAAGTTTAGATATGTAGAACATGGTGCAAATTAACAGAACAGTAGGAGAGAGGGTAGTCAATGGATTAAGTAGAAGAATTGGGGAAATTCTTTTTTGACAGCTAGTGCTCCTTATCCTAAGCCTTTGAATGATCATTATTTTTAAGCTAGTCGTGGTTCTAACACACAAAGTGACCAATCTCTGGGTAGTAGAGCTCAGTCATCCCCACCTTATCCTTTTTGCTATTTTTATGGACAGATTCACCATGGATATTATGAGGAAAGGAGAAATCGATGCTATAATTGTGGTCAACATGGTCATATGCAGCAAGATTATCCTTCAACAAGAGTTGCCACTAGAGCTAGTAAGGTCCCAGTTGCCACTTCTTTAGCTTCTACACCTAAGGGCACCACTTCAGGTACCATCACTAGTTGAAATCATCTCTATGCTCTGGCAACTCATAAGGAATCTGAGGCATCCTTGACGTTGTTACCGGTATGTTATAACTCTTCTCTTTTGATGTTTATTATTTACTTGATCCATGTTCTACCCTATCTTTTGTGACCCCTCATATGGCTATACACTTTGGTTTTGGTCCTAAAAATATTTCCAACCCTTTTTTGTATCTACTTTGGTGGGTGATTCTATTGTGGCTAAAAAAAATTATTGGGGTTGTGTGGTGTCTATCTTTCATAGAAAAACATTGGTGGACTTGATAGAAGTTGACAAGATAAATTTTAATCTAACCTTGAGGGTGGATTGGCTTCATTCGTTCTATGCTTCTCTAGATTGTAGGATCCAAAAGGTCAGTTTCCATTTTCCTAATGAACCCATGATCGAATGGGAGGGGAGTTCCTTAGTACCCAAGGAGAGGATTATTTCTTATTATTTCCAAGAGGTTTCTGTATCATCTAGTTCGGGTTATGGATTTTAACTCTGAAAGTCCTTCTTTGGAATCTATCTCTGTGGTTAATGAATTTCCCAAAGTCTTTCCCAATAATCTTTATGGAATTCCTCCTAATAGGGAAATAAATTTTGGGATTGATCTTCTACCAAATACCCATCCTATTAATACCTATCATATTTCCATTCCTCCTTACAGGATGGCTTCGGCTGAACTAAAGGAACTAAAGAAGCAACAAAACTATTTTTTTGATAAGGGCTTCATTTATCCTAGTGTTTCTCTGAGGGGTGCCCTTGTACTCTTTGTGTGAAAGAAAGATGGGTCTTTTTGAATGTGTATAGACTATTGTTAGTTGAATAAGGTTACAATGAAAAATAACTACCCTCTTCCTAGGATTGATGATCTTGTTGACCAGCATTAAGGTGCTAGGTGTTTCTCTAAGATTGATCTTTTTTCAGGCGACCATCAACTGAAATTTTTGGAGGTTGATATTCCCAAGACTTTTTTCTGGATTTGGTACGACCATTATGAGTTTTTGGTTATGTCATTTGGGTTGACTAATGCTCTGACTTCTTTCATTTATCCTATGAATCAGGTGTTTAGGTAGTTCCTAGATTTGTTTGTTATTGTCTATTAATGACTTCTTAGTGTACTCTGAAAGTGAGGAGGATCATGCCAATCATCTTCGAATTATGTTGCAAACTCTTAAGGACCAGAGGTTGTATATAAAACTTTCTAAGTGTGAATTTTGGCTAAGTGTTGTGACTTTTCTGGGGCATGTTTCTAGTGAGGGGATGAAGGTGGACCTTGATGATAGGCGAATTTACACGCCTATAGTGCTATATTTTACCCATATTTTAGCCTAGTTTTGAGAACAAATTATATATTTCATGCACTTTTAGTCCTTTTTCCTGTAAGTGAGCTAACGAACATGATTAGCAAAGTTTCAGGTATGAATGATGCAGAATTCAGCATTTTATGGATAACTTGACGCCAAAGAAAGCTTCAATAGGGGAGAAAAGGGAGTCTTGGACGCCTAAGGACCAAAAGTGATGCATGGGAAACCTGTCCCGGGCTAAAACAGCAATTCTGAAGACTTTGGGGACTAGCAGTAATTTATTATGATTAGGATAATGATACATTAACCTAGTACAATTGGGTTAACTATTTCATTAGCTTAGTAGGATTTGGTTAAGTATTTCATTAGCTTAGTCGAAATAGGATATGGGTATTATAAATACCCTATTTGGCTAGAGATTTTTATACATTCTTCAATAATTCATTCTACTTCTAAAATTCATTCTTCTGCTATTCCTCCTTAATTCTATAACTCTTCTATTAATTCTACTTTTTATTCTTCTTCTATTCATCTATTCTTAATTTCTGCAACAAGAGAAACGTTACTTGCAAGAAATCATGCCTAACGCCTACCACACTTGTGCTACACGAAATTCTTATTGTGGTATAATAACAATGTCAATTGTGATTTCCTTCGCACTCATGCGTAACTAAACTTCTCTGTTGGGGTTATGGAAGCCAAATGAGGTACTATCTATTACTATGAGTTTGTGAGTTCGTGATACGTATGTTGCTTATATCATTATTCTCTTCATCTTAACCTAAATTCTTTGTGGTTGCAAATGCAAGAATACGCCAGTATAACATTTAACTTGTTCGAAAGAAAGGTTATCTGTCTGGAAAAGAGATAATGTCAAGGTAGTAGGTTCCCATCCCCTATTAAAAAGTTAGTGCCATAACTGGATTAACCTCTTGGAGAATTCGTACCGTTAGACACGCTTTAAGCTCGAAAGAGTTAAAGTGAAATAATTCTCGAATAGGTCGAAAGACGCCTGGATTTACCATCGAATACAATTCTCTATAAGCACATGCATGTCGGAATTCAACACACTCATAGCCAATAGAGACGTATAACTCAGAAGGTGGACATAACTCCAACTTCTCAATTCTCATTGTTTACAACTTAATAACTATTCTTTCTGTTTACTTTGCTATTTCAGTTTTTACTTCAATATTTTGGTTACACATTACAATCCCCCCTTTTTTTACGAGACTTGCACCAAAAGTCTAGTAATCGTTGCTTACTTGTTGACCAAGCTATTCCCTGTGGGATCGATACCCAACCCAGTTGGGTTCTATATTTGCTAGCGACCGCTTTACACTCCTACGAGAGCTGTAGATTGAGCGTTATCAAAAATTGGCACCGTTGCCGGGGAATACGAGTGTCAATTAAGTTTGTTATAATTACTATACCCTTTGGTCAAAGATTCTCGTACTTTTACTTTTAGTTTTTGTTTTTGTTTACTGCAGGTTTTTATTTAGTGCATGCCCCATACTCGAAGTTCTGGTCAACCGTTATTACCTATAAATCCTGAACCACAACGTATTGGAAGAATGGAGGCACAAACGGAAATCGAAAGAATGGCTGCTCAACAGGAGCAGGCGAGATTAGCTGCTCTTGCCGCCGCCCAAGTACACCAACAAAATATTGATAACCCTAGGCGAGCAACAAATACTGATGATGAGGATTTAGGTGATGACGAGTTACTAAACCCAAGACATGATGCTGAAATCTCAACACCTGCCAACAGAAGAGGTCGTCAAGCTCGGTTTAGGTATGATCACCAACACATGCAACCAGCTTTTGACGACGATGATGATGATCTTGATGGATCCGGAGCCACTGGAGCCATAATTCCTCCACCATTAGCGCCCGGAGCCAAGTTCAACATCACAAGCACCATGATTCAGTTATTGCAACTCAAGGGATTATTTGGTGGACTAGCAGGCGATGATCCGAATATACATCTCATCAACTTTATTTCTACATGCAAGTCATTTGACAATCCTGGTGTTGGTCAAAATGCAATTTGATTACGTCTATTTCCATTGTCTCTGTATGGGGAGGCAACTCTATGGTTGAATGGGCTGACTCCTGATTCTATTACAAATTGGAGGCAATTGAGAGACGCTTTCCTAGAAAGATTCTTTCCGCCATCCAAAAGAGCTCAATTGAGAGATGAAATCAACAACTTTCTTCAGCTTCCAACTGAAGCCCTTCATGAAACATGGGAGAGGTTCAAGACAAAGCTAACGAGATGCCCAAACCATCATATGACTAATGTTCACCTAATGGAGATATTATACAGAGCCTTGAATTCAATAACTAAACCAGTGGTGGATAATGCGGCTGGAGGATCTTTTATGGACCTCACCTTTGGTCAAGCAAGCAATATGCTAGATCGTATGACGAAGCAAAGTAGAGCTTGGCATACAAGGGATTCTGATGTAGCAAGCCCCACCTTATCTATTGGCATGGCTGCAGACCAAATAAGAAGAGAAGAAGAACGTGATCAAGATATGGCGCACATGAAAACACAAGTGGATCTTCTTACAAAGCATTTATTATCAGGGAAGACCGAAAAAGTGAAAGCTATTGCGTCAAAAGGAAGAGACGAATCTGATTCGGAAGAAGAGGCCAACTACTTGAACAATCAGGGGGGTTTCCGCGGGAATACCCAAGGAAACCAAGTTCGAAACTATTATGATAAATCTGGAAACAAAGACCAAGGTAGTTGGAAGAACAAGAATGAAAAGAGTGGTTTGTATGTTCCCCCTGGAAGATGTGACGCCACCACATCTAGTTCTGGAAGTATGGAAGACATGCTGGCTAAAATATTGAAAGAAGTGGAAGCAACAAGCGCTGCAGTAACGGAGGTAGTTAATGATGTGTCCTCTATGAAACAAATAGTTGATTCTCATTCCACTTCAATCAAGCAACTAGAGCAGCAATTGAGCCAACTTTCAGCAGCACTCAATCAAAGAAAGGCTGGCACCTTACCGAGCGATACTGTGCAAAACCCAAGGAATGATGGGTCATGCATGGCCATTACTACCCGGAGTGGTAAGGTGCTGGAAACTTTAGCAAAAAGCAAGCAAGTGGATGACGAAGTAGTGGACATTGATGATAAGGCGAAAGGAGAAGAATCCGCAGAAAAAGGGCACAACGTCCATGATGTCAATCCTAATGGATTGCAACCTGAAAAATCTGAAAAACGGAAGCAAGAGGAGAAGAAAGCCGTCAAGAGAACCATTCCATACCCACCACCACCTTTCCCTCAGAGATTGAAGAAGGTGGCGGATGATACAAAGTTCAGCAAATTCATGACTATGTTAAAGCAGCTGACCATTAATGTTCCATTGGTGGAGGCACTTGAATAAATGCCTGGGTATGCAAAATTTATGAAGGATCTTTTGACAAAGAAGCGGGAAGCAAGTTATGAGTTGAAAGATTATGTTCATCACTGCAGCGCAATCGCTACCCGATCAATAGTTCAGAAGAAGGCTGACCCCGGCGCTTTCACTATTCCTTGCACCGTTGGGTCTTTGAATTTTGCCAAAGCATTATGCGACTTAGGAGCCAGCATCAATTTGATGCCATTATCTATCTATAAGAAGTTGGGGTTGGGTGATCCTACTCCAACCAACATGAGGCTCGTAATGGCGGATAGGTCGGTAAAATGACCTGTTGGTATTCTATGTGATGTCTTGGTAAAAGTTTCTTCATTCATCTTTCCAGCAGACTTCGTTATTTTGGATTGTGAGGCAGACTCAGAAGTTCCCATAATCTTGGGGCGTCCTTTCCTTGCTACGGGAAGCGTACTTTTTGATTTGAGAGCTAATGAGCTTTTGTTCAGAATAAATGACGAAGTAGTTCGCTTTGATGTTTGCAAATCAATGAAGCAACCCAAAGATCTGAGTGTATTTTCGGTGGCTGATGTTTTCTTTGATGATGAGAAAGAATTACTTGAAGAAGAGCAAATTATTGATGACCCTTTGGCGGTTGTGCTCATGAATGGAGAGAATGAGGATGCTGAAAATTGTGAAGAAGCTATTTGTGCTCTATCAGGATTAGGGACATATCGCTATGCTCCCAAGAAGCTGGACCTTGATCTCAAGAATCGACCCACACCACCAGCTAAGCCATCTATTGAAGAGCCATCCACATTAGAATTGAAGGAGCTGCCAAGACATTTAAAGTATGCATTCCTAGGAAGCGGAAACACATTTCCAGTCATTGTTGCAGCAGATTTGGGTGAGCAACAAGTTGCAACTCTCATTTCTATTCTACGGAAGTATATTAGAGCCATTGGATGGACCATTGCGGACATTATTGGTATT
The DNA here is from genome assembly GCA_030864225.1 of Capsicum baccatum var. pendulum. Lineage (NCBI taxonomy): Eukaryota > Viridiplantae > Streptophyta > Magnoliopsida > Solanales > Solanaceae > Capsicum > Capsicum baccatum. The sequence continues at coordinate 138,211,526 of CM061550.1, forward strand.
CCACCTGGAATTTGTACACTTAAAATTTAGCTTGAAGAGAATTGTACACCCACCATTGAGCATCAAAGACGTCTAAACCCACCTATGCAAGAAGTGGTGAATAAAGAAATTATCAAGTGTTTAGATGCGGGGGTTGTATATCCAATATCTGATAGTACATGGGTGAGCCCGGTACAATGTGTTCCCAAGAAAGGAGGCATGACGGTGGTCGCGAATACGAAGAATGAGCTTATTCCACTCAGACCCGTCACTGGATGGAGAGTATGAATGGACTACCGAAAGTTGAATTCTTGGACACTCAAAGATCACTTTCCAATGCCATTTATGGACCAAATGTTAGATCGATTAGCGGGGAAAGGATGGTTTTGCTTCTTAGACGGTTATTCAGGCTATAATCAGATTTGTATTGCACCCGAAGACCAAGAGAAGACAATGTTTACATGCCCATACGGTACGTTTGCCTTCAAACGTATGCCATTCGGGCTATGTAACGCACCAGCCACCTTTCAACGCTGTATGATGTCTATTTTTTCTGATATGGTTGAAGACACTTTGGAGGTATTTATGGACGACTTTTCAGTTGTTGGTGAGTCTTTTGAAGCGTGCTTGGCAAACCTGAGCAGGGCATTACAAAGATGTGTAGAATTCAACCTAGTGCTGAATTGGGAGAAGTGCCACTTCATGGTAAAAGAAGGAATTATTCTTGGGCACAAAATCTCCGAAAGAGGGATTGAGGTTGATCGAGCAAAAATTGAAGTTATTGAAAAGCTACCACCTCCAATTTCGGTGAAGGGAGTTCGTAGTTTTCTCGGCCATGCAGGTTTCTATCGTCGGTTCATCAAAGACTTCTCCAAAATTGCTAGTCCATTGTGCAAACTCTTGGAGAAAGATGCGAAGTTTGACTTCAATGAAGAGTGCTTAAAGGCATTCGAATGCCTCAAAGGAAAACTCATTGAAGCCCCTATCATGGTAGCACCAGATTGGTCTCTCCCGTTCGAAGTCATGTGTGATGCTAGTGGTGTAGCTGTTGGAGCTGTGCTTGGTCAGAGAAAGGAGAAATTATTTCATCCTATCTACTATGCGAGTAAGGTCCTAAATGAAGCCCAAAGGAACTACACTGTGACAGAACAAGAGCTCCTAGCGGTTGTGTATGCGTTTGAGAAGTTTCATGCCTATCTATTGGGTACTAAGGTGATCGGTCATACAGACCATGCAGCTCTTAGGTATCTAATGACAAAGAAGGATGCAAAACCAAGATTAATTTGATGGGTATTGCTGCTGCAAGAGTTTGATTTCGAAGTTAAAGATAGAAGAGGTTGCGAGAACCAAGTGGCCGACCATCTATCTAGACTCGAGAACGAGCATGTGGCGCAGCCTGATATCGAGATTGATGATGCATTCCCTGACGAGGAGATCCTAGCGACGATAACAGAAAAGTTACCATGGTATGCTGACTTTGCAAATTTTGTGGTGAGTAATGTAATACCTGCCAATTTATCATACCATCAAAAGAGGAAGTTTATGCATGACGTACAACACTACTATTGGGATGAGCCATATTTGTTTCAACGATGTGCGGATGGTGTTATCCGACGATGTATATCCCATATAGAGGTGCCCAATATATTGGAAGCATGCCACACTTCCCAAGTTGGAGGACATCACGCAGGCAGTCGGACGGCAAGAAAAGTTTTGCAAAGTGGATATTATTGGCCTTCGATATTTAGAGATGCCTATGACTTTGTTAGAAGATGCGACCAATGCCAAAGACAAGGTGCTATTTCGAAATACCATGAGATGCCCATGTCGAAAATGCTTGAGGTAGAACTCTTTGATGTGTGGGGCATTGATTTCATAGGTCCATTCGTGAATTCGTTTGGAATGAAGTACATCTTGGTTGCTGTATATTATGTCTCGAAATGGGTTGAAGCTGTAGCGTTGGCCGACAATGAGGGAAAGCGTGATTTAGCATTTTTGAAGAAGAATATCTTCTCTCGCTTTGGAGTACCACGTACTATCATAAGTGATGGAGGATCTCACTTTTGCAACAAGCTATTCAAATCCGTGTTGGCCAAGTATGGTGTCAAGCAACATAAGGTAGCCACGCCTTATCACCCAAAAACGAGTGGACAAGTAGAGGTTTCCAATTGGGAGATCAAGCAAATCCTTGCGAAGACGGTAAATGCTAATAGGAAGGATTGGTCTCGGAAGCTAGATGATGCACTGTGGGCATATAGGACTGCATTCAAAACACCCATTGGCATGTCCCCTTATCAACTAGTTTATGGGAAGGCTTGTCATTTACCCATTGAGCTCGAACATAAGGCATTGTGGGCATTGAAGCAATTGAATTTGAATTTGGATGATGCGATGAATCTGAGGTTGGAGCAGCTGAACGAATTAGATGAGTTCCGTCTCCATGCATATGAGAGATCGGACCTATACAAGGAGCGGATGAAGAAGTATCATGATCAACGGATTGTTCGACGAAACTTTCAAAAGGATGATATGGTGATTCTCTTCAACTCTAGATTGAAGATATTCCCAGGTAAGTTAAAGTCCAAGTGGTCTGGTCCATACAAAGTTATCCAAGTCTACTCATCTGGAGTAGTTGAGTTGGAAGACACCAATGGTGTTGTCTTCAAGGTGAATGGTCAACGTGTTAAACCTTATATCGGGCCTCTAGACTCGATGAATTACATGGCCATCACTTATGTCGTCGAAGTCTAAGTACTCGAGGTAACTATGTCGAGCCATGACAATAAATAAGGCACTAGATGGGAGACAACCCATCGTTTATCGTTTATCGTTTATCGTTTTTCAATTTTTTTAGTATGTGTTTTTCTTTTGATTACTAAAAATCCAAAAATAAGAGTCGTGCCACGAACAAAACTAAGGCGCTAGATGGGAGGCAACCCATCGTACTAATCGTTTTAATTAGTTTTGAGCAAATGTAGGTGCAAGAGGTATTCAACGAGGAGATTGGTTTCAAATGACTATTTGGACGTATTGCATGGTAAAGGTGGTAAGTTTGGAATTAAGATGCATAAGGCTATGGATTGAGCATTGCTCATGACAAAATAGGCATCGAGCAAGGCTAGGCCTAGGTAAAACTAGGCCACGAACAAGGCAACACCTATACTATAGCCTAAGGTCTCGGAATCTAGTGTGCAAAGGCATAGGCGCAGCCCATGCTCAAGTATGCTATAGCATAGGCGCCTCCTATGCTAAAGCATTTGGTCTCGGAATCTCATATGCCATGCTAAAGGCGCTGCCTATGGTCACTAAGGGCATTGCACTAGGCGCCGCCTATGCTAGCAAATGCTTTGCATTAGGCGCCGCCTATACCATATATGGGCAAAGCTAAAGGCGCCGCCTATGGTCATTTTTTGTCTCCAAAACCGATTTTAAATAGGTCAAAACCCGACCCATTCTTTTCCTATATAAAGGGGACTTAGTCTTGAAACATAAACACATTGAAGACTTGACCTAGGCGCCGCACATAGCATCCAAATCCTCCCAAAACCTTTCTTTTTGCTCTCCCACTTCACAAGAACATCTCCAAAGGCTTCAATCACGTAAGTACTCTCTTGTTCTTCATCTATTTCTCGTAAGTACTACGTTTCTATGTCTATTATGAATTGCTACATCTTGAAGAAATATTGGTGATGTTAATGTGTTTGAATTGTTGATACAAAACCATGTGAGTGAATATATACGCTAGAATGATCTTAAACTATTTCCGACTTGAATTTGATTTTGGTGCATTGTCATACTACTTGCGGAATTGATAGAGTCATGAACATTGCATAATCTTGTCACTTGAATACTTAATTGTTAGCATATCCCGTTCATCGGAATAAGACTTATAGTTGCCTACCGACATAGGAGGTTGTGATTATTAATAGAAACCATACCATGATGTCATCCCTATGTAGTAGTATTGTTATACCTAACATGAAAGTATTGCAAAAGTTGCAAGAAGTGCTACCTCTCTGATTTTCTTGTCGGAATATAGCCCCTAAAACGTATGTCGACGAAGTCTAAGTAATCGACCACTTTCACTTCACTAATTTGTATCAACAAAATTAAGTGTGGGGTGGTACCCCTATGGCTTGTTTATAGATTGTATCAACATGAATTTGTTTAACTCTCAGGTACAATGGCACCCAAAGCAAGGCAAGATAAGGCTACCACTTCCCAAAAGGGCAAGAAAAGAGGTCGCAAGGACCAAGGAGAATCATCCTCAATGCAATTACCACGCCGCATGTTTGGAATAAAATGGGTTCTTGAGGAGGAAGCCAAGGAATGGTATAGGAACAACAAGGAAGGAAAATACGTTCATGTCGACTTGATCAACAAGGACAGCCTAGCGAAGAAGGAGCCGCACATGTTGGCGAAAATTATGGCACTAAATCTGGATTTCATCTTCCGCGACATGGGAGAATGCAATCTTGATTTGACACAAGAATTTTATTCCAACTGGTCGCCGAAAATCACAGGCAGCGAAGTCAAGATTCGGGGCCAAGTTCTACAACTCAATGCGGATTTGATCAACTCCTTTCTTGGCTTGCCTTCAGTCGATCCAGCACCATTCAAAGAGCTGTACAACAGACCTCCTTATAGAGAAATTCGATACACACTTTGTGGAAGTAGCTCCATGGCAAGGTGGAGCAGACAAAAAGACACCGGACGACACAACACCTTCCCCTATGCTCCTTTGAATAGGGAAACAAGAATATGGTTGCGTATTGTAAACTCTTGTCTTATTCCTGGGACCCAGTACACCAAAATAACAAGAGATAGAGTGTGTTTGGTCTACGCTTTGATGACGAATGTCCCTATCAAAATTGGGGCTTCGTTCTACAATGCGGAAGGCTAGACTACACAAGCGGTCCCACTTCACTTTTGGCAATCTGTTGACAACAATCTTGCGGAAGGAAGACATCGAAGAGGAACCGGCTGACCACAAACTCCCACATAACCCGAAGAAGGTTGACCTCACAAAGGTCAAAGATGCTGAAACAACACATGGCGTCAACCTTACTACTGCGGAGAGACATGCTCGAGATGAGAGTTTCTTCCGTCATCTTTATGGCATGACTCGGTTCATAATAATGAGTGGTGGACGTGTTCCAACTGCTGTAGAGCTCCAACAGCTAGACCATGACTATCCAATGAATATGCATGCGAGGGAGATGTGTGGAGTAGGTACATACTTTGAGGAACCTCTTGATGATTATGTGCCGACCGATGATGATCGACGCATGCCAGACTCCGACGTGGAGGAGAATTCTGATGACGACGACTCCTATGATGATTCCGACGAAGGGGGTATGACCCCCGACATAGAGGAGGAGTCTGATTGACCAGGTTCTTCATATTTATTTTCCACTGAGGGCAGTGTCCCGTTTAAGTGTGGGGTGGTGGTATTTGCATGCTTTACTTCTCTATCCGCATTTGCATTTATTTATGTTTGTTTGTTTGAGTTTTTTTCGTTTTTTTTGTTTTCTTCGTAAGTTAATCGTTTTTTTTGTAGTTTTTTTTACTTAGCTTATTTATGTTTGTTTGTTTGAGTTTTTTTCATTTTTTTTGTTTTCTTCATAGTTTCATTTTTTTTGTAGTTTTTTTTACTTAGCTTCGCATGAAATTATTCTAATAGGCAGCATGAGATTATAACAAGAGTTTGTGCTAAAATCATGACTATTGAGATGTTTAGGCTCTAATTGTGACTCACTATATGATATTGTGTGGTATAATTCCTTCAGTTGTTGGTCAAGAGCCTATACTACTCCCAATAAAGTCGACCATGTGCCTTGTTTGTGAGATGATAGTATATTCTATGTTTGTGGCTGATGCTAGAACTTGCCTGGTATGTATGTAAAGCGAAAATAAAGAGTGTAAGTTTAGGAGATGATTTAGGCATTTCTTTGGCAACCTATGATTATTTACCTTCTCTTTACCTACCCATGGACATTATCTTAGTTAACCCCTTTTGAGCCTTTAGCCTATTTTCTTTGACAACCTCATATGTAAGCTTAATCTATTTTTTCAAGACCATAATTTGATCCAAATTCCTAAGTGCTTTAAAGTATAAAGTCATGTGACAAAATAAGAGGAAATTGGGTGAGTATGATGCTTTAGAATGTATTGGTGCTTGAATTTGTTATGAAAAAGAAAGTGCTATCATAAGAGGTGTATTATGAAAAGAAAAAGGAAAGGAAAGCTGAAAAGTTGCTTAAAATTGAAAAACAAAAGAGGAGAAAAAGGGTGGTAGAATAAAAGAAAGTAGAAAGGTTGTTTGAAAGAAAAGTGTTAATGATACAATGTGATGTATTAAAGCGCTTAGGAACATAGTCACTATTTCTGGCCAAAATAGTCCTACCCGTCCCTTAGCCTACATTACAACCATCAAAAGACCTACTTGATCCTAAGCCTAGCATTCTGACATTTAGTGGAGCATTACACTAAGGGCAAGCCTATGGTCATCAGTTACTACATATGAATTCTTTGTGAGAGCGAGAGCAAGGATATTTTTGTACCCATGTTTCAACAAGTATACTATGCTTGTGAGTGATTATGGGAAATATATTGTGAGACACACATGGTTGACGAGTTTTGGTTAGTTGTGTATGATTATTTGTACCTTAACTTTTGAGTATGAGTTGAACACCATCACGAGTCTATATTGGAGGTTGAATTGTTTCTACTAATGAGCAGAAAACGACTCTTCGTTGATAATTGTTGTGCTTGTCTTGATGAATATTTTGTGTTGTTACTGTGAAACCCTAAGTTGATGTTTAGAAGGACATGATAGTTTGTTCGAGGACGAACAAAGCTTCAAGTGTGGGGTGTTGATGATAGGCGAATTTACACGCCTATAGTGCTATATTTTACCCATATTTTAGCCTAGTTTTGAGAACAAATTATATATTTCATGCACTTTTAGTCCTTTTTCCTGTAAGTGAGCTAACGAACATGATTAGCAAAGTTTCAGGTATAAATGATGCAGAATTCAGCATTTTATGGATAACTTGACGCCAAAGAAAGATTCACGAGGGGATAAAAGGGAGTCTTGAACGCCTAAGGACCAAAAGTGATGCATGGGAAACCTGTCCCGGGCTAAAACAGCAATTCTGAAGACTTTGGGGACTAGCAGTAATTTATTATGATTAGGATAATGATACATTAACCTAGTACAATTGGGTTAAGTATTTCATTAGCTTATTAGGATTTGGTTAAGTATTTCATTAGCTTAGTAGGATTTGGTTAAGTATTTCATTAGCTTAGTAGGAATAGGATATGGGTATTATAAATACCCTATTTGGCTAGAGATTTTTATACATTCTTCAATAATTCATTCTACTTCTAAAATTCATTCTTCTACTATAACTCCTTAATTCTATAACTCTTCCATTAATTCTACTTTTTATTCTTCTTCTATTCATCTATTCTTAATTTCCGCAACAAGAGAAACGTTACTTAGAAGAAATTACGCCTAACGCCTACCACACTTGTGCTACATGAAATTCTTATTGTGGTATAATAACAATGTCAATTGTGATTTCCTTCGCACTCATGGGTAACTAAACTTCTCTGTTGGGGTTATGGAAGCCGAATGAGGTACTATCTATTACTATGAGTTTGTGAGTTCGTGACACGTATGCTGCTTATATCATTATTCTCTTCATCTTAACCTAAATTCTTTGTGGTTGCAAACGCAAGAATACGCCAGTATAACATTTAACTTGTTCGAAAGAAAGGTTATCTGTCTGGAAAAGAGATAATGTCAAGGTAGTAGGGTCCCATCCCCTATTAAAAAGTTAGTGCCGTAACTGGATTAACCTCTTGGAGAATTCGTACCGTTAGACACGCTTTAAGCTCGAAAGAGTTAAAGTGAAATAATCCTCGAATAGGTCGAAAGACGCCTGGATTTACCATCGAATACAATTCTCTATAAGCACATGCATGTCGGAATTCAACACACTCATAGCCAATAGAGACGTATAACTCAAAAGGTGGACATAACTCTAACTCCTCAATTCTCATTGTTTACAACTTAATAAATATTCTTTCTATTTACTTTGCTATTTCAGTTTTTACTTTAATAATTTGGTTACACATTACAATCCCCCCCTTTTTTTACGAGACTTGCACCAAAAGTCTAGTAATCGTTGCTTACTTATTGACCAAGCTATTCCCTGTGGGATCGATACCCAACCCAGTTGGGTTCTATATTTGCTAGCGACCACTTTACACTTCTACGAGAGCTGTAGATTGAGCGTTATCAGACCTACAGAAAGTTGAGGTAGTAAAGAAGTGGCCTAGACCCTCGACTCTAGCCAACATTAGGAGCTTCTTAGGCTTGGTTGGGTATTATAGGAGGTTTGTGGAGAGTTTTTTGTCTATTGCTACTCTTCTAACAAAGTTAACTCAGAAAAAGGTTAGGTTTTTATGATCTAATTCTTGTGAGGGTATTTTTGATAAGTTGAAGGATAAGTTGACTTTTGTTTTAGTGTTGACCCTGCTCGAGGGTACTGATGGATTTGTGGTGTATTATGATGCTTCCTGTGTGGGATTGGGTTGTGTTTTAATGCAACATGATAAGTGATCTGAGGTGGTTTCATGCACTTTAGTGATGTTATTCTAGCTTATTTAGCCTTGTTTTGAGGACTTCTCATGTGCTTAGTGTGTTAATGATGAAATAATTGATCATCTAAGTGTTTAAGCATGTGATTATAATGTTTATGGTGTCTTGCAAACAAGTTTATACTTAATTTGGTCCCTTAGAGTTCAAATGAGAAAACTAGTGTTACAGCTTGAGCTAGGTATGGTTCTAGTTTCTTTCGCTGGATTATAATGTACCTAATGGTATTATTGTGTAATTATATGTGGAAAAATTTATTTATAATGGTCAAGGGTCAATTGAATCAAGCCAAGAGTCAAATCAATAAGTTAAAGATCAACGTGGGCAAGCCTAGTCTTAGCTCAAGTTTCTAGTTCACCATTCTTGATATTGTGTTCTTTTGAGATCTAATCCGTGTTGTATGATGATGTAGGATTCTTGGTGATTTTATTATAGTGATAATATGAATGATATACAATCTGGAAATCAAGTGGAAACAACACTATAAGACTTGGGATGGAAAGACAAGTGCAAGACAAAGTTTAAATGTCAAAATGTAACTTCCAAAGAGGCCTCGCGATAGAGGGGCGCCAAGAACCCTACTTGACTTGACTAAGGGTCTCTATGAAACCCCTACTTTACTTGAGCATTTACCCTCACTCAACTTGACCAGCCATCGCTCCACAGCCCTATTCCTAACACGGCTAAACTTGGCCACCTATAAATAGGGCTCTTGTACTTGTTATTTGACACCTTGGACGTCTTAGATATTTAGAGAGGGGATTATAAAAACTTTAATTAGGGTTTATTTCTCTTTAATTTAGATTTTTAATGGATTTTATCATGTATTCATTGAAATGGATTACGATTATGTCAATGAGTGGCTAAACGCCCCTTTTTTGGGGTTAAGGACATGAACATGTTTACTTTCTCTTTGAATTGACTTTGTTTGAATTTTTTATCATATTTGGTTGTTTTTTATCCTTTTTATCACTATTGTAAGGATTCTCGATCCTTAGAAAACATATATTATCTACCTTGTGAACTTGAGAGGGGGAATAAGAAGATAGAACTTGGGGATAGATAGAGTAAGGTTCTTATTCTTTTATAAAATAAGTTATTTGAATTAGTGACTAAGATAGGGATATAAATAGAAGCCATGCTTGGTTCACATGTAGGATGATATCTTAATGCTTCTAATTGGATTATTATATCTCCGCTCAAGATGTAGTTGTAATGATCAGTTAGGTAGAAGGTTAGAGGTCGGGAGACCATGATCATATGATAAACCCTATGAATTAATATCTAAGATAGGTAAGCGAATAAATTAAATTCAATAGCATACTGTGATTGGTTATAGTGATTTAACCCCAAGCTTTCAACCATTGATTGTCCAAAGTATTTACTTTTCTGCATTAGTTTACGTTACTTTTAGTTTACAACATTTAAAACTCTTTTGGTTATGTTGCACCACTTTAATCTTAATAGTTGAACTTGAATTGGATAGTTTTTGATACGTGTCTCTGAGGGATTAATATTTGGCTTTATGTAAGGCTACTGTATTACTTGGTGAGACCATGTACACTTTCGTGTGTGCTTGGGTGCAATCAGTAAGGTTGTAGCCTATGCTTCCAGGCACCTTAAGGTTCATGAGAGGAATTATCCAACTTACGACTTAGATTTGGTAGCTGTGGTTTTTGCATTGTAAATATATTTCCATTACTTGTATGTGGATATCTATTTAGACCATAGGAGCTTATAGTAGCTATTTATGCAGAAGAAATTAAATCTTAGGCAGAGGCGATGGCTTGAGTTGCTTAAGGATTATGAATTGAGCCTTCATTACCATCTAGGTAAAGCTAATGTTATTGCTGATGCTCTTAGTAGGTTGTCCGTGAGAAATCTATCTCATGTTAATGAGGAGAAGAGAGGGTTGGTAAAAGATATTGATATGTTGGCTAACTTGGGAGTTCGTCTCTTGGACTTTGAGGATAGAGAAGTGATTCTTCAGGAAGTCGTTAAATCATCTCTTAGTGCTGAAGTAAAGTAGTATCAAGCTTTGGAACCTATACTTGTGCAGATTAAAGATGATGTGGGACAATAAGATGTTATGACTTTTGAGATTTGGGAAGAAAAGAAAGCTCAGTCCTCGTTATGTTGGTCCATATTAGATTGTAAGAAGAATTAGTAATGTCGCTTATGAGTTGGAATTGCCTGCGAATTTAGGCTCTATTTTATCATGTTTTCTATATGTCTATGCTGAAAAAGTATATGGGTGAACCTTCTTTGATAGTTCCTGCTGAGAATGTTAGTATTATGAATTCATTGTCTTATAAGAAGGCCCCTGTTGAAATATTGGATAGACAAGTCATAGATTAAGGACAAAGGATGTAGCTTCGGTGAACGTCCTTTGGAGGAAACAAAAAGTAGAAAAAGCTATATGGGAGGCCGAAGAAGATATGAAAGCCAGTTACCCATTCTTGTTCCCTAGATTGGATTAAAGTACTCAAGGTATGAGTTCTATGTCCCTCTTATCGCTTTTTGAATTTGTTATTTGATTCTGATGTATTCTTGCTGTTCTCGTACTAATAACATCCTAAATTCGCATTCGTGAATGAGTGATCCTAAGGGGAGATAATGTGAGACCCCACAAAATTTCAACGAACTTATTTTTGACCCCCCCCACATGCGTAATATGGATTTTTTACTTGTATTATGTTTAGGAATGTTAAAAGGGTGTTTTGGAAAAGTTTCAAAATTTTTGAAAGGGGTTTAAGGCTATTTTGAAACTCTGAGGTAGTGTGCCTCTGTGATAGTGGCATGCCACACCACTGGAGCTTCGCAATAGCAGCGTAGCACGGAGGCTAGCCTCCGTGATATTGGCATGCCACACTGCTATTCTAAAAAGATCTAATTTTCATTTATTTTACTTGGGGGAGGAGCTTTTGATATTTTTACCCCTTTTACAACTTTTAAACATAAATTAACCCTTTTTATTTAGCTTTGAAAGATCAAATTCATTTTTTTCCTCTCTAACTCAAAACCCAAGAAAGCTCAAGGGGTTTTCAAGGAATTCACTGTTCAGGCTCCAAACTTTGAATTCTCTTCAAATTGTTCTACATTTCAGGCATGTTGCTCATCCCTAACTTGTATTTTTACATTGTGGTATTTATTTAGTCAAAATTCATGTTTTTTAATTGTTGGATTTGAAATTGGGTTAAAGGATTTTGATTGTTATTACTTGAATACTTGTCCCATGGTTTAAATTGATTGTTCATGCTTTAATTGTTGTTTTTGGGACTGAATTTGTACATTATTTTAATGATTGGAGTGAGACATGGGTGTTCCCCAAATTAGATGAATTTTTACTTGATAATTGCATTAACCTCAACCCACTTTGTGACTTGATTTTGATTATTGATAATTACGTGTTTTAACTTGTATTTTGAATACATTGTATTTCACTAAAGAATCAATAAATGAAGATAGTTTTGGATGGCCTTGGTTTTGGATTTTAAATGGAACTTGAGAGTCAATTTGATTATATAGATTGGTTTAGCATAATTATATTATCTTGCAAGCATATTGGTATGACTATACCAAGTGGTAAATGCCTTAATGAATGACTCCTGGATTAACGGTTGGTTAATGTACAAACCATTTAAATTTGGACATAAAGGAAATTATGTAGCTTATCGTGAAGGTGTAGGTCCCGGGGGATGAAAACTGGACACTATGTTTGTAGGCGTTGAGGGTCCATGTGACTGTGTTCTTGGTGCGCACATATACACCCCAATATATATATATTTGGGGAGGGCTATGGCCTTGGTTTCTGTAGCCTTTCCTTGGGTTTTTCTCAGTTCGTGTGGCTAACATACACTGTGCCTTTCCAGCAGGGAGAGCTGGTCTCATATAGCTCATGGGTGCCCTTAGGACCGATTGAGCTACATAGTTTAGTCTAATACTTTAAACTATTAATTTTATGACCCTTGTCCCTATCTCGACATCCTATATATATGCATATAAATATTATGCATATGGTTTTGACTGTTTTTTGGTAATGACATTATTGTATCATTTTCCAAGAGTTACATACCAGTGCTTACCCTACTGACTATCCTTGGACGCTACATCATTTTATGATGTAGGGTCCAAAGGGTTTTCTGTTGCTTCTATGCAATGTTACATGATTTGGTATTCCTGTGGATTTGCTGTGAAGTGGTGAGCCTCCATTATTTTGGAAGGCCCTATTATTTGGCTTGTTTCTTTATTGTCTTAGTATTTAATTTTGAATTCTTTTTATTATATTCGGGAGCTTGTCCCGACTTAGTTTGTATTCGAGTTTTAGAGGCTCTTGTGGACAAGTGTGGGTTGTTTTTTCGTTTTTGACTCTTAGTTACCATTTGGTTTATCTATTCTTCTTATCGTCATGTTTGGTAATTTTCCACTGTATTCTCTTTTTGTGTTCTGGATGATAGGCTAGGGGGTGCGCCCATAGTGGGCTTGAGATACCTGTCACAGCTAGGTTTGGGTTCGGGTCGTGACTAAAAGAATGAACCTCATGAGAAATTAATAACACCTCTGTAGAAATTTTAAACTTGTAACTATTTTTTTCCTTGCAAAGACTAAATTTATTTGATAAAATCTTTCAATTACTTTTAATTCTACATTGATAGTATAACTTGTGAGTTAATTTATTCTCCTAGGTTGGATGTTGCTTTTGTGATATGTTGAGAGTATGTTCCATTATAAAATATCTTTTTAATCTAGAGCTTGCTTCTTTTGTATTCTGATTCCTACGTGTTGTACTTAAGTCTGCCAATGGTTAGAGTGAAACACCCCAACTTTGACCCTTGAAAATTTCCTGGGTTTTGAACTCTTTAATCATCTTACGACTTACATCATGAGTCGTATGGTGTGGTGACGGGTCTAGGGACCCTAATCGTATGTTGGTTAGTGTGTTGCTGTCCAATTTCTATCCTAGATATGAGAGGCACCATATGAGTTATATGGTCTAGTGATGAGAAGGTAGGGTCTAATCGTATGTTGTCCAGTGTCTAGTCCTTGATGATCTACCTTAGATACGAATTGATGATACTAGTCGTATAGTGTTGGGACGAGTTAGGCAAGGGAATCATATGTTGGACAAAATATGGTGACCAACCTTCTATTTGGGTGACGATTTGAAGGTACCACTCGTATGTTGTGGTGATAATTTGGAGGGTCCACTCATATCCACCTGTGAGTTTTTCACAGCTTTTAAGCTGAGGGTATTTTGGACATTTCCCACCCTAATCCCTTAATAACCCATATTTTATAACCCTAGTTGGTCTTCTCTTAGCAATAAAAGATTAAAAACATTCTCTAACAACCTCTCAAGAAGATTGGGCTAGGATTTCTTCAAGGTGGTCATCTAGAGGCTTATGGATTAAAAATCTCTCCGTGAATCTTTGTAACTCAGGCATGTTACTTCTTCCTCATTGTTAGTTAACAAAAAGCTCAAGTTTTAATGTAGGGTTTTCATGATATTATTGTGGATTTATTTTGGTTTTAAAATAGATGTTGGGGGTTTTGGTTGGTCATGGTTTGATAATGTTTTCCTATGTTTTACTTATGATTTTTCATGTTAAAATTATGATTTGAACATGTGGTTGCATGGAAATGGTCAATTGATACTTGGTTTTGGTTTTGGAAATTATATGCCCTTAACATGTTTGTTAAAATGCCAATAAGAATGATTTTTGTCACATAGTTTGACTATTCTTGAAATTTTTGCCTGCATAATATGATAATGGAACCTAAATTGGTTTGGTTTATATTAGATGGTTTGGAAAGGCCTTGTTGGCCATGGCTTTGGTTTAATTAAAAACCTTGTGGGGGTACACGAGAATCTCCCAAGTGAACTTATAATGAAAACCTTGTGGTGTACATGGGAATCCCCCAAGTGATTTTGTAATAAGGTCTGCGTGTACATTGGAATCCCTTAACTGTTGGCTAGTGACATTGTTTGCAAGCTATATTCGGTATGACGATACCAAAAATTAATGCCTTAATAATTGACTCTTGGAATTGGTGGTTTGGTTATGTGCTAAAGATTTTAATTGGGCAATAATGTGGGTTGTGATAGCTTTCCGTAAAGGTGTGAGTGACAGTGGAAACTCATGTTTGTCGACATGAGGATTGGTCTTGATGACCACGTACTTGTGGGGTACAAGGGAATCCCCTAAGTGTATACACCTACATATGTATCATAGAGGGAGAAGGGTACAAGGGAATCCCCGACCACCTATGGTATCTCCAGTTCGTATGGCTACAGGCAGTGGGGCCGTTCAGGGTGTAACAGTGGACCCATATAGCCCGTGGGTGGATTATTACGGAATAGATACACAACCCAGGCTAAGTATTCCAACATGGTACTATGCCTATATATGATTGCATATGGTTTTTGACTTGGTTTTAAAGTACTGGCATTATTTTATCTTTTCCTGAGTATATTCTAGCATTTACTTCGCTAACCGTCTTCAGGCGCTGTATCGCCATGCGATGTAGGAAATGGCCATACTACCGTCCCTTCTGCTCAGTGGAATAGATTGGGGGATAACCTAGAGTCAAAATGAAGTGGTGATTTTCCATACTCCGAAAGACTCCATTTCATGCTATGGACTTTTTTTGTTATTTCTATTTCTTGGATTTTAGTTTTGGCTATGGTCGTGGGAATATCCCGACTAGATATTTCTTTGACAGTGTTTAAAGACTTTGTATGGACAACTGTGGACTTGGGTATATTATGGTTGTTTGGATTGGTTTAGATGGTATGACTTGGTTGGGTTGATCTCAATTTTAGACTTATCCCAAAGTCATCAAAATTTTAATATTCTATCTTATTATATGTTAAGAATTCATATGATACGGGTTGTTTATTGGTTGGTTAGAGTGGATACATGGGGTGGTCTCCGGTCCTTATTGGACTTGAGATGCCCGACACGATTAGGCCCTGATTTGGGTAGTGACAGATTGGTATCAGAGCCTAGGTTTTGGTGTAATGAGATCTCCATAAAGTCGTGTCAAGTAGAGTCTCTTTTATGGGTGTGTAGCATGCCACACTTATATGGGAGAGGCTATGAGGCATTTAGGAATGTTTCCCCTTATTGTTGTTCTATTTTTGAGCTATAAAGACTATGGTATTGAAATATCCCCTAAATCGTCTTTTGTTCGCCTTTCAGATCATGCCCTTCTGACATTTTAAAGCTCGTGGAAACTCATCTTCCCCACTCAATGATGATGTGGATAGATCTCATCCAACTTATAGGGTACAGACCTGGTCAAGGGTCTCTACTTTTGATTTTCCCTATGGAGTTCCACCGATCTCCACTAACCCTACTCTGAAGGGTGACCCTCATACTCAGTCACCTCAAAGAGATGTTACCAATGCTGAGTTTTGATATTCTATTCATCTATTTACCCATATAATGGTATTTTGTCATGCCAGTCCGATCCTATTGGCGTGACAAAGAATAAGGAAAGGATGAGAAATAGGCAAACCAACAAATCTCAATATTCAGACTGGGGGAGAGGTTAGAGAAATAGTGGTAGAGGTGGTGGACAGTGCCCTGAGCAAGGTAATCTAGGGAGTTCCCATGTGGTTATCAGTGTTTCTTATCCTCAGTCTGATGAATATCATTTTTGAGAAGGTGGAGCTTGGTCAGCCCTACCTTATCTCGTCTGCTGGTTTTGTGTTCTGTTGTACCATGGTTATTGCTATAAGAAGAGGGATCAGTGTTTTAACTATGGTCAGTTGGATAACATACAGTGGGAGTGTTCCACAAGGATTGCCACTAGTGCAAATAGGATTTCGATTACCACTTCCTTAATTCCTTCACCGAGGGGTGCTGCTTCTGGCTTTGGCATAAGCTGGGACTATCTTTATGATCTCACTACCCGACAGGAGTGTGAGGCATCGCTTGATGTCATTGCTGGTATATTGAAACTATTTTCTCGTGATATGTACTATTTACTTGATTCGAGGTCCACTATCTCTTGTGTGACCCCATTTGTGGCTGTGCATTTTGGTTTTGGTCCAGAGTGTGTTTTGGACCCTTTTTCTGTTTTTACTCTAATGGGTGACTCTATGGTGGCTAGAAGAGTCCATATGGGTTGTTTGGTAGCTATGGGTGGTCGGGAAACTTTGATGGATCTGTTTGAATTAGACATAGTTGATTTTGATGTCATGTTAGGGATGAATTGGTTGCACTAATTCTATGCGTCTCTAAACTTTTGGAGCCGTAAGGTCATCTTTAAATTCCCTAATGAGCTGGTTATTGAGTGAGAGGGTGGTTCCCTAACTCTTAAGGGGAGGTCCATGTCGTATCTTAGAGCCCGAAAATTAATTTCCAAGGGGTGTTTTTACCATTTGATCCAATTTAAAGATTCCAACTTGGAAGGTCCTTTGTTACGTTATGTCCTTGTGGTTAATGAATTTCCTGAGGTTTTTCCTGATGACTTTCCTGGTATCCCACCCGATGGGGAAATTGATTTTGGAATTGATCTCCTTCTGAATACTCGTTCTGTACCTATCCCTCTTTATTGAATGACTCCAGTTGAGTTGAAGGAGGTTAATGAACAGTTGAAGTATCCTTTTAATAAGGGTTTGTCCACCCTAGCTTTTTTTCGTGGGGTGCTACTGTTCTTTTTTGCATAAGAAGAATGGTTTTCTCCAGGTACGTATAGGTTACTAGAGGGTGGATAAGGAATTTAAGGTGACCTTTTCTTGGGGTAGACTCTCTCTCTCTCTATATTTTACGTGGGGTACTGGATAGTAGTGCATGATCGTTGATAGACACTACATTCTAACCTTAGATGTTGATTTTGGTGAAGGGAGTATATTAGCTCGATGATAGTAATGCGAGATTTGTGAGGGTAGATTGGTAGGCCTGGTAAGGTGTACGGAAGAAATGAGGTTGATGACTTAGGGAAAGTCAGGGTGAATTTACTCCTATTCTAGCGATTCCCTCCTATTTTGATTAAGTAGGCAATCTACAAGTGTTGCACATATTCTAATAGTGCTTATGCATAGGTCAATATTCTATGTGCCGTGTATGTCCATACTCCAGCCCCTGGACCAAAGGCAATAATGGTTGTTAGAAAATTTTGAGCTTTCAAGTGTTTAAGCTCTATTTCATGACACTCATGATCCGTATATTCATGTCTCACACCATGCCTGGTTCCAAGAAATAGTAGTTTTAAACGTCAATCCTTGCTCTGTTCCTTGAATATGAATCTCGGCTTTATGTTACATTACCTATGACATATGCAATCGTGTTTGTTCCGGTGCTCAGTCCTATGGACTTGTACTATGGTGTGTTTATGTCAGAATGATCCTTCATTTATAACCAAGGTGGCTTCTATGGAGTACCTCATGCCTATTGTACTGTGTCTTATTTCACAGGTATCACCTTGAGTAGTATGACAAATAGGAGCTATAATTAGGAAGTAACCCCCCACCCCTCTCATACTTGATGCTTGTACTCTAGTTCCTCAGTTACTCTTGTTATGTTTGGATGGTATAACTATGGGAGAATAGTGATGTTTTGGATGAGAGATTAGATGTTCTTTTTTGTGAAATTCTAGGGTGACTACTAGAGCTAAAGTTATAAGTGTATATGGAAGAATGAGATGAATGTTGTCATATGAAATAGGTACGGAGGGGAGGCATGGTGAAAACCTTTGTGATAGTGATTGAGGGAGTTACTTTTGGTAGGGAAATACATATTGTGGGTTTAGTAAAGATAGGATGGAGCATGGTGCTTGATAAATACCCAACCATTGTGTTATGCAACTATAATTAGGCCCTCGTAGTTATGTGTTCGCAGGGAGGGAATTGGGGGGTTGAAATAGAGGAGTGTTGTCTTCATAGTTGAATGTTTGGTGGAGAGTGTGGACGTATTTAAGGTTATTACATGCATTGGTTAGGGATAAAGGAGCTTTGTGGGAAGCTGGAGGGGACATGGAGTCCGACTACCCATTTTTGCTCTCCGTTTAGGGTAATTGTTATTAAAGAATGTGTGTACTCTTAACATCTTTGTTTTCTAACTTAGTTAAAGGTTAGAGTAGAGGTGTGTGGAATCCAATTGTGCTTGTATTGCCTTTTCCCATTATTCGAGGATGAACGATCCTAGTGGGGGAGATAGAAATGCCCCAAACTTTGATCCTTGAAAATTTCCTCGGTTTTAAGCTCTCTATCATCTTACGACTCATATCATGAGTTGTATGGTATGGTGAAGGGTCTAAGGAACCTAGTCATATGTTAGTCAGTGTGTTGCTGGGCAAGTTTTATCCTAAATACGAGAGGCACCATACGAGTCATATGGTCTAGTGACGAGAAGGTAGGGTCCAATCGTATGTTGTCCAGTGTCTAGCACTTAATGATCTGCCTTGGACACGACTTGATGATACTAGTAGTATAGTGTTACTTTAACCATAAAATCACAAAGAAAATAGATTCATAAGTTCGATACCTGTGTCAAGTTGGGCAAGAGAGTCATATGTTGGACAGAATATGGTGACCAACCTGCTGTTTTGGTGATGATTTGAAGGTACTACTCGTATGTTGTGGTGACAAATTAGAGGGTGCGCTCATATCTACCTATGAGTTTTCTACAACTTTTAAGCTGAGGGTATTTTGGACATTTTCCACCCCAATCCCTTAATACCCCATGTTTTATAACCCTATTTGGTCTTCCCTTATAGCAATAGAAGATTAAAAACACTCTCTAACAACCTTTCAAGAAGATTGGGCTAGGGTTTCTTCAAGGTGGTCATCTAGAGGCTTAAGGATAAAAAATCTCTCCGTGAATCTTTGTAACTCAAGCATGTTAAAAACACATAAATATGTATCATAGAGGGCGAAAGGTACAAAGGAATCCCCAGCCACCTATGGTATCTCTAATTCGTGCAGCTACACACATTGGGGCACGTTCAGGGGGTAACACTGAAACCATATAGCCCATGGGTAGATTATGATGGTAAAGCTACACAACTTAGGTTATGATTTTAAATGCATGCAAAACCTTGTTCCCTATCCCAACACGGTATATATGTATTTATGTGATTGCATATGGTTCTTTGACTTTGTTTTGAATTACTGACATTATTTTATCTTATCCCTGAGTACATGGTATTGTTTAGTCCGCTAACCATCTTTAGGTGCTTTAGGGGTGTTCATGGGTTTGGTTAAAAACCAAACCAAACCGTGAACCAAACCAAACCGATTAAAAAAAACCAACGATTGGTTTGGTTTAGTTAGGTTTAGTTTTAAATTTTAAAAAACCGATGCTATTTGGTTTGGTTATGGTTTTACTTAAAAAAACCGTGAAAATAACCAAATCAAACCGATAAATTTTATATATATATATATTAAAATTATTTATATATAATTTACAAATAAAATATAAATAGTTTATTAAATTTAATTTTAAACTAAATTTTAATCTATGTCTAGCCCAACCAATACTTTAGCCCAATTGCCCAAAGCCCCAAACCCAAGCCCAACTCTACCTACTATTACTAATAAGTTAACCCTACGGTCCCTACCTCACTTTTTCTACTTCAGCTTTCGCAATACATAGTACATCAACTGCTGTTTCTTTTATTCTTCATTAAAAGGCATCACCGCATCGCATTGAAAGAAGTCTCGGCTATCTTTGATATTGCAATATTTTCTTGTTTAGTTTCTTAACCCCCTATATCTCGTTTACGCCTCGCTTTCGCAGTGTAGCCTTCTCTTCATTTTTTGTGGGATGTTTTTGGCGATTAAATCTAATTCTATTGTATAGTAAAATCCCAAAGTTTCATGGGATGTAACTTTAGCCAGGCAATGGTGCAGAGGGTTTTATTAAATGTTACTAAATTTTTATTGATGTATGGTTTATGAATAACCCAAGAGAGATAACATGAATGATGACTGAAACTGTAATCCACATGCTGCTTTATCTTTGGTTACATAAACAAAGAGTCTTTCAAACGAGTTACCATGGTCCCTGGTTCAAATGGTAGTTTTATGTCTCCTTGTTTATTCAATCTTTTCCCTATATGATTAGCTCACCTAGCTAGTCTATAAAGTAAATAGATTACTCAAATTTGCCCAACTTTGTCTCTTCTTGCAGTACACTGCAACAGAATACAAACCTCTATTTTACAATGTACATGTATGTGTTTGCATGTTCTTGGATAATATTAGTGCTAACAATACAAAGCTAGTGCATTTCATCTCAATGTTAGTTTTATTTAATGTGTTTGTTCTGATTTTTAAGAGTTTATAGTGTCATTTGTCCATCACTGTAAAAATATTTCATGAGAAATTATTCAATGTGATACTTTTTTCTATGAGTTAAAAGAAGGAGTTTATTCTAAAGATAATTGGAGTTGGCTAGTCAATAACCGAAAAAATAGAAAATCAAACCAAATCGACGGTTATTTTGTTTTTGTGGTTTGGTTTAGTTTTAGAAATTAAAAAACCGACTAAATTGGTTTTGGTTATGGTTTTAACCACTAACCGATCCAAAATGACCCATGAACACCCCTAGGCGTTGTATCCCCACACAATGCATGAACCAACCATACTACCATTCCTCTAGCTCAGTGGCTTGGATTGGGGGCTAGCCTAGAGTCAGACTGAAGTGGTAAGCTTCCATACTCCGAAAGACTCCATTTCATGCTATGGACTTCTTTTTTTTATTTTTATTTCTTGGATTTTGGTTTTGTTTATGGTCGGGGGCATGTACCGACTAGATATTTGGTTTTGTTTATGGTCGGGGACATGTACCGACTAGATATTTCTTTGACAGTATTTAGAGGCTTTGTATGGACAACTGTGGACTTAGGTATATTATGGTTTTTTGGGTTGGTTTGGATGGTATGACTTGGTTGGGTTGATCTTGATTTTAGACGTATCCCAAAGTCATTGAAATTTTAATACTCTATCTTATTATATGTTCAAAATTCTTTCAATACGGGTTGTATATTTGTTGGTTAAATTAGATGGAGGGGGAGGTCACCAGTCCTAGATGCTCGATACGAATAGACCATGGTTCGGGTCATGTCACTGAGTAAACATTGTTTTGATTTGGTTTCGATCTCGATAGCTATTTCGTTCAGGACGGCACCCGTTGGTACAGGTAAATATGGTATTGAGCAGTTCAAAAATTGATCTCGATGCGAAATACATTTTTTCATCGACTGACTCGGTACCGATTGGTCCTGTTAACAATTTAAAATTATAAGGTTAAGAGATAGTGACAACTATTAGGGGAGGGGAGGGGGGCACCAAAAACTCTTTTGACCCCTACCCTCCCAAAACAACACACCACTCCTCTTAACCATTTTTTATACAAAAACCCTCATATATCCATTATTTTTTCCCACAAATATTCACATACTCTCTCTAATATGTTAAACTCTAAAAATCATTTTATTATTCTCTTAATATTTATAATTGTGATACAGTTAATTGGAGTTGAAGATTTTTTGAAGATATTTCAAGCTTCTAAATATCATCTTTCAATTTTGATATTTGGTATACGTCTACTTTTACGCTGATGTTCGCTACACTCATTCCAACTTTAATCTCTCTATTTATTTACTGTAATCTCTATATTTTCATTTTTTAATAGCTATATTTGTTTACTTTCATTAATTTTTTAGTTATACTAATTAACTTGTTTGACTTTAATATTTTAGCTATATTTAAATTTAACTATGGTTGTCAGTAAAAAAAATAGTGGCAAAAAAATAATTCTTGGTAAATTTTTTCGTTGGGCAAAAAAATAGTGCTACTACTAGTTCATTACTGCCTAGATTTAGTAACGTTAGTGTAACTTCTTTATCACAATTCATTGATTACAGTATTCATCCCGGTATACAATTAGACCACGAGACCCTAAGTAGGCGTCATGATATTTGTGATGAAGGCTTACTGGAAGAAGATGATATAGAAGAACAAAAGGTGATACCCCTACCCTACTAGTTCGACTGCGAAATTATTGAAACAAGATGAAGTTTCCTATTTACTAAAATTTACCAGGGACAAAGGTACCAAACATATTAAAAGGTCTGTAGTATAAAAATTTATGGAGCATGATAGGATAAAAAATATCATTACTTGCAATAAATGTGTGAAAGTTATGTAACATTTGACTAGGAAAAATAATGGCGGGATGGGTTGCTAACTAAGAATTTGAGGAAATATAGTAAAAAATTTATACATCTAAAAATGGAGGCTAAGGCCAAAAAAGACGGTATACTGAAAAAATCTGTAGAAGGTACTATGGTTCAGACTTGTTTGAACATGTATAACCCAAATGGCTGAAGCTTATCATCCACATATAGTGAAGATGTAGTTAGAGAAGAAATAACAAAAATGGTTTCTATAGAATTAGCAAAAATGGTAGTTATTATGGATTTGTCTTTTACTTTTTCTTCACATTCTGATTTTATTCATTATATTCAATAAGTATATAATTTCTCTTTTAAAGGTTTTCTCATGAAATACTAGAAAAGTGGTTTGTTTAAATATCAAGTTGAACAATATCATTTTCTTCGTTGCTTATTTAATAAATTTAATGATAAAATATCTGTTAGTTTTGATATGAATCGTAGTGTTAATGGTAATGATTATTTTACTCTTATGGCTCATTATATTGATCAATATTGAAATATCAAAAAATGAATTATTACTTATAAATATGTTGGCGAGACTTCTGGTGACTATATAGCAAGTACAATAACGAAAAACATGAAATATTTTCAACTTATTAATAAAATAATGTCATGAACATTAGATAATGCTTCTAACAATATGAAAGCTATTGATTTTTTAAAAGTTAGACTTTGTCCAATAGATGATAATTATTTTCATGTTAAATGTGTTGCACATATTTTAAATTTGATAGTATAAAACAATATTGACTTGTTTGGAAATAATTGTTACAACGTTCGAGTTGCTTATAGTTGTATTTTTAAAAATAAAAAAAAGTATATTGTTACATAATTTAAATGTTGTTGTGGAGAATGTCAAATTTCATATAGAAAAGTTCCAAGAGAAGTCTTTACTAATAGAAATTATTTGCATGAAATGCTTGATGTTGCTTATGATAATTGTGAACCTGTACAATTAGTTTATAATGCTCATAATGCAGATCCTGATTTAGACTATGTGATGATGATTAGATAGAAATAAAAGAACTTTGTAAATATTTAAAAACTTTTAATCAAGTTACAAATATAGTATATGCGCAATATACTCCAACTATTTCTTCCATTTTAGTTAATATTACTGCTGTTTCTAAGTACTTGTTGAATATAAAAAATTTACTTTGTTCAAAAAGTCAATTGAAGCTGCGATTGAAAATTTTAAAATTTCTTTTTTCCTCTACAAATCTATTTGACATCTGCTTTATTCAATCCATTTTACAAATAAATGGGTGTAATAATGAGGGTTCAAAAAATTTACAAAAATTTAGAAATTCAATCTCATGAAGTGCAATCAGTTGAAACTTATTGTGCCAACGTACTACCTAAAACAAGGAGTTTGTATAACTTATATCAAGTTATGGAATAAAATATTCTGTTGATCGAACCTGCTACTTCTAGGCCTAGATATAGTGATTTGATGATGAGATGGGTGTAGAAATTAGTTTTAACGTTCTAGCAATAGTGATTTTGATTCATATCTTTCTAAGGATCGGGATAATATTAGAGATGCAAATTGACAACTTTAACTTTTAGCATAGTTGAAGACCCATATCAAATAATATCCTAAGCTTCCAAAGGTGGTTTGAGATGTGCTAGCAAGTCAATAGTCTTCAATTGCTTTGGAGCAAGATTTTACCTCAAAAAGATTCATAATTGGAGATCATCGTTATTCATTAGAAAATGATAGTTTAAAAATTCTGGTATTATTTAGAGATTGGATCAATGCCGAAGAAGAAATTTTGGGCTCCTAAAAGCCCAAAATGAAGATGAAATAAATGAAAAATTAAGGAACATAGTAATGATAGAATGGATGAACATAGACAATGATCAATTCTAAAGAATATGTCAACTGTATAAATAGCTAAATTATGACTAGAATATTTTGGACATTATAGATATAAGTAAGACACTAGAGATCTAATTCAAACAGAACCCTTCCTAGAAGGTGTTGTAATACCCCGAGAATCCCAACCGCTAGTAGAACCATACATCAAGCTCATGAGAAATAAATCTTAGTGATTTGGTAGTTTTATGATCAAGTTTGATGTATACTAATGCCTTAAATATGTTCTAGCTATTAGACGAATCAAAACATCCCTTACCGATTGAATTCTTGAGAAGGACATTGCCATAGTCAACTTTAAGCGAGTATATTTCCTATTATACAAATAATTTTTCAGCTTATGACCCACCAATATATAGATAATTAAATTAGCTTTCAAACCAATTTCACCAAAATCCGACATCGAAGTAAAAAGTTATATTCGTTTTACTGAGAGCTGCCCGAGCTATCCAGGAGTGACGGACAAAATATCGGACCGTCAAGTCAGTGATGGACCGTCACTTTAACCATCACAACTGAACCAGTGAGGCCATTTTATGGACCAAAAATGACAGTTGGAGTGACGGTTAGTCACCAGAGGATGGTCCGTCACTCAGACCGTCAGTTTTGTCTGAAACAACGCTGAAACACCGTTTTAAAGAGATTTTTGGGTCTTTTTCCACCCTATTTAACACCCAATCACATCAAATCAAAGCACATAACTTCTCAGTCATCCATAACATCAAAATTAGGGTTTATTTCAAGATCAAAACCCAAGAAGAAGATTCAAACCCTTCTCCAAGAAAACTCAAGAATCAAAGCGTCACCATTCAAGAACCCTCAAGAAAAGTTAACCCCCTTCAAGATTTGGGTTTTTATTACTCCATGATTTATCTCAAGGTCCAAGAAAAATAGTTTATTGGGGATTCAATTTCAAGAAAGTTCCATCTTTAATCTTCAAGAATCTTCCATCTAAGGTATGCATAGTGTTCATTCCTGGATCCCTTTCATCCATGGAGCTCAAGAATTAAGTTTTAAAATCATGAATTGTGATTATCTTATTGTGGTATGATTATGTTCATGTTGATAGTTGTTATTTGGTATCTCGATGTATTTTTATGAAGTATGTGAGCATGTTAGTTGAAATCAATGAATTTGGGTGACTTAAGATTGTTAAATTGATAAGTATACCTATGCCCAAAGTTGTGCATGTAAGATGTTTGATAAAATGCCTAGAATGATAGAAATCATGTATTATTGCTTAGGGATGAATTAAATGATAAATTCATGCTATTCTATTATGTTCAAAGGGCTCACATGTTGTTGTTGTGCAATATATGTGTTAGTGGAATGTACATGATGATTGGAGAATGGATTCATAGTGTGTCTATACGCATTCCATGTTATGAACAAGATCATGAATATGAAGTACCACATGAGTTATCCCCCAATTATTACAATATGAACTAAATGTTACATGCTTGATATTCCCTTATGTTTAAATGGTTTCGATGCTATTGTTATGAAAAGTATATGTTGTCGGAATGCCCATGATATTAGAACATGAGGTTTATGACTTGATTTCAAGAATTCCCATTCATGTTAGATATTATGATGACCATGTACTTCATGAAGTCCCTCACTCATGTATTATGTATTATTATTGATGGTCATGAATTCAAGAAAGTCACGTTGTGTCAGTTTTATTCCATCGAGTCTTGGGGGTACTTGTAAATATAGCCGTGTGCCTAGAGCCATGTCATGTTTTCATGTTACTCTCAGTCAAGCCATGTTCAGTAGACTTCAATCAGCCTCATGACTTAGGAAAACTCATGTAAATTTAGTATCATCTCAGTTCTACTCAGTACTCAGTAACTTCACTAATCTCAGTAATTTAGTATTCTCAAAAATCTCATAACTCAGTACTCAGTAAGATCAATAATCTCATGAACTGAGTAATTCATCAGATATCAGTAGTATTCCATCAGTCAACGGAATTTAGTAAGTTCATTCCATGTACAATTCAATTAATCATGTTCAATGTCTCTTCAGATGGGAGTAGTAATTAGAACCGAGCGAATCCAAGGATGGGAACTCACCTGTCAGTTTAGGGTGTGATTCTTAGCAGTTATCCTTGTGTTCCAGAACTATGTAGCCAGCGTAGGTTGAGACATATTAACCTGTCAGATTAGGGTTGATGAGGTGTCTTAACCTATTAGTTTAGGGTTCCCACTATTCTTATTTTTAGTAACTGCCAGATAAGGGTCACTTACAGCTTGTCCTTACCAGTGGTGCGGTATTGACACCCTTCCAATCAGGGCAGAGATTAGACCCCAGCTCAGCTATAATAGTATAAATGGGGCATATCGGTTTGAAAACTACTTCCCACAGTTTCAGTCTCAGTCTCAGTAAAAAAACTCAGGTAGTTCTTCAGATTTCAGGACTGTCAGATATAATCAACTCAAATTTAGTATGGAACTCAGCTAGTTCTATCAGATTCAGGATGTTAGATATAATCACTCATGTTATCAGATATATTAATTCTCAGAACTCATGTTATCAAATATATCAGCTATCAGAACTCATGTAATCAGTCTTCAGCTTCAGCACTGTCAGATACAGTCAACCAGATCAGTTCTTCATAATTCAAACTATCAGAAATAATTATTCATGTATCAATAATATAGTTTCAGTCCTTCAATATTTAGCAATACAATATCAGTTCCTCACTTATCAGTGACTCAGATATCAGGATTAGTAAACTTAGTTATTCAGTATCCCAGTATTCACGTACTCAGATATCAGTAAATCCATGTTATTAGTAACCTCAGAAGCCAAAACTCAGTATTCAGTCCATCATGGTCTCAGTTATAGTTACATAGCCATGTATGTATTCTCACGTTCATGTTAGTCAGTCAGTTATTATTGTTCATGTATATTAAACCCATGGATTTAGCCTACCTCACTTGCATACCAGTACATTTAAAGTATTGATGCATTCACTCTATAGTGTCTTATACCATAGGTTTAAAAGAACGAGCTTCAAAGCATCAACAGTAGATTCCAGTCTCAGCATTCAGAGTTAGAAGTGAGTCCTCATCTTTCAAGGACATGATGATTTCATTACTGTTTTAGTTTTCAGTTTTCAGTTTATTTCAGTAGTTGGAGTTAGTTGGGGACATGTCCCATCAACTCCTTATTCATACAGTTTAGAGGCTTTCAGACTATATTATGTCCAGACAGTTATTTTAGATTTGTTTTGGTATTATTATACCATATTTTCAGTTATGTATTAGTAGTGAACCTTATGGCCTTTCAGTTCATGTTTCCATATTTTTTTTAGCATTTTATGCAGTATACAGGTACAGATATCAGTCATGGGTTAGCTTGTGGTCCTTTGGGGTCATGAGCACCGTGTAGTGTTCCAGTTTAGAAAAATCAAGGCGCTACAAACTTGGTATCAGAGTCTTAAGGTTCAATAAATTCCTAAGAAGTTTGAAAGCCGTATCTAGTAGAGTCTTGTACATGGGTGTGTTATGCACCACACTTATGTGCAGGAGGCTATGAGATATTTTAGGAACAGTTTTACTTTTTTCATATCTCAAATCATGCTATAGAAAAGTTTTCTAAGAAAACTCATATAGATTCTCATCATGCTCCATGCATGTTAACTCCATATTACTTTCAAGGTAATAGAAATAGTGAAGCTCAAGTCCTAGAGATAGGGCTTTCTTAGATAGTCCCTGCAGTCAGTTATTGGATTGCCCACAGACTCAAAAATACCCCATCAATCCCGTTATGTTCCAAGTCATATAGATTTCATTCATGACCATGAGAACTCGTTCATGAACCCAATTTTAGATATGCCATCAGATCTTTTCTCAGAATCTGATGACAACATAGACCTAGAATTTTTAAGCATGAACTCAGGAGTTAACAGTGGTAGAGTTGGGATAGTATTATCTCGTTTGATTAGATTATGTATTTATGAGGATAGTTGTACCAGAGTAAATCAGTAGGCTTGAACATTGTAAGATAAAATTTAAGTTTATTAATTTGAATTAAGTATGAAGGTGTGGAAGTGATATTAGTAGTATATGAAGCAACAAAAATAACTAATGGGCATAGTAAGGAAAATATGTATTTGACAGAGTGTAAGTACATGATTAAGATTGCAGTTCAGTTCAGAGTTAAGTAAGTGCTCATAGATTTAAGATGATGGCTTAAAGCTAAGGGGGAGATAACAGATCAAACAACCAAGTCAGGCTCTCAGATTCCAGTAGTAGTGCCAGTATGTATAGAAAAATAGTAAGGGAAGACAATTCCTGACTCATACATTGTCAATGCAAGGTTTTGTACTTCAGTTAGCCTGATACCTATGCATACTTCACATCTCAGTTCCATGAACACAACTTATATTCACACGCATTCCATAGAATCCTATGTGATTCCAATTTATATTATAAGGAGTATTAACTCCCTCAGTGTTACAAATCATGTCCCACGAATTCAGAAATTTCAGACTTAGGTCATGAAGCTCATGACTCATGTACACATGTCACGCCTTATAGTATATTCAGTTTTCATGACTCATGCTATGCCCCTATAGATAAGATAAATTTAGACTACATTATGTATATTCTCAGTTCAGACCTTTTCTGGTAAATCCATGTTGTTGATATTCTATTCCTCAAGTTTTAGTTCAAGTGTCAAGTTTAGTCAGTATCCATTCAAGTTTCAGGTCTTTCTAATTTAATCCTTCAGTAAGATCTCCTTGTAAACAATATAGTGTGGAGTAATTGCTTAGATAGGAGAGAGTAAATGTTTCATGACTAAGAGAAGATTTTTGCATGCTTGTTATATACGAGGATGTAGTTATGAGGATAGGCTTAAATATCATGTTAGTGTGCAAGTAAGTGGTTATCATGAGGTCATATTTAGAAGCTGGGAAAGTGCAGAGTGTGATTGTTTATTCCGATCCTTGACTTATGTCAGTCCCCATTGTGTACTATGAAAAGATCAGTTGCCATCTTAGTTACAATTTCAGTATTCAGTACCCAGTAATCAGTGTTCAGTTCCAAAATTCAGTATTTCAATATCAGCCTGAACCTCAGTTATTGACATTCAGTTATCAGAACCCAATATTTAGTTCCAGTAAGAATCTCAATTATAATTTTAGTTTTAGTGCCAACTTCAGTTCAGTAATCTGATCAGAAACTCAGTTTAGTTCCAGACTTGCTTGACCTATGCTACAACTATCAGTTACTCAGTCAGCAGTATTTTAGTACCTCAGTCTACAGGATGTTTCCTCATTATGTTATACGGCAAGCCTTGCATTCTAGAGGTGATACATTTTTTCTCATTAATGCTCAATTACCTCATGTTATCCAGTCAATCAGTACCCCCTATGCATAATATTTTATAGCCTTAGTCCAATTATTCGAACTAAGTGCAGACAAGTCTCACATGCCTAGTATTTAGCTATCAGTTATTCAGTTAAACAGATAAGTTAGTATATTCATGCAGTCATGCTCAACACCTCATAAATCTTTTAGTTGTCTCAGTTGTAGTGCATGAAGTTTAGTTGCTTCATCTTAGATGATGTATCAGGTCTCAAGTTTCAGATCTCAGATAATCAGTCATGATTTAGTTCCTAGGTGCCTTGCGCATTGCCTCAGTTTCCCTCAGTAGCTCAGCTTTACAGTATTTCCTAGAGGGCCTAGTGTCCCAAGGGGGAGATATGCTATGATTCCCCAAACATTCATAACATAAGCGTCCCATTCTCTTCTCATGTAATAAATCTAGTTTGGAGTAGGGATACTCATAAGTTGACCCTTAAGATCCAACCTCAGTTGTACACCATGGTGACATCACATCTTTGAATTATGGTAACAAGTTAGCAACACTATTTGTAACTTCAATCTATTCATTAGGATTTACTTTGACAAAGGCAGCATGATAAGCAGTCTCACCCTTTTTCAAGTCCTTTTCAAAGACTATGGCTGACAATATTGCCATAATTCCAGTGTGTTTTATATTATTTCCCTTGTCAAAGTGATGGATACTCATCACAAATCTGGGGTTGTTCTACTTACTAAACATTAGACCATCCAAATGAGGAATCAGAGCAACCTTGAACTTCCTTATAAAATCAACCATAAACAGAAGATTAAAGTCATCAAGCGACACTACAATTAATTTATGTCTTCCACTCTATTATCCTATAGTTAGTTTGGACATCTAACATGATTCCATAACCTGTCTCTATAGGATATCATCTACTGACAATATAAGCTTTCTTAATCTCTATAGGAAGAAGTTGATTTTGAATGACACCCCTTAAGTCCAAATCCTTTTCATATTCTCTGTATAAGTGTTTCTCTGTATTAAAGGATGCTAATCATTGGCCACTCTAAATTTATGACTTGTAATTAGAATCCACCTAGGTTCCTAAAGTGATGCTGACTTATAGTTGGTGATGTTGAAAAATTTCTTCAGGTGAAGTCTCCTGCATGTTTTTGTATGTTCTACTCTTCACTATCATTAGAGTATCTATATCACTTGTATTTTCATCAATTAGAAAGTCTAATCCACCATTATACAAAGCACTCAGTTTTTACAAATTATCAAACCAAATATTTGAAGAGCCCACAGTTGGCTCCCACCACAATTCCCACTCAATAGAATCTCTTACTCAATATCTTTATCCAAATTTGAGATCCACTTTTTCATTAAACTCTTGTTGGTGTAAGATTTCTCTAATACTTAATTCCATATGTAGTCTGTCCAATAAGATCTAGTTAGTCTAAATATTCACCACACTTTAGTAAACATAGCGATCGAGACATCACATATGGATCTAAACCCCTACCTCCCTCTTTTTTAGCGTACAACATTTTTTCCCAGGCAACCCAATGCTTGCTCTTACCTTCATCTTTGCTAATCCATACAATTCTATTGAAGTTTAATAAGTTTATAAATGATGAACTTGCACAACACCACTACAAAGTACAAGTATAATGGTATCGCATATAGAAATTTGTTTATAAACACCGCTTTACCTCTTAATGTGTCATGACTCAAATTACGGTATCATGGGGGCACCTAGTCTATCCTAAATATATAGGAGAATCTTTATCCCAACCTTTGATGTGAGGAAGTAAATATAGTTTGCTTAAGAAAAAAATCAAAAGAGTAAACAAAATCGAGCTTCAGTAACATGATCTTTACAATTTTGGTAACAAACTTTACCCAAGACCTAGTCTAGACATGTACGAGAGTTCTAAAGCAATAAAGACAAACAAGGACACATTTTCCACCATAAGAATAAGATGAGTAGAAGTTATTATTGAATAGTCACTACATTAAATAAGAAACCACAACTGATCCTGCAGCATACCCATATCCTAAAAAAGAGTAGTATCAATACGACCATACGTAGTATTAGGCATTAATGGACAACCAGGGTTTGAAAAACATATAAAACATATGGCAGTCAAGGAAATATAGCTGTCATATTCAAATTAATAATCAATTTATCTTCAACATTAACCCTCACCATGGACCGCTTTTGAGTACCCTTATTTCTTAGCATGTTCAATTTATTAAATATTAATACTACAGTCATGGAATTCCATGACATCCTTTTTATACCCTTCCTTACGACCTTATCATTAAACTTAATTCCTTCCACAACTTTTCTAGTCCTCTCTTATTACATCCCTCTTTTGATTTACTGCTGCAACATACATTGAACAACACAATTAGAAATCAAGACATACAAGCCATTACACTACACTTTAACTACTATCCCTAAACTAAACTCTTAATGCATTCTAAACAACACCATAACACAATTAATAGCCTATTTCCATCACTATTCTATCATCATGAACTAAGCTAAATCATAATAAGAGAGAGTCTATGACCCTCCAATTACCATTAGTATTTTGTAACAAGTTACATTCATCAAGTTATTTCACAAGTAGTCTTAAGCTACATCTAATTAGCACAACACTTATAAAAATACTCATAGAATCAATGAATGAATGATATGAGACAATGCACTATGAGCATTAACCTGGCCATAAAAGTGTACAAACATACCAAAATGTCTTATACGCCTAATAGTCATGACTTGTAGTGGACGAGCTCAGTCTATATACCTCACCGGCATGGTACCCGACCCTCAAAAAATAAAGCTGTATCAATACATATAGGTGAGGTATTCAACCCTTCAAATATCATAATGTATGAACACCTCAATCTATATCAGTAATAATGTGATGAAATGCACCACATATGCCATAACACAACTTATCTACTCACATTCATTATTTTATCATTACTCTACTTCTACAGTGGTAATTTAACCGTAGGCATCATCGTTAAATCACAACTATACAATAATAATCATACTATAATGGTTATAGTAAGGGTAAGTTTTTGTTTTCCCTTTTCATATTATTTATCCGAACAAACTGTACACCTGAATGCCTACGCATAATATCTCCCATCAATCTATAGCTTGTACATGAAAACTAACCTAAGGTCTACTACAAATTAACTACAACCTACCTTGTTTATCGAGCTGCTATATTTAAAGTCTGTTATTCTAAGTTTCTTGATTCTAAAGAATGGTTTTGATATAAGAATCATGAGGGAGAATTTGGAGATAAATCACTCAAGGGTTAGCCTATCTGTTCTCATGTAGTTTACCTTGAAAATTAGCCCCAAGGCATTTTGAGAGTGAAGCTACTCATGTAGGAACAAAATAGAATGAAGAAGGGTTCCCTCATCTGGGCTTACTGCCTAGGTGCCACTATAGATAGTGGTCCTTAGGTTGTCGCTTGGGCACCCATTTTTTTCTCACTCTAAAAATTTTAAAACATGTGTTTAAACACTATCCCATATCAACCTTTACTCGATATGACATTTAAAATTGAATATTTTTAATTATGAAATTTTATTTAGTAACAACAAAATGAATTGTTAGAGTAGATACCAATTTATCCACCGTTCGTCCCCAAACAACATAAAAATAAAGCGAGATCTCTTCCTAAGGAGGAAATATAATTGAACAAAACTTAATATATTGTTCCTAATAACACAAATCATTGATTTTTTTAATTATTTTAAGCCAATTCTCAGAAGGATTAAATCTTGAATTCCCCTGTGCAGATAGTTAAGGCAACCACTTTGCTACCCCAAATTAATTAACATATTCCACGATGATCAAAGAGGAAAAATATACGAGTTAATATATGGTATCACATAAGATATGAGACGTGTGCAAGAACTTACATATAACCACTGCAACTTCTAGGAGGCCCACTACAATGCTCAAGGGGTCGCTATAGAGGTCCCGTGGCAAAGTTCAAAAAAGGGAAACAGTTCACTTTTCTCATTTCAACTCTACACTCTCAAAAACTTAAATCTTTATATCATCCAACCTCTTCTTATGTCAAAGTTTCAAGGTAAACTCTAACTCTACAATTTACTATGTTGATAGATACTTTCTCTCATGAATCTAATGTAGAAATAGATAAAGGATCAAACCTCTAAGTTTGGATTCATGGGTATGGATTATCTTGACCCTTGAATTGAATAGGTGGATGAATAATTACCCCATCCAAAAATTTAAGCCCATTTGGATTGATTTTTTATAGTATGAATCTATGAAAGAATGAATTTAACTAGATATATAGTGCTATGCCTTACTCGATCTATGGTATAAATAGAGAAAAACACAAAATATAAAAAATGGGGCATTGTGTTTGGGTTGCTTGGGAATAAAGGGATAGTAGCCTGACACCTATTATATTGGTACAACTATAATGAATACTGCCTGCTACATGACATTACTATAATGGAAACCCCCACTATATCAATGTCCCTCTTGTAGTTAAGGTTTTACTATAGTGACCCTTAGGTAGTGTCTAGAAAAGGGAAAATCTAGGTTTTCTTGAACTTTTGCTTTCTACTTAGACTTTGATTCTAAGCCTATTTTTTCACATAAAACATATGGTGAAACCAACTAACAAAATTTACCTCTCTTATGCAGGTTTAAATCCTAATAAAAAATACTAATGTTAAGGATGTGGGTGGCAACATGCTTCCTGCCTATATGAAGTTTGTCAATAATCGTTGTAAGTTACTCTTTTTGGACTTACAACTTAGGGTCCTTACTCTCGAATGTAGGTTTATTATATACAAGGTGGAGGAGGTGGTACCTGAGTTTCATGCCTTGATATAGAAGCTCGAGTAGAGGTGAGAGAGTTCTATGATAACCTCTGGTAAAGTGGGACTCTCCTAACCCCACCATATTTATGGTACGACCTAATTTCACATGTCATGATGACACCTTTTATAACCCACTAGTAATTGCTCGTAATGAACTACCAGGAGAAATAACGAGAGAATACAAAATAAATATAGTAAAAGACTACTACGTATAAGACAGTACCAAAACCTGGTGAAATTAGTACAAGAGCTTCTAATATAATAAGAATATAAAATGAAGTACTAAGGGAATATACAGGTACAACCCATATCTGAACACAACATATAGATTAGTCTAATACATATGAGTGAGAATAGTAATACTCTAAACTCTATGAGCTCACCCTAAGTCTTCAAACCATAGCTGCTTCATATGACACGCATAACAATAACAAGAACATGTACTATGATTTGTAGCCTACAGAAGTGTAGTATGAGTACCAAACACGTGGTACTTAGTAGTCAACTACCTACTAAGATCCAAAGATAATACAAATATAATAACATACAAACTGGACTGTAAACTACACCTAAATATCAGGCAAACTAACCTAGTAAATCTAATGAGGCAGTAAGGATAAACTATTTTAGTCTATCCATACCAAGGAACGTAAGCACTATATCATATATCACAGGACAATACATGAATAAAGTGCAGAAGAAGGGTATATAGTACTATGCAAGGCCAAGGAATAGATATATAATATGAATAAATGAAGGAAGATGGGATATATGGTCATACCATAGCTATATAAGTATATATATACATACATACATATACATAAACTCTATCTCAAGGTACAAACTAAAGTAGTCATACTAGGTCTTAGGGCCTCCTAATCATAGTAGGAACTAGTGATAATATAATTAGGATCCCTAATCCATAAGTCTAAACATGAGAAAACTACCCATAATACAATAACTTTAAAAGAGAAGGGATTAGAAACATACATCCAATCTCAGTATCAAAAAAATAATCAACCTACTATGAATTAACCATAATAACAAAAATATAGTAACTGGATAGTCCAGATAAACAATACCTAAACTAGGATCCATGACCCAGAAGGTATAATCAACACATAACACACAATAAGCAATACTTATCACCTAGACCTATGCAACCCCTATAAGGATGTAGATATATGGCATAATGGTGATAGGAAATGTGCATGGAAGAATGAATGCAAAGTAAATCCATGTTGTACCCAAGCACACATGCAAGTGTATGTGGTCTCACCAAGTAGTAAAGTGTCCCTTTATAAACCAAGTATCGACCCCACAAGGACTCGTGTTAAACAACTACCCAATTTAAGTTAAACGATTGAGATTAAATTGGGGAAAATATGACAAAGGAGTGTTCGAGTTGACTATTAAAATTAAAGTAAACAATGCAGAAAGTAAGAGCTTGGACAATTAATAAAAAGAAACCCAGGGTTAAAGCACTGCAAACAATCATACTAAACTATTGAACTTCATAGGTTAGATTACTTATCTTGGTTGTTGATTCGTAGGTTTTATAGTATGATCATGGTTCCTGACCTCTAATCTTCTACCTAACTGGACATTACAACTACATCGTTGAGAGGAGATACAATAATCCATTTAGATGCATTAAGATGTCATCCTGAAAGTGAACCAAACAAGGCTTCTAGGTATATCCCTATCCTAGAAACTAATTCAAATCCCTTATTTTATAAAAAAATAAGAACCTTACTTTAGTTACTCCCACGTTCTATCGTCTTATTCCCCCTTCTGAGCGCACAAAGATGATAATGAATGTATTCTAAGGGTAGATAATCATTAAAACAGTTATAAAAAGGATAAATAAACAACCAAATATGATAATAAATCAAAACTAAATCAATTGAAAGCAATAGTAATCATGTTCTTGGCCCTAACCTCGAAACGGGGGATTTTAGCCAATCATTGACATAACCGTAATCAAGATAAATGAAAACATGATAAAATAAATTAGAAAACTAAAGATCCCATTTGAATTGTTTTCCAGAACCTATCCAAGTTTCAAACTTGTCCCAGGTGTCTAACATCAAGTTCAAGTGTCCTATTTATAGGAGGAAAATTTGGCCGTCCATGGGAATAGGGTCCGCGACACCCTTCTCCCATGAAATAGGATGTGCGATATGCCACTTATTCCCATGGAATAAGGTTTTTGAAACTCCACTTATTAACTTATAATTGGGTGTACGGAGAGGACCCATCACGGTGACACACTGGAAAGTCATTTTCTAAGCCATCTTGACTTCTAAACTTGTCTTGTGCATTTATCCTTCCATCCCAAGCCTCATGGTATTGTTTACACTTGATTTACAACTTTTGCATCATGCATGTATAATCATAATCAACACACAAAGCATACTATAGAATCAAACACCACAGATTAGAGCTCAAAGCAACACAACATTCAACACAATGAACTAGAAACTTAAGCTAAAAACTAGTTTTGCCCATTTTAATCTTTAACTTATTGTTTGACTCTTGTATTGATTCAATTGGAACTTCAACACTATAAAAAAGTTGTTACACACATAATTACACAATAATGACCTTAGGAACTCATTACACTCACTAGAATCCATTGAGATCAACTAGTCAAACACCTTGCTTAAACTAGTAACTCTAGTTTTCTCTTTTGAACTCTAAGTGACAAAATTAAGTACAAACTTGTTTGATTTACAACTTAAACATTGTAAGTAAGTAATCAAACAATTATATTCTCAATTATATACTTATTCACTAATTAAACACACAAGTAGTCCTCACAACAAGGATAAATAAGCTAGAATAACAACTCTAAGGTGCATAAATTCACCTCATATCATCACCCCACACTCAAAGCCTTCTTCGTCCTCAAACAAATCTTTAGTCTAAGCATCATAAGCTGAGGTGACTCCACACTTCTACTACAAGCAAGATACTCATGCTAGTACTATAATGACTACATAGAATGTAAGTTCCTACACTAAGCATGTTACAAACACAATTGACAGTTCAGGAATACTACTCCAAAACATCCTAGCCCCAAGAATTAACTCAACTAGTTGGCAAACTCATATACATTGTTCAATCAAAGACATCATACAAATCACCCAACTATCATAAAAATATGCCATTATAATAATATAGTTACGCATAATCACTCACATAAATTCATTTTATAATACAATGGGTAGAAGAATCAAATTATGCTCACTCTCATAAAGAATTCACAAGTTACACAAGATGAACCATAGGCTTGCCCTTAGTGTAGTACGCTACTAATATCAGAATAATGAAGCTTAGGATCAAATAGGTCTTTAAGGGTTGTAATGTAGGCTAAGGGACTAGAAGGAACTATTTTGATCAGGAATAGTGACTATCTTCCCTAAGCAGATTAATACATCATGCTTTTCATTCACCTCACCTTTAACAACCAATTTCCACTACTTCTACCTACCACTATCTTTTGTTTTGCCCCATCTCCTTAAGCTTATTCACATACACTATTGTGGGAGTATTTTCTATTAATTCATGATTCAATTTTACCCTTATTCACACTCTCTTTATGTTACACACCCTATGACAACCACCCTTAACTTAAGCAATTTACCTTAGTTGAGGTGTACAATGTCCAAGAAGGACCAGGGCCAAAACAGGTTTATTTCAACACAACTGGGCTAAAAATGGGAATTCTTTAGCATAAATTTCTCTAACTCCCAACCACAATACATTAATTGCACACACCAATAACTATTACTTCAGGGCTTCATTTTTACCTTTCCCCTACTTGGATTGTAAACTCCTTAACTCAATTAATTATACACTAAAGCGCTTAGGAGCTTTGGATTAAATTAAGGTCAATCAAAGAAGGGAATACAAGATACATATGAGGCCGCCAAAGAAAATAAGCTAAAGGCTCTATGGGGTTAACTAGGATTATGCACAAGGGTAGGTAAAATAAGGTATGAAACATGGTTATCAAAGAATTGCCTATATCATATCCTAAACCCACACTCTCTATTTTGATTTGCATACACACCACACAAGTTCTCGACATATAGTATAATAAGGAATACACAAAGCCTCACACACACATGGCACATGCTCAACTCAAGTAGGATCAAGCTAGACTCTCAACCAAAAAATCACATGAATTCAACATTAAGCCAACAAGTATGTGAGTCATAATCATGAGACTAGGAGTCTAAAAAGTAGTAATTCACACAATCAACATGCTTTTACAACCAAAACACTTGCATCATGCCATCAAATATAGCACCAACTAGAATCTCACTTAAAAACTTTAAAATTAATCTTAAAAATGGAATTTCCCACCCCATACTTAAAAATCTACTTTATCCCCAAAATATACTTAAAAGTAGAGATAAAAATACCCCCTGAGGCCTCTAGGCCTAGCTAGTAGCATTTTTACACGTCAAAAGAGTCTGAGGACCCCATATTTAGTCTTTGCCATGATCCTTAGCTCAGGTGTTTTGGTAGTCAGACTTTCCATCCACCCATGACTCAATAAAAACAAAAACTAGTAAAGTAAAAACTAAAAATATTGAAAATAAAACCTACATTAACTTGGGTTGCCTCCCAAGAAGCGCCTGATTTAGTGTCGCATCATGACCCACATCAACTTAGCCATATTCCTTCATCCTCTTCCTCCTACTTTGAGGCCATCTTCTTATTCATTTCTTACCTTTGAAGTGTGAACTTTCAAGGTCAACAACTCTCTTAATAATTTCCTTTTTAGGCTCATTAATATATATCATTTTGGGATGGGGTGGTTATGTCTTGGGCCGCTCAATGAGAAAGTTAGAAGAGGTCTTTGGTGGACTAACCTCTACCACCCCATACTTATCCTCTTCAATCACTATAATCATGCATAAATATTTTTAGTGGGATAGTGTGTTGAGTGGTTTGTATACTTTGAAAACTACCTATATATCATCCAGCCTTATTGTGAGCATGTCCTCTCTCACATCTATCAATGCTCCTCCCGTTGCCAAGAATAGACATCCCAAGATGAATGGTACTCTTTTATATGCCTGAATATATAAAATAATAAAATCAATTGGAATAATAAACTTACCAACCTTGATGAGAACATCCTCTATAATTCCTTCAGGATGGGCTATGGTTCGGTCTGCCAATTGGAGTATCACAGAGCTTGATCTCAGCTTCCCTAAGCCCAACATATTGAATAAGGAGAAGGGAATCAAATTGATGTTTTTCCCTAAAGAACTAAGTACATAGATCACTTCAGTATTTCCAATTTGAATAGGGAGCATGAAACTCCCAAGGTCTCTGAGCTTTTTGGGCATCTTCTATATTACCACAGAACTACGCTCCTCAGTGAGTGCTACTGTCTCAACATCCCACAACTTAAATTTATTAGTGACCACGTCCTTCAAGTACTTAGCGTACTTAGGCATTCTCTACAAAATATCTAAAAGAGGTAGGTTAATCTGTAGTTCTCTAAACGTGTCAAAGAAATTCTTGAAGCATGCATCCTCCTTTTCTTTTTTAATCCTTTATGGGAAAGGTGATGGTGGTCTCTCCTTCACCTATTCAACAACTTTTACTTTCAAGTACTCAGACTTCCTCAAATTTTTAGCAACTTTGTCATCTACCTATTAAGGAACCAACTCTGTATCTACATCCTTACTT
Organism: Capsicum baccatum var. pendulum; assembly: GCA_030864225.1. Taxonomy (NCBI): domain Eukaryota; kingdom Viridiplantae; phylum Streptophyta; class Magnoliopsida; order Solanales; family Solanaceae; genus Capsicum; species Capsicum baccatum. Next base: position 138,252,178 of record CM061550.1, read on the forward strand.
GTCTTTGGAGGTTTTTCATTGAGATTTTTACCACTTCTCAAAGTGATTGCCATTACTTGTTTAGGAGATTTAGTATCACTTGACAAACCTCCCTGAGGCCTAGTTCTCTGTGCTTCTACTATCTGATTGATCTGTATCTCCAAGTTCTTTGTAATAATCTACTAGCTCTCCACATTTGCTACCAATTGTGCTTGAGCAGCCATAATGTTTTTCAATATCTCTTTGATATTGCTAGTCTGAGCCGTGGTCTGATTTCCTTGGACCTACTACTGCTGTTTGTTCTATAATGGAATTGGTGGCTGAGTCTGCCACTTTTGATTATAGCTGTTCCCATAATTTGGCCTTTGAGCATTACCCATAAACATCACTAACTCAGGATTTGCACCACACATAGCTGCAGAATGACCACTATTCCCACAAACCTCACACTAAGTATTTGTCTGATGAATTGTATTAGCTATTGCTGCAGGCTGTGTAACCCCTAATTTTTTATTATTGAGTTGAGTAGTTGACTGATTTTGTAGTGCAACAATCTGAGTTGATATAGCAGTAAATTATCCCACCTCTAATACACCTGCCACCTTCTTTAAAGCACTTTTTGCGGCAGCATGTCATTCAGGATTCCCTTATGCAATTCAGTTCACCAAGGTGTATATATCATCAGACATCAATTCCAATGCTTGACCACCTACAACTGCATCTAGAAAAATTGAACTTGTTGGCTCAGTGTTCAACTACTTCTTTGCTTTCCCCAACAGTGAAAATGGGAAAAGTGTCAGCCTAACATAGTCAGTTGACACATCCATAGGGATGTATGTATTACTGATCTCCAAGAAGTTCTGTAGGTGGATTTATGGATCTTTATGTGAAAGCCCCATAAATTGTCCACTGCTGATCAAAAGCTGCACCATATTCTGTTTCAGCTCAAAGTTACCTCCAGCAGCTGGTTTTATAAAAGGGAAGGTTAAATTCATCAGAAGTAGGATTTCTACGTTGCGAACTGTCTTATGAACTGGTGGATCTTCATCCATGAGATAAGGATTGTCTTGTTCCTCTTGAATTTATAGGATATGGTAGAAAGGACTACTTTTTTCCTTAATTTGTGAAAGCATTGCTTGGGTTTGAGGATTGGTTCAACCAATTCTCTATCCCTTTCCAGCTTACTAGTTTGTAAACATGTTTCCTGCAAATTCAATACCAAGACCAAGCATAAAACACCAAAGAATTCTAAAAAATAATACTAAAACTAAAATAGTTGCCAATTAACAAGTCTTTGGCAATAGCGCCAAAAGTTTGTTGTGCCCAAGCACACACACAAGTGTATGTGGTCTCACCAAGTAGTAAAGTGGCCCTTTATAAGCCAAGTATCGACCCCATAGGGACTTGTTTTAAACAACTACCCAATTCAAGTTTAACGATTGAGATTAAATTGGCGCAAATATGACAATTGAGTATTTGAGTTGTGAATTGAAATTAAAGTAAACAATGTAGAAAGTAAGAGCTTGGAAAAGCAATAAAAAGAAACCCGAGTTTAAAGAACTGCAAACAATCATACTAAGCTATTGAAATTCATTGGTTAGATTACATATCTTGGTTGCTGATTCACAGGGCTTATAGTATGATCATGGTCTCCGGACCTCTAATCCTCTACGTAACTGGAAATTACAACTAAATCATTAAGCGGGGATGCATTAATCCATTTAGATGTATTAAGACATCATCCTGTAAGTTAACCAAATAAGGTTTTTAGGTATATCCCTATCCTAGACACTAGTTCAAATCCCTATTTTATAAAAGAATTAGAAACTTACTCTATTTACCCCCATGTTCTATCATCTTATTCCCCCTCCCGAGCTCATAAAAATGACAATGGATGTATTCTAAGGGTATATATTCCTTAAAATAGTTATAAAAAGGATAAATAAAAAACTAAATATGATAATCAATCAAAAACAAATCAATTCAAAGAAATAGTAATCATGTTCTTGGCCCTAACCCCGGAAAGGGGGCTTTTAGCCACTCATGGACATAACCGTAATAAAGATAAATGAATAAATGATAAAATCCATTAGAAAACTAAAGTAAAGAAATAAAAACCATAATTTAAGTGTTTTACAGCTCCTCTCCAAGTTTTAAAGTCGTCTCAAGTGTCTAACATCAAGTTCAAGTGTCCTATTTATAGGAGGAAAATTTGGCCGTCCATGGAATAGGGTCCGCGGTGCCCCTCTCATTCCCATGAAATAGAGTGTGTGACACGTCACTTATTTCCATGGATTATGGTGTGAAATTCACCACTTATTACCATGGAATAGGGTGTGCGGTGTGGCCTCATTGCTGTGACACACTGGAAAATCATTTTGTAAGCAATCTTGACTTCTAAACTTGTCTTATGCATTTGTCCTTCCATCCCAAGATTTATGGTGTTGTTTCCACTTGATTTACAGCTTATTAATCATCCACATATAATCATAATTAACTCAAAAATCATCCTATATCATCAAACACCATGGATTAAAGCTCAAAACAACACAACATTCAAGACAATGAGCTAGAAACTTGAGCTAAGAACTAATTTTGCCTATTTTGATCTTTAACTTATTGTTTGACTCTTGGATTGATATTGAACCTTGAACACTATAATTTTTTTATATATATAATTACATGATAATAACCTTATGAAATCATTACACTCACTAGAATCCATCGAGATCAACTAGTCAAACACCTAGCTCAAGCTAGTCTAGTTTTCTCATTTGAACTGTAAGTAACCAAATTAAGTACAAACTTGTTTGAACTACACCTTAAACATTGTAATTAAGTACTTAAACACTTATAATCTTAATTATATCCTTATTCACTCATTAAATAGATAAATATTTCTCACAATAAGGCTAAATAAGCTAGAATAAAACTCTAAGGTGCTTAAATTTACCTCAGATCAATCCATGATATCATAACCAACTTAAATACCATAATGTAACCCAGTGTATACACCTCCTCCAACATAACGGATGACATAGGCAGGAACTAGGATGACATCATTTCTTCAGCATGATGGTTTATGAATGAAAGGGCTCTTAGGGGGTTCGGGAGTACACCAAACCGGTCCAGATACCAATCAAGGATTTCCAATCATCATCATCCTACCTATAATCTATCCAGTACTTGAGATATATTTGTATATATGTAAATATATGCATGAACTCGAACCATGGCTAAAGAGTGTTAGTCTATAAATCCATTTCCCGAGGTAAACTCCAAGCTTAATCATTATAAAAGTGTTGAAATAATTGGAATCTCTCCTTCTTGATTGAAGTGAATAGTAGTAGTAAAACCATGTACCAAGATCTATCTTGATCAAATCTTTAAAGAATTATTTTTAATTTCAAAAGCTAATGTATCATTCGCTAAGGTAGAATGATTTTCATTTATAAAAGAATCCATTTTAAAAGTAAAAAGTGGGAATAAATCCCTTTTTGGGAAAATAGTAGTATAGCCATATTTTTATGTGAAATCACACCATTAAGTGAGCATGAATGTACGGAATCTATACATGCCATCACCAGTGTCCAAGCAATACCATTATAAGCATCTAGATGAAAATAAAATAAACCATTTTCTTTATAAGATTAAACCACTCACCCGAAATCCAAATAATATCATAACCACATCCTTGGGCTCAATAATACATAACTGACATAATCATATCATAATCCAGAAATCATGATAATCCATTCAGTAAAGTAGTAAACTTTATGCTAAAGTGTTATTAACATCAACTATGTCTAAAAATACTAGTACCTGTTGTAATGGGATCCTAAAACATAATAAGTATTTCATCTTAAGGGTCAAGTCACCCTTCTAACCCCAAACTCGTGCATATACACTAGGTCATTATGCTCTGCCTATAATCCCATCTTAACATCCCTATCTAACATGCAAAATATATAATATAGTATCTCATGAAGAAGAGTGTATAGAAGCCTACCTCTATGTTGAACAACAAATCTTTAAATTACCCATAAACCATCTGCCTTTGCTCCATGATCTCAAAATATCACCATGCTATCAAAATAGTAATCTATACATCGTTAGCAGTAAAATAAGACCTATATTGATATATTAAGGGCCGGGTCAATATTCGGGTCAAGAACTAGCCCGCAAGGTCCATTGAAGGACAAGAAATGTGTGCTCAAAGGTTTGGTACAAATGGAGCATAGGTCGGGTCTCAAATCAGCCTTTAAAGTGTAGGAATTTTAAGACATAAATCTAAGAATTTGCATGGATTAGGGTGGAAGGGAAAATTAATGGGACATGACCAAAGAAAGTTAGTCTAGCTTACCTTAGGTTCACTAGATGACTTCCCAATTTTTTCTCTCTCTGAACTCTCAATTTGGTGTGAAAATAGTGGAAAATTGAGTGGGGAAAAGGATATAAAAATCTTCTAGGTGTCACTTAAGCGTTCACCTAATCACTTAAGAAATAATTGCTTAAGCAACTCCCTGACCGCTTAAGTGGTCTGGAAAGATAGGCGCAGGTATCACTTAAGCGATGCTTAAGACACTTAAAGAGATATTTTCTTATGCAAAAATTGATTGCTTAAGCTTCCCTTGTCCAAATGGCCAAAGCTTTTAAAGCAACCCAATGTCACTAAAGCGATGACCGCATAAGTAGTCAAATGATTGCTTAAGTAGTTGCATCAGCAACCTCATCCATCAGATTTTCCAAGTACAAAAATGGACTCCAAATGGGTGCTTTGGGTTCATTTAGAAATCCGTGCGTGCAAATGAAGCTACCATACCAAATTCAACATTCTAGACTTAATGGATGAAACACCCTGGGTTTTGGCTTTGGAAATTTCCTAAGTTTGAATTGTCTGGCCATCATATGACTTGAGCTTACTATTTGTATGATATGGATATAATTTAGGAGCCCTAGTAGTATGTTAAAAATTGTTTTATAGGCCATTTTTGTCCAAGGAACGACAAGACTCCATACGAGTCATATGGAGATGGTACAAGAGAGTAGGGCTAGTCGTATGGTATGGGTATGAGTTGGGCAAGGGGAATCATATGGTGGATAGTATGTGATTTCTAACTTTCTGATCAAGGTACGAGTAGAGGGTACCACTCATATGATGTGGGTACGAGTGAGGGGTCCAAACCGTACCCTCCTGTAGTAATTTTTACAGTTTAAGTTGGGGGTATTCTGGACATTTCCCCTCTTAACTTCTTTTGACCCCACCACTTAAAACACTCTTGGGACTTCATTACCCTACTATTCCCAAATCAAACATCCTCTATACACTCTCAAATCTTTCTCAAGCTCTTGGTTCAAAAAGAGGCTAGGGTTTCCTCAAGATGGTCAATTTAGGCTTTCAAAGGTGGTTTCTGTCCCTCTTCCTTAGTATATAAGGCATTTTACTCTTATCTTATTATTATTTCAAACTAAAATCATGTTTTACTTAATGGTTTTCATAGCATAATTATGGGTTTGTGTTGGTTTTGAAATTTATGTTGGGGGCTTTGGTTACTAATGGTTGGATAATGTTTCCCATATTTTTCTTATGGTTTTCATGTTATAATTATGTTTTGAACATGTGGTTTCATGGGAATGGTCAATTGATACATGGTTTTTGATTTTGGAAACTATATGCCCTCAACATGATTTTTTAAAATGCCAATGAGTATGATTTTGTCACATAGTTTGACTATTTTTGAAATCTTTGCATTGCATAATATGGTAATAGAACTTAAATTGGTTTGTTTGATTTTAAATGGATTGGGGAGGCCTTCTTATCCAGGACTTTGGTTTAATTGGAAACCTTATAGGGTACATGGGAATCCCCTAAGTGTTGGATAGTGACATTGCTTGCAAGTTATGGTCGGTATGAAGATACCACTTTATAATGCCCTGGTAGTTAACTCCTGGGATTGGTGGTTTGGTTATGTGCTAAAGGTTTTAATTGGGAAATAATGGTGGGTTGTGGTAGCTAATCGTGAAGGTGTAAGTCCAATGGATAGAAACTAGAAACTCATGTTTACCGACATGAGGTTTGGTTTTGGAGACCATATACTTGTAGGGTATACGAGAATCTTCTAAGTGTATAGTTATATATATGTATCATGGAGGGAAAATGGTACATGGGAATCCCGGACCCCTATGATATCTCCAGTTTATGTGGCTACACTCACTGGGTCCTGTTCAGGAGGTAACACTAGACCCACATAGCCTGTGGGTAGTTTTAGGGTAGTCAAGCTACATAGCCCAAGTTAAAGGTTTTAAATGCATGCTAAACCCAATTCCCTTTCTTTGAATGATATATATATGTATGTATGTGATTGCATATGACTATTTACTTTGGTTTTGAATAATGACATTATTTTATCCTTACTCCTGTGTACATGCTAGTGTTCACCCGCTATCCTATCTTCGAGCACTGTATCCCCATGCGATGTAGCAACCGACCATACTACTCCTCCTACTCAGTGACTTGGATTTGGGGACAATATTTATGTCATACTAAAGTGGCGAGCTTCTATACACCGCAAGACTCCATTTCATGCTATCGATATCTTCTCATACTTTTGTTTATTTCTTGAACTTTGGTTTTTGTTATGTCAGGGGCATGTCCCAACTAGTTGTTCTTTGTTTTTAGTTATAGGCTTTGTGTGACTACTATGGTCATGGGCATTGTCGGTATTGGTGTTAGCCTTAGCATTGGTATTGGTATTGGGGCTGACACCGGTTGGATGTTTGGATGGTTAAGGTTATAGATTTTTATTATTGTCTTAAATTATAATTGTTCTATCTTGTTATATGTTCGAAATTCATCCGACATTGGGTGTATGGTAGTTATGGTTAGGCATTGGGGGTGGTCTCTGGTCTCAATTGGGCCTGATGCACTCGACATGACTAGGACTTGGTTTGGGCAATGTCAATGGAATCATTGAAATTTTCGTCTAAGACCATTTTGACTAAAAGTGAGGCCTACACTTATAGTTCTGTTTTTCATATAATCCACCCAATAGCCCAAAATGAGTTTGAAAGCCTTGGGACTTGAACCAAGGGTCCACCCTACCCTAAAATCAATGTTTCAAAGCTAATGACTCTTTCAGAATTCTCATCTGAGGTCATCTACTATGAATTTTGGTACAATACCGAATCTTAAACAATAAAAACTCTAAATAGGAAAATAAACCTAAAACTCAAATGAACTATTCGATAACTAAATCGATAGTTCTGGAAAGTCATAAATAACCTGTAGCTACTATGGGAAGGATTAAAATATTGTAAATACACACAAATTAAGGGAATGTCCTAGAGGGTCATTATAATTTATGTGGGTCTAGAGGTATCGATTAGGGATGATATTGTGAATGAGGTACTGGGGGTACCAAATCTATCAAATGTTCCATACATGGTGCATGATATTGATAGCAACAATTCATGGTTAGATCGAATTTTCTTGGTTCCAAAAAATATATCCTAAATCGCATGGGTCATGCCAAAAAGGCCATCACTAGCTCAAATTTCAAAGCGAAGGCTAGGCAGTGGTTGAACGTTGTTTTTTTGGAGGATTTACATGTCCTAAAATATGATTAATGTGACATTATAGTGGGCCTTGGTGATTGCCTGTGTTATAGATAAGGTGAGCCTAAATATAGGGAGCAAATAATGGAGAACTAAAAGGCCTTTTACAATCTACAAAAGGATATATTTCTCTCTTTACTGATCACCGAGTTGTGTTAGTTGGATAATGTTGAGAAGGAGATAGAGGATGAATGGACTTTGTGTTACCGAGAATTCAACCCGTTAAGGGTAGAGGTTCAGGGACTATTTCCCATAGCCGCTAAGAACTTTTAGGTAGTTGGAGTTGGACTTGTCTATGGAAGGATATGCTATTAAGGACGGACATACCTCCAAAATTATCTACTTTATTTAGTACCACAATAGTCTCCCTGACCTTAGTGATACTTATGCTTCACTTTCTCGGTCCCAGGTAGAGATCTGGAAGGACTTGGGGTGTAGAGAAGAAGAAAAGGTGCTATTGGGACCAATTTCTCGCTAGGATGTGGAAGTTTGTAAAGATTCTGGTAAAACTATTTTTTCTAGATCAGATGGCCCCCTAAGGTAAGGACCTCAGATGTACAAGAGTTCTCCATCATAAGCCGCCTCAATGAGGATGGATTCAATACATCAAACCCTGATGATAATGCCACGAGATAGGTCTTTGTATAGTATTCCCCATCCTTTCCTCGTTATTAAGCTACTATTGGTTTCTTTTCCTTATGTGGGCTTTAATAGAAAATTTTTGTTTATATTACATGCTCGGATAATTTTTTTACATTGTTTATAGATGATTTTTAGTGCCGTTTGTGGCATCTTAGAACAATGGTTTTGTTTGTAGGCCTAAAATTTAATCTAATCATTTTTAATTTGAAAAGATTGCAACGAAATCAAAGAATTCAGAAAAGGGGTTGCGGAATATAGAACAAGGCACTGGCTGCCTTGTGGTAGTTCACTCAGTCACTATAGTGGTACCATTATAGAGATCAAGTGGCTACTTCAGTGGTCCTCAGTAGTTGGGCACAACCACTATAGCGGCTAAAGGACCGCTATATTGGTCCAATTGTTGTGACCCCCTTTCCCCATAATTTTCCTTAACTAGTAGCCTAGGGGAAATTTTACTATGACCATAATAGTATGAGATCCTTATAGTCCCCACTTCATCCACGATGGACATAACTACCAGTCACATAATTTCTTTATGATGATTATAAATTATGACATATTTTAATAGATCATTTAAATCATTATTCTACTCATCACCTCACCACATACTAGTAAAAGTTCTCATTTAAGATACGATACTAAAATAATCAACCCATAATTTTAACCCATCAATTTCACTCAAACTTATATGGATTTACTTAGTTAAATCAATATTAGGAGCACAAAATAGCAATTACTTAATTAAACTGAGGGAAATTAATACTAACATACCGCGCTTATGCCTGCTATTTGTCTACCCTAGTTAGAGGTAACCATATCTAGCCTTCAAATGACATCGAGATATTGATTGGGGACAACTAGGCTCCAATCACAGTTATGGAGATACCAATTGGACTCAACCAGGCAAATAACAACTGAGGTAGCATGATATGAGAGAAGAAATAGAATGAATCCTAGATGCCTCTTAGCCTCCTAGTGATTTGATATGGACGTCAACACACCAATTTGTAGGACTCTACTCTACAACTGCCCTTGTATTTGTAAGACCTATAAACCATGGCTCGCTACTAACTGTCATGACTCAAATCATAGGATCATGAAGGAACATACTCTACTATAAATAGATAGGTGAATCCTTACCCAAACCCTTGATGTGCAAAAGCAAACATAATTTCTTTAAGCAATAAATCAAAAGAGTTATAAATTTGAGCTTCAGAAAAATAATTCTTTACAAATTTGGTAACAAACTTTACCCAAGACCTAATCTAGATATGTACAAGAGTTCTAAAGCAATGAAGACAAACAAAGGCACATATTCAACTGTAGGAATAGGATGAGTTAAAGTTTCTCGTGAACACTCTCCGCATCAAATGAGAAACCACAATTGATCCTTCCATATATCCATATCTTAAAAGGGGGATATAACAAGAGTAGAATTAGTAAAACCACATGTAATGGTAGGCATCATCGGTCGACCAACGTTAAAAATCATATAAAACATATAGAAGTCAAGAAAACATACATGGCACAATGAAATTCATAATCAACTTCTCTTCAACACTGACCCCCACTTGGACTGCTTTCGAGTAACCTTATTTCTTAAAATGCCTAATTTTATACCTATGAATACTGAAGTTATGGAATTCCATGACATCCTCTTATTAACCTTTTTTATGACCTTAACATTTAACCTATTTACCTTCCATATCTTTTTAAGTCCTCTCTTAATATATCCTTTTTTGGTTTATCGCTAAAACATATACTAAAAAAGACAACTAGAATTCAAGACATAAAAGTCATTACATCTCACTCTTACTTCCATCTATAAACTAAACTCTTAACACATTATAAACAACAACATAACATAAGTAATCGTCTATTTCCACTACCATGCTATCACTATGAACAAAGATAAATCATAATAAGAGGAGAGTCTTTTACCATCAAACTACCACAAGTATATTGTACTTAGTTACATTCATCTAGTCATTTTACAAGTAATCTTAAGCTAGTTCTAATGAGAACAACCCTTATACAAAAAACCATGGAATCAATAAATAAATGTTATGAGATAATACATTCTGACCATTAACCGAACCATAAAAGTGTACACATATACCAAAGGAGATTATATGCCTAAAAATCATGATCTATAGGGGATGAGATCAATCCATGTACTATACTAATATGGTACCTGACCCTCCAAATATCAAGTTGTAAGCAATACGTACTAACATGGTATCCGACCCTCCGAGTATCACAATATATTACTATCTTAACCTACATCAATAATGATATGATGAAATGCACCACATATACCATACCATAAATTTTCTAGACACTTAGTCAAATTCAAGGTTTGTCATTTATATGAATGAAATATATAAATTAATTATTTCATTAATCACAAGTATGATAAAAGTCTTATTCACAATTGTTTAACTCATGTTTAAGCACTTCAAATTAAATATACAACTACATTTAAACTAATCCTATGATATTCTAGCAACCCCATCCTCTTTGACCTAAAACCATACTAGTATACACCAAAGGTACCTGTTAGTACCTTGTCTAGATGTCACTCTTAAAAATACAATCGACATTCTTTACCAATTATTAACTATTACAACTAATGGTCTATCACAATTCCTTGCTATAATGTTGTACCTGCCTCAACCCTCTTCTAATACATAAATACCCTTATCCTAACTTTTTAAAAGTACAATCTTACCTCATCAAATACCATATTACCATACTATTATACCATTTAGACACAACCCTTACAATACCATATACCAATTTATGCTCATCCATAAGATAATTACCCATCTCTCACCATTATGCACTTATTGTGATGCTCTTTCATTATTCTATCATTAATTTACTTTCATAGAGGTAAGTAAGGCTAGTAAGTAGACCGATAGGGCCTGTCTGGATCGATTACAACACTGGTTCCTATTTTAGAAGGCCTAATTTGGCCAAGATAGGTTAGGGCCAGTACTATTAAATTTGAGGAACAGTACTGGTGAGGACATGGTACTTTCGACTGGAAGTCCAATTTGGTTCTAGTTTGGTTATCCCAATTAACAATCATTTTTTTTAATAATTTAACTTGCTATTAAACTAGTCATTGGGAGTCGGTAGTGGTCCCCCTAATGACTAGTTACCCAAACCCAGCCCTCAAGTAGCCCCCAACCCTCCTCATCTTACTCATATTTCCTAATGTCACCCAAGATTACACCTCTAAGAAAGTATAACACGATCACTACCAAATATACAAACCAAAAAGGTTAGGGTTGAACCCACAGGGAATAGGTTGGATTTCTATCACAAACATTCTGAAGTAGCCCAAAAAGTTCCTAAAAGTAAATGGGGGGAATTTTATAAGAACAGTAACAGTAGTAAAAGATCTTAATCATTTTAGGTTGAAATCAATATAACATGCTACTTGGTCTATATTCCCCTGACTTCCTAACTCCATAGACTTATCATTCTCCATCAAACTATCTCAATGCCTTACATGCAAACTCTGAAAAGATATGTATCACCAATAATCTTGTGAACGAATTTGTTGAATTTTACTAATAATTTTTTGAGTCTCAGAGTGTTTCCTTACTAACTATTGTCGTGGATCCAAGATTAACTATTGCCTTTTGAGTCTAAAGTTAATTAGATGAAGGTTGATAGCTTCAAACTACTATTGTGATCTTCTTTCCTAATCCCTACCTCTCTTTTAGAGGAAGAATCAAATACATGCATGTCCTTAACATTAGCAGTCATTAATAAAGTAATCAAACTGAAGAAGCTCACACTACATGCAAGAACCTCAATCAAGAATGAATTTGCACTTCCTCTACTTTATTAATCCACTAGGGTTTCCACAACCCTAGTTAGGTGGTTTAGCCGCTTATGTTTGCAAGAACATTCATTGAATTTATGAAGGAAATCGTATGAATAATCTTACAATTATTTAATAATAAAAACCAAAATCTCAAATAATATCCATCTGTAAAAACCAAGAATAATGGATTCCAAGATCAAAAGTTAAATCTATAAATCTCCATAGTTTTGTAAGTATAAAGAGTACATAAAAAAATACAAAATAATCAAAGGGGTAGTTATAGTTACAATATAAAAACATAAAATCATAACCAAAATAGAATAGGAAAATAGGGTCAGCAGTGGTAACACCTTAGATAATGAGTCGTCTAGACTGATGATGATTAATTGTCAGCTTTATATGATGTCTCTTATTCTCTTTGGTGATGACTCATCACATTTCCTTATGATTCATTTACTAGAATCATCATCTCCCTATTAAGCTTTTTTGCTTTTAGATCTTTTCTTCAAACTCTCAGAATGATGATCATGATGCGTCATAGTCAGATCTTACTACTCGTTACCAGCCTCGTCTCTACTGGGCTCAGACTTGTAATCTTCTAGGACATTTTCTCATTATTTCTCAATGATTTTCCCTAAGATTCATTGTTAGATCCTATGAGTCATATTCAGAGTCCACTTTATTATTCTACTCATATTCCTCCACTGGTCACCCTAGGCTTGGACGATGAGTAATAGTGTTACCCAACGACTCGTTGTCCAAGATAAAACTTCAATTTCTTGGAGCTTTTTCTTCCATTATTTCTTTTACTCACTTCCAACCCTGCTTTCCTCTAAACAAACACAAAAAACATCACATCTAATAAAAAAGACCTAAGTACTTGCATAATTTCATCATTTTAAGAGTCAAAAGTGCCATGAAACAATGGGACGTCAACACCCTCAATTTAGAACATCTGCATGTCCTCAGGTAAAAAACACCTAATAACTAAACATGATGCTTAAATAAGAGAAACCTAAGGTCCTATGGCAGTTAACTCCTTCAGCTCAAATATCTTTTACCCCCTCTTATGTATAATCTTTCAAAACCACTGTGTAGATCCAAGTATAAAAATGGTATAACATGATGGAATCAAGTGACGACATTACATTAGCAACAAAAAGCTCAACGTATAAGCAATCTACACTACCCAAACAAATAAACTGTTAGTAAGATAACCCATATACCCTTACAATAAGGATATACCATCTATCTCTGTATCATGTCACTATAAGGGACTATATAAAAACATTCTCACTTACAAAAAAAGTTCCAATCAGTGTGCAAAGAATACCATAGGCTTGCCCTTATTTTCCATGCCTTAGTTTTTCTAGACAGTTGTACTTAGATCACTATTGGACTTTACTCAACTTGTAATGTAGGAATGGGGGAAGATATGGTATACTTGGGAACGAGTGACTCACCCTCCTTGACACTACACTTTCATTTTGGCTCCATTACTCAACCATTTGATGTGTTATAGAAATATAGCACTGTCAACGCTTAAAATGATAAAAATATGCAGGTTTCTTAGGTTGTTTTATTAGATATGATGTGTTTTGGGTATGTTTTGCAGAAAATAAGGTTTTGGATGCTAAGTTCATGTAAAAGGTGAAAATTGAGTTTTTGGCTACTTAATTGATTATTTTTGTGTATTCAAGAAACTTTTTGGATGTATATGACCAAAGAATATGATGAAACTTAAAGATTTGAAGTTTTCTTGAAAGTATTGGAAGGACTAACACTTATCTATGTCTTTATTGCAAACCACATATAGAACATGTGGTTTGTATAAGACTAAGGTAAGTGTAGAAATTGAAGATCCAAAGTGTGAAAGATCTAAAAATAACTTCTAGCACTTACCTATGTCAATATGTGGACAACATGTAGCATATGCGGACCACATGTGGGTAAGGCAAGTGTCAGAAGTCCAAAATCCTGAGAGTAGAATCTGCTAGATATTTTTTTAGCATATGTAGGTGTCTACATCTACCCAGCCTCAGGCTGCATGTGGTATATGCGCCAAAGTCCAGGCCGCATGTCGACACACATAAGTGGCCATTGACCTTTTTTTCCTTTTTCATGCAAGCCTTGATTTTAGGGTTTCCTCATGTTCTATAAATACCCTTATGTGTTTTTTTGTAGAAGTTATGCACTCTTGATACTTACAAATATATTTTGATTCCCAGATTCAATTTTAGTTTTAGAATTATTTCGGTTTATTAATTTAGTTAAAATTTTGGGTTTTTAGTTGTGATTATTATGATTACATCTTATTCTTTCAATCATGAATTTTGTTGATTTTTTTATAAGTATGAGCAACTAAAGAACCTTAGCTATGGTTGTGGAAACCCTGTTGGATTAATGAAGTAGGGAAAGTGGTATTGTTATTCTGACCTGATACCCATGCGTGCATTGTATTATATTCATTTAATAGTTATCTTCGCAGCTGCAAATGTTAGGATACCACCTAGATTATTGTTACTTATTCCAAAAGAGGAGTAGTGACTAGGAAAAGATAATTACAATAGTTATTTGATGTTTAAATTTAGGTCCATGCTACTAGCTACTATCTAAGTAAGATAATTATCTTTCATCTAATAACTAGAGAATTAATAGGAAATAGTTAGCTGAGATCAAGATTAGGGTTAGTAAGGCGACATCCCAAGACTCAAAAAGTAAGGATGAATTATATCAACTTATCCAAAAAACTGTTGATGGTTCATAACTTATTAGATATTGGATACAAGGTATCGAGTTAATTCAATAAAGAATGGTAAGCTTATGGAGTTATGAATATAGCGGGAACACAATACTAGTGTTCACCTATGAATGATTACAATCGAAGTTGATATTAGCTACTTGTTTGATATTGCTACTCAAATTTCCCATTTACTTTTCCAATTTTGCCCATTGATTACAACATCTAAAAGCCACAGGTCCACGTATTCCCTTGCCATTCGACCCCAGCCTTTGTTAGGTTACAATATTTGGAAGTGACCCCTTAATCTTTAGAGTGATGGTGTATATTGGCCGTGACTAAAGTTGGTGCCATTACCAGAGAGTACGGTGTTGAGTTGTAAATTTAGGTTTTTGCAGTTGTTGGGTCTTTTTGTTTTTGTTATTAGTTTGGTATAAGACAGTGCATTCCTAGAACATGGAGTAGAGGAAAACCATTACTCTCTATGAATCTAAATCCAAAGAGGATCCTACAAACACCTTGTAGTATGGTAGAATTGAAAAGAAATGATATCCCTAAAGGGGTTCATGATAATGCATATTAGGTGTCTCTCCCTCCTCCTAAATAAGTTTAGGACATTATTGACCAGTAGACAGGGGTAATATTAGCACAAAATACTAATCAAAGAAGGGAAGAAGATGCTCTGCATATAGCTCAGGAGGCAGAGTTAGATGTGCAAAAATAAGAAGCCGATCACCGATCAGAACTTGGTGGAAATCAGAATAGACCTAGAGGTGGCCGTGCTCAAGTTATCCCAGCATATCAGTATTTGTTACCATATGAGGATGATGAAGAAGATATGGGGTACGTTAAGTCGGTAAAAATTGGAGCCATTATTCCTCTTGTGTTGCCCCCCGATGTCAAGTTTAATATCTCTAGTGCTATGATACAACTCTTATACTTGAAGGGTATGTTTTCTAAATTGTCTACAGATAATGCAAACATGCAATTGGCAAATTTTATTGGGATTTGCACTTCATATACCATTCCTGGGGTAGATCAAAAGGGACTTAGACTGAGATTGTTCCTCTTTTCACTTACTGGAGAAACATCTTTATGTATGGGGGTACTTCTAAGGGAATCCATCACTATATGGAATGAGCTACATAGATAATTATTGAATAGGTTCTTTTCCCCATCTAGGGAATTACAGTTAGAGGACGAGATTTATAATTTAGGCAAATGTAATAAGAATCTATGTACGAGGCTTGATCTAGGTTCAAGAAGAAACTTAACATGGTGCCTAACCATTGAATTTCAGGGACAAGCTTATTGGAAATATTTGAGGCCTGACCATCAGTTCCAGAGGTATAACAGATACTATCTCTGGGGGAGCATTAATGAGATTACGATGTGAGATAGCTTCTAGTATTATGGATCAAATCTTGCTAACTAATCGAGGTGGCAAACTCTAAATGTTGAGAGAGGTTCTGACACTTATGCCATAAAAGTTTTCAGTAAGCAAGGAGTGAATGAGGATTCTGTAGACCAGAAGATTTTACTATTAAGGACTGATATTGGTGAGTTGTCCAAGAAGTTTAGAATGATAAATTCTAGAAAGGTTAATGCAGTAGGGCCACAAGGTACAACCTTCAAAGTTCATAAGCCTGAACTAAAGGAGGATGCAAAGTATTTGGATTGGTAGATGGTAGGTTTTATCACTCAAAAAGGGAAAGGAAACCAAGGTGAAACAATTATAATGATAAATATAGAGACGATGACTGGAGACAGAGAGATGATTACAAGGAGCAGGGAGACAAATACATTCCACCTACAAACAAGATAAAAAATCAAGAATAGAAGAGATGTTGTCTAAATTGGTGAAGGTCAAGAAAGTCACGAAAATTGCCTTAAAGAACTTAAGGAGGATTTTTTGGATTGACCCAAAAGGTTGAGTCACATGTAACTTCTACCAAGCAATTTCTACAACAATATGGGCAGATCTTTGCCACTTTGGTCAAAGGTAGCAAGGTACTCTCCTTAGTGACACAGTCTATATCCTCCAACACTTGTTCATTGTCTGACTATTAACATTTGGAGTGGCACCCAACTTGATGATCATTGTGTGCCCACTACTGATAAGCTCAAGAAAGATAACATTGTTGCCGATGAGCCACCTGAAGTAGAGTTTGAGAAACTAAATTGTAGTGATGATGATTATTAGAGTAAGGATGGTGATGGTTGGGCACAGATGAACCCAAAAGATATGGCGCAACATTATAATATTATTCCTTCTGCACCATTAGTAGAAAAGAAGGGGGACCCAGGTACAGTCACCATCCTATGTTCTATCAGGCATTTTGAAATTAATCAGACTTTATGTGATTTGGGAGCAAGCATAAATATAACGTTGCCAGTGATATACAAGGTGGTGGGGTTAGGAGAACTCAAGCCTACATCTGCAAGGGTTCTAATGTCTGATTCATCTTTAAAAGAACCAGTGGGTGTTCTACATGACGTAGAAGGAAAGGTGGCATCTTTCACATACCCAACATATTTCATGATTTTAGATTATGAAGTGGATGCCCAAGGTCCGATCATCTTGGGACCCTTCTTATCTAATGGTCGGGTGTTGATTGATATGGAATTATAAGAGATCACCTTCAAACAGAATAATAAGCAATTAGTTTTTAATGTATACATGACAATTCAATAGTTAGATGATATGAGAATGGTGGTAGTAATCGATGTTGTGCATGATGACGTGGTTACTATAGATGTGCTTATTGAGGAAATACTAGGGGTAGAAGTATTAGTAGTAGTGATCATGAATTTTGAGAGTGATGAGATTGAGAAATATGATGAGCTAGTTAATGTATTACATAACATAGGTTCTTACAATTATACCACTAAAGTCTGGATATTTATTTGAAAAATAGAACCACAACTCTTGCAAAACCATTAATTGAGGAGCCACCGGTATTGGAATTGAAGGCCTTACCATCTCATTTTTATTATTTATTCTTGGGAGCCAACAACACTCTGCCAATAATTATTGCAAAAGATTTGGCAGAAGCACTGAAGCAAGCATTGATATTGATTTTGCAAAAATTCAAGAGAGCTAGTGGGTGGACCATTATAGATATTGTTGGGATTCCACCAGGTATATGCACACATAAGATATAGCTTGAGTCGAATAATATTCCTAGTATTGAGTATCAGAGGTGACTAAACCCTCCAATGTAGGAGGCGGTGAAAAAAGAAATAATCAAGTGGTTAAATACTGGGCTTGTTTTCCTTACTACACACAGTAAGTGGGTAAGCTAGATTTAGTGTATGTTAAAGAAAGGGGGAATCACAGTGGTCCCCAATGAAGAGAATAAATTAGTACCTATGAGGCCAGTAACCGATTGAAGAGTCTGCATGGATTACAAAATTTGAACAAGTGGATGCAAAAGGATTATTTCCTTATGCATTTTATGGATCAGATGCTGGATAGACTAGAAAATAGGGGTTGGTATTATTTTCTTAATGGATACTTAGGTTATAATCAAATTACAATTGCTCACGAGGACCAAGAAAAGACTACTTTCACTTATTCCTATGGGACATTTGAATTCAAGAGAATTTCGTTAGGTTATGCAACATACCTGCCACTTTTTAGAGATGCATGATGTCCATATTATCTGATATGGTGAAGGACATAATCAAGGTATTCATGGATGAATTTTTAGTGGTTGAGGACTCATTCGATCATTGTTTGTCGCATTTGGCTAGTGCACTACAAAGATTGAAGAGTGCAATTTGGTGCTAAATTGGGAAAATTTCACTTCATGGTGAAATAAGATATAGTTCTAGGGCACAAGATATCCAAACATGGTATCGAGGTGGATAAATCTAAGATTGAGGTAATTGAATACTTGCCACTACCAGTGTTAGTTAAAGGCATACGAAAAGTTTCTGGTCCATGTAGGATTTTATAGGAGGTTCATCAAGGACTTTTCCAAACTTACAATTCCTCTCTGCAAACTTTTAGAGAAAGAGGTGAGATTTGTATGTAATGATGCATGTCTCAAGGCTTTTAAATTCTTGAAAGAGCTATTGATTTCAGCATCTATTATTGTGACTCCTGATTAGTCTGCACCTTTTGAGGTCATGTATGATGCAAGTGGAGTGGCCTTGGGTGCTTTCCTAGGCCAAAGAAAAGAGAAGATCCTGCATCCTATATATTATGCCATCAAAGCTTTAAACCCTACATAAAAAATTATATAGTTACAAAGCAAGAGTTACTTGTAGTGGTCTTTTCCTTTGAAAAATTTTGGTCTTATTTGATTGGGACTAAGGGCATAGTTTACACTGACCATGCAATCTTGAGATAGTTGATGTCTAATAAATATGCTAAACCAATATTTATTCGTTAGGTTCTCGTGCTGCCAGAGTTTGATTTTGAAGTAAAGGATTGAAAAAGAAAAGAAAATCAGGTTACAGATCACTTATCCAAACTTGAGGATGAGAAAATACAGAAACTAAGAGATTATCTTGAGATAGATAATACTTTTCTATATGAGCGTGTGTTAACGACATCTCAAGACTTAATTCCCTAGTTTGCCGATTTTGCTAACTATTATGCAAGTGATCTAGTCCCAGAAGATCTATCCTTCAAACAACGAAGAAGATTTATGCATGAGGTGAGGAAATTATTTTGGGATGAGCCACATCTATTTAGGATTTATGCTGATGGTGTGATTCATAGATGTATTCTAGAGGTGGAGACAATCAGTATTTTGAAAGCTTGTCATTCATCACCAGTTGGGGGTCATAGTGGTACACGCATAGCCTATAAAATTCTGTAGTGTGGGTTTTACTAGCTGACAAGTTACAAGGATGCTCATGATTTTGTGCAAGCCTATGACCAATGTCAACATCAAGGTAATATTTTATGGCGCCATGAAATCCCCATGACACCTATTCTTGATTTGGAGTTGTTTAATGTGAGGGGGAGTGATTTTATGGGCCCATTCATGAGCTCTTACGGCATGAGATATATTCTGGTAGTGGTTGACTACATGTCAAAATTGGTGAAGGAAATTATAATTCCAGACGACGAAGGTAGAAGTATCACCGCTTTTTTGAAGAAAAATATCTTTCTCAATTTGACACTCTATGTGAAATTATTATGATGGTGGGTCTCACTTCTGTAACCACCTGTTTAAATCCCTGTTTGATAGATATGGTGTAATACATAAGGTGGCAACACCTTATTATCCTCAAACAAGTGGGCAAACGGAAGTCTCTAATAGAGAGATAAAGTCCATCTTGGAAAATACTGTGAATTCCAACAGGACTGTCTGGTCTAAAAAATTAGATGATGCATTATAATCCTACCAGATAGCCTAGTAGACCCCTATAGGTGTCTCACCATATCAGGTTGTATACGACAAAGCATGCCATTTACCGATAGAGCTTGACCATAAGGCACCATGGGCATTGAATAGGCTAAATTTAGAGTGGTGTGATGCAACAAACTTGAGGTTGAGCAAGGTGAATGAGTTATATGAATTTTGAATCCATGCTTTTGAGAGCTCGGCCATATACAAAAAAAGAATAAAGTTGTATCATGATAGGAATATTGAGAAAAAAGTATTTCAACCCAATGATTTGGTCTTGTTGTATAATTTGAGACTCTGCTTGTTTCCTGGCAAGTTGAACTCTAGGTGGACTGGACCATTCACTGTGGTTAAGGTATTTCCACATGGTGCTATAGAAATAAAGTGTGATGGTGAAATACCGTCCAAGGTAACGGACAACGAGTGAAGCACTACATAGGAAACTTAGAGGAAGTAAAAGTCTGTGTTGATATGGACCTTGGTAAAGTATGCGTGCACAAGGGAACTGAGTTGTGCCACGACAATAAATCAAGCGCTCCTTGGGAGCCAACCCAAGGTACATGAATACTTAGTGCATCCTAGGTATGTTCTCACTTTCCTTTGTTTTGATTTATTTTAGCACACTATGACAGTGTGTTGTTTTTAGTTAGGGGTGGGTTAGATCACAACCATCGTCGGTTTTCATTATTGTGCTTCTTTTTCTATCGGCCATGGTATGGTTGTAGAACTGGTATGTCTAGGGTTAATTTGTGTTGTATTATTTTTTTTGTATTGTGTTGTGTTTTTGTGTAATTAGAAGATTTTTAAGTATTTAGGGCATTTGTTATTTTTTAATTAATTTTTTGAGAAAAATGATACCCCTTTAAAATTTTGTTTCAGAACCGTGTGAATGATAATAATTGCTAACAATTGCATGAACCAGATAGGTAGTAGCTTGTGATGTGACTCTTTTCCATGTGTGTATGAGATACTGCATAGTTTCCTTTGTGTGTTGAATTCAAAAATTGCTCGGTTATTCCTTCCTAGGTTGGAGGATAATTTGTTAGAAAAGGATCATACACTATTTTTGATTTTAGTTAACTTTCAGCCTAAATGATCTTCCTAATGTAAAATAGTATCCCTTTATTCTTGGTTTGAGCCTTATAGTCTATTTTTCTTGTTACACCTATCACCTTCCCATTTGTGTTGCAATAACCTATTTTGGCCTATTACTCCTTGGACATTGTGCACCTTAACTCAGGCAAATTGCGTAAGTTAAGGGTGGCTATCATAGGGGTCTGTGATGTAAAGTGGGCATGTAAAACGTAAAATAAGATAAAAAGTTAGTAGGGCTGGGTGTGGTAGTATAAGCAAAGAATAAGAAAAAGAAAAAAAAAGTAAAATAAAGAATAAAAGACCATACCCAACCTGAATGTGAAATAAAGAATAAAAAGGAAAAAATAAGGGTGGAACAAAAAAATATATGGTTAATGAGTTGATCCAAAAGTTAGTGCAGTGTGAAGAAGTCTTAGTCACTTGATCTATCCATGTGTACCATACAAGCCCCCCAAGCCTACATTACAAGCCGAATAAAGTCCTATAGTGATCCTAACTTGACTGTCCAAAAACTAAGCAAAAGAAAATAAGGAAAAACCTATGGTATTTGATGCACATTGATTGGATGTTTTGTGAGTGTGTGTCTTTTGAAAATCCTAGCATTGACACACACTATTTCATATGAATGAGTGGAATTTCTTTGTTATGAAGGCATATGAGTCATATTGCTAGCCGCTTACTTGTTTGGGTAATATAACTTGTATATATGCATGGTTGTTTGTTGCTACTGTGATGCCATCACTTGATCCCATTGTGTCACACTGTTGTCCTTTGTGTTTATACACATTAGGTTTTGAAAAGTTGAGATAGGAGGGAATATTGTGGTTTGAGCTTAAAGTGTTGATTCACTCCATTGATAGATTAGATTCTCCTAGTTAAGCATCATGTTTCATTTAGTTTTATTTTAGTTTGTTGTGTTTTCTGAGGACATGTAAATGTTTTTTGTGTGAGCATATGATAACACATTTGAGGCTTTTAACTCTAAATCATTGCATGGTCTTGAGCAAATTTAGTTATTTTTGATTAGTTTATATTTGATTTTGCAGTTTAAGCTGATAGGATAGAGAACCAACATGAAATGAAGCAAAGAAGTTGAACTTTGAATAAATCTAAAGACAAGTGTGGCTGACGACATTTGTGATAAGTCGTCAGCCCTGTGATAAGCTATCAGGTTGGTCGTCATCAGTAGACAGAGAATTGGCCTAAAGTGGAAGTTGTGATGACATTTTGTGATAAGCTATCAAGGGTCTGATAAGTTATCAAGTTTGTCGTCAGCCTTAAATGGGGAATGAGTTCCAGCTGGTAGAATCGACGATATTTTGTGACAGGACATCATAATGGTAATAAGTCGTCAGGAATGACGTCTGACTTAGGCAGGACATGGAATTGTAGCAAAAGTGTGACGACATTTCTAATAAGTCGTCATAGTCCTAATAAGCCGTCAGAAGTTGCCATCAACCTAAGACAGGACTAGTGTAGATTTGAAGAATACCTGACGACATTCTTGATAAGTTGTCAAGATCTTGATAAGGCGTGACCAATAGTCGTCGTCTATTCTGAGAAAAAGCTGTAACCTTAATTTTGTTTCCTTATTTAGGGTAAACTATTTAAAGCATTGTTTTAGGGTTTTCTAGAGAATTATTATTGTTGTTATTATCATTATTATTCCGTACAAGGTTGACACCTTGAGTTTTTGGACAACATATTTTGATATTTTCTCTCTTTACTTCTTGACTTGAACAACACAGCTATTTTTGAGAGATTATTATCAGTATTGTGGGATTTTTCCTTTGTGATCTAATCTGTGATTCACTATTTATTATTCATCTCTGTAAGTTTATCTTTCAAATCATGAATTCAATTATGTGTTTCGTTCGTTACATCATGAGTGGCTAAACTCTATTAACCTGAGTTATGGGATCTAAGGTTAGGTATTGATGAGGTGCTAAGTATTCAAATTTCAAAAGGTGGTAGGATTTCTTGATAATTTTGAAGTTTTAACTAACGTCTGTTGGTTGCAAATAGTCGACACACCTGCTTTAATTTTCTTGAGAAAGAAATCAAATATAGTTGGAAGTGAATTATCAACAGGGACTCGGAAATTCTTCGTTTAATAATCAGTGTTGTAACAAGGTTGGTTAACCTGAGGTAAAATCTGGGCAGCAAATAGAAATTCTCTAAGTCCGAGAGGATTAGGGAATTAAACGCTTAAGTAGGTCGAGAGACATTTAAGAATAATATCGATAAAGATAGCTTGTTATCCTACCCACCGTGAGAATTTTGAACCACTTCTAGAATCTATCATGTACCAGAAGCCCTAGTGAACATAATTCTGGTTATTTCTTAAACTCTTGATTTACAAACACCCAAAGTAAAGTGACAAACAACAACTTATTAAACCTAAACCCCCCATTTCAGGAAACATTAAACTATCAGTGGATTAAATCACAAACGACTTGTGTTCACACCATATTCCCTATGGGATTCGACCCCAACCTTGTTGGGGTTTATATTGACAACGATCGCTTACACCTATTCAAAAGTGTAATTTAAGCGTTATCAAAAATTGTGCCGTTGCCGGGGAATACGATTGGAAGCTGAAGTTTGTATGCGCTAATTAACTGTTAGTTAAGTTTCCTAGATTTACGTTTATTTGTTGTATTTTTTTATTTGCAGGATTTTATAGTGTATTCCAAGCGCCAGAAGTTCCAGAGAAACATTATTACCAGTTAATCCAAAATCACAACGAATAGGAATAATTACAGAATAGCAAAAGGCTGACAGACTGGTAACCTTAGCTAGAGCTCAGGTGAATGTGCAAAATGTTGGGAAACATGCACGACATCCAAACCCTAAGGATAAATATTTAGGGGATGAGGAGTTATTGAACCCTCATAACCCAAGGCGTCCAGAGAAGATAGCTACACAAGTGCTACATAATGTTAATCGAAACTGTCCATTCCAAAGAAGACAAGAGTACCAGCCAATCTAGTATGATCTGAATGATGATGATGATGGCATGGATGGGGTAGGTGCAATGGGTGAAATTATTCCTCCACCGTTGGCACCTAGAGCCAATTTAAACACTACGAGTACTATGATCCGACTCCTCAATTTGAAAGGGTTGTTTAGTGTCCTTCTTGGGGATGATACGAACCTATATCTGGTGAATTTTATCACCATTTGCAAATCTTTTGATAACCCAGGAGTGGGACAGAACGCTATCTGGTTGAGGTTGTTCCCGTTGTCTCTGTCTGGGGAGGCAACATTGTGGCTGAATGAGCTTACGCCTGATTCTATCAACCACTGGAGGCAATTGAAAAAAACGTTCCTAGAATGATTTTTTCCACCCTCCAGGAGGGTACAGTTGAGGGAAAAAATTAGCAATTTTAGACAGCTTCCTACTGAAGCTTTGCATGAGACTTGGGAGAGATTCAAGAAGAAACTAACACAGTGTCTGAACCACAATATGACGGACCTACACTTGATGGAGACTTTATACAGGGCCCTCAACTCTGTAACAAATCCGATTGTAGATAATGCTACTGGTGTTTCATTTGTTGATTTGTCTTTTTAAGATGCCTTAGATATACTAAATAGGATGACCAAACAGAGTCGGGCTTGGCATACAAGGGAGTCTGTGATAGCAAGCCCCACTATTTCTGTTGGTATGTCTGCTGAACAATAAAGGAGAGATGAGGAGCAGGATCAAGACATGGCCTATCTAAATACTCAGATGGACTTGCTCACAAAGCACTTATTGTTAGGGAAGATTGAGAAAGTAAAAGCTGTAACATCTCAAGACCGAGTGGATGTGGATCCTGAAGAAGAGGAGAATTATGTTAATAATCAAGGGGGTTTTCGAGGCAATATCCAAGGGAATCAAGGTTGGAACGTTTATGACAAGCCTGGTTACAAAGACAGGGAGCAAGGAAATTAGAGAAGCAATAATGATAGAAGTGGTTTATATGTTCCTCCTGGAAATCGGGAAGTTGCTGCAGCTAGCTCTAGAAAGATGTCCGTGGAGGACATGATGGAGAAATTATTGAAGGGAGTTATGCCACCAACTCTGGTGTAACCACCATAAATACCAATCTGACATCCATCAGTCAGTTGGTGCACTCACACTCCACTACTATCAAACAGTTGGAGTAGCAGATGAGCTAACTTTTCACTACATTTAACCAGAGAAAGAGTGGAACATTACCAAGCGATACGGTTCAGAATCCACAGAATGATGGCTCATGTATGGTGATTACCACTAGGAGTGGTAAGATATTACTGGCCCTTCTGTGGGAAAATCTATAGATGGTGAGGTAGTTGGTTGATGAATCCAAAGAAAGCAATCCTGTGGAGTCTGAGAAGTTGGATAGTTCTGTTAATGCTTTGGATAAAGAAAGAAAGAAGGAATAGGAAGTGGTGTTGAAAACTATCCCAAGACCACCACCTCTGTTTCCTCAACAATTGAAGAAGAAGGCCGAGGATGCAAAATTCAGCAAATTCCTGGAAATTCTCAAGCAATTGGCAATAAATATGCCTTTGGTTGAGGTACTTGAGTAAATGCCAGGATACGCAAAGTTCATGAAGGACCTTGTGACCAAGAAACGGAAGGTTAGCCATGAGCTGGAGGACAATCTTCTCCATTATGGCACTATCTATACAAGGTCTTTAGTGCAGAAAATGGCAGACCCGGGAGCATTTACCATTTCGTGTACTATTGGTTCCCTAAAATTCACCAAATTATTATGTGATCTGGGAGCTAGTATAAACCTAATGCCACTTTCTGCTTACAAGAAACTGGGTTTGGGGAATCCTACCCCAACAAATATGCGATTAGTGATGGCAGATAGGTCTGTGAAGTAGCCTGTGGGCATATTATACGATGTTTTAGTAAAGGTAGCCAATTTTATTCTCCCTACTGATTTTGTAGTCCTAGATTGTGAGGTGGACTTTGAAGTTTCCATCATCATGGGTAGACCATTCCTTGCAACTGGGAGAGTGATCATAGACATGGAGCTGAATGAACTGAAGTTCAGGCTAAATGATAAAGAAGCACGCTTTGAGATACACTCATCCAGGACTCAGCAAAAAGAGATAGGTGTTTTCTCAATCGTTAATGTATTCTAAGAAGATGATAAAGAGGTATCAATAGGTTGTCTTGGCAAAGTCTGAGTAGTCAAGATAACCAAGTCGTGCCACGACAGTAAATCAGGCGCTATTGGGAGGCAACACTTTTATATTCCAGTAAAGTATTTATTTATGTAGTTAGGATTTAGTTAACAGAAGGTGGAAAACTGAAGAAATTAGCAAAATAGGTCCTGATGGCATTTATGATATCCTAATGGCATTTATGATAAGCCGTTAAAACTGTGATAAACTATCAAAATTGACGTCAGAGAGGCCAAGTTTGAATTGAAGTTCTGTTAAGGCTGACGACATCTGTGATAGGTCATCACACCTATGATAAGCCATAATAAGATGTCGTCAGAAAGTAACTTAACAACTAAATCTGGGCCAATTATAAAGATCTGACCCGGGCCCAGTCGAACCTTTCCACCTTCCCGCTTGTTTTTACTTCCTTTTAAGTTATTGTCCTTCAATATTTAGAGTATTTTATTTCCTTATTCAAAAATTTTCCAAGTAAAACAAAAAGCAAGTTTCCTTGTGTGTGGGTTTGCAATTTAAATCAAGAATTTCTTTCTTCTTCCTCTTGTGTGTGCAATCACATTGAAGGCTCCCATCAGGTATGATCTAAATTTGACTTTTCTTTTCAAGTGGTAAGGGATAGATTGATGACAACCTAAGTTCCCAAGTGACTTGAACCAAGTTAAAAGGGGCTGAAATTCAGAACTAGGGTTTGCTGTGCAAGACTAAGGCTTAAAATTCAGCTCATAAATCAGAACTCGAGTGGATTTTGAGAAATAATGGAACCAAAAATTGAGTTCAAATCAAAAGTGGGGTTCTGATAAGAGCTGATGACATTTATGATAATCTATCACAACTGTGATGGCTTATTAGAAATGTCGTCAAAGGGTACTAAGAATGAAGTGAGTTATGTTTAGAGCTGACGACATTTGTGATAGGCTATCATATTTGTGATGGCTTATCAGGAAATGTCGTCATACCTGGAACCTGAAGCATGAATGAGCCTTTTCAAAGGATGTGAAGCTTAAATGATTAATGTATTTGTGTTTAGGCTCTTGAGGATTGACTAATGATTTTTCTATTGCTACAGGAACCTATAATGGCACCTAAAGGAAAGAGTCCCATGCTTACAAAGAAGGAACAATAGAAAAGTGTAAACCGGAAGCTCATCGATGAGGAGTCTGATTATTAAGAGGAAAAACCTATACTCAGAAAGCGAAAGAAGAAGCAAAGCCCTAACCAGCCTTCACCACCCCTACCAATTAAAGTGGAGGATAGTGAGGACACTGAAACAACAATTGCTTTTGAGCAGGAGGCATCTAAATATTCTGAACATGAGCAGTATAAGTCTGAACATACTGAATCTGAAGAGGAAGAACATGAAGAGTCCGAGGAGCTTGAGTCTGAGGGAACAACATCTGAATCCCTTTCCACTGAACAACAAGATGATGAGGAGTCTCCAATTCGGGGAACACTTATCAAATGTAAGAAACCCAAAGTTTGAGATAATGCTAGATGGCAAATTCCCAAGGTAGAGGGCATCTTCACTGCTAGGCTCTATAGAACTGATAGAAGAAGGACTAAAAGGTCGATTTAAGAAGAAAAAAGGATTATCACCAAAGGTCTGCGTAGGTATATTGAAGTGGAACATAAGTTCCAAGAGTACGACTTTGGACGAACTACAAAAGGGGAAGCTCATTTTGCCCTGCACTGGTCTGAGAGTTTTATGTGAACTACTAGGCTCAGTTGGAAAACATGTGTAGGTCAGAAGAAAGAGTTGTAGACTATCCCTTGTTGGAGAGAGTTCAAGTAAGGGGCGTAAGGGTTGATAGCTCAATCAAAACCATCAATAGGTTCTTGTATGGCCCCAACTTCACTCTTCAAGACACTTCACCATCAGTTTATGCTCGGATTAAAAATCGAGCAAACCAATATTCGTGGTTGGCCAACATCATAGCCGAAGGGGAACTAGCATGGGTGACCAACCTAAACGAGAGAATCTATAAGTTCTCTTTGACTCAAGAGGCAAAGTTTTGGTGGGGTGTAGTATGTATCTGACTGATGCCTACTGATGGAGACAACATTCTAGGTGACGACCGAGCTATCCTAGTAGAAATTATGGTGCAACAACTCCCCCTTAATTTATGGGAAATCATAGCTGATAAGATGAAGATTAGAATGTCAAAACCCGATATTGCTTATCCTTTCCTGTGTCTTATCATAGAGTTGTGCCGAGCTGCTAATGTGCCAGAGATTGTAGGGGTTGATAATGACATTCCTGCCTGAAAGACCCACAATCCCATGCAGTATGATGAAAATCAGCCAGGACTGAGACTTGATAGAGGTGTAGAGGTAGCAGCAGACCCTCCAGTTATAGATGCCAGTTCAACACCTAATGTGGAAGTGTAAGATTCTGAGACTACGTAGCTAACTTTTTCAGTACAAGCAGGTTCAGTGCCTGAGAATGAACCCAATCCCTCAGCTCCTACCGTATCAGCAGGATTTGTATTTCATTCGATCAATATCAGAAAAGTGGCCAAACAAGCCAAATGGTGTGAGGCACAGCTACATGCTTTTGCCAAGCAGTTTGCCGTTGTAGTAGACAAGAGAATCAAGGCTTCCCTTGAGCCTTTTATGACTCTGCCTGGATGGGTTGTAGATTTCGAGAACCGGTTTGATGCACGGGTAAAAAAAATGTCAGGAGCTGATCTTGCTAAATTCATAGCAGTGTTCAACAAGGTAAAAATAGATGTTGGGGTGTTGCAGTAGCACCAATTTATGGTGCCGAAAAATCCGAATATGCATGAATATAAGGAAGAAATTCCAAAGCTTGACCTCACTGGAGATTCACTAAAGAAAAAAAAGAAGAAAGGGGAGCGAAAGGGCAAAGATAAGAGAGAAGACCCTGACAGTAAGGAAAAAAGAAGAGTGAAAAAGAAGGCAAAAAAGAAGGCTGAAAAAGAGGAGTTGAAGAAAGCAAGAATGGAGTCCCTAGCAGACAATGAGAGATGGGAGGAGGCTCTAAAAGCCAGGGCTGTAGGTGCCTAATCTAGCAGACCCCCTACCACTGCAAAGCAAAAGCTCCCAATGGAGAGAATGTAGCAGATGATGTAGTAGTAGGGTTAGAAACTCATGAACCTCAAGATTGATCCATTCCAGGTATACTCTAACCCTTAGTTTAGCTTTATTTTCAATTTTAAGTTGAGGGTGTAGGGTAGAATGTTGTTGTAATAATTTTTGGTAGATAATTAGGAGTAATATAGGTACTTGAGGTAGTTAGCTTGTTTTGTGACTTTTCATCACTTCTCCATTAATCTGAGTTTATAACTATGTGAATTGTATTCATCTGTAACTGTAGTGCATATTTTTGTGGCATTAGTCTGGCAACTTGACAATTTTTGCTGAACAAATTGAATGAATCAGATAAGTAGTGATATGTGATGTACTTGTGTGCCATGTGTGTGTGAGGTTTTACTTAGCTCCTGCTGTGTGCCGAATCAAGAACTTGCCCTGTTAGTCATGCCTAGGTTGTAGGATAAGGGTTAGGAAAGGATCATAGTCCATTTTTGATTGTAACCCACTTTCACCCTAAATAACCTTCCCAATGTGAATAATATCCTTTGATCCTTGATTTAATCCTATATGCCTGTTTCTTTCTGTGAAACTTCTCACCTTCCCGTTTACCTCACAATGAACCTATTTTGGCCTTGGTCCTCTTTGGACACTGTGCACCTTGACTTAGGCAAACAACCTAAGTTAAGGGTGGCTATCATAGGGGTGCATGATACAAAATAAGCATGAAAAGAGGTAGAATAAGAGTAAAGAATAAAAAGTTAGGTATGGTAAAAAAGGAATAAGAAAAGAGAAAGCTGTGTTAAAGATAATAAAAAGATAATATGATTATTGAAAAGGCCACATCCATCTTAAGCATGTGTGATCAATAAAAGAAGAGGAAGAAAAGAAGGTTGAGAAGTGAAACACTAAGAGTTTAGTGTAGTGTCAAGGAGGCATAGTCACTCTAAAATATCCATGAATATCATACCAGCCCCTAGCCTACATTACAAGCCTAAGAAAAGTCCTAAAATTATCCTAACTGACCTACCTAAAGATTTAGGTACTGACTATAAGGGAAAGCCTATGGAATTTGACATGCAGTGTTTGGAACTTCATTCTGAGAGTAAGAATTGTGATTATCCCTATGTTTATGTATGTAAATTCTGATATGAGTGAAAAAAGGGATTTCTTTGTTGTGATGGGTATGTTGATAAGTCACTGACTTGTTCAGATAGTGTGATCTTGGTATGGCATGATTGTTATTGCTGAATTTTTGTCGTATCTTGATGCTTGTGAGTTGCATGGTTGTTCTTCAAAACATCAACAATGAGTTTTAAATTGACTGACCTTGGAGATGGTGAAATTATTCTAACCTAATATGAGTAGTTAGCTGCCAAATTGTACTTTGTATTGTCTTAGTTATGTTTAGGTTGCTTGAGAATAAACAATTATTTTAAGTTGAGGGTGTTGATGTATGAGCATATGCTAACACATTTGAGGCTTTTAACTCTAAATAATTGCATAGTCTTGAGTAACTTTAGTTATTTTTGATTAGTTTATGTTTGATTTTGTAGTTTAAGCTGATAGGATAGAGAACTAACATGAAATGAAGCAAAGAAGTTGAAATTTGAAGAAATCTGAAGACAAGTGTGGATAACGATATTTCTGATAAGTCTTCAGTATCATCAGCCCTATGATAAGCTATCAGGTTGATCGTCATCAGTAAATAGAGAATTGGCTTAAGTGGAAGTTGTGACGATATTTTGTGATAAGCCGTCAAGGGTCTGATAAGTTATCAAGTTTTTTGTCAGCCTTAAACAGGGAATGAGCTCCCACTGGTAGAATCGACGACATTTTGTGATAGGCCGTCATAATGGTTATAAGTCACCAGGAATGCCGTCAGACTTGGGCAGGACATGAGAATTGGAGCAAATTCTAATGACATTTCTGATAAGTCATCACAGTCCTAATAAGCTGTCAGAAGTTGCCTTCAACCTAAGATGGGACTAGTGCAAATTTGAAAAAGATCTGATGACATTCTTGATAAGTCATCATGATCCTAAAAAGGCGTCACCAATAGTCGTCGTCTATCTCGAGAAAAACCTGTAACCTTGATTTTGTTTCTTTATTTAGGGTAAACTATTTAAAGCTTTGTTTTAGGGGTTTCTAGAGAATTATTATTGTTGTTATTATCATTATTATTCCACACATGGTTGACACCTTGAGTTTTTGGATAACATATTTTGATATTTTCTCTCTTTACTTCTTGACTTGAACAACACAACTATTTTTGAGAGATTATTATCAGTATTGTGGAATTTTTCCTTTGTGATCTAATCTGCGATTCACTAGTTATTATTCATTGTTGTAAGTTTATCTTTCAAATTATGAATTAAATTATGTGTTTCGTTCGTTACATCATAAGTGGATAAACTCTATTAACCAGATTTATGGGATCTAGGGTTAGGTCTTGATGAGGTGCTAAGTATTCAAGATTCAAAAGATGGTAGGATTTCTTGATAATTTTGAAGTTTTAACTAACGTCTGTTGGTTGCAAATAGTAGACATACCTTATTTGATTTGCTTGAGAAAGAAATCAAATATACTAGGAAGTTAATTATCAACAGGGACTCGGAAATACTTCGTTTAATAATTAGCGTTGTAACAAGGTTGGTTAACTTGAGGTAAAATCTGGGCAATAAATAGAAATTCCCTAAGTCTGAGAGGATTAGGGAATTAAATGCTTAAGTAGGTTGAGATACGTTTAATAATAACATTGATAAAGATAGCTTGTTATCCTACCCACCGTGAGAATCTTGAACCACTTCTAGCATCTGTCGTGTACCAGAAGCCCTAGTGAACATAATTCTAGTTATTTCATAAACTCTGGATTTACAAACACCGAAAGTAAAGTGAAAAACAACTACTTGTTAAACCTAAACCTCCCATTTCAGGAAATATTAAACTATCAGTGGATTAAATCGCAAACAACTTGAGTTCACACCATATTCTCCGTGGGATTTGACCCTTACCTAGTTGGTTTTTATAGCGACAACGATCACTTACACCCATTCAAAAGTGTAATTTGAGCGTTATCAATGTTCTAAGTTGTGGGTGTTGATATGTTATAGAAATATAGCACTTTCGATGCTTAAAATGATGAAAATATGCAAGTTTCTTAGGTTGTTTTGATATATATGATGTATTTTGGGTATATTTTGCCGAAAACTAGGTTTCGGATGCTAAGTTCACGAAAAAGGTGAAAAATGGAGTTTTTGGCTACTTGATCATTTTTGGATATTTTTGATACTTTCCAGATGTACATGATCAAATTATGTGATGAAACTTTAAGATTTGAAGTTTTGTTGCAAGTATTGGAAGGCCTAACACTTACCTATGTCTATATATGGACCACATGTAGCACACATGGTCTATATGAGACTAAGGTAAGTGCTGGAATTGAAGATCTGGAGAGTGAAAGAGCTGAAAAAGAAATTCTAGCACTTACCAATGTCAACATGTGTACTACATGTAGCACATGTTGACCGCATGTGTGTATGGCAAGTGCCAGAAGTCAAAAATACTGAGAGTGGAAGCTGCAAGACTCTTTTCTGGCACATATAAGTGTCTACACATGCCCAGTCTCAGGCCGAATATGGCATATGCGCCCAAGGCCAGGCTGCACGTGGACACACATAAGTGGCCACTGGCCCCTTTTTATCCCTTTTCGTCCAGTCTTTGATTTTAGGATTTGCTCATGTACTATAAATACCCCCTATGTGTTTTGTTGTAAGTTATGCACTCTTGACACTTATAAGCATATTTTGATTTCGAGATTCGATTTTAGTCTTGGAATTCTGTTGTATTGATTTTGGTTGATTAATTCAGTTAAAGTTTTGGGTTTTAAGGTGTGATTGTTGTGATTCTATCTTATTCTTTCAATCATGAATGTTGTTGATTATTTTACAAACATGAGTGGGTAAAAACCCATAGCTAGGGTTATGGAAACCCCAACGAAATGACGAAGTAGAGGAAGTTCTATTATTGTTCTAAACCAATACTCATGCATGCATTGTATTCTTTGCTTTAATAGTTATCTTAGCAGTTGCAAATGTTAGGATTCCGCCTAGATTATTTCTACTTACTCAAAAGAGGAGTAGTGACTAGAAAAAGATAATTACAATAGTAATTTGAAGTTTAACTATCGATCTACACAACTAGGTACTGTCTAAGTAAAATAGTTAGCTGTCATCTAATATCTAGAGACTCCAAAGGTAATAGTTAACTTGGATCAAGATAAGGGTTAATAAGGTGACATCCTGAGACTTAAAAGGTAAAGGGTGAAATCTATCATCTTGTCCAAAACATTGTTGATGGTACATAACTTATCTGATTCTTCATGTATGGTATCAGGTTGGTTCAATAAAGCATGATAAGACAATAGAGTTGAGAAGCGAGGGGAACACAATCCTTGTGTCACCTACGACTGATTGCAATCAAAGTTGATATTAACTACTTGTCTTGATATTCCTACTCAAATCCCCTATTTACTTTTCCAGTTTTGCCCTTTGATTACAATAGCTAAAAGTCTTAGTTCCAGGTATTCTCTTGGGATTCAACCCCAACCTTTGTTGGGTTACTATATTTGACAGCGGACGCAGTGAAGGTGTAGCTGGGGCATTACCACCATTCATATTTTATTCCTCCCTTTTCTCCTTTATTGATTTTTTGGGTTGGGTGTGGTTTTCTTTTTGTTATTCATTTATTCATTTTTCTTTTTTCTTTAACTTTTCGCGTTTTTCTTTATTTTCATTTTTTTCTCTTTTTTTCCTACCACACCCGACCTTATGTGTTTTTTATTTTACATCAAACTTTTTGCATACCTAATTTTAACTAAGCACCCCTATGATATCCAACCTCAACTTAAGCAATTTGTTTGAGTTGAGGTACGTAGTGTCCAAGGAGGGACCAAGGCCAAAATAGTTTCATTGTAATTAATTTGGGAAGGTAAAAAGGTGAAAATAAATAAAATAGGTCTTTGTTGGCTCAAATTAGGGATCAAGGGATATTTATTCATTTTTCGATGGTTATTTAGGCTAGGAGTGGACTAAATAAAATACGTCCTATGATCATGACCTAACCAACTATTCTACAACTTAGGCAAAACTAATCAGGCAAGTTCTTGATTAAATGAATACCTGGAACTAGGTAAGTATCTCATATGCACATGGTACAAGGTTATATCATTAACTACTACATATCCAGTTCACGCAACACTAATCTACAATTTTTTATCCCCAATTCTAATGCCATGACAAGATTCGTGATGGTTACACAGATATTCATATCACACAGTTCACAAAATTTTTAGGAGGGGTATTATTTTTTTTATTTGATTTAATTTTCTAAAAATACTTCAAAAAAACAAAACCATTTTAAACTACTGTTAGGTTCATTACTTTTCTCCTACTTAAATAGAAACAACACAAATTACAGAATACAAAACACAATACAACCTACACACGCCAGTTCTACTATGATAGCAAAGTTGATGGGAAAAAACACATGGCAAGAAAACCCTCAGCTGTGTATTACCCCCACCCCCAACTTAAAGAATGCGCACTGTCCCTAGTGTATAATTATAATGTAAGAACAAGGGATGAGGACATACCTAGGCGTACTAGGCACTGAATCATGAAGTCTCAGAAGGAGGGGCCTCAGAATAGGACTCATTCTCATAGACAGTGGTCCAAGTAGCGATCGAGACACTCACATCAGCAGTGGCATCAATAGTGGTAGGTGCGCTCAACAGTGTGCTCCCACATATATCCGCTGTAACTGTAGCTATCATTCACCTATATATGAGCTACCAACTCCCGTTCCCATCTCGTAGACCTCGGTCAAATAGTTCGGGTAAGTTTGCAGGCTAGCAACCCATGCTACCTTTACATTATATTTCTCTCTTCTCCTTTTTCTCATATTTTTCAATCTATCTCCACCTTTATCATCAATAGTCTTTTCTTTACCTTTCGTGCCCCAAATAATTGGAATATCATCAATAGGGATCTCCTCAATAATAGGGTAGGTTGAGAAAAACCTCATAGCCATGTCCTCAATAGCATCCTAAAGTGAGGCCAGCTCCTCATGCTTACCTACTAGATTTAGAGCTTGAACATATGCCAACGTCTAGCTAATATGCCACTTAAAACTATCAAACCAAGTTTACATACCTCGTATATCCCTCTTAATCTCATTTTTACCTAAGGTTGCAACCCATCCTTGATTTTAGTCACTCATTGCACAAGGGTGCCTATCTATCTAGCATACTAATGAGAAAATCCTGTGAAACCAGACATATGCGCCTTGGGGTAGATGAGATATAAAAGATCTTAGAGACAAAGGAGTAGAGGCATGTGAGAATCCTGTAGCATCAGTGGAGCTGTGGCTCAACTTAGGCAGACTCTGTGGGAGCATCTCCAAGGTCAACACAACA
Source organism: Capsicum baccatum var. pendulum (assembly GCA_030864225.1). Lineage (NCBI taxonomy): Eukaryota > Viridiplantae > Streptophyta > Magnoliopsida > Solanales > Solanaceae > Capsicum > Capsicum baccatum. The sequence goes on from CM061550.1 coordinate 138,288,147, forward strand.
TAGAGTGTCTTTATCCATATGCTTGTTAGCCTAGAAGGCTTCCTGAAGAAGTGTATCCCCAACCTTGTCCTTCGATACTGGGTTGGCATGATCCTAGATCAGCTCTAAGTTTATGGTCCAATGGACCTCATAACATGATCAACCTTCGAGATTATCGACACCTCTCATCTAATAAAATCTGTGTTAATATAAAAGGGAATGATCATAGACCAAATAGGAATCTCCCTCACAAGGATCTTAGATATATCAATCTCATAGCTCTCTATAATACCGGCAACCAATGTGACTCAGTTTGGACTCAGTACATTATCTTTTATGGTAGGGGTCAGCCGATGTCGAACCAATGTCCACCATACCTTGGCCATAAAATCTAGGCTTCCCTTCATAATCTAATTAGAGGGGCCCACCACCCAAGGTTCCTTCTCCTGTGTTGCAGTGATAATCCTAGCGATCCACCGAAAATGCACAAACTTATCATCTGACCCGATCTACTTTATTTTTAACTTTCTCATTTCCTCAATGCGATGATCAATCTCAAAAGTATCTACGGGGATTTGGAACTTTGGTCCACGAATAAATATAGATATGGTCTGAGCTGATATGTTCTCCCAAACACCTCAAATCATCAATGAATGTAGGGTGTCACCTCCCTTCCATGACATCCCCCATGGGTATATCTACCTTACCTCCATCTGATATGCTGCATAAAACTCCCAGACTAGTGTTGGGCTATATCTATTAAAGGCTTTACTCATCCACCTGAAGTGGTACTTTTGAATCTACCCTCAAACTCTGGCATCTTAAACATGCCCATTATGATAAACTTAGGATTAATGTAGAACCCTCTCTCCAACCTCTGGGTAGTGAGAATAATGTCATTCTCGTGATCATATAATTTTTATATCTCGGGGTACCCCCACCGGTCAACAATGGCATTGGGGTAGGCTCATCTATAAAGTGGGTTGAACTGGTGGTGGAGGAGGGACCTTCACTGGGGTACTCTTACTAGACTCTCCCTCCTCTCTACCATATCCATCCTATGAACCTAATTTCTAACCTCCATTTCCAGATCCATTGCCAGATACAACATTGTCTTTCTCACCCTTGGGGCCTAATTTAGACTCTTCTCCCTCTTCAGACTAGGTATTAGGTTATTTTGGAAAATATATTCAACCAAACCCAATCCTTTTACCCATTAACATCTTAGAGTATTTCACAATACCTTTATCACTTAGTTATTGACTTTTCAGGAATATCTTAGATGATGAATTTGTAGTTGTTGTTCTTGTTTCTGTAGTAGCTTTAGTAGTTCCTATATCTATCATGCTCCTTGGATTATTTACAAGTGGTATTCAAGATCTTATTTTTGAAACTTTAGACGTGTCTTATATAGGTAAATCCATGGAAGGCCATCATTAAAATAGTCTATTTTATCTTAACCCACAACAATGTAAAAATGTATATGGTGGGTGGAATTCCATACTCAATCTCATAAATATATATATATATATATAGAATTCTGTGGAAAGTCGTATTCTATAAAAGTTGTATGTACAGTGAGTGTGGTTGCGATTGACTTGGGTTTTTTATTTGGGGTCTAACTTGTGGAGGTGATTGGCCCAAATACATAGTCTTTATGCCCTGGGGTAAGCTGCTCCTTAGTTCCATCGGTTATATAATGGGATATTCTTCTATAGAATCATTAGACTCATCGTTAGTGGGTTCATCCCTAAGGTGATGAGTAGTAGGATAAGTTTGCTTCTTTGGTGTTCTTTGCAGAGTCGTTCTTAAGGACCATTGTACCTGATGATAGACACATATTAGTTACTACTAGGAAAAGGAAAGAAAAACAAACAAAAACTAAAAATTGTGAAAGTGGCTAGGCACCTTATGAGCCAGGCTACGACTTATTGCCAGAGGCTACAAGTCATTCTGACAATCGTATCATAGGATAGATTGTAATAGCTTGACACTGGTCACTCTATGATACCACCCGATTAGTCATTAAGTCACAGGACGACTCTTGAAGTGATTCGTAGTCTGACAGAACATAATTTCTCAACTATCATTTATGTCCAGTCATTACGAGTCCACACTATGAGTTATTGGGGGAGTTCACGACTCGTAGTGTGAGTTATGGTGTGACCAGATAATCTCATCCTTACCCACTCATGTTTTCAGTAGCTATGAGTCACTTAACAACTCGTTAGATTACCCTATGAGTCATTATGAGGCCCATAGTGACTGCAACATGTATAGTTAAGAATGATCCTTATTCAAGCCAATATCCCGATGGTACTTAGACTTTCCCTCATATTTTTCACATATAATTTAGTTCATAAACCATTTCCCCATCCAGTTCTACTCCTTCTATCACTAACTTTGATATTCTCACGAACCCTAGCAATTACTTAACCTTAAGAAAGTTATCAACTTAGAATCTGAAGCATATTCTACATATTAAATCAAGCAAAACTTATGATTTAGTAATAAGAGTAGTGTACTTATTTTGGAGTTGAGAAAAATGCTTGGATTCCTTGTTAATTTCTTAGTTGTGTTCTTGAGAATGAGAATATTTACCTTTTTGGAGTAATTTAGAACTTAAATTGGGTGTCTATAGATGATTAGTGGTATATTTAATATAGGAGAGTCAGTTATGGAATGTGGAGAGAGTTTAGGCATTCAAAAAGGGAAGAGAGATTATGGGAAATAAATTCCCCCCTTTTATTTCATGCAATTTTGGTCAGGTTAGCCCTTAAGGTCCATGACTTTAATTCTGACGACAGCTTAGGCAATGACTTGTGGTCAGTGGCTATGAGTTGTTTCCCCCTTCTATTTAGCATTTATTCTTACCTGGGTCTCCAGTTGTGATGACTTATGATGATGAGTCATTGTCACTAACACGACTTATTCTAAGAGTCATCAAGACTCCAGAGACCACTTAACTTACAACATTTACCAAGGCTCCTCCTGACGAGTCATTATGAGTACCTACGATGCGTAGGGTCCCTCATGAGGACTTGGGCACCAGAGAATTTTCTGGTCTTTTCCTGCATCTTTTAGCCTTGCCACTTAACACACTAATTACCCAATAATGTAATAAGTACAAGAACATAGGTTGCCTCTCTCACAACGCTAGATTTAACATCACGACACGATGTGGCTATGTTGGATACTTAGATTTCACCAACATGCACATGGGTTTTCTCCCATGCAGCGCCTGATTTAACATCACGACATGACTTAGTTGCCTTGGATACTCAAACTTTGCAAGGCTCATATCAACATAAATTGTCACTTCTTCTGTATATCCCATATAGTGCTTACCACGTTGCCCATTCACCTTGAATGGGACTTCTCCGTCTTTCTTTAACTCAGTTGTACCATACAGGGATACTCTAACCACAATGAAAGGTCCATACCACCTAGACTACAACTTTCCAGGATACAAGTAAAGTCTCGACTTATACAAAAAAAACATAGCACCAGGCTGGAATACCCTTTTCTCAATCTTTTTGTCATGATACAACTTCACCTTCTCCTTGTACAAAGTTGAACTCTTATAAGCTTAGTCATCCAACTCATTTAACTTACTTATCCTAGGTTTTCAACATTGCTTCACTCAAAATTAAGCTTTTTCAATGCCTATAGTACCTTGTGCTCAAGTTCAACCGGCAAGTGACATGCTTTAATGTACACAAGCAAATATGGAGAGGCACCTATGGGAGTTTTAAAGTCTATACAGTAGGCCTAAAGTTCATAATCTACCTTTCTTGACCAATTAGTCGGATTGGCATTCACATTATTTGCCAAAATGGACTTGATCTTATGATTGGAGATCTTAACCTACCCACTTATCTTTTGAAGGTAAGGTGTTGCCACCTTATGTTTCACACCATACTTCCCAATCAGGGCCTTACACTGACTATTATAAAAATGGTACCCACAATCACTAATGGTAGCACGTGAAGTACCAAACCTCGAGAATATGCTCTTCTTTATAAATTGCGTGACACTACGACCCTCATAATTGGGAAACATAATTTCTTTCATTCAAAAACATAGTCAACAACAACAAATATATAATTCATACTATACAAACTCACAAACGAGCCGACAAAATCAATTCTCCACATATCAAACAACTCAATCACAAGAATAGGTGTCTTGGGGAGCTCATGCTTCTGCAAGATATTTCCTTAGTACCACCATGAGACTGCAAATTGTAGATGAGTGATAGGCCTCATGAATATGCATCACCTCAACTTTGGGAATGCACTATCTGCACACACCTAAAACAAGAATGGCTCATCCTGGAAAAACTTTTGTACCTCATGCATAAAATACTTTCTCTACTAAAATGACAAGTCTTTCAATACGATGTCACTTGGAAAATAATTGGCAAAATCAGTAAACTAGGGGATTAAGTCTTGTGATCCTGTCAAGACCCACTCATCTGGAATAGTATCATTAATATCAAGCTCATCCCCCAATTTGAGCATCACCTCCTCTTCTAGGAAGGATAGATAGTCTACAACTTGATTCTCTGTACCCTTCCAGACCTTGACCTCAAAATCAAATTCCTGCAGTAATAGTACCCAATGAATCAACCTAGGATTTGCATCTTTCTATTGCATAAGGTACCTTAATTCAACATGAATAGTATGCACAATGATTTTGGTCCCAATTAAAAAGGTCCAAAAATTCACAAAAGCAAACACCACCACAAGTATATCCTACTCAGTAATAGTATAATTTTTTTGTGTTGGGTTGAGTACTTTGCTGGCATAGTATATAAGATGAAGTATTCTCTCGCATCTTTAGACTAGAAAAGCTTCTAAGGCAACCCCACTGGCTCCATACTTCACATCAAATGGAAGAGAACAATCTGGAGATACAATGATAGGGGCAGAAATAAACTTCTGCTTGAGGGCCTCAAAGGCCTTGAGACACGCATCAACAAACACAAACTTCACCTTCTTCCATAATAACTTGCATAATAGATTTGCAATTTTGGAGAATTTCCTTATGAATCATGACAGTGCACATGCAAGTATGCGTGGTCTACTAAGTAATATAGTGGCCTTAAAGAAAGCTGAATATCAATCCCGCAAGGACTTGTTCTAATAACTATTCAATTCTAGTTGACAATTGGGATTAATCTAGTGCAAGCTTTACCCAAAAGAGAGCTTGAAAGTTGTAAACTAAAATTAAAGTAAACAGTGCATAGAGTAAAATACTTAAGACAATCAAAAGAGTAAAGCCCAGGGTTAAACAACTTCGAACAATCATACTATGCTATTGAACTTTATTAATTAAATCGCTTATCTTGGTTGTTGATTTGTAGAGTTTATCGCATGATCATGATCTCTTGACCTCTAATCATCTACCTAACTTGGACATTACAACTACATCGTTGAGCAGGGATGTAATAATCCAATTAGATACATAAAGCTATCATTCTACATGTGAACCAAGAAAGGCTTCTAGGTACATCTATATCCTAGACGCTAATTTGAATTCCTTATTTCATAAAAGAATAAGAACCTTACTTTATTTATCCTGATGTTCTATCTGTCTATTCCCCTCCCGAGATCACAAGGTTGACAGTATATGTATTCTAAGGTAAGATACTCCTTAAAATAATTCAAACAAGGATAAACAAACAACCAAATATAATAAGCAAATCTAAAGAAATCAATTCAAAATGATAGTAGTCATGTTCTTGGCTTTAACCCCAGAAAGGGGCGTTTAGCCGATATCGACATAATCATGATCTAAATACTTTAATACATAATCAAATCTATTAAAAATCCAATGTTAAAGAGTAAAAACCCTAAATAAAGTGTTTATAAGCCTATCACAATGTTCCAATATGTCAAAAAGTAAAGTACAAAGTGTTTAACATTGTGTATATATAGTAGAAGGAAGCCTCAGTCGTGAAGGAATAGGGGGCATTACGGGCTGTTGAGCATCGGACTGGCAGGGGCGTCACGGGCACTATTGCACCACTCCAAGGTAGGCTGCATGAGCTATATAGCACCAGGATGAAAGGGAGTTGCGGGCTGTTGTGCACTGCTATGGCTGAGGCATCGCGGGCTAATCTTCATGCCCTCACTGGAAATTGCTTCCAAAATTTTATCGAAGTGTTCATCATCCATCCTTGCCTTGTTGTGTTATTTTGCCTTCAATTCCAGATTGTTCAACATCAAAATATCATCAGCTTTAACTCCTCAAGAGTCCTAAAACATCAAACACCAAGCATTAGAGTTCAACACAATACCACGTCAAGAACTACAAGCTAGAAACTCAAACGAAGCACTAGTCTCGACCACTTATGCTGAAACTTATTGTTGACTCTCAGCTAATTTTAATTAAACTTTGCACAATCTATACAAGTTGTTCATCTCATAAATCCACGATAATGACATTGGAATTCATTTGACACATTGGAATCCATCACGATAGACTAGATCAATACCTAGCTTAAGCTAGTAAAACTAGTTTTCTCGCTTAGACTCTAAATGATTGATTTGAAACCAAACTTGTTTGAAAACACTATTAAATGTTGTAATAACATCCTTGAACACTTAAACGCTTATTTATAGCATCATCAACACATAAAGCACACGAATTGTCCTTAAAACAAGGCTAAATAGGCTAGGATAACAACACTAGAGTGCATAAATACACCCCACATCGTCACCCCACACTTAAAACCTTGTTCGTCCTCGAACAACTCTCTAATCTAAACATTATAAGCTGAGGAGACTCCACACTTCTACTACATGCAAGACACTCAAGCTAGTACTATAATGACTACACAAAATGTAAGTTTATCCATTAAGCATGTACAACACAATTGATAGTTTAAGAACACTACTTACAAACATCCTAACCTCAAGAATTGACTCATTGAATTGGTAAAATCATGGATATTGCTCAATAAAAGACATCATACAAATAATCCATATTTATCAAACATGTGCCCTCACCACAAGATAGTTACCCATAAATACTCACATAAATGCAATTCATAACACAATGGGTACAAAAATCAAGTTACACTCACTCTCACAAGGAATTCGCAAGTTACACAAGTTGAACCATATGCTTGCCCTTACTGTAGTACTCCACTAATATCAGAATGATGAAGCTTAGGATCAAATAGGTCTTTAATGGTTGTCATGTAGGCTAAGGTACGGGTAGGAACTATTTCAGACAAGAATAGTGACTATCTTCCCTAAGAGCTTTAATACATCACTTTTGACAATTGAGACCAATCTCTAACAAACCATGTACACCACTTTCATCTACCACATCGTTTGTTTTTCTCCATCATTAAGCTCATTCACATATATTATGGTGGGAGTATACTGCATACATATCATTCAATTTTGCTCTTTTTCACACCCATTTTATGTTATGCACCCCTATAATAGCCCCCCTCAACTTAAGCAATTTGGCTTAATGGAGGTGCACAAAGTCCAAGGAGGACCAGGGCCAAAAACAGGTTAATTGTAACACAACTGGGCTAAAAATGGAAACTTTTCAAGCATAAATTTCTCTAATTCCCAACCATAACACATAATGATTTTTTTTAAATACCAATAGTTATTACTTAGGGTATTCAATTTCACCTTTTTCTTCTTGAATTTCTAAATCCTTAACTCAATTAATCTTTACATTAAAGTGCTTAGGAGCTTTGGATCAAATTAAGGTCAATCAAGAAAAAGGATTAGGCTACATATGTGGCTGCCAAAGAAAAGGCTAAAGGCTCAATAGGGGTTTAACTAATATTATGCACAACGGTAGGTCAAAAGAAGGTATAAAACAAAGCTATCAAAGAAATGCCTATATCATCTCCTAAACCCACACTCTTTATTTCGCTTTGTACATACACCAGGAAATTTCTAGACATCACATGCAACAAGAAATATACAAACACCTCAAAAATATATGGCACATGCTTAACTTAAGTGGGATCATCATAGACTCTTAACCAAGCACTCACATGAATTCAACTTTAAGCCAACAAGTACAAGAGTTATAATCATGAGCCTAAGAGTTTAAAAAGTAGTAATTCACACAATCAACATGCTCTTACACCTAAACCACTTGCATCATGCAGTCACATATAGCACTAATAGGAACATCCCACTTATTCCTAATAGAAAAATTTTAAATTTACCCTAAAAATAGGAATTTACCCACCCCACACTTACAAATCTACTTTGTCCCCAAAGTATATTTTAAAAGTAGAGATAGAAATACTCCTTGAGGCCTCTAGGCCTAGCTAGTAGAATCTTATTACATCAAAGGGGTTTGGAGACCCCACACTTAGTCTCCACCATGCTCCTTAGCTCAGGTGTTTTGGTACTCAGACTTCTCATCATCCTGTGACTCGAAAAAAATAAAAACCAGTGAAGTAAAAACTAAAAATACTAAAAATAAAACATACCTTAACTTGGTTACCTCCCAAAAAATGCCTGATTTAGTGTCACGACATGACCAAACTACGACCATCCATATTTCTTCATCTATTTCCTCATACTTGGAGTTCATCTTCTTATTCGTTTCTAACCTCTTAAGTGTGAACTCTCAAGATTAATAACTTTTACAATAATAGCCTTTTCAAGATCATCAATTTTCATCATGTCGAGCTGAGGTGGTTGTGGATTGGGCTACTCAATAAGGAAGTTCAAAGAGGTCTTTTATGGAACTATCTCCACCACCCTATACTTATCCCTTTCAATCACAGTAATCATCCACAAGTCTTTGTAATGGGATAGTGTGTTAAGCAGTTTGTACATTTTAAAACTGCCTCTTTATTCTCTAACCTTTTTGTGATCATGTCATATTTTACATCTATAAAAGCTCCTACAGTCGCTAAGAATGGACGTTCCAAAATGATCTATACCTGTTTATCTGCCTGAAAATCTAAAATAATAAATTCATCAGGAATAATAAACTTATCAACCTTAATAAGAACATCCTCTATGACTCCTTTAGGATGGGCTAAGTCTCGTTTGCCAGTTACAGTAGCATAGATCTTGGTCTACGCTTTTCCAAGCCCAATATGCTAAAAAATATAGGGATATCAAGTCTATGCTTTCCCCTAAATCACTGAGTGCGTGGACCATCTCACTATTATAATTTTAAATGGGGAGAGTGAACTTCCCAAGGCCCTTGAGATTTTTGGACATCTTTTGAGTCACGACAAAGATACACTTCTCAGTAAGTGCTGCTGTCTCAGTATTCTGCAGCTTAACTTTATTAGAGACCTCATCCCTTAAGTACTTTGCATACTTGGGCATTCCCTGCAAAACATCTAAAAGAGGTATATTAATATGAAGCTCTCTGAACGTGTCAAAGAACTTCTTGAAGCACCCATGTTCTTTCACTTTTATATACTTCTGTGGGAAAGGTAATTGTGGTCTCTCCTTCACATGTTCAATAAATTTTGTTTTCGAGTACTCAGACTTGAATTTTTAGCAACTTTGCCATTTACCTATTTAGGAGCTTTCTCTACATCTACCTCCTTAATTGCCTTTGGAGGTTCTTCATTAAGCTCTTTACCACTCCTTAAAGTAATTTTCATGACTTGTTTAGGAGGTTTAGTATCACTTGGCAAACCACCTTTAGGCCTAGTATTTAGTTCCTTCGGTAGCTGTCCCAACTAAAACTCCAAATTCCTTGTAGTCACCTTCTAAGCCTTCATGTGTTTTTGCTAACTCTTTATATCTATTGCATATTGTGTTTTATAAGCTAACACCTATTTCAACATCTCTTCCATATTTCTATTTGTGGCCTGATTCCCTTGAACTTGTGGTTGTTGAAGCTGTTGTTATTGGGCATTCTATGGCCAATTTAGTTTCTGAGTCTACCACTTTAGATTGTAGGAGTTCCCATAATTATGCCTTTGAGCATTGCCCACATACATCATGGACTCAGGATTTATAGCACACATAACTGTAGAAAGACCACTATTACCAAAAACTTTACACTAACCTATAGCTTGTTGAATTACATTAATTGTGGCTGCAGGCTATGTGACTCCTAACTTCATGTTGCTTATCTAATTTTGCAGTGCAGAAATATGGGCAGATATAGCAGTAAATTGGTCCATCTCCATCATACCTACAATATTATTTGTAGAATTCCTTGAGTCTGAATGACACTCAGGATTTCTTTGAGCAATGCGGTTCAACAACGTATATAGCTCATCATACGTTAGCTCCAAAGCTTGACCACCTACAACTGAATCTAGCAAATTTTTTGTTTTATGGTTAAGTGCCTCATCAAAAGTATGAGCTAATACCTCATTGGGCTATTGATGGTGTGGATAGTCTCGAAGAAGTTCCTTGAACTGCTCCCATGCATGATATAGATTCTCATCTGACTTCTGTTTGAAGCACACAATCTCACTGCGAAGTCTCATAGTCTTGCTAGATGAGAATAATAGAATGGGGAATTTCTAGGCTAAGTCATCCCATGTTGTGATTGAATTTGCCACCTCAGCATTCTACTACTTCTTCGCTTCCCCCAACAGTGAGAAGAGGAATAATCTCAGCCTTGCATAATTAGCTGACACACCTGTAGGGATGAATGTATCACAGATCTCCACAAAGTTTTGCAGGTGGACTTGTGAATCTTTATGTGAAATCCTAGTAAACTGTCCACTGTAGAACAAAAGATGCACTATATTTTGTTTCAGCTCCAAATTACCTCCAGGAGCTGGTTTCTAAAAAAGGGAGGTCAGATTTGTTAGAAGTGGGATTGCCACTTCACGAACTGTCCTGTGGGTTGTTTGTTCTTCAACCATAAGAGTAGGACTATCTTGATATTCTTATATTTGTGGAATACAGGGGAGAAGGATTGCTTCTCTCCTTTGTTGAAGGAAGCGTTGCTCAGGTTCGGGGCTTGGTTCAACCAATTCCCTATCCCTTGTCAGCTTACTAGCCTGAAAACTTGCTTTCTGCTAATACAAAACCAAGACCAAGCATAAAGCACCAAAGAAATCTAAAAAGTAAAACTAAAACTAAAATAGTTGCCAAATGACAAGTCCCTACAACGACGCCAAAAACTTGTTAACTCCCAAGCGCACACACAAGTGTACGTGGTTTACCAAATAATATAGTGGCCTTAAAGAAAGCTGAATATAAATCCCACAGGGACTTGTTCTAACAACTATTCAATTCTAGTTCACAATTGAGATTAATCTAGTGCAAGTGTAACCCAAAAGAGAGTTTGAAAGTTGTAAACTAAAATTAAAGTAAACAGTGCATAAAGTAAAAGACTTAAGACAATCAATATAGTAATGCCCAGGGTTAAAGCACTTCGATCAATAATACTACACTATTGAACTTTATTCATTAAATAACTTATTTTGGTTGTTGATTCGTAGGGTTTATCGCATGATCATGCTCTCCCGACCTCTAATCGTCTACCTAACTTGGACATTACAACTATATCATTGAGCGAGGATGTAATAATCCAATTAGATACATAAAGCTATCATCCTACATGTGAACCAAGCAAGTTTTCTTGGAACATCCCTGTCCTAGATGCTAATTCAAATTCATTATTTCATAAAGCTATAAGAACCTTACTTTGTTTATCCCCACATTCTATCTTCCTATTCCCCCTCCTTAGATCACAAGGTTGACAATATATGTATTCTAAGGTTAGATACTCCTTAAAATAATTCAAACAAGAATAAACAAACAACTATATATGATAAGTAAATCTAACAAAATCAATTCAAAATAATAGTAGTCATGTTCTTGAATTTAACCCTGGAAAGGGGGTGTTTAGCCACTAATCAACATAATCATGATCCAAATACTTGAATACATAATCAAATCTATTAAAAAGCTAAAGTTAAAGAGTAAAAACCCTAAATAAAGTGTTTAGAAGGCCCTCACAATTCTACTAGTCTTTAAAAGGTGAAGTTCAAAGTGTCTAACATAATGTATTTATACTAGAAGGAAGCCTAAGCCGTGTAGGAATAGGGGGCATCGCGAGCTGTTGAGCACTGGACTGGCAGGGACGCTGTGGGTACTATTGAATCGCTCCAAGGTAGGCTGCATGGAATCTATAGCACCGGTATGAATGGGGCACTGCGGGCTGTTGTACATTTCTATGGTTGAGGCATCACGGGCTAATCATCATGCCCTCCCTGGAAATTGCTTCAAAAATTTTGTCTAAGCGTTCGTCGTCCATCCTTTCCTTGTGGTGTTATTTTGCCTTCAATTCAAGCTTGTTAAACATCAAAATATCATCAACCTTAGATCATAAGGCATCCTAAAACATCAAACACCAAGAATTAGAGTTCAACACAACACCACGTCAAGAACTACAAGCTGGAAACTTGAACGAAGCACTAGTCTCAACCACTTATGCTCAAACTTATTATTGATTCTTGACTTATTTTAATTAAACTTTGCACACTCTAAACTAGTTTTTCCTCTCATAAATCCACAATAATCAGATTGGGAACTCATTTGATACATTGGAATCTATCACGATAGACTAGATCAATACCTAGCTCAAGCTAGTAAACTCATTTTCTCGCTTAGACTCTAAATGATTGATTTAACCCAAACTTTTTTGAACACACTTTTAAACATTGTAATAACATCCTTGAACACTTCAATAATTATTTATATCATCATCAACACATTAAGCACATGAATTGTCCTCAAAACAAGGCTAAATAGGCTAGGATAAGAACACTACAGTGTATAAATACACCCTGAATCAAATCTCCTATAGAACCCTACATGACCCAAGAAACTCCTAACACCCTTGACAGAAATAGGTGGAGGCAATTTTTCAATCACCTCAATCTTTGCTCGATCAACCTCTATACCCTTCTTTGAATTCTTGTGCCCTAAGACTATGCCCTCTTTCACCAGAAAGTGACACTTCTCCCAATTTAATACCAAGTTGCACTCCTCCTATCTTTGAAGTGCATTATCCAAATGGGCTAAATATTCATTAAAATAATCGCCCACAACTGAGAAATCATCCATAGAGGCCTTTATAGTATCCTCTACTATATCACAAAAGATGGACATCATACAATGCTGAAAGGTGGTGGGAGCATTACAAAGTACGAAAGACATTCTCTTCAATGAAAACATACCATATGCACATGTGAAAATGATCTTCTCTTGGTCTTCGAGGGTGATAGAAATTTAATTATACCCCAAATAACCGTCAAGAAAATAATACCATCCTCTACCTGTGAGATGTTCTAACATCTAATCCATAAATGGCATAGAAAAGTGATCCTTATGTGTCGAAGTGTTCAACATAAGATAATCCTTACAAACTTTCCATCCCGTAAATGGTCTCATGGGCACCAACTCATTTTCTCATTCAGGACCACATTGATCCCACCCTTTTTCGGCACACACTGAACTGGGCTCACACACTTACTATCTACAATATGGTAAACTAAACCCGCATCTAACCACTTAATGATTTCATTCTTCACCACCTCCTGCATAGGTGGATTAAGATGATGCTGATGCTCAATTCTATGTACATACTCTGGTTCCAGCTGAATTTAATAAGTATGAATTTTAGCTAAAATTTCTAATGCAATTGTCCAGCCAATGACCTTTTTAAACCTCTGCAACACTAAGATTAAGGCCTCAACTTGTGTGTCAACTAAATCTTCCATAATAATAACTGGCAAGGTATTGTTGGCCTCTCAAAATACATAACATCGGTGAGAATGGGGGGCTTTAATTCCAGATTAGTGTTCCTCAATAAATGGCTAGGCTGGTGGAGTCTCTCTATTCTTCAAGTCCAAATCCAACTTCTTTGGTGCATAATTGTAAAATCCTCTACTAATATAACCACTCACAATTTTGTCATACTCATCAGTGGCATCACTGTCAAAGTTCATGATCATAGCCGCCAATGCCTACACACCAAGTCATTTCTTAATAGGTGCAACCAATGCATTTTAATCAATAGTATCTATAACAAACAATAATTTTATATTTTCATATTCTGCATTGACTAACCTACAGTACAAGTAACGTGTTCGTCATTGAGCCTGAATTTTATATGTTCTATCTCCATGTCAACCAATGCCCTACTCATTGCTAGGATGGGCCTTCCTAAGATAAGAGGAACATTGAAATCCACCTCACAATCAAGAATCAAAAAATCAACTTAGAATATGAAGGAGGCTACATTTGGTAAAACATCATACAAAATACAAACTGGTTTCTTTATAGTCTGGTCGGCCATCAATAATCTCATAGACGTTAGTTTAGGTGTCCTCAACCCCAATTGATTGTAAGCCACAGTGAAATCTGATTTATACTAGCTCCTAAGTCACACAATGCTCGTGTAAAATTTAGATACCCAATAGTGTAAGGAATAGTGAATGCTCCGGGTCCCTCTTTCTTCTCAGCTAAAAATTGAAGAGCAATAACACTGTAATGACACATATTATTAGTGGGATCAAAACTCACCATCCACTTATTCATCACTAATTCATGATCTCTGAATAATCAGGCATTTGCTCTAATGCTTTAATAAGAGGATATTTACAAACAACCCCTTAAACATAGACATAAATTTAGAATGTTTTCTTTCTTCTTGATTTTTCTTCAACCTTTGAGGAAAAGGTGGGGGAGGTTATCGAATGGTATTAAAAATTATCTCGACCTTCTTATTCTTCCTTTTATTAGTTTCAACTCTTTTCTCAACACCCTTCAATTTTTGTGACGTCTCAGCATCAATCACCAACTTCTCAGTTCCAACTTTAGGTGCATCATTAATAACAATAGTATTATTCCTCACCTTATCAACTACCATCATAGGAGGATCAATAGTATCCTTACCACTTTGAGTGATAATGTCCAAACAATGACTGCTATTTTTTGGATTCTGCACAATATTAATCAAAAAAGTACCAGGTTAAAGTTTATTCAATATAGACGACATCTTCCCAAACTTGTGCTCTAGCTGCTTAATTGTAGTATCATGCAAATCTACCTTTTGGATCAATCCCAAAAATGTCTGTCTTAGTATTCTTAAGTCATCTCTCTTAATTCTGTGAACCCTTTACTGGCTTTGCTAGTAAAGCTTCCATCCTCAAATCCGTATCATGGTTCTCTGGCAGAACATATGCATCACTCTTCTTTTTATAGTCATTCTTTCTCCTCCAGTAACTATCTCTCTCTATGCTCCAATCCTTATACCTGTCCCCATAATATTTTCAACATTGATTTCCTTAATTCAAATTCCAAGAGTCCTACTTGGACCCATGGCCCTTGGCATGGAAACCTACTATCTCTTCTTGATACTTAGCCTCCTCAGAGTCAGACTTATTATGTCTAGCCGACTTACCTCGTGCACCTATTGTATTCACTTTCTCAGCATTCATAGTTGTAAACTCTGTGGTAGCAACCTATCTCTATCCTCAGTTATGCCACCTCTTGAGCCACTGTCTCATCTATGATTCTTTGCTCACTAGAAACACCATTAGCATAAGTACCGGCTCCTCTTTCTGCCTCTTGAGTATACGACCCTCAATTTGTAGTAGAGACACAATCTAAATTTTTTACAGCTAGCTCCAAATGAAGGCTCATGAAAGCCTCACCAGTGATAGTATCAGCAACAACTTTGGTGTTCACATTCTGGCCCCTAAAGAATATCTCAAGCAAATTCCTCTATGAAATTTTATGGTTGGGCACAATCATTAACTTCTTTTTAAACAACAACTATGTCTCATAAAATGCCTCAAAATACAACAACAACAACAACAACACCAAACCCAATATATTCCCACATAGTGGGGTCTCAGTGGGGTCTGAGGAGGGTAAAACATATATAGTCTATACCACTACCTTCAGAGAAGTAGAAAGGCTATTTCTGATATACCCCCAACTCAGGACAAAGAATAATAAGCAAATTCATAATACAACATGAAACAAGCTGAAATAACAGAAATAAGACACCCACAAAGAAATACCCTACACTAACAAACCAAAGGCACCCCTAAATACTGACTATGACCCACCCACAGGCACTAGCCTTTTGTCTTAATTCACATCCTCTAAACCTCCCTATCTAGGGTCATGTCCTTTGCAAGCTATAACTATTCCATGTCATATCTAATCACCCTTTTCCAATATTTCTTTGGCCTACCCCTATCCCGCCTGAAACCATCCGAAGCTAGCCATTCACACCTATGAACTGGGGCATCCGTGCCTCGTCTCATCACATGCTCAAAGCATCTCAACCGAAATTCCCACACTTATCCTCCACCAAAGCCACTCAAACCTTTTCCCTGATAGTCTCATTCTTAACACTATCACCCTTAGTAAACCCATATATCTAATGAAATATTTATATTTCCTCCATCTTTATGGGAGTTCTTGACTAGAAAACACTCTACTCCATACAGCATGGCCGGATGGACTACCACTCTGTAGAATTTTCCTTTAAGTTTGGGTAGTACCTTCTTATCACACAACGCTCTTGAGGTAAGCCTCCACTTCATCCATCCTACCCCAATACGGTGGGAGATATCCTTATTAATCTCACCATTCCCTTAAATCATAGACCCAAGATACTTAAAGTTATCCCTCCTACAAGAAACCTAGGAACCCAACCTTACTACCACATCATCCTCTAGCCTCAAGTCATTCAACTTGCATTCTATATACTTTGTATTGCTCCTACTCAACTTGAACCCTTTAGACTCAAGGGTTTGTCTCCAAACCTCCAATTTGTCATTTACTCTTCCCCACGTCTCATCAATCAATACTACATCATCTACAAAAAGCATACACTAAGGCACCTCTCCTTGAATACACTATGTCAATACATCCATCCCTAATACAAAAAACACATGCTAAGAGTTGATCCCTAATACAACCCTATTAAGATAGGGAACTGCTCTAAATCTCCTCTTGCCAGCCTCACTTGAGTCTTCATTCCATCATGCATGTCCTTAATCGGTCTAATATACGCCACTGGGACCCCACTCACCTCCAAGCATCTCCAAAGAACCTCCATAGGGACTTTGTTGTATGCCTTCTCCAAGTTGATAAACATCATGTGAAAATCCTTTTTCCTTTCCTTATAGTGCTTCACCAGTCTTAGTACCAGGTGAATTGCCTTCGTCATTGAGCGACCAGGTATAAATCTAAACTGACTCTCCAAAATAGACACTATCCTTCTCAACGTACATTTGACCACTCTCTACCAAATCTTCATAGTGTGACTCAACAACTTAATACACCTATAGTTGTTGCAACACTGGATGTCACCCTTGTTCTTATATAAAGGAATTATGGTACTCTATCTCTAAGCCTCAGGCATTTTTGTAGTCTTAAAAATACCATTAAATAATTTAGTCAACCACCTTAATCCAACCCCACCAGTAAACTTCCAAAAATCCGCAGGAATCTCATTTTGCCCCCTTGTCCTACCTCTTCATATCCTGTGAATAGCCTCGCTGACCTCCTCCACCTTAAAATGCCTATAATAGATAATATCATGACACCCCACTGATTGTTTCTATTCCCCTAAAACAATGTGTTTGTCCCTCTCATCATTTAAGAGTCTATGAAAATACAACTGCCATCTTCTCTTAATATGAATGTCCACCACCAGTGCACTACCATCCTCCCCCTTAATGCACTTTACTTGATCAAGGTCACGACCCTTCCTTTCCCTAGCCTTAGCGATTCTATACAACCTTTTCTCCCTGACTTTATTCTCTAACCCCGCATACAAGATCTCAAATGCGGCCTCTTAGTAGCCCTCAAAATGCAATTTCCTGAAATTATATATCTCATCCTTCAACTAAAAAATTTTAGAAGTTGGGAAGAACTGGTCCAAGAACTATTTCTACAACTCATTCCAAGTAATGATGGACCTACAATGTAGTTCCCCTAACCATAATGTCATTTCTCCAGTAAAAGAGAAAGGGAACAACCTGTGTCTCAAAGTTTCCTAACTCACTCCAAGTAAATTATACAAGGTGAAAATCCCCAAATAATTCATGATGTGTATGTTGGCGCCATTAATCAACAAACCAACAAACACACTCTTCAAATTTGAAAACTAGATCATAATACTCGTAATATCAAAATTTACCCCTAGGGGAAACTCAAAAAGACTGATAGCTCATGTCTTAATAGGCTCAACATACCCCAATCTTTCTCTGGATCATCATATGTAGGCAAGAAAAGAAAAGATGGGGGGGGGGGGGTGCTTGAGATCTATATCTTTTAGCTCTATCGAGTTTTGCTAGATGCTCTTCTTCTCGTCGTACCCTTTCCTCTTGAGCTTTATGATGGGTAGCAACATTCCTCCTCACATTATCTTTACAACAATTGAGTAGTAGTCTGCACTACTATTTCTTGAATACTATGCAGAGGTGGTAGATTCAAGTGAGCTGGGCCATCGTGAATCCCACACCCATTCCCTCCCATCTTAAAATTCTATCATAAGGTCCTCTCCAACACAATATCAAGAGGGATCAATGGATTGAATTGACTCCTAGTCCTTGGCATACACCGACATAATCCCTAAGAATAATAGAAAAATGAAAACCAACAATCTCAATAACTTTAATTAATCAATCTATAACCTTATTCCCCGACAATGCCCAAATTTAATGTCACCCAAGATTACACCTCCAAGAAAGTATAATGCAGTTTAAAAAATATACAAACAAGATTTATTCATTTATAAAAGTCAATACCAGTACAGCAAGCTAAAATAATTAACATAAAAACAACAGTCTTTAAAAGCCAAGATATGAAACTGACACAGGGTTGATGAAGGAATAGGGATAATAGGGTTCAGGTAGAGGGAGGCTTGGGGGAAAGGGACTTAAGAAATATCTCTATTCTTGCATTTTTAGCACTGTGGGTATCCAATAACTATTTGCTGAGGACCTTCACTTTAGCATTCAATCACTGATCTTCACCAGTTAGTTCTACCACTTTAGCCTGAAGATTTACTTTTTCTGCTGCAAGTTCTTCAATGGTACCTGGTCCCTCAAAAGATAAACTTTGATTCTATAGCTTTAGGTGAACTATTTCAGCATTCTTTGCAGCTAACTTGATTCTTAATTCCTCCACTTCCCTGCCCAACCTTTCTTGAACATCCAACAACAGATACATGAGACACTGTTCCAGCCTTGCCTTCAACACATGTATTTTCCACTAGAGTTGTCTAACTGAACATCTGCTTGACCATTCCTAGTATTTCCTTATTTCCAACCACACCAAAATACTCAAACACTTTATTCAAGAAATAACCATATGGCATCCCATGCCTTCCTTCCTTTTCTTGAACAACCTTATGTATATGCTCTATCATTAGAGAAGGCAGACTTAATAGTTCGAATTTACTCAAGTATTCAATCAAAAATAGGTCAAAAACTGATGTTATGGTTTTTTTCTCAAATCTAGGAAATAGAACCTTGTTAATAAATTCAAATACTAAGACGAAACTCACTAATTAAATTTTTTTTCACTATAACTATTGAGGTTCCTCCCACCTTTGAGACATTAATCATAAACTCAGTTGTAGGTTGTTGGTTTATCACAGTTTTCACACCTATAATAGGTACATCTAAGATACCTGCCTAAAGTCTTTTTATCCAGTGTGATAGGATTTTCTTGCACTTGGGCATTCAAACTTAGCCCATCTTTTGAGAAATCCATGGAGTAATAAAATTCTCTGACTTTATTCCCAAACACTATAGAGTTGATTCCTCAAATAAGTTTTGCCAACATTGGTGTCTGAAATACTCAACTAGCTCAATAATTCTAGGTTTCTCATATATCTTAGGATCAAATGTTCTTTATGACAAATTTTTATGTCATTAGAATTTAATTCCTTCATTATCTAGCCATATCCTTTATCTTTTCCTCCTTTTTGCTTCTCTTAGGACTATAACTTATTTTTTCAACCATAGTTGTTCTCTTCTTAGGACCAGGTACCTTAGAGTCTTTTCTTTTCTTGATAGCTATGTGTTTCTGCCTCAATCCAGTAGGGATACCAGGCTTTGACTTAGAGGACCTGGTCCTCTCAGCAATATGAACTTCCTTTCATCTTTCCTCAATAGCAGAAGTAACTCCTAAATTTATATTCTCCCCTCCTTCAACTTCCACAACTTTAATATATTCTTTCTTCTTTACTACAACTATTTTCTTGAGCCTTCTTTTCATGGTTGAATTATTTTTGGCCTTCATGGCATCTTGAAATATTTTATTTTTACATCCTCTTATAGGATAGGATCTAGTTACTTTCACCTCAAAGTCCACCACTTTCTCCTTACCTATACTCCATCTTAGTTTCTTCATAGACCATCTCAAAGAAAATTCATCCTCATCCTCATTATTTAGAGGTAACAATATTTATTTTCCCTTATTTATTTTATCCCTTTCACCTACTTCCTTCACTTCTCCATTAACTGGCCTTTTCTTAGTATCATGTACAAGCAAAAGAAGATTTCAGCCACCCAGTTCTCATTTGTCTTAGTGAGGATTTTCTATTTGAGAGAAGATCTCAACATGTCACATACGAGAGGTTCCTTTTGAAATGACATATCTAAACCTCATAAGAGCGACTCTTCATTTTGTAAGGAAACTGATTGTTTTTGCAGATAAAGAAAGACACATGGCTCTTTTTAGACAACATTTTATGATTATTAGAGCATCCTATATGGGTACTAACCTGAGATGGTATTAGGTCCCCCTCTTTTGAGTGAATCATCAAATTTGTGTTGTTATATTTATCTACTTCCTAAGCTGTTCCTAGGGGTGTATATCTGCAAAAGTATAGTATTAAGTTAGACTCACATGCACCTATTTTACCAAGGATACCTACCTCTTTATCATTGCCATATTTGAGGAGATACATTGATTCACATATTAGGCTAGGTCAGTTTGATCAATTCATGCTTTAGCCACTGCACACTCCTTTTTATTTCAGAACTAGTCTTTAGAGAAGGTCAGGCCTAATTTTAATCAAGCTGCTAGAGCTTCTCCTACTGAGATGAGTTTTTTAGGGACCAAGTCCCTGAGAATCATGACTCATTCTTATGTACATCTTTCATCCTTTTTCCCATCATCTTTAGTATCACCAACCCTTTATCTTTGCTTAAATGAGTTCTTCTTATTTTGGAAATTATAGATATGATTTGTAGTGGACTAGGTTTATTGAAATTAACTATTTTAAAATAAGACACCTCCAGTTGAAGTGTCTTGGAAGAGTGAATACACAGCCAGACCTTTAAAAATTAAGTTTGCACACATACTATTTATAACCCATTCCTGACTGTAATCCCCTTTCTCATACCTAGAACCATGATCACTTGTTTGATTTGGGAACCCACTTGAGCTTGATTTCCCAGTAGGAGGATAATGGTGTTTTCAAATCCTTATTGGACCATATAGGTAGAGAGTTCCTTTTTAACCCTTTTCAGAGACTTGAAGCCCTTAGGCTGTGTATTATCCTAATGAACATATTTGAGATCATTCATTCTTGCCTTCATCTAGCTTTGAAAACTTTCCTTAGTATGTCCATGTTTTCCATAATGAGTGTACATGATTTTATGTTATTTGTTTCTAACATCATTAACAGTCTTTCCTTGAGACCCAACAGGTTGGAATTGTCCTTGATAGCCCAGTCCTGTGCCATTATTAACACCCTAACCAGTCAAATTAGAAAGAATCTGTGAATAAACAATCTATTTAAGAGACTTGTTGAGCCCTTCTCTCAAATGGACCAGGGCCCTTTCTAATTTTTCATTCTTGTGAAGCACAGAGATAAGGTGTTTAAGAATCCCTTAGTTTCTTCTCAAGATCAATCTGTATCCTTGAACCTTCCTTCTTCCATTTACCATCTAAATTATTTTTCTTCTTCAGTAGACTCAGACCACTCAGATTTTTAAATTTCAATTTAATGACCATTTCTTTAGTTTTAGATATCTGAAGAGTTAAGACAATCAACTCACACTCTTGATTCTCTACTTTTTCCTCTAAGGCATTCTTCTCAATTATTAGTTCACATACAGAGTCTATCAACATATTGCAAGCAAGTCTATCAACATACATGCATGCTTTTTTATCTTCCTAGTAGTGTAGTTGTCTAGGTTTTCATTAATATTAGAAAGAGTTACCTCTTTTTCTTCTCCATCTTATGTGTTTTCCATGAATGCAAATAAGGAATCATAGAAAACTTAACTATTTTCCATTCCTAGCATAGAGATATCTATAGACTTCTCATCTTCATCAGATTCACTGAAAGAATTTCCCCGTGCAGTCAGAGCTTGCTTTACTTCATACTCAGCTGCAGTTTTCTTTCTTGATTTTTTAGGGACCTGGTCCCTATTCTTTCCTTTGTCACCTCCAGTCTTGAGGTGTTTCTGATAATCTAATTTATACATTGGACAGTCCTTAATAAAGTGTTTAGGACTTCTATATTTGTGACACACTTCAATAATGTTTCCTCCTTTGTTATTGCTTCCTCTTCTTTGAAACTGACTACTCTTCCTTATGGATTTGACAATCATTTTTTCCAAATAGGCAACATCAGTGTTCTCTTCTGCTGAATCATGTTTTTATGCATTAATGCTAAGGATTTTTCCCTTTTACTTCATTCTTCTCTAGCCCTTGCTGCTTCTTGAGCTCATGGGTTTTTAGATTTCTAATAATTTTATCTATAGTGAGGGTTTTCAGGTTTCTTTCCTTAGTTATAGCATCCACTTTGCTTTCCTAGGACTTAGGAAGAACATCAATAATCTTTCTAACTTGCTTATACAATGGTATCACTTCTCCCAAGCAATGAAGCTTATTTGTGATGGAAGTGAATCTTGTATGCATTTCATATATTGTTTCTCCTTTTTTTTATTCTAAAAATTTCATACTAAGAAGTCAACATGTATACTTTGAATCCTTCACATCAGCGGTACCTTTATGATCAACCCTCAAGTAATCCCAGATCTCCTTGGTATTTTCATCGGTTGAGATCCTATTATATTTATTAGGTCTAATACTACACACACTAGCAGTTTCTTTGCCTTGTAGTTCTTTTCAACTTTCTTTCTATCTTTATCATTGAACTCTCTTCTGCTTTTGACTACCATCCTTATTATTTATCCTTCTTTGACTTCTTTAACTAGAACATAAGGAACACTAAGAATTATGTCAATAAATTCACTGTTTGTAGCCATAATAAAGTCAAACATCCTAGTTTTACACCACCCATAATACTACCTATTAAATCTAGGTGGCTTAGTGGTAGATTGCCCTTCTTCTAAGTTAGGTGGAGTAGCCATGCTAGATAGAACACTCTAGGTGTAAACCTTTTAGAGTGAACCATCTCTATACCAATTATTCAAACCTTGAGGGTTGCACCATACAGTGAGGGACTAGGTCACTCAAAATTAGTCACAAGACAGAAAACAGTAAACCAAATAGGAACATAACAGTGTAGGAAATGTACATACCATAGGATTTAACGTGGAAACCTCGCACAAGGGAAAAAAACCATGGCTTTCCCTCACAAGTACCCCAAAATTTCACTATAATCATCATCTTGATTACATACTCAAACTTTAACCTAACTCTAGGCTCTTCCTGCTTGTAGCAACTTTACTATAATCTCAACTTGACAACTTTGCCAAGCCTCCTTAACACTAGTTAACTCTAACTAGTTTCAAGCTTAGGTAACTCTACCTAAGCAACTCTCAAAACCCAAAGAAAAGATCATTACTCTTATAGAATGAGTAATTCATTATAGACTCAAATTGAACTCAAGAACATTTGCAATTTTAGCACACAATAAATAAGAACTTGAGCAATATTGAAATTGAGTTTTTACCTTTCTTTCACTC
Organism: Capsicum baccatum var. pendulum; assembly: GCA_030864225.1. Taxonomy (NCBI): domain Eukaryota; kingdom Viridiplantae; phylum Streptophyta; class Magnoliopsida; order Solanales; family Solanaceae; genus Capsicum; species Capsicum baccatum. The sequence continues at coordinate 138,312,043 of CM061550.1, forward strand.
TTCAACTTTTTATGTTTGCAAGAACTAATCTGTAGAGAAACACCCTTTTCATTTTATAGTTGAGTTATGATAAGGGTTGAAATGCCATTGGACCAGGTGTCCTAAATAGTACAAGCAGCACTTGCATAATTTGTTACATAAGAGGAAAAAATGGTATAGACACATGCCAGCTGTACTATAGCCTTGAACATCCAAGGACCTGGTCCCTTAAAGTCAGCTACTCATCATAAAATCAAGATACATCAATAATCAAGATAAGATTTTCAAACCCTCAAAGTAAGTCTCCTAGCCCAAATATAAAAAATAATTTCCGTCGTCTCACGGCTAATATCTCTGTGTCACATAACTGGGGGTATGTCGGCCATGGCTAAGGTAACGGTTTTGGCAAAACAATAAAAGATCTCATAATAGTGGTATAACCATTCCACGCCTAGAATCACATCAAAATCCACTATATCTATGATTTGAATTACCTACTGGCAAGATAAAGTAGGTGCCATCATGACTCGTAAATCAGGCCGTGACAAGATTCTCCTACAAATAGGTCCCAACTAAGATTCTTAACCATTAGGTTCATAATTTGAGGAAATAAAAAAGTTACTTTAGTGAAATTTCTTTGGAGAAACCAGTTATTGAGGGAGCTACATGGGAAGTAAAATCAAAGATGACGACCAAGTACCCCTACCTTTTTCCTTTTAGTTAGTATCAACTTGAGGTAACAGTTTACCCATTAGTATTTACTAGTTTCATGTCCTTAAGTTGTTCTTATGCTTTTATTATGCATGCATGCTACTTGAATTCAACTTAATTTATATTTCAGTTAGAAATCAATTGTTATATTAGTACTTCAGATTTTAGAACTTGGCTGGAGAATTGAAGGACGAATGTTACCAAAGGGACGAATAGATAGACTTTTTGATTGAGCATATACATTAGACTCCATGTTAGATCAAATAATTTATGTCGGTCGGTAGACTCTCCTACAAACTCAGACTTAGTATATTTGTACATGTCCTTAGTTTGGTATTACTTTCATTGTATTATGGCTTTGTAAATTATCATTGAATATAAGCATATATGTATATCAATATTGGGTCATTTCCCTGCAGTTCAGTCCTTTGCACTCAGTTTACATTCAGTACAATATATCAATATCTTTAGCATGTTCAACTTATTTTATAGTTTGCATATCTCACATGTTCCATACATTTAAAGTACTGACCATATACCTTCTTTTGTGATGTATTATTTTATAATATAGATTTGGGTACTCAGCCTCAACACCACATCTAGTACATTCTAGTGCCACCTCAACTGTTACTAGTGGTGAGTTCTCATTATTCGAGAATCAATATTTATTATTTACTTTAGTATTTTAGTTTTAACCATTTGTATTAGCTGGGGACTTGTGCCTGCAACTCATTAGTAGTAGACGTTTCCACACCAAGATCTAGACATTTCAACTTATTTTAGTTTGGTATTTCTTTACAAACTTAAATTATTTTCATAGGTTGTTTATATCATTTTAGATCTTATATTTTATTCAATTTAGCTTTCACTTGGTCTTATTTATTTTGGAATGTTCAGTGTTATGCCATGCCATGGGTTCGCCTAAATTTTTGTAATATTATAATAGATTATTTTAAATTGAAATATTATGCATCACAACAAGCATAACACTTTGAGCCATTATGCCAACTCCTGTCTATTACATTGCAGCAATGTACAACAACTACTAATTCATCAGTGGATCTTATGGCTATTGACTTATATTAATTAATGGCTATAATTTCTCTTGTAACTCATACGACAATACCTTTTTGTAACTTTCAAGAAGATTAGTTTCTTGTAACTCTCATGATGATTAGTTTGTTGTAACTCATGTAAACTTTATCCATTTATCTATTCGCTTTACCACTTCATATATCATAGATATATCCATTTATCTACAAGAAAGATTTTTTCACCTATAAATAATGACTGTCCTACTTTGTGTTGCATATATATATATATATATATATATATATATATATATAATATGAGAAGTAGAGTATAAGAAATATAGTGTGTTTATATTTTGAGATTAGTATTGTGAAAAAGAGAGTTGATACAAATAACATATTCTAAGTCTTCAACTATATTCACTGTACAAAAGTGAGTAATTATGTGTTGAAGGAAGATGTTCTTTTTGTGGAGCTTTGCACTCTTCAATTAATCCAGAGTTGCTTGAGTTATATGATGTGCTATAGAAATATAGCACTTCCATTGGTTAAACTTGGAGAATATGCATGGATTAAGGATATTTTGTTGAATTTGATGTGTTTTAGGAGTGTTTTGTAGGAAATTAGGTTTCGAATGCTAAATTCGAGAAAAAAAATAAAAACTAATATTTATGGCTACTTACTTTATCATTGTTGGGTATTTGTGACTTTCCGAATGTACGTGACCATAGCATACAATGAAAGTTGAAGATTTGAAGCTTGGTTGCAAGTGTTGGAATTAAAGATACCGAGAGTTGACAATGCTTTAGTAATTTGGCCATAAATTTCACCACAATATCGAAATAAGACCAAATTGGTATCATTGGAAAGCTAATTCAAAGATCTAGATAATGGTGGGGATTTTTATATTTAGTTTGTCTATTTGGGGTCCAAAAGTAGAACTTACAGTCTGTTGGTGGCAAAAGTAAGTGATAGAAGCAAAGATCCAGAGAGTAAAATGTTGCAGGAATTTTTTTTGGCACTTACCAAGTCTACTTGCGAACCGCAAGTGGACGTGGTAAGTGGCCTCTGAACATGATTTTTTTGGATCATTTTGAATTCATTTTCTAGGGTTTCCATGTATCTCAAATACACTTCTATGATGTTTTTAAGTCCTACTATGTATGGGTAATTAAGTTTTCCTATTTTAGTTAGGATTTGATTTCTAGGGTTTCTTATAATCTATAAATACCCTTTAGGTTTTATTTATTTTATTCGTTCATTCATTTATTATTTAGAAAAAAACATTCACATATTGATTGATTGAGAAGGAGGCCCCTTTGGGGCAAAGTTCACAAAAATGTTTTTGTTCTTGGTATGTTATTCAATTTAAGACTTTGGGATTTCTTCTATTATTATTGTGAGATTGATTTTGTGATTTTGTCTATGGATTCCATGATTGATCTAATACTATGCATGGCTAATTCTCTTAGCTAGGGTTGCGAGAATCCTAACAGATTGATGAAGTAGAGAAAGTGCCAAGTCATTCTAGATAAAGATTTTTGCATATATTGGGTTTTCTTCGTTCTTATTGATTTTTTAGCGGTGGACAACGTTAAGATCATTCCAATATTATTGATACTTACTCCAAAATAGGATTAGTGATAAGGAAAAGAAAATCAAAATAGTAATTTAAAGATTAACGGTCAATCCACGCTGATCTGAAGTGGATTTATGCACTTCAATATTTTTATCCAGGCTTATTTAGCTGTGTTTTGAGGACTTCTTGTGTAATAAATGAGTCAATGATGCTATAAATAAGCATCTAAGTGTTTAAGTACTTGATAATAATGTTTAATGTGTAGTTCAATTAAGTTTGGATTCAAATTGATCATTTAGAGTTCATATGAGAAAAATAGTGTTACTAGCTTGAGCTAGGTGTTGTTCTAGTTGATCGCGCTGGATTATAATATATATAATTAGTTCCTAATGGTATTTTTGTGTAATTATGTTTTGAAAAACTTTATTAAAGTGTTCAAAGTACAATTGAATCAATCCAAAAGTCAAAGCTAAGTGAAGATCAAAAGGGGTTAAACTAGTATTCTTAGCTTAAGTTTCTAGTTCGTCGTCTTGGATGTTGTGTGGTTTTGAGCTCTAATTTGTTGGTTTTAATGCTATAGTATATTTTTTTAGTTGATTATTATGATATATTAAGGATATAAAAGCTTCAAATCGGGTGGAAACGACACAAAAAGGCTTGGAATGGATCAACAAAAGCCCAAGATGCAATTTGACTTGAAATGGACCTCTTGGAAGTCCATGGCGCATCGCGGACCAAATCTAAGGAAAAATGCTTCGTTACATACACCATGATATCACTAATGGACCCAAAATAGTGGTTATCCACTATAAGGGCACTTCGTACATCTACACGTGGTAAATTAACCCTGTGACATGGCCTAGTGCAAAAAACAACAGTTTTGTCCTCCTCCTATAAATAGGACACTTGTACTTAATGGTAGACACCTTGGATGACTTTTAAACTTGTAGAGGGGATGAAAAAACTTAGTTAGGGTTTTTATTCTTTTACTTTAGCTTTTAAATGGATTTTATCTTGTATTCAATTATCTTAATTACGACTATGTCCATGAGTGGCTAGAAACCTTTTTTCCGGGGTTAAGGCCAAGAACATGATTACTATTGCTTTGAATTGATTTAGTTTTAATTTATTATCATATTTTGTTGTTTATATATCCTTTTTATAACTATTTTAAGGAGTACCTAGCCTTAGAATATATTTATTATCGTCTTGTGAGGCCGAGAAGAGGAACAAGAGGATAGAACGTGGGGTAAATAGAGTAAGGTTCTTATTCTTTTATAAAATAAGAGATTTGAATTAGCTTCTAGGATAGATATACACCTATAAGACTTATTTTTTTCACTACAGGATGAAATATAGACACATTTATCATAGTTTTCACATCCCCGCTCAACGATGTAGTTGTAGGGCTAAGTTAGATAGGAGATTAGAGTCTCAAGAGACCATAATCATAAAATCAACCCCATGAATCAACAACAAAGATAAGAAATATAATCAATGAAGTTCGATAGCATAGTATTATTTTTAGTAGTGCTTTAACCCCGGGTTTCTCCTTTTTGATTGTCCAAGAAATTTACTTTTACACACTCTTTACTTTACTTTTAGTTTATAAATCAAAAAACTCTTTTGGTTACGTTTGCACCAGTTTAATCTCAATAGTTAAACTTGAATTTGATAGTTGTCAAAGCAAGTACCTATGGGATCAATATTCGGCTTTACTTAAGGCCACTGCATTACATGGTGAGACCACATACACTTGTGTGTGGGCTTGGGAATAACAAGTTTTTGGTTCCATTATCGGGGAACTGTAAATATGCAACTATCTTGTTTTTAGTTAGCTATATTGAGTTGTACATATTAAAGTATTTTTTTATTTTTATTATTTTTTATTTTTTTATTATACTTCTTGATATGTTAGCTTGGGATAGATGGTTTTCGAGTGATGATGATTCTTGTTGTTTATATGGGGGACCCCATTGAGAGGTTTTTTATCCAAATTTTGATGGAAGAACGTGGATGGGACTTTCACAATATTAGGTATATACTGTGCTATCTATGGAGCATACCACAAATTGGTGTATGGTTTGTGGTAACAATGGTAAATTTGTAGTTATGTGTGCTGTTAATCCTAATTCAGAAATATTTGTGGGCTATGCTCAAAGGACATATTATGTGAAAACCTACAATCCAACGTACAATAATCATCCACTAATTCAATCATAGAACAACTAGCAACAACAATTTCAGCAGTAGCAGTTGCAAGAAAATTAGGTCACGACTCAAACTAGCAATATGGAAGAGATATTAAAACAAATTTTAGGATTTCATGCACATTTGGTGGCAGACATGAAGAACCAGCAAGTGGCTACAAAGTAGATGGACAATTAGTTGGGGCAGATACAACAGGAAGAAAATACCAAGACTCAAGGTAGTTTACCAAGTGACACCAAACCTTCTAACCAAGTAGTGGCCATTACTTTGAGGAATGATAAAGAGCACAATGAAGAACTTCCAAAGACAATTAAGGAGGTAGATGCAAAGTTGACTCTCCAAATAGATGCAAACAAAGTTGATAATGATTTGAGGAAGTTTGAGTACTCAAAAATAAAAATTGCCGAATAGGTTAAGGAGATACCACCACTACCATCTCCACAGAAGCTGAGTCAAGAAAAGGAGAAAACTAGACAATGTGTGGAATATACATAAGGATCGTAGCCATTCAGTTGTCATCTTTCTCCAGAGACTGAAATTGAAAAAGTGAATAAGAGTGAGGGTGTTATGGATTATGTAAATTTTGAAGTGGGATTGGTTGGGCCTCACTCAAAGCACTTTTGTACATTATGTTTAGATGATGTCTTATTTATGGAATCATCTAAAATAGTGGGAGAGTATGAAGAGGAGGAACAAGAATCCTATATTCTTGATTTTGCGCCAGATAAGGAACATAAAAGCACACCTCACTTTGAGGCCGGGTTGTTTACGATGCACCATCCATTACTTGGTTTCTTAATCTTTGTATCACCACCCTATGAGCAAAGCAAAAAGATGGATGTGAAGTTGGAGGGTGAAATTCATATCCTCAAGGTGGAGGAAAAAGTTGATTGGTTGTGCTGCAACATCAAATTAGGTGATTTTTGGGAGGAAACCCAAGTAAAGTGTATTTTATTTTATGTATTTTTTAGTTTTTACTTAACTAGTTTTTATTTTTATTGGGTCACAAGTTAATGGGAAGTCTGAGTACCAGAAAACCTGAGCTAAGAAGTATGGCAAAGACTAAGTGTGGGGTCCCCCAGACCCCCTTGATGTATAAATATACTACTAGCTAGGCCTATAGGCCTCATGGAGCATTTCTATCTCTACCTTTTAAAGTATACTTTAGGAACAAAGTAGATTTATAAGTGTGAGGTGGAGAAATTCCTACTTTTAAGAGTAATTTTAAAATTTTTGTGTTAGAAATAAATGAGATATTCTTGTTGGTGCTATATTTGAATGCATGATGCAAGTGAATTTGTATTAAAAAACCATGTTGATTGTGTGAATTACTACTTTTTAAAATCCCAGGCTCATGATTATGACTCCTGTACTTGTTGACTTAATGTTGAATTAATGTTATTATTTAGTTAAGAGTCTATGATAATCCTACTTGAGTTGACCATGTGCCATGTGTGAGTTAGGTTATTTGTACATTTCTTTGTTTCATTTGATGTTAGAACTTTCCTGGCATGTGTGCAAAGAAAAATAAAAGTGGGTTTAGGAGATGATATAGACATTTCTTTGATAGCCATGTTTCATACCTTCTATTGACCTACCCTTTGCATAATCTTAGTGTAACACCTCGATTCGCTGAACCGGAATGCTAAACGATACTCATGACCCCAAGGGACCACAAGCTAACCCATGACTGATATTTGTACCTATATACTGCAAATCATGATATAATAATGCAGAATACATAGAACTATAAGGCCATAAGGTTCAACTGAATAAAACTATGTGTTCGAAACTACCCAAAATAACTCAATCTGAACGTAAATCTGAAAGCCTCTAAAGTATCTGAATAAGGAGTTGAAGGAACATGTCTCCAACTAACTCCATAAAACTAAACTGAAGAAATAAATAAATGAAACAAATTATATTATCCTCGAATCAATGAAGACTCACTGTCTCTGCGACTGGAATGCTACCGCTACTGTTGGGCTGGAGCTCGTGTCTCGGAACCTATGGTGTAATATGAAAAGAAAACACCATAGCGAAAATGTGTCAGTACAACTGGAGTACTGAGTATATGAGGAAGGTAGGTTGAATATAAAGGGTTTCATGCATGAACAACACTGACTGACTAATATGAACGTGGGAGTGCAAACACATATATATAGAAACTGGGACCGTGAATATGTGATAGCATGACCTGTAAGCTAATACATGGTTTAATGATAACTATTATGACTGGTACTAAAACTGATAACATGGACGACTATATCTGACAGTCCTGTATATACTGAAATCTGAAGAATGCCTTGAGTTCTTTTACCGACTGATACTGAAACTGTGGGAAGTAGTGTTTAATCGACATGCCCCATGTATGCCGTTATGGCTAAGCTGGGGTTCAATCTTTGTCCCGACTGAAGGGGTATCAATACCGTGCCACGGGTAAGGACAGCCTGTGAGTGACCCTTATCTGGTGAGTACTCAATGAGAACGGTAGGAACCCTAAACTGACAGTTAAGCCACCTCATGAACCCTAATCTGACGGATTAAGATGTCTCAACCTACGCTGGCTACGTAGTTCTAGAACACAAGGATTACTACTAAGAATCACACCCTGAACTGGCAGGTGTACTCCCATCCTTGGGTTCACTCGGTGCTAACCTCTACTCCCATGTGGAGGGACTGGACATGAATAACTGACTGTGCATGACTTAATCTTACTAAATTCCATTGACTAGCAGAATGTTACTGAATATCTGACAACTGACTAAGATCATGAGGTTTTCTTAAGTCACATGACTGAGTGAAGTCTGTAAAATCATATCTTGAGTTCAGATATCGTGAACCATGACATGGCTCTAGGCATACAACTATAGTTTTCGGGTACAAGTACCCCCAGGACTCGATGGAAGGAAACTGACACACATGACTGACTTGATCATAAGAGTAGAGTCCATAATTTATAATATCATAAGTAGGGATCTCATACTAAGAATGGTTATCAACAATTTATTGCATGGAAAGAATTTCATATCACATAGAATTACTTGCACAATCTTAATATCATGTTCATTGCATAATCATATTGGCAACACATACCAATAGCATGGAAGTTCATGTGGATTGCATGGTTATCATACATCTTATTCATAAGTAGGATTTTCAAGTAAAAATAGCATAATCTCATAAGAATAGTTCATGAGTATTCCAACAACATTTACAAGGCATATTATCAACATAGAAGTCATTGAAACGTAAGGGCATATCATGAATCCTTCACTTAGTCACAATTTCGCTATATTGCATGATTTCTAATTTCTTAGGTATTTTATCAAACACCTTACATGCTCATCTTAATCATAGGTGAAATCATCAAATTATACATCATGAACAACCAAATTTATATGTTTCCAACTCATATGATATCATGAAATTCAAAAAAACATATAAAGATTCCATCTTGGGAATCACCCAATATCAACAACATGATCATCAACACCCAACAATATAAAAATCATACTTTATAATGAAAAATAGGGTTTTTGAGCTTTATGGATGAAAGAGATCCATAAATAAACTCACGTATACCTTAGAAGAAAGATTCTTGATGATTGACGGAGAAATTTTCTTAAAATCGGATCTTCAAGCTTAGTTATGCAACCCTAGTTGTTTTTCTCTTTTAGTGCTCTTGGATGATGGCTTTGATATGATAATAGGGTTTTAATATGTTTAGAAGCTATATATTTCGTAGGGTTAAGTTTAGGGATGTGTAAGGAGTGTTAAAAGACTTAATTACCCTTAAAATAACTTAAAACGGAGTGTTTTTGGCACCTGGACTGACTCAGGCGGCACCCAAGTGATTTCCTAAGCTAGGTTGGGCGGCGCCTAACCAATCTCTATGCTTGGGTTGGGCGGTGCCTAACCAATCGCCTATCCTTACTGTCTCTCACAAAAATGGGCATAACTTCTTGCTCGGGTATTGGATTAAGGCAAAATTGGTATCATTGGAAAGCTAATTCGATTCTCTACAGTTTGTTGGTTCTAAATCAGCCAAAATGCCACATTAAAATCTAGTTATACTCGTTCAAAGATGACCCTTACAAAATTGAACACTAAAACTTGATGGATTCAAAAACTCTTAGCTTGTATTACCTTAAGTGACTCATATGAACATGCTTAATGCATCATAAGCTATCCTATCACTGGGATATTTATTGTAAGTTATGTACTCAAGTATGAATCATAGGATAGGAGATTTCATAAGTAGGAATATTTATTCACTTCCTAACTTAGAAACATGCTGGGTATTACACTTAGTATGCCCCATTGAGCCTTTAGCTTTTTCTTTGGCAACCTCATATGTAGTCTAATCACACTTAGTTTGCCCCATTTAGCCTTTAGCTTTTTTTTTGGCAACCTCATATGTAGCCTAATCCCTTCTTTGATAGACCTTAATTTATTTCAAAGCTCTTAAGCGCTTTAGTGTAAAATTAATTGAGTAAGGAGTTTAAAAAAGGGAAAAAGTGAAAGTGAAGCCCCAAAGTAGTAATTATTTGTGTGTAAAAATTGATGTGTTGTGGTTAGAGTGGGGAAATAAAAAGAATAGGAAATTGTTCAAATTGAATAATATGTACATAGAAAAAACTCTCACCATAGTGTATGTGAACAAGCTTAATGAGATGGGATACAACAAAGATGTGTGAAGGTAGTAGAGGTGAAATTTGGTTGTTAGATATTGGTCTTCATTATATAATGTGATTTATTAAAGTACTTAGGAAAGATAGTCACTATTACTGTCCAGAATAGTTCCTACTCGTCCCTAGCATACATTACAATACTTCAAGACCTATTTGATCCTGATCTTAACATTATGATATTAGTGGAGTACTACAGTAAGGGAAAGCATATGGTTCATCATTTGCAACTTGTGAATTCTTTGTGAGAGTGAGTGCAATTTGATTTTTGTACCCATTGTGTTATAAATTGCATTATTGTGAGTGATTAAGAGTAACTCTCTTTTTGTAAGGGCACATGTTTGATGAATGTTGGGTGATTTATATGATGTTTTATATTAAGCAATAGGCATAAGTTTTCCACTTGGTGATTCAATTCTTGAGGCCAGGATGTCTTGGAGTAGTGTTCTTGAACTTTCAATTGTGTGTAACTTGCATAGTGTAGAAACTTCCATTCTGAGTAGTCATTATAGTATTAGCTTGAGTATATTGCTTGTATTAGAAGTGTGGAGTCACCTCAGATTATGATGTGTAGACTAAAGAGTTTTTCGACGATGAATAAGGCTTTAAGTGTGGGGTGATGATCAGAGGTGGATTTATGCACTTTGGTGTTGTTATCCGAGCTTATTTAGCAGTGTTTTGAGGACTTATTGTGTTCTTAATGAGTCAATGATGATATAAATTATAATATAAGTGTTTAAGTACTTTATAATATGTTTAAGGTGTAGTTCAAATAAGTTTAGATTCAAATTGATCATTTAGAGTTCATATGAGAAAACTAGTGTTACTAACTTAAGCTAGGTGTTGTTCTAGTTTATCGCGATGGATTCTAATGTGTACAATGAGTTCCTAATAGTAACATTGTGTAATTATATGTGTAAAAATTTGCTTATAGTGTTTAAAGTACAATTGAATCAATCCAAGAGTCAAAAGTAAGTGAAAGATCAAAAGGGGCAAAACTAGTATTCTTAGCTTAAGTTTCTAGTTCGTCGTCTTGGATGTTGTGTTGTTTTAAGCTCTAATTGGTTGTGTTTAATGATATAGGATTCTTGGTGAGTTGATTATAATGATATATGAAGGATATAAAAGCTTTAAATCAGGTGGAAACAACACAAAATGGCTTGGAATGTATCAACGAAAGCCCAACACATAATTTGACGTGAAATGGACCTCTTGGAAGTCCATGGCATGTCTCAAACCAAATATAAGGCCTAATGGTGCATTAAATATACCATGATCTTCCTAAGGGATGTAAAACAGTGGGTCTCCATGATAAGGGCGCGTCACACAGCTATACGCGGTAAATTAACCCCATGACGCGGCCTAGTGCAAAAATTAGCAGTTTTGTCCTCCTACAAATAGGACACTTGTACTTGATATTAGAAACCTTGGACAACTTTGAAACTTGGAGAAGGGCTGTATTCTTTTACTTTGTCTTTTTAATGGATTTCTTGTATTCAATTATCTTGATTACGACTATGTCCATGAGTGGTTAAAAGCCTTTTCCCGGGGTTAAGGCCAAGAACATGATTACTATTGCTTTGAATTGGTTTAGTTTTGATTGTTTATCATATTTGGTTGTTTATTTATCCCTGTTATAACTATTTTAAGCAGTATCCAACCTTAGAATACATTTATTGTCATCTTGTGAGTTTGAGAGGAGGAACAAGAGGATAAAATGTAGGGGTAAATAGAGTAAGGTTCTTACTTTTTTATAAAATAAGGGATTTTGAATTATCTTCTAGGATAAAAATATATTTAGAAGCCTTATTTGGTTCACTACGGTATAAAATATAAATGTGTTTAGCTTAGTTCTCACTTCCCCGCTCAACAATGTAGTTGTGGGGCTAAGTTAGATAGGTGATTAGAGGCTCGAGAGACCATAATCATAAAATCAAACCCATGAATCAACAACAAAGATAAGAAATATAATTAATGAAGTTCGATAACACAATATGTTTGTTAGTAGTTCTTTAACCCTGCGTTTCTCCTATTTGATTATCTAAGCAATTTACTTTATGCACTATTTACTTTACTTTTAGTTTATAAATCAAAAAATCTTTTGGTTATGTTTTCACCAATTTAATATAAATAGTTAAACTTGATTTCGATAGTTTTCAAATCAATTCCATGTGAGATCTACATTCGGCTTTATTTAAGGTCACTGTATTACTTGGTGTGACCACGTACACTTGTGTGTGTCCTTGGGCACAACACATGCTACTAGATATTATCTAAGCGAGATCGTTAACAATCATCTAATAGCTAGAAACCCAAAATATAATAGCTAACTAAGATCCAGGATAAGGGTTAGTAAGGCAACATCCTGAGATTCAAAAGGTAAAGGGTGAAATCTTTCTGCTCATCCAAACAATAGTTGATGGTACATAACTTATCAGATTCTATATGTAAGGTATTGGAATAGTTCGACAGTGCACAATAAATCTATTGAGTTGAGAATCTAGGGGTAACACAAGCCTAGTGTTCGTCTTAGATTGCTTACAAACAAGGACAACCAATTCTTTCCCTTTTTCTATTTCAACAAATGTCTCCATTTACTTTCTTGTATTGCATGGTGATTGTAACAAGTTCAAGAAGGATTTCTGATCTATTCCTTGTGAGATCGGACCCAATCTAGTTAGGTTACAATATTTTACAATGATCACTTCTTTCTTGAATTGGAGGTATAGTTTGGGCGTTACCAAATTTTGGCGTCATTGTCGGGGAAACGGTTTCAGAGTTCTTTATTGAAGTTGTTAGAGTTATCAGGTTTTATTTTCTTTTGTTTTATATTTTATTTCTTACTTTTATTGAGATAACAACCTGGCAAGAGGAAGTATGGAGTGATGATGACTCCTTATTTATTGATCTTATTTCTTTTGATATGATACATTACTGCAGGAACATGATAAATATATTATTGGAACATAAAAAGAACATGTTTGAAATGTTGGCGCTTCTGGCAAAAAGAAATCAAGATCGTACTCAAAAGGTTGATAGGTTTGGATTGGATATCAACAACTTACAAGTAGAGTTGGATGGTAAAGCTACTGTGTTAAGACTAAGAAACCTAGTTATGGGTGGTGTGAGAATAAAGAAATTATAAGAAGCCAATTTGAGAAGCAAAAATTAGAAGAGTCTAAAATGGCTCATGCTCTTATAGATAGTGTCACTCTTTAGGAGAGCATACTAGAGTTATGTGGGGATGTAAAGAAGGATGCAATTCTTGAGTTGGGGCGTATTGGACCTCATTCCAAGCATTTTTCATATTATGTTTGGATAGTCAGATCTTAGTCGAGCTATCTTATCTTGAAGAAAAGCTCAAGGAGGAGGAAACATATGTCTATATTCTTAAATTTGCTGAGCCAGAATCAAAGAACTACATTCCTCACATAAGGGCCAAGAAATAAAACATGCCTCATCTATTTCTTGGGTCCTTTATTTTTATACCTTCACCCCTAGAGCATAATGGGAAATCAAAAAAAATAAGTAGGGGTGCAATTCACAAGTTCAAAGTGGAAAGAGAAAATTGGAGGCCATCTATTAGGCTACCTTGATGTAGTCTGAGTGATCAAGGTACCCATAGGCTAGTTGGGCAAGTTTGGTACCCAACCAAGTATCGTCATGTCGTAACGTGAAATCAGGCACTGCTTAGGAGGCAACCCAAGGTATTTTGTTGTTTGTATTCATGTTATGTGACTGATGTCAGATCTTCATACCTATGTTTCCACAGGTATGTTCCTAGCTCTCTTATTTTGTAGAGGTTTGATGCATTGGAGACAATGCATGATTTTAAATTGGGGGTAGGACTTCTTATGGGTCTTAATATCCTCTTAGGGTTATTCTTATCGTGCCTCTTTTTCTTGGAATCTTGTTCCTAGTAGAGCCAACTTGTTTAGGCGTATTGTGTTTTATTTTGTGATATTTTGTGTTTAACTAGGAAAAAAATGAGTATCCCGGGTAGTTAACATATTTTTGTTGATGACACCTTTCAAGAACTTATTTTTGAATTATGTGTATGTATATATATGTGACTATTACGGATCTTGTTATGGCATTAGATCAATTAGGGAAATGATAATCATTGCTAACAATTACATAAACCTGATAGGTAGTAGCTTGTGATGTGACCCTATGCTATATCTGTATTAGATGCTACTTAGTTCTCTTTGTGTGTTAAATTCAGAACTTTCTCAGTTAGTTTTTCCCAGGTTGTAGGATAGCCGATTAGGAAAGGATCATAGGCCATTTTTGAGTTTAGTCCACTTTTAGCCTAAATGACCTTGCCTTTGTGAAATAGTATCCCTTGATCCCTGTTTTGAGTCTTATAGCTCATTTCTTTGTTCTTACCTTTACATTTTCATTTGTGTTACAATGAACCTATTTTGGCACTGGTCCTCCTTGGACATTGTGCACCTCAACTCAGGCAAATCGCCTAAGTTGAGGGCGGCTATCATAGGGGTGCATGATGTAAATTGAGTATGAGAAATAAAAAATAAAAGAATAAAAAAGTAGGGTTGGGTGTGGTAGAAAAAATATAAATAGAAAAAAATTATGAAAAAAATTGTGAATGAAAAAAGAAAGAATAAAGAAACCACACCCAACCCGAATGTGTATAAAGAATTAAAAGAGAGAAATAAGGGTGAAATAAAAAGGAAATTGGTTAAAGTATGGACCCTAAAGTTAGTGTAGTGCCAAGGATGCTTAGTCACTTGATATATCCATATGTACTATACCCCTCCCCCCCAAGCCTCATTATAAGCTGAATAAAGTCCTATAGTGATCCTAACTTGACTGTCCGAAAAATAAAGTAAAGAAAATAAGGGTAAGCCTATGGTATTTGATTCACACTGATTGGAACTTCTTTTTTTTTTAGTGTGAGTTTCTCTTGACCGTACCTGCATTGACAAGCATTATTTAATATGAGTGAGTGAGACTTTCTTATTGTGAGGGCACATGGATTGTATTGCTAGTTGCTTTACTTGTTTGGGTAGTGTAACTTGTATATATGCATGGTTGTTTGTTGATAATGTAATTTCATTGATTGATTCCATTGTTTCACATTATTGTGATTCATTAATACAAACAATTGGTTTTAAAAGATTGAACTTGGAGAGGGTAAGGTGCTTTGAGCTAAAATTGATGATTGAATGCCATAGATATCTTAGGTTTCTCTTGGTTAAGCATCGTCGTATTATTTTGTAATATTTTGTTGCCTAAGGACATGTAACATTTTATGTTAAGGGTCTTGATGTGCTATATAAATATAGCACTTATGATGCCTTAAACTTGGTGAATATGTATGGACTTTAGGCTATTTCATTGGATTTGATGTGTTTTGGGAGTGTTTTACAGGAAATTAGGTTTCGGATGCTAAATTTGAGAAAAAGATGAAAACTGATGTTTTTGGCCACTTACTTGATTATTATTGTGTATTTGTGATACTTTCTGAATGTACGTGACCAAAGCATGTGATGAAAGTTGAAGATTTGAAGCTTGGTTGCAAGTGCTAGAATTAAATAACCCGAGAGTTAACAGTGCTTCAGTAATTTGGCCATAGCTTTCCAACCTAATATAAGATTAAGGAAAAATTGGTATCGTTGGAAAGATAATTCAGTTATCTAGCTTATGGTGGGTACTTTTTCACTTACTTAGTCTACACGTGGACCGCAAATAGTAAAAGTAAGTGACAGAAGCACAGATCTAGAGAGTAAAAAGCTGCAGGAAATTTTTCTGGCACTTACTGAGTCCACTTGTGGACCGCAAGTGCTACTTACTGACCGTAAGTGGCCTTGGTAAGTAGCTGCCGAAGGTAATTTTTTTAGATTGTTCTGAATTCATTTTCTAGGATTTCCATGTATTCCAAATACACTCCTATGATGTTTTAAGTCCTATTATGTATGGCTAATTAAGTTTTCCCATTTTAGTTAGGATTTGATTTATAGGGTTTCTTGTAATCTATAAATACCCTTCAGTCTTTGTTCAGTTTATTCATTCATTCATTCATTCATTCATTCATTCATTATTTAGAAAAGCACACACACACATTGATTGATTGAGAATGAGGCTTCTTTGGGGCCAGGTTCACAAACATCTTGTTGTTCTTGGTTTGTTATTAAATCTAAGTCTTTGCGATTTCTTCTCTTATTATTGTGGGATTGATTTTGTAATTTTGTCTATGGATTCCATGATTGATCTAATAACTATGAGCGACTAATTCCCTTAACTAGGGTTTTGGGAACCCTGCCAGATTAACAAAGTAAAGAAAGTGTCAAGTTGGTCTAGATAAAGTTTCTTGCATGTATTGGATTTTATTTGTTCTTATTGATTTCTTAGCAGTGGCCAACGTTAAGATCCCACCTAGATTATTGCTACTTACTTCAAAAGAGGAGTAGTGACTAGGAAAAGGAGATCACAACAATAATTTAAAGATTAACGGTTGATCTATGCTACTAGAAATTATCAAAGTAAGATTGTTAACTATCATAAATAACTAGAGACCCAAAAGGTAATAGTTAATTGGGATCCAGGATAAGGGCTAGTAGGACGACATCCTAAGTCTCAAAAAGTAAATGGTAAAATCTATCTACTCAATCAAAAGACTATTGATGGTACATAACTTATCAGATTCTACATGTAAGATATTGAAATAGTTCGACAGTGCACGATAAGTCTACTGAGTTGAGAAGCCAGGGGGAGAACAAGTCTAGTATTCGTCTTAGATTGTTTACAACCAAGAGCAACCAATTTTTTTTCTATTTCAACAAAT
This sequence comes from Capsicum baccatum var. pendulum, assembly GCA_030864225.1. Taxonomy (NCBI): domain Eukaryota; kingdom Viridiplantae; phylum Streptophyta; class Magnoliopsida; order Solanales; family Solanaceae; genus Capsicum; species Capsicum baccatum. Next base: position 138,329,053 of record CM061550.1, read on the forward strand.
ATCCCTTTTTTACTTTCCTACACTGCCTGGTGATTGTAGCATGTTCGAGAATGATTTACACCTATTCCCTATGGGATCGACCCCAACCTAGTTGGGTTACTATATTTGACAGCGACCACTTCATCCTTCAATTGGAGGTGTATTTTGGTCATTATCATTATATGACATTGCTGGATTTTTATATCCTAGAGGGAATAAGTCAAGAGTGAATATTGTTGGATCGATGTAGATTATGCCGCAGTGGGCTTAAATCTCTTTAAAGAGAGTGAAATATCTGCACGTCATCCTGAATTTTATTTATTCAATTTTATTCATTTTATTTTTCAACTATAATTATTATACAAACAGATGGTATATTCATAAAATTAATATAGTACGGTACAATATAACACAATACAATATAATTTAATATATTATGAAGCAATAAGTAACAACCATTCAGATAGCGTATAAATCGATTGCTACATAAAATGATACTTCACATCATTACATTTCGATATAGTATAGTAAAAATTTAAGTAATAAATATTATATTTAAAATTATAATTTAACTGTTAGTTTATAGCATAAGCTCAAAGCAATAACTTGACAACTAAATTTTTGTTTATATATACAAAAAAAAATACTCCAACAAAAATCTAGATATATAGAAAAAATATTTTGAGCCCACGAGTTGCTTCTGAATTAAGTTATGTTCTCCTAGGATAGAACAAAAAAGTGGGGGTAAATTAATTAAGGGTGACGAAAAAGTTTCAAAACTTAAAAAGAGTGACACAAGTCTCAAATATTAAGTAGAGGTGATAATTTGAAGATTAGTATTAATGACGTTAATTTTAAAAACCTTAAATTTTATTATTTAAAAAAAGATCTCTACTCCATATTTACACAAATATCCCTAGTACACCATCACCACTACTCCTCATCCACACTCTTTTTGTTGCTGCCGCTGCCACCACCTCCTCTTCCTCCACTATGACTATCACTACCATTGCCACCTCTTCCAGATTCACCATTATTTCCTCCCTCTGCATAACTATCACATATTTTTCTTATTTCTCCTTCACGACCGTCGCTATCAACACCGCAACAAATGCCATATTCTCATTCGACGCCACCACCAACACCACCACCTCCCTTTTTACCATAAATATCATTTTTTTTTGTGGGCTCCTTCTCCAACCACATTTTTTTGGAGAAATTAATTAAGTAAGTATCGAAGTTGTTGTAGCAACTATCGAAGTGTTGTAACACAACAACTAATAGTAATTATTGCAGCAATTAGCGTAACTGTTGTAGCAACTATGGTAGTTGCTGAAGCAACTCTCGTAGTTGCTGAATTTGCTGAATTATTTCTTCATTCATTTTTAAAAGAAATCAAAAAATTTCTTTTTTAACATTTCTCAATTTTTATTTAAAAAATAGTCCATGAAGATTAAAAAAAAAAAATGAAAAGAGAAAGAAAAAGAAGAAGAGAAGATGGAAGTAGAGGAAAATCTAGGGAGAGAGAAAAAAAATAAGAAGAAGATGGGAGAAAGAAATTTGGAGAGAGAAAGAAAAAAAGAATAAGAAAGATTGAAAGATAAGAAAATGAGGGAAATTCAAAAATTTAAAATTTGGAGTTGGAAGACTTTTGAAAAATTAAAATAGTTTAAAAAATTATATTTTACACTCCAATTTACTTTAATCACTAATTAAAAAGAATTCGACTTGAGTTGATCAAAGTTATCACCAATTTTAATTTTAAAACTTATTTATCACTCATACTTAATTTTCTCAAAAAAGTGTTTATGTAATAGAAGGATATCAAATTATAGAATTTCGACGAACTGAAATGGTAGCAAAATCAAACTAGACACTTTATGAAGAAGATAAAAAGTATTTTAGATTTCCCGTTATAAAAAAATTGAGGCAACGCCTCAAAATTTCTAGCCACATGATTGGACATCAACAGGTGTTTACATGCCTATTCGTTGTGTCTGTTTGGTAATTAATTACCATTAAAGAGGGGAAAATTCATGAATTTTAATTATATATATATATATATATATATATATATATATATATATATATATATATATATATATATATATATATATATATATATATATATATATATATATATATATATATATATATATATATATATATATATATATATATATCACATTGTTTAGTCAAATCTGAATCCCAATTCAGCAATGACGACAACAATGTGAGAATTTACCCCTTTTCTTAGTAATTTCTTGATAAATTTCTCAAAACCTTAAAAATTTTAGGGCATGATTTTAAATCCAAATTCTACTCCTTTTACTTGAACAATATTTTTATCTTATAATTACTAGTTTTTCATCAATTTAACCTTCAAAACAATTCTGATTCTTGATTTTAACTCAGATTTTCAAGATTTTACCCGGTAAAGCTCAAAAATGTTTTTTCTTTGATTTGAAACCCATTTAACTTGGGTTTTCATCTGTAGGTTCCTAAAAATATGGAGAACATTTTTTTGAAGTAAAGTTTCAATTTTGCCCTTCTTTTTCGAAAACCCATTTTGGGGATCCATTTTGACCCCGAATCAAAAGTAGTTAATATGAATGTCGTTGGTTTTGTATTGATGCATAGATTTCATATTTAATATTTTTAGTAGAGTTTGGAATTGTTTGTGAAGAGTAAGGTCACGGGTTCAAGTGTGGCGGATCCATTTCGACTTTCGAGGTAGGTTATGGCTTAACTCTTTCAGACGGGGCTGGGTAGTAAATGATGATACAAAATGCATGTTAAAGGTGGAAACTAATCATGAAAAATGATTATTTATGTGTTGTGCTCATGTGGGGGCTTATATGTGATGTAATTATCAAAATTGAGTTATTCTGTGATATGTGTGACCATGTGGGGTCCTATGTGATATTAATAGTTTTGAATACATATGAATAATTATATTGTGTTGTTAAAATTCTTAATATGGTACCATTAATGTATTGTGTTTATATTCATACCTAATTGACATATGAGACATATAGAAATTCATGGATGAAATAAAAATAATGAGTGGATATTGGCTCATATGGTTGTGGAAATATATCATTGTGGTTGGTTGTGGAAATATATCATGTGTTGGTTGTGGAAATACTCATTGTGATTGGTTGTGGCATAACATCTTCATATCATACACATTCATGAAACATTGGTACCACCGTGGCAACATTTAAAAAATACTGGCAACACCTTTTTAAAAGATATTGTAAAACCTTATAAAACCCTTTCCAAGGGATGCGCTGGAAAGGATAATCGAGATATGTGGATTATATACGGATTTACGAACCCGTCTTGGGTCCTGCATTGGGATGCTTGCCTCCGTAGGTGTATACATAGATTGTGCGATGATCCCAGAGGCTGTGTTATGACCTCGTGCATCATCATCATCATCATCATCATATACATTATACTTACTTTATTGTGTTATGTAGTATTATATTAGCATATTGACTTTTCATCTATATATTTATCGTTTTCTCTTTTACTTGTATTTGATGATCTTGTATATGTATGTTTCCCTTGTTATTTTTATATGTGATATAATACTTACTTTTGTTCTATCTTGGTGTGATGTTACAATATATATGAGATATATTAGAACTATTAGTGCAAGCGGTGTGGGCTACCGTTGGGGGACATTTTCTGATTGCAGGTAAGGTTCCCTTAGTGTATATTTTGTATGCTTTATTTACTACTTTGCTTGGTCAGCCTATGATACCTACTGAGTACAAGTAGACTATACTCATGTCTACTGTGCCCTTTCGGTGCAGGTCCTAGCGCGAGTGCGCTCAACTTGATTGACTTGGGCGATTGTTGGAGTTTCCAAAGTGGTGGTTGAACATTCATGCGTCCAAAGTTCACTCTATCTTTCTATAGTATTTATGTCTTTATTAGTATTCGGAGGCAGTTATTATTCCTTTGTGGTTATTTTTCCAATGTGTTTGACTCTTGGATTGTATTAGTAGTTCTTACACTATTGACACCTGGTTTTGGGTATGATTGATATTTGGGATAAGTTCTTTCCGCATTGTTATGATTACTATTATGGTTCGGCTTGATTCTAGAAGCCTTACCTTGGGATATTTCTGTGTTTTTATCTTTTTGTATCAGTTTGGGTGATAGCCTTACTTGTCAAGGTATGCCGCAACATGTGCCATCATGACCCTCATTTTTGGGTTATGTCATATAATTTTGATTCAAATCCTATAATTAGAGTAAGAAATTTATTAGATATATATATAAAAATTATTGAATAAAACTCAATAACTTAATTAAATTAAAATTCTAAATTCATAAATTTCAAAATTTAACTCCACTATCATGTATCAGAAGATGTGACATACATAATTGCAAATGCGGGATGCTTATACGATATGATAAGAAAAAAATATTTCGTTTAATTATTGAAGTCACACAATTACAAATTTAAATGTAAAAAATAAAGTAAGAAAATAATTCATGTATACACATAAAAGTATTTATGCATGCCTCCCCTTTTCATGAGCTTCTTTCTCTTTTATAGAAGACAAAACCTTTAATTTCATACCGGTTTAACACAATCCTTCTTGTCTGTTACTCTCCATATTCGAAAAAGTTACAACAAAAGTCTTTAATTCCGTTCCTGATAAGCCAATACTTCTTGGGCTAATCTTCAAGCAAGGTGAACTATAAAATAGGTAGAATCTTAGGTAAGAACTTTTCTTCTTTTGGCAAGTTAGCTATTCTTTTTTCGGTTAATTTTGGTTTTCTTATATTAATCAAAACAAAGTGTTTAAATGGCCCAGTCCATTCAAATTACAACATCAAAATTAAAAAACAAAGTCAGATCGGCTTAGCAAATTGACCCGGTCCATTACACACATATATAAAAATACAGTAGGGTTTCCTATTTGAGATAAGATCAACTCACTTCACTTCAGCTTGCTGCATCCTCTCCAATGGCTTTCTTCTTTAATCATTAGTTTATTCATCTTCTTCTGTGGGTCATCAATACCATACCCTGGTCTATTTGAGTTGGATCTGTCTCCAACTACAAGAGTAAGAAACATCCCCTTTTCTGACTCATTCTCTAACCTTGTACTTTTTCTCAACACCAATTTTTGCTCATTTACAACCGCATTCTCTAGAGAGAAAAGGAATGTGAAAATCTTTTTGTTGTGCTGTGATTTGACATACAATCCTGGTAAGCATTTCCCTTTTTTTTCGCCTTTGTTAATGATACATGAACATAACATAGCATATCTTGAACAATTATGGAAGGAAGGGAGATTAACATGAGAAGCTCGGACCCAGGTGTAACTTGATGTTGTCAAAATCCCAAGCTGCTTGCAATGAAGATCTGACCAAAGACCCCCTGATCTACTGAGAGTTCTTTTTGTTGGATGGCTTGTTTGGCTAAGTAGAAAATCCCCTTTTTTGTTGCACTAAAATATTGTACAGCTGATGTATGTGGATAAACTAATCATAGCCTGTCCAGTCTATTTACTTGCTTGATGTTGACAGCCTCAGATAGGATGTTTGATACTTATCATTGTTAATAATCCTTCTTCCTGTACTTGAGAGTTGATGGAATGTTGTATATATGAATGTGTTTAGTTCCAATTCCATATTAGCTAGAAAATCTACTAATTGATTGCTTTCTCTATATGTATGAACTATCTGCACTTGCTTATGTGAAAGTAAACTCTATGTTTGCAGTATTATGTCTTTTACTTTCCATGGTATCTCCCATTCCTTGCTTAATGTCTTCTGCATTACTAAAGAGTTAGTCTGAATAATCACTTTATCATGTTGATATGAGTGGCAATGTTTAGCTGCATTCAATATGGCCAAAGCCTCTGTTCCATGCTAGTTGTGTCCTCAATTGTTAATCCTGCTGCAAATATTAGATCCCCATTCATATCTCTCAAATAAAAATCCCAAGAACTCTTTATTGGATTACCTTTAGAGACTCCATCTGTATTATACTTGACCTAACCATTTTGTGGATATTCCCACATCACTGGAATTACCTTGATTTTAGGCTTCAATTGATTTAGTTGCTACATAATTACTGGCCATTCTATTGAGAACTCAAGTGTAGGTTTTCTAACCTTAAGAAGCATCCTCAAATGTTTGGTGACATTCATAATCATCCTATGTACTGACACTCCCTTTCCTTCATGTTTCAATGCATTTCTTCTTCTCCAAAGTTCTCACATGATAAGCCCAGACATTGCTCTGAAATATAATTTCTCCCTTGGCCTCACATCTGTATTCCACCATGCATATATAGAATTTCCTAGACTCATTCCTTGAATATTTATTCCTGTAAAAAAAGAGAAATATGACCAGGTCCTGTTAGCATAATCTGATCTCAGTAACACATGAGACACTACATCTTGTATTGGATTTGTGCAACACCAACACCTAGAAGGACCTTCTACTCCCCACCTCATGATAGTAGCATCTACTGAAATCTTCCTTTTTCACATTCTCCACATAAAGAAAGTTATCTTAAATGGTAAACGTTTAATCCACAACTGCTTGTATATGGCATTAGTTTCTCTTTCTGTCTGATATACTATCATGCTGACTTGACACTAAACTTTTCTCTTGTTTTAACTGACCAGACTAATTTGTCCTTTTATATTTCTTACTATGAAATACTCACTTCCTGTCTTATATGTTCCACAATATCTTCAGTAAACAAATCCTTCAATATTTCTACATTCCACTATCCTACTGTTATTAGATCCTTTACTCTTTGCTGCCTATCATCCCATTCCCTGCTCTCCCCCATAATAGAATACAGATCATCAATACTAATCCAATTATCATACCAAATATGAGTATCTCCTCCCCTTATCTTCCATATAATCAGATGATCAATGAGGTCCCTTACTTGTAGCATCTTTTTCCACACCTGAGACCCTCCTCTTAATTTCCACATAACTTCCTTAGGATGTAATTTCCTGCAATATTTGTTTAGCATAAATTCTCTCTATATAGAAATTTTTGTTCTTAAATTCCACCATAGTTTGCAAAAAAGAGATGTTGATACATCCAGTAGACTTTTAAAACCCAGACCTCCTTCCTCCTCTGGCAAATACACCTTGGACCATGACACCTAATGTCTACTTTTCCCTTCTGTATTTCTACTCTAGAAAAACTTAGCAAAGCATTTTTGAAGAGTAATTAACATATTGTTAAGGGGATTCATAACAGATAAACAATTAATAGGCACACTTTGTAGTACATGCTTGATTAGAATAGCTCTCCCTCCATAAGATAAAATCTTACTTTTCCAAGATTGTAACTTATTGTTGATCCTATTCATGATTTATTGATAATACATCATCTTCTTTCTCTTGTAGAATATTGGACATCCTAGATAGTTGAAAGGGAAATCCTTTCTTAAAATTCCAGTAGCCACTTTTACCATAACTACTGCCCTATTTGATACCCTATCATGAAAGTACAAATCACTCCTGTCTTCATTAATTTTCTGCCCAGACACCACCTCATGTCTTTCCAAAGTATTGGTTAGTAATTGTAAAGTACCCAACCCAACTTTACACAGAATAATCATGTCATATGCAAATGCAAGATGATTGATCTTAGGACTTCCTCTAGGCATGCCAAATAACTTAAACTCTTTCCTATACATTAATTCTTTTAGACCTCTAGAAAGGACCCCTGCTATAATAATGAATAAAGTAGGAGAAAGAGGGTCCCCTTGCTTAAGACCCTTAGAAGACCTGAAAATCCTCTAGGTTATCCATTTAGCAATAAGGAATACTAGTTATTTGATAATAATCTAAAAACCATAAATATATTTCTTCACAAAATCCAGTCTTCCTTAGCACTTTTGTTAGGAAGAGCCATTCCACTCAATCATAGGCTTTCATCATGTCCAATTCCATGACCATATTTGGTGGCTTCCCTCTTTTTTTGATTTCAGAAACTATTTCCTGCACTACCAAAATATTTTAGCTATACTTCTACCATGTATAAAACTAGCTTGCTCCTCAGATACTATATCAGGTAATATCCACTTAATTCTTTCATGAATAAGCCTTGAAAAAATTTTATTCGCAAAGTTACTAAGTGATATTGGTCTTAGGTCAGAAAAATTGTTGACCACTAGTTTATTCGGTAGCAATACTAGATTAGTATGAGTGATAAACCTTGGAGGTCATAGCCACAGAATAATTCAATTACCATATGATGTAGATCTTTAGCTATGATGTCCCAATCATATTGAAAAAAAGCACCAGTCATACCATCTGGCCCTGCAACACTGTTTCTATTCAAACCTATGTCTTCTACCTTAACTTCTTCCAATGTTGGAATCCTCTTCAATTCTACATTTTGCTTCTCTGATATAATAGTTGGTAATTCATCCAACACTGATCAATCCTCAACATCTTTTTGCTTATGAAATTGATTCTGATAAAATATCTCTGTAGCTTCAGCAATATTATCTTGATTCTCTAGCCACGTACCTTAATCATTCTGAATTCTCTTAATCTTTAGTCAGGATCTTCTTCCTTTCACAATAGCATGAAAAAAATCTTGTGTTCCTTTCTCCATCCTTGAACCACTCAAATCCAGCTTTTTGTTTCCAAAAGTCTTCCTCCCTTTTTAGTTGTATTGTCAAGTCAGCCTGTGCCTTGAATAATACTGCTCTATTCTCCCCAAAAGGATCCTCTTCAAACTACCTCTCCTTTATCTTGATCACTTCTTCAAGAGTAGCACTCTCTTAGAATCCCAAAAGTTTATTTACTCCATTGAGTCAATGCAACCTCGGTTCTTTTTGGTTTTTGATAAAAAATAAAGAATGGATTGCGTTCAACTTCTAGCTTCCAATTCTTCTTTATAACCTCCAAACAAGATTCTTCCTTTAGCAAAAAATTAAGAAATCTAATTGGTTTAATCAACATGTCTTGATTAGTATTATAATGTAACAACATTGGTGCATGCTCTAAACCACTTCTAGGTAAGTTTTCTACCTGCAACACAGGAAATAACTCCTATAATTTATCATTGCAACAAACTCTGCCAAATCTTTTGAAAATACAGGCACCATTCACTCTTCCATTCCACTAAGTATACTTGCTCCCTTTAAAGGCAATCTCTTCTAAATTATAATTTCCAATACAATGATTAAAGTCTTATGTTTCTTCAAAAGTCACTGGTAATCCACCCAACTTCTCTTCTTCATGCCTTATGGCATTAAAATCTCCTCCTATAATCCATGGTTCTTTTATTGTATCCTTTATTTCCTCAAGAGACTCCCATAAATAGGTTCTCTCCATTTGAGTACATTTAGCAAAAATTAATGTAACCACAACTGCTACTCCTGCATTCTGATTCTCTAACCTAAGTGTAAGCTGTTGTTCATCATCAGTGATAATAGTATACTCCACATTTGATTCCATGAAAGCCCATATCTTTCCTAACATATTAACTGTAGCATGGTGCATTCCTAACCTGCTCTTATAGAATTCAATTGCACATCCTGAAAAGGTTCCATCAGCCCAATAAAACCAAATTGGTACCTTTTATACATTTTTATCAACCTTGTAAAGGCCTTTTGTATGTTAGAAAACCTTACATTCCATATTAAAGCATTTATTGAGATGATGATTTTGAGGTATGGCTCTTTGTCTTCATTGAACTGGCATTTATCTGTTTAGGTTTCTTGTCATATTTTCCATGCTTCATCTTCAATGACTTGATTTGTCTAGGAGAAAGATTTCCTCCTACTGCTGCCTCTTTTAAATTATCCACCAAGTCCTCAGTATCTATATCCTCCTTCCTACTATTAACAACATCTATCATGTTCCATATTTCTATTACCAGAGGTACTACATCCTCTAGTATTTGTCCCTGATTGGACTTATTCTGTAATACCACTATCTCTCTTGATGAATTCTTCTCTTCTCTTTCCCCTTTTGAACTTTATTGCACCTGCTTATTAGTTGTTTCTATATTATGTGCCATATTCTTTACTGCTTCCTTCATCTCTTCCTTGATTCCTTCCTCTACTTTGTATTGACCATCAGATTCATCTTTGTAGGTCTGTATTTCTTCTTCAGATATATTATTTGGGTTACCAAAACTCCTGTTCACCCAGTCTTTAGTACTCTCCTTCTCCTCCAAACTATTAGGATTTTTTTCTAACTTTTTTTATTGTTCCAATACTTCAAAATCATTTGAAGTTTCTACTGTAGTGTCCTTATCCTTTATTTTCCCAATAATATGACCATATTGATCCTTTCAATACTTACTCTTTATTTGTTTCCATTGATTACTGTTGTTTTCATCATCTACATTCTCTTGTGATTTTTTTTATCCTTGACATCTACCTTATTCTTATCCTTTTCTTACTTTTGCTCCTTCATCTGATCAAAGAGTTCAGGGTGAATTGTCCAACAGTCTTCTTTATCACACCCTTGTAAACAGCATTCCTTACAATACTTAGGCTTGTAATCATATTGAATTTGTATCCATTTGTACTTAATATTCCCTGTAACATCATCTTCCTCATTAGTTTAAATTCTATGTGGTAGCTTAGCAATCAGATCCACCTCTATCTTTAATCTTGCACAACTCGGCCTAGTATGATTCTTTGTGTCCATGTCTACCACCAAAGGCTTTCCTACAGCAGATACAATTGAAAAAATGGCTTCCTTGGAAAAAAACTTTGGTGGTAGATCTAGAAATGAAATCCATGCCACCCCCACTGTGGTTTTAATATCAGGTTCGAACCATGGATCCCATTTTAGGGTCCTTATTCTCCAATACCTATCTATGGATTTAATATAGTATGCTGTCATTGATAACAATTGTACATAGTCTTCCAGTTGATTCAAACAAATCAAAATATGCCTTGTATATAAAAATTCAATTGTACAATCTCCTTTTATCCCACATTGCTTTGGAATCATTTCTCTCAATTCATTAATTTCAGGTCCCCCATAAGAGAACTTACCAACAATGGCATATTGTAAATTCTCTTGCATAATTAAAGCTTTCACTTCGAAAATTTCACGTAATTGAAGGCTCTCCATGCAACATAAAAATGGGTTTAGGTGAAACCCTACTATTATCATGCATGTATATTTTAGGTTTAAGTAGATCAGCATATTTTTGGACAGGTGCAACACTTTTGTTATTTGTAATCTGTTTAGGAGAATCCTCCGATGGGGTAGTCCCACTGGAAGAAGTAGCCATAGTGATCGGAAAGTTTGTTAACGTAATAAAATTTAGCCATTCAATTTTTTCCTTCGTGATATATTCGCACCGACACACTCTTTAACATAATTTATATACAAATAAGACCACTTTCTATCCATCAGTTATAAAAAAGGAAAAGTTATAAGTTATAAAAAAACACACAATTTTAGAAAACTGAGATTTTTTATTTAATTGAGTAATTATTCAAGTTGTTTTAGATTTTCTTTACAAAAATAAATAGTTTAAAAATTATGGATAATATAATTGATAGAGTGGTTTTGATTTTAGTTTTCAGCAAAACTCTTTGAGAAAAAGATAAAAAAAAGTCCAAAGAAGAGAAAAAATTATATATATATATATATATATATATATATATATATATATATATATATATATATATATATGTGTGTGTGTGTGTGTGTGTGTGTATGTATGTATGTATATATGTATATATGTATATATGTATGTATGTATATATGTATGTATGCATATGTATTGACAGATAGGTATATTGATTTTAAATTAAAAATACTTTAGAGTATACACTGGCTCTCTGACTTATGTCTATTTTTAATTAAATATAAAATTCAATCACATCTAGTTTTCATAAACTAACCCTTCTTAATTTCTTATCTAACACTCTATAACATTATAGTTGCCTTTTACTTAGCACTTTTTATCGCTTGAACGTACTTTCACCTTTGTTCCATTTTAACTGTCATTTTTAGCTATTTTCATATTTCTAAATAGTAAATTTTGAGTTAAGAAAATACTAATCAAGTTAGAAAAATTCAGTAACAAACATAGTATTTAATATCAAGTATGATGAGTTTTACAATTTATTGAATAATCCTCTGATTCTTCCAACAATGAATGAACTATGTCAAACTTAAATTTAGATTCAAGAGATTAAATAGTCTGTTTTTCAGTCTTTGATTTGAATTTAGTTTAATTTTTTGTCATGAAGACTTTGATTGATGCAAACCCTTATGTGGAAGCTAAGAGTGACAAGAAACCAAAGCATGATTAAGACTAATAATAAGAAGATTAACAAAGAAAACAGGAGAAGATAAATAGATATACACAAATTGAGGATCAAATGCAATCAACTTTAATAAACTAAAGTAACTTTCTTCAAATATCCCAACAAGCACTTAAATCTAAGAAAAAAATGCAGGGGAATCGATATCCCAAGCAACTCTTCTTTACAAACAAGAAACAACTAAAAGCTTTGCAAGCTATCATAATCTCTCAATTACAATGGAGTTTTTAGTCATCAAAAGTCTTAGTTCTTCCAATATAAAAGAAGCTACTTAAACTAAGCAAATAAAGAAGACTCTATGTTATTACATTTCTACCCTTACTAAAAGTAAGGGCCTTATTTGGATGTTGAATTCACCAAAATTCTAATCCTCCTTCTTCTTCTCAACATATTCCCCCATAAAATGTTATCATGACCCTATAAAATTCTTGGGGACTCAAACATATGTTCAAATGAATTCTTGTTTATGAATAATCTTTGCCAATGTTGAAGTTCACGAGCTAGGGTCATTGTGAAATGCCTTGGAGGCCCTTGAGATGCATAACTCTCCCCTTCTTGAGAAGAATTTGCCTCAAATTCAAGTTTTATTCATCAAACTCATTTATAGGAGAAGTATCACAAATATTTAATGTATTGTGCACTTGGTAATCCAGGGGAAGATCAAATTTGTAGGCATTGCCATTAAGCCTTTCAAGAACATCAAATGGACTATCTCCTCAAACAAAACAAGAAAACCTGTTAATTTAGTTAAAATAAAAGCTCACAAATTCTCAAGGATCACACCTTTGTATGCCTCACAAATTGCCTCGGGTAATGATTGTAGTTTGTTTACCTCCGATGAGTTGCAAGAGTTCAATCTCTACTTGAAGGTTAAGAATGAAATTTTTATCGACTCAAGAATGAACGCTCAAAAGCTAAGGATGAGAATCAAGAACTTTTAATGGTAAGTAAAGAAGGAAACTACAAAAAAGTAGCATGAAAAAAATTAGACTAAAAAATAAAATAACAAAAGTAGAAGGAATTACTTGTTGTTACTTAGTTTGAAGGATCAAACAAATGATCTAATGTTTAAAACTACTTAAAAAGTAATTAAATATGTTAATTATTTATTAAATAGTTGAGAAATTGAAGGAAGAAAGTGTAGAGAAAAAATCACAAAATTTGGACACTAAAATTTTTTTTGGGTCCCAAAACTTGGGACTCAAAAAATTGACCAACTATGAAAAATGAACAGAAATGCTCTCTAAAACAGCCGTTTGCACGCCTGTACAGGTGCTGGAGGAAAATTTAAGCTATTTTGCTGACATGGAGGGTCTGGATGGCTACTGCATCAGCGATAAATCCATTGACTACTGGTGTGGCGGGTGACGTGGCTTGACATATGGGAAATTAATTTTTTAATTTTTTTTTCAAATTTCCACTAGTGGCCCCTAACATTTTGACCTAACAATTTTGGATCAAAGTGTACTTTTGCTATCTTATTTTTCAAGAATAAGATGAAGATGCTCAACAACAACAATAAAAAAACCCCAATCTTCACATCTTATAACTTCTTTATTTAATTTCAAATTCGATGAAATTTTCACCCACATACTTCTTTCGACACCACGAAAAAATCCTAATATTTTTAGCCTTCAAAATCAAGTGTTGATGTTGCTCAAACTACATCTCCTTAAAAGTATAAAGCAGTTGCTATTAAAATATAGTAACCCAACTAGATTGGGGTAGAACCCACAGGAAATACGTGGAACTATTTCTCAAACTTGTTGAAATCAACAGGTAGTATAGAAAGGTGAATGAGGGAATTTGCTGGAATAGTAAACAGTAACAAGAATTGGATGCTCTTGGTTGTAAATAATGTAAGATGAGCACTAGTCTTGCGCTCCTCCTATCTTCTAACCCTACAGATTTATCGTGCACTGTCGAACTAGTCCAATACCTTGTATGTAGAATCTGACAACTTATGTATCTCTAACTATCTTGTGCACTCATTAGAAAATTTCACTCTTTACCTTATGAGTCTCAGAGTGTCGTGTTGTTAGAGCCCAAGCACACACATAAGTGTACGTGTTCTATCAAGTAATATAGTGGCCTTTAAGAAAGCTGACTATCAATCCCACAGGGACTTGTTCTAATAATTATTCAATTTTAGTTTACAATTCAGATTCAATTGATGAAAGAGTAACCAAAAGAAAGTTTTTAATTCATAACTAATTGTAAAGTAAAAGTGAGGAAAGTGAAAGACTTGAGACAAGAAATGGAGTAAAGCCCAGGGTTAAAACACTTCGAACAATCATACTATATTATTGAACTTCATTCGTTAACTCGCTTATCTTGGTTGTTGATTGGTAGGGTTAATTGCATGATCATGGTCTCCCGACCTCTAACCATTTACCTAATTTGGACATTACAACTATATCATTGAGCAGGGATGTAATAGTCCAGTTAAGTTCTTTAAGCTATTGTCCTACGTGTGAATCAAGTAAGGCTTCTAGGTACATCCCAGTCCTAGATGCTAATTCAAATTCCTTATTTCATAAAAGAATAAGAACCCTACTTTGCTCATCCCCACGTTCTATCTTCCTATTCCCTCCCCGAGATCACAAGGTTAATAATATATGTATTCTAAGGGTGATCAATCCTTAAAATAATTAAAACAAGGATAAAAAAATGACCAAATATGATAAGCAAATTAAACAAAATCAATTCAAAACAATAGTCTTCATGTTCTTGGTTTTAACCCCAGAAAGAGAGTTCTTAGCCACTAATAGTCATAATCATCATCCAAATAATTATATAAATGATAAAACCATAACGAAGCTAAATTAAAGAATATAAAACCTAAAAATAATGTTGAAGTAGATATCTCAATTGTCCTAGACATCCAAGATGATTTAAAATGTGTGTATGTGATGTATTTATAGTAAAGTGGATAGCCTAAGCCGTGTAGGACAAGAATGTCAAGATTGGATATGTGTGAGATTACTAGTGCAACGCATTGCTTGATCAAATTGACTAGACAACACATCGAATCACATAATAAAGTCAACTATCCAATGCATCATGTTGCTTTTTCAAGTCAACTAGGCATGGCATTGTGGCTCAATCGCAATGGCTCACTAGACATTGCATCCAAAACTTTGGTTAAGTGTTTCGTCGTCCTTCTTCTTATCCAAGCCTTGTGGTGTGTTTCCAATGGATTTCAAGCCTTTAATCATAACTATATCACCATGATCAGCTTACAACAGATCCTACATCAATTTACACCACGGGTTAGAGATCAAAGCAACACGATATCAAGAACGATGAACTCAGGATGTGAGCTAAGACTAGGCTTGCTCATGTTGAACTTTAACTTATTGTTTTGACTCTTAACTTGATTCAATTTACCATTTCATATTATAATTTTTTTCCACATATAAATACATGATGAAACCATTGATAACTCATTTACAACACTAGAATCCATCAAGATAGACTAGACACACACCTAGTTCTAGCTAGTAACACTAGTTTTCTCGATTGAACTCTAAGTAATCCATTTAAGTACTCACTTTTTTGAAAACACTTTTAAACATTATAATCACATCCTTGAACACTTATATGCTTATTTATATCTTCATCACACATAAAGCACACGAATTATCCTCAAAACAAGGCTAAACGAGCTAGAATAGCAACACTAGAGTGCATAAATACATCCAACATAACCACCCCACACTTAAAGACTTGTTCATCCTTGAATAACTCTTTACTCTAAGAATTATAACTGAAGAGACTACAATAATACTACATGCAAGATACTCAAGCTAGTACTACAATGATTACACAAAATGCAAGTTTCTATACTAAGCATGTTATATACAATTGAAAGCTCATGAACACCACTCCAAAATATCCTAACCTCAAGAATTGACTCACCATTGGCAAAGTCATGCATATTTCTCAATAAAGGGCATCACACAAATCACCCACATTCATCAAACATACGCCTTCCCAACAAGAGAGTTACCCATAATCACTCTCATAAATACAATTCATAACACAATGGGTACAAGAATTAAGTTACGCTCACTCTCACAAGGAATTCACAAGTTACATATAATGAACCATAGGATTTTCCTTAGTGTTGTACTCCACTTAATATCAGAATGATGAAGCTTAGGATTAAGTAGGTCTTTAAAGGTTGTAATGTAGGCTAAGGGATGGGTAGAAACTTTTTTGGCTTAATAGTTACTATCTTGCCTAAGCACTTCAATACATCATATTTTACAGTTACCACCAATCTCCAACAACCAAATTACACCACTTTTATCTACTCTATTTTTTTGTTTTCTCCCTATCTTATTAAGTGCATCCACAAACACTATGGTGGGAGTATGCTAAGAACATATCTTTCAACTTTACCCTCATTCGCACCCACTTTATGCTATGCACTCCTATGATAGCTACCCTCAACTTAAGTGATTTGCTTTTGTTGAGGTGCACAATGTCCAAGAAGGACCAAGGCCAAAATAGGATCATTGTAACACAGTTGAGCTAAAAATGGGAACTTCTTAAGCATAAATTTCTATAACTCCCAACCACAACACAACAATTTTTTTACACACTAATAACTATCACTTTGGGGCTTCAATTTCACCTTTTCTCCTCTTATTTTTCAACTTCTCACTAAATCAATTTTACACTAAAGCACTTAGGAGCTTTTGGATCAAATTAAGGTTTATCAAAGTAAGGATTAGGCTACATATGAGGCTGCTAAAGAAAAAAGCTAAAGGCTCAACGGGGATTACTAGGATTATGCTCAAGGGTATGTCAAAAGAAGGTATAAAACAAGGCTATCAAAGAAATGCATATATCATCTCCTAAACCACTCTCTTTATTTTGATTTGCACACACACCAGGAAAGTTCTATAATCACACGTAAGAAGGAATATACACACCTTACATACACATGGCACATGCTCAACTTCAAGTAGGATCACTATAGACACTCAACCAAACAATAGCATGAATTCAAATTTTAAGCCAACAAGTACAAGAGTCTTAAACATGAGCCTAGGAGTCTCCAAAGTAGTAATTAAAAAAATCAACATGCTTTTACAACCAAAAAACTTGCATCATGCAGTAAAATAGAGCACCAACAAGAACATCATATTTATTCCTATTTTTTTTAAAAAAAAATTTACCCTAAAAATGGGAATTTTCCCACCCCATACTTAAAAATATACTTTGTCTCCAAAGTATACTTTAAAAGTAGAGATAGAAATACTCCCTGAGGCCTCTAGGCCTAGCTAGTAGCATTTTTAAACACCAAGAAGGTTCCAGGACCCACACTCAGTCTTTGCCATGCTCCTTCGCTCAAGTTTCCATTACTCAAACTTCCCATAAACCTGTGACTCAACAAAAACAAAAACTATGTGAAGTAAAAAAAACTAATAAAAACTAAAAATAAAACATACCTACTTAACTTGGGTTTCTTCTCAAGCAACGCCTGATTTAGTGTTGCAGCACAACACAACTCAACTTAACCAAGTTCCATCATTCTTTTACTCACACTTAGAGGTCATCTTCTTATTTATTTATGACCTTTTGAGTGTGAACTCTCAAGGTCAACAACTTTTTTAACTATAGCCTTTTTCAGGCTCATCAATCTGAATAATGTCGGGCTTGGGTGGTTGTAGCTTTAGGAACTCAATAAGGTTAACCGAAGAGGTCTTTTGTGGAATAGACTCCACCACCCCAAACTTATCCCCTTCAATTATAGTAATCATATAGAAGTCTTTATAGTGGGATAGTTTGTTGATGGCTTTGTATACTTTAAAAACTGCTTCTTCATCCTCCAACCTTATAGTGAGTGTACCCTCTCTCACATCAATTAAAGCTTCCCCCATTGCTAAAAATAGATATCCCAAGATAATTGGCACCTATTAGTCTGCTTGAAAATCTAGAACAATAAAGTCAGCAGGAATAATAAATTTACCAACCTTTATGAGAATATTCTTTATAACTCCTTTAGGAAGGGCTATGGTCCTATTTTCCAACTGCAGTAGTACAGAGCTCGGTATAGGCTTCCCCAAACCCAATGTGTTTAACAAAGATAGGGGCATCAAGTTTATGTTTTCCCCTAAATCACTTAGTACTTGAACACCTCGTTGTTGCCAATCTGAATAGGGAGAGTAGACTTTCTAGGGTCCTTAAGCTTTTTGTGCATATTTTGAGTAACCATAAAACTACACTCCTTAGTGGGTACTAACGCCTCCACATCATGCAACTTAACTTTGTTAGCAACCATATCTCTCAAGTACTTATCATACTCGGGCATTCCCGGTAAAACATCTAAAAGAGGTAAGTTAATGTGTAGCTCTCAAATGTGTTAAAGAACTTCTAAAAGCACACATCCTCCTTTGCCTTTATATGCTTCTGCAGGAAAGGTAGTTATGGGATCTTCTTCACTTCTTCAACAATTTTTTTTCGAGTACTCAGACTTTCTCAACTTTTTAGCAACTTAGTCATTTACCTATTTAGGACTTGAATCAGCATCTACCTCCTTAGTTGCCATTGGATGTTCTCCATGAACCTCTTTACCATTCCTTAAAGTGATTGTCATTACTTGTTTTGGGTTTTCTATATCTCCTGGCGAACCACCTTGAGGCCTGGTATTTAGTGTCTGTTGAACTACCCCAAATGCAACTCTAAGCTTCTTTTGGCCACTTGTTGGGTTTTTATCTCTCCCTATTGACTTTTCATATCTGTTGCCAGTTGTGCTTAACCAGCTATGAGTTGTTTCAACATCTCTTCTATATTGTTTGTGGCCTGATTTTCTTATGCTCTAGTTGCTAAAACTGCTGCTAGTTGTTCCATGAGATATTTAGTATCTAAGTTTGCCACTTTTGATTGTAGGCATTACCATAATATGGCCTTTGAATTTTTGCCTACAAGCATCACTGACTATGGATTTGTAGCACACATGGTCGCAGAATGACCACTATTACTACAAACCTCATACCAACCACTGGTCTGCTAAACTGCATTAACTGCTTTTGTAGGTTATGTATCTCTCATTTTTAGGCTACTGAACTGAGTGTTTATCAAATTTTGTAATGAAATAACCTGAGCTGATAAAGCAGTGTATTGGTCCACCTTCAACACTCTTGCAACTTTCTTTGTGGTACTCCTAGAATCACTATGCCACTCTGGATTTCCTTGTGCAATGTGGTTCAATAAGGTGTACAACTCATCATAATTCAACTCCAATGCTTGACCACCTGCAGCTGAATCTAGAAAATTTTTTGTGTTGTGGTCAAGTGCTTCTACAAAAGTATGAGCAAGTACCTCATTGGACTATTGATGATATGGAAAGTCTTGAAGAAGTGCCTTGAACCACTCCCAATGATGATAGAGGTTATCATATGGCCTATATTTAAAGCTCACTATCTTACTATGAAGTTTATCAGTCTTGCTAGAAGGAAAGAATTTGATGAGGAACCTTCTAGCCAAGCCGCCCATGATTTGACTAAATTCGCTGGCTCAAAGTTCAATCACATTTTCATTTCCCCAATAAGTGAATAGGGGAAAAGTGTCATCCTCATATAATCAACATTCATACCCGTAGGGATGAATATTTTAGCGAGCTCAATGAAATTCTGCCAGTTGACCTATGGATCTTCATGTGCAAGCCTTGTAAACTTTCCACTGCTAATCAACAGCTGTACCATATTGTTCTTTAGCTCAAACCTCCCCCCAGCAGCTGGTTTCCAAAAAGGTGAGGTCAGATTTATCAAAAATGGGATTTCTAGGCAACCAAAACACAAAAATATGATACAATGATGCTTAACCAAGAGAAATCTAAGATACCTATGGTAGTCAATCATCAAATTTAAGCTCAAAAAAATTACCCCCCTTCCTCCAATTTTAACACTTCATAGCCAAATATGTGTCAATGAAGCACATAAATGTGACACAAGGAAGTCAAGATATGGCATTACATTAGCAATTAAAAATTATGCATACATATAAGTTACATTACCCAAATAAGTAATAAGCTAGCAACACAACCCACTTTCCCTCATATCAAAGAAGTCACAATCATTTATATAAAATCATGCATGTCAATGCAGGGATAATCCAGAGATACTCATACTTAGAAAGAAGTTCCAATCAATATACATCAAATACCATATACTTGCTCTTATTTTATTTACCTTAGCTTTCAGTCAGTCAGGTTTGGATCACTATAGGACTTTACTCGGCTTGTAATATAGGCTTGGCAGCTGGTATAGTACATATAGACATTTTTAGTGTCTAAACCTCCTTTGCACTACACTTAATTTAAGGGTCCACTACTCAATCAACTCTCATTTATTCCACCCTTATTCCTCCCTTTTTATTCTTTTATTGCACATTTAGGTTGGGTGTAGTTTCTATTTTTTTTCTTTTGCTTTTTCTACCACACCCAGCACTACTTTATTTTCTCTATTTATCTTTATTCATACCCACTTTTCATGCAACCCTATGATAGTCACCCTCAACTTAGACAATTTTCTTGAGTTGAGGTGCACCGTGTCCAAGGAGGACCAGGTTAAAATAGGTTCATTGTAACACAAATGGGAAGGTGAAAGGTAAAATAAGAAATAATAAGATAAAAACAGGGATCAAGGAATACTTATTCATATTTGGAAGGTTATTTAGGATAAAAGTGGAATTATTTCAAGAACGACCTATGATAATTTCTTAGACGACTATCTTACAACTTCTGCAAGACTAACCGAGTAAGTTCAGGATTTAATGCATAAAGGGAACAAAGTAGTATATCACACACACATAGCACAGGGTTGCATCAGAAGCTACTACCTATCTGGTTCATACAATTGTTAGCTATGAGTATTATATCCGCAATTCTAAGGCTATAACTCAATTCACAATGGTCAAACATATATACACATCACACAGTTCAAAATATATTTTTGGAGGGGTATCATTTTTCTGAAAAAATCAAAACATTAACTGCCTTAGATACTAATTTTTCTCGAAGTTAAACAAAAATAAAACACAATACAAAAAAAACATAATACATCCTAAACATGCCGACTCTACTAAGAATGAAACTCTGGGGAAGAGAGACACGACAATAAAAACCCCAATAGGATATCTAGACTCACAAGTAGCCCCACCCTTAACTTATAATCATGCATTGTCCCCAGTGCATTAGACCACTCAAAATAACAGAGTTAGAAATATACCTGCGGCAAACATACCTACGGTACTATAAGTGAGAAAATCAGACATTAATCACACGACCACAACTGTACAAATAACATAATGCCTTGGGTTGCCTCCCAAGAAATGCTTGATTTAATGTCGTGGCACGATGTGCAATATTGATTAATCAGAATTCACCAATAAGCCCATAGGTTTCCTCACATACAGTGCTTGATTTAACGTTACGGCACGAACTGGGTACCTTGATTTCTCAGACTTCATCAAGGCAGCCAATGAGTTTGTCTATAATTTTTATTTCCACTTTGAACTTATGAATTACACCCCTATGTTTTTCTCTAATTTTTTACTATGCTCAAGGGAAAGTGGTATGAAAATAAAGGAACCAAGTAATAGTTGGGGCATGTTGTAACTCTTAGCCCAAAAGTGAGGAATGTAATTTTTTGATTTTGGCATAATAAATTTAAGAATATAAACATATTCACCCTCCTTTTCACACTCCTCCATAGTATCAGATGGATCGATTAGTATCTTAATCTCCAAACATAGTGTGAAAAAATGCTTAGAATGAGTTCCAATACATCCCAACTCATAAATTGCATTTTTACCTACATCCTCACATAACTCTAGTGTGCTCTTCTGAATAGTGACAACATCAACAAAAGTATGATCAAGAGTTGATTCCTAAAATTTTAGCCCCTTAATTTGGCTTATAAGAATTTTTTTACCCTCACATAACTCGTACCTAAATTTTTGGGTGTTACATGCATCAACTTTTGCATTCAATTCTTCTTTTAAGTTGTGAATCTCCAAACCAAAACTATCAACCTTTTGACTGATCTCCTCTTTTTCATTTACGAGGAGTGTCAATATTTCTAACATGCTCTCATTATGCTCCAACAGAATATCTATCACACTTTTGTAATAATGCACTATATCAATAGGGTAAGGATTAATAAATAAGGAGTTATTATCACTCCAATCTACTTCTTATAAATATGCTATATCCAGAAGAATAGCCAAATATATATATATATATATATATATATATATATATATATATATATATATAAAGAAAAAATAAAATTCAAAATCTTCAACAACTTCAACAACTTCAATTGATCAATTCGCAATCATATTCCTGGAAACAATGCCAAAAATTTGATGTTTCTCAAGTGAAAATATAGTAACCCAACTAGGTTGGGTTCAAACCCATAGGGAGTACATGGAACTATCTCCCAAACTTACTGAAATCAATAGGCAATATAGAAAGTTAAATGGGGAGATGTGCTAAAATATTAAAAAGTAAAAAGAACTGGGTGCTCTTGGTTGTAACCAATCTAAGAAGAACACTAGGCTTGTGTTCCCTCTGGAGTTTGGCTTCATAGATTTATCGTTCACTATTGAACTAGTCCAATACCTTGCATACAGAATCTGACAAGTTATGTATCAACAACTGTCTTGTGGACTTATTAGCAAATTTCACTCTTTACCTTATGAGTCTCAGGGCGTCGCGTTACTAACCCTTGCCCTGAATTATAATTTTAATATTACCTTCTGACTCTCAAGTTATCATATAAAGATAATTATCTTTTGAAACATCCTGTGTTTTGACCCTTAAAAAATTTCCTGGAATTTTTGTTCTTGAGACCCTATATGACTCATGGGTACGAGTTCTATGTTGGGGCATGAGTAGTATGGTCTTTTCATATTCTGAGTAGTATTAATTGGTGGGATGGTTTTAGTCATTAGAATGGGTACGACTTAGGGGTATGAGTCATAGGACTTGGTACGAGTCGTATTAGGGACTCGTATGGTGGGCAGTGTTTGATCCTCTTGGTATTCCTTTCTGCCAGGGATATGGGTCATAGGTATAGATTATATGTTGTGGTTATGACTTGGTTGGATGAGTCATATACCAGACAGCGTCTGATCTAAGGTTGAGGTTTGGATATGAGTGATGGGTACCAATCATATGGGAGGGTACAACTCGTAAGGGTTAGGCGTATCCCTATGACAAGTTTCTAAGGGATTTACGTGGGGATATTTTGGACATTTCTCCACCTACCCTAGTTAGGACCCATGACTTCTAATATATTTAGGAGGTTATTTAACCTATTATTCTATTCATTAATACTTAGAAACTATTCCAAAATACTCCATAATTCTCTTAAGAGCTTTTAGGGCAAGAAGGCTAGGGTTTTATCTTGAGGCTTTGGGGCTTGTCTTGGGGATTTATTTCCATTAAGTCTTTGGTATAAGACATGATTCTCCTCCCTCATTTTAATTTCAACTAAAGGCATGGTTTAGATGATTGATTTCATGGGTTTACTACTTCATGATTATGGCTTTCAACTATTATTTAGGGGTTTTGATATTAAATGCTTGGTTATGGTTTCCTATGGTTTTAATTATGCTTTTATATGCATTAATGGTGGTTTTGGACAATTGGATTGCGTGGTAATAGTTTAATGGTCTTTGGAATTGGTTTTGGTTATATTATGCCCCCAAGGTGTTTGATAAAATGCTTATAAATATATGTTCATTGCATTGACTTTTTTAATAGAACTCTTGAATGTTTTTAACTTGGTAAAGTAATTATGCATTGTTTAAATAATTAAAAAATGGCTAAAGGCTAAATGGTTATGGTTGTGGAGAACATGGAAGTCTCTCAAGTGGTTTAATATGGTATATGGAAGGGCATTTAAAAGTCTCCTTAACCTAAATAGTTTGGCTATGGATATTACTTGCAAGTAAGGGGTGGTCTGACGATATCACCAATATAGGCCTTGGTTAATAAAATGGTAAATGAATATGGTTGGTTATTTGGAAATAATTTTAACTGGGCATTAATGGCGGGGTGTGTAGCAAATCCGTGAAAGGTGGCAATCTCGAGAGGACCAAAATGGGAAACTCATATTTGGCGATATGAGGATTGGTCTTAGTGGACCGTATGCATTGTGTCACACTATTGGGGGATGTACTAGTTATCCCATAGTTTACTTCCCTGGTTGTGCGGCTACACACACTAGGGCCCATTCAGCAAGGAGAGCGGAACTTATATTACCCGTGGGTGGTTTAGGACGGCTAAGCTACACAATGCAGGTAAAGGTTTTTAATGCATGCTAAACCTGGTTCCCTTTCCCATCACTTATATATGTATGGTTGTATGCATTATGGATGGCTTTACTTTGTTTTATAACTGGCATTATTTTATCCTTATCTTAAGATTCATGCTAGTGATCACTCGCTAACCCGTCTACCGGCAGCTGTAAACCAAAGCTATGCAGGAACCGACCATTCTACTCCTCCTATTTAGCACGTGGATTCGGTATCAGCATTTGGACTAAAGTTGTGATCCTTCATCCTTTAGCAAGGCATTATTTCATGTTATGGACATCTTTGGAAATTTTTATTTTATTTTGGATACTAGTTTTGGCCATGGTTAGGAGCATGTCCCAACCAGATATGTTTACTCTTTTGAATAAAGGCTTTGTGGTACTTCTGGGGGTTGGTATGGGTGGGATCGGTATTGGTGTTTGCCTTGGCATCGGTATTGGTGTTTTGGCTTAGAACATGGGATGATATTATTGAGTGTTTCGTCCTATTATATTTTGGGATCAATTACATTATGTTTTGGTATTCTCCTTGGTTATGGACTATGGTTTGGTCGGTATGGTTGTGCGGTTGGTGGGGTATGGTTGGACACAATTGGGTCTGTCACAGTTGTGACCATATCCAAGAGTCTTAATATGAACATTTATGCTATCTTGTTATATATTCAAATTTAGCCCATCTAAGGCTAGGTATAGGTGATTGTGTTGGGTAACAGGGGGCGGTCCCCGATCCTGGTTGGACTTGGGATGCCCATTACAACAAGGCCTGGGATTGGTTCGTTTCACCTTTAGTAGATGAAAATGATTAGATTATATCAACAATTAACTTCAAATCATCATTGTGATCTTCTTTTCCCAATATCTACCTCTCTTTTAAAGTAAGTAGGTAATACATACGGGATTTTAGCATTGGCCACCGCTAAGAAATCAATTTAATCAAAGATCATGCAAGAATCTTTATCTAGAATGACTTGGCACTTTATCTACTTCGTTAATCCGCAAGGGTTATGGGAATCAGCTGCTCATAGTTTCTACACAATTCATGAAATTCATCGATAAAATCATAGAATTAATAAAACCCAAAGTCTTAGATCAATTATTCAACCAAAAACCAAGAACACAAGAATTCCAAGATCACAAGTCAATCATGGAACCAAAAGATGTTTGCAAATAGTATATATGATGTCACGTCAGCCATAATGGGCATATAATAGCCTAAAAGGTCCTAAACTAGAATATCCTAACTCAAAAATGTCAAAAGGGTAGATTACATGGAAACCTTAGAAATCAAATCCTAACAAAAGAGTAAAACTTGACTAAACGTGCATAATGTTGACTAAAAACATCATAGGAGTGTATATAGGTTACATGAAAACCCTAGGAAATCAATCCAAAATGATTCGGGAAAAGTGAGTTGGTGACCACCTACGAAGCATAAGTGGTACCTCCGACCAGTAGGTGGGTGGACATAGGTTGTGCCCCAAAGTTTGCTCTCTAAATTTGAGTTTCTGACACCTATGCCACTACCTAAGCCTATTAGGTGGTACCTACGGGGTGTAGGTACCTAGGTAGGTGGTCACTTTTCAGTTTTTTCATTCTGTTTTCTTCCAGTTAGCTTCAACACCTAGTTTCCTATAAAATCACTCCAAAAACACATCAAATCCAATGAAATAGCCTTAAGTACATGCATATTCTCCAAGTTTAAGCATTGTAAGTGCCATAAAACCATGGAATATTAAGTTTCATGACCCAAAAACTAAGGTCATGATGGTACTTATCTTGGATAAGCCTTGGCAAGTAAGCCAATTACCCAAATTGAAATAAAATAAGAAAAATAATACAAAATCCCAAGGCGAGACTGCTAGAGGAAAGTAAAATCATATATGTATAATACTAACAAAAGTTTGAATAGAAATAATACCATAAACCAAACCTGGTGTCACAATGAAAGAACAATCTACAAATAACTCGAAGTCTAAAAATACAACTAAAAATCCAAAAAGAAACCACAAATCTGTCTCTAATTGCAAAATAACTCATAAACTAGATAGGATAAGGTTGGATATCGACTTTGAATGTATAGAGCCTCCACTAACTCAAATGTATTAAATCACTGTTCGAACTCAGTTGTCACACGGTGTACTCATACCTGGATCTACATCAAAATGGCACAGTAGGGATGTGTATGGTCCACTTGTACTCAATGGGTATCATAGGCCAACAGATCAAAGTAGAAAATAAGGTATATATATACACACTATGATCACATCACCTGCAAGCAAAAAATGTCCCAAATGGTAGCTCACACCATCTCCACTAGCAATTTTAAATATCACACATAAGCATAAATAGGTACATTAAAGAAATAGAATAGACATGCATCAGATAAAATACAAAACACAACACTGAAGATGTGTAAATGAATGAATGCAATAAGGATGATAGTGATGATAATGTGATAAGATTAACGTTATCATATAACCTTCGTATACACCTACCGAACCGCAGTTTTGTAAAGTAGGACCCATAGAGGGTTTATAATCCATATACTATCTGAATACTCAATCCCAATCTCAATATTCATATCTCCTCTCTGACTTGTGGTCTACTATATAGGGTCTTGTATAAGTATTTTATTTCTGTCAAAAATTAGTGTTTCCAGAAATGGTACCAATATATCATGAATGTATGTATGATATGAGGATGTTATACTGTAATACCTCATATTTCCCTAGCTTAACTTAACTCTTAGTACATGAGTAATCCTATATATATTTTTTCTAAATACTTAGTATTTTTCAGTTTAGAGCTTACCATTGCATAGGAAATTCATTCATCTTTCCAACGATATAAAATTCACCCAAATTCGATACCCGAGCAAAGAGTTAAAGCAATTTTTTGTAAAACAGTATGCCAACTGGCATTTCACCGCGTAGCGGAGACTAGCCAAATGGCATTTTTTAGTTTTCAGTGGAGCTCTGTGATAATGGTGTATCGCGCTAATGTCTCAATTCACAATTTTCAAATTCTAAAGAGGCTCTGCAATTGTATCACGTCGCGCCACAAGCCAAATTTCTAGTCGTCCTTTTTAAATAGTTCCAGTAGAATTTCAGTAGCATGGCGCGATGGTGGTGCATTACGCTAGGGCCCAAAATTAGTTTTTTCTAGTGACAAACTTTAAATCATTCCCAGGGGTAATTGGGTATTTTTCCATGGCCCTAATCAGTCTAAATACCAAATCAAAGCTCTAAATAACCCATTATCTCATTATTTACTCACTTTTCTCAAGATTGAAAACATTCTCTCTCAAAGGGGCAAAACCCTAGCTTTAAGAAATCTAGAACAACTCAAGAATTCATCCAAGAACCTTCAAGAATTTATATACCCAGGTATGTTAGGTGTTCATTAATGGGTTCCTTTTATCTATGAAGTCTAAGAACCCTTTTAAACGTACAAGATCTCAGATTTGTGAACTTTATGCTTGAAATTGATTTTGTTCATGTCCATGATAGTAGTTGGATTTAAATTCATGATTAATGATAAGTTTTCATGAAATTAAAATAGTTATATGATGAATTATATGAATTGCATGCTAAACCCTTGAATTCACAATTGAGTATTGTATTTATGATGTTCATGTGTTGGCCATTACCATGTGAACTAATACATGTTCCCCAAGTGTTTGCTAAAATGCCTATGTAAAGTAAATAGTGGAATCATGACATGTCATTGTGTGGTCCTATTCATGTATAAGCTTATGCCCTACAAGTTTTTGATAAAATGTCTCTATGAATGAATTATGAACAAGTGGACATTGTTATTCTTTTCAAGATCATGCCATGCTTTACTTTCATGCTATCGAGTATTGGGGGTATTCAATACCCAAAAACCTAGTTGTTTACCTAGAGCTACAGTAGTTATAGAATAGTCTCAGTCATGACACGAAACAGTAGTACTCAACCAGTTAACAGAACTCAGTATTAGTCTAGTTCAGCTCAGTATAATCTGTTCAGTGTTTATTCAGTTGGGAGTAGGTTTCAGCATTAAGTGAACCCAAGGATAGGGGTTCACCTGCCAGTAGAGGATGCGATCCTTAGAAGCAGTCATTGCATTCCAGACCTACGTAGCTAGCATAGTTTGAGACATCAACCTGCCAGATGAGGATTGATGAGGTATTTTAACCTGCCAGTTGAGGTTACCACCATTCTCATTAGAGTACCTACCAGATGAGGGTAACTCTTCTGTTGTCTTTACCCGTGGAAATGTACTGACATCCTTCCAACTGGGGTTACAGGTTGGACCCTAATTATCTTATTTGGGGTATGTCATTTAGATGATTACTTCCCACAGTTTCATTCTCAGTATAGAACTGAGTTTATTTCTACAGAATAAGGATTATCAGATATAATCAATCAGTTTTAGTAACTCAGTTATCAGTAATCTTAGATATTAGTTACTTAGTTATCAGAACTCAAAATTCAGCTTCAGTAAAAGCTCAATTATAGTACACACATATATGCACAGTATTGCATACTCAGTATTTACAATAATTTTAGTTATCCATGTACTCTTATACTCTATTACTCTAGATCATTCAGTTAGTTATTGTTCATGCATATGAACCCTTGTATTCAGCCTTACCTCATCTAGCATACCAGTACATTCAACGTACTGATGCATACTCTTTTTTTGCATTATGATGTCTCATATCATAGGTTCGGATGCTCAGATTCCTGATCGTACATAGACAGATTTAGTTAGCGACAGTAGATTCAGTAGTGAGTCTTCATCTATTGAGGATGTGCTTTTATTTCAGTATATTTAGTAGCTTCAGTATTTCAGTAGTCAGAGATATTTGGGTGCTTATCCCATCAACTCTGCTTTCAGATAGTTCAGTTAAAGGTATTTCAGACTAGACTAGTTCAGACAGTATTTTAGATTTTAGATATTTTATCAGATATTATTATAGTTGTTACTCTTTATCAGTATTTAGATTATGAACCTTATGGAATTTTAGCCTATTTTCTACATTATTATAAAATTAGTATTTAGTGCTCATAGCAGATATTAGTCATGGGTTAGCTTGTGGTATTTCGGGGTTGTAAGCTCCGTGTAGCATTCGGGGTATAGATTTGGGGCATTAAAAACTTAGTACCAGAGCCTAAGGTTCAACAGAGTCCTAGGGAGTCTAAAATCCATATCTAGTAGAGTCTTATGCATGTGTGTGTAGTGAGCCACATTTATAGACAAGAGGCTATGAGACGTTTTTAGAAAAAATTTCCCTTCTTTCAGTATTTATATCGTGCGAATAAGGATAAGCTCAAGTTAAAATCTTAGTCTAATTCATTTCTTTCTTCTATTTACAGAATATGCCTCCCAAAAAGACTAACGATAGAAGGACTAAAAATCAGTCAGCAACTCAGCCTGTTCAGGCAGATCTCCTAAATGAGCTTGTCTCCTATGGAAAATTTTGTGCTGCATTTACCACTCTAGCCTATTTCATAGTTGCTCAGAATGAACGACCAGCTACTGTTCTATACAACCCAGTGGCTAATACTACTGCAGTAAGGATTCATGACTTCAGTCGAATGAATCCTTCTCTATTATCAGGATATAAGTTAGAAGAGGATCCATAGGAGTTCCTCAATCAAGTTCAGAAAGTCACAAATATTATGGGGGTGACTTCCAGTGAGAGTGCTGAGTTAGCTGCCTACCAGCTGCAAGATGTAGCTCATATATTGTAATGACCCGGGAGTACCCCCTAGTCGTCGCACAGTGCTTATGACCCTGAAGGACCACAAGCTAACCCATGAATGATATCTGTTTTGAGCACTGAATAATAATACTTTAATTAATGTGGAAAATGGGCTGAAATGCCATATGGTTCAAAACATCTAAAATACTGATAAAATATAACATCTATAAAACTAAATACTATCTGAAAATCTAGTCTGAAAAGCCTCTAACTGAATCTGTCTGAAAGTGGAGTTGATGGGACAATCCCCTAACTAACTCTATCTACTGAACTACTACATATACTAAAATATGAACTAATAAAATATCCTCGAATGATAAGGACTCACAACTAAATCTATTGTTGCTGGCCGAATCTAAATCTACTATGTGTGGTTGGGAACCTGAGCATTCGAACCTATGATATAAAACATTATAGCACAGGAAAGTATGCGTTAGTACGTGGAAATATACTGGCATGGTATATGAGTTAAGGCTGAATGCAGGGGTTTATATGCATGAACAGTAACTAACTGAATGATATAGAGCAACTAAATATGAGAGTACATGGATAACTGAAACTACTATAAATATTGAGTATGTAATATTGTGCATATATGTATACTATAACTGAGCTTTTCTGAAGCTAAGTACTGAGTTCTAATAACTAAGTAACTGCTATCTGAAGTTATTGATAACTGATTAACTAATACTGATTGACTGTGTCTGACAGTCCTAATTCTCTAAAACTGAAGTGAGTACTAAACTAAAGACTGAAACTGAAACTGTAGAAGGCAATCATCTAACCAACCTTCCCCAATATGTGCTAATCGGGGTCCAACCTGTAACCCCAATTAGAAGGGTCTTAGAACCATGCCACGGGTACTAACAACTGCTGTGGAGTCAGTCCTAACTAATGGTTGATCCCTGATATCAGTCTTAAACTATAGGGTGATCCCTGAGTTTGTCAGTCCTATCTAACAGGTGACATCTCTTAACCTACACTCGCTACGTTATTCTGGACTTAGGGATTTCTTCTAAGGACCCAGTCCTAGCTAATGGGTAAGACCCCATCCCTAAGCTCGCTCGGTGATGAATCCTACTCCCAACTAAAAGACATTGATCAGATCATACTGAACTAGACTGGATTAATACAGAGTTTACTGAGTTTTCCTAAGTTCTGCAACTGACTGAGTTCTACTGAGTTCTATAATTGACTGAGAGTATTATTGATCATGACATGATTGATACTATCCTGTCACTGACACTGGATTTAGGTAAACAACTAAATTATTAGGTATTAAATACCCCCAGTATTCTACAGCATGAAAAGTAAAGCAAAGCATCATCTTAAATAACATAATAATGTTCACTTGGTCAAAATTCATTCATAGAGACATTTCATCAAACACTTGTAATGCATTAGCTTGTAAATGGATGGAAAATACATGTTGTTATGCTATAATGGCATTATTTCATTCTCATAGATAATTTATCAAACACATAAGAAACATACTTGGTTTATTAAATCATAAACACTTAGGGTTAACATGGTTACAACAATCAACTTGCAAATTGAAGGGTTTATCATAAATATCATGTATTTCAACACATACTAGAATCAATTCTTGGAACTTGTAATCTAAATCATGGATTAAAAGTCAAACAACATCATGAACATGAATTCAATCTAATTCAAACATGGAAATCATAAATCATAAATTTTGTATTTTGAAAAAGGATTCTTGGGCTCCATGGAAGGTAAGGATCCATGGATGAACATCTAACATACCTTGGAAGATTTTTTCTTGAAGGTTCTTTGAAGAAATCCTTAGACTTGTTCTTGATTTCTTAAACTAGGATTTTTGCCTCTTTGAGAGAGAATGCTTTATAATTTGGGAATGAATTGAATAACGAGTAGCTAAGGATGTTTTTAGGGATTAAATCTCGCATTTGGTCATAATAAAATTGTGGGAAAGGATTGTTTTAACCCTGGGCGTCCTTTTAATTTTTCATGAAAATTTTTCTAACCGGGTACCTAGTGCGATGTGCCACTATCGAGTCGTGCCACTGGAAAGTAGATAACAGAGAACTGGGCTGATGGCGCGACGTGGTGCCAGCGTGGTGCCTCACTGGTTGTGAATTTTCCCTTTGGTGCAAAGCTCCATAATCGCAGAGTCACACTGGAAAGTAACAATTAGGAAAAAGGCTAATTGTGCGATGCGGTGGTATTGTGTTGTCTCACTGGAAAATGACAAATGCCATTTGGACTGCCTCCGCGATACGTTATAGTACCCGGTGGTACACCATCTTACAAAAATGGCTCCAACTGTTTTCCTGAGTGTCAAATTTGGGCTAATTTGGTATCGATGGAAAGCTTATTCAATTTCCCACATAGTGAAAAGTCAAAATCTTAAAAATTACACATGTATAAAAGTGTATTCATCTTTAAAACAAATCTTTGGCATTTTTGGGATGAATTTAATCTAGGTAAAATCACGCGGTGTTACATATGTGGTTTAAGAAGTGGAAAGTATATAGAGGTATAGATGTAGAGCCCATAGAGTGGGAAGAGTTTGCTAATGATTTTCTAGATATTTTCATTCCCTTAGAGCTGAGAGAAGCCAAGGTTTTAGAGTTCATCAATCTCAGACAGGGCAGTATGAGTGTGAAGGAGTATTCCCTCAAGTTTACTCAGTTAGCTAGGTATGCTCCCCATGTAGTAGTAGATAGTAGGTTCATAATGAGCAAGTTTGTATCTGGGATGTTAGAGATTGTGGTTAAGGAGTGAAGAACTGCGATGTTGATTAAGGAGATGGACATATCCAAGCTCATGGTCTATGCTCAACAGATAGAAGAGGCTAAAAATAAGGAGAGAGGGAGGGAGAACAAGAGAGCTAGAATATGTAGTTTTAATTTCACTTAGCCTAAGTTAGAAGATGGTAACCATTCTCAGTTTTGCCAAAAATCTCCAGTTCCAACTCTGTCCTTATCCAGTGCTCCAGTCCCTAAGTTTAGAAATGGTAACAAAGATAGGGCACCAGGCTCTAAATCTCAGGGTAGTGTCAGCAGTGCTCGAACAAATCCTCTTTGTCAGAAATATGGTAGAAACCACCAGGGTTTTAGTAGGGTTGGCAGTGATGTTTGTTTCGGGTGTGCTAAACCAGGACATAGAGTCAGAGATTGTCCTCAGTCAGGTTCTCAAGGTCAGTATAATCATTATTCAGCTCAATCTGATCGCTCGAATCAGCAAGGTGCCGCTTCCAGTGCCACCAGTGGGCAACATCTAAACAAGATCTATGCACTTTAGTCTCGACAAGACCAGGAAGGTTCTCCTGATATTGTCACTGGTATATTACAAATCTTCCATTTACATGTTTATGCCTTACAGATCCAGGAGCTTCTCTATTATTTATTACTCCTTACGTAGCAGTAAACTTTAAGATCAAGATAGAAGTCTTAACAGAACCATTCTTAGTCTCT
The DNA here is from genome assembly GCA_030864225.1 of Capsicum baccatum var. pendulum. NCBI lineage: Eukaryota > Viridiplantae > Streptophyta > Magnoliopsida > Solanales > Solanaceae > Capsicum > Capsicum baccatum. The sequence goes on from CM061550.1 coordinate 138,362,902, forward strand.
ACCCCAATGGTTCAGTCTATTATAGCTCAATGAGTATACAGGAACTGTCCAGTTATGATATCTCAGAAAGTCACTTCAACAGACTTAGTAGAATTAGAGATGATGAATTTTGATGTCATTCTCGACATGGATTGGCTCCATTGATGCTATGCCTCAGTTAATTGTAGAAACAAAATTGTTTATTTTTAGTTTCCAAATGAACTAGTCCTTGAATAGAGAGGTAGTACTACATCGCTTAAGGTTCAGTTGATTTCATAACTTAGGGCATCCAAGGGATGTGTCTACCATCTTGTGTGAGTCAAAGATTCTAGTTCAGAGACTCCTAGCCTTGAGTTAGTTCTACTAGTAAATGAATTCTCAATGTGTTTCCTGAAGATCTTCCAGAGTTCCTCCTGAAAGGGAAATTGACTATGAAATAGACCTTCTTCCAGACACTCAGCCTATATCTATTTCTCCATATAGAATAGCACGAACTTAACTTAGAGAGTTAAAAGAGATGTTAAAGGACCTTTTAGACAAGGGGTTCATCAGACCCAATGTTTCCCCATGAGGTGCACCAGTTTTATTCGTACGTAAGAAAGATGGTTCTTTTAGAATATGTATGACTACCATTATTTGAACAAAGTCACAGTCCAGAATAAATATCCAGTTTCTAGAATCGATAACTTGTTTGACCAAATTCAGGGCGCCAGTTACTTTTCTAAGATAGACCTCATATTACGCTATTATCACCTCAGAGTAAGAGAATATGACATTTTGTAAACAGCTTTCTAAACCCTATATGGTCACTTCGAGTTTCTAGGCATGTCCTTTGGTCTTACAAATGCCTTAGTAGCTTTCATGGACTTAATGAATCACGTGTTCAAGCAGTATCTATACATGTTCATTATAGTCTTCATCGATGACATTCTTGTTTATTCCCGTTGCGAGAAGGATCATGCAGATCACCTCAGAATTATACTTCAGACTCTCAAAACTCATCAGTTGTTCGCCAATTTTGGTAAATACAAATTTTGGATAAGTTTAATAGCATTCCTTGGTCATATTATTTTTGGTGATGGAATTAGAGTTGATCCTTAAAAGATCGAAGAGGTGAAAAACTGGCCTAGACCCATTTATCCATCAGATATCAGGAGATTCTTGGGTTTAGCTAGCTATTACCATCAGATTGTTGAAGGTATTTCATATATTGCATCCATCATGTCTAGATTTACTTAGAAGAAAGTTAAGTTTCAGTGGTCAGATTCATATGAGAAGAGTTTTCAGGAGTTGAAGACTCGACTCACTATAGCCCCAGTTTTGAATCTACTAGATGGTTCAGATGGTTTTTTGTGTACTGTGATGCATCCAGAGTAGGTTTAGGTTGTGTCCTTATGTAGAGGGGTAAGGTCGTAGCCTATGCCTCTAGATAGCTTAAGCCCCATGTAAAGAATTACCCTACCCATGATCTTGAGTTAACAGCTGTAGTGTTTGCCTTATAGATTTGGAGGCATTATTTATATGTGGTGCATATTGATGTGTTCACAGATCGCAAAAGCTTGCAGTATGTGTTCTCTCAGAAATATAGAATTTACGTTAGAGACGATGGTTAGAGTTGTTGAAAGACTATAACATGAGTGTTTTGTACCATCCAGGCAAGGCCAATGTAGTGATAGATGCTCTCAGTAGGTTGTCTATGGATAGTGTTGCTCATGTTGAGAATGGTAAGAAGAAGTTAGTTCAAGAAGTTCATCAAATTACCTAACTAGGTATCTGCTTAGTCTATTCAACAGAGGGTAGTGTGTAGGTACAAAATAGTTTAGAATCATCTCTAGTTTCTGAAGTGAAGGAAAAGCAGGATAGAGATCCCAGCCTTGTTAAGTTGAAAGAGTCAGTCAGAGATCAAAAAGTAGAGGTTTTATCCCAAGGGGGAGATGGTGTGTTGTATTTCCATGGTTGTTTATGTGTGCCAGGTATAGATGACTTGAGGCAATGAATTCTTGCAGAAATGCATAGTGCATATTACTCGATTCATCCAGGGGCCACTAATATATATCACGATTCATGGGAGATCTATTGGTGGAGTGGGATAAATAGAGATATCACAGAGTTTATAGCTAAGTGCTCTACGTGTCAGTAGGTTAGATTAAGAACCAGAAGCCTAGTGGGTCTATGCAGGAGTTTAGTATTCCCATATGGAAATGGGATGAAATGAACATAGACTTTGTGACGGGTTTGCCTCGTACTCATCATCATCATGATGCTATTTGGGTCATTGTAGATAGGATGACCAAATCAGCCTATTTCATACCAGTCCATACCTCTTATTCAGTCGAGGACTATGCCAAACTCTATATCAGAAGTTAGTCAGTTTACACGGAGTCCCAGTAGCTATCATCTCAAATAGCGGTACGCAGTTTACCTCTTATTCTGGAAAGCATTCCAAAAGGATCTTGGTACCCAAGTTTACCTCAGTACAACCTTCCACCCTCAGACATATGGCTAAGCAGAAAGGACTATCGAGACTCTATAAGATATGTTTAGAGCCTACGTTGTTCATTTTAAAAGTAGTTGGGATGACTATTTTTCTTTGATTGAATTTACATATAATAATAGTTACCATTCCAGAATTCAGATGGCTCTGTTTGAGGCTCTTTATGGTAGGATATGTAGATCTCCAATTGGTTGGTTCGAGGTAGGTGAGGCCACTTTAGTAAGGCCTGACTTAGTGTTTGATGCCTTAGAGAAGGTTCAGTTGATCAGGGAAAGGCTTAGGGATTCCCAAAGCCAATAGAAATCGTATGCAGTTGTGAGGAGAAAAGATCTTAAGTTTGAGAGCAGTGATTTTGTGTTCTTAAAAATCTCTCCCATGAAGGGAGTGAAGAGGTTCAACAAAAAGGGAAAGATCAGTCCCCGATATGTCAGTCCCTTTAGAATTCTCATCCATTTGAGAAAGGTAGCTTATGAGCTTGAGTTGCCTTTAGATCTACCTTTAGTACACCCAGTGTTCCATGTCTCCCTGCTAAGGAAATGCATTGGAGACCCAGCAGTCATAGTCCCCTTAGAGGGCGTAGATATTCAGAATGATCTCTCTTTCGAAGAGGCTCCAGTCCAAATCCTTGATTATTAGATTCGTAGATTTAGGAACAAATAAGTTCCCTTGGTCAAAGTTCTTTGGCGGAATCAGTCCGTTAAGGGAGTTACTTGGGAAGAAGAATCAGATATGCGGACCAAGTATCCTTACCGCTTCTCTGAAAACTCAGATTCATCTTGAGGTAATAGTCTTCCTTAAATTTACTTAGTTCGATGTTCAGTTACATTTACAAATTTCGTATTAATTACCGTTTCATATCATTATCATGATAGTCATGCATTCATGAATCAGTTTAGCCATGTACTCATGCATCAGATATGCATGTTCAGTATGAAAACTCAGCTTATCAAAAGTTTTAGTTATGTATTCCATGCATCAGATATGCATGTTTAGTGAGTAAACTTAGTCTATCAGTGTTTCTCATCTTAATCAGTCTCATTCAAGGATAAATGTTCCCAAGGGGGAGATATTGTAATACCCCGTATTTCCCTAGATTAACTTAACTAGTACATGAGTAATCCTATGTAATTTTTTTTCTAAATACTCAGTATTTTATATATTAGAGCTTACCATTATGTAGGAAATTCAGTTAGCTTTCCAACGATATAAAATTCACCCAAATCCAATACCTGGGCGAAGAGCTAGAGCTATTTTTGTAAGACAGTGTGTCAACTGGAACTTCACCACGTCGCAGAGACCAGCCAAATGACATTCGTTAGCTTCCAGTGGAGCTCCGTGATTATGGCGCATCACACTAATGTCCCAGTTCACAATTGTCAAATTCCAGTGAGGCTCCATGATTGTACCGCATCGTACCATAACCCAAATATCCAGTCGACCTTTTTGAACAATTCCAGTGCAATTTCAGTAGCATAGCGCGAAGGTGATGCGTTGCACCAGAGACAAATTGGTATCAGTTCTAGGTTCAAGATGAAAGACCTCGCAAAATTTCCTAGATTAATTCAATCCTTTAGGCTTGTGAAGGGGTCCCAGACTTAGAAAATTCTAACTAAGTATTTAGACTTAGTTTATTTTATAGGCCTTCGAAAGTTGGAAATTTTATTTTGCGATCTTAAAGTCCTTTAAATGTCTAAATTTTAGTTAATTCATGATCAGGAAGGTCAATAGGTGTTCCCAAAGAAGTTTTAGATTTTTTAGATTTCGTTTGAAGCTCTTTTGTAATCCCAAAATAGTGTACCAATGTGATCTTGGTACGCCGCATCGCATATCACATTGGTTAATATTTCTCCTGCTACCAGCATCAAATTTTAGTGAGTTAGTACAATCTTGGCGCGACACATTGGATATCGCATTGGTGCCATCGACGTGCCGCGTCGACCTATGCGTCGACAATCTAGTTTTCACCCATTAAAATACCGCGTTCTTGGGGCTATTTTGGGTCTTTTTTCCCCTGGCTCTCATCCCCCAAAATATGAAATTTAATACCTTAGGAAGAAAATAAACTCATTCCTTCTCGATTTATCTCAAGAACAAGCCTTAGGGTTTTTAAATTTCAAATCAAGAACTCAAGATTTCCACCATTTATTTCTAAATATTCTTCAACAAGGTATGTAAAGTGTTCATCCAAGGGTCCCTTTCACCCTAGGAGTTCAAAAAGCTTCTTTCAAAAACATAAATTGTGATTTCCATGTTGTGGGTTTGAATGTAATCATGTTGATGTTGTGGAATGGGTTCCAAGTTGAAATCTTTATGTGTTTCTTGATATTATGATAACATGTAAGTTGACATTTGATTCTCTTATATTGAAACCCTTGAATTATGAAGTCATGATATATTAGCATTGTTGATCATGCCCAAGTATAAAGCTACGCCTACCATATGTTTAATAAAATACTAAATTGAGATATGGTGCTTTTGTGATCCTTTGGTGATCTAAATGATGAATTTATGCTACATCCACATGTTCACAATATCTTCTATGTTAAAGCTATACATTGTATGTGTTTGATAATATACCTCATAAGATCGTACTGTGAGTTGTTGACAATTGTATAGTATTCAAGAATTGTCATGTCTTATTATTTTCATGATATCGTGTCCTAGGGGTATTTAATACCCGATAATTTAGCTTTGTGCCTAGAGCTAGTGTTAGTTGTAGAACAGTCTCAATTATGTCACGATCAGTAGTACTTTAGTTCAGTTATAGAACTCAGGAAAACTCAGTAAACTTAGTATCAATCTAGTCCCATTCAGTATTCAGTTCAGTCCTTAGAAAACTCAATTAGATAATAGAACTCAGTAGTATTCCGTTAGTCAACAGAACTCAATAAACTCAGCACAGTTCAGTTAATCAGTATAATCAGTAACAGATCAGTCCAACCTAGTATGAACTAGGAAATTAGTTCAGTGTCTATTCAGTTGGGAATAGGATTCAGCACCGAGTGAACCCACGGATGGGGAGTCACCTGCCAGCATATGTTGTGATCCTTAGAAGCAGTCCTTGCATTCCAGAACTACGTAGCCAGCATAGGTTGAGACATCAAAACCTATTAGTTGAGCATTAATAAGGTGGCTTATCCTGACAATTAAGGGTCCCACCGTTCTCATTTGAGAACCTTCTAGATGGGGGTATTTCTTCAATGACTTTACTCGTGGCACGTTACTGACACCCTTCCAACTGGGGTTACAGGTTGGACCCTAAATCTATTAAAAAAGAGGCATGTCGGTTAGATAATTACCTTTCACAGTCTCAGTCTTCAATAAAGAATTCAGATAGTTCTATAGATTTTAGGGTTGTCAGATACAGTCACTCAGCTCAGTACAGAACTCAGCTAGTTCATCAGAAATAATACTATCATACATATTCATCCAGTAAACAACATATCAGTCATCAGTTATACCAGTTATCAATAATCCATGTTATCAGTAAACTCCGTATTCAGAATCCTTATGACTTTAGTTACGGTTATGTATTTATGCGTGTATTCTCACGTAGTCATGTTCATGTTTTACAATCAGTTATATTTCATGCATATGAACCCTTTCATTCAGCCTTACCTCAGTTTGCATACCAGTATATTCATACGTACTAACACATACTTTTTCTTTGCGCTATCGTGTTTTATTCCATAGGTTCAGACATACGAGCCCCATAGAATTCTTAGCAGTTCAAATATTCTGATAGTAGCAGTAGACTAATAGTGAGTCCTTATCATTTGAGGATATTCTTTTATTTTATTATCTCATTAGATTCAGCATTTCAGTAGATGGAGTTAGTTGGGGGATTGTCCCATCAATTCCTTATTTAGACAGTTCAGTTTAGAGGCTTTTTAGCTAGATGTTCAGACAATATTCAGTATTTCAAATTCTGATGTTTTATCAGAATTTATTATTTTCCTTTCATCTATATTACATTTTTTAACGTTATGGTATTTCATCCCATTATTCTGCATTATACAATATTCTTACTCAGTTATTGCAGCAGGTACCAGTTATGGGTTAGCTTGTTGTCCTTTAGGATTATAAGAACTATGTAGAATCCAGGGTACCAGACTCGAGGTGTTACAAGCTTGGTATCAGAGCCTTAGGTTTAACAGTGTCCTAGGAAGTCTGAAAAGTTGCATCTAGTAAAGTCTTGCGCATGGGTGTGTAGCATGCCACATTTATGTACAGGAGGCTATGAGATGTTTAAGAAATAGTGTCCCTTTATTTAATATTCATATCGTGCGAGCGAGCATGAGCTCCAATTAAACTCTCTTCATAAACCTAGTTTCTTTTTCGGTTATAGAAAATGCCTCTAAAGAGAACTTAGGGAAGAGGAACGGGAGATCAGCCAGCCCCTTAACCCAACCAACCCAATCCTTTGGGCGAACATGTCTCCCACGTAGAGTTTAGAGTAGTCTTTACCACCTTAGCTCATCTATGGTATCCCAGAATAAATGCCTAACTGCCGTTTCGGCCAAACCAATGGCCATTACTACTGTTACTAGGATTCGGGAGTATCTTGATCAGGTGTAAAAGATTACTAAAAATATGGGGGTGACTACTAGTGAGATTGTTGAGCTAGCTTCATATCAGTTATAGGATGTGGCTCACACTTGGTTTAAATAGTGGAAAGCAGAGAGGATCGTAGATGCAGGGCCCATTAAATGAAAGGAGTTTTCCATTAGTTTTCTAGATAGATTCTTTCTGCTAGAGATGAGAGAATATAAGGTGTTAGAGTTTATTAATTTAAAGTAGGAAATATGATAGTGAAAGTGTGTTGTCTCAAGTTTACTTAATTAGCTAGATACGCTCCTCATGTGGTGGCAGATAGCAGATCCCAAATGAGTAAGTTTATGTCTAGGGTAAATGATAGTATGGTCAAAGAGTGAAGGACCATAATGTTGATTAGTGAGATGGACTTGGCTAGGCTGATGATCCATGCTCAGTGGATAGAGAAGTAGAAGAATAAGAAGAGAGAAGCAGAACAACAGAGCTAGAATAGGTGGTTTAAACTTTGCTTCGCCAAAGTCAGAGAGTGAGAATCATTCTCTGTTCTACCCAAAATCTTCAGTTCCATTTCCATCCTCAGCTAGTGCTTTAGTGCTAAAATTTAGAGATGGCAATAGAGATAGGGTGCTAGGCTCTAAGTCTCAGGGTAGTGTCAGTAATGCCCGAACTAATCCTCTTTGTCAAAATTATGGCAAGAACCATCAGGGTATTTGCAGAGCTGGCAGTGATATTTTTATGGGTGTGGCAAGACAGGCCATAGAGTTAGAGATTGTACCCATTCAGGTTCTCAGGGTCAACAAAACCGTTCTAATGCTAAGTCCTATCACCCGAATCAGTATGGTTCCTCATCCAGTGCAACTAGTGGGCAACATCAAAATAGACTCTACGCTCTTCAGTACAGATATGATCAGGAAAGTTTTCCCGATGTGGTCACTGGTATGTTACAATTTTATCACTTATATGTTTACGCTTTGCTAGATCTAGGAGCTTCTTTGTCCTTTGTTACTCCATATATTACAGTTGATTTCAGAGTCAGTCCTGAAATTCTAGCAGAGCCCTTCTCAGTTTCTATCTTAGTGGGTAAATCTATCATAGCCCAGCGGTTATACAGGAACTTTCCAATTATGATATCTCAGAAAGTTACTTCAGCAGATTTAGTCAAATTAGAGATGACTGATTTCGATGTTATTTTCGACATAGATATGCTTCATTCCTGGTATGCCTCAATTGACTGCAGAAACAAATTTGTCCAGTTTTAGTTTCTAAATAAACCCATCCTAGAGTGGAGAGGTAGTACTTCAGTGTTTAGGGGTCAGCTTGTTTCTTACCTTCGGGCGAGAAAGATGATATCTAAGAGATGTGTCTACCATCTCGTGCGAGTCCAGGACTCTAGTTTAGAGACCCCTACTCTTGAATCAATGTCAGTAGCATGTGAATTTCCAAATGAATTTCCCGAAGATCTTCTCAGAATTACAACTAAAAGGGAAATTGATTTCAGAATTTATCTTCTCCCAGAAACTCAGCTCATATCTATTCTGCCATATAGTATAGATCCAACAGAACTCAGAGAATTACAGAAACAGTTAAAATATCTCTTAGATAAAAGATTCATCAGACGTAGTGTGTCCCCGTAGGGCGCACCAATTTTATTCGTACATAAGAAAGATGGTTCTCTCAGAATATGTATAGACTATAGTCAGTCAAACAAAGTTACGGTCAAGAACAAGTATTCTCTCCCTAGAATCCACTCTGTAGAATTGATGACTTTTTTGACCAACTTTAGGGTACCAGTTATTTCTCTAATATAGACCTCGGATCAGGCTAATATCATCTCAGATTCAGAGAATGTGACATCCCGAAGACAGCTTTTAGAACTAGAAATGGTCACTTTAAATTTTTAGTCATGTCCTTTGGTCTTACTAATGCCCAGTACCTTTCATGGCCTTGATGAACCGTGTGTTCAAGCAGTACTTAGACATGTTCGTCATAGTTTTCATAGATGACATCCTAGTTTACTCCCTCAGTGAACATGATCATGCAGACCATCTCAGAGTAGTATTGTAGACTCTAATAAATTATTAGTTATTCGCCAAATTTAGTAAGTGAGAATTTTGGCTAAGGTCAGTAGCATTCCTTGGCCATATTGTTTCCGGTCATGGCATTAGAGTTGATCCCCAAAAGACCGAGGCAGTGAGAAACTGGCCCAGACCTATCTCTCTATCAGATATCAGGAGTTTCTTGGGTTTGGCTGGCTATTACCGCATGTTTGTTGAGGGATTTTTGTCTATTACATCCCCCATGTCTAGATTGACTTAAAAGAAAGTCAAACTTTAGTGGTCAAATTCTTGTGAGAAGAGTTTTTAGGAGTTAAAGACTCGACTTACCTCAGCCACAGTCTTGGCTTTACCAGATGGTTCAGATGACTTTGTGGTGTACTGTGATACATCTAAAGTAGGTTTGGGTTGTGTCCTCATGCAGCATGGTAAGGTCATAGCCTATTCATCCAGACAACTTAAGACCCATGAGAAGAACTATCCTACTTATGATCTTGAGTTATTAGTTGTAGTTTTTGCTTAAATATTTGGAGACACTATTTGTATGGGGTGCATGTTGATGTGTTCACTGACCATAAGATTCTCCAGTATGTGTTCTCTCAGACATATCTAAACCTCCATCAGAGAAGGTGATTGGAGTTGTTGAAACACTATGACATAAGTGTCCTTTATCATCCGGGCAAGGCCAATGTAGTGGATGATGCTCTCAGTAGACTATCTATATGTAGTGTTTCTCATATTGAGGATAGTAAGAATAAGTTATCCCAGAAAGTGCATCAGTTAGCCCAACTAGGTGTCTGCTTAGTCGACTCAGCAGACAGTAGTGTGTGGGTGCAGAGTAGCTTAGAATTATCCCTAGTTTCTGAAGTTAAGGAAAAGTAGGATAGGGATCCCAGTCTAGTCCAATTGAAAGAATCAGTCAGATATTAGAAGGTTGAGGTTTTCTCCCAAGGGGGAGATGGTGTATTGTGTTGTCAGGGTCGTCTATGTGTGCCAGGTGTTGATGACTTAAGATAGCGAATTCTTATAGAAGTGCATGGTGCGCGTTACTCTATTCATCTAGGGGCCACCAAAATGTACCGTGATTTGCAGGAGATCTATTGGTGGAGTGGGATGGAAAGAGACATTACAGAGTTTATGTCTAAGTGCTCAACGTATCTGCAGGTTAAAATTGATCATCAAAAGCCTAGTGGGTCTATGCAAGAGTTCAGTATTCCTACTTGGAAGTGGGAAAAAGTGAACATTGACTTTGTGATGGGTTTGTCTCGTACTCGTTGTTAGTATGATTCAGTTTGGGTCATTATAGACAAGATGACAAAATCACCTTATTTCTTTCAGTCCATACCTCTTATTCGGCCAAGGATTATGCCAAACTCTACATCAAAGAGTTGGTCATATTACACGATATTTCATTGTCCAATGTCTTACATAGAGGTACCCAGTTCACTTCTCATTTTTGGAAAGCATTCTAAAAGGGTCTTGGTACCCAAGTTCACCCAGTATAGCTTTTCACCCTCGGCAGATGGTCAAGCAGAAAGGACCATACAGACTTTAGAGGATATGTTGTGGGCTTATGTAATAGATTTTAAAGGTAGTTGGGATGACCACTTGCATTTGATTGAGTTTGAATAGAACAACAACTATCGTTCCAACATTAAGATGGCTCTGTTTGAAGAACTTTATGGGAGAAGGTGTAAATCTCCAATTAGTTGGTTTGAATTGGGTGAGGCCACAGTGGTAGAGCCTGACTTGGTATTTGATACCTTAGAGAAAGTTAAGTTGATTAAAGAGAGGCTCAAGATAGCCCAGAGCCAACAGAAATAGTATGTTAATGTATGCAGAAAGGATCCCGAGTTCAAGATTGGCGATTATATGTATTTGAAAATCTCTCTCATGAAGAGAGTGAAGAGGTTTGACAAGAAGGGAATGCTCAGTCCCCGATATGTCGGTTCCTTTAAAATTATCAGTCGCTTTGGCAAAGTAGTTTACGAGTTCAAATTGCTTTCATATTTATCTTCAGTCCATCCAGTGTTCCATGTCTCCTTGGTTCAGAAGTGCGTAGGTAACCCAGCAGTCGTAGTCCCTACAGAGGGCCTAGATATTCAGAACAACCTCTCTTTGAAAGAGATCCCTGTTGAAATCCTTAACTACCAGACTCGCAGACTGAGGAACAAAGAAGTCCCTCTAGTCAAAGTAGTTTGGCGGAATCATTCCGTTGTGGGAGCTACTTGGGAACCAGAATCATACATGAGGATGATGTGTGAGCCGATGCTAACACATTTGAAGCTTTTAACTCTTAATAATTTCAAATTCTTAAGCAACTTTCATTGTTTTTGATTACTTTTAGTATGTTAATGTAGACATAAGTGATCGGGGAGGAAACCTAAGGAAAGAAGAATAAATTGGATGACATCTGATATAAATAAGCTGAAGTATAGCTAACGTCAATTCTGAAGAGACGTCATACATGGGACAGGCCATCAACATTTCCGTCAAGCTCAGACAGAACCTGAAGAGTTGAGAGGAAATGTGATAGTGATTTGGAAGGGCCGTCAAATATGGAACATGGCGTCAAAATCGCCGTCAACCAGAGACAGAGTATGCTGATTTCCAATGAAAATGTGACGACAATTTTCATGTGCCGTCAGGATTTTTGACACTCCATCAGGACTTCCATCTGAAGAGGCATAAGATAAAAATTCACTGGAACCTTTGACGACATCTTCCATACGTCGTCAGGAATCTGACACGACATTAAAAGCATCATCATCTAAACCGAAGAGAAAACTGAAACTTTAATTTTATTTCCTTATTTAGGATTTACTATTTAAAAACTTGTTTTGTGGTTTTATTAAGGATGATTTGTTGTTATCTATCAAACATTAACCTAGGGAAGAGAGGCACGTAACATTGCTCTCTTACATCAATTATTCTTCTTGTTTTTATCAACTATTTTTGGGTTTATACCTAGTGATTCAATCGAAGAAACTACTTGTTGTTTTCCATCTAATTGTAAGTTATCCTTATCATTATGAATTTAACTTGTCAGTTTGTTCATTAAATCATGAGTGGTTAATTCCATTAGTCGGGGTTATGGGATCCATAGATTTTGATATAATTCTAGGTGTTTAATGGATTCAAAGAGTAGTAGAACATCTTGAAATTCTGTTGTTTGAACTGAAATCTAGTGGTTGCAAATATTAGATTATGCCTTAGGCTTTATTTGCTTCTAACCGAGAAATAGACTAGAGGACGTGAATTATCAACAGGGACTTGGAAGCTACCAACCTTCTGTTTAATGATTAATGTTGTAACTAGATTAATCTACCTGAGATAACATCCTATTGGAAATAGATAAGTTATCTAAGTTTGAGAGAATTAGATAATAATTTCTTGGTGAGGTTGAGAGATAAGTCAGATAGTATAATCGTCAGGGATATTCTGCTGTTCTAATCATTCTAAGAATCTCTAGCATTACCTAGTATCTATCAATTCCCAAAACCCTTGGTGAAAATAGCTCTGGTTTCCCATTTATCTTGATTAAAAACACTGAAGTATTGAAAGTGATATTTAACACACTGTGAACTTAAACCCCCATCTTTTAGAAATAGTAAACTACCAGTAAAGTCTTTTGTAAACAAATCGAAGTTAACACCCTATTCCCTGTGGGATTTGACCCCAACCTAGTTTGGTTTTATATTGACAACGATCGCTTACACCCATTCAAGAATGTAATTTGAGCGTTATAAAAAATGGTGTTATTTCCAGGGAATACGGTTATAGACTAAAAGTTTGTGTGCAAAAATTTGCTGATAGTTAAGTTTCCTTGATTTATGTTTATTTGTTGTTTTTGTTTATTGTAGGTACTGTGTTGTTTATGCCAAACACAAGAATTTTCGGAGAACCACTATTAACAATCAATCCAGAACCTCAACTGATAGGTAGAATGGTTGAACAACAGGAAGCAGAAAGACTAGCTTTTATGGCCAGAGCTAAGGTGAACGTGCAAAATTTTGGTCAACAAGCACATTACCAGAACCCTGATGATGAAGACTTGGGTGATGATGAACTGCTGAATCCTCAAAACCCAAGGTGAACTGAGCAAGTTGCTTCACCAGTGCAGCGAAATGTCAACAAAAATCGTCAAGTTTGAGGGAGATATGGGCAACAGCCTATGCAATATGGGGCTGATGAAGATGATGAAGGAATGGACAGAGCTGGTGCAACAGGTGCAATCACTCCTCCAACGTTCGCAACAAGAGCAAAATTTAGCATAACAAGTACGATAATCCAACTCCTGAATTTGAAGGGTTTATTTGGAGGCTTACCCGAAGACGTTCCGAACATGAACTTGGTGAACTTCATCACTATCTGCAAATCTTTTGACAATCCGAGAGTAAGCCAAAATGTGATCAGGTTGAGATTGTTTTCCTTGTCTTTGTCTGGGGAGGCAACAATGTGGTTGAATAAGTTAGATCTGATTCTATAATCAATTGGAGACAGCTGAAAGATGCGTTCTTAGAACGGTTTCCACCCTCCAGAAGGGTACAGTTGAGGGATGAAATTAGTAACTTCAGACAGCTTCCAACTGAAGCACTACATAAGACCTGGGAAACATTTAAGAAAAAGCTTGTACAATGTCCGAACCACAATATGATAGACTTGCACTTAATGGAGACTTTATATAGAGCCTTCAACTTTGTGACAAATCCTATTGTTGACAACACTGCAGGTGGTTCGTTCATTGACCTCTTTTTCCTAGATATTGCTGACATGCTAAACAGAATGACCAAGCAGAGTCGATCTTGGCATACTAGGGATTTTGTGGTGGATAGCCCGACTATTGCTGGTGGTATTACTGTGGATCAACGTAGAAGGGATGAGGAGTGATATTAGGACACGGCCCATTTAAAGACATAGATAGACTTGCTGTCCAAGCATTTGTTATCCAATATGACTGAAATGGTAAAAGCTATGGAATCTCAAGGTACTGCTTCTACAGGTGAAGATGCGAAGGCAAACTATATGAGTAGTTAGGGGGTTTCTGAGGCAATAGTCAAGGGAACTAAGGTCGGACTTTCTATGACAAGCCTAATTATAAAGATAGGAAGCAGGGACATTGGCAAAACAATAATGACAGGAGTAGTTTGTATGTTCCTCCTGGAAGTCGGGATGCTGCAACTACTAGTTCTGGCAAGATAACCATGGAGGACATGATAGAAAAGCTGTTGAAGGGAGTTGAAGTGACCAACTCAGGGGTAACTAATATGAAAAGTGAATTTTCTACCCTCATTCAGTTGGTTAGCTCACACTCTGCTTCTATTAAGCAATTGGAACAATAGATGAGCCAACTTTTGGATACTTTGAACCAGAGAAAAGCTTGTACTTTACCTAGTGATACGGTTCAGAACTCGCAGACTGATGGCTCTTGTTTGGTAATTATCATACGGAGTGGTAAGATGTTACCTAGCCCTTCTATGGGCAAAGTCGTGGAAAATGAGGTATATGTTGATGAACCAGAAGGAAGAAATCCAGTAGAGTTTGATAAACTGGATGGGTTAGTTGATATTTTGGAAAAAGAAGTCGAAGAGAAAGGAGAAGTGCTATTAAAAGAAATGCCATTACCACCACCTCCCTTTCCTCAGAGATTGAAGAAGAAAGTAGATAACGAAAAATTTATCTAGTTCATGGTAATAATAAAACAACTGACAGTGAATGTGCCATTGATGGAGGCGCTTGACCAAATGTCGAAATATGCTAAATTTATGAAGGAATTGTTGACAAAGAAGTGAAAGGTAAGATGTGAGCTGGTGGATAACATTCACACCTGTAGTGTTGTTTCTTCACAATCCTTAGTGCAGAAATAGCCTGACCCTAGAGCATTTACCATACCGTGCACAGTTGGGTCCATGAAGTTTACCAAAGCTTTATGTGACTTAGGAGCAAGTATTAATCTGATGCCGCTTGATATCTACAACAAGCTTGGATTGGGGGAACCTACCCCCATGACGATGTGTCTTGTAATGGCAGATAGATCGGTGAAACTACCAGTTGGTATATTGCATGATATGCTGGTAAAGGTGGATGACTTTATTCTGCTGGCAGACTTTGTGATATTGGATTGTGATGTTGATTTAAGGTACCTATCATCTTGGGTAGATCACTACTAGCCATGGGAAGAGTATTAGTTGATATGGAGCTCAATGAGCTAAAGTTCAGGTATGGAAAAAGGGAGGCCAGATTTAAAATAAATCCTCCTTTGAAGTAGTTGGAAGAGATGAATATCTTCTCGGTTGTCGATGTATTCTAGGAAGATGGTAATGAGGTAGTGATGCGGTATCTTGACGAAGTTTGAGTAGTCAAGATAACCTAGTTGTGCCGTGATATTAAATCAGGCACTATTTTGGAGGAAGCCCAATGTTTTAATTTTATTGCACTAGATTTTTAATTTTTGTAGCTAAGAGTGTACAAAGGAGTTGAACTGGTTGCAATCAGCCTAAGAAAGTCAATGCTAATTTTGACGGGCTATCAAACTAAAACATCGTTTTGTAAAGGCTGACGAAAATTTTGAAGCTCCGTCCGATTTCTTATGGGCCATCAAAAATGTCGTCAAATGAGTCGGCCCCAGCTTCAAATTTTTGGGCTAACTCAGCCCAGTAGCAACTGTTCATATTCTCGTGTATTAGATAGTTTACTTCCAGTTTTTGTTTTCTTTCCTTAAAGAATTATTTCCTTTCATTTTTCAAACTTAATTCCTTCTAAGGCAAAATCTTAAGACTTTCCTTGTTGAATCCTGAAAGTTATGTCAAGAAATTTTCTTCCTCTCTCATCTCATCCTTCTCTCACTCACAAATTTAGGTACTCAAAGATTCATCAACTAAGTTTTGAAATCCAGGTATGAGAAAACTTCAATTTCATCTTTATTTGGATCAATTGTGAACTATAAGAAACCTTGGTTTCGAAGGAGTGAGTTGAATCAATAAACATGCTTCAATCTCCTTCAAAAACTAGGACTACTTGGGGATTGCGGTATAATCGTGGAAATCTTAGTAAAGAGCATGACCTGAGTTGAAATCGAGAACAATGGTAGAAGAAGAATAAAAAAAAGAAATTAGAAGTTTAATGTTGTCTGACGGCAAAATTCACAGCCTTGCAGTCGTCAGAGGCTGAGAAAGTTTGTAGATTCTGGATAAAGTTGATGAAATTTTTAAAGTGCCGTCACACCTATGATGGCAAATCAGAAAGGTCGTCAACCTGTACACTAAAAATAGTGATGATGATTAAATTGAGGTGATATTTTTTTCTTCTATTGTTTGATTATAGGCACTAATTGAGAAATTTTATGTTTTTACAGATCTGAGCATGGCACTCAAAAGGAATAATCCAACCACACCAAAGAAAGCAGCTAAAGAGAGTGTACCTCGACAACTTGTCAACGAGGAATCTGATTATGAAGACGAGAAGCCTTTGCTCAGGTGGAAAAAAAGAGGACTAGTCCAAAGACTCCACCTCCACCTAAGCCTATTGAGGTGGAGGATACTGATGATAATGAGGTGACAAACTTATCCGAGCAAGCTTCTGAGGAACAAGTATTAGAACACACGGAGCAGGGGTCTGAGGACACTGAATAAGAAGATGAAACTGAAGATTCTGAGAGGCCTGCAACTGAAAAACCTGAGTCTGAATCACCATCTTCGGAGCAGTAAGGTGATAAGGATTCTCCAGTACGGGGAACTTTGGTGAAATACAAAATCCTGATATGACAAATCCCTGGGGCTGAAACGATCTACTTGGCTGGACTTTGCAGAATAGATCGATGAAATACCAAAAGGCCAATTCTGGAGGAGAAAAAGATTATCACTACAGGGTTGATCAGATACCCTGAGGTGATACAAAAACTCAAGGAGTATGGCCTAGAGTGGACTATTAGGGGAAGCGGTGTTTACTATCCTTCATTGGTCCGGGAGTTCTACGTGAACTACCAGGCTATGGTGGAAAATATGTGCAAAGGAGGGGATAGAACTTCTGATAAGCCTCTTCTAACCAAAGTTGCAGTATATGGAGTAAGGGTAGATGTATCAGATGCCATAATAAATAGATTTATTTATAGGCCAACATTCATCCCACGACCCACCTCACCTATATTCTATGTTCGGTTGAAGCATCGGTAAAATTAGCGCAAGTGGCTAGCGAATCTCATAGCAGATGGGGAGCCAGACTGGTTGAATAATCCAGCAGAAAAGATTACCAAAGCATCTCTGAATTCAAAAGCAACATTTTGGTGGGGTTTAGTACGGATTCATCTAATACCCACTGAGGGAGACAATGTATTAGGGGATAATTGAGCAATATTGGTTGCAAGCTTGATAGATAGGACTTCTTTAGATTTTGGAGAGATTATAGCGGAGGAGATCAAGATTCGGTTCACAAGACCCGATACTGTATATCCATTTCCATGTCTAATTACTAGGTTATGTGAAGCAGCTAATGTACCTGTGATTTCAGGTATTGATGATGAGATACATGACAAGAAGACACATAACCCTGTTAGCAAAAATGAAATTCAGCTGGGCTTGCGACTTGATCGAGATGCAGATGGTGCAACAGATCCTCCGGTCACTGAGACTGTTCTAGCACCAAATGTAGGGGTGCAAAGCTTCGAAGCTAAACCACCACCACCATCACATTTAGTCTAGGAAGATTCAGTACCTCAAAGTGAGCCGACTACTTCAGTTCCTCCAGCAGCAACAGGGTCGGAATTTCAGCCGATTGATATTAGGAAAGTATCTAGACAAGCGAATTAATGCGAGGTGCAACTTCAGGACTTCGCTAAACAATTTGTTGCTGCTGTAGAGAAAAGAGTAAAAGATGCACTTAAAGATGCACTAGAACCTTTTATGACCTTGCCTGCATGGGTAGCAGATCTAGAGAATAGGTTCGATGCTTGGGTGAGAGAGATGACAGGCACTGATCTTGCCACTTTCAGCGATGCATTGGACAAAGTTAAGGCTGAGGTTGGAATGCTGCAGCAGCACCAAATTATGGTGCTAACAGGATCAACCATGCATGATGTAGAGGAAGAAATTCCTATACTTAATCTTGCTGCAGATTCCCCGAAGAAAAAGAAGAAAAAATAGGAAAAAAAGGCAAGAACAAAAGAGATGAGTCTGTTGGTGAAGAAGAGAGAAAGGCTGAAACGAAAGCAAAGAAGAAGGAAGAGAAAGAAGACTTGAAAAGGGCAAGACTGGATTCTCTGGATAACACAAAAAAATAGGAAGCAACCATCAGAGCTAGGGCTGCGGGTGCTTCATCGAGCCAGGCTCCAACCACTATAAAGGTAGATGCCACGAGTGGGGATAAGAAAGATGATGATGCGATAATAGGGTCAAAGACCTAGGATCCACAGTCCTTACTGTCTTTAGGTATATCCTAACCCTTGGTACATTTTATTTTTGATTTTAAGTTGAGGGTATAGGAAAACTATTATGTAACATGTTCTGTAGATGATTAGGAGTAATGCAATTACTTGAGGCAGTTAGCTCATTTTGTGACTTTTTGATTACCTCTCCAATGGTGTGATATGTTGTGCACTGTGTGAAGTGCATCTGGTGTGACCACTTTGTATCTATTTGTGGTAACAGTATAGCAAATAAGTAACCTGTAGAAAACAAATGCATGAAACAGATGAGTAGTGATGTGCTATATACTTGTGTGCCATGTGCATGTAAGGTCTTACTCAGTTCCCATTGTGCGTTGAATCTAGAACTTTCCCAGTTAGTCATACCATAGTCATAGGATAAGCGTTAGGAAAAGATCATAGGTTGTTTTGTATGTTAACCCAATTTATCTTAAATGACCATCCAAATGTGAATAATATCCCTTGACCCCCTTTTGAGCCTAAATAGTTCAGTTCTTTCTTGTACACCTTTCAGCTTTCCATCCTATCACAATGAACCTGTTTCGGCCCTGGTCCTCCTTGGACACTGTGCACCTTGACTTAGACAAATAGCCTAAGTTTATGGTGGCTACTATAGGGGTACGTGATGCATTATGAGTATAAAGAGAGGTAAAAGAAGGAAAATGAATAACAAGTTAGGTGTAGTGAAAAAGAAAATAGGAAAAGAGAAAACTGAAAAAGTTAATCTAATGCTTGAACATATAACACCCATCTTGAGAATACCTGTCAAATAAAAGAGGGAAGAAAAAACGGTCAAAAGTTGAAACCCCGTGAGTTGATGTAGTACCAAGGAGGTATAGTCACTATGAAATACCCTTGAATATCATACCAGCCCCTAGCTTACGTTACAAGGTCAGAAAATCCCTTTAGTGATCCTAACTGACTTATCTGAAGACTTTGGTACTGACTATAAGGGAAAGCCTATGGTATTTGATGCGCAATGTTGGAACTTCGTTTTGATAGTGAGTCTTACATTCATCCCTATGTTAATACATATGAATCTGAGTAAAAAAGGGACTTCTTTATTGTGAGGGCACACCAGGTATGTTGCTATTGACTGCTTTATTCAGAGAATGTAATTTAGGTATGTGCTAGGTTGTTATTGCTGAAATTTTTACCATATCTAGATGCTTGTGAGTTACATGGTTGTTTTCAAATATTAGACACAGTTGAGTTTATTTTGATTGATCATGGAGATGGTGCATGTATTATGAACTGATAGGAGTAGTTAGCTTCCGAATTGTACTTTGTTTACTCCTAGTTATGTTTTCATTGCTTGAGGACAAGAAATTGTTTAAGTTGAGGATGTTGATGTGTGAGCCAATGCTAACACATTTGAATCTTTTAACTCTGAATAATTGCAAAGTCTTAAGCAACTTTCATTGTTTTTGATTTCTTTTAGTGTGTTAATACAGACATAAGTGATCGGGGAGGAAACCAAAGGAAAGAAGAATAAATCGGATGACATCTGATATAAATAAGCTGAAGTGTAGCTGACGTCAATTCTGAAGCGCCTTCATACATGGGACAGGGCATCAAAGTTGACGTCAAGATTAGACAGAACCTAAAGAGTTGAGAGGAAACGTGATGGTGATTCGTAAGAGACGTCAAATATGGGACATGGCATCAAAACCGTCGTCAACCAGAGACACAGTATGCTGATTTCCAATGAAGATGTGATGACAGTTTTAACGTGCCGTCAGGATTTTTGACACGCCATCAGGATTTCCGTATGAAGAGGCAGAAGATAAAAATTCATTGGAACCTTTGACGACATCTCACACACATTGTCATGAATCTGACACGCCATCAAAAGCATCGTCATCTAAACCGAAGAGAAAACTGAAACTTTAATTTTATTTTCTTATTTAGGATTTACTATTTAAAGAATTATTTTGCGTTTTTATTGAGGATGATCTATTGTTATCTGTCAAACATTAACCTAGGGAAGAAAGGCACGTAACATTTCTCTCTTACATCAATTATTCTTCTTGTTTTTATCAACTATTTTTGGGTTTCTACCTGGTGATTCAATCGAAGACACAATTTGTTGTTTTCCATATAATCGTAAGTCATCCATATCATTATAAATTAAACTTGTCAGTTCATTCATCAAATCATGAGTGGATAATTTCATTAGCCGGGGTTATGGGATCCATATATTAGCGTTTGATATGATTCTAGGTGTTTAACGGATTCAAAGAGTAGTAGAACATCTTGAAATTCTGTTGTTTGAACTGAAATCTAGTGGTTTCAAACATTAGATTATGCTTTAGGTTTTATTTGCTTCTAACAAAGAAATAGACTAGATGATGTGAATTATCAACAGGGACTCGGAAGCTACCAACCTTCTATTTAATGATTAATGCCATAATTAGATTAATCTACCTGAGATAATATCCTATTGAAAATTGAAAAGTTATCTAAGTTCGAGATAATTAGATAATAAATTGTCTGGTGAGGTCGAGAGATAAGTCAGATAGTAAATCATCAGGGATATTCTGTTGTTCTATTCATTCCGAGAATCTCTAGCATTACCTAGTATCTTTCAATTCCCGAAACCCTTAGTGAACATAGCTCTAGTTTCCCATTTATCTTTATTACAAACACTGAAGTATTAAAAGTGATATTTAACACATATGAACTTAAACCCCCATCTTTGGGAAACAGTAAACTACCAGTAAAGTTTTTCGTAAACAAATCGAAGTTCACACCCTATTCCCTGTGGAATTTGACCCCAACCTCATTGGGTTTTATATTGATAACGATCGTTTACACCCATTCAAGAGTGTAATTTGAGCCTTATCAGCGGACCAAGTATCTGTAACAAACCAACATCACCTACCGGGATGTCACACGATGCTTAGGGCTATAAGTATCCCCAAGCCAACTCTTTGAGCCTATCACTTATCCTAATAACTCATTCAATAAGGAATATACAAAACACCGGCATTGTTATATCAAATAAAAAGAAATACGAAGGTAATACTCGGCCCAAACGACTATAATGCCGTAAATCTCAACACAACCATAGTTTGATAACTAGTCTGACAAAGCCTCTACTACTCCATGAACTTGAAAGCCATTAGGAAAGGTCCCCAACTAACTAAAACTGAACTGAAAGTAATAACATAAACACTCAAATACTGAAATGTCTGAAGATAGGTCCTCAAACCATGAGGACTTACCACTGCAGAAATGTAGACGAAGGTACTCAGGAATCACTGATGTGGCTGGGACTGGGCACCTAAACCTACATTATAAGACAATGTAGCACATAGACATATATGTGGATCTGCACTTGGGAATATACTGAGTATATGGGGGTGTATGCATTTACATAAAACAATATCAATACTCTTTAATCAAATCATGCATTCAAATAAGAATGACTCACATGGCTTAAATAAGTCTAAAATGTAAGGCTCGTAAATCATATAGAGTGGAACATATAACACAAATCTCGTGAAAACTATTAAATTCTCATGCAGTAACAACATAGGGTATAAACCCAGCTTCAATTTCTTAAGAAAACATGCGAAATCATGCTATTTGACTTTTAATTCATGGAAAATATTAAGATATTGCAATCAATAACAATGGGTGAAAAAACCCTAATTCAATATCATGTAAAATCTCATAGATTGCAGAAAATTATAGTTTAAATAAGCCTTTGGGCACAAGGGTGAAAAGATTACCCTTGTTCAAAACCCCACATACCTTAGATTCTGAAATTGGATGAACAATCTTGTCTTGATTCAAACTCTTCTTCTTACTCTCGAGAGAGGGTTCTTGCAACCCTTGAACTTAGGAAACTTAAATCTTAACTCAATTTGTAGAATCTATGGTGAGTTCTTGGATTTCTTGGAGAAGAGTTTTAGATTTGATCTTGAGGGAGAAACCCTAGCTCTCTTGTGTTTTGGATTATGAATGAAGTCATTTGCTTCATTTGGGATATATCTGGCTGATAAAAGAGTGGAAAAACCGAAGAATCCCTTTTAAAAATGACTTAAAATATTGATTGAGAGCTGCGATGGTTGGAGCGACGGTCCGTGGCTAGCTTGATGGTCCGTCGAATCATTTGTCGCACGTCGGTCAGAAAAAGAACACACTACCTTGATGTAATGGTCGCAGCAATGGCCCATCGCAAACTCGATGGTCCATCAGATCGTCAATCATACGTTAGCCAGGATAAGGCCACACTGCCTCAACAGTGACGATCTCAGCGATGGTCTGTCGTCCTAGCGGTCGACATAGGCCAGAAAAGGGAGTTACTGCCTTGGTTGCAATGGTCCATCGCATACTCGACAGCCCTTCGGATCGTCCATCGCACCTGGGCATTTTCGACAACTCTCAGAAAAACGGCCATAACTTCTCACCCCGATGCCGGATTCAGACGAAATTGGTTTCTTTTGAAAGACAATTCAATTCTCTACATGACAAAATGTAAAATTTAAGAAAATTCTATATGGTTGAAACACCAATCACTTGGGAAGTCACTTCTCAATCTTTTAGGGCCGAAATTACACTTCACTTGACACACTCTAAGACTTGGACTACGAGGGAACTTTGCGGGGTATTACAATATCTCCCCCTTGGAAACATTCGTTCTACAATATCGCTAGTTAGACTAGGAACACAGGAAAATAGAGTACACATAGCTGAAACAATTTGCTAAATGGCTCAAAATCTCTCTAAACTCTTGAATACCTCAGAAATTGCAAGAACTCAGGGAAGAATAGATATATAGCTGCACTTTAGATTAGAAGGGCTGAATTAAGGAAGAATAATACCTTTTGATCAATCTAAACTTGTAGAAAAGTGGTGCGGGTACTTGGCTCGCATGTCTGCTTCTGCCTCCCAAGTAGCGCCTGCAACTGACTGGTTTTGCCACAACTCTTTGACCAAGGGAACCTCTTTGTTCCTCAATCTACGGATCTGAAAGTATAGGATCTCAATGGGAATCTCATCGAATGAAAGACTGTTCTGAATATCAGCACTCTTCAAAGGATCTACCACAATGGAATCACCAATATGCTGCTTAAGCATGGAGACATGGAAAATAGGATGAAAAGCTGACAACTCCGCAGGCAACTCAACCTCATAGGCTACTTTACCAACACGTCTCAAAACTCTATATGGGACAACATAATGGGGAATAAGCTTTCCTTTTTTATCAAACCTCTTCACCCCTTTCATGGGTGAAATCTTCAAGTACACCAAATCACCCACTTTAAATTTAAGATCTCTTCTCCTCCCATCAGCATATGACTTTTGACAACTCTGAGCTGTCATTAACCTATCTCTAATCAAGTTAACTTTCTTCATAGCTTCAAATACTACATCAGGCCCAATCATGGCAGCTTCACCTACTTCAAACCAACGAATGGGTGATCTACATCTTCTATCATACAAGGCATCAAATGGTCCCATCTCGATACTATCATGGTAACTACTGTTATATGCAAACTATACCAATAGAAAATGCTTATCCCAACTACCATTGAAATCAAGAGCACACGCCCTCAACATATCTTCTAGGGTTTGAATGGTCCTCTTAGCCTGACCATATATCTGAGGATGAAAAGCGAAACTCAAAAGCACTTAGGTACCAAGACCCTGCTGAAACCCCCTCAAAAACTAAGAAGTAAATTGAGTACCCCTATCCGAAATGATAGATGAGGGAACTCCGTGCAGCCTGACTAACTCCCAGATATATAATCTAACATAATCCTCAGTTGTATAATATGTATGCACAAGCAAAAAGTGCGCGGACTTAGTCAGCCTGTCTACAACAACCCAAATAGAATCATGATGATGATGCAAAAGAGGTAACCCAGTCACGAAGTCCATATTCACCACCTCCCACTTCCAAGTGGGTATACTAAACTCTTGAATCACTTCACTAGGTCTTGGGTGCTCTACCTTAATCTGTTGGCATATTGAACACTTTGATAGAAGCTCAGCTATATCCTTCTTCATACCATTCCACCAATAGATTTCTCGCAAGTCGCGGTACATATTTAGGTATATCCTTCTTCACATTCCCTCACTTTAAGATGATGATAGCCATATTTAAGGTCTATCTTGGAGAAATAACTTGCACCTTACAACTGATCAAATAGGTCATCAATTCTCGAAAGAGGATACTTATTTTTAACTGTGATTTTGTTAAGCTGACGATAGTCAATGAACATATGCAAAGAATTATCTTTATTCCGCACGAATAGAATAGGTGCACCCCAGGAAGAAATACTGGGCCTAATGAAACCTTTGTCTAAAAGATCTTTTAGTTGTTGTTTCAATTCCTTAAGCTCAACAGGTTCCATACAGCATAGAAGAATAGAAATAGGACGAGTATTGGGAAGAAGTTCAATCCCGAATTCTATCTCTCTATCGGGAGGTACCCCTGGGAGATCTTCCAAAAAATATCTAGAAACTCATTAATAATTTCTACTGACTAAATAGTTGGAGCCTCGGACATAGTGTCTTTGACTATAACTAGGTGATAGATGCAACCCTTGGATATTAGTTTTTCCGCTTTGAGATAGAAGATCAAATGACTCTTGGGAGATATCGAACTCCCGGACTTCTCAAAAAACTGGCTCATTAGGGAACTAAAACTTGACCACACGGGTATGATAGTCTATAGATGTATAACAAGAATGAAGCTAATCCATACCCACAATAAGGTCAAAATCCACCATGTCTAACTCTATCAAATCAGTAAGTATGACTCTATGAAGAACTGTAATAGGACAATCTCTATAGACTTGTTTAGAAATAACTGACTCCACTACTGATGTGGAGACTAGAAAAGGCTCAAGAATCTTTTCAGGACTCATTTTGAAATTTACAGCCACAAGTGGGGTCATATAGGAGAGACTTGACCCGGGGTCCAACAACACATAAACATCAAAACAAAAAATGCAGAGCATACCAGTAAAAACATCGAGAGAGTCCTCCTGCTCCTAATAGGATGGTAAGGCATAGAATCTATTCTCACACTGACCGCCAACAGTGCTAGATGAAGCACCCTAAATAGGGGCGGGATGAGGGACAGAAGTTGGTGTTCTAGTAGTCTATGCCTGAGGTCGGGTATCTCTGGTCCCCTGCCTAGAAATCTGAACAATCTCTAACTTTGTGGCCCTAATTTCCATAACCAAAAAAACCCCTCAAATCTATGAAACACTCATCGGGATGATCCTTACCACACTTAGCACAAGTAGGATAACGGGGCTTGTTACCCAATACTGTTCTACGACCTAGACATAAAAAACCTGTTCTCTTGATCTTGCCTACCTCTAGGCACGGGAGAACTAGCTGATAAAGGCACTGGAATAGACGGACATCTCTAAAACTGAGGGCAATTTCCTCCATGGAACCTAGGTTGACAATGCTTATGCTGCTCAGATCTAGCCCTCTTGTTAACCCTCACTCTGTCTCTCTCTCTCTAATATTATCTTTCTCTATCTGTTGTGAATGCATCATCAACATAGAAAGTTTCATATCCTTATGCAGCATCGCAGTCCTACACTCTTTCAGCACCAAACCAGAAACACCTGTCACGAACTTGCTTATACTAGCTTGGGTGTAAGAAATCAAGTCAAGAGCATATTTGGCCAATTGGTTGAACTTCAAGAAGTACACCTTAACGGTCATGGATCCCTGCCTCAAGTTTATAAGCTCCTCAATCTTTGCTTCCCTCATCTCAAATAGAAAGAACTTATCCAGGAACGCATCTTTAAACACCTGCCAAGTCATAGGAGCAGCATCCTCACCTCTACCCTTCCTTCATGATACAACCCAGTCATAAGCTATGTCCTTCAATCTTTAAGATACTAACTCAACCCTTTCTATCTAAGAAACATGCATCACCTGCATGATCTTTCTCACCACCTCAAGTTACAACTGTAGGTCCTCACCTGGCTTGGACCTATACAACTCTGGTAGAGTCATCCGCATGAAATCATAGATCCTAGAAGCAGCTATGACACCTCCCTGCTGATTTGCAACTGTGGCCTAGTTATTGGCCTGAACATTAGCAGTGACTACTTAGGCTAACACCTGAAAGGCCGCCCGAAACTCAGCATGAGACACAGTCTCATTCAAAGGATCAACAGGTAGGGGTCGCTCATCATTATTTTCATGGGCATTCGCTCTTCGGAGAGGCACTTTCTAAAATAGGAGAGCACAAATTATTAGATGAGAGGGACAACTATAGGCATGATGGAATCTAAAAGAAAGAAACAACTTTTTCCTAAAATGTCTTATAGCCTCTTTCTCATAGATGTGGTGTGCTACACACCGATGATCAAGACTCTACTCAAAGCAGCTTATCAGACTCCCTAGGACTCTTTTAAAACCTTAGGCTCTGATACCAAGTTTGTAACGACACAAAATTACCTCCTGAGATAAGCTTAGGGCTACAAGTAGCCCCAAGCTAACCTTTTGAGCCTATCACTTCTCATAATAACTCGTTCAAGAAGAAATATACAAAACACTGGCATTGTTATATCAAATAAAAGGAAATACGAAGGTAATACTCGGTCCAAATGACCACAATGCTGTAAATCTCAACACAACCATAGTCTGATAACTAGTCTGACAAAGCCTCTACTACTCCATGAACTCGAAAGCCATTAGGACAAGTCCCCAACTGACTCAAACTGAACTAAAAGTTATAACATAAACACTCAAATACTGAAATGTCTGAAGATAGGTCCTTGAAACATGAGGACTCACCACTGTAGAAATGTAGACAAAGGTACTCAGAAATCACTGATGTGGCTGGGACTGGGCACCTGATCCTATATTATAAGAAAATATAGCACATAGATGTATATGTGGATCAGTACTTGGGAATATACTGAGTATATGGGGGTGTATGAATTTACATAAAACAATATCTATACTCTTTAATCAAATCATGCATGCAAATAGGAATGACTCACATAGCTTAAATAAGTCTAGAATGTAAAGCTCGTAAATCATGTAGAATAAAGCATGCAACACAAATCTGGTGAGTCATTATACTTTGGCTTTAAAATCTACGCTCTCCTCTTATTCTCATTACTCAAAGGATGAAAGAAGCTTTAAGAAATACTTTCAACTCATGCATATGTCTCATGGAGAGTAAAACTTCTTTATTGCTCAAGAACTTATAACTCTTTTGAACTCAAACACTTGGAACTCAAAATCATATGACTTTGGTTTAAAAAAACTGATGGTCAATACTTATTAGGAGACAAAAATACTTCGTTCTTTCAAAAATACTCAAAAGCAATTCGTTCACTTTAGAAAATATCTTATCTCAAAGCTTTAGGGAAAATATTCTATCTCAATTGAAAATACTTTAGTATAGGGAGGTTCTCTTAACCAACATAAACCATGCGAGCTATATGGAGTCCAATGTTTTGCCTTCTAAGGAAGAAATATCACATTAGGAAGAGGTGACATTCTCTTGCAGAGGAGTATAACCTTGACTCAGTGATCACTTATCTTGGCCTCGGGCCCAATTATCTCGGCCTCAGGACCAAAATCTCAAACCTACGGTGGCACGTAGTTCTGGGGTAAGAAACCGTGTTAACTTACCCAACTCGGTGCTAAATACTACTCCCTTTAGTTTATCTCACTCATCTCATGGAAATCCACTTTCAAAATAATCTTATGGTTCATAAGAACCCAACAATCAAATCTGTAATCTCATGTGGTAGAGTAGATTTCAAAACTCAATGATCATTAGGTCAAAACATTTCTCATTAATCTAAAAATACTCAAATCATAGGTGCTTATAATATAGTAGTTCATAAAATTGCAAGTCTCAGGGCTTAATGACCCATAATTCAATCTTAAGTTAAAACTCATCATAATGCATAATATATAGCACATAGATTCATAGTTGATGTAGAAATTTGGAAGTCACAGCAATTTGTCTCAAAATATCAACATACTCATATACATCAATTTCTAGAACATTGAAACTCTTAAATTCTCAAGGAGTAACAACATAGGGTATAAACCCAGCTTAAATTTCTTAAGAAAACATGCAAAATCATGCTATTTGACTTATAATTCATGGAAAACATCAAGATATTGCACTCAATAACAATGAGTGAAAAACCCTAATTCAATATCATGTAAAATATCATAGATTACAGAAAATTATAGTTTAAATAAGCCTTTGGGCACAAGGGTGAAAGGATTACCCTTGTTCAAAATTCCACATACCTTAGATTATGAAATTGGATGAACAAGCTTGCTTCAAACTCTTCTTCTTACTCTTAAGAGAGGGTTCTTGCAACTCTTGAACTTGGGGAACGTAAATCTCAACTCAATTTGCAGAATCTATGTTAAGTTCTTGAATTTCTTGGAGAAGGGTTTTAGATTTGATCTTGAGGGAGAAACCCTAGATCTCTTGTGTTTTGGATGATGAATGAAGTTATTTGCTTTATTTAGAATATATCTGGTTGATAAAAGAATGGAAAGACCAAAGATTCCCTTTTAAAAATGACTTAAAATAGTGATCGGGGACTGTGATGATCAGAGTGATGGTCCATCGCTAGCCTGATGGTCCATCGGATCGTCCATCGCAGGTCGGTAAAAAAACACACTACCTCAATGTGATGATCTCAGTAATGGTCCATCGCAAACTCGATGATCCGTTGGATCGTCCGTCACACGTGGGCCAGGATGAGGCCACACTACCTCAGTGATGATGGTCCGTCGTCCTAGCCGTCGCACCTGGGCCAGAAAAGGGAGTTACTGCCTTTGTTGTGATAGTCTAAGCGACGGTCCATCGCTGACTCAATGGTCCGTTGGATCGTCCATCGTACCTGGGCAATTCCAATAACTCTCAGTAAAATGGTCATAACTTCTAACCCTGATGCCGAATTTGGACAAAATTGGTATCGTTGGAAATATAATTCAATTCTCTACATTCAAAAATTCAAATTTAAGAAAATTTTATATGTTTGAAACACCAATCACTTGGGAAGTCACTTCTCAATATTTTAGGACTGGAATTACACTTCACTTGACACGCTCTAAGGGCCGGACTACGATAAAACTTTGCGGGGTCTTAAAGTATTTTCACCTCTTTTTTTGCTAATATAGAATCAACCAAAGGTAATGGATTTCCTTAAGCTTATTTAGCTTTATGCTCATATTTCCATTACAAACTTGGTATCATTTACCTTTATATATTCAGTTATATGTTCACGAGTCTGTTCATTCATGTATTCACGTATCAGATATGCATGATCAGTATCAGAAATGCATCTTATCAGTACTCCCAACCATGTATTCATGAACTATCTTAGCTATGTACTTATGCATCAGATATGTATGTTCAGTGCGATAATTTAGTATATCAGTAATATTAGTACGATAGTCATGTCCCAGATGTTCATTTCCAGTAAGTAGATTCAGCCTACTAGAACTCTCAGTTCAGTCAGTCTCATTTGAGGATAAAATTTCCCAAGGGGGATCTATTGTATGACCCCGCAAAATTTTCTAGCTTAATTCAGTCCTTCAAGCTTGTTAAGGGGTCCCAGACTTAGAAAATTCTAGCGAAGTATTCTGACTTAGTTTATTTTTTTAGGCCTTCAAAAGTTGTAAATATCATTTCATGACCTTAAAGTCCTTTAAATGACTATATTTTAGTTAATTCATGATCAAGAAGGTCAATAGGTGTTCCCGGACAAGTTTCAGATTTTTCGAATTTCATTTAAAGCTCCTTTGGAATCCCAAAATAGTGTACCAATGTGATCTTGGCGTGCCGCATTGCCTATCGCATTGGTTAATATTTTCCCAATTTACCAACGTCAAATTTTAGTAAGTCGGCATGATTTTGGTGTGATGGGCTGGATATCGTGTCGGTGCCATCGATGCACCGCGTCAACCTGCGCGTCGGCAATCCAGTTTTCACTCATTAAATGACAACATTATTGGGGGTATTTGGATCTTTTTACCCTAACTCTCAACCTCTAAAACACAAAATTTAATACCATAGGAAGCAGATAAACTCATTCCTTCTCAATTTCTCTCAAGAACAACCCTTAAGGTTTTTAAATTTCAAATTAATAACTCAAGATTTCCACCATTTATTTCAAGAAATTCATCAAAAATGTATGTAAAGTGTTCATCCAAGGGTCCCTTCCACCCTTGGAGTTCAAGAAACCTCTTTCAAAAACATGAATTGTGATTTCCTTGTTGTGGATTTGAATGTAATTATGTTGATGTTATGGAATGGGTTCCAAGTTGAAATCTTTATGTGTTTCTTGATATTATGATAGCATGTAAGTTGAAATTTGATTCTCTTATATTGAAATCCTTGAATTATGAAGTCATGATGTATTAGCATTGTTGATCATGCCCAAGTATAAAGCTACGCCTACCATGTGTTTGATAAAATGCTAAATTAAGACTATTGTTCTTTTGTGATCATTTGTGGTATAAATAATGAACTTATGCTATACCCACATGTTCATAATGTCTTCCATGTTAAATATATACCTTGTATATGTTTGATGAAATGCCTTATAAGATCATATTGTGAGTTGTTGACTATTGTCTAGTATTCAAGAATTGTCATGTCTTATTATTTTCATGCTATTGAGTCCTGGGGGTATTTAATACTCGATAATCTAGCTGTGTTCCTAGAGCCAGTGTTAGTTACAAAATAGTCTCAATTATGTCACGATCAGTGGTATTCTAGTTCAGTTATAGAACTCAGGAAAACTCAATAAACTCAGCATCAGTCCAGTACTATTCAGTCCTCAATAAACTTAGTCAAATAACATAACTCAGTAGTATTCCATCAATCAACAGAACTCAGTAAAATCAGCTTAGTTCAGTTAATTAGTACAATCAGTAATAGATCAGTCCATCCTAGTATGAACTAGGAAATCAATTCAGTTTCTATTCAGTTGGAAGTAAGATTTAGCACCGAGTGAACCCAAGGATAGAGATTTACTTGCCAACAGAGGGTGTGATTCTTAGAAGTAGTCCTTGCATTTCAGAGCTACGTAGCCAACATAGGTTGAGACATCAAAACCTGCTAGTTGAGAGTTGATGAGATGGCTTAACTTGATAGTTGAGGGTCCCACCATTCTCATTTGAGAACCTACCAGATGAGGGTATATCTTTAGTGTCTTTACCTATGGCACAGTATTGATACCCTTCTAACTGGGGTTACAGGTTGAACCCTAAATCTATTTAGAAAAGAGGCATATCGGTTAGATGATTACCTCCCATAGTCTCAGTCTTAGTCTTCAGTAAAGAACTCAGATAGTTCTACAGATTTCAGGGTTGTCAGATACATTCATTCAACTCAGTACAGAACTTAGCTAGTTCCATTAGAAATAGGACTGTCAGACACAATCACTCAGCAAACAACATATTAGTTATCAGTTATACCAATTATCAATAAGTTATTTTATTAGTAAACTCAGTATTCAGAATCCATATGACTTCAGTTACGGTTATGTATTCATGTATGTATTCTCACGCAGTCATGTTTTTGTTATTCAGTCAGTTATAGTTCATATATATGAACTCTTGCATTCATCCTTACCTTACTTTGCATACCAGTACATTCACACGCACTGATGCATACTTTTTATTTGCGCTATGGTGTTTTATACCATAGGTTCAGACGTACGGGCCCCATATCATTCTTAGAAGTTCAAACATTCAGCTAGCTGCAGTATACTAGCAGTGATTTCTCATCATTCGAGGATATTCTTTTATTTCATTATCTCATTAGATTTAGTTTTTCAGTAGATGGAGTTAGTTGAGGGATTGTCCCATCAACTCCTTATTGAGACCCTTCAGTTTAGAGGCTTTTCAGACTAGATATTCATACAATATTCAGTATTTTAGATTCTAATGTTTTATCAGACTTTATTATTTTCTTTTCATTAGTATTACAGTTTTGAATCTTATGTCATGTCATCCTATTATTCTGCATTCTACAGTATTCTTACTCAGTTATTATAGCAGGTACCAGTCATGGGTTAGCTTGTGTTCCTTCAGGATTATGAGCACCATGTAGCATCTGAGGTACCAGAATCAGAGCATTACAATTGATCTAGTAAGTGTAAGAGTAGGATGTCTAGTAGAATCATGAGGATCGGTACACAGTCATTTGTATCTATCTTTTAAAGGATATAAAGATAGAGAATATAAGATATATTTAGAGAAAACTTCTCTATGTTGATTCTTTTTCATGTAGGTTATTCTTACCTAATGTTCTAAGTTGTTTTCCACTCTTTTTTTTATAGATGGTGAGGATTATATCTCAAGAGTCTAGGGATATTGAGCCAGCACCCAATGATTGTAATGATCCTCTAGGTCACTTCCTTTATATATGTTCATTTATAGTATTTTGAGCCTTTCTACAGAAACTACAGGTTATTTATTACTTACAAAAACTATTGGTTCAGTTATCGAGTGGTTCATTTGTGTTTTAGGATTATTTCCCTATTTTGGGGCTTTTATTGTTAAGGAATTGGTCTCAAACCAAAACCCTTATTGAATGACTTCAGATGAGAATTCTAACAGTCCCATCAACTCTGAAACATTAACTTTAGGCTAGGGGAACACTAGGTTCTGGTCCTGAGGTTTTCAAACAATTTTTAGTCAATTGGGTAGATTATATGAAAAATGGAACCATAGGTATGGGCCCTATATTTAGTCAAAAAATCTCGAATAAAAGTTTTGATGGTTTCATTGATCCTAGAATATTGAATCTAGTCTGGTCACATGGTTTTTTTGTGTTCATGGGTTCTGAATATATTTCGAGCACCCAATCGGAGTGTATTTTGGACTTAGCAAAATCTGATGCATGGCACCAGTGCAACCGCTTAAGCAGACCTTTGATTGCTTTAGCGGTGGTCACTTAAGAGACCTAGGGATCACTTAATCAATATCCCTTGGACCCTACCCAACCGCTTAAACGATGGTCTTATAGCTAAAGAGAAAGTCTCTTAAGTGACACTCGATCGCTTAAGCGACAAATAAATATTTGTACGGGATCGCTTAAGCGATCATTTGACTGCTTAAGTGGTGATTGCTTAAGTGGTCATTGGACCGCTTTACTGGCACCTGGGATTAATCTCCTTTTTTTATCTAATTTTCCTCATTTTATCTTTACCATTTTACGCCATATTTGGGATCCTGAAGTCAGGAAAGAGTGGGGAATTATTCATTGAAGCTAAGTTAAGTTAGCATAACACTCCTTGGTCATTTTCCATTATTTTTTCCATCAAATCCCATTTGATTTCATTATAAATTCTTAAAAATTAGGTATTTAAATCCCTAGACCCAGGGGAAGATTTGGGCCCCAATTTTTTTCCTATTTTTGATCAACTTTTGAAAATACATTCCTTGTCTATCAAGGACCTTGTGACAGATTCAATTTTGAATTTCATTTACTGGCCCATGGGCCCGTTATTAAACAAGATTCTAGCTCGAACCTTTATATAGCAATATGAGTCTCGTTTTACTCCTAATGACGTGTATATTTCTATTGATAACATGTAAGAATTTTGGGATTGTGGATCAAAGGCGGGCAATTTAGGGATAATTCAAGGATTTGCAGTTGGACATTAAGGTAGGCTTCGGTGTACTTTTATTCATGAGAGAGTGTATGATATATATTACATATTAGGTAAGGATGTTAGTATAGGATTATGGGAAGAATACTATAACATAGCCTAATCTAGGAGTTTGGTGATAGATGGATGAATCGACCCTTAAGATGAAAGGAGTTTAGTGATAGATAGGTGAATCGACCCTTAAGATGAAACACTTATTGTGGCTGTAGAATCCTATCACCCTAGGTTTTCCACATGTTGATCATGGTTGATACTAAGGAACCTTTTGTAATACCCCATATTTATCTGAGCTCAATTCAGCCCATATTGCATGTACAAGGAGTTTAGAACATGAAAATTTAGTTAAGTATTGGAGACTTAGTTTTATTTTTGGCCTGTTAACTTTGATGATTTTTAAATTGACCTTCCTAACCCTGATATATAAGTTTTGAGTTAATTCATGTTCAGGGGTGTAAGTAGCATTTCTCGTGTAAGTTTAAATTTTTCAAACGAGGTTTGGACCACTTTGGATTTCTAAAATAGAAAGTCACCACAATTATGATGTGTCACAGTGGAATTGCGATGGAGGCCTTGGCACGTCGTGGTGAGGGCTCAATTGGCATTCTAGTTATGAATTTAAATTTCCCCGCGGCAATCAGGTCATTTCCTATGACCCCAATCTGTAAAGTTATGAAATTTATCATCAGTTAAGGTATTATATGCCCTATTTCCATAATTCCTCTTTAAAATAAACCCTAACCATCACCCAAATTCATCAAGTTCAACCATTATTTCTTCAAGAAAACTGAAGAATTCAAGCTTCACCACCCAAGTACGATCAAGAACATCAATTCTCTTGCAAGATTAAAGCCTTAAGGTATGTTAAATGTTAATCCATGGGCCCTTTTCACCCATGAAGTCCAAGTACCTATTTTTGTGTTCTAAATCATGAATTCACATGTTTACAATTAGTTAATTTCATAAAGCTTTGGGGAATTTTGATTATGCATGATGTTTATAGGTCTTTTTAGTTAGAAAGTAGCCTTTATATGTTTAAAGAATGAAATTCCATGTTAAATACCCCAATGCATGGTCTTAGTGTTATGATTATGTTATTTCCACATGTTTCAATCATTCCCTTTCCTAAGTTCATGAATTTCAAGTGTTTAATGAAATGCCTAAGAGATGAACTTTGAGCAATGACAACTTATTATGCTTTGGAAGCTTTGGTATGCTTTTATTGTTAATGTTATCAAGTCCTGAGGGCTATGAATACTTGAAATTTAGCTGCTTACTTAGTCTTAGTACTTTCAGAATGGTTTTCAGGCATATATGAGTATTATTAGTTCAGTCAGTTATCCCATCAATCAAGTTTAGATCAGTTCATTATTTTGAGTCAGTTCAGTTTAGAGTAGGATTTAGCACTGAGCGAACCTAGGGATGGGGGCTTACCTGCCAGTTGAGGGTATGACCTTTAGTAGTAGTCCCTGCATTCCTCATCTTTGTAGAAAGCATAGGTTAGAGATGTTAACCTTTTAGTGAAGGGCTTACATATATCTCACTAGAGCACCTTCCTATTGAGGGTGACTCTTTAGTCCTTTGGGACTTCATTTTAGTGGATCCATGCATCTAGTATTAGTACCCGTGGCATGGTACTGATACCTTTTAAACTGGTGTCATAGGTTGGACCCTAATTAGCTCTTATTGGGGCATGTCAGTTAGCTGATAGCTCCCAAAGTCTCAGTCCAATATTTAGTTCAGAGTTCAATTTTAGGCTTGGTTGACCATGGCATATAGTTATTAGTTGTTCAGTGTTAGCATTTTAGTATTTCAGCTTACAGACTATCCCAGTATCATGTCATATACTTGGTCATCCATTCTCAGATTTTACAGCTTTCTCACATTCTATACATCAGTTATCTCATGCTATTTATTCAGTCAGTTATTATTCATGCATATGAGCCATTCATATCATCCTAACCTTATATAGCATACTAGTACATTCAAAGTATTGACCGCATACTCGTTTCTTGCGCTATGATGTCTCATATCATAGGATCGGACGCTCAGGTTCCCGATCGCACCTAGATATCCCAGTGCACCAACAACAACAGCAGTGGTGAGTCCTCATATTCTGAGGACCATTTATGTTTCTTTCAACAGTTAGCTGGATTTAGTTGGGAACTTGTCCCATCAACTCCACAATCAGTCAGTTATAGGCTTTTAGACACTTTTAGACATTTAGTCAGTTATTAATTATTATTGGCAGTCTTTATAATATAATTTTTAGACATTTGTTTTTCAGGCGTATTAATTTATAGATATTTTTAAATGTTTAAACCTTATGGCTATCCATCTTTGTTTTCCGCATATGTGTACCCTTTATTATTAGTTTGCTCAGTGCTCACAATAGATGCTAGCTCATGGGTTAGCTTGTGGTCACTTGTGACTGTAAGCACCGTGTTGCATCCGGGGTGTACTCCTGAGGCATTATAAACTTGGTATCAGAGCCTAAGGTCTTAAACTATCCTAGGAAGTCTGAAAGCCACATTAAGTATAGTCTTCTGCATGGGTGTGAAGCGCGCCACACTTATGGGCAAGAGGCTACAAGATGTTTTAGGAAAATTTTCCCTTCTTTCAGTATTTATGTTGTATAAGTGAGCATGATCTCAATTTAAACCCTTTTTCTAATTCAATCTTCTTTTTGCTTATTGAACACGCCTCTCAAAAAGAATAATGAAAGAAGAAATGGGAATCATCCCACACCTCTACCTCTTTAGGAAGATCCCCTGAATGAGCATGTCTCTCATGCCGAATTTAGAGCTGCATTCACTACTTTAGCTCACTCACTAGCATCCTAGAATAATTATCTAGCTACTGTCCCAACTATTCTGGTAGATAATACTACTGCAGCTAGGATTAAAGACTTCACTCAAATAAACTGTCATCTATATTCGAGATCTAGGTATGATGAGGATCTACATGAGTTCCTCAACATAGTTCATAAGGTAACTGATATTATGGGTGTGAATTTTAGTAGAAGTGTAGAGTTGGGTGCTTACCAGTAGCAGGATGTTGCTTACACCTGGTATATAAAGTAGAAAGGAGATAGAGGCACAGATGCAGGGCCTGTTGAATGGGATGAGTTTGCTATGGCCTTTTTAGATAGGTTCTTTCCTTTGGAGTTAAGAAAATCTAAGGTTTAGGAGTTTATTAATTTGAGGCATGGAAACATGAGTGTGAAGGAGTATTCTCTTAAGTTTACTCAGCAAGCTAGGTATGCTCCTAATGTGGTGTTTGATGACAAGTCTAGGATAATTAAGTTTGTCACTATTGTAATTAATAGTGTGGTCAAGGATTGCAGGACCACGATATTGATTAAGGAGATGGAATTATCTAGGTTAATGGTCTATGCTTAACAGATTTAGGAGCAGAAGTTTAAGAAAAAGAAAAAGGAGAATAAAAAGGCTAGGATAGACAGCTTTTATTTTTCTTAATTAAAATCAGAGGGTGGTAACCGTCCTCAATTCTATCAGAAATCTTTATCCCCAGATCTATCTTCAGCTAGTGCGCTAGTGCTGAAGTTCAGAAATTATAATCGGGATAGGGTGCCAGGACCTAAACCCTAGGGAAATATGAACAGTAGTCGCACAAATCCTCTTTGCCAGAAATATGATAGAAACCATCAGGGTGTGTGTAGAGCTTGTAGTGATGTATGCTTTAGGTATGGAAAGCCAGGCCACAACGTCAAGGATTGCCCGTAAAGTTGTCAGCAGGGTCAGTCCAGTCGTCCTCCAGTTCTATTCGATCACCTGACTCAGCAGGGAGCCAATTCCATTGCCACCAGTGGTCAGCGCCCAAATAGATTGTATGTACTTCAGTCTCGGTAGGATCATGAAAATTTTCCTGATGTGGTTACTGGTACATTGCAGGTCTTTTATTTACATGTTTATGCTTTGTTAGATCTTGGAGCTTTTCTTTCTTTGTAACCCCTTTCATAGCTATTGATTTCGGAGTCAGTCCTAAAACTTTGGTAGAAATCTTTTAGTATCTACCCTATTAGGTGTCTCTATTATAGCTAGGTAGGTATATAGGAACTGTTCGATCACAATATCCAAAAAATTCACTTCAGTTGATCTTATCGAGTTAGAGATAATGGATTTTAATGTTATTCTCAGCATGGATTAGCTCCACTCATGCTATGCTTCAGTTGATTGTAGAGACAGAGTTGTTCATTTTCAGTTTCCAAATGAACAAGTCCTAGAATGAAGAGTAGTACTTCAGCACTTAGGGATCATATTGTTTCATACCTTAGAGCGATAAAAATGATATCCAGGGGGTATGGCTACCATCTTGTTTGAGTTAAGGACTCTAGTTTAGAAACTTTTAATCTCGAGTTAGTTTTAGTATTGAGGGAATTTCTAGATGTGTTTCTAGAAGATCTTTTTAGAGTTCCTCTTGAAAGGGAAATTGACTTTGGAATAGATCTCCTTCCACATATCCAACCTATATCTATTCTACCTTATAGAATAGCTCCAACAAAGCTTAAAGAGTTAAACAAATTGTGAAAGATCTCTTAGATAAGGGATTCATTAGGCCCAGTGTTTCCCATGGGGAGCTCAAGTCCTTTTTGTGCAAAAAAAAAATGGTTCTTTTCATATGAGCATCGATTAGTACCAGTTGAATAAAGTCACAATCAAGAATAAGTACCCACTCCCTAGAATCATGACTTATTCGACCAACTTCAGGGTGCTAGTTACTTCTCTAAGATAGACCTCAGATCCGGTTATCATCAGCTCAGAGTCTGTGTCATTCTAAAAACAACTTTCAGGACTAGGTATGGTCACTTTGAATTACTAATCATGTCTTTTGGTCTTACAAATGCGCCAGCATCTTTCATGGACTTGATGAGCAGAGTGTTTAAGCAGTACTTGGACATGTTCATTATAGACTTCATAGATGACATTCTTGTCTATTCCCGTAATGAAAATGATCATGCATATCATCTCAAAATTGTGTTATAGACTCTTAGAGCCCATCAGTTTTTTACCAAATGTGCGAGTTTTGGTTAAGATCAATAGCTTTTCTTGGCCACATTATTTTTTATGATGGCATTAGAGTTGATTCTCAATAGACTGAAGTAGTGAGAAACTATCTCAGACACATTTCTCCATTACATATTCGGAGTTTCTTGGGTTTGGCTTGATATTATAAATGGTTTGTTGAGGGGTTTCTATATATTGCATCCCCTATGTCTAGATTAACTCAGAATAAAGTCAATTTTTAGTGGTTAGATTCCTGTGAGAAGAGTTTTTAGGAGTTGAAGATTCGACTTACCTCAATCCTAATTTGGACCTTGTCAGATGTTCAGATGGGTTTGTTGTTTAGTTTGATGCTTCCAAAATTTGTTTGGGTTATGTTCTGATGCAAAGAGTTCAGGTCATAGCCTATGCCTCTAGATATCTTAAGCCCTATGAAAAGAACTATCATACCCATGATCTTAAGTAAGCAGCTGTTGTGTTTGCCTTGAAAATTTGGAGGCATTATCTGTAGGGGTATATGTTGATATGTTCACAGATCATAAAAGTTTCAGTATGTCTTTTTGCAAAGAGAGTTAAATATCTATCAAAGAAGGTGGTTAGAATTATTGAAGGACTATGATATGAGTGTTTTGTATTATCCGGGCAAGGACAATATAGTGGCAGAGGCCTTTAGTAGATTGTCTATAGGTAGTGTGGTTCATGTTGAGAATAATAAGAAGAGGTTGATCCCGGAGGTTCATCAGTTGGCTAGATTTGGTGTTCGTTTGGTTGACTCGGCTGAGGGTAGTGTATGGGTTCAGAATAGTTCAAAATTTATTTTGTTGCCGAAGTAAAAGAAAAGAAAAATAGGGATCCCAATCTAGTTAATAAGTTGAAGGAGTCAGTCAAAGTTTAAAAAGTAGAGGTTTTCTTCCAAAGGGGATATAGTGTGTTGTGGTGTTAGGGTAGGCTGTACGTGCCATGTGTTGATGGGTTAAGATAGCAAATTCTTACAGAAGTGCATGGTGCGAGTAACTCTATTCACCCAGGGTCCACTAAGATATATCGTGATTTGCAAGAAATCTATTGGTGGAGTGGAATGAAGAGGGATATTGCAGAGTTTATAGCCAAGTGTCCTAATTTTTAGTAGGTTAAGGTTGAGCACCAAAGGCCTAGTGGCTCTATACAGGAGTTTAGTAGACCCACTTAGAAGTGGGAAGAGGTGAACATAGATTTTATGATAGGGTTACCTCATTCACGTCTTCAGCATAATTTAATTTGGGTTATTATGGGCAGAATGACCAAATCAGCCCATTTCTTGCCC
This sequence comes from Capsicum baccatum var. pendulum, assembly GCA_030864225.1. Lineage (NCBI taxonomy): Eukaryota > Viridiplantae > Streptophyta > Magnoliopsida > Solanales > Solanaceae > Capsicum > Capsicum baccatum. The sequence goes on from CM061550.1 coordinate 138,403,384, forward strand.
GTCCATACTTCTTATTTATCCTAGTATTATGCCAAGATCTATATTAGAGAGTTGGTTAGATTGGATGGAGTTCTGTTGTCCACCATTTCAGATAGGGGTACTTAGTTTACCTTTTTATGTTGGAAGGTTTTTTAGAAAGGTCTTGGTACCTATGTTCATCTCAGTATAGCCTTTTACCCTCAGTTAGATGGTGAGGCAGAGAGGACCATTCATACCTTATAGGACATGTTGAGAGTTGTGTTATCAACTTTAAGGGTAGTTGGGATGATCACTTGACATTGTTTGAGTTTGCTTACAATAATAGTTATCATTCCAGTTTCAGATGGCTCTATTTGAGGCTCTCTATGGGAGGAGATATAGGTATCCTATTGGTTAGTTTGACGTAGGTGAGACTGCATTTATAGGGACAAATTCAGTGTTTGATACTTTGGAGAAAGTTTAGTTGATCAAGGAGAGGCTTAAGATAACCCAAAGGTATAAGAAATCCTATGCAAATGTTAGGAGAAAAGATCTTGAGTTAAAGGTTAGAGATTTAGTATATTTGAAGATCTCTCCCATGAAGGGAGTGAAGAGATTTGTCAAAAAGGGGAAACTCAGTCCCCGATATGTAGGCCCTTACAAGATCGAGCTGTTATTGGAAGGTAGTGTATGAGCTTGATTTTCCTGCAAATTTGGCTTCAGTGCATCCAGTGTTCCATGTGTCCTTGTTAAAGAAGTGTATTGGTGACCCAACTGTCATTGTCTCTTTAGAAAACTTAGATGTTCAGAACAAGCTTTCTTACAAAGATCTCTCAGTCAAAATATTAGATCGCTAGATTCGCATACTAAGGAGCAAAAAAGCTCTCTTTGTCAAAGGTCTTTGGAGAAATCAATCCGTTGAGGGAGATACTTGGGAAGCTGAAGTAGACATGTGTACCAAGTACCCTCACCTTTTCTCTACAAACTCAGACTCAACTCAAGGTAGCAGTTTTCCTTAGATTACCTCTTTTCCATTCTCGGTTCCATCCATGAGGTCATCTTCATGTCATTGCATGCATTCATGAATTAGTTCAGTCAGTCACCATGTTTCAGACTCAATCATGTAATCATGTTTTCAGTTATGCAAATTCAGCATGAAACCTCAGTACCTCTGCATTTTCTCATCTTAATTTGTCTCATTCGAGGACAAATGTTCACAAGGGGGATATTGTAATACCCCGTATTTGTCTTAGCTCAATTCAGCCCATAGTGCATGTACAAGGGGATTAGAACCTAAAAATTTAGCTAAGTATTGGAGACTTAGTTTTTCTTGTCCTCTTAACTTCAATGATTTTTAAAGTGACATTCCCAACCTCGAGACCTAATTTTTTGAGTTGATTCATGTCCAGGGGTGTAAGTATCATGTCTTATGTAAGTGGATTTTTAGGAATGAGGTTTGGACCACATTTGTATTTTAAAAACAGCAAGTCACCATGATTGTGGTGCGTCGTGATGGAATAGTGATGGAGGCCTTGGCACATCATGGCAAGGGATCAATCAGCATTCTAGTTATGAATTTTTAATTTCCCAGGGGCAGTCAGGTCTTTTCTCATCGCCCCAATCCGTTAAAACATGGAATTTATCATTAGTTAAGGAATTATATACCCTATTTTCACAATTTCTCTTTAAAATAAACCCTTGTCATCACTCAAATTCATCAAGTTCAACCATTATTTCTTCAAGAAAAATCAAGAATTCAAGCTTTACCCCCCAAGAACAATCAAGAATGTCAATTGTCTTACAATATTAAATCCTTAAGGTATGTTAAATGTTTATCCATGAGCCCTATTCACCCATGGAGTCCAAGTACCTATTTTTGTATTCTAAATCATGAATTCACATGTTTACAATGAGTTAATTTCATGAAGCTTTTGGGAATTTTGATTATGCATGATATTTACATGTGTTTTTAGTTGGAAAGTAGCCTTTACAAGTTTAAAGCATGAAATTCCATGTTAAATCCCCCAATGTATGGTCTTAGTGTTATGATTATGTTATTTCCTTATGTTTCAATCATTCCCACACCTAAGTTCATGAATTTCAAGTGTTTGATGAAATTCCTTAGAGATGAATTTTGAGCAATGACTACTTATTATGCTTTTGAAGTTGTGCTACGCTTTTACTATTAATGTTATCGAGTCTTAGGGGTTATGAATACCAAAAATTTAGTAGTTTACTTTGTATTAGTACTTTCAGAATGGTTTTTAGGTATATATGAGTATTATTAGTTTAGTCAATTATCCCATCAGTCAAGTTTAGATCAGTTCAATATCCCGAGTCAGTTCAGTTAGGAGCAGGATTTAGCACCAAGCGAACCCAGAGATAAGGGATCACCTAACAATTGAAGGGGTGACCTTTAATAGCAATCCTTACGTTTTATAACTATGTATCCAACGTAAGTTAGAGATGTTAACCTGCTAATTAATGGTTGACATATATTTCACTAGAGCACCTGGTAGTAGAGGGTGACTCTTTAGTCCTTCTGGACTTTGTTTTAGTGGATCCACATAGCCAGTGTTAGAACCCATGGTACGATACTGACACCCTTTCAACTGGGGTCACAGGTTAGACCCCAATTAGCTCTTATTAGGGCATGTCGGTTAGATGATAACTCCTACAGTCTCAGTCCAATATTCAGATCAGAGTTCAGTTTTAGGCTTGCTTGACCATAGCATACAATTATTAGTTGTTCAGTATTGGTATTTTAGTATTTCAACTTACAAACTATTCTAGTATCATGTCATATGCTTGTCCATGCATTCTTAGATTTTACAGCTTTCTTGCATACTATACATTAGTTGACTCATGCTATTTATTCAGTCAGTTATAATTCATGCATATGAGCCATGCATATCATCCTAGCCTCATTTAGCATACCAGTACATTCAAAGTACTGACTGCATACTCTCTTCTTGTACTATGATATCTTATATCATAGGATCGGATGCTCAGGTTCCTGTTCGTACCTAGATATCCCAGCGCACTAGCAGCAACAGTAGTGGTTAATTCTTATATTCTAAGGACTATTTATATTTATTTCAGTGTTTTAATTTAATAGTCAGCCAGATTTAATTGGGGACTTGTCCCATCAACTCCATAATCAGTCAGTTAGAGGCTTTCAGGCACTTTCAAACAGTTAGTCAGTTATCAGTTGTTATTGGTAGTCTTTACAGTATTGTTTTCAGACATTTGTTTTTTAGGCATATTAATTTAGAGATATTTTTAAATATTTAAACCTTATGGCATATCCAACTTTGTTTTTCGCACATGCGTACCCTTTATTTTTAGTTAGTGCTCACAGAAGATACCAGCTCATGGGTTTGCTTGTGGTCACTTGTGATCATAAGCACCATGTGGCATCCAAGGTGTACTTTTGGGGCGTTACACCTTTAGTATAAGATTTATTACTTGACTTGATGGATTGGATCATGGTTTTCCCCAGATTATAGTATACATTTATGCTAGTTATATACTATGTGGGCCTAAGGTCGTGATTGCAATATTAGTTGGATTCTAGGTTTAGTATGCTATCCTTATAAAGGATGCAGCTTTAGTATATAGAGTCTTGGACACTCATGATTTTATTGTTTGGATACTAGTGATGTCATGCATAGATTTTAATTCATTCATACTCATTAGTGGGATGATTCCAACTCAAATCTTGATTCTACTATTATTTTCAAAAAAGGATTTATTTCCACTTTTCCTTCTTAAGATAGTTTCATTTATAAAAATGGAATTGTACCATGATTCACGCCTTTGGTTGCCTTTGGATTAGATGAGTTTTTGGTGGTTGCATTGGTATCAGTATGGTATCAATGTGGTTTGGATTTGCGTACATTATCCAACCTCAGTTCAGTTGGAGGCTAGTTGATTGTTGAGTTTGAGTTTTGGTTGTTTGGAAAGTGAAGTAAGCAAATTGGTTGAAAAAGAGATACCTGTGGAAAAATTCCCTAGAAGTATTGTACCTCCATTGAGGTTATCTGGGGAGCCTTAGTCAAAGTATTTATTTCCAATACCTCATCCCTTTAAGCTTTTGTGTTATTTTATCCATTGACTTTCAAAAGTCCTTTAAGTAGTGAATATTAATGACCATTTAGTCCATTTCCTTAATTTATGCATAGTTTTGGCATTTCGAGCCTTCCCATAGTAGCAATAAGTTATTTATGACTTGCCAAAATTATTGGTATAGTTATTAGGCAGTTCATTTGGTTTTAGGCTTATTTCCCTATTTTGGAGCTTTTACTGTTAAGGAATTTGTCTCAGACCAAAATTTTTTGTAAATGACCTCATATGAGAATCCTAACAGCGTCATCAACTTTGGAATATTGATTTTTGGCTAGGGGGACCCTTGGTTCATGTCGCGAGGCTTCCAAACTCATATTGGCCTATTGGGTGGATTGTATAGGTGCGGGCCCTACATTTAGTCAAAATAATCTTGGATGAAAGTTTTGATGGTTTAGTTGAGTTTGGAATGTCGAATTTGGCATGGTTGTATAGTTTGTTTGAGTGAATAGTGTTTCAAACAAATCGCGAGTACCCAGTCATAGTTCATTTTGGACTTAGCAAACTCTTATGCATAGCACCATCTGGTGGAACCACTTAAGCGAACCATTAGTCTCTTAAGTGGTGGTTGCTTAAGAGACTAGGGGATCTCTTTAGCAATTAGCCTTGAACCCCGTTCATCCTCTTAAGCGATGGTATTATTGCTAAAGTGTAAGTCTCTTAAGTGGCACTCGATCACTTAAGTGACAACTGGGTCTTCTCATTGACTGCTTAAGCTATGGTCATTTTAGCGGACGTAGGGCCGCTTTAGCGACACCTGGGGATTGTTAAATCCCCTATCTTTGTCCAGCTTTCCTTTTTTTCGTCACTATTTTATACTATTTTTAGTAGCTTGAAGAGAGGAAAGAGTTGGGAATCATCCATTCAAGCTAAGTTAAGTTAGCCTAACACTCCTTGGTTATTTCCCATTATGTTTCCCATCAAATCCCATCCTATTTCATTTTAAATTCTTAGAAATTAGGTCCTAAAATTCCTAGACCTTATGGGCTGATTTGGCACCCAATTGTGTCCAATTTTTTATCAACTTTTGAGCACACATTCCTTGTCCATTGAGGTACCTCATGATAGATACAAATTTGGATTCCTTGCGAGCCCCGTGGACTATTCTTGACCTGAATTCCAATCCGACCCTTTATTTAGCAATACGGGTCTAATTTTTATCCTAATGATGTATAGATTTCTATTTTTATAGCGTGGTTGCATTTTGGGATCATGGAGCAAAGACAGACAATTTGGGGTTGATTGAAGGATTTACAGTTTGGCATCAAGTTAGGCTTTGGTCTACTCTTCTTTACGAGATAATGTATGATATATATTGCATGTTAGGTAAGAATGTTAATATTTATTATGGTTGAATACCATAACTAAGCCTAATCTAGGAGTTTAGTGATAGATGGGTGAATTAACCCTTAAAATGAAATACTTATTGTGACTCTAGGATCCTATCACCCAAGATTTCTAGTATGTTAATCAAGGATGATACTAATGACCCTTTAGTATAAGATTTATTACTTGACTTAGTGGATTGGATCATCGTTTTCCCCGTATTATAGTATACATTTATGCTAGTTATAGACTGTATGGCCTGAGGTTGTGATTGCGATATCAGTTGGATCCCAAGTGAGTATGTTATCCTTATAAACAACGCGGCTTCAATCTATAGAGTCTTGAACACACATGGTTTTATTGTTTGGATACTGGTGATATGGCGTAGATTTTGATGCTTTCATGCTCACTTTGTGGTATGATTCCAACTAAAATCATGATTCTACTATTATTTTTGGGATTTATTCCTACTTTTCCTTCTTATGATGGGGTTCTTTTATAAAAAGGGAATTGTACCACCTTATTTACTGATTTATGAGCTTTTAGAACTAAAAATGATATTTTAAAAATTAGATTGAGATAGATTTTGATCCATGATTTACTCACTATTTTGCCAATACCATTTACTTTGGTCATTAGAAATTTCAACCCTTTCTACTCTATTATGATGATTTAGTCTCAGAGTTGATCTCGGATAATGGATTTACATACTTTTTAGCAATAGTTTGACTCTGTGCATTTATTATATATACATCTCTACGGTACTGCACACAGTAGATTGATAATGATGGCTACTGTAAATCCTAGATCAAGACTAGGTCAGTGTATATGGATATTCCCAAATTCCCTAGGGACCCCTTTGTTTGTGAGCCATCATGCCAGAGAAAAGAGGTCATTATAGGTCTTATCTTTATGAGCCATTGAGCTAGAGGAGGTCAATACACTAGGTACGTTATGGCACTTGGATCCATTATGGTATTTTTGATCTACTTTGGTCATTTATGCTTACGCATTGCCTAACACCAGTATGTTGTTTGGTGTGTATATCTATTAGCTTTATGAGGGGTTTCATAGGTATAGGCTTTGATTGTTGTTTGTTGAGTATTGATTGAACCTTTTGAATTTATGAGGATGCCAGTAGGCATTGTTTGTTCGGACTAGCCAATTATTTTATTATTGTTATTATTGTTAGTTCGTGGCAGGCTGATTATGGGTTGCTGTTGTGACTGGAGGTATCATTTTGATCCCTTTCCTTTTTACAGTAAATATCAGTATGGATAGTGTATTCGTGGTTAGACACTTATCTATAGGCCTTGGTCATGATTGTATTAGCTTTAGTACTTGGTTAGGATTCCTTGGATTGGTTACGATGTCTACCTTAGGTTGTTACCTTTGAGTTAGTCTTATATACCTATATGCATATATATATATATATATAACACAAGCTATGGTATTGCCATATATCCCCCTCTTCCCTTATTTTTTCATATTGTATATGTGTTCCTTGGCCTTGTATACTATTATATCTCCTTCTTCAACTCTTTATTTCTATATATTAGTCAATGATATACGGTATAGTAATTTAGTTCCTGAATATGTCTAGAATAGGATAGTTTATCCTTATATCCTCTCTAGCTATATTATGTTAGCTTTCTGCATAGTTGCCAGTAATTTATATTTCTGCTTTACATGTTATCTATTTTGCATTATCTTTGGAGCTCAGTTGGTAGTTTCTCATTGAGTACCACATATTTGGTACTCATACTACACTTATGTAGCCTGCAGATCATAATTCAGGTTCTCACCATTATTGTGTACCTCCTACTAAGCAGCTATTGATCGAATATTTAAAGTGAGCTCCTAGAATCAAAGTACTACTATTCTCCCTCTTTTATTTTTGACTGATCTCTATATTGTATTAAGAGATAGGTTGTATTTGAGTATTTATTCAGCATCGAACCTTGTACTCTTATTATACTAAAATCTCTTGTACTAACCTCACCAGGTTTCAGGACTACTTTATATATATATTAGCCCTTGCATTATATTTATTCTGCATTTTTCATTGATTTATCTGGATAGTCTGTTATAAGCAATTCTGGCCTATGGGTCAGCTTACCTACTGGTGGGTTTTTGTAGGTGTTATCATGACTTAATAAATTGGATCATGACAAGGATGGAGCCCAAGATAGAAAGAGAGATAAGGGTCATGGACTGTCTAGAGGTTGAGAGCGGGCATGATAAACTGGCTTAATTAGAAGACGTGTTAGAGAGGCCTCTTCAAGCCTAAGATTGTGTATTTTAGTGATGATTATCTGACAATTGATACGGGGCCAACTCAGATCCTACATGATTAAATTGATACCCTAGTGCTTCAGGGTCTTTTAGTTCATCTCTTAAGTTATTTGGAGGGTATCTCCTTGAGTGTACCTAGTATTCATCAGACTTTGAGCAATGTTCCACTATTAGTGCTGACAGCTGCTTACGATATTTCTATTTCTAGGGTGCAGAAATCATCTATGGTACCCCTACATGTAGATTCATTGTCAGTTAGACTTACTATTCCTCTAGTTACTTCAAGTATAGTTATTTATTCTGATGACTATAAGAGATTTCAGAGGTTTATTCTCTTAGTTCCACCCAAGTTTAATGGAGCTATTGTTGAGGATCCCTGCGAGTTGTTGATTGATTTCAGGAGAAGTTACATAATCTTTTATCGTTTAATTATCATGGAGTTTTTTATACTACCTATTGATTGACAGATGTGGTTATGGATTGGTAGAGGCTGTATTCTAGTTGTAGACCTTTGGGTTTGCCTGTTATGATTTGGAATCAATTTTCTAAGGCCTTTATAGAGTTATTTGTACCATATACTTGCAATATTAGATGAGTGATGAGTTTGATCATTTGGAGCAAAGGTTGATGTATATTGCTGATTATAAGGCTTGTTTCCATACTTTATCTAGGTATTCAGGTGATACCATCTCTATCGAGTTTGAAAGGATTTGAAAGTTTGTAAAGGGGTTATATGGTACTTATCAGTTGGATAAAACTCAGATTTTAGCTTTACAGGCTTCTTTCTAGAGTATCATTAAGCATTCTAAGATAATCGAGTCTATTATCCAGGTTACTCAAGGAGGCACCATAAAGGTGCGCCATCAGAGTTGGTTCACTAGACATCTTTCTGAGTAGAGATTTCTCTTGGTAGAGGTTCCTGTGTTTATTATGATAGGTTATTTCAGGCCGCATTGTAGGGATCGGGTGGTAAACCTTCAAGTTTTGCGACTTTTGGTAGCCAGGTGTCAAGTCATGTGGGTGAAGGTTCTAGGATTTGTTATTTAGGCTAATGGTCTTATAGCTCACCTATACCTTATCAATTCAAGCCATTGAGGATTTTTTTATGTGATTAGTTTGGCCATGTGGTCCAAGATTTCCCTCAACATATGTATGGATCCACTCAGTAGAGTTCTCAGCTTTAACTATGCCTTACTTCAATTTTTGCAGTGAGAGGTGATTCATAGAGTGGTAAAAGTGGTGATAGAGGTACTAGAGGTAGAGATAGGGGTTCTCATAGAGGGAGTCATGAGGTTAATTAGTCCAGGAGCAGACGTGGACAGTTTTATGCTATCCCTAAGAGACCCAAGGCAGAGGCTTCTAATACAGTTATTTTAGGTATTATCCCAGTTTGCTTCAGATTTGCTTTCGTGTTACTTGACCCTGGATCTACATTCTCGTATGTGTCTACCTATTTTGATTCTAGATTTAATGTTGCATGTGAGCCCCTTGTTATGCATCCTTATGTTTATACCCCATAAAAGATTCTTTAGTAGTGATCGGGAGTACCGATCTTGTGTGGTTACCTTTGCAGGCCATGAGACTTGGGTAGATTTGATTGATTTTTACATTATTCGGAATATGAATTGGTTAGATCCTTATCATGATATTTTGGACTGTTATTCCAAGACTGTGACCTTAGCTATGCCGGGTGTGCCGAGGTTAGCTTGGAAGGATAAGCCTAATTCAGGTCTAAAGGGTGGTATATCTTTTATGTATGCTCATCACATGATGGATAGAATTTTTTTTCTTTATTTGGCCCATGTTTTTTATACTAGTGTTGCCCCACCACCTCCTGTGGATCCTATTTGGGTTGTTCACAAGTTCATGGATGTATTTCCTATGGATTTGCCTAGTATGCTTATGGATCATGATATTGAATTTTCTATTGATGTGGAGTCGGGCACCAAGCCCATTTATATTCCTCCCTAGAGGATGTCCCCAACCGAGTTGAAGGAATTAAAGGAGAAGTTACAAGATTTGTTGGCTGGCCTGCTCATTTACTGTTTCCAAATATCCCGGCCACCGTTTTATAGTTTCGAACGTACTCGATTATATCCGAAACCTATCCGTTTTTGTAAATATTTATATCGTTGGAAAGCTTATTCAATAACCTTCTCATGGAACCATCGATGGAAAAATTCTAGTATAAATAAAATAATAAAAAAAATTAATTCCATATAAATAATAATAATACACGTACTTGAATACGGGGTGTTACAGTCTACTGGACGTGGTTCAACTAGCAGAGACTCTTGGAACACCTCGAGTAAGAATTCCCTAAGTGATTGTATTATAGGGGCCATCAAGAACATATAACAAGGACCGAAGGAGATCTTGTTATTGCATAGCTCAGGTCAGAGCAAGGTGCCATTAGATGTTCAACAAGTATTTTTTTTGTAGACGTTTTACCTGTATTTGTTAAGAATAGCCAGCATTCCTTCGTAGATCTTCGGATTTCACCCTAACCCAAGCCTACTTAAATAAAAGAACCAAGCCCAATTGGAAATGCAACATCGCCAAGAGTTAAGAGAGATATGGGAATCCCTATCCCGAAACCTACTTAAACAACCTAAAGTATTGGCCAAGTCTGAAAGTAGACCTTGTAGAAAAATGGATAGGATAGGTAGCCCATAGACTCAAGCGACCAGCTCAGTGAAAACATACCCCGTATTCTATGTGAGGTAGTTGACTTTGATTAGACCAGACCTTCATAGAGAGGAACATGCCCACGAGGGTTGTATATAATGGTAGAATATCATATGCCTTGTGGTATACCTATCTGGAAGAATAATTTAGAGACTCTCGTATTAGATAGATTACCTATAGGTTTAGTTATGACGGTGGATATATAAGTTGTAAGGTGATGCACCTACTAAAGCCTAAAATACTACTAAACAAGGTGAAATTAGAAAATGTTTTTAGTGCTGGAGTGAATAAAATCCACTTTGTTCTAGTTCATTCTCTTTCCCTATTTTGTGTAGAAAAATTATTGATTTGAATTTTTTAGTTCATATGGGACCAAGTTCTTTATAAAAATTTATAAGACTATAAAGCTAGGATTAGGAGCTTGGACAGAAAAAACCCATTTTGAAAAGAAAAATGATGAGTACCACTTCTCAAAAGAAACATAGTCAATGAGTATACGAATCCAGTAGCCGCGAGAACAATCATCCTAATTAGGGTTTTTGCATTTGAAAGTACAGACTGCTTCCTATTAATGAATAGGGAAATTCCTTGCACATAATTAAGGAAGCCATTGAAAGGTGACTAAAACACCAGAAATGGGGACTACCTGAGCTAATGATAGAGGCAAGAACACTTTCCGACCCAGAGGTGATGATATGATTCCTTATGTACTTGTGTCTATGTCACTTAATAATTATACCTATTAACCAGTTGACCTATCTCTATTTTTATTTCTTCTAGGTCGGTTGACCCTAGTCTTCTTTAAAATTATGATATTCCTACTCGTTCGAGCTTTTGTAGGCTAGATAGAGCTCTTTTATTATAGGGAGAGGAGTCTGCTTCCTAAATCCCCTTTAAAAGGGAAAGTATAACGCTCTATATGATTATCAGCTAAGTAAATAAATGGGATAGATAAATAAAAAAAAGTGTTTTTAAAGTCGTAAATCACAAAAAAAAATCAGGCTTTATCTTATCTACTAAGAGGCTTCATCTGGCAACGACTTTCATTTTTCCAAAGATTGAATTATTATCGGTATACGCTAAGAACATCAATCTGACGCTAGGAGATTTCTTTCTTCCACTTATTAGAGATCCTCTTTGGTTTCTTACATGACAGCAAAAAGGGGCGCAGTGGAATTCATTTAGAAAGCAAGATAGAATAGGCTTTTACTTTAACTAAAGAACTTTCCTTAAATTGAGATATTAGATGTGGGACTTGGTGTCGTAAGCAAAAAAGGAGGCTCCTATGATTATAACTATTGAATATATTGATGAGGCTCGATCATCAGCCAGCTCCATAACAAGGAAATTTTTTTACCACCAGTAGTGGATGATTTCATTATAATGAATAAAGGAATCCATCCATTTATTTCATTTCTCTATCTCAGGAGTCAGGTTTATCGAGTTCGATATGGTAAAAATGGGTTCTAGTCTTTTTCTTACTTTTATGGGTTGGTTTGGCCTTTTATTGATCTATATCAAAGTGTGATTTAAGCATCCAGTGGTTGGCCTTCCTATACCCATTCGTCTGCCAGAATGCCTCCTTGGTGCAGGACAAAACCAAAATGATACATACGATAGGCAAGGTCTTTGTTTGAGCTAATAAAATAGTAATTTAAGCGCGTCATGGATGACCTTGGAATTCCTCTTGTCGTTGTTAATCAATTTTGGAATATGTTGTTAACACACTTCAGCGGCTACATGTTTCAAAAGATGAATTCTTGCAGCCCATTTAAAGACTTTGTTACCACTCTCTCAGAGGACAAGATAAAGGCTAAGAATAAGGGGAATGAGTCTTTGATTATGTCAAAAAGCTCCTTATGAATTGGTATTAAACCCAAAACCTCACTGATAGAGATCTGCAATTATAAAAGATATCTCCAATAAATTTGAACTTGTGTCTTTGTCGATGCGGATAATCTTAACAATTCATACTATATTGTGAACTATAAAGGCTTCACCCCCAACTAGTTATCGATCTTATTATTCATGCCCAGCAAAGTTATTGAGTGAGTTTTATAACTAACTGCTCGGTGACCTTATCTATGATTCAGACTGTGAGGGCAGTAATATATCTAAATACCAAAAAGATGTATTAGTTTGTCTTTCCTTCAAATAGCTGAACCCTTGCAAATAATGCAATAATTAGGGATGATAGTAGAGGAAGAAGCTAGCATGAAATTTCTTTGGCACTTACCCACATGATTTGGCCCATCTTTCTTTCTTCCATGAGAAAATGGACATACCCTAAAACTTTAGTTCAAATCCATTTTTGATCACTTTTTGGGGGGTTAATATGACCTTCTTTCCTTTGCAGTTTTTTAGGAATTTTTCTTATGATACATTGTATTCCAGATTATCCATATTCTTATGTTGGATGGAATTCCCTTAGTAGTTTTAGCTCTTATATATCCGTAGTTGGGGTAAGCTCTATCGTTCAGCTATAGGAAACTAACCAATAGCTCTTCTTTTGGTAAAGGTTAATGGTCTTCTTCAAACATTGGTGTATAATGGGAGGATAGCTTAGTATATTACCTTTTATGTAGTTCTTTAATTTAAGAGTTTCTAATTTTAGGATAGTATCTTTGGTCAACCATTTTTTAAAATCTTCCTTAAGCTCTAACCCTAACACCATAAAAGGCAGGGTAGAGCTAGGAAGAGGTTCAAGAATAGGGTAGGGTCCTATACTTAAGATTCAAAAAAGAAAAGATTTTCAAACCTAGATGCCCTGTACAAGTTGTTTAGTTGGGATAAACTTTATTGAAGAATAAGGGGTGAAGTCTCAACTCCCAGACTACTTAGATGAGTGACGATACTGATACACTAAATGAGACCAATATTATCAAAACGAAAGTCATCGGTTTGAGTTTGAGGAAAGGCTTTTTTGTCATCATCTAGAGTTATTAACCAAGGGCACCACTTCTTATTTTGCTTAGTCAGTTGAGTAAGCAAACCTGGATTCTAATATGGGTTGAATAGTGAGTTCCACTTTCTTTTCCGCAGCAATCCTAGTATACTTTTGTAGAGTCAAAAAAGCCTTATGTGAGCCCATTGTATAACTTGATAAGATTTCTCATTGTCCTTCTCTCTCTCTAATACATTGGTATATTCTCTAATTTAATTATTTTGGTGCCTCCTCCGCCCCCCCTTCCCTTACCATTTTAAGTCGCAAAGGCCTATACTACAGTAAGAAAAAATATAGGTTAAGGTTACGAAGTCACTTAGTCGAACTAGAAAACTCTAAAGAAAGGGAGGTTGCTAAGCTAATTCTACTGTGAGATAGAAAAGATTCTCACTTGGGTTACTAAATACCAAGATTTTGGACTCACTATGTCATTCTAAATGATGCAAAATAGCTTTTTAGCTTAAGTAATTCCGCTTCTTGCTAAAAAAATACAAGCTTGTGTGAAAAAAAGGACTAAATTAGTTGGTTGTTGACTGACGGAAAGCATGGGAGTTGTTGGCATAAAATTGACTTTATTTTTGCCTACCGACACCTGTCAAAGTCTTCGACTTACACGACATTTCCTTTCATTTTCTCCGGCTATGAAAAAAAAGACTGTGCACAACTCTTTTTCTCTTCTACTTCTCTTTGTTTACTTCTTGCCTTCCCAAAATCCTACACTATAGGAGTCAGATCTTGGAGTAATATCCATTCTATGGGAAATCTACTCAAGAGTTTAGGCCCCTAATTTGGTCTATGTCTGAGCTGCTACTATAATCAAAGATGAGGGGCTCCAAAATTGGATGTAGTCATCTTTAGAGGAGTAGGATGCATCCTTTTTCTTGCTTATTAGTGTTTTTTCTGATTGCAGCTAGCGCGTTGGTCGAGTTATCTTAAGACTGAATCCATCCTTATAGAAAAAGGGTAGGATATCGTCTATGAGAGATAGTCCTTGTTGTTCACCTCTGCCTCCCAATGTTGTTGACCCCTACTAGGACCTTTTTCCTTTATTTGCTACGAGACTTTTCTGGTATCTTTTTGATTTCTTTACAAAAGGAAACAAAAAAAGCCCTATACACCAAAATTAAAAAGGGGAAATCCCTTGATCAGGTCTTGAATGAGATCGAAGGGCTGAGGCTCATATTTAGTGGTATTTAAAGTATGGTACCTACAATTTTTGGTGGGATGATTGGTTAGTAGTGGCACCTCTTGATTATCATAGAAATCTCCCTCCTAAGCTCAATAATATAACAGTTTCTCAGTTTTGAATCAATGGAAATTGGGATAAGGACATGGTGAGATAGTATGCCCCTCTAACTTTCAATCATAAGATCCGCCTTTACTTCATAAGGCATGGCCCTATGCCTTACTCGCTTCGAGAACTGCTTCTGCTAGAGAAAATGGGGATGACAAATTTCAGGAGAAGAAAATTGAAAAGAATTAATAAATCCCCTTAGCTCTAGATTGGTTTCTGATACTTTCAAGCTTTGGAAATGTCTTCACTTGTTCCTACCACTTGATCTCTATAAAGAAGCCTTAACTAACCTATCATGAAAACTACGAGAATCTCTACTCAAGAAATATCTACCTCAGGAGGTGTAACCACTAAATTTGCCTTTTCGGCACACCTTTTTGGTGCCTCCCTAAGTAGCCTGCTTGATAGACTTGTCAACTTAGAATTGTCAATATTTCTCTTAAAAGAAGCCCCTAAAACAACCATCTATGTAGATCCAATTTATAGACACCCTTTAACAAACTTATGAATTATCTCTAACTTAACGGAAATAATGGTGACTAAATATAAAGATAGAGCATAGAAATGTTCCTTATATGATATTCTATAGAAATGTAGCACTTTCAATGCTTAAAATAAGGAAAATATTCAAGTATCTGATGCCTTTTTGTTATATATGATCTATTTTGGGTATGTTTTGCCGAAAGCCATATTTGGATGATAAGTTCAAAAAAATGGTTTAAAAAGGTGTTTTTGGATACTTTTGGATTTATTATGGATGATCGAGATGATTTAGGCTTGATAGTGATCAAAGCATGTTTGAGAATTGAAAAAGAGCTAAAAAATTTGACTTCCAGCACCTACTAAGTTAACCTACGTACCACAGGTACACAAAGCGGGTGCTAGAACACCAAAATCTCAAGATATGACTTGCAGGAATTTTTCCCGTCCAACACCTGCGGACCGTACCTTCGCCCAGAGCAGACTGCAGGTACAACCTACGCCCATGCCTAAGCTGCTGGTGCAGACTACATGTAGCCACCGATCCTGTTTTCTCCTATTTCGTCCGTACTTAGTTTTTAGGGTTTTCTCTTGTACTATAAATACCCCTTATGTACTTTTTAGTAGGAGTAACACATTTTTAACACTTGAAATGTATTTTGATTTCAAGATCCATCTTTGATCTTGGGATTTCATTATATTGACTTTGATTGATTATTCAGTTTATGGTTGTGGGTTTTTATTCATCTTATCATTTTTATTTCATCTTTTATTTCCAATATGAATGATATTGATTTTTCCACAATCATGAGCGGCTAAAACCCATAGCTAGAGTTGTGCAAACCCTGGCTGATTGATGAAGTAGGAGAAGTGCAATTGTTGAATTGAACCAATACATATGGCATGCATTGTATTATATTTATTATAATAGTTTTATTAGAGGTTGAAAATATTAGGATCCTACCTAGATATTTCTACTTACTCCAAAAGAGGAGTAGCAACTAGGAAAAGATAATGACAACAGTAATTTGGGAGTTAATTGTTGATCTGTTGCAGCACAATGGAATATAGTGAATGACCGTTAGATTTCATCTAATAAATTAAGACTCAAAAGGTAATATTTAACTGGGATTAAGATAAGGGTTAGTAATATGACATTATGAGACTCAAAAGGTAAAGGGTAAAATTCTCCAACTCGTCCAAAAGAATGTAGGAGGTACATAACTTATTAATCTTCCATGCAAGGTCTTGGGTTGGTTTAACATAGCTCAATAAACCTATGGAGTTAATAAAGCTAGGGGAACACAATCTTAGTATTCACCTATAGCTGATTTCAACCACTGTTAATATTGTTTCTTGCTCAAGACTACTACTAACAAATCCCCCCATTTACCTTTCAATACTGACTACGGACTACAACTACTGATAACTGCAATTCCACGTGTTCCCTTAGGTTTTGATTCCAATCTTAGTTGGGTTACTATATCCTGACAACAACCGTATCATCATCTAAATGAAAGTGTTGCTTGGACATCATCAAGAAATTAGTGCCATTATTGGGGTATACAGTGTTGATTTGTGGATTAAAGTCATTGCAGTTTTTAGGTTTTCTTTTATTCTTAGTTGGGCATATTTCGGTGTATGTCTAGCACATGGAGTAGAGGCAATCCCTTACTCTCATTGACTACATAGAAAAAACTATAACCACATAGTAGGATGTCAGTGATAAGGAGAGACAATCTTCCTAAATACAAAGTTCATGGTGCTATTGATAGACCAATTGGTGAAAGGCTAGCTCAGATAGAGTTAGTCGAGTAGATATAGATAGTAGATCATCGAGCAGTACTCGATGGAGATCAGAACAGAGGCCAACCTCAAGTGATCCCAACGTATTAGTTTGTTCAGGCATATGTTGATAATGAAGAAGATTTAGGATATGATGAGCCAGTTGATACAGGAGCCATTATTCCTCCTTCTTTATCTCCTAGGGGTAGATTAGGAGGCATTGAGACTGAGGTTGTTCCATTTCTCACTTATTGGAGAAGCATCATTATGGCTTGGGAACTACCAAGAGGATCTATTACTACATGAAAAGAGCTACACAGACAATTCTTGAATAGGTTCTTTCCTCCATTCAGGGTATTGCAGTTCAAGGATGAAATTTATAATTTCAAGAAGCCGCAGTCAGAGTCTATGTATGAGTCATGGTTTCGATTTAAGAAAAGGCTTAGTATGGTACCCAACCACCGAATATCAGGGACAATCTTGTCAGAGATATTCTATAGAGCCCTAAATACCAATTCAAGAGCAATGGCAGACACTATTTCCAGAGGAGGATTTATGAGATTGTGATAGGAGATAGTTGTTGGTATTATGTATCAAATCTCATTAACTAACCAAGGGTGGCAAACTTGGGAGGTTGATAGAGGTTTTGATATGTATGCCATTGGAGTTTCTGGCGAACAGAGAATAACTAAAAATATTATAGCTCTGGAGATCTCATTATTACAAATAGAAATTGGTGAGTTAGTCAAATAAGTTGCAACCATCAATTCTTCTAAAGTACATGAATTTAGGATATCTAAAATGGAAAAGTGTGTGGATCATCAGTTGGTGGGTTTTCGAGCCCAAGAGTAAGGGAATCAAGGTTGAAACTATCATGATGAGAGAGATAGGTACATTACACATGGCAGACATAAGGCAGAGTCTAAAATAGATGAGATGTTGACCATATTGATAAAGGGTTAAGAGAGCCAAGCATCTTGCTTAAATGAACTTAAATCTAAAATTTTAGGACTAGCCCAAAAGTTTGAGTCATATGAAACTGCTATTAAGCAGTTGGAGCAGTAGTATGGGCAAATCTCATTCACTTTAGCGAAGAAACAGGTAGAAGAAGTACTTGATAGTAATGTGCAGAATCCTCAGACACTTGTTCACTATATGGACATTGATACTTAGGATGAATCCTCACCTGGGGAGCACTATTTTTCTTCTACTAATAAGCCAAAAAAGAATGTAGTTGATGTGAATAAGCCATTTCAGGTAGAGTTTGGGAAGCTGAGCTATACTGATGATAATTTTGATAGTGACTGGATTGGGAAGATCTCCAAAACATAGTTATTGAATTTAGTTCAAGCATTCACACAACTCCCCTTGAAATGAAATGGGATCCAGGCATAGTAACTATCCCATATTTTGTTGGGTCTTACGAGATTAACCAAGCACTATGTGATTTAAGAGCAGGAATAAATGTTATGCCACTGGTGATATATAAGGTGCTAGGATTAGGAGAACTCAAGCCTACTTCTGTAAGGCTGTTGATGGCTGACTCATCTATAAAGGAGCCAGTGGGTATTGTACGTGGCGTGGAGATAAAAGTTGCATCATTTATCTATCCAACAGATTTTATGTTTTTAGATTATGAAGTGGATACCCATTCTCCAATCATATTAGGTATACCCTTCCTATCTACTAGCAGAGTATTAATTGACATGGATGTGGAAGATATCACTTTCAAGTGGAACAACGATCAAATTATGTTGAATATATGTATGACAGTACCGCAGTGGAATGATATGAGAGTTATGGAAGTGATAGATGCGGTGGATGATGACATGATCACAGTTGATGTACCTATTGATGAAATATTAGGGGTAGAAGCATTGGCCGTGATAGAATAACTGACTATGATGAGATGGTTAATGTTTTACATGGCATAGGCTCTTATAAGTATGCCCGTGAGAAGCGCGATCTTGACTTGAAGAACAGGACCACACCCCATCAAAACCATCAATTGAAGAATGATCGGTATTAGAATTGAAGTTCCTCCATCCTTCCATGCAGTATGCATTCTTAAGGGCCAACCATACCTTACCAGTGATTATTGGGGCAGATTTAGCAGGAGCACAGGTGGAGGCTTTGATATCAGTATTACAGAAGTTCAAGAAAGCTATTGCATGGACCATTGCTGATATTCTGGGGATCCCACCAAGTATATGTACACCTAAAATATAGCTTGAGCTGGACAACATTCCCAGTATTGAGCATCAGAGATGACTAAATCCTTCTATGCAAGAAGTGGTGAAAAAAGAGAGAATTAAGTGGTTAGATACTGGGGTGGTTTTCCCTATTGCAGAAAACAAGTGGGTTATAGTAGTTTAATGAGCACCAAAGAAATGAGAAATCATGGTGGTTCCAAATAAAAAGAATAAGTTAGTACCAGTGAGGCCAGTGACCGGATGGAAAGTATGCATGGATTACAAAAACCTAAATAGACGGACATAAGAGGACCTCTTCTCGATGCCATTTATGGATTAGATGCTGGAAAGACTCGTAGGCAGGGTTTGGTGTTATTTTCTTTATGGGTATTCTGGATACAATCAAATCATGATTTCTCCCGAAGACCTAGAAAAGACTACCTTTACTTGCCCCTATGGGACCTTTACATTGAAGATAATGTCGTTTGGACTTTGCAATGTGCCTATCACTTTTTAGAGGTGTTTGAATCCATATTCTCTGATAGCATGGAAGATATTATTGAGGTATTTATGGATACGTTTTTAGTGGTCAAAGATTCTTTTGACAATTGTCTAGCCTATTTGGCCAGTGCACTGTAGACATGTGAAGAGTGCAATCTGGAACTAAATTGGGAAAAATGTCACTTCATGGTGAGAGAATGTATAGAGCTACTGCATAACATCTCCAAATATGGCATTGATATGGACAAATAAAAGAAAAAGGTGATTGATAAATTGCCACCACTAGTATCTGTTGGAGGTAGACGAAGTTTTTTGGGTCACGTTGGTTTTTATAGAAGATTCATCAATGACTTTTCTAAAATTGTAATTCCAATATGCAAACTTTTATAGAAGGAGGTAAAATTTATATTTTATGATGAGTTCCTCAAGGCTTTTTCAAATGCCTAAAGAAGCGGTTGATTTCGATGCCTATTATTGTATCTCCAGACTGGTCTGATGTGTGATATGAGTGGAGTGGATTTGGGTATTTTTCTAGGCCAAAGAAGAGAGAAGATCTTGCATCCCATCTATTATGCCATCAAATCTCTAAACCCTACATAGAAAAATTATATTATTATAGAACAGGAGCTACTTATGGTGGTTTTCACTTTTGAGAAGTTTTGGTCTTGATTGGGACCAAGGTGATAGTTCACATTGACCATGCAGTATTAAGATACGTGATAATGAAGAAAGGTTCCAAACCTCGATTGATTCATCGGTACTCTTGCAACAAGAGTTTGATTTTAAGGTCAAGGAAAAAAAAGGGAAAAAGAATCAAGTTGCGAACCACTTATCCAGACTTGAAATGGAGACAATCCAGGAACTAGGGGATAATCTTGGGATAGATGATTATTTTCCAGATGAGCAAATGGTAGAAGCCTCTCATGATCTGATTCTCTGGTTTATTGATTTTGTCAACTACCTAGAAAGGGATCTCATTCCAGAAGATTTATCCTTCCAGCTATGATGAAAAATTATGCATGAGTCAAGGAAGTTCTTTTGGGATGAGCCATATCTATTCAGGGTTTGTGCCGATGGAGTAATTTGAAAATGTATACCAGAGGTGGAGATGATGAGCAGGCCAGGGGTCATCACCGTGGTACACAGACAACCCATAAGATTCTACAATATGGGTTTTATTGGCCCACAACCTATAAGGTTTCTCATGATTTTGCACAAGCCTGTGACCAATGTCAGCATCAAGGTAATATTTATCGATGCCATGAACTCCCCATGATACCTATCTTGGAGTTGGAGCTATTTATTGTGTGGGGAATTGATTTCATGGGTTCGTTTGTAAGCTCCTATGGCATAAGGTACATTTTTGTAGTGGTTGGATATTTATGCAAATGGTTGGAGGCAGTTGCACTTCCAGACAACATTGACAAAAGTGTCACTATTTTTCTAAAGAGAAACATTTTTTCCAGATTTGGCACCCTATGTACAATTATTAGTGATGGTGGTTATCACTTCTGCAATTGATTGTTCAAGGCCCTTCTAGATAGATATGGTGTAAGGCATAAAGTGGAAACACATTACCATCTACAGACTAGCAGTCAAGTAGAAGTCTCCAATAGAGAAATAAAGTCCATATTGGCAAAGACTGTGAATGCCAATAGGAGTGGCCAAGAAAGCTAGATGATATATTGTGGGCCTACCATACAGCTTATAAGACTCCCATAGGTGCCTCTCCATATTATATGGTATATGGAAAAGCATTCCACATACCGGTTGAGCTGGAAAATAATGCACTTTAGGCTGTGAAAAGGCTGAATTTTGAATGGCATGATGCATTAAATTTAAGGATGAGCAAGGTAATTGAGTTGGACAAATTCTGACTCCATGGTTATGTGAGCTCATCCTTATACAAAGATAAAATTAAGTTGTACCATGATAAGAATATCCTAAAAATAATGTTCTAACTTAGTGATTTATTCTTGCTATATAATTCAAGACTACGCTTATTTCCTGGCAAGCTGACGTCAAGATAGACCAGACCATTCACTATGGTTAAGGTGTTCCCATATGTTTCTATTGAGTTAAAGCTTGATGGTGATGTCCTATTTAAAGTAAACGAGCAGCGTGTGAAACATTTCATGGCAAACCTGGAAGAAATGAGTTAAAGCGTGATGATGATGTCCTATTTAAAGTAAACGGACAGCGTGTGAAACATTTCATGGGAAACCTGGAAAAAGTGAGATTTTGTGCTGAGATAGACCTTGACAAAGTTTGAGTATTCAAGGTAACTGAGTTGTGTCGCGATAGTAAATTAGACACTTCTTGGGAGGTAACCCAACGTATTATGTTATTTGTATTCGTATTCCATGATTGACATTGGATCTTTGCACCTATGGTGCCATAGGTATGTTCCTAACTCTCTCGTTTTGGTTTGATGCATTGGGGACAATGCATGATTTTCAGTTTGGGCGGGGCTACTTATGGGTCTTGATGCCCTCTTGGGGTTTTTGTTGCCATGACTCTTTTCCTCGGAGTTTTGTTCCTAGTAGAGCTGACATGTTTAGGCGTATGGTGCTTTATTTTGTGAAGTTTCATGTGATTAAGATATTTTAAGTATTTAGGGCAGTAGTCATACATTGACTAATTTCTGATACCCCTTCGAAAATTGAAAAATTATGTTTTAAGAACTGTGTTGATGTACATATATGTGAACTTTGTGGATCTTTTTATGTATTATAATTAAGGACATGATAACCATTTGCTGACAATTGCATGAACTGGATAGGTAGTAGTTGGTGATATTGTCTCTGTGCTATGCGAGTGTGAGATACTACTTAGTTCCTTTTGTATGTTAAATTCAGAACTTGCCTAGTTAGTCTTGCTAGGTTGAAGAATAATCGGTTAGGAGAGGATAATAGGCCCTTTTTAATTTTAGTCCACTTTTAGCCTAAATGACCTCCCATGTGTGAATTGTATCCCATGATCCCAATTTTGAGCCTTATAAGCTTATTTTTCTTGTTTTCACCATTAACCTTCCCATTTGCATTACAATTTACCTGTTTTGACCATGTTCCTCCTTGGACAATATGCACCTCAACACAGGCAAAGTCCTAAGTTGAGGGTGGCTATCATAGGAGTGTGTAGTGTAAAAAGGGTATGAAGAAGGGTAAAATAGGAGAAAAAGAAAGTAGGGTTGGGTGTGATAGCAAAAGAAAAAAATAAAAAGAAAGAATTAAAAACCACACCCAACCTGAATATACTATAAAAAAAATAAAAGGAAGAATTAAGGATGGAATAAAAAGAAAATTGGCTAATAAGTGAGACCCTAAAGTTAGTGTAGTAACAAGGAGGCTTAGTCAGTTTAAATATCCACATATATCATACCATCCCCCAAGCCTACATTACAAACCGAGGAAAGTCCTATAGTGATCCTAGCTTGACTATCTGGATGTTAAGGTAAAGAAAATAAGGGCAACCTATGGTATTTTACATGCATTGATTGGAACTTATTTGTTGAGTGTGTGTCTCTTGACCGTCCCTGCATTGACATGCATATTTCATATGAGTGAGCAGGACATCTTTGTTGTGAGATCACTTGAGTCATGTTGCTAGCTATTTGCTTATTTTGAGTAATGTAATTTGTACATATGAGCGGTTGTCTGTTGCTAATGTAATTCCATAGATTGATTCCTTTATGTCACATTATTGTGCATTATATTCATACACATTTGGTTTTGAAGAGAGGTACAGGAGGGGATGTTATGATTTGTACTTAATGTAATGACTGCCTTTAATATCTTAGATTCTCTTACTTATGCATTATTTTTTGTTTGGTTATATTTTTGTTGCCTGATGAAATCCAAATATTCTAGTTGAGGGTGTTGATATGATATGGATATAGATACGAAAGATAAAAATCTACCTAAAGAAGCAAAAGATAATCGATGCAAGAAAGTACAGATAGGTAAATTGACATAAGAAACTACAAAGAATCAAGAACCAACAAGTGTATCAAACTCAAAGACCCTTAAACTAGTAGAATTGAACACCAATTTCTTATGTAGACCTCAAGGAAATCGAATTCCCAAACAACCCACATTTCTAAACAAGAAGTCAGTATAAGCAAATACAAACTTGAAATTCACTCTCAAAGGAGCATTCATTGATATATCATCCAAAGTTACTAATGAAATGACTAAGGCATCTATTAATATAGTTTGCCGCTCCATAAAATAGCCTATTACAAAAATATCCCAAAAGTGGCTATTTTAGAAATAACCCACATGGTGTAATACCCAGGAAAATATTTTCGTTGAAATTTTGTGCGTAAATATGTCGGGATCCTATCTTTGAGAATGACTTATAATTTTTTTGTGTGTTATTACTTGGATTTAGACCCACCATTGCGTAGAGCATTGAATAATCTTTCTAACGATATGTGGATTACCCAAACGGACACTCGAGCGATGAGTTATGACCATTCCGATCAAACTACACAATTCCAATCGAACTATAAACAGTAAAATGTGCAGGAAAAAAAAATACTGCGGCCAGGCAATTTTTTTTGGTCAACTTCAAACGATCATAAATCCTTGTACATAATGAACTGTGTGAGCTGCTATATATCAACAGAAATCCCTGAGAGTCTTCTTTCCAATGAAATTAGTTTCATCCAGTTTGAACATCAGAGTAAAACGTTATGGACAATTTACTTCAGCCTATCGGATAGATCACTGAAGGGCAGATTTAACATTAATTGATTTTTAAAGGTATTTTGGTCATTTCCCATTATGGTAACCCTCTATATATGCCCCCCTTTGAGCTGAGAATTGTCATTCATTTTCTCTCATTTCTCTTATATATCTCTCTCAAAATATATGCATATATATAGAGAGAAAGAGAGAGAAAGAGAGAGAAGAAGAGGAGGAGTTAGGGTTAGGGTTCCAATTGGGGGAAATCGATTCAAGGCTTCGCTTCGCGAATTGCTTCCGTTAATCTCTTCGGCTACGAAATCTAAGGTATGCAAGTGTTTATCTATGGGCTCCTTTCATCCATAGAGCCCACAAATCCTTTTTCAAAGGCTCAAGATACATGTGTACATATATATATATGATTATACTTTCTAAATTTTCATTGTGTATGTGTGTAGTATTCATATGATGGTTGAGATATATGTGTGGGATGATTATGTGTGTTGGTTGAAGTATATGTGTGTAGTATTTGTGTGATGGTTTGTGATTATGTTGTTGAAGTTGATGATATCCAAGAAGGGATCTTTGTATGTTTGTGGAAACTATGGTGGCGTGTGATGTATAAATATATGAAATGGGTGATTGAATACTTATAATCTTAACGAATCCACCTATGCCTAAGAATTGCATGTAAGGTGTTTGTGAAAATACCTAAGAGACTAGAGATTTTGCTTTTTATAACATAATAGGTCCAAAATTAATTGATTATGAATATATGATGATTTAAATTGTTAAGCCTTGATTTATACTATTATTCCATTATTTCCTTGTTATGACTTGATAATCGTTATTGGGAATTATATATCCCTACTATTGATTGATATGTCAAATATTTTCTAAATGTGAGTTGGATTGTGAATTGAGAAATGTGGATGTTGAAGTTGAAGGATGATGGTGTTGTGGTGCATGAAATTGAGCATTAAACCTATGCCCTAAATGGTGCATGTAAGATGATTGCTAAAATGCCTATGTGAAGAAGAATTTAAGTATTTAACATGTTTGTTATCCAAATTATGATTTCATGCCATATCCATATGCTTAACTTATGTCTACCATATGTTTGACAAAATATTTAAGAGAATAGGAAACTATGCATTGTGGTTCAATATGTCTTAAAATATAAATTCATGCTTTGTTCCTATGGATAGTTGATTTCCTTGAATTTGTGGTGCGTTGTGGGTGTATGATGGAATGCCATGATGAATTGTTGAGGTAACTATGATGTTTGTGTGTAGTATTTACTGTGGACCCAAAGCATGCTCCCCACATGTTCGATTGGATGCTTATATGGAGAAATGAGTCCATTTGATTTGCTAAGTGTGAAGTCCTCAATTATGTGTTACGTATGATAGTCTATGGGCATGTTGTGTATGAGTTATCTATCTTGTGCTACTTTATGCTATTGTGTGTTGGGGGTATGTATGCCCAAAATAGTCTACTGGTCTAGAGCCGAGTCAGTTTCACGATAATCTCAATCGAGCGATGAACAATGAACTCCCAGTTAGTTTCAAAACTTGGGGAAAACTCAGTAATCTCGGAAATTATTCTTTATCGAATAATCGGGTCATGAAGCTCCAAAATATTACATATCAATTCACTCCGTTACAGACCTCTGTACATTTTGGTGAGATAGTAAGCTTATCTTAAAAGTAAGTGATAATTAGAAATACTCCGTCAGAGAACGGAATCGAGCGAACTCTATCATATTGATAAATTATCATAATGTTAGAACAGATTCAGTTCAGTTGAGTACAGTTAAGAACCGGTTAAATGTCTTTCAGTTGGGAGTAGGATTCAGCATCGAGCGAGCTAAGGATGGAAACATTCCTGCGAGTAGAGGGTTTGATTCCTGGTAGCAATCCTTATGCTCCAGAACTACATCGCCAGCGTAGGTTGAGACATCTATCCTGCGAGTAGAGGGTTAGATGAGGTGGTTGTCGTGCGAGTTGAGGGTCCTACTATTCTCGTTTGAGCTCCTGATAATAGAGGGTCCTATGCAGTTATCTTTACCGGTGGCGCGGTATTGACACCCTTCCAGCTGGGGTACAGGTTGGATCCTAATTGTGGTAAGTGGGGCATATCGGTTAAATGATCACTCCCACAGTTTCAGTAATAGTCTCAGAAAAGAACTCAGTTAATGTGCAGAAGTTGAGGCTGTCAGATATAAGCCTCCAAGTATTGCTATCATTATCATTGAGTAGAGAGACTTCCTGCGAGATGAGGGTTGCTCTCGAAATTATTTACCCATTATCATTATCGTTAAGTATAGAGACTTCCTGCTAGATGAGAGTTGATCTCAGATTCAGTTGTTCAGTGTTCTAGAGACTTCCTGCTAGATGAGGGTTGATCTTAGATTCAGTTGTTCAGTGTTTAAGAGTTGGTGAATTTGAATATCAAATATCAGTAATATCAGTTATCCAATTTCTCAGTATGGATAAGTATAGATTTCAGCTCTAGTAGCTTCAGATACTCAGTATCTTATTGTCAGTATTATTATTTTTGGGTGTCAGTGTTCAAAATATAACATTCGGTGTCATGATGATTTCAGTTGTACTTTATGCATCCATGTGTGTATTGTTGATCAGATATGTTTCAAAATTGGTAATTGCAGAGTTTCTATATATGTTTATTGCAGCGAATACATATTATTCAGACTGTTATATTTATGTATAAGCCTTATATTTTACCTTACCCTATCCTTCCATACTCTGTACATTCTTTGTACTGATCCATTCGCGCGATGGTGCTTTCCCCACCATAGGTTCAGAAGAGCCAGATTCAGAGTATATTTAGCTGTCAAATCTTGTAGCAGTGGGTGCAGCAGTGATTCCTCATCATCCAAGGATATTTTATTTTAGTGTTTTGGTGATTTTAGTGGACGGAGTTAGTTGGGGAATTGTCCCTTCAACTCCAAAGTTCAGACAGTGTAGAGAATTTTCAAACAGATGTATTGATATTTAGTTTACAGTACTGTATATTTAGATGTTTGAACCTTATGGCCAGATTTAGCCAGTTTTTGCATTTATCGTATTATATTATGCAGTGAACAGATACGGATATCAGTGAAGGGTTAGCTTGTGGTCCCTCGGAGTCACGAGCACTGTGTGGCATTCTGGTTCATGGGAATCGGGGCATTACAAACTTGGTATCAGAGCCTAAGGTTCAATAGTGTCCTAGGGAGTCTGAAAAGCCGCATTTAGTAGAGTCTTATACAAGAGTGTGTTGCGCGCCACATTCATGTACGGGAGGCTATGGGATGTTTAGAAGCGTTTTCGTTCGTTCATGATCCATATCATGCTATAGCAAGATTTTCCAAGAGAGTTATGTAGACTCTTGTAATGATCCACTTAAGTCAGATTTACATTACTCTTAAGGTAACAGAAGTAGTGAAGCCAAAGTCTTTTAGATAGAACTTTCTCTGACGGTCCCCGCAGCTAGTTTTGGGACAGTGTTCTCTAAAGTGAGTAGAGTATGCCTGATGGGGTTAGCTGTTTATATGGTGAATAAATAGGCTTGAAATTATATATATAAGAATGTAAGTGTGGAAGTTGGGAATTATATGTGTTGATTGATAGTGATATAGCTGCGATTCTCGTGGTGTGGAGAATTATGAGTTTAAGAGATGTGATATTTGAAGGCTAGAATGAGAATAGTATGTTTATTAAAGATTTGTGGATATTCATGTTATGTTTTAGAAGCTAAGCTTGAATCTTTGTAGAATGTAAGTTTGTGGACTCCTGATGATAGGCGAATTTACACGCCTATATCAATATATTTTGCCCATATTTGTGCCACGTCTTGAGAACAAATTATATATTTCATGCACTTTTAGTCCTTTTTCCTGTAAGTCAGCTAAAGAACATGATTAGCAAAGTTTCAGGTATAAATGATGCAGAATTCAGCATTTTGTGGATAACTTGACACCAAAGAAAGCTCACGAAGGAAGGAAAGGGAGCTTGGACGCCTAAAGGACCAAAAGTGATGCATGGAAAATCTGTCCCGGGCTAAAACAGCATTTCTGAAGACTTTGGGGACTTGCAGTAACTTATTTGGATTAGGATAATAATACATTAACCTAGTACAATTGGGTTAAGTATTTCATTAGTTTATTTGGATTTGGATAATGTTACATTAACCTAGTACAATTGGGTTAAGTATTTCATTAGCTTAGTAGGATTTGGTTAAGTATTTCATTAGCTTAGTAGGATTAGGATATGGGTATTATAAATACCCTATCATGCTAGAGATTTTAAGGCATTCCTCCCTTAGTGGAGAGATTCATTCACTTACTATTCCAACAATTCTAATTCTTCCATTAATTCTATTTTTATTCTTCTTCTATTCTTCTATTAAATTCCACAACAAGAGAGACGTTACTTTGCAAAGGACTTAACGCCATCCTCACCCTTACACCTAATGTACAAATCTTTATTGGGGTACAATGATCATGTTTATTGTGACTTCCTTCGCACTCATGGGTAACTAAACCTCTCTATTGGGGTTATGGAAGCCGAATGAGATACTATCTATTGCTGTGAGTTTGTGAGTTCGTGACACGTATGCTGCTTATATCATTATTCTCTTCATCTTAATGCAAATTCTTGTGGCTGCAGACGCATAGAATAACGCCAGTATAACATTTAACTTGTTCGAAAGAAAGGTTAACTGTCTGGAAAAGAGATAATGTCAAGGTAGTAGGGTCCCATGCCCTATTAAAAAGTTAGTGCCGTAACTGGATTAACCTCTTGGAGAATTCGTACCGTTAGACACGCTTTAAGCTCGAAAGAGTTAAAGTGAAATAATCCTCCAATAGGTCGAAAGACGCCTGGATTTACCATCGAATACAATTCTCTATAATCACATGCATGTCTGAATTCAACACACTCATAGCCAATAGAGACGTATAACTCAGAAGGTGGACATAACCCCAATTCCTCAATTCTCATTGTTTCACAACCTATGAAACATTCTTTCTTTTTTACTTTGCTATTTTCAGTTTTTACTTTAATATTTTGGGTACACAATACAATCCCCCCTTTTTTACGAGACTTGCACTAAAAGCCTAGTAATCGTTGCTTACTTGTTGGCCAAGCTATTCCCTGTGGGATCGACACCCAACCCAGGTTGAGTTCTATATTTGCTAACGACCGCTTTACACTCCTACGAGAGCTGTATATTGAGCGTTATCAAAAATTGGCGCCGTTGCCGGGGAATACGAGTGTCAATTAAGTTTGTGATAATTACTAGACCCTTTGGTCAAAGATTCTCGTACTTTTACTTTTAGTTTTTGTTTTTGTTTTCTTCAGGTTTGTTCAGTGCATCAATGGATGCACAACGTAAAATTGAAAGGATGGCTACTCAAGTGCATCAACAGAATATTGATAACCCAGGCCGTGCAACAAATCCTGATGATGAGGACTTGGGCGATGAGGAGCTACTAAACCCATGACATACTGCTGAGATGGCGGCACCCATGTAGAGGAGAGATCGTCAAGCGAGATTGAGGCTTGATCGCCGAGCTATGCAAATTCCTTTTGATAATGATGAGGACGATCTGGACAGACCTGGTGCCACCGGAGCTATTATTCTTCCACCCTTGGCACCTGGAGCAAAGTTCAATATCACTAGCACTTCAAGGGATTATTTGGTGGACTAGCAGGCGATGATCCGAATATGCATCTCATCTACTTTATTTCTACATGCAAGTCATTCGACAATCCTGGCGTTGGACAGAATGCAATTCGACTGCGCTTATTTCCATTGTCTCTGTCTGGGGAGGCAACTCTATGGTTGAATGGGCTAACTCTTGATTCTATTACAAATTGGAGGCAATTGAAAGACGCTTTCCTAGAAAGATTCTTTCCGTCATCCAAGAAAGCACATTTGAGAGATGAGAACAGCAATTTTCGACAGCTTCCAACTGAAGCCCTCCACGAAATATGGGAGAGGTTCAAGACGAAGCTTATGTGGTGCCCAAATCACCATATGACCAATGTCCACTTGATGGAGATATTATACAGATCTTTGAATTCGGTGACCAAGCCAGTGGTAGATAATGCAGCAGGTGGATCATTTATGGACCTCACCTTTGTGCAGGCAAGTAATATGCTAGATCGGATGACAAAGCAAAGTAGAGCTTGGTATACCTGGGATTCTGAGGTAGCAAGCTCTACTGTATCTTTTGGCATGACTGCAGAGCAGAGGCGAAGACAAGAGGATCGTGACCAAGACATGGCTCACATGAAAACACAAATGGATCTTCTTACAAAGCATTTATTATCAGGGAAGACCAAAAAAGTTAAAGCTGTTGCATCAAAAGAAAGAGAGGAATCTGATTCCGAGGAAGAAGCCAACTACTTGAACAATCAGGGGGGTTTCTGAGGCAATGCTCAAGAAAACCAAGGTCGAAACTATTATGATAATTCAGTATATAAGGACCGTGATCAAGGTAGTTGGAAGGATAAGACTGACAGGAGTGGTTTGTATGTTCATCCTGGAAGACGTGACGCCGCTGCATCTGGTTCTGGAAATATGTCAATGGAAGATATGATGGCTAAACTATTGAAAGGAGTAGAGGCAACTAATACTGGAGTGAATGAGGTGAAGAACGACTTGTCCTCAATGAAGCAATTGGTTGACTCGCATTTCACTTCAATAAAACCGCTGGAGCAACAATTGAGTCAATTATCTGCGGCATTCAATCAAAGAAAGGCTGGCACTTTACCTAGCAACACTGTGCAAAATCCAAGGAACGATGGATCATGCATGGCTATTACTACCAGGAGTGGTAAGGTGCTGGAAAATTCATCCCAAAGCAAGCAAGTGGCCGAAAATAAAGAAGATGAGGACGCCATAGACAATGACCAAGACGTCCATGACGTCACCCCTCACAATTTGCAACCTAAAAAAGCTAAAAAACAGAAGCAAGAGGAGAAGAAATCCGAGCAGAGAACAATCCCATACCCACCACCACTTTTTCCTCAAAGATTGAAGAAGGTGGCGGATGATACGAAGTTCAGCAAATTCATGACTATGCTAAAGCAGCAGACCATTAATGTTCCGTTGGTGGAGGCACTTGAACAAATGCTTGGGTATGCAAAATTTATGAAAGACCTTTTGACAAAGAAGCAGGCAGCAAGCTATGAGTTGAAAGATATTGTTCATCATTGCAGCGCTATTGCTACCCGATCACTAGTTCAGAAAAAGGCCAACCCTGGTGCTTTCACTATTCCTTGCACTGTTGGATCTATGAATTTTGCCAAGACATTGTGCGATCTGGGTGCTAGCATCAATTTGATGCCACTATCCATTTACAGGAAGTTGGGGTTAGGCGATCCGACACCAACCAATATGAGGCTCGTGATGGCTGATAGGTCGGTAAAACGACCTGTGGGTATCTTGAATGATGTGTTGGTGAAGGTTTCTTCATTCATCTTTCCTGCAGACTTCGTTATTCTGGATTGTGAGGTGGATTCTGAAGTTCCCATAATCTTGGGACGTCCTTTCCTTACAACTGGAAGTGTGCTTATTGACATGAGAGCTAATGAGCTTTTGTTTCGGTTGAACGATGAAGTGGTCCGCTTTGATATATGCAAAACAATGAAGCATCCCAGCGATATGAATGTGCTCTCTGTAGCTGATATTCATCATGAAGATAAGAAAGCATTATCTGTAAAGAAACATCTTACTGTTGAGCCATTGGCTGTTGCACTGCTGAATGTTGAGCATGAGGATGATGAAGATTATGAAGAACTTATGGGTGCTCTAACAGGAATAAGGTCCTATTCTCATACTCCTAAACAGCTGGACCTTGATCTTACGAATCAACCGTCACCAACAGCAAAGACTTCCAGCGAAGAGCCACCAATGATAGAATCGAAAGAGCTCCCCAATTATCTAAGGTATGTGTTCTTGGGATATGGAAATACACTTTCGGAAAGTGTTGTGGATGATTTAAGTGAACAGCATGTAGAGGCTCTCATCTCTGCTCTGATGAGGTACAAGAGAGCTGTGGGTAGAAAGATTGATGATATAATTGGTATCCCTCTTGAGATATGTATGCACAAGAGTCATATCGAAGAAGATTGCATGCCTACAAGTAAGTATCAGCATCGTCTGAATCCATTCAGAAAACGATGCCCCATCTATCTCGATGAAGACTAAGTAATCGAGATAGCTATGTCGTGCCGCAACAATAAATCAAGCGCTTGGTGGGAGGCAACCCATCGTTTTTAAATGTTTTTAATTATTTTTTGTCAAGCCACGACCAAAACTAAGGCGCTTGATGGGAGGCAACCCATCGTTCTAATCGTTTTTGTTGTTTTTGAGAAAATGTAGGTGCAAGAGGTATTCAATGAGGAGATTGGTTTCAAATGACGATTTGGACGTATTGCATGGTAAAGGTGGTAAGTTAGGAATTAAGATGCATAAGGCTATGGATTGAGCATTGCTCATGACAAAATAGGCATCGAGCAAGGCTAGGCCTAGGTAAAACTAGGCCACGAACAATGCAAAACCTATACTATAGCCTAAGGTCTCGGAATCTAGTGTGCAAAGACATAGGCGCCGCCCATTCTTAAGTGTGCTATACTCTATGCGCCGCCTATGATATAGCATTAGGTCTCAGTATCTCAAATGCCATACACTATGCGGCGCATATGTCCCTAAATGCTATACACTATGCGCCGCATATGTCCCTAAATGCACTACACTATGCGCCGCCTATACTATGATTATGCAAAGTACTATGCGCCGCATAGAGGTCATTTTTGTCTCCAAAACCGTTTGTAAATGGGTCAAAACCCGACCCATTCTTTTCCTATATAAAGGGTACTTAGTCTTGAAACACAAACACATTGAAAACCTAACTTAGGCGACGCACATAGCCTCCAAATCTTCTCAAAACTTTTCCTTTTGCTCTATTTCTTCACAAGAACATCTCCAAAGGCTTCAATCACGTAAGTACACTTTTAATCTTCATCTATTTCTCGTAAGTACTACGTTGCTATGTCTATCATGAATTTCTACATCTTGAAGAAATATTGGTGATGTTAAAGTGTTTGAATTGTTGAAGCAAAACCATGTGAGTGAACATGTACGTTAGGATAATCTTAACTTATTTCCGACTTGAATTTGGTTTTAATTGCATTGTCATACTCTTTGCGGAATTGCTATGGTGATGAACATTGCATAGTCTTGTCACTTGTATACCTACATGTTAGGCTATCCCGTTCATCGGGATACGACTTATAGTTGCCTACCGACATAGGAGGTTGTAATTGTTGATAGATGCTATCCCTTGATTCAATCTCTATGTAGTAGTCTTGATATATCTAACATGAAAG
Organism: Capsicum baccatum var. pendulum; assembly: GCA_030864225.1. Classification (NCBI taxonomy): domain Eukaryota; kingdom Viridiplantae; phylum Streptophyta; class Magnoliopsida; order Solanales; family Solanaceae; genus Capsicum; species Capsicum baccatum. The sequence continues at coordinate 138,437,064 of CM061550.1, forward strand.
TATTGCAAAGATTACAAGAAGTATGACTGCTCTGATTTTATTGTTGGAATATAGCACCTAAAACGTATGTCGATGAAGTCTGAGTAATCGACCACTTTCACTTCACTAGTCTGTACCAACAAACTAAGTGTGGGGTGGTGCCACTACTTCTTGTTTATAGATTTTATACATCGATATAATGCTAACATGACTCTATTGAGATCTCAGGTACAATGGCACCAAACGACAAGAAAAGTAACCACTTTACAAAGAGGCCAGAAAAGAGGAAGAAAAGAGCAAACTAAATCCTCCGTGCTGCAAATACCTCGACACACTCTTGGAATTAAGTGGGGTACTTATGAGGAACTTCTGAGGATGACGACTCTGATGATGATTCCGATGCAGGGGGGATGATTCTGAACATAGAGGATGAGTCCGACTAACTAGGTTCTTCTTATTTATTTTCCACTGAGGACAGTGTGTCCCGTCTAAGTGTGGGGTGATGGTATTTGCATGCTATACTTCTCTATCCACATTTGCATTTATGTTTGTTTTGTTTCTCTTTTTAGTAGTTATTTGTTTTTCTTTTTTTTAGTAGTTAAATTTTTTCTTTAGCTTCGCATGAAATTATTCTAATAGGCAGCATGAGATTATAACAAGAGTTTGTGCGAAAATCATGACTATTGAGACGTTTAGGCTCTAATTGTGACTCACTATGTGATATTGTGTGGTTCAATTCCCTCATCTGTTGGGTCAAGAGTCTATACTACTCCAAATAAAGTCGACCATGTGCCTTGTGTGTGTGAAGATATTGTATATTCTATGTTAAAGGCTGATGCTAGAACTTGTCTGGTATGTATGCAAATCGAAAATAAGGAGTGTAAGTTTAGGAGATGATTTAGGCATTTCTTTGGCAACCTATACATGTTTACCTTCGTTTTACCTACCCATGGACATCATCCTAGTTAAACCCTTTTGAGCCTTTAGCCTACTTCTTTGACAACCTCATATTTAAGCCCAATCCATTTTTTTCAAGATCGTAATTTGATCCAAATTCCTAAGTGCTTTAACGTATAAAGACATGTGACGAAATAAGAGGAAATTGGGTAAGTATGATGCTTTAAATTGCAGTGGTGCTTGAATGCATTATGAAAAAGAAAGTGCTATCATAAGAGGTATGTTATGAAAAGAAAAACGGAAAAGAAAGCTGAAAAGTGAGTTATGCTTAAAATTGAAAAACAAAAGAGGAGAACAAGGGTGGTAGAATAAAAGAAAGAAGAAAGGTTGAAAGAAAAATGTTGATGATACAATGTGATGTATTAAAGTGCTTAGGAACTTAGTCACTATTTCTGGCCAAAATAGTCCTACCCGTCCCTTAGCCTACATTACAACCATCAAAAGACCATTTGATCCTAATCTTAGCATTCTGACATTTAGTGGAGTATTACACTAAGGGCAAGCCTATGGTCATCAGTTGCTGCATACGAATTCGTTGTGAGAGCGAGAGCAAGGATATTTTGATACCCATGTTTTAAAAATATGCTATACTTGTGAGTGACTATGGGTAATGTATTGTGAGACACGCATGGTTGATGAGTTTTGGATAGTTGTATATGATTCTTTGTGCCTTAACTTTTGAATATGAGTTGACCACCATCACGAGTCTATGCTAGAGGTTAAATGGTTTCTATTAATGATCGGAAAACTACTCTTTGTTGATAATTGTTGTGCTTGTCTTGACGAATGTTTTGTGTTGTTGCTGTGAAACCCTAAGTTGATGTTAAGAGGGACATGATATTTTGTTCTAGGACGAACAAATCTTCAAGTGTGGGGTGTTGATGATAGGCGAATTTACACGCCTATATCAATATATTTTGCCCATATTTGTGCCACGTCTTGAGAACAAATTATATATTTCATGCACTTTTAGTCCTTTTTCCTGTAAGTGAGCTAAAGAACATGATTAGCAAAGTTTCAGGTATAAATGATGCAGAATTCAGCATTTTGTGGATAACTTGACACCAAAGAAAGCTCACGAAGGAAGGAAAGGGAGCTTGGACGCCTAAAGGACCAAAAGTGATGCATGAAAAATCTGTCTCGGGCTAAAACAGCATTTCTAAAGACTTTGGGGACTAGCAGTAACTTATTTGGATTAGGATAATAATACATTAACCTAGTACAATTGGGTTAAGTATTTCATTAGTTTATTTGGATTTGGATAATGTTACATTAACCTAGTACAATTGGGTTAAGTATTTCATTAGCTTAGTAGGATTTGGTTAAGTATTTCATTAGCTTAGTAGGATTAGGATATGGGTATTATAAATACCCTATCATGCTAGAGATTTTAAGGCATTCCTCCCTTAGTGGAGAGATTCATTCACTTACTATTCCAACAATTCTAATTCTTCCATTAATTCTATTTTTATTCTTCTTCTATTCTTCTATTAAATTCCACAACAAGAGAGACGTTACTTTGCAAAGGACTTCACGCCATCCTCACCCTTACACCTAACGTGCAAATCTTTATTGGGGTACAATGATCATGTTTATTGTGACTTCCTTCGCACTCATGGGTAACTAAACCTCTCTGTTGGGGTTATGGAAGCCGAATGAGATACTATCTATTGCTGTGAGTTTGTGAGTTCGTGACACGTATGCTGCTTATATCATTATTCTCTTCATCTTAATGCAAATTCTTGTGGCTGCAGACGCGTAGAATAACGCCAGTATAACATTTAACTTGTTCGAAAGAAAGGTTAACTGTCTGGAAAAGAGATAATGTCAAGGTAGTAGGGTCCCATCCCCTATTAAAAAGTTAGTGCCGTAACTGGATTAACTCTTGGAGAATTCGTACCGTTAGACACGCTTTAAGCTCGAAAGAGTTAAAGTGAAATAATCCTCGAATAGGTTGAAAGACGCCTGGATTTACCATCAAATACAATTCTCTATAAGCACATGCATGTCTGAATTCAACACACTCATAGCCAATAGAGACGTATAACTCAGAAGGTGGACATAACCCCAACTCCTCAATTCTCATTGTTTCACAACCTATGAAACATTCTTTCCTTTTTACTTTGCTATTTTTAGTTTTTACTTTAATATTTTGGTTACACATTACAATCCCCCCTTTTTTACAAGACTTGCACTAAAAGTCTAGTAATCGTTGCTTACTTGTTGGCCAAGCTATTCCCTGTGGGATCGACACCCAACCCAGGTTGGGTTCTATATTTGCTAACGACCGCTTTACACTCCTACGAGAGCTGTAGATTGAGCGTTATTAACTCCAAACTAAGTATTAAGATGTGAGTATGGTATTAGTAGCCTATGAAGAAATCGAAGCAGATAATGTGTTTAGTGAGACAAGTAGGTGTTGAAAAGAGTGTATGTATATGATGATGATTGTAAAGACTAAGGAAAGATAAGAGTTGTATTCCAAGAAGTAGCATTGGTATAGAATTTATGGTTTCAGGTGTAGTCTTTCTGGATGAATTAAGTTATCATTTTGTGCACTGTTGTGCCTCAGACTCTAGAGTACATTGGTTGTAGTTCATTTCGGGGTTTAGCCAAGTGTTCAAAAATGTCTGACGATGACATAAAGCTGAGAGAAGGATGATAAAGAAAGTGACAAGTCAGGCCCTCAGAATCTGGTAGTGGTGCCAGTAGGTATGGAAAAGCAGTAAAGGGAGACAGTTCTCGACCCATTCTTATTTCAGTGAAATATCTCTAGAGGGACCTTGGGTCCCAAGGGGGAGATACCACATAATGTTATAATAATTGCATGTCCATGCTCTTTCTATGATGTTAACCTCATCGTTCATTGCATTTCTAGTTATGCTTTCGAGAATTTGGTATATTAGGTATATTCGTATTTAATATGCACGTTCAATAAAAAGGAACTCGAATTGTGGGCATGTTTGAACATGTATTGAAGAGATTAGTTGGGTTATGATTATATGCATCTGAGATGCATGTGTGTTGTCAAAATTTACCCATGAGTGGGTTGTTGAATGTTTTATGCGATAGATGTGCATGACTAGTGAAAGTACGTATAGTATTGGTTGCTTCAGTCGTGTGGTTATATTTTGAGATGTGTTGCTTTCTTGAATAAACCCAGTCGATTAGTTTTCTTGATCTGGCCTTCACATTCGAGAACGAATGTTTCCAAGGGGGAGATGATGTAATACCCCCAAAAAAAATTTCATTGAAATTTTGTGTGTGAATGTGTCAGGATCCTATCTTCGAGAATGACTTATAATTTTTCTATGTCATTTCTTGGATTTCGACCCACCATTACGTAGAGCATCGAATAAGCTTTCTAACGATATGTGGATCACCCAAAACGGACACTCAAGCGATGAGTTACGACCATTCCGATAAAACTACGACCATTCCAATCGAACTATGAATAGTAAAATGTGCAGGAAAAAAATAACTGCAGCCAGGCAATTTTTTTGGTCAACTTCAAACGATCATAACTCTTTGTATATAATGAACTGTGTGAGCTGCTATATATCAACGGAAAGTCCTAAGAGTCTTCTTTCCAATGAAATTAGTTTCATCCAATTTGGAAATCGAAGTAAAACGTTATGGCTAATTTACTTCAGCCTAACGGATAGATCACTGAAGGGCAGATTTGACATTAATTGATTTTTAAAGGTATTTTGGTCATTTCCCATTATGGTAACCCTCTATATATACCCCCCTTTGAGCTGAGAATTGTCATTTATTTTCTCTTATTTCTCTTATATATCTCTCTCAAAATATATGTATATATATATATATAGAAGAAGAGGAGTTAGGGTTAGGGTTAGGGTTCCAATTGGGGGGAAATCGATTCAAGGCTTTGCTTCGCGAATTGCTTTCAATCTCTTCGGCTATGAAATCTAAGGTATGCAAGTGTTTATCTATGGGCTCCTTTCATCCATAGAGCCCACAAATCCTTTTTCAAAGGCTCAAGATACATGTGTACATATATATATATGATTATACTTTCTAAATTTTCATTGTGTATGTGTGTAGTATTCATATGATGGTTGAGATATATGTGTGGGATGATTATGTGTGTTGGTTGAAGTATATGTGTGTAGTATTTGTGTGATGGTTGGTTATTATGTTGTTGAAGTTGATGATATCCAAGAAGGGATCTTTGTATGTTTGTGGAAACTATGGTGGTGTGTGATGTATAAATATATGAAATGGGTGATTGAATACTTGTAATCTTAATGAATTCACCTATGCCTAAGAAGTGCATGTAAGGTGTATGTGAAAATACCTAAGAGACTAGAGATTTTGTTTTTATAACATAATAGGTCTAAAATTAATTGATTATGAATATATGATGATTTAAATTGTTAAGCCTTGATTTATACTATTATTCCATTATTTCCTTGTTATGACTTGATAATTGTTGTTGGAAATTATATATCCCTACTATTGATTGATATGTCAAATATTTTCTAAATGTGAGTTGGATTGTGAATTGAGAAATATGGATGTTGAAGTTGGAGGATGATGGTGTTGTGGTGCATGAAATTGAGCATTAAACCTATGCCCTAAATGGTGCATGTAAGATGATTACTAAAATGCCTATGTGAAGAAGAATTTAAGTATTTGACATGTTTGTTATCCAAATTATGATTTCATGCCATATCCATATGCTTAACTTATGTCTACCATATGTTTGACAAAATATTTAAGAGAATAGGAAACTATGCATTGTGGTTCATTAGGTCTTAAAAGATAAATTCTTGCTTTGTTCCTATGGATAGTTGATTTCTTTGAATTTGTGGTGCGTTGTGGGTGTATGATGGAATGCCATGATGAATTTTTGAGGTAACTATGATATTTGTGCATAGTATTTGTTGTGGACCCAAAGCATGCTCCCCACGTGTTCGATTGGATGCTTATATGGAGAAATGAGTCCATTTGATTTGCTAAGTGTGAAGTCCTCAATTATGTGTTGAGTATGATAGCCTATGGGCATGTTGTGTATGAGTTATCTATCTTGTGTTACTTTGTGCTATTGTGTGCTGGGGGTACGAATGCTCGAAATACTCTGCTGGTTTAGAGCCGAGTCAGTTTCACGGTAATCTCAATCGAGCGATGAACAATGAACTCCAAATTAGTTTCAAAACTTGGGGAAAACTCAGTAATCTCGAAAATCATTCTTTATTGAATAATCGGGCCATAAAGCTCTGAAATCTTACATATTAATTCACTCTGTTACAGACCTCTATACATTTTAGTGAGATAGTAAGCTTATCTTAAAAGTAAGTGGCTATTAGAAATACTCCGTCAGAGAACAGAATCAAGCAAACTCTTTCATATTGATAAAGTATCATAATGTGAGAACAGATTTAGTTTAGTTGAGTACAGTTAAGAACCGATTAAATGTCTTTCAGTTAGGAGTAGGATTCAGCACCGAGCGAGCTAAGGATGGGAACATTCCTGCGAGTTGAGGGTTTGATTCCTGGTAGCAATCCTTATGCTCCAGAACTGCGCCGCCAGCGTAGGTTGAGACATCTATCCTGCAAGTAGAGGGTTAGATGAGGTGGTTGTCCTGCGAGTAGAGGGTCCCACCGTTCTCATTTGAGGTCCTGATAGTAGAGGGTCCTATGCAGTTGTCTTTACTGGTGGCGCAGTATTGACACCCTTCCAGCTGGAGAACAGGTTGGATCCCACTTGTGGTAAGTGGGGCATGTTGGTAAAATGATCACTCCCACAGTTTCAATAACAGTCTCAGAAAAGAACTCAGTTAATGTGAAAAAGTTGAGGCTGTCAGATACAGGCCTCCCAGTATTGCTACCATTATCATTGAGTAGAGAGACTTCCTGCGAGATGAGGGTTGCTCTCGAACTTATTTACCCATTATCACTATTGTTGAGTATAGAGACTTCCTGCTAGATGAGGGTTGATCTCAGATTCAGTTGTTCAGTGTTCTAGAGACTTCCTTCTAGATGAGGGTTGATCTTAGATTCAATTGTTCAGTGTTCCAGAGTTGGTGAATTTGAATATCAAATACCAGTAATATCAGTTATCCGATTTCTCAGTATGGATAAGTACAGATTTCAGCTCTAGTAGCTTCAGATACTCAGTATCTTATTGTTAGTATTATTATTTTCGCGTGTCAGCATTCAAAATGTAACATTCGGTGTCATGATGATTTCAGTTGTACTTTATGCATCCATATGTGTATTTTTGATCAGACATGTTTCAAAATTGGTAACCGCAGAGTTTCTATATATGTTTAATCCAGCGAATATATATTATTCAGATTGTTATGTTTATGTATAAGTTGTATATTTTACCTTACCTTATCCTTGCATACTCGGTACATTCTTTGTACTGACGTATTCGCGCTATGGTGCTTTCCCCACCATAGGTTCAGAAGAGCGAGATTCAAAGTATATTTAGCTATCAGATCTTGTAGCAGTGGGTGTAGCAGTGAGTCCTCATCATCTGAGGATATTCTATTTCAATGTTTTGGTGATTTTAGTAGACGGAGTTAGTTGGGAAATTGTCCCTTCAACTCCACAGTTCAGACAATGTATTGATATTTAGTTTTTAGTACTATATATATAGATGTTTGAACCTTATGGCCAGATTTAGCCAGTTTCTGCATTTATCGTATTATATTATACAGTGAATAAATAAGGATATCAGTGAAGGGTTAGCTTGTGGTCCCTCGGGGTCACGAGCACCGTGTGCCATTCCGGTTCATGGGAATCGGGGCGTTACACACGGTATCTTCAAAACATACTCCAAGCTCCAAGCAATTATACACACGTGGCATTGTGGTCTTAGGAGCCTAAAAGGGTCCACCGAATGCATCCTTGATATCTAGGCTTGATCATGGCTTGGACCTCTTTGTATTGGCCTCGGAAGATGTAGTCTAAAGCTTTAAGTCCCTTTTGGCTTGTATAATCCTCCCCTTCATGAAAAGGATTCATCCTCGAATCCAAACCTTGCAAAATTAAAGGAAGGACAAGAAAACACAAACTCCTCACGACATGAGGGTTAGGATTAACACAATAAATCATAGCATCATGCCAAGGTCGCACACACTTAAGATATACCAAGCATCAAAATGATCAATAAAGGGTGTATAACCCTAAAAAGTAAGAACTACTTGGTCATTCAAGAGCTTTGAACAAAAGGGTATGCTAGAGGAACCATGGTAATCAATTAACTTCTCATAAAGGCTCACATGGATTCCAAGTCTCAATAAGCTCATAACCCCTCTATAACACTAATCTTTGTTGGAAACCCTCTCCTTACACAACTTTGGTCTCTCAAGTAGATTAGAAATCTCCAAGAAAGAATTTTCATTATAGGGATGAGTTCCAACACCCTCAACCATGGTTGGTTTGTCTTCTTTCCAAAGTACCAAATGGTATGGAGAAGAACCACCATATTTCAAATGATCACCGGGATCAAATGGGTAGAGTATCCATGGATATGGGTTTAGGAAAAACTTCTTCCCCCAAGATTACAACGAATACAATCATTTATACCCTCTATACTAGCATGATCATCAACAAAGGTAATTAGAAGGTCACTCCCATTCAATCAACCAATATTTTTAAAATCACCATTCACTTGAGGTCCTTTAAACACTTCACAAACATTACTAAGTAATGGGATAGGTTCACACACAAGTTGGTCCTCATGACTTCCATAAGACAATGTACTATCACTCGTCATAATGGCTTCAACACTAGGTGGACACAAATTAATCTTGCTAGAAGAGTCAATTTTCTCATCATTACGATCAACTAGTGTATCCACACTCTCAAGTTGTACATTATCATCATGAAGTAATCACACCACTATAGTGCATATTATTATCGGGATTGTCGACCCTGCCCTTATAGTTATCATTCTCAAAATCACTATTAATACCTATAGATTTCTCAGACTCTACCTCAAATGTATTATCAATCATCGCACTATCATTCCATGACTCTTTATCAGTAGGTACATGAGATCAACAGTAGAAGCACTACTCCTAGTGGTGATGTCTGGATAATAACCGATGTTCAGATTCTGATCCATGTTACTCAAAAGGGTACTTAGTTGCCTCTGATTTAAAGTAGTAGACATCTATGCAAACTGTATCTCTAACTGCTTGATTGTAGTCGCATGAGACTCTACCTTCTAGGTTAGACCTGAGATATCAGCCTTAATCTCCTTAAGGCATGTATCCTAATTTTCTTGACCCTTCACCATTTTGGACAACAACGCTTTTATTCTCGATTCAGTATCACGACTTCCCAGTGGAACACACCTATCTCTTTTCTCCTTGTATTGATATTTTTATCTCCAGTCACCATCACACTACCTACTGCAATCTCTGTATATATCTACATAATAGTTTTGACATTGGTTTCCTTTCCCTTTGGTTTAGAAACCTGCAAATTAACGATTAAGATACTCAGCCTCCTCTTCCAGGTTAGACTAATATACTTTAGAAGTTAAAACCTATGCACCTACCGTATTTACCTTCTCAGAATTCACTATTGCAAACTACTTAGTCATCAACCCAATATCTGTCCTCAGCTATGTAATCTTCTATGCCATAGAATCATCCACTACTCTATGGTTACCAGAAGCTCTAATGGCATAAGTGCCAGCACTTATCTCTGCCTCCCAAGTATACCACCCTCATCTGGTGAGAGAGATTTGGTATAGCACCTCATATGTTGCTTCTTAACCTAATCTGATGAACACTCCTCCAGTGATTATGTTTATCATGGCTTGGAAACTGATTTTCAGGGCTTTATAGAATACTCTAGTAAGCTTGTCCCTGAAATACGGTGATTAGGTTCCATGCTCAACTTCTTCTTAATCCAGAACCAAGCCTAATAAATCAACTTCATCAATCTGCTAAGGTTCCCACAACACTATCTAAGGAATTTAACTGCTCATTATTGTGAAATGAATAAAGGAAATCATAATTGAAGATATTCAAACAATGTCACAATAATAACTGAATAAAACCTAAAGTATGTGATTGAATTATCAACCAAAATCAAGAACAAAGTAATCCCAAGTTCAAATTCGAATCTTAGAATCACATATATGTTTGTAAGTATATTGAGTGAATAAAATAACTAAAAATATCAAAATAGTATATATAGTTTACAGGTAAACCCTAAAAGTTAAATACCAAATGAAAAAGGAAAACTGATGTCGGTGCCCACCTACTAAGCCACCTACGGACCATAGGTGACCCCCTCTTCTCTAGTATCTTTTGAACTCTCTAGACTTTGCTCTTATACAACTTACTCTATCACCTACGGACCATAGGATCCCCTTCGTAAGTGACAGAGTCTTTTGCTTGCAGTTCTGAGCCTCTGGACTTCCAGTTTCTTACATCTACGTTGGCACCTACGCCGAGTAGGTAGTACCTGTCGTAGGGGCCCAACTAAGTAGCCCAAAACTTCAATTTTCATCCTTTTATTTAGTTTAGAATCCAAAACCTGGTTTCCTACAAAAACATAACAAAAACACATCATATCTAACAAAACAACCTAAGTAACTTGCATATCTTCATCGTTTTAAGCATCAAAAGTGTTATAAATCCATAGCACATCATCACCTACAAGCAGAAAAGTTCCTAAATCATAGCTCACATTGTATCCACTAATAGTTCTAATATATATGTATGGGCATACATGAAAGTACATAGAAACTGATTACAAGTCAAATAACACATAAAATCAACTATAAGATGCATAAGGAAATGCAATGCAAGGAATGGTGAAGTGACTGATTTGAATGTCATTGCATGACTTTTGGTATACACATATCGAGTCTCAATTCTTCCAAAATAGGACCCATGAGAGGTTCGTAACCTGTATACAATCTTAAAATCTCAACCCACCTCTCTAGCTTATGCTCACGGATCAAGGTTTTCACTAAAATGACTCCTTTTTTTTTCAAAATAGTATTCATTAATGGTACCGATATCTCAAAAATGTATATGTATGAAGGAAGATATAATGCTCACAATCAAATTAGTATGATGATAACAAATTCAATACATGTATAAGTGAGATAAGAAATCAATTCAGTATGTACATTGCATGATATCAGTTCTACTTTGGTACCATTGGAACAAATGTACATGTCAAACATCATGAATGACATATCAACCCATAACTCGAGAATTTCTATCATGAAAAAGGCAAACAATTGCTCAATAGGGACTATAATATCTATTCAAGCCCCACACCAGCATCGTAACAAGAATAAAGGTATCTAAATCTGCAAATAAGGTTAATGATGTCAATTAAAGCCCCAAAAGAGGAAAACGTAATATATAATATCACATGTTAACAATAATAGAATATAAGCCTCCACATGGGCATGCACTAGTAGTAGTAATTATGAAAATACAATTCCTGTACCTATTTTCCCTAACTGATAGCATACCTTACTTATTTGTTAACTATCTAGCCGAGTCTCAAGAAAGTTAAGTCATAACCTACCTTGAAGAATCGAAATTAAAGCCTAAATTCATTTAACATTAATCTTTTTCCTTTCGAACAACCTCAAAATTATCTAAAACATTCAAATACAACATCTACACTTTGAAAGAAAGCTAATGATACCCATATTGGTCATATTTAAGTTGAGTCCAAAATGGATTTGAAAAATTGGTTCAAAAATAAAAACTTAAATTTTAGTTTAGAAACAAGTTTTCCTAGGTTATAGGAGCCTACAATTGAAAATTCACGCAAAAACAAGTTAAAAACAAGTTTCAAATTGAAGAAAAATTATTTTTAAGCTTAATTGACAAAACTCTCAAAATCTCATTCTGAAATCAAGATTAAAGAGTGATTTTGATTGTATAATCAGTGTAAATTAAAGAAAATAATATTTTGGAGCTTACCAAGCTCAAATAGTGATGAAAACCCTAAAAATCGCTCGAAATCGAAGCCCAAAGGTTCAAAAATAAAGAAAAATTATGAAAATAGACTATATATACTTTTTCATTGTTGGCCTCTTAAGCGGCTAAAGTAAGACTAAAGTGGCCACCATTTAAGTGAATGGTGACCACTAAAGTGGCCTAGCCGCCATTGTTGGCTCTGTTAAAGCACCTCACCGTCGCTAAAGCGACACCCGCTAAAGAGATAAAGTGCCTAATTTAGCTATGGGGTGACTGGTCAATAGTGACCATTAAAGTGTTGCATTGCCTCTTAAGAGGATACTTCTAAAGTGGTCTTTTGATCACTAAAGCAGATGCATCAGCAACTTTGCTATTTTGAAAAGTTACCGATTGAACCCTCGAGATTCACTCAAAATCTCATAAACCCAAACAAACTATGCTACTAGACTAAATTCAATGTTTCAGACTCAATGATGATGTTGGATTTTCGAAAAAGATCTTCTTCAATAAATTAGCCTCTGAGACCATTTTAAGACAAATTTTACTATTTTTCAAATGGAGAGTTGAAATATAAACTAAATGTTTAGACCTAAAACCAATCCCTCTAATAACTTAAATTCGACATTCAGGATCTATTGAAATTGTCCAAAACTCCATCCGACACTCAGAACATCAAATATTGACTGAAGTAAACTATAGGACTTTTAAAGTTTCCAAAAACCTCATTCTCTCTCAAAACCCTTCCAAAAGCATTGGAAACGGTGCTAACCATCCCTATACTCTATAATGAACGTGCAGATTCTATGAAAAAGATTAAAATGGTTAAATCACATAAAAAATAGAATTTCAAAAATCAGGTCATTACACTCACCCAACTCAATAAAAGAAATCCTCATAGTTCAGCCACCTGAGTTTTTCAAAGCACTCTTTCCACTCTGCCTCTGCAAGCAAAGAGGTTTCAAGATAACAGGAGACCAAAAAGCTCGGAGCAAATCTTCTGGAGGGCATATCCTTAGTTTTTACTATTTCTCTTAAAACAAAAAAAAATGAAAATTATTTATTTGAGTTTGACAACTAAATTATTGAAATATCATAAATACACCTAGAAGCTAACTAGACTAGATATTTGTTTACAAATATATAATGTACATCTGACCATTAAAAATCTGTCCGCATGCCATATTCTTATTCTTTTTGGCTGACACATTTTTTTTAATTTTTGTAAAAGTTTTTCAATTGATTTTTTATAAAGCTACCCTCTCTCCTTCTTCACCATCATTTCTCAGTCATTTTTTTTTAATTTCTTCTCCTCTATTGTATATTTTCTCAATGTTCTTCTTCATTAATCAATCTCCTTCTTCATTTTCTTCTTGTATAGGAAAACTAGATTTATTCTTAATTTTGTATCCTTTGTTTTTTTTCTACGTAATATGGATACTAACATTTCAAAAAAAAATTGAAAAGTGTTATTTATTTGAATAGAGAAGATGAGATCAATCTTAGTAGTATTAGAGAAGTAGTAGTTAAAATAGAAAATCAATAGAAAATCACCCATCTTTTTCAATTTTTGTATTATGCAGGGTTTTCTCTTAGATGAACTTTTACATGTCATGCCCTCTAATTTATTAAATTTTTGCCAAGGTGAAAGTTTTATCCATGCAACATGACAAGGTTTTATAAAGTAAAATAGAGAATGTGGCATACACACCAGGTAAAAACTTACACGCACTCGGTGTATACACCAAATTAATGTTCTTTACTTTGATTAAGTGATTAAATTAAGTAAATTACTTGTTAATTAGTTATGATTAAGTAACATGAACTCTAAATTCAGACACATGTCATGCATGTATTAGCTTGATGTATACACCGAGTGCGTGTAAGTTTTAACCCACTCACCATGACATATTAGTTTAGGCGTGTTTCTTAAACTAATGAGTAATAGTTTACGTGTGTATCTTACCCTCTCAATAGTTTGGGTGCGAAACATCCAAAGAAAAAGAATAGTTTAGGTATATATTTGATACTTCCCTCCAAATTAAATGGAGGAAAATGAAATTTTAACAAAGATCATTTCTTCCTCATTGGTTAGGAAGATAAGAACACTTGTACTTATATATATATATATATATATATATATATATATATATATATACCAACTCTTTTGAAAGTAATTACACCTTTTCCCACTTTTTAAATTACTTTACTCTCTCTCCCTATTAATATACATAACATAGTTGACATATACATACCATTCAGTGTATATGTTGGGATTTTTATAATATGTTTAGGGAGTTGGGATTTTTTGTAATATTGAAAACATAAGTTGTATATTTGTGTAATTGTTAGTATAGATATAGACTAGATATCAATATATGGGCCCAATATATGCTATTTTTTTATCTCAATTTAAATTATTAAAATAATTTATGTTTTTAATTATTATGATTTATAATATATTTTTCTGTTTCAATTTAAATGGTGCCGGTATAATTTCAAGAGTCAGTCAAATATTTATATTTTTAAATTTTTTAAGTTGTTAATCATGCGATTTACAATGTCTTTTACATTATTTTTCAATAATATATGAAAATTCTCCCTGTCTCAATTTATGTGGCACTGATAAAATTTCGACAGTCAATCAAATATTTTTTTTACATATATACTTTTATATCAAGTTCTTAATTATTGTGATTTGTAATACACTTTATTTTATTTTCAAATAATATATGTTATTTTATGTCTTGCTCTATCCCAACCCAATTTATGTGCACTAATATAATTTTGATAGTTAATCAAATTTTTTATGTTAAAATATCATTTTATGTCTCGTTTACCTTTTTAATTAAATATTATCAATTTTTCAATACTTAGACGATCAAAATAATTAATTAGGGGTGTATAGTAAAATCACGATGAAAGCAATGAAGCACACGTGTCTTAAATGACTTTTAATAACAATAAGAAATAATATAGCAAAATTACTATAAGAAATACTTGTATAATAATTAATTAATGATGGTATGGTAAAATTACGATTGTAACAGTCATAAATGTCTATTTTACTTTTTTAATTAAATAATATTAATTTTTTAATATTTAATGACTTATAATATTTAATTGGAGATATAATAATTAATTAGGAACGATATAGTAAAATTACGATTGAAGCAGGTGAAGCAGACATGTCTAAATGTCTATTTTAATTTTTTTCATTAAATATTATTAATTTTTTTATTAAATATTATTAATTTTCTAATACAAAAATGACTTATACTAATTAATTAGGGGTGATATAGTAAATTATAATTGAAGCAGCTAAAGGAAACATGTTGACCTTGTGCCTACTTCAGCTGCTCAACTCTCTCTTATAAATAAGAGAATTACGGTTGAAGTAGCTGAAACAGTCATAAGTGTCTATTTTATCTTTTTTTAATTAAATATTATTAATTTTATAATATTTAATGACCTATAATATTTAATTAGGGATACAATAATTAATTAGGGGTGATACAGTAAAATTATGGTTGAAACAGTTGAAACAGATATGTTATAAATGTCTATTTTAATTATTTTTATGAAATATTATTAATTTTTTATTACATAAATAACTTCTAATAATTAACTAAGAGTGATATAGTAAAATTACAATTGAAACAACTTAAACAGGCATGTCTAAATAAGAGAATTGTGGCTGAAGCAGCTGAAACAATCATAAATATCTATTTTACCTTTTTCTAATTAAATATTATTAATTTTTAATACATAAATGACTTACAATATTTAATTAGGGATAGAATAATTAATTAGGGTGATATAGTAAAATTACGGTTGAAGCAGATATGTCATAAATGTCTAGTTTAATTTTTTTTATGAAATATTATTAATTTTTTAATACATAAATGACTTATAACAATTAATTAAGGGTGATATAATAAAATTACAGTTAAAGCAGCTGAAGTAGGCAAGTCGACCTCCTGCCTACTTCAGCTACTCAACTCTCTCTTATAAATAAGAGAACTAGTTTAACCGCACGTGTCTCGCACGTGTAACGTTTGATCATTTAAAATTAAATAATTTTATCTATTGCGGAGATTTTTAATAAAGTGTGAAAGTTTAAATCACTTTTTAAATATTCTTCACACTTTAATATAATAATATAAACATAAACGTATATTTTAGTGTAAGCACATATATATTTTACCACCATAAGTTCTAAGTGGCTATAGTTATTTTTTTTATATATTCAAAATCTTTCCTTCTTTTGAAAGTCAAGTACGGTTATTCTTTTTTTTTTCTATATTTAAAATTTTTTCTTATTTTTAAAGTCAAATTTTTACAAAATCATTGATTACATTCTTATTACGTACTTAAAACTTTTAAAAATTTGACACTTCTTAAATTTTTCTTATTCTAACGTTTTTATATTTATTTCTAGATTTTTCAAATCTTCTTGAAATCAAATTTAGTTGATTTAGAATTCTTAAATTAATGAAAAAAAATATTAGTTGTCATTAATTGTGATAATTACTACTAAGAAAAGGTTTTACCATAAGCTATTGAATTAATTTTACAAATCTTCTTAAAATCAAATTTAGTTGTTTTAGAATTCTTAATTTAATGGAAAAAATATTAGTTGTCACTAATTCTGATAACTTTTAATAAGAAAAGGTTTTACCATAAATATAGTTAATTAATTTTTAACTCTTAAATATTAGGAAAAAATAGTGAAAAGACGATTTTGTTTAAAGAAATTTTTTTAATGAAGGGTAAAAAGTTCAAATGACATTTCTAAAGCTCTTCACACTTTTAATATATTATAGATATAGATATAGATTATAGATATAGATATAGATATAGATATAGCTAGATATAGATTATAGATTTAGATATAGATTATATATTCACTTCTTTCAACTCTTAAAGAGTTGAGAAGAGTGTCTCCCCTTATCTTAAATCCGCAATAAAATCAAAAAATGGGTGTTAATCTAGCTTCCCAAGCTCCCACAAACTTTACTTTTATGCTCCCACACTATTTTAGGGTTTAACTTCAAAGAGGCACAATGAAAAATGAGCAAAATAGGCCAAAAAAGCTATTTATTATTGCAGATTTTTCTGCACAGTTGTGGTTAAAAAGCTGGTTTTTGTTTAAAAGTCAATTCGGACTTCGACGGGGTGCTCGGGATTCGTTCGGAGTCCGACATATGCAAATGAACTATGTAACCATACTAAATTTGATGTTTCGTACGCGATGGCGATATCAGATTTTCAAAAAAAAAAATATTTTCACAAAATTGACCCCCAAAATCCAAAATTATAATTTTCCAAACCGGGGGTCAAAATAAAATTTAAAAGCCATAAAATCATACCAAATATGCTAACACCCTAAAATCGACATTTCGAATCTGCTGGCGTAGTCGAATTTTTCATCCGAGGTCATTTCGATCAAATGTGTATCCCACACCCATATTTCTATTTTTTTAACTTTTCGGTCAATAGGTCAAAATGAGCTCAGGTGCACTGGGACCCAAACCAAAGGTCTACCTAGCAAAAAATTGATATTTCAAAGCTGCTGGCGCAGTCCGTTTGGCCATCCATCACACGGATCAAAAGATATCCGCATAAGTTCAAAATAAGGCTCTCGAAGCCATCAAAAACCACAATATTGCATAAATGATACCAAAATACATCAAAAATCATGCCAATCACTCCCACACCTCATAAGTATCATAATGCAACTACGGGGAGGGGTAAAATATTCAAATCACACAAAATCACAAATTTCACATATTTAATCAAATTTTTTAGGTCGTTACATCATCCACCACTAAAAATCTAGTTCATCCTCGAACTAAGGCAAAAGAAATACCTGAATTAACATAGAGTTGGGGATAAGGACTATGCATATCAGACTCGACCTCCCAAGTAGCTTCCTCTACAGGTCGATGTCGCCACTGGACCTTAACTACAGGGATCACTCTAGAGCGCAACTGCCTAATATCCCTAGCCAAAATGGAAGCCGGCTCCTCAACAAAGGACAACCGCTCATCTAACTGAACCGACTCCCAAGAAATAATATGAGACTCATCCAGAATATAACGACGAAGTATAGAAACATGAAAAACTGGATGAACAGCTGATAGATCAAGGGGCAAAGCCAACTCATAATCCACACCACCAACAGTCCGAAGAATCTCAAATGGACCAATATACATGGGGCTAAGCTTGCCCCTTTTCCCAAACCTCATCACACCCTTCATGGTTGAAACTCGAAGAAAAACACGATCACCAACACCAAATCTCAAGGCACGAAGTCTACGATCAGCATAACACTTCTGCCTACTCTGAGCTGATCTAAGTCTATTCTGAATGACCCAAACTCTATCCAACGACTCACGAAGCAAGTACGCACCTTGAGGTCTTTCCTCTGAAATATCAAACCAACCTACTAGGGAATGATAATGCCTACCATACAACGCCTTAAAAAGAGTCATATCAATACTGGAATGGTAGCTATTACTATATGCAAACTCTGCTAAAGCCAAATACTGCGCCCACTGGCCACCAAAATCCATCGCGCACGCGTGAAGCATATTCTCCAAAACCTGGATAGTCCGCTCTGACTGGCCATCAGTCTGGGGGTAAAATGCTATGCTAAAATCAACCTGAATAGACAACTCATCCTGAAAAGTGTTTCAAAAGTGAGATATGAACACAATACCTCAATCTGAAATAATGGACACTGACGCACCATGCAGACGCATAATCTTATGAATGAAGATATGGCCTAACCTCTCAGCACTGAATGAGACCTGAACCAGAATAAAATGAGCTAACTTGGTCAATCAATCCACAATGACCCAAACACTGTCAGAACTATGAGATGTACAAGGAAAACTAGTCATAAAGTCCATAGTGATCCATTCCCACTACCACTCGGGAATGGACAACCTCTGAAGCAATCCACCAAGCCTCATATACTCGGACTTCACCTGCTGCCAATAAAGGCAATGAGCTATAAAATCCGTTGTATCTCGCCTTATACCACCCCACCAGTAGTGTTGTCTCAAATCACGATACATCTTAGTCACACCTGGATGGATAGAATATTTGGAATAATGGTCCTCCTCCAAGATCAACTTAATACAATCACTACTCTCGGCACACAAACTCAGTCCCCAATCCTCAAAACTCCATCTGAATCAAGTAAGGCTTTCTTATCCTCCCCACTCAACACTTTATATTGAATCAACCTCAACCCAACATCATTAAATCAATGAGCTCGAATCTATTTCATCAAAGAAGATCTAGCATCCACAAATGCCAAAAAATGCTTTGGTGTCGAAATATCAAGCCTAACCATCTGGTTAGCTAAAAACTGAATCTCTAAGGCCAAAAGCCTCTCCTGGGTCAAAATATGCGCCAAGCTACCTATGCTAGTTGACTTTCGTCTTAAGGTATCCACAACCACATTAGCCTTGCCCGAATAGTAGAGGATAGTCAAGTCATAATCCTTAAGCAACTCAAGCCAACGGTGCTGCTTCATATAAAGATCTCACTGGGAAAAGAGGTACTGAAGGCTACAATAATCTAAAAAGATATCACAACAGACTCCATACAACTAGTGCCTTAACAACTTCAAGGAAAACACAATTGTCCACAACTCTAAATCATGTGTTTGATACTTCCTCTCATAGGGCTTCAACTGACGAGATGCATACACAATTACCTTGCCCTCTTGCATCAACACAGCACCTAACCCAACACCTGAATCATCACAAAAGATAGTAAAGCCCATGCCCTTCTTGGGTAAAGATAATATAGAAGCTGAAGTCAACAAAACCTCGAGCTTTAAAAAGCTCTCCTCACAAGCATTGGACCATTGAAAAAAAGTCTTCTTCTGGGTCAACTTAGTCAAAGGAGCTGCAATGGAAGAAAAGCCCTCAATAAAACACCGATAATACCTAGCCAAGCCAATAAAACTTTGAATCTCGGTAGGTAAAGTAGGTCTAGCCCAATCATAAACCACTACAACCTTGGCTGGATCAACCATAATACCTTCCTTAGTCACCACATGACCCAAGAAAGAAACAGACTCCAACCAAAACTCGCACTTAGAGAAGTTAGCATACAACTCCTCATCCATCAATCTCTGAAGCATAATTCGTAGACACAATAACAAAGGAGTCAAGATATGGTCAAAACACCTAATTCATCAACTCTATGAACGAGGCAGGGGAATTGGTCAACCCAAAAGATACGACCAAGAACTCATAATGACTATATCAAGTCGAAAAAACTATTTTTGGAATATCCGAAGCTCTAATCCTCAACTGGTGATAACCGGATCGCAAATCAATCTTTAAAAATATCAAAGCACCCTGAAGCTGATCAAACAAATCATCAATGCGAGGAAGAGGATACTTATTCCTAAACATCACCTTATTCAACTATCGATATTCAATTCACATCTGCTTAGACCCATCCTTTCTCTCCACAAACAAGACAGGTGCACCCCAAGGTGAAACACTAGGTCGGATAAATCCTTTATCCAACAACTCCTACATTTGATCCTTCAATTCTTTTAACTTTACTGGGGCCATCCTATGAAGAGGAATAGAAGTGGCTTGGTGCCCGGCTCAACATCAATATTGAAATCAATATCTCAATTTGGATGCATACCAGATAAGTCCGTAGGGAACACATTCATAAGCTCACGAACAACACGGACAGAATTTAAGAAAGGAGGCGAAACAACACTGGTGTCATGAATATGGGCCAAAAATGATAAACATCCTTTCTCGACCAATTTACGAGGTTGAACATAAGATATAATCCTCTTAGGATCCGAATGAACTGCACCCTTCTAGGATATCCTTGTCACACCAGCCAAAGCTAAAGTCACAGTCTTAGCAAAATAATCTAAGACAACATGATAAGGAGCTATCCAATCCATACCCAAAATAACATCAAAATCAATCATATCTAACATAAATAAGTCTACCAAAGTATCACAGCTGGCAAAAGTCACAACACAAGATCGATGCACCCCATCCACCACTAAAGAATCACTTACTAGGGTAGATACAAGAATAAGCATGGAAAGAGGCTCACTAACGAAATCAAAATCCAAAGCAAAATACACAGACACATAAGAGAAAGTTCATCCAGGATCAAATAATATAGATGCAAGTCTAAAACAAATGGAACGGTACCTGAGATCACAGTATCTGAAGTCTCTGCCTCAGATCTGACTAGTATAGTGTAACACTAACTACGACCATCAACTGCCTGGGTATCCCCACAACCACCAACTGCCTGAGTGGCCCCATGGCCTACTCTACGAGCTCTACTACCTCTATCCCTCGCATCTATGGTAGTGCCCTTACCCCTCGTAGATGAAATAGGAGTAGCTCAAATTACCCGACGGGGACAGTCCCTAGCTATATGGCCAATCTCATCACATATATAGCAACCTCTACGATCAGTCTCAAAAGGAGAAAGTACAAATAGGCCCGAACGACCACCCTAAACTACTAGACTAGAAGATCCACCACCTTAACTTTGTAATGCCGCTTACACTCGCCTACCATGATATCCACGAGAACCTCTAAAATCTCTACCTCGAGAGCTCTGACTCCTGAAATCACCAAAACATGGTACCTCCCTGAGATGCACTAAGTATACCCTCTATCATCTTAGCATGATCCAAAATATACTCTGAAAAGAATCCCCAAACACAACAATCTGAGATGTAGCCAACTAAAGAGAAACAACCAAAGCCTTCACGAACTTTCAAACCTTCTCAGACTCAATGGAAAATCTATCATAGAAATATATGGACAGGGCATGGAAGCATGCCTTATACTCAAAAATTGTCAAGGAGCCCTGTTCCAAATGATCAAACTCGTCCCGTATACGATCTTCTCAAATTAAAAGGCACAAATCTCTCTAAAAAAACCTCGAAGAACTGATTCCAAGTCATCTCAAGAGAATCACAGGGTCTACAACTGACAAGCGACCTCCACCAGTCTCTCTTCTCATCTCTCAATTAGTAGGATAAAGTATAACCCACACTATTCATACAGAAAGAGTGAAATACAACTCAGAATACAAGGTATGAAAGAACTTCGCACTATAAAGAATAAAATTAGGAAAGTTTCCTAAAGACATTCTATAGCCTCTCGAAGATAGATACGGATATCTGCATATCGGTCTACGAAACTCTATTAGACATCCCGTTCTTACACTGTTGAGACCAATGAAACTTGGTTGCTCTGATACAAATTTTTCACCACCTAAAAATGAGGGTCATGATGGCACTTGTCACGGCATACCTTGACAAGTAAAACTATCACTCAAACTGATACAAAAAGAGAAAAAGATAGAAATATCCCAAGGTAAGGCTTCTAGAATCAAGCCGAACCATAATAGTAATCATAACAATACGAAAAAACTTATCCAAAATACCAATCATGCCCAAAACTAGGTGTCAATAGTGTAAGAACTACTATTACAATACAAGAGTCAAACACATCAAAAAAAATAACCACAAAGGAATAATAACGGCCTCCGAATACTAATAAAGACATAACTACTATAGAAAGATAGAGGTGAAATTTAGACGCATGAATGTCGAACCACTACTTTGGAAGCTCCAATAATAGCCCGACTCAATCAAGCTGAGGCGTACTCGCGCTAGGACCTGCACAGAAAGGGTGCAGTAGGCATAAGTACGGTCCACTTTTACTCAGTAAGTATCATAGGCCAACCAAGCAAAAAGTAAATAAATCATACAAATATACCTACGATAAGAAAAATTCCCCACAACGGTAGCCCACACCGCTTGTACTAACTGTTCTAATATATCTCACATATATTGCAATATCACACCAAGATAGAAAAAAAGTACGTATTATGTCATATATAAAAATAACAAGGGGAACATGAATATACAAGATCATCAAATACAAGTAAAAGAAGATATGATAAATACATAGATGACAAGTCAATATTCAATACAATACAACATAACACAATAAAGTAAGTGCAATGTATATGATGATGATGATGATGCACGAGGTCATCGCACAACCTCCGGGATAGTCGCATAATCCCTGTATACGCCTACGGAGGCAAGCCTCACAATGCAGGACCCAAGGAGGGTTCGTTAATCCGTATATAATCCACATATCTCATATATCCTTTCTGGTGCATCCTTTGTAAAGGGTTTTATAAGGTGTTACAATATCTTTTAAAAAGGTGTTGCCAGGGTTTCTCAGATGTTGCCACAGTGGTACCAATGTTTCATGAATGAGTATGATATGAAGATGTAATGCCACAACCAATCACAATGAGTATTTCCACAACCAACACATGATATATTTCTACAACCAACCATAATGATACATTTCCACAACCATATGAGCCAATATCCACTCATTATTTTTGTTTCATCCATGAATTTCTACATGTCTCATATGTCAATAAGATATGAATATAAACACAATACACCGATGGTACCACATTAAGCATTTTAACAATACAATATAATTATTCACATGTATTCAAGGCTATTAATATCACATAGGACCCCACATGGTCACACATATCACAGAATAACTCAATTTCGATAATTACATCACATATAGGCCCCCACACGAGAACAACACATAAATAGCCATTTTTATTGATTAGTTTACACCCTGAACATGCATTTTGTATCATCATTTACTATCCAACCCAGTCTGAAAGAGTTAAGTCATAACCTACCTCGAAAGCCAAAACTGGTCCGCTATACTTGAACCCGTGACCTTACTCTTCATGAACAATCCCAAACTCTACTAAAAATATCAAATATGAAAGCTACGCATCAAGACAAAACCAACGACACCCATATTGACTACTTTTGATTTGGGGTCAAAATGGATCCCCAAAATGGATTTTCAAAAAAAAAGGCCAAAATCTGAACTTTACTTCAAAAACATGTTCTCCATATTTTTAGGAACCTACAGCTAAAAATCCAAGTTAAATTGAGTCAAAATGGGGTTCAAATTGAAGAAAAATTATTTTTGAGCTTTACCGGGTAAAATCTTGAAAATCCGAGTTAAAATCAAGAATCGGAGTTGTTTTGATGATTAAATTGATGAAAAACTAGTAATTATAAGATAAAAATATTATTCAAGTGAAAGGAGTGAAATTTGGGCTTAAAATCATGCCCTAAGATTTTTGAAGTTTGGAGGAATTTATCAAGAAATTACTAAGAATAGGGGTGAATTCTTACCTTAAATCCATAATAACACCAAGAAATGAGTGTTAATCTAACTTCCCAAGCACCCACAAATTTTACTTTTAAACTCCCACACTATTTTAGGGTTTTAACTCCCAAGAGGCAAAATAAAAAATGAGCAAAATAGGCCAAAAAAGCTATTTATTATTGTAGATTTTTCTACACAACTGCGGTTAAAAAGCTGGTTTTTGTTTAAAAGTCAATCCGGACTTCGACGGGGTGCTCGAGATTCGTTCAAAGTTCGATATATGCAAATGAACTATGCAACCATACTAAATTTGATGTTTCATACGTGATGGCGATATCAAATTTTCAAAAGAAATATCGTTTTCACAAAATTAACTCCCAAAATCCGAAATTATAATTTTCTAAATCGAGGGTCGAAATGAGATTTAAAAGCCGTAAAATCATACCAAATATGCTAACACCCTAAAATTGATATTGCGTATCTGCTGGTGAAGTCGAATTTTTCATCCGAGGTCATTTCGATCAAATGTAGGTCCCACATTCATATTTTTAATTTTCAACTTTCCCACCAATAGATTAAAATGAGCTCGGGTGCATCGGGACCCGAACCAAATGTCTACCCAGCCTAAAATTAATATTCCGGAGCTGCTGGCGCAGTCCATTCGGTCATCCATTGCACGAATCAAAAGATATCCACATAAGTCCCAAATAAGGCTCTCGAAGCCATCAAAGACCATAATATTGAATAAATGATACCAAAATGCATCAAAAATTATGTCAATCACTCCCACAACCAAGAAGTATCATAATGCAACTACGGAGAGGGGTAAAATAGTCAAATCACCCAAAATCATAAATTTCACATATTTAATCAAATTTTTTTAGGTCATTACGTTGTAGGATTTAATCAAACTTGTAATCGAAAGTCTATCCCTGTCATCGGATACACATGAAGAAATTATATTGTGCATGAAAATTATATATTTCTTAGTGTTTGCCTATTTATTTTATTGAACTTCATTTATTTATTGTATCAACATAGTGCATGGTATTAAGGTAGAAATATATAGGTTGTCTTGTGGTGCATCATAATCTAAAATGTGCCTATTGATTATAGTGCTTGAATATTTGATCGTTTACGCAAGATTTATTACAATTTACTTTTCAAATATACTCTCAAGTAAAGAAAATAAAAGGACTCAATCAATATTCATATTAAGAATTTGAAAAGAAGATGTGACACAATATATTCAGGATTACTATTTATCTAACTTTTAAGATTTCAATATTTTCATTTCTCATTTTAACACAATATTTTATTACTATATAGTTTTAAAAATCATTTATAATTGCAGCTCCACAGTAAATGCAAATGGGAAGAAAAAAACATTGTTTCACAAAATAAAAATTAAATTGCAAGCTCTGTAGTAAATAATCAAGGAGAAAGACATTGATTTATTCTGATCATAGGACAATACATCAATATATATATATATATATATATATATATATATATATATATATATATATATATATATATATATATATATATATATATATATATATATATATATATATATATATATATATATATATATAAAGGAGAATTGTAGTTCATCCTATGTGGCATGTCTAAGAAGCCTCTAATGTCATTTATCTTTTTTGTGGGTTTTTTGATATTTTTTCTCCTTTAAATAATGAGAAATTCAACTTAAAATTTTGTAGAATATTAAAAATAGCTATATTTAATTCCTATTTATCATATTTATTAAGAAAACTAAAAGTCATTTCTTCATTTCTTAATTAAGGTCTCTCTTAAGAACCCATTATTTTTTTTCAGTTTCGAATACTCAAAAGTCACTATTAATTTACCAATTAAGGATATGTCATTTATATCATCAAATGAGAATGCATAAAATGTAGATATGTGACACATACGAAAAAAAATCCCAACTTAAATTTGCCACATGATGAAATAATGGCGCTTCTATCTGTTATATTAGATGTTGATTTACAGGTATGGATGATAAGAAGAAAAGTATGTTTATGCCTTTCATGTGTCTTATTGATATCTTAGGTACGGTGATGATTTATTATATTAATGGTATTTGTAAAGTTAAAATTGAGATAACTGATGGAGTTTTGAATTTGTGGTTTATTTACAGAGATGAGGTGATTAATTACACATGTTGATCGGCAATTTAATCAAAAGATTTTCCGTTAGCAACGTGTGTGAACTTGAAGAATGACAAAGACATGATAGCTTGACCATTCTTATTGATGTGGAAATTGTGTATGTTGAGATTTCTTTTGTTTCTTTACATGAGTCAAATACTTAAAACACTAAAATGATCATTCAACTAAAGCAATTTTCTTCCAAAGTCATTTATTTGTTTTGTATCAATATCACCCAATTTAGACTAATCAATATATAAACACATATATATTGATTGTATAAAAGAGGGTTAAAGTTTTCCGAATAACTCAGTAATTTATAGTTTAACATATATATATCCAAAACAATTCAGTTCTATATCAAAACAAAGGATTATAGAAATTAAAAAGGAGAGTGAATCTTGATGCAAGAAAAAATAAAAAATATTTTACAGACTAATGATTCATTTAGATTCCTCTATAGCAGCTTCAAGTCGGAGGAGGACAAATCCAACCACAACTTCAACAAGAACCAAGCCAGGAATGATGGAAGCAATCCTGAAATCTCAAGAGCAGCATTGCAGGCAGAAGACAAAGCTCCTCCACCTTTGGCTTGTGATGATTGGGTTCTCAATGAGCTAACAATCTTTGCAAATGATCGTTCAGTGGACATAGGGAGGCCTAATAAGGCAACATTGTTGCCTTTAGCCCTCCAAATGAGTTCAATCCATTAATGTACTTAACTTTGGTTGTTTCCTGGAAAGATTTTCTGTCTATGCCTACAATGGTTGTTGAGCTTATTGTTGCTGCTGAGAATGTTGTCATTGTTGTCATTGTTTTCTAACCACCAACCTCTATAAAAAAAATTGAAGTCATAACAAGTTTACACAAAAACTTTGGAAAAGAAAGAACTTATTGGTATGTGGTATGTCTTAGAGGTCTCTAATGCTATTTTATTTTTCTTTTGTAAAACTTTGATATCTTTTCTCCTTTAAAAGATAAGAAATTCATCTTAAGATTTTATATAATATTAAAAAGGCAAAATGACCTTCTGGATCCCTGTGTTATGTCGATTTTGTAAGTTGGACATTTCTACTTACATGTCTGTCGTCTGGATCCTTGAAACCATTAAAAAGCAATATTTTAAACCCTTTGACCGTTGATCTTGCCTATGTGGTATTGAAATAGTGACTAGAATAAAGAGATTGTAGCCAATCGCTTGGGGTGCAAGTGAGGGTCAATTTTTGGCCAATTTTATATTAAAATAATTTAAAAAAATAAAAAAATATTAAAATTAAAAAAAAGGGTCTTTTTTTCCCTTCATCTTTTTTAATTTAAAATATTTTTAAAAATTTAAAAATAATTTAAAAATATTTTTAAAAATTAAAAAAAATATTGTTTCCCTCCCCACCCCACCCCAACCCGTCCCCACCCCCACACCCCATCCAGCCCCATCCCACCCTACCCCCAGCCCCCTACCCCACTCCAACACCCGTCCAGCCCTTCCCCACCCCCACCCCAGCCCGTCCCCACCCCCCACGCCCTACCAGCCCCATCCCACCCTACCCCCAGCCCCTTTCAGCCCCTCCACCCCACCCCAGCCCCATCCCCACCCCACCCCAGCCCCTACAACCCACCCCAACACTCTTCCAGCCCCCCCTCCCCACACCACCACCACTTTTACTTTTTATTTTTTATTTTAATTTTCCCTCAATTCAATTCTTTTCATTTTTTTGGGAATAAAAATTTAAATTTAAAACCTTTTTTTAATTATTAAAATTTAAATTTGAATTGAAAGTGCGCGATAGTGAATATTGAAAAAAAATTAGTGAATTTCTCTTAAAAATAATTAAACTTTTTGTGAATTTTTTAATGATATTCAAATTTAAAAATCAAAAATTTATTATGTTTGCATATATGAATTTATAGTTAAAAATTTAAATTAGCTGGAGAATAATTTTAATTATTTGGAATGAATTTGATGTTTAATTTGTGAGAAAAAATAAAAACATGATTATTCAAATTTTTCTACAATTATAAATTTTTCTTATTTAATTAAATTAATTTTAATATTTAATTTGTTATTTAGCATTTCAAAAATGACTTGAAATTTAATGTAATACTTTTTAAATTTTTTTAATTTTTTTAGTTTTTTAATTTTTTAATTTTTTAATTTTTTAATTTTTTAATTTTTTAATTTTTTAATTTTTTAATTTTTTAATTTTTTAATTTTTTAATTTTTTAATTTTTTAATTTTTTAATTTTTTAATTTTTTAATTTTTTAATTTTTAATTTTTTAATTTTTTAATTTTTTAATTTTTTAATTTTTTAATTTTTTAATTTTTTAATTTTTTTTTAAATGAAGTGGCAGCTGACTTGGGGAGAGTGTGTTACACTCACCAAAAAAGGGGTTTAAAATATTGTTTTTTAGTGGGTTCAGATGTCTAGATGAGAACCATGTAAGTAGAAGTATCCAACTTACAAAACCGACATAGTACAAGGATTCAGAAGGTCATTTTACCTATTAAAAATAACAACATTTAATTCCTTTTTATCATATTTATTAAAAAAAACTAAAAGTCATTTCTTCATTTCTTAATTAGGTTCTCTCTAAAGAACCCATTATTTTTTTCAGTTTTGAGTACTCAAAAGTCACTATGAATTTAACAATTAATGATGATCATTTATATCATCAAATAAGAATGCATAAAATCTAAAAATATGAAACATATGATCATTCTCCACAAAACCCACTACGAGGTGTTTGGATTGGCTTTTTGAATTGGCTTTTAATAAGAAGCTTATAAGTTAAAAGTCATAAGTTGGTATTACCTTACTTTTAGCTTTCTGCTTATTTTGACACTTTTTGACTTAAAAATAAATGCTTAAAAGCACTTTTGTACTTTGCCAAACACCACCTAAGAATACTTTGAAAGATGGTATTACTGTTCATATTTAAGTTTAGTATTTTCTGAAATTTTTGGCATTTTCCCCTATATTTTCATTTCTCAGTTATTATTACTTTATTCTTTTATATTGCTTCTATCAAAAAAACTGAGTCACACCATTTATCACTTTATTTTTTTATTTTCTTGTGTCTTTCTTGTAGGGTAGAAATTATTGTGATTTTAATCTCTTTATTTTATTTATCATTTTAAACTTTTACTTTATTTGTGGACATCAAAATTTTTGAGGCTACTCAATAGAAGGTTTGATATAAAAAGGTAAGCAAAGATTTTTTAAAAAAAAATGAAAATATTAATTGTTACTATTATTTTACTTTCTAGTAGTTTTTCCTTATGATAATATTGAGCTACTCTGTGTGTTTTTTATCTTATAATATTCTATAATATTTTATATGTTCCTTTTTAGTTGTTATTTTTTGCTTTTTGAAAGTCAGTTTGACTAATTTTTAAAGTTAAATTAAATTAGATTAACTTAATATTTTAGAATTAAAAATTAATTTCTCAAAAATCATAGAAAGAATACTACAAGCTATAATTTTTCTCATATCAATAAGAAGAAAAAATACATTTTAAAGTGTTGATCATGTTCATATCGCATGACTCTAAAAATAAAAAATTATGCAAAATAAAAAGAATAGAGGAAATATTTTTGTTGCTTTTGAATTTGGTGTCCTATAACTTCTTTTTAATTCTTACAAAGTATCACCCTTCGGGTAATTGAAAATAACTTATGATATATATTAGATTGATTTTTTTTAAAACTTTCTTTAAAGGTAAAGAGCAATTTAAAAAATCAAGTAACACGTTAGAGGAGAACTATTTTGCGTCATGAAATCAAGCCTCTTCTAAAATAAGTTGAAGAAGATAATCAAATGACTAATATAATCATTAAGTCGCGAAATCGGGTAGAAGAAAATTATGTAAAGATGAATTTCAGTTTTTTTGTAAGATGTTTTTCAAATTTTTTTAATTTATTTTTTTCCGTGTCAGATTTTATTATAAGATCATAAATTTTGTTTATTATCTCCTTCTATTTGTTATTATTTTCTTTGATTAATCCTCAAACCTAACATTAGTACCATTTCTATATGTTGAAGACTACTATTTTTTAAAATTATTGTGTACAATATTTATATTAAGTGCAATCTTGGTTTGATATTCCTTAACCTGAACAAGTTATTTTGTTTATTTACTTATAAGAATTGTATTGACAACAGATACAATCAGACACATGATAGTAATATATAATTACTCAATTTCTCTCGGGTCCGATTGATTTCTAAAGGGAGGTAACGACAGACACTCTTGCTGGTCTAGACTTTTTGATGACTTTTCACTTTTATATTTTAGAAATTTTTAATCTTAAATTAATTAATTTTTTATCAGTCTAAAATCAGTTCATTAAGAATAAAATTAAAAAAAATTGAAATTACATTTTATTTTATAAATTTATATGTTACATACTTGTAGTCGTATAGCTTACAAGCTTTATATGCATATGTATATTAGATAGTGAAAGAAAAAATTATGTACTTATGCACATTTACACGGAGAACTCCAATTTTTTTTGACAAGTATAAATATTATAAGGAAAAAAGTAATGAAATTCTTTCTTCTTTACCATAGTAAATCAAGTTGTTTTGACAACGAAAAAAATCATTTCCAAAAAAGTAAAAACTTATAGGTGAGTCAAAATTACAAAAAGAAAAACTAAGTATTAGTAATAAAATAAATTAACATTCAAAATTTTTATTTTTTTGGATTTAAATATCAGAACCGCTATGCGCATGGTCTAGGCAAGGGTGCCATCATAAGGGTGTATTGTATGCAACCTTACCTTGCATTTCTGCTAAAGACTGTTTCCAAGGTTTGAGCTTGTGACCCTCTGATCACATGGCAGCAACGTTATCAGTTACTCTTAGGCTCTCCTTCAAATACCAAAAGAATCTTAAAAAATATCTTTAATGCCCACTTATAAAATTATTCTGTGAACTTTAACAATGTAATGCGCGAAGCGCGGACAATTTCACTAGTATATATATATAAAGGAGGATTTTAGTCATCCTATGTGGCATGACTTAGAGGGCTTCAATCCTATTTATCTTTTTTCTCCATTTTTTTGACTTTTTTTCTCTATTTTTTCCTTATTTTCTAATTAAAAAATCAATAAATCTTATATATTAAACTCCATTAAATTGTGTAACAATTATAATCATTCATGAGTATAAGTTAATGTATTTTCATTAAATTTTGTAAGAGTTCTATATTGATTATTCATTATTGTTCATATAATTTTATTTGTATTCACAGTCATTTACATTGATTGGTCTCTATAGAAGAAGATCTAATGCGTTTTGAATTCTCGTCTAATAAAATTCTTTGCCTTTTTTTTTTTTACTAGGAGATAAAAAAAAATTCTTTGTTTAACCAATACTGAAGTAGTAACCAATTTCATCCAAAGGTATGTTTTAATTCTGCTTCAAAATCTATTAGATTTTGTCTTTTAACTAGTTCTTAAATTTGAGTTTTCTCTGTGTCACTTTTTTTGATTAAGTTTTTACGTCGCCGAGACATGATTTGAACTTTATGCATTATGAATTGTGTTAGCAACCAATTTTTGTATATATTCATTACAAAAAATACAGAATTTGAACTAAGATTGCTGAGTTCGGTCTAACGCGTATGTTCACCTAATCCATCGAGGTAGGATTTGAACTTTATGTGTCCTATATATAGTTTTAGTAAACAATTTTTGCACATACTTGTTGATACAAATATAGGACTTGAACTAAGAACATTGGATTCGGCCTAACTCATATATCGGCTTCCATGGCTATGTGTTTTTGATATTTTTCATTAGTTAATTGTTTTAAACAATTATTGGGATGTAAGAATCATTTTTTACATGTAGTAGTTGATTCAAGTGATTTTGATGGAAAAATTTTGAATATGCTTTGGTGGGAATAAATGATGTTTTTGAACTAGTATGGGTAATATTTTTTTTGTTCTATTAATTAAAAAATAAAATTATCCAACAAGCACTACATTGTTACGAAAAATGTATCAAATGTAATCAGTGGTGTTATTTTGATTATTAAGACTACTTCCATCACTCATTTTTAGAGCAAATATCGGATATATTTCTCAATTTAATTTTCAGCTTTCTTTAATTTTACTAACTTATATTTTTTGTCTGCACCGATTGATTTTCCCTTTTGGCGTGAGTTCGACTTATACAATAATTTTGTATTTGTAGCAACACTATTTAATATATTAATTTTGTGTTTTAATTTGCTGCTAATTATATTGTAATTCATTGTTTGAAGGTAAAGAAATGACTTCAATTTTGCTTCATGGTACTTTGTATGTGACGATACACAAGGTCGATAGGTTGCATGAGAAGGACGGTGACAACTTCTTTAGCAAGGTATATTATATTCATATAAGCTCCACTTGAATTTTGAGTTGGGTCATCATATGTATTGGTCTTTTCTTAATTATCTCAGGCTTTTGTTGGTCAATTTTAGTATTTTTTTTGTTATTTATATAACCGATACCATTGTGGTATTTCTTTCATATTCTTTTTACAACTTATATTCATTTATTTTGTTTTCTATTGGTCATCCTAATTACATAAATGATAGGAGATGTAACTAAAAAATATAAAAAAGTTGAAATATTACGTGGAGAAAAAGAAAAAAAAAATGACTTGTGATTTTTTAGAAAATTTAGGGACTAAATATAGAATAATAGTTGTAATTTGGAAAAAAAACATAATTAACTGTGAGGAAGAAATAAGAAATAAAAAAAGGTATAAAGAATAAAAATAAAAAGGGATGCCAAAGATTTGAATTTTTTTTTTTTTAATTTTCTTTTTTTTTCTTCTTCAAAATTTTAATTTATTTCATATTGGTTAAATTCATATCAACCTATATTTGTTTATGCATGAATAATGTGAAGGTCGGAATATAGTAGATGATATGATGCCTCTCTTTGGCTATCATTTATATTGAACTTTTTTCTATTCATATTTTAACTTTTTTTTTTTCAATTTTTACTTGAAATGTTCATAAAATAATTGTATGTTTGCTAGGAGTTACATTTTATTAATGTTATGATAAATATTGCACATTAATGTATCATTATAGTAGAAAATAAATGGCTATTGATAAATGTAACTATAGAATTTGAATGGCTCTTATGATTAGTTAGGGGCGGACCCACATGTTAGGGGGGGGTGCACGTGCACCCGGTAAGTTCGGAAAAAGTTGTGTATACGTACATGTATATACCTTAAGAAACTGTTATATAAATTATGTCCACCCTAGAAAACACAATAGCACCTTGGGCGTGTTGGTTCTAAATGTTGTTTCCCGCAGATGTGACCCGGGATTGAATCCCAAGGTCAAGTTTTCTTTTTCTATTTTTTGTGTTATTAATTTCTTAACAACAAAAGTAGTAGTGAGGAATCGAACTTGCGACCACTTTACTTACACAATCCACCCTTAACCGTGGGGCGACTATACTCTTCTATTTATAAAAGGTTAAGATTTATATATTATCCTAAAACCCATATTTAGCCTATTTATTTGTATTTTCGTCATTGTTTAAGCCTTTATTGATCAACCAATCAGACACAATACTATCCCTCAATTGTCATTGAAAGATTCTCGAGCACTTATGTTAAGATAATGGTGCACCCGCGCTCTTCAAATCCTGAGTTCGCTTCTGTGATTCATATTAAATAAGAAAAATAAAATGATCTGATAAATCATGGAGTGTTACTTTGATAAAAAGAAATTTGCCTAAGAGAATTCATAATGCATAAGAAGGAAAATAAAGGGATGTTAGGATAAGGTGTTTTATTTACTTCTTCATTAATTTAAAAAAAATAAAAAAGTTGCAACTAGTTATTTTATTGAATTGTTGAATCAATGCTTTCTTGGAGAATTCTAAAACGTTACTCTTCGTGTTTCATTAGTTATTAAACAAGTGCATTATAGCAAGCACAATTGTATAGTTATTGACTTGTGAGAATTTATCGAATTTAGTGTCATTGAATATTTTATTTTATAAATGAAAAGAAATGACCAAAAAAAAAAAAACAGATAAATGGAATCCTTGATCAAAGAAATATGCCACACCACTCCTCATTCTCTCTTTCTCTCTCTCTCTCTCTATATATAATAATAAAATTTTCAAAAGTCTTTATACAGATAGAAAACAATAGTAAGTTGGTGGTGGTGTTAATACTTGAAATTTATTGGTTACACAAGTGTGTGATATTTTTTCAAGTTTTGTTTTCAGAGTTTTGAAACATTTTTTTTTACGTGTGATGAAAGCAAAGTATATAATATGAAGAGATGAAGGTGAAATAAAGATTTAAATTGTGAATTAACCGTTAAATATTTTTAGTACCAAGCTATTATACTCTTAATACCAAGTCGTTATATTTTAAAATATATGATTTCACTTTTAATATTTATTATAATTTTAATGACTTTTACGCTTATATAAATTATGTTGTTTGGAAATATACTAAATAGATAAATCAAGTAGGCGACATCTCTATCAAGATATTATTATATTATCGTTTCACAAATTTTTAGTTGAAGTTTCAACAGTTGATGTATTTGTTTAATTAATATTTTACAATTATTTTACATTGTGAGATACTTTTTAGACACTCGCCAAAAATATATAGTGTAGCTTGATAAAAATGGGATAAATTGATATTGGAAAATATATTTTAACTTATTAATGAAGAATATATTATCCCTCATTTAATAGATGTTAAATTTGTTATGGCTTATTTTCTTTCATCATTTGCAATCAATTCATAATATAATTAAAATAATTGGGATAATATAATATTACGATTAGACAATAAAGTGAATATAAAATTAATATAAAAATATAAGCGCGGCTAAATTTTCTAGTTAAAAAAAAAAAAAAAAGACACCATTACAAACAAGATTTAATAGACATCGTTTCCAAATTTAAATTAAGGAATGAGAAAAAAAATAATGTAAGACATTTTCTTAATCAGAATTTATCTTTATTTTTCTGGGTTTTAAGCTTTTTTTTTTTCCTTTTCTATATATTTTAATCAATGAATAAAGTTAAAGCGTCAATATCTTTATTACATGTAAACACCTAATTTTTGACCCAAACCTAATATTTTTTACCATTTTAATGTTTAATTAATTTTTATTTTTATTTTTATTTTATTTTTTATTCTTAGGCATTTTAAATTTATCTTATTTTGAGGTTCGTTAAAAATCTTGAAAACTACAAAAAATAGAGTTTTTATTTCTTATTTATTTAAAAAAAAAATATATATATATATAAAAAAAAAAAAAAAAAAAAAACTAACTATATTTGTTTTCTTCTTTCAATTTTTAATAAAGAATGTTATGATATTAATATTTCTTAACCATATCCCTAACAATAGCTAATTAAATTATCTTGTGTTTTGTTAGTTTTAAATAGATTTTATTATTTTATTTAAAATATTAAAAAAAAAAAAAAAAAAAAAAGAATTCTAAACTACCCAAACCCCCCACAATTCCCATAACCCACATCTCTCCCCCATTATTCCATCAACTCCCATTTTTTACTCAACACACACACTCACGTATGCCAACACACACACACCACACAAACCCATAACACACACATGCACTTTAAAAAAAAGGGACGGACAGAATACCAAAAAAAAAAACCAAGAAGCAAAAAAAAAAGAGACACGGGAAAATCATAAAAAAAAAAAAGAGAGTTAAGAGTTCAAGTCTTGTTTCTTGCTTTGAGGTTTTGGTGACGGGATTTCTTACTTCTACATTCAATTAGTTTATCGCTCAGGTTTTTGCTCAACTTCTTTCTACTTATTTCTCGTCATGTTTTGGTCATGAATCAAATATAATCGAAGTGGTTTAACTATTTCTCATGTTTGTTGGATGTTTAACGTGATGGTTAATAACTTTAAAATCTTTTTCTTTATGCTATCTATTAGATGCCAAATAATTTATATCTAATTTTCCGCCCTTCATTTGTATATTGCTTTTGTTCTGATGATAAAAAGTTGTGATTTTTATTATTATTTTTATTATTTTTATTATTATTATTATTATTATTATTATTATTATTATTATTATTATTATTATTATTATTATTATTATTATTATTATTATTATAGTTATATGCATTTTAAAACTTGTTAATCAAATGTTTCAGTGATCTTATTCTACTGTTAATTGTAGGAATTTTCATCTTAATTGAAATTAAATCAATGGCATAACAAAAAGGGTATTTAACGATGATTTATTAATGTCGTTGTAATATTGCTTGGCCCTTTTACTTGGAATTCATGTATGGAACATGATATTTGAAATATATATGACCGGCAGGAAACACAACGTGGAATTACTCGAGAAGATGCATCGATCTAATATTAGTTAACATTAATCTTGTTTGGAATTTGTTTTGAGATAAATAAATTAAGCACAACTTATGTTTTATAGTCATTTCCCTTTTTCTAGTCAAAATTTTTCTCTCAATTAATTGATCTTCCGTATACATATTCGTAAATAGTACTTTGGCGGTGTAGAAATTTATTCATGATTTATAGCTTTTGGATATGAACGGAATGGAAACAGTTCATGTATAAATAGTGAAACAGTAGCACTCAAGGTTTAACTTGAGCCTATATGTACATAGCATTGTATTTGCATGCATGGTGTCCATGTGATATTAATGCAGATTTTTATTTTTATTTTTACATGAGTTACTGTTTCATTTAAGAAAAATCGTGAATTTGATTGGAGTTAAGAGGCTAGAATTTGATAATGTTCGTTTGTGTTTTCATTAAGCTTGAAATCGAGTATTTGATAATTATTAATGAGTACAAATTATTAATTGCCGACGTGAATCAAGTTAATTAAGCAGTAGGCTGACGGATGATTCTAAACAAATTTTTTTTTGAAGGTTATGGCTATAAGCTTCTAGACATTCGAGATCCGAGTTGATTTAAAAAATATAGTAAGAATGATATGGGGTACATGTTCGCCTTAAACCCCGCAATAATAATAGGGAGGAAAAACTCATTTGCGGGGGAGCGAACTCGAAGGAATGTGTTAGGTCCTCAATCTTTAGAAAATTAAGGGTTTAATATACAAGTGAAAATTAGCGATGAAGTTGGAAAGCCCTGCTACCGACCATTCGTCATAATAAATTAACTTACCGTTTGAAGCCGATTGGATTGGGTTGGGTAGATTTTAAACCTATTAGGTGCTTATTTAGATTTTGAAAATATGGGACGACTCATAAATGCTTCAAGGCGCGAGAAATATACCAAAATTTGTGGTGAGACCGAAAAGTACTACTATCGGTTTCACCACACGTTCGGTAAGTCACACGTCAATATAATAAATAATTTCAAAATAAATTAAAAGCGGGAGGCAAACGACTTTTAGGTTAACGAATATTATAAACCAAAAAAAAAAAAAAATTTTTTTTTTTTAATTTAAGCTAGACGTAAGTCATTAAAGCGACCGTGCTAGAACCACGGGACTCGAGGGGTGCCTAACACCTTCCTCTCGGTCAACAGAATTCCTTATCCGAATTTCAAGTTCGTAGACCAAAAAAATAAAAATTAAAGAGTCATTTCCTTTTGAATAGGGATTCAATAAGGTGACTTGGAACACCCAAACTCAATTCCAAGTGGCGACTCTGTAAATAAAATAATCCCTTTTTAAAACGTCGCTTTAATTGGAAAAACCCATTTTCTCTAAAAACCAACTCCTTAACGGGGTCGGATGCAGCGGAAAATCGGGGGCGTGACAGATGACGACTCTGCTGGGGACATAACCAGAATTCGAGCTTTCATATTGACTTGTTTGGCTTTATTTAATTTTGATATTATATATTGTTGGCCTAAATATGTTCTTTGCCTACATGTTTGTCGCTTTGATATTATTTGAATTGCAATATAAACTGTCTTCTCTCGCACAACCATCTGAGTCTTCTGAGATACTGTATATTCGGAGATGCGGTATACGCTCCCGAGCTTGAGATACCAGAGATGCGGCAACGCTCCTGGGAAGGATTCTATAGTCACCCATGATTTAGGATGGAAAGGGACTAACAGTGAGGCCGGAAAGCCCTGCTACCGGTAAAGCTGTCCCTTGCCGACTCGAGTTGTCCGCTCGTTTCATTGACAGTCTAGATACCTAACTCCACCAGCTTAAACCTAACATAACTGGAACTTAGGCATGGCTATCCATAATACACTACGTTCTATTTGTATCACGTGTATTTTTGACTTAGCGGGGCTCGACCCTGGGGTCGTGTCCGTCTAGGTCAGGTGTCACCTTTTGAGACCATCATGTACATTTTATGTGCTACTTGTTGCATTATAGGAAACACCATATCGAATGTTGACCGGCTTTTAGGTGAATTAATTAATCTGAAAAAAGGGTTAAATAAAAATTTTTAAGAATTTACTTTAGAAAATATATAAGATTTTACATAGAATTTTTTTTAGAGATTAAGTCGTTTTAACGTCGTGGTCTCGTTATGTCCGTTTTCATTGGTTTTAAAATCTTTCTTAGGAATATCATAGAGCCCATTTTTGTCGAACACAATTAAAATCTTGTTAAATAATTGGGTTTGCTATTTTGTTTTAATAATTTAATTATTGCTGATATGTCTGGTTCGAACGTCATCAAATTATTGTCTCTACTCTAGGATGCTCTAGAAGACTTGGATACTTCCTGTTTTGTCAGCTACTATTTTCTCATGCTGGAATCCTATTCCGTGTCGTTCCGTCAACTTTTTTTTCGAAAATTATTTTTAGGATATTTAAAATAGAATTCTTATTTTCCATCATTATCCTATAGGGCAATATGAACTCAGTCGAAAGGAGTGACAAGAGGCCGAGGGATGATGAAGCACCCCATTTCATGGTATTAGATAAAGTTCCAAAGCTATTGCGGATATGGTATGACAATATGACTGACTACGAACAGGGAGAAGTATATAAACACTTGGGATTTTTAAGGAGTCTGTTGAATGTTGAACCCCGAAGAGACGTGATAGAATCCTTGGTACAGTTTTGGGATCCTTCAAACAACGTATTTCGATTCTCCGACTTTGAGCTTACTCCCACACTGGAGGAAATAGGAGCATTTATTGGAAAGGGAAAGAACCTCCACCGAGGAGAACCCATGATACCGAAGCATGTCACTCCCGAAAGATTTTTCGAGCTATTGCACATAAAAAAGAAGAACATAGGAGGCTGCCTGGAAAATGGATGGGTTCGTCTAGAATTTCTGTACGAAAGATACGGCCAGGAAAGGGGATTTGAGCTGTTTAAATCAGAACTTAACAATGGGGGATGCTACCAAACCTGGAAAAAACACGGTTCTGAAGCATTCATAGTTGCTTTTTTGGGAATCATGGTATTTCCAAAGAGAGGTGGAAAAATCAGCACCAATCTGGCTGCGTTTATTACCGCTTTTGAGAAGAATCCTAAGGTCACTATCGTGCCCATGATTTTAGCAGACATTTATCGGGCCTTGACGATGTGCAAAAATGGGGCGGACTATTTTGAAGGATGTAACATTCTATTGCAGCTATGGATGCTCGAGCATATTCGTTACCATCCATTTGTTGTGGATTTTCGAGTCGAGTGGAATGATTATATCAAGGGCCATGAGAAGAGGATGGAGGACCAAAACTTTCCCGAAGGAATAAGAGCTTGGAAGGAGTACTTGGAGGGGTTGACGGCGGACAAGATAGTGTGGAATTATCATTGGTTCCCTTCAAAAGAGGTGATATATATGTCTACTTTCCGACCCTTCATCGTCTTAATGGGTCTCCGAGGTGTTCAGCCCTACGTTCCACTAAGAGTCATGAGATAATTCGGTCGACTTCAGCATGTACCACCAGTCGAGGATATGAAAGAGTTTATGTACGAATTCTTCCCTAACATCCCTCTAAGGAAGACTGAGATACTTAAGATCTGGGGAGGATGTGTACTTTCAGGCTTCGATCACATGGTGGAAGACCGCGACAAAGGCGAGGTAGACTATTGGTATTCACCATGGTTTCATGACCAGCCTCCTCCTAAAGCTATGCCAGAAAGGTCAGCCAGAGAGCCAGTGGACCGAGAAGCGGAGATCGAAGTCAGAATTAAGCAGGCTCGACGAGAGGTAGAAGAGAAATATCAGTCTACTCTGCACATCTTAAATAATGATTTGGAAAGGGCTAGAGAAGAATTGGTTCACCATGAGGCAAAATTTGAGGCCAGAATTAGGTTGGTTCGTACGGGGATTGAGAGGGAGAACCGTGTTGCCATGAATACCCTACAAGAAGACCTGGATATTGTCTCCGGTGCTATGGAGCAGCAATCGAGCGATTTTGAGAAGGAGAAGGCCTTGCTGACGAGTACACAGTCGAAGCTTCGAGCTCAGCTAAAAGCTTCCATGGAACGGGAAAGAGAAATAGCGAGACGCTTCACGGCTTTTCAGAAAGGAGTTGAAATTGAGAAAAACCAGTGGATGACTGAAAGACAGGCGCTTCACTATCAGATCGATGACCTTCATGCACGAGAAGGAGACCTAAAGCATACCGTCCGCACTACGCAGCATTGGGTGCAAAACTGCCATGAGAGTATGATCGAGGCCAGGGGAGAGGTACTTCAGCTCAGTGAAACCTTGATTAATGTTTATGCTAAGTATCTTCACCAAGGTGATGAAAATCTCGGACGTCAGGCGCGTGCTCTCGCTCCACATCTGCCAAAAGCATTATCCAGGATCTACTCAAGTCTGAGAGAGGATTAAGTTGCAAGACATCTTTGGAAGGCATCTTGATGATAATTGTTAAAGTCCTTGTTTTCTTAGAGTTAGTTTCTTTATAGGTTCTTTTGTTTTTCTCCAGTATTCTGAGTCTGTTCTAGTTTTAGATAATTTTAGTTTCCTTTCATTAAAGCTTTGTTTTAAGAACAGTTGAAAATGTAGGGAAAATTTCGCATTTGTTCAAGTTTTTATTCTCTCTTTATTTCTAAATATATACATATATTTACCATAACCATGAACTACGTGACGATCTGATTCATGTAAAACATGATACGTAGGCAACCCTCGACGGGTGCGATCAAATATTTTTTCAAGATTCAAGTTTCAAGTAACAATTTTAAGATGTTGGCGTTAAATAATGAAAAAAAAAATTAAATTAATTCACCAAAGCCGGGATGAAACAAGAGGGTTTTTCCTAAGTTCATTACAGGAAGAAAATTACTTAGGTGCATGATATTTGAGTTAGTTATGAACATATCAATATTTTTAAAAGCTCTGAATCCTAACATATTTGTTTCTGTTTCAAAGAGAAAGAGAGAATAAGGTGGTTGGTTGTGGTTAAGCTGGCCTCTCACCCGTACAACACGAGGTATAAAGGAAAAGGGAAGATGACTCAAAAAGATGGAACAGAATCTGACAATGAAGAAGGTCGAGATCAGTTAGTTCCACAAGAGTTCGCATCTTTGGAGGAGAATAGGTTATTGAAGCAACAAATTGCGGAAATGTATCAGGCCTGGGCGAATGGACAAGCCCCGCCTTCCTCGATTCCTGGCTTTTCAGATGCAAACCATCCCAGTTCTACTCAAGCCCAAGTCGACGATCCACTTTATCCGCCTGGATTCGGTCCATACGCTAATGTGTCTAGCGCTGCTGGCACATCCACCATGCGTCCTCCAAATCCATCATTCACGAACAACCCGCTTTTTATTCCAGCCGTGGCAACTAATATAAATCCTCCATCAATGATGCAGAAGCCTATCAACGAGCTAAATCATGATCAAGTCTATCCTCCTGAACTGGCATTCAAACCCGCAAATTCATTTCAACCCACTCATCAGCCTGAGTCTCATATCGTGATCGAGAAGGCTATTATGGATGAAGAACGAGAAGAGATAGCTAGAAAAGTGAGGAGTCTGGAGCAGAGTATTAGAAACATACAAGGATTGGGAGGACACAAAAGCGTCTCTTTCAAAGACCTGTGTATGTTCCCTAATGTTCATTTGCCAATAGGGTTCAAGACCCCAAAATTTGACAAATATAGTGGTCATGGTGACCCAGTGGCCCACTTAAAAAGGTATTGCAATCAACTCAGAGGAGCAGGAGGGAAAGAGGAGCTGCTTATGGCCTATTTCGGAGAAAGTCTGACGGGAATAGCCTCCGAATGGTTTATCGATCAAGACATCTCCCATTGGCACATTTGGGATGATATGGCCCAAGATTTTGTACAACAATTTCAATACAATCTCGATATTATCCCTGACCGCACTTCTCTCGCTAATATGAAGAAAAAGCCATCTGAAAGTTTTCGAGAGTTTGCCATAAAATGGAGAGAACAGGCGTCTAGAGTCAAACCGCCACTGAAGGACCAGGAATTGATTGACGTTTTTCTCCAAACTCAAGAGTCCGATTATTTTCATCATTTACTAGCTGCGGTTGGTAAACCTTTCGCCGAAGCAATAAAAATTGGGGAAATGGTGGAGAATGGCATCAAATCAGGAAAGATCATGAGCCAAACTGCCCTTAGGGCCACTACACAAGCCATTCAAAGTGGATCAGGTGGTTTCGGAAATCGAAAAAGGAAGGAGGAAGGATCCATGATGGCATCAGTACCAGGCAATGCCCAAATGGGACGGAACTCCCCTTACGTTCGGGTCCAACAGGGACAACCCAGCCCTTCTCAACATTATTATACACCTCAACCTACTGTTCTAAATGCTCAAGCGTATGCCCGACCTCCTCAGCGTCCACAATGGCGGGCACCTGCGCCACAAGGTTTTCGTCCGCGGCAGCCAAATTTACAAGCCCCTCGTAATCC
Organism: Capsicum baccatum var. pendulum; assembly: GCA_030864225.1. Taxonomy (NCBI): domain Eukaryota; kingdom Viridiplantae; phylum Streptophyta; class Magnoliopsida; order Solanales; family Solanaceae; genus Capsicum; species Capsicum baccatum. Next base: position 138,480,208 of record CM061550.1, read on the forward strand.
GTATGTTCCGGCAGACTATACAAGAGAACAGAGGCCAAAGGAAAACTTCACCCCAATTGGAGAATCATATACGAGCCTGTTGCGGAGATTGGTCAAATTAGGATGGATTGAACCTGTTTTACCTTTCAAAGTGGATCCGAATGCAAGTTGGTTTGATCCTAATGTAAGGTGTGAGTACCATTCCAACGTCCAAGGCCACAGTACCAAAAATTGTTGGAGTCTAAAGAGAGCCATTGAAAAGTTAATCGAAAGCAAGGCAATCGTAATACAAAAAGAAGAAGCACCAAATGTCACCGACAATCCACTTCCTAATCACAGTAACACGCACGTCGTAGGGATGATTTTTAATGATAGAGACTACAGGCCAATAAGCCAAGCAGTGATGGAAATATGCGCCTTGAAGGAGAACCCGGGTGAAGCACTGAAGTGTATGCAAAGAGAACCACTGATCGTGAAAGGAGAGAGTTCCATTATAAGACCCCGAGATTCAGAAAAGATGGTATTGTATGTTCCTGCAAAGCTAAAGGGAATAGCACAAGATGGGCCAAAACTATATGTTTCGAGTGGTCCCGCAGGGTTCGACCAACAGCGCAACAACACGAGAGATATGACAGAGCCAATTATCATAAGACACGCAGCACAGCTCCCAGTAACAAGCTTGAAAACCATCCCATGGAACTACAACAAAACCACAGTGATGTACAAAGGAAAAGAGGTCATGGAAGAAACAAACGAAACGGGGGGTTTGACTCGATCAGGAAGATGCTATGTTCCAGAAGAATTAAGGAGACCAAAACAATTTAAAGATAGTCAAGGGCCAATGAAAAAACCTGTCACAAACGAAGAGGCTGAGGAATTTCTGAAGAAAATGAAAACCCAAGACTATTCCATTGTCGATCAGTTGAGGAAAACCCCAGCTCAAATCTCGTTATTGTCCCTGCTGTTACATTCTAAAGAACATTATCAGGCATTGATTAAGTTGTTGAACGAAGCACACGTCCCGAAGGAAACTACGGTATGTCAAATAGAAAGGATGGTTCGTAGAATATTTGAAGCAAATAGAATCACTTTTACTGATGATGAATTACCCACAGAAGGTTCTGGTCATAACAAGGCTTTGCATCTGACTATCAAATGTGAAGGACATTACATAAAAGGGGTAATGATCGATGGAGGTTCAGGAGTAGATATCTGTCCTCTCTCTACTCTGCAAAAATTAAAAATCAGCCCAGATAGGATTCGGGCTAATAATGTATGTGTCCGGGCTTTTGATGGTGCAAAACGAGACACAATTGGTGAGATAGATCTTGCTTTGGTTATCGGACCAGTTGAGTTTACAATCACCTTTCAAGTAATAGACATGGATACTTCCTACAACCTACTTTTAGGAAGACCATGGATCCACAGGGCCAGAGCCATACCTTCTACTTTGCATCAAGTAGTTAAGTTTGAACACGACAATCAGGAAATCATTGTACATGGAGAGGATGACCTTCACATACATCGAGATCCTTCTGTACCCTGTATCGAAACAAAAGAGGGTTGTGAATATCCCATTTATCAAGCCTTCGAAATCATGACAGCTGATCAAGTCGTGGAAGGTACCCCGATTCCAAGGTCTTATCTCTCTTCTACTTCAATCATGGTGGCTAGCCAAATGCTACAAAATGGTTATGAACCGGGAAAAGGATTAGGGGTTTCGCTGCAAGGAATTACAAACCCTGTAGATCCATGTGGTAGCCACAACTCCTTCGGCTTAGGCTTTAAGCCTACCGCAGCAGATAGAAAATGGGCAAAAGAGCAGAAGAAGAAGGCTTGGAAACTGACAATTCCGGTTCCACACATTAGCCAATCGTTCACGAAAGCTCAAAAGGAAGAAAATCAATACTCATATGTTGACAAGGATGCGGATGAAATATGTCAAGGCCTCAAGGAAATGTTTTATGAAGTAAACATGGTTCAGATGGGTGAAGGCCCTAGCCATGCGGATGTGCAGTTCGTCGGGCCAAATATCAAGCTCACTAACTGGGAAGCCACTCCTCTCCCCACAAGGAAGGAGTCTTGGTAGTTTATTTTGTTGTTTCGTTTTTATTTCTTTTGTATTTTGGACTATTCTCAGGGTGGTAGTCCACATAGTTTAGTTATTTTCATGTTAACCCTTCTATCCTTTTCGATTCAACTAAATGAAATTCAAGTTTTCTAGTAAATTTATCTTTTCTTCCCTCTTTTAATTTTTATTATTTTTATCTTATTTCAGTTATGTTAATACTGGCTCCGATAACATGGCATGTACGTGGAGTTCACATTTAGATCCTAAAAAGTTGTCTAATCTCGAATCAGCGAACCAAACGGTAGATGAATACGATGAAGGTGAAGCTGATAAGGAAGTCAAAAAAGGATTGGATCAATTTGAGGATAAGCCCAAACCCAACTTAAATGACACCGAGATAATAAATTTGGGAACTGGTGAGGAGGTTAGAGAAATAAAAATAAGCATTCATGCGGATCAGAATATCAGAAATGATATCGTTCAGATTTTGATCGAGTATAAGGATGTTTTTGCTTGGTCTTATGATGATACGCCGGGTCTAAGCACAGATTTGGTAGTCCATAAACTGCCTACATACCCTGATTTTTCACCGGTCCAACAAAAGCAAAGAAAGTTTAAAACCGACGTGAGCGATAGAATTAAAGAGGAAATCATGAAGCAATTGAATGCGAACGTGATCAGGGTCGCTCAGTACACCACATGGTTAGCTAATGTGGTGCCCGTACCAAAGAAGGATGGCAAAATCAGAGTCTGTGTTGATTATAGGGATTTGAACAAAGCAAGCCCTAAAGATAACTTTCCGCTGCCCAATATTCATATCCTCGTTGATAATTGTGCTAGACATGAGATTCAATCTTTCGTGGATTGTTACGCCGGATATCACCAGATCTTGATGGATGAAACAGATGCAGATAAGACTGTTTTCACCACCCCGTGGGGTACTTATTGCTACAGAGTCATGCCATTTGGTTTAAAGAATGCGGGAGCTACGTACATGAGAGCTATGACTACTATTTTCCATGACATGATGCACAAGGAAGTAGAAGTATACGTTGATGATGTCATTATCAAGTCCAAGACACGAGTCGATCACGTAGATGACTTGAGGAAATTCTTTGAAAGGTTGCGAAAGTATAATCTTAAGCTCAATCCAGCCAAGTGTGCATTTGGAGTTCCATCCGGAAAACTTTTGGGTTTCATAATTAGCCGCAGAGGCATTGAATTGGACCCCTCCAAGGTAAAATCCATTCAAGAATTGCCGCCTCCGAAGAATAAAACTGAGGTCATGAGTTTTCTAGGAAGGCGGAATTATATAAGCAGATTCATCGCTCAGCTCAGCACTACATGTGAACCGATATTTAAGCTGCTAAAGAAGGATGCTGCTATCCAATGGACAGACGAATGTCAAGAATCATTTGATAAGATTAAAGAATATTTGGCAAATCCTCCAGTACTGGTCCCACCGGAACCTGGTAGGCCTTTATTCCTATATCTGTCAGTGATGGACAATTCTTTTGGTGGTGTTTTAGGACAGCATGATATCACAGGCAAGAAGGAACAAGCAATCTATTATTTGAGCAAAAAGTTCACGTGTTACGAGGTAAAATATACTCTTTTAGAAAAGACATGTTGCGCCCTAACTTGGATTGCTCAGAAGTTGAAGCACTATCTTTCGTCCTACACAACCTACCTCATATCTCGAATGGATCCCTTAAAGTATATTTTTCAAAAACCTATGCCCACAGGCAGATTGGCGAAGTGACAGATTTTACTTACAGAATTCGACATTGTGTATGTTACTCGTACCGCTATGAAAGCGCAAGCATTGGCCGATCATTTGGCTGAGAACCCAGTTGACAATGAGTATGAGCCTTTGCGAACTTACTTTCCTGATGAAGAGATAAATTCAATTGAGGAAGAAGTTCAAGATGACATGTATGCATGGAAATTATATTTTGACGGGGCAGTCAATGTCAAAGGAGTAGGAATTGGGGTGGTTCTTGTCTCACCGACCGGGCATCATCATCCCACCACAGCACGACTCCGTTTCTTTTGTAATAATAACACAACAGAATATGAAGCTTGCATCATGGGGATAAATATGGCAATAAATCTGGGTGTACACAAGCTAGTGGTGTTGGGAGATTCTGAATTACTCGTTCGACAAATCTAAGGGGAATGGGAAACGAGAGATATCAAGCTCATTCCATACAAACAGTTCTTAGAGGACCTTAGCAAGAGATTCAAGTCTATCGAGTTTAGACATATTCCCAGATCCCATAATGAGCTAGCTGATGCCCTGGCTACCCTAGCTTCCATGCTCCCATACCCAGGAAATACGCATCTCGACCCATTAGAGATACAGATACGAGATCAACATGGTTATTGCAACATAATTGATGCGGAACCAGATAATGAACCCTGGTACTATGATATCAAATGCTTCCTAAAGTCAAAAGAATATCCAACACACGCCAGTGCAGATCAAAAAAGGACTATTAGGCGACTTGCTAATGGGTTCTTCTTAAGTGGGGAGATTCTGTACAAACGAACCCCAGACTTGAACTTGTTGAGGTGTGTTAATATTCAGGAAGCTGAAAGAATCATGAATGAGGTACATTCGGGGGTATGTGGTTCGCATATGAATGGCTATGTTTTAGCAAAGAAGATTATGCGGGCAGGATATTATTGGTTAACTATAGAGAGAGATTGCTTTCGCTTTGTTCACAAGTGTCATCAGTGTCAAATTCATGGTGATTTGATTCACTCGCCACCTTCAGAGCTGCATCCGATGTCTGCTCCTTGGCCATTCGTCGTTTGGGGCATGGATGTAATCGGTCCAATAGAACCAAAAGCTTCTAATGGGCATCGATTCATACTGGTTGCTATTGACTATTTCACTAAATGGGTAGAAGCAGCTACTTTCAAATCAGTCACGAAGAAAATAGTAGTGGATTTTGTTCACTCGAACATCATATGTCGTTTTGGTATACCAAAGTCCATTATCACAGACAATGCAACCAATCTCAATAGTCATCTAATGAAGGAGGTTTGTGAGCAATTCAAGATCGTGCATCACCATTCTACCCCTTACCGTCCTAAAGCAAATGGAGCCGTTGAAGCAGCAAACAAGAATATTAAGAAGATTCTTAGGAAAATGATCCAAGGATCTCGACAGTGGCATGAGAAATTACCGTTTGCTCTTTTAGGATATCGTACAACTATCCGTACATCGACTGGCGCAACTCCTTATTTACTAGTCTATGGGACTGAAGCTGTGATACCCGCAGAAGTCAAAATTCCCTCGCTTCGAATCATTAGTGAAGCCGAAATTGACGATACGGAGTGGGTCAAGTCTAGACTAGAACAACTATCGTCAATAGATGAAAAAAGGTTGACGGCAGTTTGCTCTGGTCAATTATACCAACAGAGGATGGCACGAGCTTACAATAAGAAGGTACGTCCTAGAAAATTCGAGGTCGGCCAACTTGTTGTAAAATGCATCCTTCCACACCAAGAAGAGGCTAAAGGAAAGTTTGCTCCAAACTGGCAAGGCCCATACATAGTTAAACAAGTATTATCAAATGGAGCTTTACAACTTGCGGATATGGACGGAAAAATGACAGAAAAAGCTATCAATGCCGATTCAGTCAAAAGATATTATATTTGACACACTTGTGCTTAACATTCTCAAGTTGAAATGATGAAAGGCCATCATTCTACTTAACTAATTGCCATTAATCCCTTGTCATCCCTTCGAGCCTTATTTATCTTTCTTTGCTTACCCTCTTTGGAGCCGGAATCAAAAAAAAAATAAAAATAAAAATAAAAAAATACACCCATTGAACTACGTTCGACCTGATTCCTAAATGGATACGTAGGCAGCCCTATCTTGGGGTTCGGTCCGACAAAAAAAAAAAAAAAAAAAAAAAAAAAGAGATATATCCTATCGTCACTTTTATATGGCTCTCAAGTTGTAATCTACCCTAAAAATCCTTTTCCCTTTGTCCATTAAAGACCTTCTGATCAATCTTTGAGAATGTCAAGCCTTGTGTGTTGTATATATATGTATATATAGATTCATAAAAAAAAAAAAAAAAAAAAAAAAAATCTTGTAGGTGAAAACCCATGGAGGCACCACAAGATATATATTAAAAAAAAAAAAAAAATCTTATTGGTGAAAACCCCCAGGGGCGCCATAAGACAATGATGAACGAGACAATCAAAATTAGAGAGGTCAATTGAGAAAATCCCAGAAGGAATGACTTTAGTCAAGCAAAGTTTATCATGACAGGACAAAGATCAAGAAGAATGACTTGATTTGATTGAAAGGTGCAGCCTAATTCGAGATTAGACGATTTTGAGGGATCAAATATCTACTTCAAATTGTGTGTCATGTGTTATTGAAGTCAATATACACCTCCAAATAAGTTTTTACTTTACTGGTAGAAATACTTTCTATTCAAACATAATTCTTTTATTCCTTCTTTTGATTTTTCCTTATTTCATTTTTACACGTTTTTTTTATGGGTAAGTCTCGCACCAAATACAAAATAAAGAAAAACGCGCAAAATTGACCATGGATCCCAGTGAAATTGAGCAGAGATTATTGGGCGTTCACCACTTTGACAAGGACAGAGAGCCAGTTAAGATAAGTGTTACGAGTGAAGCATTTGAAAATGAAGATCAGAATCGCACTGAAACAAATAAAAATACAGCAGAATTTGAAAGACGAAGATTCAAGCTCGCCAACTAATTAGCTTAATCAACTGTATCAAGTTGGGGCAAGGATAAGGCAAACCTCCAAGGGATTCAAGGCCACAAACCAACTACCAAGTTTAAAACTCACAATTTTCTCTTTGCGTGAACAGGGGCAAAGCAATCTTGTGAAGTTCAGAAAAAAAAAAAACAAGTATAGCAAAGTTAAGTTTTCTTGAATTTTCTCTTTTGTTATACTCCCATAATTCTAAGTTCGTACCAATGTAATAATAAAACCCCTCATATTCAAGACTGGGGCATCCTAAATCTTATTCGTCTTTATAGGGCGCCATCCCCTAGTTGACATCTTATCTCGTCTTCATAGGGCGTCATCCCCTAGTTGACATCTTATTCGTCTTCATAGGGCGCCATCCCCTAGTTGACATCTTATCTCGTCTTCATAGGGCGCCATCCCCTAGTTAACATCTTATCTCGTCTTCATAGGGCACCATTCCCTAGTTGACATCTTATCTCGTCTTCATAGGGCGCCATCCCCTAGTTGACATCTTATTCGTCTTCATAGGGCGCCATCCCCTAGTCGACATCTTATCTCGTCTTCATAGGGCACCATCCCCTAGTTGACTATCTCGTCTTCATAGGGCACCATTCCCTAGTTGATATCTTATCTCGTCTTCATAGGGCGCCATCCCCTAGTTGACATCTTATCTCGTCTTCATAGGGCGCCATCCCCTAGTTGACATCTTATCTCGTCTTCATAGGGCACCATCCCCTAGTTGACGATTTATCTCATCTTCATAGGGCGCTATCCCCTAGTTGATGTTTTAGGAAACAAACCTTCCTATTTTTCTTCTTTATTTCTTCATAGGGTCTGATAATCCCTAATCACATTTTTATAAGCAAAAATCCTAATTCTTTTCCATGCATTCATTAGGCATAACTTCCTTTGGTTGCATCACTAAGAATAGGGTTCTTATCTTATCGCGCTCCTAGCCTAAATTTCTATCCATTCATTCATTTATTTATTTTTAAACTAGATTATAGTTTTTCTAATAACTCACAAAATTTTCCTAGTGTAAACTGGGGCAGAAAATTTTGTTTGTTTTGTTTCGTCTTCTTTGATGGCTTGCAGGTTTTCTGCGAAGCACAGGTTTATCCAAGAATGGAATTTCATCTCCAATTAAAATATAGAAGAATGATCAGGTTGAAGATAGTTAGAGTCAGCTCTGTATCTGTAGCGGCCCAACATCTCAAGAGACATCTTTTTAGCTTCTGATAAGGAGAATAAGCATCCAAAGTATTCTATGAACTGTTCTTTGGCAGAGTGTCAATGACTCAATCCAAGTTGCAGGTTCAGATCTCAAATCCTAACTTCAAGATCAAATCTTGAGATCGAGGTACCCACCAGAAGAAGGTGAGGCGATAAATGAAGATCCAAGAGGAGGATCTGAAGCAGCGAGATCAAGACAAATAGGATAAATAGGATCTTGTATCTTTCATTTTTAGTTTCATTTTTCTTTTTCTGATTTAATAAAAGGAGCAACGAGCCGGAAACTCGACGGGACCTCAACTCGACTCTCTAATTCATCCACTCACACTTACACCCATTTGAACTACATGCGACCTGATTCTCTTATAACCCGAGATATGTAGGATGTCTAAAACCAAGACTCGGTCGCATCTCTTTTCTACTTGTTTACTAGTGAATAAAGGGTTGAGCCAAAAATTAGTCATGTTTACTTCTTTGCTTGAAAATTCTTCATATTTCCAAGCAAAGAGGGGCATTCTGTAAACACCTAATTTTTGACCCAAACCTAATATTTTTTACCATTTTAATGTTTAATTAATTTTTATTTTTATTTTTATTTTATTTTTAATTCTTAGGCATTTTAAATTTATCTTATTTTGAGGTTCGTTAAAAATCTTGAAAACTACAAAAAATAGAGTTTTTATTTCTTATTTATTTTAAAATATATATATATATATATATAAAAAAAAAAAAAAACTAACTATATTTGTTTTCTTCTTTCAATTTTTAATAAAGAATGTTATGATATTAATATTTCTTAACCATATCCCTAACAATAGCTAATTAAATTATCTTGTGTTTTGTTAGTTTTAAATAGATTTTATTATTTTATTTAAAATATTAAAAAAAAAAAAAAAAGAATTCTAAACTACCCAAACCCCCCACAATTCCCATAACCCACATCTCTCCCCCATTATTCCATCAACTCCCATTTTTTACTCAACACACACACTCACGTATGCCAACACACACACACCACACAAACCCATAACACACACATGCACTTTAAAAAAAAGGGACGGACAGAATACCAAAAAAAAAAACCAAGAAGCAAAAAAAAAAGAGACACGGGAAAATCATAAAAAAAAAAAAAAAAGAGTTAAGAGTTCAAGTCTTGTTTCTTGCTTTGAGGTTTTGGTGACGGGATTTCTTACTTCTACATTCAATTAGTTTATCGCTCAGGTTTTTGCTCAACTTCTTTCTACTTATTTCTCGTCATGTTTTGGTCATGAATCAAATATAATCGAAGTGGTTTAACTATTTCTCATGTTTGTTGGATGTTTAACGTGATGGTTAATAACTTTAAAATCTTTTTCTTTATGCTATCTATTAGATGCCAAATAATTTATATCTAATTTTCCGCCCTTCATTTGTATATTGCTTTTGTTCTGATGATAAAAAGTTGTGATTTTTATTATTATTTTTATTATTTTTATTATTATTATTATTATTATTATTATTATTATTATTATTATTATTATTATTATTATTATTATTATAGTTATATGCATTTTAAAACTTGTTAATCAAATGTTTCAGTGATCTTATTCTACTGTTAATTGTAGGAATTTTCATCTTAATTGAAATTAAATCAATGGCATAACAAAAAGGGTATTTAACGATGATTTATTAATGTCGTTGTAATATTGCTTGGCCCTTTTACTTGGAATTCATGTATGGAACATGATATTTGAAATATATATGACCGGCAGGAAACACAACGTGGAATTACTCGAGAAGATGCATCGATCTAATATTAGTTAACATTAATCTTGTTTGGAATTTGTTTTGAGATAAATAAATTAAGCACAACTTATGTTTTATAGTCATTTCCCTTTTTCTAGTCAAAATTTTTCTCTCAATTAATTGATCTTCCGTATACATATTCGTAAATAGTACTTTGGCGGTGTAGAAATTTATTCATGATTTATAGCTTTTGGATATGAACGGAATGGAAACAGTTCATGTATAAATAGTGAAACAGTAGCACTCAAGGTTTAACTTGAGCCTATATGTACATAGCATTGTATTTGCATGCATGGTGTCCATGTGATATTAATGCAGATTTTTATTTTTATTTTTACATGAGTTACTGTTTCATTTAAGAAAAATCGTGAATTTGATTGGAGTTAAGAGGCTAGAATTTGATAATGTTCGTTTGTGTTTTCATTAAGCTTGAAATCGAGTATTTGATAATTATTAATGAGTACAAATTATTAATTGCCGACGTGAATCAAGTTAATTAAGCAGTAGGCTGACGGATGATTCTAAACAAATTTTTTTTTGAAGGTTATGGCTATAAGCTTCTAGACATTCGAGATCCGAGTTGATTTAAAAAATATAGTAAGAATGATATGGGGTACATGTTCGCCTTAAACCCCGCAATAATAATAGGGAGGAAAAACTCATTTGCGGGGGAGCGAACTCGAAGGAATGTGTTAGGTCCTCAATCTTTAGAAAATTAAGGGTTTAATATACAAGTGAAAATTAACGATGAAGTTGGAAAGCCCTGCTACCGACCATTCGTCATAATAAATTAACTTACCGTTTGAAGCCGATTGGATTGGGTTGGGTAGATTTTAAACCTATTAGGTGCTTATTTAGATTTTGAAAATATGGGACGACTCATAAATGCTTCAAGGCGCGAGAAATATACCAAAATTTGTGGTGAGACCGAAAAGTACTACTATCGGTTTCACCACACGTTCGGTAAGTCACACGTCAATATAATAAATAATTTCAAAATAAATTAAAAGCGGGAGGCAAACGACTTTTAGGTTAACGAATATTATAAACCAAAAAAAAAAAAAAAATTTTTTTTTTTAATTTAAGCTAGACGTAAGTCATTAAAGCGACCGTGCTAGAACCACGGGACTCGAGGGGTGCCTAACACCTTCCTCTCGGTCAACAGAATTCCTTATCCGAATTTCTAGTTCGTAGACCAAAAAAATAAAAATTAAAGAGTCATTTCCTTTTGAATAGGGATTCAATAAGGTGACTTGGAACACCCAAACTCAATTCCAAGTGGCGACTCTGTAAATAAAATAATCCCTTTTCAAAACGTCGCTTTAATTGGGAAAACCCATTTTCTCTAAAAACCAACTCCTTAACGGGGTCGGATGCAGCGGAAAATCGGGGGCGTGACATTACATAATTAAAGGTATAACACAATCCATTTGCCTCCCTAATTAAACCATTGACTTGTTTGTTTTCGTTATGAAGATCCTTTAACTGTCCAGTATAAACAGGAGAAATCTCGTTTCATGTGTTTCATGTAATTTTTTTTCAATTGTTTCCTATATCTTTTAACTAGTGTTAAATCAACACAAATAATGAATGTAGTACTTCTTTTATAGTTACGTTTATGCATTTGTGAAGTAAATTCTCAAAAGTAACCACTACATGTAATGAAGTGTTTGTAAAACAAAATATATATACTATCTAATATTAGAAATTTAATACTATTACCACAAAAAGACACATGTAGTTGACGAAATTATTTCTCCCCCAATCAAAGATCTCAATTTTGAGGCCAAGATATGAAAAAATTCATGACAGGGAAAGGTACCCTCAAATGGATCCTATTAAATGTAAAAAATTGAATTAATCGAGTTTCAATATGAATATCGAACAACGCATAAAAAATAAAAAATGAAAATCTATACTATTAAAACATGCACACATTATAACTAAAAGTAAAAGTCTTTTATCGAAAATATATATTATATACTTGCATTTTTTGAAGAAGATATAATAAGGCACAATTCATCTAGCCTGTAATTTTAATAGTGAATTTTTATCATTATATTTATAGTTTATATTTTATGCATTTACACATAGAAATCATTATTCATTGTTTTGACAAAATTAATGCACCGCGCAAAGCGCAGACATCATCCCTAGTTAATTCATTATACTTGAACGAACTTTATATAAAGAACACATGTTACAAAATATATTTGGTCTCTTTTTATAGTTGGAACTTCCATGTTTCTTCATTTGTTTTTTCTTGTGTTATGTTATGTTAAAAAAGAAATTTTCCTTTAGTTGTGTCATTAGTGTAAATTCAGACATCTGTTCATTAGTGTAAATTCAGACATCTGTTCCTCCCTTCTTTCCTAACTTAAAAACCACACTAATCATTTGTTGATCTAAATCATAGTATGTAATATAGCGCGTAGCCTTTCGCTAAGAAGGGTGTATTTATGATCGGATTAGACAAACGCCATTTATTTTTTTTCATGTATTTGGTCAACGCCTTTCCACACTATGATAAACGAGTCTGGCATATTAAACTCCAGGGGAGTCGTTTGGTATGCTGTATAACCACAAATAATTCAGAGATAAAAATTTAGTATTGTTTAATCTTTGTTTGGTTACTAATTCTAAAATAAGTTATATCAGAATTAACAATTAGTATTAAGATATACAATCTTTTGTTAGAGAGCGAGATAAAAAAAATTGAAATTACTTATTCAATATAAAGTAATAAAAATGACAAAAATATCTCCGAAGTTCAAAACTTTTTTCTACTAAATAAGATGGAGGATATTATTATAACAAACAATTTTTTCTTTAAAATTATGCAATACATATTATTTTTAATATAATAATTAAATAATGAATTAAAAATATAAAAATAACCAATCCTAATTTCTAATATACTAATCCGTACATAATTTATCTCAATTCAAATGACCCCTAAAAGTTTCATACAACAGCCTTTTAAACAATCTATATCTATATCTATATCTATATCTATATCTATATCTATATCTATATCTATAATCTATATTTATAATATATTAAAAGTGTACCTTTGAAAAGTGATTTGAACTTTTTGCTCTTTATTAAGAAACTCCGCAATAAACAAAATCGTCTTTAAACTATTTTGTTCAAATTATTATTTAATTATTTTAATAATATTAACTATAATATTGAATCCTAAAATATATATATAGAAAGAAATAAATAAGAGTCCTAAAGTATATGGTAATAAGAAAATATTACCGTAAGAAGAATTAAAAAAAATTACTTAGCTCCTAAGTTTTAGGAATCATAGGTGTGCGTCGTTTTTTTTTTTTTTCAAATAAGATAATGAAATTTAATTTATCTATAATCTAAAATATATTAAAAACGCGAAAACCTTTAGAAAAGTGATTTGAATTTTTGGTCCTTCATTAAAAGATTCCTTTAAACAAAACTGTTTTTTCACTATTTTCTATAATTTATTATTTAATTATTTTTATTATATTAAGTAGACTCCTAAAGTATATGCGACTCCTAAAATATATGAAGCAGAATTAATTAATATTTTCCTTTTTACTGATCAATTAGAAAAATATTTCTAAAATAGGATAGAAACATACTCCTAAAATAGAACTCTATCAAGGAAATACGTTTATAAATATTGAGATGCACGTTAAACTAGAGAAGAAACCGATTTACTTGTTGGAAAAATATGATTGATGTTCATCTAACTTGATTCGGTTGCATGTCTAGATTGATGGATGTTTAATTTTCTAACCCTCAACTTCTTCACTATTTTGTCAACATAATAGAATTCAACGTGTGTGTATACATATATCTTCTTTGTTTTCATTCAAGTCATTCTTTAGAGTCAAATTTTTGCTCAGATAAGAATTATTTTCATCAAAACTAAAGCTTTGTGATTGCTATTGTATTATTTTCTTGTAGTTTACAGGCCGTAGATGAATTGACAGGTGGTAAATCAATGTCAGTCGGCTTCGAAAATTCTTTTAGACAAATATTAAGTTTAATTGTATTATTTTTTATATCTCTAAAAAAAAGGGTAGTCGGTGCATTAAATCTACCGCTATGCACGGTGTCCGGAGAAGGGCCCCACCACAAGGGTGTCCCGTAGGCAGCCTTACCTTACATTTCTGCTAGAGGCTGTTTCCAAGGCTTGAACCCGTGACCTCTTGATCACATGGCAGCAACTTTACTAGTTACTCCAAGGTAAAGTTTAGTTGTATTATTTTAATATCTCTATTGTCGTATTATTTTATTATAGTTTACATGTGGTAGATGAATGTCGAACGGCTTTGAGGAAATTTTTGTGTGAAGGTTAGATTTAATTATATTATTTTGATGTCTCTATTATCGTATTGTTTTATTGCAGTTTACAAGTGGTAAATGGATGTCGATTGGTTTTGAGAAATTGTTTTGATAAAGGCTAGGTTTAATTAAGTAAATTCTCCAAAAGATGTTAAATTTAATTATTGTATTCATCTTTATTATTTAAATAAAATATGATATTTAGTGTAATATTTGAACTTAATAAAGTGAGGTACACGCGCAAGATGCGTACACCTAAACTAGTATTAAATAAAAAGCAAAGCAAAAGTTTACAAATAACTTTAAAAACATACAACAAAGGGGTAAGGAAAAAATATTTATATTAGCTTAGTGTTTGGAATTCATATTCTCCTAAAATTGATAGATATTTATGGGAAAAATATAAATTTATCATATTTAGGTTAAAAAAAATTAAAAAATAATTTGGACTTCTATAAATTAAGAATCCTCCTACAATAATACAATAACATTTTCAACGAACATATGAAACAAGACTATTTACTTTTGGTCATAAATCATTCTTCATTGTTTGCTTTATTATTATTTTTTACACCAAGAAATATCTTTATAATATTTAATTTACTTTGAGGTGCATTGATTTTGTAGGTATCTTAAAAATATATGATGATTTTATATATATATATATATATATATATATATATATATATATATATATATATATATATATATACATATATATATATATAGACAGTTGATGATTCGAATTTTGAAAGCAGATTAATTTCACATGACAATTTTTAGTTTTGCATGATATAAATTATTGTAGCTATTCATTCTTATTCTTTTTAGGTAACTATCTTTTCTTTGTCTTTTTTTATGATATTTAATTTAACAAACTTTATGGCAAAGAAAAAGTTAGTATGATGAAAGGCCTAACTAAATCTGACTTCTTGATTTTTCTGAAGATTTCTAATCAATGGAGTAAAAAGTAACGTTCAGTAGAATCTTTGAATTTATTTGGCGGGACATATAAAACATGAGATTTGGCTAAATTAAAGTCACCCTTTGAGATTAGCTTTTTTTGATAATAATATTTTGAAAGGTATAATTGAGAATATTGATTATTATATGAGAATTCTCTTTTGGTTAAATTTTTTCATATCATATGTATTTTACATTATTTGAATAAAGAAGTAATGATTGATAGATGTTGCCACCATAAGTTACAGATGCTAGACATTATGTTTCGGTTCCAGTTAAATGTGTTAAATTTTATCATAGGAGATCAGAACAACTTTCCTTGGAGCATTAGAACCATATGAATTACAAGCTCTTCAGACGTTCGCTTTAATTTATGCATTTTATTTGCTAATTTGCGTAACTGGAAATTGAATCACTATCTGAATGAAATTAAATTTTAAATTTTGCATGTGAATTAATTAATCATATTTTTTCATAGTATGCAATGTCATCAAAGTCCATACAACTCCCTAAAAAATTATTCTTTCATCTCAAAATAAGTGTAATCTTAGCATAAATTACATCCATTAAGACATTATTATATAAAATATGTAGTTTATTAACTATTTCTATTCAATAAATGTTTCTTAAAAATTGACTATACTATAAATTTTTGTCTTGAATTCTTAAAATAACACTTATTTTAAACTAAAATTTTTAATAAAGTTATATTTATTTTTTATATGGAGAAAATATTCTTAAATTTCTACATGAAAAGTCATGTTCATGATAACATCCGTATTTATCTTTAATATCTGATTAGGTTAAAAGAAACTCCAACATTAGTTTTCAATTTTCCTAAAGATATAAGTTATCACTTCAAATCAATGCATTGCACGTTATCATTAATATTTTATTTTATATAATACATAATGTATTTTTAAAAAAATATAAATATGATAAAATATTTAAATATATTGTTAAAGTGAGGTAATATTTATAAAGAGTGTACCACTATAATAAACGTCTTTATTGTTATAGGTAGAATTTTGTTATCGAGAAGTAAGATATAATATGAAAAATCAATTTCAAAGAAAATCAGGTCGATATAGTGAAATACTATTATAATCAGGGGTTGTTTTAGAGAGGTCTGACTATATATATATTATTAAGAGAAAAAGGTTTGAAATATACCAAAAGTTTGGTGAAATTTTTTACAACATGCCTCAACTTTGTGAGTCCTATGATCCTCCCTAGACTATTTATTATCGCAGAGGTCCTATTCAGATCCTCACGTGCTCAATGTGTGTGATTTACGCAGTGGGCCAGCTGACAAATATATGCCACAAAAATACGGTAATAAATAATCGTAATAAATAATCTAAAAGGGTCATAGGATCCCCGCAAAGTTGAGGCATGTTACAAGAAATTTTTCAAAAGTTTAGGTATATTTTAAACTCTTTTACCTATTATTAAAGTCGTCTATTCATTGATTTGTATAATGAGTTTGCTCTTTTTATACATGCAACTTTCTTCTTTAACATTGAATACACGTGCAATGCACGTATCCTAAACTAGTAATTCTAAAAAGTACATACTCATATAAGGGTGTATTTGGAATGAAATTTTTAATTTTCTCACTGGTCAAAATTTTAAAAGACATTTTCTCTCAAAAATAAGTTCCTAGCAAAAGTTTAAACAAAAAAAATTTTCACAAATAACATTCCACATGATAGTGTCCTCCCTGCGCAAGGAATGAAAGAGTTTGACGCTCTCTCGCTTCGTTTTTTCTTGTCTTTCATTTCTGTCAGTCAGAATTCTTGGTGTCAAAATGTCGGAAAAAATGAAGGGTAGCACACTTTGGGTAAAAAGGATCCTAACCTAGACATTACGATTCCAAAGTTAGATTGACCCTTTTAATCCTCCAACATACCTCACTTTTCCCCTCCACCCTCGTAACCAGTTTTCCCACCATCTTTCATAGTATTTGTCTAAATTATATAATTATTTTTAGAACAATATTATTTACTTACATATCAAACACAAGAAAATAAGTAACACGATCGAATCATTTTCAAAAAAAATATTTTTCATAAAACATTTCCTTCGTACCTAACACACCCTAAAACAAAAATATACATGATAAAATCCAAATGTGTTGTTGATACAACAACTTATCCAATATATTTCCACAAAGTGAGATCTGAGGAGGGTAAAGTGTACGTAGTCCATACGACTAGTTTAAATGAAGTAGTGAGGTTGTTTCGATAGACCTCCGTCTCGAGATAGACAACAGTATAACAAACAAAAAAATAAAAGCAAATAACAAAAAGAGATATCACACCACTAGATGATAAAAACACGACCCCATAAGGTAATACTATAAATAAGCTATTCGAAATCATAGACTTCACCAAAACACCACGAACAAGAGACTACAAGAAACAACAGGCATCAAATGTGTCGTTAATATGAGATAGTATTTGCCTTTTCTTTTCTCCGTCCATTAATGTACAGACAACTAGTTTTATGAATGAAGAAACTCCTGAATCCAAAAGAAAAAAGAGAAATTCCAAAGCAACTCATTATGTTACCTGTTGGAGATGGATATAAGTAGCAGGTACTAGCCATACTAACAAACCAAGCTCCTTGTACACACTAAGAGATGCTTTGCTGCTCTGTTCGACAGTTTATTAGTAAAAGATTACGAAAAACAAAACAAAGGAACGATATGCAGGATAACGAAGTTGGTGTGGGGGGGTGAGGGGGTGGGGAGGGAGTTTTAATGGCCTATCGACTGAATATAAGCTATCTACAATCTCAACTAAGGAGACAACACTAATCACATCATCACTAGACATGATCACTAGTTCGAAAACAAAAGGTTTTGCTGAGAATAATCTTTGCTCCTTCCTGCAACTGCAATCAAATGAATGAAAAGCCTCTTCTTTTGAATCTCAACAACAATATTTCTCTTCCTTGTGCTATTATTCAGTATCCACAATTCCTCGGCTGCATGTACATATTTTACTGGTCAGCTTTTATCTTTTACAGACCATTCTGGTGACTCAACTGGCAGTGAAATCCTGCATATCAATGGCACATGAAGAGAGAGTACAGATATGAGTAACAAGACATTTAAGAACTTGTTTAATAATGTTGACATCTTATGGACCTGCAATTGCCATCCCACTCTCAGGTGGATGCTGAATTTTTCCAAACATGTTGCTATCACCCCCAGTAGACACAGCATCTTTATCTTCTTCCATTTGGGAAACCACTGCGCTATTGCTAAAGTCGGTAACCCTAGTACCATCAGGGGTTTGTCGCGAACTCCTGGATGTTGACTTCCTTTTTGAACCCCCTTCTTTACTCTTTTGCCGTGTATTCACAGTCAAGAAACCATTTGCCAGAGCTTCAAGTACTCTTGTGGTTGGAGGCCGATTTCTAGTGCTATGCCTACGTGAGTTCAAGCTAGGTTGCTGCTGTTCCATACTAGCACTATGTGTTAATGTCTTCAACTCACCAGAAACATCATCAGGACTCTTCATGTTACCACTTTTGTCTTCCATCAATGCTGGCATCAGAATTTCAAATTCTGAATCAGGGGGGACCTGAGGTTCATTGAGGTCAATCATTGTCCTAGTTTTACGTTCCGCATCAGGAAGCTTCAAGCCATGACCATCAGCAGAAGCACATTCAGCACTTTGAGAAGGACTGCTCTTTGACGAGTTGCTTGATGACACCTTATCCTCAGATGAGGCTATTGGAATGTTGTTCGGAGATAGGTCATTGCTGCTAGAGGTGTGGCGCATCTCTTGTTCCATTCCTGGAACCATCAAAGAATTTACCATGCTACTTCCACGACTGCAAGCCGTTAGTCTCCTACGCCGCTTGGCAATGGGAGCTACAAAGTCTTCATTGTTTTCTTTCAATCTCTTAAACGAGTGGGATTTTACCACTTTTCTTGGCTTCTTGTCTTTACAAATGTTTTTGGTTTTCTTCAAATCAATCACAGGAACAGTAGAAGAAGCAGGATCAGATACAGGAATGCCCTCATTTGAAGCTTCCTGAAACTTCTGGCTTGATACACTGATTTTGTAACCTTTCTCATCAGAGTGCATTTCTCCATTGGAGATAATCTTCAAGGAATTATTGTGATTTTCTTCAGCTTCATTAACCACAGAAGTACCAACAGAGTCTGATTCATCAGTAGACTCCTCTTCACTCTCTTCAGCTTTGTTTCCAGAAGATAATTTGTTTGAGATATCCACTGGAAGGCTTCTTAACTCTCTCAATTTATAGGGTTTACCATCAGAGAGACTTGTATCTACAACTGTAAATTTCATAACATCCATATATCGGTTAGGAGTTCTAGGTTGCAGATAACAAGGACGTTGTCTTGTTGGAAGATCATCATGTTCTAACTTTATTTCATCTGTACATTCACCTTCAGCATTAAGCTCTAGAAGCTTAGGATCTGAAGCAACTTTACCCAATACATCTGTAACAGAATCAAAATAGTGGTTCCCTTTGACTAATTTCCTAGAGAACTTCTTAACATCAGGCAACAGAAAAACATATGGATTCTTGGGATTAGCAGCATAATTCAAGTTTTTAGGCTTCAGTGAGTGCCAACCTCTTGCTAATAGTCGGGGCCAAACAGCTTCCCAGAATATATCATTGGACCGAGCTTTACTAAGTCGGTAATCTCCAGTTAGAAACTTAATTACTTCGTCAGTTGTAAGAGTAGCGCATGCTTTGCCAACCGGGACTTCTGAGCGTACAGCATAATTGGACCTTGAAGGTTCCAAGGTCATACATGTAAGATCATATTTACCTTTGCCAATGCCAACTGCTTCAATGAGCATGCTTACCCCAATCATAGCCATTAAAGAGAAGACATACTCTTCCAACAGTATCTTTCCTTCCCCAAATGCCTTATTGACCTGTCAGGCAATCAGATTTAACTAAAGTACTATAAATATATGTATGTGTAAAAGGTTTCACCTAACTTTAACAACGGAAAAAGCAACATTTCCAAAAACCTTGCCACTGATGTCATTCTTAATAATACTCATCACAAATTATACAACCTCCAACTAAAGCGTATCCACAGAATCAGACAGATAGATAATCGGCGAAATGTGCAATTTGCGCACCTTTATGATATGAGGTTTCGAGTTTAAGTACAAACAAAATCCATCCTTGTAATACTTTACACTATGAGCAGTTCATGCACATGTTCTATAGATCAATAAATCTCTTGTTTATTACTCAGAAGAACCTTTTCTTCTGTTTTTTTGGGGAACTCAGAATAACCTAATAGCAACATATACTATTTTCCCCACATCTACAATAGATTTTAGAATAATATACATTAATTCCAGATTACTAGAACCGACACACATACAAAGGCATCAGCTTGCTGATAATAAGATCATCATAGTTTTTCATAGAACAAGGGAATTTGAAAAATTCTAAAACCTAAAGTACCAACTTTGGAGAATAAATAACTAACACATACAACTTGGAATGCAACCATTCTAGAAAATATTAAGCAACTAAAAATCAACTAGGTTGACGAACAACCTAGAAAATGTCAAAAAGCCAGTGATAAATCAAAAACACATCTAACCAGGCAGTATACTTAGCGGGGGGCATAAACATGAGAAAACAGTGGATATGGTAAATCTAGCTTGTCTGAATACCTCCGCCAAAGCCTTTTGGGTTTCTTCTGAAATGCGGGGAAGTAGACGAGACATCAGCTCCTGTTGCCTCGATCCAGTGAACAGCTTTTGTCCACACACACTCTTTCTGCTTCTCACTTTTCGACATTCTGACCATCTACGGTACTCAGGGGATCCATAAAACTCCCCATAATAAAATGATAAGATGTCACCAGTCCCTTTAGTTTCAACAAACCTCTTAACATGAACAAAATTCTTCTCAAAGATGTACAGACCTAGAACTAAACTTGCTTTTTCAGTAACAGTCCAAGAATCTAGGACAATGCCAGGGACTAAACAATATTGCAGGCCTCTTATTTCTTGTAGTTTCTTTTCAGAAGACAGCTCTGATGATTCTCCTAGTGTCACCTTATTGAGCAAGATTGTGTCTGATGGCTCATTTTTTACAGTGATATTGTCTGTTTCTGACTGCATGCTGGTTATTCTAGCACTTTCAGGTTCTGAGGTTACACTATCATAGGCTGCATTTATTGAATGAACCAGATCTTCTAACTTTTCATTTTTCATGCTTCCACCTTCCTGATTGACCCACACTAGTGGTATGGGTAACCCCACCATGAAATCCCAGGAAATATCAGCTCTGGTCTCCTGGTCATCTAGCATTTTATTATATAAAGTGCAGTCTCTCTGCAGAGGTGGAATTTCAACCTGATACTGGTTCCCAATTCGAGTAGGTATCTCTGGCTCTCCAAGAACACCACTCATATCAGAAGACTCAAAAGAAAGCAATTGATCTGCAGACACACCATCCATGGGATCTCCATTCACTTCAAATGAATCCATCTGCAAGAGAAAGTGACTCAAGATTCTATCATGAGATACACCTATAAAGCACAAAATAACTCTCGTGAACATATTAAGTCCAAACTCCAAAGGTTTCTGATGGGGTGGAATCAATAATCTACTCACAATATAATGCTAAGGCAAGCAACAAAACAATAAGAATGCCCGAATTAGCTCATCCAAGTGTGAAAAGAAAATACACTGAAATGGTTTTGACTTAGTAGGTCCCCGCAAAAAAGAAAAAAAGATAGTTTCTGAACCTCTCTTGTTGCTTGTACAAAATGTACCTTCTGATTAAAGCACTTAGGTAGTTCAATTTTAAGAATGCAATTGGCTTGTAACAGTTTGAGTGGTGTGTAAAGCAAAAGGTACTTTTGAAAGAATACTACTCACCATATATTGCAATGAAACACCAACTCGTCGAGAAATATATAATACCGAGAAGAGTCCTTCAAGAATTCCTTACACAAATATACAAAGAGGTACCTAATTCAGAAAACCAATGAGTTTGATTGTTATCTTTCTTCTTCGTAGTTTTCTGTCAACACTCTGCTGCCCCTTATCCGTCAATTATTGCTTAAAAATCCAAAGAGATAGAAGTATAAGTGTACACCTAACTAATTTGATAAAATGTCGATGAATGATCAAGTTAAATCAAGTAAAATGTCATTTGAAGAAGGCAGAGGCAAGTCTAATAACCAAATGCAAGATAACTTACAGAACACCATTTAAAATAACTAAAAACCAAAACTTAATAACCGATTCACTCAGAAATCATCGAAAACTTTTGCATTTAAATTAATATCCAAAAAATGACAGAGGCTAAAAACAAAGAACACCGCGAGAATAACTCAATTTTCATATAATCTACACCGACAACAAAAGAATCATTTCGAAAGAAAAACACAAAATAAAAAAAATAAAAAAAAATAAAGATAAACAGAGTGATATGACTATAACATCAAACCCCAGATCCATTTTTCTAACAAAAAACAAGTCCAATATTAGGAAAGAACACAAACACTTCATCTGAGGTAAAACACAAACCTTGAAGCAGCCGTTTACATAAATTTTAAACACAACAAACCCCAAATTTGCAAAAACAGAAGAAAACAAAGAACACACATTCAAAGTATTCTTATCAAAAACTGTAACAGAGAAAGAAAGAAACAAACAAACAAAAGGACAATGTAGAAAAAGTATGAATCTTTATCAAGTCTCCATCACCTTTACTCAAAAAAATTCCCAATGACGATCCTTAAATAAAATCAAAACACCATAACAAGTCCAAAACTTGAACAAAACCCACTACCCAAATCGTGTTTCACAAGCAAAACAAGACATCTAAATACCCACAACACACACGCATAACATAAAACAAGAAAGCAAAAATAATCAAAGAAAAAAAAATGCTTAGAAGCAAAAAAGGAACGTGAAAGATAAAATGGGTCTGCAAGTTATAGATGTAAAACAAAGAAAACATGAACATAAAAAAACAAGAAAACTATTTTAAGAAACAAACAACAACCAAACAAACATATATTCAAGAACATGATGTGTAAACATGTATATAACATAGAAAAAAGTTTAAAGGATGAAGTTGTACCTATAGAGTATGCTTCATGGAGTTGGGAGTGGGTTGAATTCGAAGAAAGAGAGGGGCAAAATAGAGGAAAAATGTGAGACTATTTTTTCTCTTTTGCATAGAGAGAAATATACGGGGGTGGGTGGGAGGGGTGGGGTTGGGGGGTTAGACAAGGGGCTGGGTGGCTTAAAAATAATATACTTCTACTACTGAGGGGCTTTGGTCCATTTAAAGAAAGAAAATGGATGATAAACCAAACGCGCTGTAACAAAAGGTTGTACGTACTCTAGAGTTTCTTTTATATCTAAAATGAACATAATTGACTTACCATTAAAGAAAGAATTTTCTACCTTTTCTTTTTGGTTCAGTAGAAATTATTTATATCAGCTTAATTAAAAAGGAGGGCAAGAGGCAAAAGGAGAAGGTTTAGATTTACCCTTTTTACTATATTAAAGCATTTTAATTTATCATTTATTATATTTTGCATTTATTTATATCCTTATTAGTAAATCGTCTCATATTCACACTTAAGCTTTTACGGAGTTTTAGAGGTAGATCGAATGCGATCCACGTGTTAAAATCGCACAAAATATCAGAACTTATTTGTCCTTTTTTCATTATGATTTAAAATTATCTTCTAGCATACAACGATCAAGGCTTATATTAGAGTTTCATTACAATCAAGAAACACAATACAAAATATACTTACAACAAGGATATATAGTGACTTCAAAGTATAAACAAGAGCATAACTAAGATATTGGGTATAATGTAGAAGTATATTGACCTTCTCCTCAAAAAATGAAAAGTTGTTTTTCTTCCTTTTTTCAAGTTTCTCACTCAATTTTCACTTGAATTTTGCTATAATATGATAGTAATAAATTATAAGTTTTTTCTCATCAAATAACTGGAAAAAAATGTCAAAATCGAAAATTACATTTATTGCATCGAGTAAATTTTAGACTGACTCCATCGACACATATCTTAACATCATTTTTTACTTAGACATCTAAACCAAGAGTTATACCTCCTAGGTTTCAATGTATTTTGTCTACTTTCCTTTTTAGTCTGCTTCTAAAAGAATGACCCTTTTTTCTTTTTAGTAATTCTTTAGTTTCAATTTTCCTCGTGACATGTGTAAGGCTATAAAATTAAATGATATTTTGCTACATTTCACATATTTTTAAATTAAACCAAAAGATTTAAAAGTCCTTTTTACTTTCTTAAATTTCATGTCAAGTTATAGTGTGTCAAATAAATTAAAACAGATGTTGTACCGTTTAAACATTTTTAGTGCGTACCAACTATACAATTTTGGGCGTTTTCGCATACTTGACAAATCGCGTGTTTTTCACATGAAAGAAGCATGTGAAGAGTTGAATTAAACATAATTGTTTTATTTTTATTTCATTCATTCATTCTTCTTCTTCTCCATCGTCGTCGTCTTTATTCTTTTTCTCTTTCTTCTCCACATGATATTCTACCATTAACAGACTTTCAATCAATGCTATTTTATTTACAGAAAAAAATAAAGGTTGTCATCATTCTCTAAGAACATGTCACATTTTTGTATAAAATTGAAATCCGAAAAATACAATTTATATTTTTAAAAAAGAATTTTACCCATAAATGAAAAAGAAAAAACCCTCCACCCCTCTTGTTTATCTTCTTCTTCTATGACCCCCCACTCCCAACCCCCTCATTGGGTTTCTTCTTCTTTGACGACCCCCCCAACCCAATCTTTTTTTGTCAGCTATCACCCAACCCATGCTTGTAATGATGATGTGAACAAATCAAGAAATTTTTTTAAAAACATAATTTTTTTTAGAGAATTCTTTTATTGTTGGATTTGCATAACCAGTCAGAGTATTAAAATATATTGTTAAAGTATTGTCATGATAAATATAACAAGAATTGTGATGACATCTATCTCAATCCAACCACAATAGGTAAGTTATTCTCAACAAGCATAATCAACTCAAAATAATTCAAAATAACAAGGATTGTGATGACACATATCTCAACCCAACCATTATAGGTTAGCCAGACTCAACAAGGACAATCAATTTAAAGTAAAGACAAATAATAAAATACCAATACAAATAACTAAGAATATCTCTAAGAAATACTCAAGGAAAGTAAACCATACATCATAAGTATCTAAAGACTGAGATGTCAAGAGTACAAGAGTGACTATTAAAATAGAATGTCAAAATTGAAATACAAGGTTGTCTAAGAAGTAAATAAGATAGAAATAAAATATCAAAGAAATTAGGACAATCTTCAAACATAGGAGCTCACTACACTTCGAAAACAGTAGCTCAACACGATCAAGGGTCGTGTTGACAACTCACACTAGGATCTACATCAAAAGAATAAAAAAATAGGAGTGAGTACAACCACTAGTATTTAGTAGGCATCATAGGATGATCGAGCTCAAACAACATACAATATAAAAAGTAATAAAATAACCCTGCATGAAGAAATATCTCATCAAGTCAATATCAATAAATGCCACAATCATCTCAAACCCAAAAATAATCTAAGAATTATGCAATGCAATGATATGGGATGATGTGTAATGACCAATGCTTACCAGTATATACCCCCTCCAATTGTTCGCTAGAAGGTGGGATCCATGAAGAGTTACAAGGTTCATATACCCTGCATAAAATCTTACCTCGAATGAGATCAATATCATATATCACTATCAGAATCTTATCTTAAACCATATCAACATTATATATCTCCATCTGGAATCTTACCCTGGACCAAATTAATAGAAGGTGATTCATTTTTTTTTAAAATTAGTGTTTTCTCAATAGTACAATTCAGTGATCCATGAGATGAATGAATGTGCATGCTCAAAATAATATGATGAACTCAAATACAATGAATATGTATAAAATGTCAAGATATTAATCAATTCAAGAATGTTGGCTACAAACGTCAATATCAAGCCACGAATCCAAATCTCACATCGCTAAAAATCGTGTAAGTCCCAATTTAGAAGTCACAACGACAATCTGCCTTATACACTACTAGAAATTATGAATTCAACAAACCCATAGCATGTTTTACATGATAAGTCCCACCCAAATAAAGTCTAAAGAAAGTTAAGCCATAACTTACCTTAAAGCCAAACAAAAAAGCCACAAACTATTTTTTTTTGCCAAAGCATCATCCCTTCCAAAACTGTCTCAACTCACTCTCAGTCTATCAAGAATAATTTCTACATATGAATATGAGTCCATTGATACCTATATTGTTATAATTCTAGTCAGTATCGAAAAATCAACCCTGAGCCCATAAGGGCAAAACTAGAATTTTGTTTAAAAATCATATTACTACAACGACCTAAATCATTGCTACGTGTGGAAATGCCCCAAAAATATTTAATGATAAATAATACGCTAAAATAAAGCCCCCAAAAAAATTAAAACAAAAAGGTAAAACGATGCCTAAAGTTGTTCGGCCAAAAGGCCCAAAAGAAGTTGGTTGTTCTGTGGCCTAGCACTGCAGTGGTAGATTAACTACTGCAGCATTAAGAGAACCACTGCATTGGTACCCTACAATAGCTAAATCGAGAAAATTTTAAATACCCTCTTTCATATTGTTTCCCCAAGTTACCCCTTTTCCCTAAAAAGACTAAAAAACTCAACTTCTCCAACCATGAGATTTTACATATCAGAATTCATGAGGTAGATTTTGAAGCACAACCGATGGGAATCCGACATGGGAAGGTGCTTAGCATTACCAGTACAACTCTCTTCTCTCAGTAGTATCAAAATTTAACTATGAAGTGCCTTATGGTTTATTTATTATAGCAAGTAGACTTGGAATAAATTAATTTAATATTGATAGTAATTTTAGAAGTTACCATGCATTAGGCTTTCGAGAATAGTGATTGGAAGGACTAATGTGATATAAATCTGATCAAGCATTAGTATTGTGATTGATTGTCATTACACCTTATTTATGTAATATTCACGGTATAGAATGTGTTGAACCTTTGAGAATTGTGACTAGCAAAGAAATTACCTGTCACAACCTGATTTATGAGTCATGATGGCACCTACCAATTTCCACCAGTAGGTAATCCAATACCATAACCCGGGGCTAACGCAATGGATTAATCTGGTAAGAAAGGTCTGACATAGGCAAAAATTGATAACATCGATGGTAAACATAAGGATCCTAGATAGAATAAATAGTCATACAAGATACCAATTCCAAAACCTGATAGAGTTAGTATAATAGTATCAATACAACTCCAAGTCTAGAAGAGTCAATACATCTATCTCAAATACTAAAGACTAAATACAAGAGACAAAAAAAACTGGGTGACTCGAACTCCAAGAGCTCACCTTATCTACGAAAATCTATCACCGCACAAACCACGATCAATGATGAAAGCTAATACTCAAATTTGTAACAAAAAGATATAGAAGTCTAGTATGAATACCTAAACAATGGGTACTCAGTAGACATCATTGACCGATTGAGCAAAATCATGACATAAAGATGATATAATGCAAGATAATCATAACTAAGTTAAGGTATAGAATCGAACTTGAATCATCTCCATCATCACTGTATATATATAAAAAATAAATTAAAATAACAATGTAAGATAAGGCATCAACACATGCCAATATTACTGTGACATAACCAACCCGGGGCCTTGTCGTAATGGGCGTCCCAAGTCCGACCGAAATCGGAGACCATCCCCGTTACCCAACTCAACCTCCAGCCGCCTGCCCTGAGTTGGATGACTTTTGAGCATATAATAAGATAGCGTAACTATCCAAATTACAGACTCTAGGATATGTCTATTACCAAGACCGACCCAATCGAGTCCAACCGTTCGAACCCAACTAATAGCCAAACCCACCAAACCATCACTATATGAGTTCCATAATAATTATATAATCCCAAAACAAAAGAGGATGAAGTAGTGAGAAATTTAGTCTTTCGGTATCATCCTCAATATCAATACCAATACTAAGGTTGACACCAATATCAATCCCGCCCATACCAACCCATAGTAGTTCCACAAAAGCTTCTAACCAAAGGAATAGCAAAATCTAGTTGGGACATGCCCCTAACCATAGCCAAAACCAATATCCATAAATGAACCAAAGTATAAAATAACATCCATGAAATGGATCTTTCCGAAAAGAGGAAGCTCACCGCTTCTATCCAGTAGCTGACCCCAAAGGTCCGATAGCTAAGTAGGAGGAGTAGAACGACCGATTCTTACATCGTGTGGGGACACAACCGACCGAAGATGGGTTAGCGGGTGAATGATAGCATAAACTCATGATAAGGATAAAATAATGTCAACCAGTAAAACCCATAAACCAACCATATACATACAATCCATACATACATATATATATATATATATATATATATATATATATATATATATATATATATATATATATATAACCATGATGGGAAAAGTAATCGGGTTTATCATGCATTTAAAACCATTTACCTGGGTATGTGTAGCTTAACCTTCCTTAACCACCCATGGGCTATAAGGTCCTGTGTAACCCCCTGAATGGGCCCCAATACGTTTAGCTGCATAAAACAGAGATACCATAAGAATAAGGGATTCCCAAGTACACTCACCCCCATGATACATATGTACAATGTACTAAGAGGATTCTTGCATACCTCATAGTATCATAAAAGGGTCGCCATTCCCTACCCATTATATGGGCAAACATGAGTTTTCAGTGTTCATAAATTGAACTCCCACCTTCATGGTTAGATATAATAACCCTCTATTATTGCCCAATTAAAATAATTTTCAACCAACCAATCCATTATACCATTTATCATTTACCAAGGTTATTAATAGTGGTATTTTCATACAGATAATAACTTGGAAGTGTTTTCCCTCGCCAAACCTTTTAAGGTAAAGGGATTCCTGTGTACCCATTTATCAAGTTAACTTTGGGGAGTCCCATGTACCCCATAAGTGTTCCATTATGTTTGCTTGGGGGATTCCACTGTACCTCACAAGTATCCCATTAACAAGTTTACTTGGGGAATTCCATTATACCCTATTAAACTAAACCATTCTTTTTAACCATTCCAAACCATATAGGTTCCATTACCAAGTTTAAACCATGCAAAAGGTCTATTAAAAATCCAACAATGTAGTGAAAACATTCTCATAGACATTTTATCATAAACATTGGGGGCATAGTATTTCCAAAACCAAAACCAATTACCAAATAACCATTCCCATACAACCAATTATCCAAACCATTATTAAAGCATATAAAAGCATAATTAAAACATGGGAAAACAATAACCAAGCATTTATAACCAAAAACCCCAAATTATATTTGAAAAACCAAAACCTTAAAATAATAAAAACCATGAAAACACTGTATAAAACCATGCCTTTAGTTGTAACTAACAATGAGGGAAAAGAGCATGCCTTAAACCAAGAAGATGATGGAGAGAAATCACCAACACAAGCCCCAAATTAAT
The DNA here is from genome assembly GCA_030864225.1 of Capsicum baccatum var. pendulum. Lineage (NCBI taxonomy): Eukaryota > Viridiplantae > Streptophyta > Magnoliopsida > Solanales > Solanaceae > Capsicum > Capsicum baccatum. The sequence continues at coordinate 138,509,934 of CM061550.1, forward strand.
CCTTAAGATGACCCTAACCTCCCTTTACCCAAAAGCCCAAGAGAGAATTTTAGAATGTTTAAGAGAAGTTTCTAACTGTTAACGAATAGAATAATAGGGCAAATAACCTCCCAAATATCCCGTCAAGTGGGTACGTCTATCCATACCAATCGTACTCTCCAATGCGAGTGGTACCCACCACTCGTACCCAAGGCCATCTCTTTTGGACCCAATATTGTCCAAGGTATGACTCACCCTAAACTATGTCGTATCCAAGTATACGACTACTATGCATGATCCATACCCCTAGTAGAATAGAATCCCAAAAGGATTGAACACTGACTACCATACGATTCCATGGTACACTGACTACTATACGATTCCATGGTACGACTCATACCCTGGCTTACGGCTCTTGGTGAGCCACTCGTATTCAGATCCAACTTAAATTACCAAGCCTAAGATTAACTAAAGTAAACAAAAAACCCATATCCACCGATACGACTCATACCACCTAAGTCGTACCCATTCTAGAAACCAAATCCAACCCACCAACCAATACTGGTCAGCATACGACTAACCCACACCACTTGTATCCCAGTGTACAAGTTATTTCCCCTAGTTGTATCTTGTCCAGAGACCAAAAGTTCAAGAAATTTTCTAAGGGCTAGAAACCCAGGGTGTTTTAGTTTACCCCACTAGGAGCATTCGTCCCCGAATGACGAATAAGGTAGGGTAACCACAAGCACGATTTATTTGCATTATAGAATATCAATCCTACCTTTAACCAATTAAGGAAACACAAATGCAAAGATATAAATCCATCCTTTAACAAACTCGGAAAATAAAGATGTGTTCAAGAAAACATATCTTCCGCACTAATCCCAGAAGCAGAAAACAGATGCGGATACTAGAACTTTATGTCCTTCTTCGATTCCCATATAGCCTCTTCCTCCTTGTGGTTTTGCCATAGAACCTTAATCGAGGCTACATCCTTGGTCCACGACCGACGAACCTGTTGATCTAGTATCTCTATCGGGACCTCTTCATATGATAGAAAATCCGAGATACCCAAGTTATCCAAGGGAACCACCGAAGAAGGATCACTAATACACTTCCTCAACATAGATACATGAAATACCGTATGAATGGAGCTCAATCCAAAAGGTAACTCCAATTCATAAGAAATATTACCAACCCTCTACAAAATCGCATAAGGACCAACTAACTGGGGACTGAGCTTCCCCATCTTACCAAACCGCATTACTCCCTTCATGGGAGATACCTTAAGGAATACCTTATGCCCAACCTCAAACTCTAAATCTCTATGCCTTAAATCCATATAGGACTTTTGGCGACTTTAGGCAGCCTTAAGCTTATCCTGAATCCCCTTCACCTTTTCCATAACCTAATAAACCAAATTCAAACCAAACATGTCTGCCTCATCAAGCTTAAACCATCTAATAGGAGATTGATAAAGCTCAATCTACAGCTCTCGTAGGAGTGTAAAGCGGTCGTTGTCAAATATATAACCCAACTGGGTTGGGTATCGATCCCACAGGGAATAGCTTGGTCAACAAGTAAGCAAAGATTACTAGACTTTTAGTGCAAGTCTCGTAAAAGGGGGGAGTTTTGTCGTGCAACTAATGTAACCAAAGTAATAAGGTAAAAACGGAAAATAGCAAAGTAAAAAGTAAGAATGTTTGGTAAGATGTAAAACAATGAGAATTGAGAAGTTGGGGTTATGTCCACCTTATGAGTTGTACATCTCTATTGGCTATGAGTTGTGCAGAATTCAGACATGTATGTGCTTATAGAGAATTGTATTCGATGGTAAATCCAAGCGTCTTTCGACCTAAACAAGGACTATTTCACTTTAACTCTTTCGAGCTTAAAGCGTATCTAATGGTACAAATTCTCCAAGAGGTTAATCCAGTTACGGTACTAACTTTTTAATAGGGGATGGGACCCTATTACCTTGACATTATCTCTTTTCCAGACATATAACTTTTCTTTCGAACAAGTTAACGCTATACTGGCGTTATTCTATGCGTCTGCAGCCACAAGAATTTGCATTAAGATGAAGAGAGTAATGATATAAGCAGCATACGTGTCACGAATTCACAAACTCATAGCAATAGATAGTATCTCATAAGGCTTCCATAACCCCAACAGAGAGGTTTAGTTACCCATGAGTGCGAAGGAAATCACAATAGACATTATTATTATACCACAATAAAGATTTCGTGTAGTAAGGTATGGTAGGCGTTTAGGCATGACTTCTTTGCATAGTAACGTTTCTCTTATTGTGGAAATTAAGAATTGAATAGATGAATAGAAAAAGAATAAAAAGTAGAATTAATAGAAGAATTAGTATTCGAGTTGTAAGTTGTGGAATAAGAAGTAGAATGAGAATTATAACTAATGGAGGAATCAATAAAAATCTCTAGCAAAATAGGATATTTATAACACCCATATCCTATTCCTACTAAGCTAATGCATTACTTAACCCAATCCTACTAGGTTTAATGTATCATTATCCTAATCCTACTAAGTTACTGCTAGTCCCCAAAGTCTTCAGAATTGCTGTTTTTGCCTGGGACAGATTTTCCATGCGCCACTTTTGGTCCTTGGCATCCAAGATTCCCCTTTTTTCCTTCGTGAAGCTTTCTTTGGCGTCAAGTTATCCATAAAATGCTGAATTCTGCATCATTTATACCTGAAAACTTGCTAATCATGTTTGTTAGCTCACTTACAGGAAAAAGGACTAAAAGTGCATGAATTATATAATTTGTCCTCAAAACTTAGCTAAAATATGGGTAAAATATAGTACTTTAGGCGTGTAAATTCGCCTATCATCAACACACCACACTTAAAGCTTTGTTCGTCCTCGAACAAACTATCATGTCCATCTAAACATCTACTTGGGATTTCACAGTAACAACACAAAATATTCATCAAGACAAGCACGTCAATCATTAACAAAGAGTAGTTTTCTGATCATTAGTAGAAACAATTTTAACCTCTAATATAGACTCGTGATGGTAGTTAATTTGTATCCAAAAGTTAAGGCACAAAGAATCATACACAACTAACCAAAACTCGTCAACCATGTGTGTCTCACAATATATTACCCATAATCACTCACAAGCAAAGTATATTTGTCGAAACATGGGTAGAAGGGTATCGTTGCTCTCGCTCTCACAAAGAATTCATATGCTGCAACTGATGACCATAGGCTTGTCCTTAGTGTAATGCTCCACTAAATGTCAGAATGCTAAGCTTAGGATTAAATAGGTCTTCTACAGGTTGTAATGTAGGCTAAGGGACGGGTAGGACTATTTTGGCCAAAAATAGTGACTATGTTCCTAAGCGCTTTAATACATCACATTATGCCATTAACACTTTTCTTTCAAACAACCTTTTTGCTTTCTTTTAATCTACCTCCCTTTGTCACCTCTTTTGTTTTTCAATTTATGAACATAACTAACTTTTTAGTTTTCTTTTCCTTTTTCTTTTCATAACATACCTCTTATGATAGCAATTCTTTTTAATAACAAATTCAAGCACCATTACATTCTAAAGCATCATACTCACCCAACTTCCTCTTATTTTGTCACATGACTTTACACTTTAAAGCACTTAGGAATTTGGATTGAATTATGGTCTTGAAGAAATGGATTAGGCTTACATATGAGGTTGTCAAAGAAAATAGGCTAAAGGCTCAAAGGGTTTAACTAGGATAATGTCCATGGGTAGGTAAAAAGAAGGTAAACAAGTCTAGGTTGCCAAAGAAATGCCTAAATCATCTCCTAGACTTGCACTCCTTATTTTCACTTTACATACATACCAGGAAAGTTCTAGCATTAGCCACAAACACAGAATATACTATATCCTCACACACACAAGGCACATGGTCAACTTTATTGGGAGTAGCATAGACTCTTGACCCAACAGATGAAGGAATTGAACCACACAATATCACATATTGAGTCACAATTAGAGCCTAGACGTCTCAATAGTCATGATTTTAGCACAAACTCTTGTCATAATCTCATGCTTCCTATTAGAATAATTTCATGTGAAGTTAAGCTAAAAAAAAAATTTTAAAAAAAATAAAAATTTACTACTAAAAAGAAAAACAAAACAAACATAAATGCTAATGCGGATAGAGAAGTATAGCATGCAATTACCAGCACCCCACACTTAGACGGGACACACTGTCCTCAGTGGAAAATAAATAAGAAGAACCTGGTTAGTCGGACTCCTCCTCTATGTCTGGGGTCATACCCCCTTCGTCGGAATCATCATTGGAGTCGTCATCATCAGAATTCTCCTCCACGTCGGAGTCTGGCATTCGTCGATCATCATCGGTCGGCACATCGTCATCAAGAGGTTCCTCAAAATATGTACCTACTCCACACATCTCCCTTGCATGCACATTCATTGGATAGTCATGATCCAACTGTTGGAGATCTGTAGCAGTTGGAACACGACCTCCGCTCATCATTGTAAACCGAGTCATGCCATAAAGATAGCGGAAGAAACTCTCATCTCGAGCATGTCTCTCTGCCATAGTAGGGTTGACGCCATGTTTTGATTCAGCATCTTTGAAATTTGTGAGGTCAACCTTCTTCGGATTGTGTGGGAGTTTATGATCAGCCGGTTCCTCTTCGATGTCTTCCTTCCTCAAGATTGCAGTCAACAGATTGCCGAAGCTGAAATGGGACCGCTTGTGTAGCCTGGCCTTCCGCATTGTAGATCGAATGATTGCCCCAATGTTGATAGGGACATTCGTCATCAATTCATATACCAAGCATACTCTATCTCTTGTTATTTTTGTGTATTGCATCCCTGGAATGAGGCAAGAGTTGACTATGCACAACCATATCCTTGCTTCCCTATTCAAAGGAGCATATGGGAAGGTGTTGTGTCGACCAGTGTCTTTATATCTGCTCCATCGTGCCATGGATCTTGTGCCACAAAGTGTGTGTTGGATAGCTCTGTATGGAGGTCTACTGTACAGCTCTTTGAATGGTGATGGATCAATAGCAGGCAAGCCAAGAAAGGAGTTGAAGAAATCCGCATTGAGTTGTAAAACTTGGCCCCGAATCTTGACTTCGCTTCCTGTGTTTTTTGGTGACCAGTTGGCATAGAATTCTCTTGTTAAATCGAGATTGCATTCTCCCATGTCTCGGAAGATAAAATCAAGATGTAACGCCATGATCTTGGCCAACATTCGCGGTTCTTTCTTTGCTAGGCTTTCCTTGTTTATCAAGTCCACATGAACATATTTCTTCTCTTTGTTGTTCCTATACCATTCCTTTGCTTCCTCCTCTAGAACCCATTTAATTCCGAACATGCGGCGTGGTACTTGCATCGAGGATGATTCTCCTTGCTCTTTTCGTCCTCTTTTCTTGCCTTTTTGTGAAGTGGTTGCTTTATCTTTGCCTTGTCTTGCTTTGGGTGACATTGTTCCTGAGACTAAAATAATGTTCATGTTAGCGTCATCTCGATGGATACAATCTATAAACAAGCAGTAGTGGCACCACCCCACACTTAGTTTGTTGGTACAGACTAGTGAAGTAAAAGTGGTCGATTACTCAGACTTCATCGGCATACGTTTTAGGTGCTATATTCCAACTATAAAATCAGTGCAGTCATAATTCTTGTATTCTTAGCAATACTTTTATGTTTGATATATCAAGACTACTACATAGGGATTGAATAAAGGTATAGCGTCTAGAAATAATCACAACCTCCTATGTTGGTAGTCAACCATAATTCTCATCTTGATGAACAAGTTATTCCAACATGTAAGCTTTCTATTGACAAGATTATGCAATTTTTGTGACCATGTCAATTCCACAAAAGTATGACAGTGCATCAAAATCAAATTCAAGTTGGAAACATGTTAAGATTATTCTTACGTATTCTTTCACTCACTTAGTTGTATCACAACACGTCAACCACATTCAGATCACCAATACTACTTCAAGATTCAAAAATTCATAATAGGCGTAGTAGTGTAGTACTTACGGAATATAAATGAAGAACAAAGTAGCACTTACTTGATTGATGACTTTGGATGATGTTCTTGTGGAGAAAAAGAGCAAAAGGAAAATTTTGGAGAGGATTTGGAGACTATAGGCGGCGCTTAAGCTAGGTTTCCAATGTGTTTTTGGTTCAAGACTAAGTCTCATATTTATAGGAGAAGGTTGGGTCGGGTTTTGACCCATTTAAAATCGGATTTGGAGACAAGAAGTGACCATAGGCGACGCCTTTTGCTTTGCCTATTCTTGGCATAGGCGGCGCCTTTTGCAAAGCATTGTTTGGCATAGGCGGCGCCTATGCCATGGCATTCCTAGGTATAGGCGGCGCCTTTCACTTAGCATATGAGATTCAGAGACAAAAGGCATTGGCATAGGCGGCGCCTATGCTATGGCATACTTGGGCATGGGCGGCGCCTATGCTATGGCACACTGGATTTCGAGACCTTAGGCCATAGTATAGGCCTTGCCTTGTTCGTGGCCTAGTTTTACCTAGGCCTAGCCTTGTTCGTTGCCTCTATTTTTATAAGCAATGCCCAATCCATAACCTTTTGCTTCTTCATTCCTAACTTACAACCTTTAACATGCAACACGTCCAAATCAAAATTTGAAACCGATCTCCTCGTTTTATACCTCTTGCACCTACATTTGCTCAAAACCAATGAAAACGATTAGAACGATGGGTTGCCTCCCATCAAGCGCCTTAGTTTTGGTCGTGGCACGACTCTTATTTTTGAATTTTTTATTTATCAAAAGCAAAATACGTACTAGAACAAAAAAAAAAGAAACGATAAATGATGGGTTGCCTCCCATCTAGCGCTTGATTTATTGTCGCGGCACGACATAGTTACCTCAAGTACTTAGATTTCATCGAGATAAGTGATGGCTATATAATTTATCGAATCAAGAGGACCGATATAAGGTTTCACTCGTTGGCCATTCACTTTGAAGACAACACCATTATTGTCTTCCAACTCAACTACTCCAGACGAGTAGACTTGGTTAACTTTGTATGGACCAGACCACTTGGACTTCAACTTACCTGGGAATAACTTTAGTCTGGAATTGAAGAGAAGTACCATATCATCCTTTTGAAAGTTTCGTCGAACAATCCGCTGATCATGATACTTTTTCATCTGCTCCTTGTAGAGGTCCGATCTCTCATAAGCATGTAGACGGAATTCATCCATCTCATTCAGTTGCTCCAATCTCAGATTTATTGCATCATCCCAATTTAAATTAAGTCGCTTCAAAGCCCACAATGACTTATGCTTAAGCTCAATGGGCAGATGACAGGCCTTCCCATAAACTAGCTGATACGGGGACATGCCAATTGGCGTTTTGAATGCAGTCCTATATGCCCATAGTGCATCGTCCAGCTTCCGAGACCAATCTTTCCTATTAGCATTTACCGTTTTAGCAAGGATTTGCTTGATCTCTTGATTGGAAACCTCTAACTGTCCACTGGTTTATGGGTGATAAGGCGTGGCTACCTTATGTTGCTTGACACCATATTTTGCCAACACGGATTTGAATAGCTTGTTGCAAAAGTGAGATCCTCCATCGCTTATGATAGTGCGTGGTACTCCAAAGCGAGAGAAGATATTTCTCTTCAAGAATGCAACAACACGCTTTCCCTCATTGTCGGCCAATGCTACTGCTTCAACCCATTTCGAGACATAATCTACAGCAGCTAGGATGTACTTCATTCCAAACGAATTTATGAATGGACCCATGAAATCAATACCCCATACGTCAAAGAGCTCTACTTCAAGGATTTTCGACATAGGCATCTCATGGTGTTTCGAAATTGCACCTTATCGCTGGCATTGGTCACATCTTCTCACAAAGTCGTAGGCATCTCTAAATATTGAAGGCCAATAATATCCACTTTGCAATACCTTCCTCGCTGTCCGATTACCTGCGTGATGTCCCCCAACTTGGGAAGTGTGGCATGATTCCAATATATTAGGCACCTCTACATGGGATATACATCTTCGGATAACACCATCCGCGCATCATCGAAACAAATATGTCTCATCCCAAAAGTAGTGTTTTACATCATGCATAAACTTCCGCTTTTGATGGTAAGATAAGTTTGCAGGTATCACATTACTCACCACAAAATTCGCAAAGTCGGCATACCATGGTAACCCTTCCATTATCGTTGCTAAGATCTCCTCGTCAGGGAATGCATCATCAATCTCAATTTCAGGCTGTGCCATATGCTCGTTTTTGAGTCTAGATAGATGATCAACCACTTGGTTCTCGCAACCTCTTCTATCCTTCACCTCGAAATCAAATTCTTGCAGCAGCAAGACCCATCGAATTAGTCTTGGTTTTGCAACCTTCTTTGTCATTAGATATCTTAGAGCTGCATGGTCTGTATGAATGATCACTTTGGTCCCCAACAAATAAGCACGGAACTTCTCAAACGCATACACAACCGCTAGGAGCTCTTGTTCTGTGATAGTGTAGTTCTTTTGGGCTTCGTTCAGGACCTTGCTGCATAGCAGATAGGATGAAATAATTTCTCCTTCCTCTGGCCAAGTACAGCGCCAACGGCTACCCCACTAGCATCACACATGACTTCGAACGGTAAAGACCAATCTGGTGCTACCATGATAGGAGCTTCAATTAGCTTTTATTTGAGGCATTCGAATGCCTTTAAACACTCTTCATTGAAGTCAAACTTTGCATCTTTCTCCAGGAGTTTGCATAATGGACTAGCCATTTTGGAGAAGTCTTTGATGAACCGCCGATAGAAACCTGTGTCCCCGAGGAAACTACGAACTCCCTTTACGGAAATTGGAGGTGGTAGCTTCTCAATAACTTCAATTTTGGCTTGATCAACCTCAATTCCTTTTTCGGAGATTTTTTGCCCAAGAACGATACCTTCCTTAACCATAAAGTGACACTTCTCCCAATTCAGCACTAGGTTGAATTCTACACATCTTTGCAAAGCCAAACTTAAATTTGATAAGCACGCTTCAAATGTCTCGCCAATCACTGAAAAATCATCCATGAATACTTCCAAAGTATCTTCGACCATATCAGAGAAAATGGATATCATACAACGTTGAAAGGTGGCTGGTGCGTTACATAGCCCGAATGGCATGCATTTGAAGGCATACGTGCCATAAGGACATGTAAATGTTGTCTTCTCTTGGTCTTCGGGGGACATAAGGACATGTAAACGTGCCATAAGGACATCATCTTCATCGTCGAAAGCTGGTTTCATAGATCGGCGTTCAGGTCTAAACCTAGCTTGATGATCTCTTCTGTTGGCAGGTGTTGCGATCTCAGCAGCATGCCTAGGGTTTAGTAACTCGTCATCACCTAGGTCCTCGTCGTCAGGATTTATTGCTCGCCCAGGGTTATCAATATTCTGTTGATGCACTTGAGCGGCGGCTAGAGCAGCTAGTCTCGCCTGTTCCTGTTGAGCAGCCATCCTTTCAATTTCGTGTTGTGCCTCCATTCTGCCAATTCGTTGTGGTTCAGGATTGATAGGTAATAACGGTTGACCAGAACTTCGAGTATGGGGCATGCACTGAATAAAAACCTGCAGAGAACAAAAACAAAAACTAAAAGTAAAAGTACGAGAATCTTTGACCAAAGGGTCTAGTAATTATCACAAACTTAATTGAAACTCGTATTCCCCAGCAACGACGCCAATTTTTGATAACGCTCAATCTACAGCTCTCGTAGGAGTGTAAAGCGGTCGTTGTCAAATATATAACCCAACTGGGTTGGGTATCGATCCCACACGGAATAGCTTGGTCAACAAGTAAGCAAAGATTACTAGACTTTTAGTGCAAGTCTCGTAAAAGGGGGGAGTTTTGTCGTGCAACTAATGTAACCAAAGTAATAAACTAAAAACGGAAAATAGCAAAGTAAAAAGTAAGAATGTTTGGTAAGATGTAAAACAATGAGAATTGAGAAGTTGGGGTTATGTCCACCTTATGAGTTGTACATCTCTATTGGCTATGAGTTGTGCAGAATTCAGACATGTATGTGCTTATAGAGAATTGTATTCGATGGTAAATCCAAGCATCTTTCGACCTAAACAAGGACTATTTCACTTTAACTCTTTCGAGCTTAAAGCGTATCTAATGGTACAAATTCTCCAAGAGGTTAATCCAGTTACGACACTAACTTTTTAATAGGGGATGGGACCCTATTACCTTGACATTATCTCTTTTCCAGACATATAACTTTTCTTTCGAACAAGTTAATGCTATACTGGCGTTATTCTATGCGTCTGCAGCCACAAGAATTTGCATTAAGATGAAGAGAGTAATGATATAAGCAGCATACGTGTCACGAATTCACAAACTCATAGCAATAGATAGTATCTCATAAGGCTTCCATAACCCCAACAGAGAGGTTTAGTTACCCATGAGTGCGAAGGAAATCACAATAGACATTATTATTATACCACAATAAAGATTTCGTGTAGTAAGGTATGGTAGGCGTTTAGGCGTGACTTCTTTGCAAAGTAACGTTTCTCTTGTTGCGGAAATTAAGAATTGAATAGATGAATAGAAGAAGAATAAAAAGTAGAATTAATGGAAGAATTATTATCCGAGTTGTAAGTTGTGGAATAAGAAGTAGAATGAGAATTATAACTAATGGAGGAATTAATAAAAATCTCTAGCAAAATAGGGTATTTATAACACCCATATCCTATTCCTACTAAGCTAATGCATTACTTAACCCAATTCTACTAGGTTTAATGTATCATTATCCTAATCCTACTAAGTTACTGCTAGTCCCCAAAGTCTTCAGAATTGCTGTTTTTGCCTGGGACAGATTTTCCATGCGCCACTTTTGGTCCTTGGCGTCCAAGATTCCCCTTTTTTCCTTTGTGAAGCTTTCTTTGGCGTCAAGTTATCCATAAAATGCTTAATTCTGCATCATTTATACCTGAAAACTTGCTAATCATGTTTGTTAGCTCACTTACAGGAAAAAGGACTAAAAGTGCATGAATTATATAATTTGTCCTCAAAACTTAGCTAAAATATGGGTAAAATATAGTACTTTAGGCGTGTAAATTCGCCTATCATCAGAGATCTACACCTCCTACCATACAATGCCTCAAGAGGGGCCATACCAATACTAGAATGATAGCTATTATTGTAAGTAAACTCTACCCAAGGTAGATGCTCAACCCAATTGCCACCATAATCGATCATACATGCTCGAAGCATATCCTTCAATGTCTGAATAGTCCTTTTCACTTGCCCATCCATCTGAGGATGAAAAACAATACTCCGACTCATCTTAGTACCCAATCCTTTCAGAAAAGACCACAAAAAATGAGATGAAAACTATGTACCACAATCAGAGATAATCAAAATAGATACCTCATGCAACTTTACTATCTCCTAAAGATATAACTTCACATAATCATCCACCAAAAAGGTAGCCCTCAATGGCAAGAAGTGAGTAGACTTCATCATCCTATCCACGATGACCTAAATCAAATCGAATTAGTTCCGTGATCGAGGAAGACCGGTACAAAATCCATATTGATCACCTCCCATTTCCATTTAGGCAAATTAATTTCTTGATACAACCCTCTGGGCCTTATATACTCAACCTTAACTTGTTGACACACCATGAACTTGGCTACAAAATCATCCACATCCTTTTTTATACCATTCCACCAATATATCTTTTTAAGATCATGATACATCTTCGTAGAACCAGGATGAACAACATAGGGTGATTCATGCGCCTCATCCAAGATCCTTTGTCGTAACCCATTGACGTCAGGAACACACAACGTCCCTTGGTACTATAAAGTACCATCACCACTGATCTTTAATACAGTTACTTTTTGCACACTTATATCATTCTTGATTTTCATCAAGATAGGATCCAGCACTTGCTTCTTCTTAATCTCTGAACCAAGACACGGTCTAATCGCTTTCTGTACCAATACACCACCATCTTCAGAGTCCAAGAAACAAACTCAAAGATTAGCCAAGGGTGAATATCCTTCACCAATTCCCGTTTCTTTTTATCCACATGAGCTAAAATCCTATGGATAACTTGCTAAGAGCATCAACAATAACATTAGCCTTACCTGGATAATAGCGAAGACTCATATCATAGTCCTTAAAAAGATCCAACCATCTTCTCTACTTGATATTTAGTACCTTTTGAGTAAACACATACTGTAGACTCTTATGATCAAAAAAGATATCTATGTGCATTCCATACAAATAATGCCACCATATTTTAAAGCAAAAACCATCATCCACAACTCCAAGTCATGAGTAGGATAATTTCTCTTATGTACCTTCAACTGGTTGGAAGCATAGGCAATCCCCTTCCCATGCTGCATCAAAACACAACCAAGTCCCACCCTAGATGCATCAACATAAACCACAAACCCTTTATTACCTTCAGGCAATGTCAAAATTGAAGCCGAAGTTAGCCTATCCTTAAGCTTCTCAAAACTCCCTTCAGACGCTTCCGACCAAGAAAATTTTACTTTCTTCTGAGTTAACTTAGTCAAACGAGCAGCTATCGAAGAAAAGCTTTTCAGAAACCGCCTATAGTACCTAGACAAATCCAAGAAGCTCCGAATATCGATTGGAGTCATGGGTCTAGGCCACCTTTTAACCACAACCACCGTTTGAGGATCCACCCTGATCCCATTACTAGAAATAATATAACCCAAAAAAGTTACAATGTTTAACCAAAACTCACACTTGTAGAACTTGGCATACAATTGCAGTTCATTCAAGGTCTGCAACACCACACAGAGGTGGTAGGCATGATACACCTCACTTTTAGAATACACCAAAATGTCATTAATGAACACAATGACAAAAAGATCCAAGAACTGCCTGAAAATCTTGTTCATAAAATTTATAAATATTACTGGGGCATTAGTTAAGCCAAATGACATAACCAAGAATTCAAAGTGCCCATAACGAGTATGAAAAACCATCTTAGGTATATCCTCCCCCCAATCTTAAGCTGATGATACCCAGACTGAAGGTCTATCTTAGAAAGAACTTAGCATCTTACAATTGATCAAATAAGTCATCTATTCTTTAAAGAGAATACTTATTCTTAACCATTACCTTATTAAACCCTTTATCCAGAAGATCCTTAAGTTGATCCTTGAGTTATCTCAACTCAGCCGGAGCCATTTTACAAGAAGGAATAGATATTAGACGAGTGTCCAAAACTAAATCAATACCAAACTTGATTTCTTTATCCAGGGGAACACTAGGAAAATCATCTGAAAAGACCTTAGGAGATCATTTACTACCAAAACTGAATGCAAAGAGGGACCTTTTGAGTTAGAATCTTTAACCCGGACTAAGTGACGTACCAGTCACGACATCAGGTGATGCCTCAGATTCTCTCCAAGATGTAAGAGGATACAATCTATTCTAGCCTGTGCCGCTATCAAAAGCAGGAGCAGATACAGAAGCCGCACCACTAGGGGCAGGAGTAGAAGATGAGGCAACCATAACATTAACTGCTCCCAAAGTACCCCTACCAACCGAATAGTTTTTGAGCATATGTTCTGGCTGACCATATTTAAAATATTTGTCCCTCCATTCATCACAAAGCCTCGATGAAGACGACTACAGAACTGATAAAGAGGACACAAAGAAGCCGATTGTGCCACACTCGCTTGATATTAGACACCATGTGCCTCAAAATTATAACCACCTTACTGACGCTTATCTCCCAACTGCTTTGGGTAAAGAGCGCTAGAAGTAGAGAAGGAACCAAAACTCCGTCACTTTTTCTTTGGCCATTTGTCATTATTCTGAACACCCTGCTGCTGAGCACCACCCAGTTCAAAGAACTTGCTCTTCTTACCCTGCCTTTTTTAAAACTTTGCCTATTTTTTCTTTTCATCCTCCACCTACTACATGTGAATAACTAACCTCAAAATATCTATATCCTTAATTAGCAAAGTAGTTTTGCTTTCAAGGACCAAATCCCGAGATAGACTAGAAGTGAACTTTCTTATTTTTGCCCTTATATCAGCTACCAAATCCAGAGCATACCTTTACAGTTGATGAAATTTCAAGGCGTACTCCTTGACATATATTTTTCCTTGCTTAAGATTCACAAAATCATCCGTCTTTGCTTCTCTCGGCTCTTAAAGAAAGAAGCGATCCAAGAAGGCATTAGATAAGGCCTCCCATAAGGACAACTCCTTAACATCATCTCTATCCCTATCCCACTTCTCGTACCATGGTGCACAGTATCTTTGAGCTGATATGTTGTAAAATTCATCCCTTCCATATTAGTGGCCTACATCACTCTAAATATCTTCTTTATTTCATCCAAGAAACCCTAAGGATCCTCCTCTACCTTTACACCAGTAAAAGTAAGAGGATCATCTTCATGAACTGGCCAACCCTTATGGCTTCCATAAATAAAACACTAGATGCATCTCGCTCAGCCCGAGCAATAACTAACTGAGCAATAGTATGAATCGACTGACAAAATTCTGCATTAGTGACCTAAACATAAGGGGGAAATCAAGGATAGGACCCTAAGATCGAGTGTGAACTCTAGGTGTAGGGAATACTCCATCAACATCATCCCTAGATGGGACAAAAGGATTTTCTTGTATTCCAGATCGATGAGGCATGATCTGAGAAGTGATCAACCAAGGATTAGAGGAAATTCTAGGACTTAGACTGCAATCTTGGAAACAAAATATGAAGAAAGTGAAATATTCCTAAATGCCTTATAGCCTTTCTCTTATAAGTGTGGAGCACTACACACCCCTAAAAAAGACTCTACTAGACACGACTTTGTGGACTCCTAATTGACCATAAACCTAAAGCTCTGATACCAACTTGACATGACCTGACCCGAGGCCTTATCGTAATAGGCATCCAAAGTCTGACCGAACCAGAGACCACCCCCATTACCAAACCTAACCTCTATTCTCCTGCCCTGAGTTGGCTGAATTTTTGAGCATATAACAAGATAGAATAACTATCCAGATTATAGATTTTAGGATAGGTCTATTAAAGAGACTGACCTAACTGAGTCCAACTGTCTGAACCCAACCAATAGACAAACCAACCAAACCATAACCATATGAGTTCCATAATAATTATATATAATCCAAAAATAAAAGAGGATGGAACAGTGAGAAATTTAGTCCCTCGGTATTAGCCCCAATACCAATACTAATACTAAGGATGACACCAATACCGATCCCGCCCATACCAACCCATAGTAGTTCTACAAAAGCCTCTAACTAAAAGAATACTAAAATCTAATTGGGTTGTGCCCCCAACCATAGCCAAAATGAATATCCATAAAAGAACCAAAGTATAAAATAACATCCATGAAATAGAGCCATCCCAAAATATAGAAGATCACCACTTCAATCTAATAGCTGATCCCGAATGTCCGATAGCTAAGTAGGAGGAGTAGAACGGCCGGTACCTGTATTATGTACAGATACAACCACCCGAAGATGGGTTAGAGGGTGAACGCCAGCATAAACTCAGGATAAAGATAAAATAATGTCAACCAGTAAAACTAAGTAAACCAACCATACGAATACAAACCATATATATATATATATATAGGAGGAAATCTGGTTTAGCATGCATTTAAAATCATTTACTTGGGTATGTGTAGCTTAACCGTCCTTAACCACCCACGAGCTATATGAGTCTAGTGTAACCCCCTAAATGGGGCTCGATGCGTGTAGCCACATGAACCAGAGATACCATAAGAGTAAGGGATTCCTAAGTATCCTCACCTCCCATGATACATATGTACAATGTACTTAGAGGATTCCCGCGTACCTTATAGTATTATAAAAGGGTCGTCATGACCTACCCCTCATGCTGGTAAACACGAGTTTCTAGTGTTCATTCATTGAACTCCCACCTTCGCAGTTTGCTATCACACCATGCCATTATTGCACAATTAAAACTATTTCCAACCAACCAATCCATTATACCATTTATCATTTACCAAGGCTATTAATAGCGGTATAGTCATACCGACCATAACTTTCAAGTATTATCCCTAGCCAAACCTTTTAAGGTAAAAGGAATCCCATGTACCTATTTACCAAGTTAACCTGGGGTTTCCCATGTACCCCATAAGTTTTCCATTGTGTTTACTTGGGGGATTCCATTGTACCCCACAAGTATCCCATTAATAAGTTTACTAGGGGAATTCCATTGTACCCCATAAGGATGTTTATTAAACCAAACCATTCTATTTAACCATTTAAACCATTTAGGATTCCATTACCAAGTTCAAACCATGCAATAGTTCCATTAAAAGTCCAACAATGTAGTGAAAACATTCTCATAGGCATTTATCAAACACATTAGAGGCATAGTATTTCCAAAGCCAAAACCAATTACCAAATAACCATTCCCATGCAACCAATTATCCAAAACCATCATTAAAGCATATAATAGCATAATTAAAACATGGGAAAACCATAACCAAGCATTTATATCCAAAACCCCCTAAATTTCATTTGAAAATCCAAAACTATTCAATAATCAAACCATGAAAACATTATATAAAACCATGGTTTTAGTTGGAACTAACAATGAGGGAAGAGAACATGCCTCAAACTAAGAAGATGATGGAGAGAAATCACCAACACAAGCCCTAAATTAATCCTTAAGATGAAACCCTAGCCTTTCTTTACCCAAAAGCCTTAGAGAGAATTGTAAAGTATTTAAGAGAAGTTTCTAAGTGTTAATGAATAGAATAATAGGAAAAATAACCTCCTAATAAGAATATAAGTTGTGGGGCCTTATTAGGTTAATTGGGGAAATGTATAGATTGCCCTCACTTAAAATCCCAAAAATCCTGTCAGGTGGGAGCAACTATCCATACCAGTTTAACCCTCCAATACGAGTGGTCCCCACCACTTTTACCCAAGGCCATCTTCCTTAGACCCAACACTGTCCAAAGTATGACTCACCCCAAACCATGTCGTATCCAAGTATACAACTAGTACCCATGATCCGTACCCCTGACAAAATAGAATCCCAAGAGGATTGAACATCGACTACCATATGAGTCAATGGTATGACTTATACCCTGGCTTATGACTCCTGGTGATCCACTCGTACTCAGCTCCAACTTATGTTACCAAGCGTTAGATTAACTGAAGTAACAAAACAACCTGTATGCACCGATATGGCTCATATCGAGCAATTCGTACCCAGTTTAGAAACCAAATCCAACCCACCAACCAACACTAGTCAGCATATAACTAACCCATACCATTAGTATCCCAGTGTACGAGTCAATTCCCCTAGTCGTATCCTGTCTAGAGACAAAAAATCCCAGAAATTTTCTATGGGATAGAAACCTAGGGTATTTCATACTGTATATAACAAGTATTAAACATCAGAATCATAATACAACATAAGGCATCAACTCATGCCAGTATCGCCACAAATAATAAGTATTAAATATCGAAATAACAGTATAACATAGGGAATCAACACATGCCAGTATCATAACAGATAACAAGTATTAAATATCAGAATAATAATATAACATAAGGCATCAACACATGCCAATACGATCGTGCATGAGAAATAAATGATTCAGAATCATAAGGCAACACAAGTACAATTACAAGCAAATAAAAGTACAAAGTTGGCGCCTATACACCACCTAGTGCATAAAGTAAAGAGTTCATCGCGACGTCCAATACCACCAGAGAGTACACCAAAGATAAACATAAAAGGATCAAATCAATAATATATCCAAACTTCCTCATTATCCATAGTTTTCCACAATTTTCATCAAATGGCTATTTGCCAACATTCATAATAATCATCCATAATCATAATTCAATAACATATACCAATCTACTCATAGTCGTAACCATACCATCATATAGACATCTATCTCATTAATACACCTAATTCACTCATTATTAGCTAGCCAACACATAATACTAGACCCATTTACACACTATCCATCTTATAAGCTCTAATTATCATCTATCCAGTATACATCACATAAGCACTAGTCATGTGTCAATAGCTAACCACCATTCACTAACTAGCTAAATCTAGCATCTAGCCAAGATTCACCACTTGGCCATATTCTTTAATTAACTAATACTTAATCCTAGCCATCATGTTTCCACTAGATACCATTCATCAATGATCACTTATCACCATTAGTTCTGTATTCATCTATCAAATAACATCTTTTATGAACTGGCATCATTAATCCATAAATCCTCACTTAACAACTTACCAATATCATAGACTTAGTCATCAATAACAACTAATCATCACCATATCTAACCCCATTACCACTAATTTCCATAATAAAATAATCATCACTACTATTATCTAGCAATCCCGTTAGTTCTCTTAATCACTACAATTCACTAATACATTAGTCACTATTAGCCGCTTAAGCAATACCCACTACTAATCATCTTTCAAACCTTAAGTCAATATCTATACCATGTTATACCTTAACTTATAAGAAAAATATAATGGACATCTCTAATATCAGCATTATACCCAAGTACATAAGATCATAAATGAATATATAATTGCATACATAGGGTAAGCTGGTTTTGAACTGGTAGGTGTACACATAGGCACATCGGTAATTATTTTTCTACCTTGTCGGGCAGAATCATAACACTATAGTATCAACTTGCCTTGTCGTGTATCAATGTATCATCATAATATCCTTCGGTTGTGCCATGTATCATCATATCATAACAACATCACCCGGACACACCGGGTATCATCATGTTACAATAAAATCGTTCTACTTTGTTGGGTATCCACATATCATCATAATATCCTCCAACCTTACTGGGTATCAACATATCATCATAATATCCTCTAACCTTGCCGGGTATCAACATATCATCATAATATCTTTCGGACTTACCGGGTATCAACATATCATCATAATATCCTCCCACCTTATCGGGTATCAACTTATCATAATAATATTCTTTAGCCTTTTTGGGTATCAACATATCATCATAACATCCTCTGTCCTTGTAGGGTATCAATATATCATCATAATATCCCCCGGTCTTGATGGGTATCAATATATCATCATAATATCCTCTGACCTCACCAGGTATCAACATATCATCATAATATATAAATTTATATTATTAATAAAGAAAAATTCCTACGAGGTCTAAAGTAAATGACAAGCCCCATGAGGGCTAAAGTGAATGACAAGCCCATGAGGACTAAAGTAAATGACAAGCCCCATAAGGCTAAAGTAAATAAATATAAATAGAAGCAAAGAAGAACATACCTCCAAAATCCAACGTTCATCATCAATGTCACTTTATTAATAGATATATGTATAAGTAATATGAATATTATAAACTATCTTAAGCACCCTAGGTTTTGGCCCTTGGAAATTTCTTAAGCTTTGAGCTTACTGGTCTTGTAACGACTCACCATACGAGTGGTACATTGTGGTTAGGGGTCTAGGGACCCTAGTAATATATTAGATAGTGTGTTATTGGACATGTTTTTATCCTAGATACGAGAGGCACCATACAAGTCATATGTTGATGTAATGCGAGGGCTGAGTCTAATCGTATGTTGTCCAGTGTCTAGCCTTGATGTTCTTCTTAGGAACTTGATGGTACTATTTGTATGGTCTGGTCATGAGTTAGGGAAATGGAGGCGTATTATGGACAGTATGTGGGTGTGCAACCTTTTATTCTAGTTATAATTGGATGGTACCAGTAGTAAGTTGTGGTGATGGGTTGGAGGGTCAACTCGTACCCACCTGTGATAATTTTACAATTTTAAGTTGGGAGTATTCTGGAAATTTCCCATCTTAACTCCTTTTCACCCCATGACATTAAATATCTTTTGGGACTTCATTAACCTATTATTCTCAATCAAAAACTCTTAAAATCTCTCTCAAGCTCTTGGTTAAAAAAAGGCTAGGTTTTATACAAGGCAATTAATTAGGGGCTTTCAAGAGTGAATATCTCTATCATCCTTGGTATCTAAGGCATGTTACTCCTCCCTCATTGTTAGTTTAACTAAAAATAATATTCTAATGAATGGTTTTCATGGTATTATTATGGTATTATTTTGGTTTTAAAATAGATGTTGGGATTTTTGGTTGTTTATAGTTGGATAATATTTTCCAATATTTTACTTATGGTTTTTCATGTTATAGTTATGATTTAAACATGTGGTTGCATGGGAATGGTCAATTGATACTTGTTTTGGTTTTGGAAACTATATGCCCTCAACATGTTTTTTAAAATGCCAATAAGAATGATTTTGTCATATAGTTTGACTATTCTTTAAACCTTTGCATTGCATAGTATGGTAATAGAACTTATATTGGTTTGGTTGGTTTTAAATGGATTGGAAAGGCCTTGGTGGCCATGGTATTGGTTTAATTAGAAACTTTGGAGTCAAATTGGTTTAGTGGCTTTGGTATGGCATAAATGGATAGACTTGTAAGCTTTAATGTTTGTATGATGATGCCAATTATTAATGCCTAATTAAAAAGACTCTTTGGTAAATGGTTGGTTATGTGTAAATGGTTTTAATATGGGCTTAAAGAGGATTGTGTTAGCAAAGCTGTAAAAGGTAGAGGTCCCGAGGGACCAAAACTGGAAACTTATGTTTTCTGATGTGAGGTTTGGTCTTGGTGACCATGTGCATGATGTCACACTTATATTTTTGGAGATGTACTAGACATCTCAGGATTTTCTCTAATTCGTGTGGTTAACATATATCGGGTCCCTTTCAGCAGGGGGATCTGAACCCATATAGCCCATAGGTGGACTTAGGACGACAAAGCTACATAACTCAGGTTAAAGGTTTTAAATGCATGATAAACCTGGTTCCCTTTCCCGTCATAGTATATATGTATATGATTGCATATGGTTAATTACTTTGGTTTTTAATAATGGCATTATTTTATCCTTATTACTGTGTATATCCTAACATTTATTTTGCTAACTATCATTAGGCGCTATATCCCCATGCAATGTAGGAATCGACCATACTCCTCTTTCTCAGTGACTTTGATTTAGGGATAGCTTTGTGTCAGACTGAAGTGGTGAGCTTCCATACTTTGAAAGACTCTATTTTATGCTATGGACTTCTTTTATTTATCCTTGCTTCTTGGACTTTGGTTTTGGATTTGTTTGGGGGCATGTTCCGATCAAATGTTCTTTTATTTTAGATAGAGGCTTTGTGGGACTACTGTAGGCATGAGTGGTATAGGTATTGGTATTGGGGTTGACACCGATTTGATATTTGGTCGGATATTTGGTTAGTCATGGTTATGGATTTGATTAAATGTCTGTTAATTATTATTTCTTTATCTTGGTATATGTTTGAAATTCATCCAACATAGGGTACAGGGTGGTTATGATTAGGTATTAGGGGTGGTTTTCCAGTCCTGGTCAGACTTGAGATGCCCGACATAACTAGGGCATGGTTTGGGTTGTGTTAGATTGGTATCAGAGCCAAGTTCATAGTCAATTAGGAGCCCACATAGCCGTGTCGAGTAGAGTCTCTTTTAAGGGTGTGCGTTCCACACTTATAAGGGAGAGGATATAAGGCATTTAAGAATGTTCTCTTTCTTGTTTTTTATTTTCAAGCTATAGAGTCTAAGGTCCTGAAATCTTCTCTAATTATCATTTTTTCACTTTTCAGATCATGCCTCTTTGAAGATCTGAATCTTATGAAAACTCTTCTGTCCTACTTAAGGATAGTGTTAATGGTACCTATTCTAATTATGGGGTCCAAAATTGGTCTAGGGGTCCAGTTCTTTATTACCCTTCTAGAGTTCCACTGGTTCCCTCCAGTCCTTCTCAGGCTCCTCAAGCTGATATGATGAATGCTGAGTTTTGTCAGTCTATCCATATGTTGGCACAATTGGTATCTTCTCAGGATGAGCGTAGTGCTTCTATTACTCCATCTTCTGAGGCCACAAAGGTTGTCCAGTTCATGAGGTTAAATCCTCTAACCTTTATTAGCATTAAGGTCGAGAAAGATCCTCAGGGTTTTTTTGGATTAGATGGAAAAGATATTCCGTGTTATGCATGCCACGAATATGGATGGCATGGAGTTTGTCACCTACCTACTAAAAGATATGTCATACCAGTGGTATAAAGAATAGGATCAATCAAAGAGTGATGATGTTGAGTTAGCTCGATGGAAGGATTTATCTAATGATTTCCTAGACCGTTTCTTTCCTTAAGAGCTAAAGGAAGCAAATGCAAAAGAGTCTGTTAATCTGAAGCAAGGCAAGATGTTTATCAAGGAGTATGCCTTAAAGTTTAACCAGTTATCTCAGTATTTTTCAGAGTTAGTTTCTAGCATGAGGGCTAGAATAAGAAAGTTTGCTTTTGAGTTATCTTTAGACTTGAATTTGGAAAGTAAGGTTGATTTATTGATCAAGGAAATGGATATCTCTAGGTTGGTTGTGTACATGTAATAGGTTGAAGAAGAGAAAAAAAAGTAGGTTCAAATAGAAGAGAGGCAGATTGAAAAGTTTAGATTTTCTAAGTAGGGTAGTAGCCAATATCAGAGTGGTAGGGATGGTGAGAAGTGGCCTAAGAGGAAGTGGGGTAGTTATGGGTCTTACTCGACGGCTAGTGCTCCCTACCTAAAGTCATTGGGTGATAGGTATTTCCAAGGTGGAGACAACTTTAGGGCAAAGGGTGCCTAATATTAGGCTAGCGGGACCTAATCAACTCAATTTTCTCCTTCCTATAGGTTTTATGGTAGATTGCATTGGGGTTACTGTGAAGAAAGAAGGGATAAGTGCTTCAGCTGTGGTCAACTAAGGCACATGATTAAGAACTATCTAGTGGCCAAGGTTTCTTCAAGGGAGAATAAGGTTCTAGTTGCCTCTTCATTAGCTCCCACTCTAAAGGGTGCATTATCTAGTTCCGACACTAGTCAGAATTATCTTTATGCTCTCACTACCCGACAAGAGTCTAAGTAATCACCTAATATCATGACTATTATGTTGAAACTCTTTTCTCATGATGTGTACTATTTACTTGATCTGAGGTCCACTCTCTCTTATGTGATCCCATTTGTGGCTGTTCATTTGGTTTCGATCCTGAGTGTATTTCAGACCCTTTTTCTGTTTCTACTTCGGTGGGTGATTTTGTGCTGGCTAGTGGAGTCTATAGGGGTTGTATGGTATCCATATATATATATATATATATATATATATATATATATATATATATATATATATATATATATATTTATATATATATATATATATTTATATATATATATATATATATTTATATATATATATATATATATTTATATATATATATATATTTATATATATATACATTCAGTCATATGCTTTGACATTCTGTTTTGTTTATGTATTTTCATTGAACTCTTGAGTGGATCGATCCATTATTGGAACTGATGGAATGTAGTGCACTTGTTGATCCACTTTATATCTTGATCCAAGTTAATGTTAACTATATATATATATATAGTACTATATAGAAATGTGAAGAAGCAGGCAACACTTCGTCGACATGCCTGCTTCTTCACCTGCTTCAGCTACTTCAATTCGTGATTTTACTATATCATCCTTAATTAATTATTATAAATTATTTACATATTAAAAAATTAATAATTTTTAATAAAAAGAGTAAATAGTCATTTATGACATATCTGCTTCGGCTGTTTCAATCTGTGATTTTACTATATCACCCTTAAGTAATTATTATAAATTATTTACATATTTAAAAATTAATAATATTTAATAAAAAAAGTAAACAACCATTTATGACATGTCTACTTCAACTGTTTCAACCCGTGATTTTATTATATCACTTAATTAATTATCATAAGTCATTATGTATTAAAAATTTAATAATATTTAACAAAAATGTAAATAAATATTTATGACATGTCTGTTTCAATAGCTTTTATCCGTGATTTTACTATATCATCTCTAATTAATTATTATAAGTTATTTACTTATTATAAAATTAATAATATTTAGTAAGAAAAATAAAAATAGACATTTATGACATGCTTGTTTTAGCTGCTTAAATCGTTATTTTACTATATTACCCTAATTAATTATTATAATTTATTTAAATATTAAAAATAATAATATTTAATAAGAAAAATAAAATAGATATAAAGTGATAAATTAACTCTTGATGTTTTATATTAACTTGACGTCTTATATGAGACCCCCATAATTTTTTATCTCAAGTAATTTTTTATAGAATTTTTGCTATATCACTTGTAATTAGTTATTATTAGTCATTTAAGACACGTCTGTTTTTCTACTTCAATCGTGATATTTGATTGACTCTCAAAATTTTATCGGTATCACTTAAATATGAATAGAGGAAAAAATATTATAAATAACAATAATTAGAAACTTAAATTATTTTTAAATATAATTGACTATCAATGCCACAAAAGTTTGGACAAGGAGAGAATATCATAAATTACAATAGCTAATGGCTTAAAATAGTAAATTACAGTGCCAAAAAAGTATTATAAATTGCAATAGTTAACAACTTAAAATATGTAAAAATATATTAAAAACATGATTGATTATCTAAATTTTATTTGTGTGAGACCAAATAAATACGTAAAAAAATACGATAAATAATACTAATTAATAATTTTAAAAGTTTAAAAGATCTAAAATATTTGATGGATTCTCAATATTTTAACAGTGTCACTTAAATTGGAATAGAAGAAAAGGTATTAAAATCACAATAATTAAAAACTTAAATTATTTTAGAAATATAATTGGCATCAATACCACAAAGGTTTGCACAAGGAGAGTAACATATATTAATTGCAAATAACAAGAAAAGTATTATAAATTATAATAGTTAACAGTTTAAAATGTCTAAAAAAATTAATCTGTTACATATTTAAAAAAATACGTAAAAAATATTATAAATCACAATGATTAACAACTTAAAAATTTAAAAGATGTAATATATCTGATTGACTATCGAAATTATATCAGTGACACTTAAATTGGATTGAAGAAAACATATTATAAATCTCAATAATTAAAAATTTAAATTATTTTAAAATATAATTGATTGTCAATGTCACAAAAGTTTGGACAAAGAGAGTACATATATTATTTGAAAATTACATAAGAATTATTATAAATTATAATAGTTAACAACTTAAATATCTAAAAATATATCAAAAATATAATTAATTATCTAAATTTTATTTGTGTCACATAAATTGAAATAGAAAAATAGCATATATTGCACGGGCCCTCGACGTCTAGTATATATATATGTGCCTTAGTGGTTGTGAACCTGGTAGTGTGTTGCGTTAGCAGAGTAATGAGACAGTTCACCATTTGTGGTTGTCTTAAAATTGTAACTTCGTGAGGTCTATAGATCTAACCTAGAGCGATTAGTAGTAGTGAGAATCAAAATAATATATTTGTTAAGCCCCAAGGGGAAGTGAGTTAGAATGGGTGGTTTAAGGACAAATATATATATGAAAATGCTAAATGGTAGGTAGGTCACAGTGTGTCATGACCCAATTTCTCAAGTCATGATGGAACTTACTATAACCCCCAGTAGGTAAGCCAACCCATAATTTAAAATAGCTAGTAACCGACTATTAAGAGAACTGAAAGAAACAATGGAAAATAATAATGTAAAGAGACTAGTATAAAATACAACCTCATGACCTAGTGAAGTTAGGACAAGAGTTTCTAATACAATCAGAGTATAAAGTGAAATAAAAAATAATGTACATGTATGAACCATCTCCAAAATACAAAATAGAGATAAGTCTAATCAGTATGAGGAAGAGAAGGAATACTCTGAACATCAGGAGCTCACCCCAAATCTATGATCCATAGCTGCTCGGCATGATGCAGATGGTGAGAACTCATACCATGATTTGAAGGCGACAAAAGTGTAGTATAAGTACAAAACATGTGGTAATCATTAGGCATCAACCTATTCACTCCAAAAATAATGTAAGCATAAATAACATATAAAGCAGGAATATAAACTACTTGCAATTATCCAGGAAACTGAACATAATAATGCTAATGAAGCAATAACGATAAACTATCCTATTCTAACAATGACCAGGGACTAACATGCAATACTGTATATCACTATCCAATATATAAATGAAGAGTGAAAAAAGATATATAGTAGAAATATAAGGCCAAAGAATACATATACAATATGAATAGATAAGGGAAAAAAAGGATATAGGGTAACACCATATACACACACACACACACCCCTATATAACACTAAACTTAAAGAAAATGAATTGAGGGAACTAATCTAATCTCTCGAGGATCATAGCCAAGTAAGGGAGCTAATATGACATAATCAAAGAATTTAATCTAAGTATGACTAATCATGATATAACTTAATAATAACATATCTTACTATGAGAAAGAAAAGAATTAGAAATTTTCCAACAATATCGGGTACCGATCTATAATCATCCTGCCACGAATGAGCCAAAATCATCAACTATAGAGTAACTGGCTAGTTTAGACAGACATTAACCTAACTGGCCCCCGTAAGCCCAAAAGAGTCAAGCACTCAACAAACAACAATCATAGCTTCTACCTATATAACTCTCCATAAGACCTATATATATAAATACCAAATAATTATACTAGTGATAGACAATGTATATGAATGAATGCACATAAACCAATAGTAAGCAATATGTGATCTGAGTGCCAAATGTACCAAGTATATATACCTCCTCCAGCTCAGCAGATCATAAATATAGAACCTATGGTGATCATCCTTCTTCAGAACTGTGGCTCACAGACGAAGGGGCCCATAGGAGACTCGGGATATTCGTATACACTTCCTGGTCCTAAACTAGGACTTACAATAGCCATATAATTAATCTACGCCATTTAGTATTGGATATGTATAAGTGCATGGACAATAAATGCATAGAATCGAACCTGACTGAAAGAATGTAAATCTATAATCTATTGCCAGAGATCGATGTAGGGACCAAATCTACATAATAGTATAGAAAGGGCTAGAATCTCTTTCAACCAAAGTAAATAGTGGACCAGAATCAATCTTGATCTAATTTCCAAAATAGCATATTTAGTTCTAAAAGCTCATATTTTATTAAATAAGGTGGTATGATTCTCATTATATAAGAAATTCATTTTTAAAGTGAAAAGTGGGAATAAATCTATTCTTAGAAAATAATAGTAAAATTAGAGTTTGGTTAGAATCGTACCACTAACTGAGGATGAATGTGCCTAAAAGTATGCATGCCATCACCACATCCAAACTATACAATATAAGCGCCTAAGAGTCTATAAAATAGAATCACGACCTTTACAAGAAGAAATACCCATTTGGAGTCCAACTAGTATCGTAAACACGGCCTCAAGCCCAACAACATATTCTTAATATAATAAATCCTTATAACTCGAGAAACAATAGTAATCAAGCGCATAAAATCACTATAAGATTCTAGTTAGAGAAATACCATCCGATTCACTAAGCCAAATGGTAAGCCTTACATTAGGATTCATAATGTCAATCTATGGCTAAACAGTTCTAATCAAGGATAATAGTGTTTTAAGGCCATAAAAAGTATCCTATACTAAGGTTTTGGTCACATTTTTATCCAAAATTCTACAAATAGGTTAAGTCATGATATGCTAGTTATAATACCATACTATAATACCTACATAGAATACAATCTATACTATGCACAATCTCATAGAGAAAAGTAGATCAAATCCTACCTCAACGCAGAAACACAATTCTTAGATCACCCACGAACTTCTCTCTATGATCATAAAATATTGCCACACTATCAAAATCATAATCTACACGTTACTAGGAGTAAAATAATACCCATATTGCAACATGAAAACTTGAGCCAAAATTTGGGTCAAGAATGGGCCCACGGGACCCACAAACAAAATCTAAAATTAAATCCCTCACGAAGTCCTTCGAAGGACAAAGAATATGTACTCAAAAGTTGAGCACAAATGGAGCACAAATTGGGGTCTAAATCAACCTTTAAAGTATAAGAATTCAAGGCCTAAATAATTTACAATGAAAAAAGATGCAATTTAATGGGAAAATAATGGAAAATAACAAAAGAGTGTTAAACTATATTAAATTATCTTCAATGGATGATTTTCCAAACTTCCCTGTGTCCTATGCTCTCAAAAATTGAGGATAATGCCCTATAGGAATGAGGGAAAATTAGTGAAGAAGGGATATAACAACAATAGTGACTGCTAAAGTGGGAACAACTGCTAAAGCATCTGGTGCAAAAATGAGAGTATCCCCTAAAGTGTCACTCGACTCTAAAATGACATCCGCTAAATCAGACCTTGACAGCTAAAGAAATGTCCGCTTAAGTAGACTTAGCCGCTAATGTGAAGCCCGCTCAACCAGACCTTGACCGCTAAAGCAGACCTTAGTCGAGCAGCCAAGGTTGCTAAAGAGGATCAAGGCCGATAAAATAAACACCACTCCTATACTGCTTTAGTAGTCGCACAAGAAATTAGGCACTAGATTTTTTCTACGTCCAAATGAAATCTGATATCAAATTTGTTCAAAACACCGTCCGTGCAAATAAACTATGCTACTATATCAAATTTGACATTTCAAACTCAAGAGAACCACAAAAATTCCCATCTGATGTTTTTTTGATCAAGTATGGGTCCCACACTTAGTTTCATATTTCATCAAATCTACCCAATAGCCAAAAATGAGTTTGAAAGCCTCTTTCTGAATCAAGGGTCCCCTAGCCTAAAATCAATGTTTTGGAGCTAATAACACTATCAAAAGTCTCATATGAGATTGTTTACTAGGATTTTTGGTTAGATATCAATTCTTTAGCAACAAAAACTCCAAAATAAAGAAATAAGACTAAATCCAAATGAACTATTTGATAATTAAATCGATAGTTCTGATAAGTCATAAATAACCTGTAGCTTGTATGGGAAGGATTAAAATGCCAAAAATGCACAAAAATAAAGAAAATAACATGGAGAGTCATTACATAGTGATATTGTAAGTGTGGAATTATTGAATTCATAATCGAGGACTTAGAACTAGAATCTACTTGATGTTATGATTTCTCCCTATTTGTTATTAATGTTATTTGTTCCTAACCCTGGTAGGCTAATAATGCCTATTAGTAGACATAGTTGTACTAATTCTACACTTACTAATATGTCCAATCAAGTATATAGCAATGGTGTAGGCCAGCTAGGGTTTTTATAGCAGCGACAATGATTATTCAGCAATAGATCATTCCCTATATATTTTACATGGATGCTATGTCATAGACTCTCCTATTCCTTGTTTAGTGCCCTTGTACCAGTTTAGGCTAGTTTCTGAGGATTTATTATTGATTATTTTTCATACCACTTTTACGTATTTAATGTATTAAACTAGATTTATATTGTGATGTTAACTGGATTAATGGATTGAATGAAGAAATATTTAAAATTAGTTAATTTAGTATTCTATTGAAATGAATACCCTTAATTTCCATATTAAACAAATGGTAGATTCATAAGGGTTCTTCTATCTACAGTGGGTTTTAGGTAGGGATGCACAACGAGGCTAGTTGGGTCGTGACAAGATGGTATTATATCCCAAGTTACCAGTCTCTTTGTACAAGAGCAAATGTCTAGTAGGGTCCTATTGATTGGTGTGCTGACATATACATCAAATCTATAAGAGACTACAAGGTATCTAGGAAATTATTTCACCTTTCACTCTTATCATGCCATCTCAAGGTTGTCTCACCGAGTTAAGTTAAGATTCTAATAGGTATTTGAGAGATTCCAATGGGTATCTCAACTATTATAAATGGAATTAGTTGGTCCTAATTGGTATATCGTGAATGTTGAGAGGTTGGAACAATGTATTATAACCAGTAAAGGTCAATAGGAAGTGCAGGTGTTGAATGGTTATGTTGTGAAGATTATTTGATTTTATTTAAAAATGTTTGTGCCATAATATGTATGCTGTGGTGTGATATAATACGTAGTGTATTATTTATATGGATGCGTATTACTTGATCTTGTATTATTTATATGGATTCTTATTACTTGATCTAGCTGTTAATTAGTGGTCATACTATCAACTCCTTCATTGTGAAAAGTTATTGTGTATGTTAATTTGTATATTGTATGACCAAAGGGCTCGTAGATGGTAATGACCGGTGCAATATTAAGACATATATTTA
The DNA here is from genome assembly GCA_030864225.1 of Capsicum baccatum var. pendulum. NCBI lineage: Eukaryota > Viridiplantae > Streptophyta > Magnoliopsida > Solanales > Solanaceae > Capsicum > Capsicum baccatum. The sequence goes on from CM061550.1 coordinate 138,540,220, forward strand.
TTTTTGTGATTTGAGGCATACCTTATCTCCTTGTGATTTGGAGTATCCCTTAGTTTCTATCCAAATCCTTATAAACTACTAGCTGCTTTGTTGTTTCATGAAAAGTATTGTGTAGGGGTGGTGTTTGAGAGGAAAAAATAAATTAGTTTGTTACAAACTAATTAAGTTAGGGAATTAGTTGTGTTTATAATGTCTTGAGTCACAATCTAAACACTTTAGATCTTAAAAACTCTAGTACATGAGGCTTACAAACTACAATACTATTCAGATAATGGCGTGTAGTGGGGAAAAAAACTGGGAACAGTTAGAAAAAAGATTAAAGCATAGTCACTAAAGGTTACCACTATAGCAAAACTTTTACCGCTGTAGAAGCTCCAGGCAGTAAGCTGTCAGGGGTTCCCCTATTTTTGTGAATTTGACACCATTGCAAAGCAACCCTGTTTTCAAAATAATAAAATGACAAAAATCAATCTGACACACATTATAAGCTAACACAACTATTATTAAGGGTGCGGGAATGATGAAAGTCTTAGAAATACAAGAAAATAAAAAAACAAAATTGTTTCTTGCACACCCCAAACGGGGGAAACCCAAATCCAAAAACTAAAAAAATTAAAGTATCAAAGGGAAGAGGACATCTAGATGGTGGAACTATATCTAAGGCTCGAGGCATCCAAACCCTTCTCTTTTATTCCATTGAGGAAGAAGAACTCCCCAATATCCTTCTTGGTCAACTTTGGTAGCTTTTTTTTAGGAGAGGTGTACGTGAATATGACCTAAAAAGCCTTCAACATCATAAAAACCATGTGGTTTGGGGAGTGGAATTTCTTCATCTCCTCATCTAGCTCCCTTTGGAGCTCATTATAAGCATAATCCAAATCTACTGGAGTATCCAAACTCAAAGGAGAAAATTATAGTTGGGGAAGCTAATTCCTCTTCATGTAACCTCATATAACAATAAGTCAGTTGCCTAATCATTAGGGGGAGACGTTGCTTGAGTCTGGCCGCTCCCTCTAGCCCTACTGCTCTTAACCTTCTCTCATCTTCCTTCTCTTTTTACCATTGATCTGGGTACTCATACCTCTTAGAGGGTTATATGATACATAGCACTCCTATAAGGCATTATGGTCCTCTTTGGGGACAGTTACTCATTTGCACAGCTCCATAATTGGGGAAGGCAAGAATAGATCCCTTACCTACCTTTTCTAAGAATTGAAGTACTGCCACTCGCCCATGATCTATGCCTCCACATTTACCTCACTCCATACAAAAGTACATGCCATCACCATAGCTCGATGAATACCACGACCATAATATTTCTTGAAGGAAAAATCCTTTACGACACCAACTATAACCAAATCTTGGCCTCGATCCAGAAGTACACACTCTTGGTCACTCTTTGGTTGGACCACTTTATTTCATTAGCTTTACCTTCCCGCACCAAGTATCGAGCTACCCACTTTAAATATGACTCCTGGATCTTTGTCTTGAAGGTTATGTTGGAGGGTTTAGGGACCCCTAGGACCTCATTGATAATAATAATATCCATAAGCACGTTCTCCCCTTAAATCTAAATGGTACGGAGAGATACTGACCACTCCATAGTGGGGAGTATAAAATAAAATTCTCAGACTAAGGGCATGTTGCATTTTGAAATTGGGTCGGTAATAATGTCCTACCCAAACACATTTAGCTAGTCATTGAACTCAAGCAACTCACTTTCACGTCATCCATCACAAAGCCTCCCTCCTGAAGGAAACCCCTATTGTATCGGTCTTCTTCATACTAGTTGTAACAGTCATTGATAGAAAACCTTTGGTAGTGGGGTTGTTGTTGTTGAGCCATGATATAACCTAAAAAAACACCACAAAATCAGATTGGAAATTGAGCCAAGGTACTAGGAAAGAAAGATAAATTAAAAATTACAAAAAAATTAAAAAAAAATTAGGAAGCTACTGCCCAGTACCACAACATCAATTAATTAATGTGTAGAGGTACCGTTGCAGTGGAACTTACCACTGCGGTGATGACACTGCAACTAAAAACGTTATCGCTGTAGAGGTTCATCATCTTTAACTCACTAACCTCCCTTCCCATGGTGGATTCTTGAATTTTCTTTGTATTCTCAACTTTTATGTACATATCAGGCTTTGTGAAGTTCCTATGAACCTTTTAACTTTGAAATGGGAGCGTACAACATTTAACTTACCCTCACCCAAATTCAATAAGGAAGGTGACCCTTCACCTACTACCCCTCTCGTGTCCGAATTCCACCATGAACTAAATTGATCTTATGCCCAGGATGCTATTGGAACATTGTACATGTAAGAGACCCTAACATATTCATCATTTTATTCAAGAAAACCACTAAATTCAAGTTTGAAAAGATCCACTAAGAACTTCTCTAATTTTTTCTATTCTAATTCTAGAACTCTCCAATGAGTAATACGTAAAGTAATAAGTAAAGGCAAAGAAATTGCCTTGAAATCATTATTTGGGGGAGATTTCACAGAGAGAATTGCGAGTTGGAGCAAAAATGGGAGAAATGAAACTTTCTCAATTTGAACTACTATAAACTACTGTGACAGTCGGCTATCACTGCAATGGTACCGCTAGAGCGATAACTAACCACTCCAGCGGTAAAATTATTCTGAGGTAAGTTTCGTCCTGACTTTTCAAGCATTATGGTGTTGTACCTTATTTGGGAATGATCATGAGAATTAATTATGTACACTTTTTATGGGGATATATGGATTACCTTTATTCCTAAACTAGGCAATGCATAACTACAACTAATTTTAGAGTGGAAAGGTACATTAAATACACTAGAAAATATTATTGTATTCCTTCTAACGACCTATTATAGTTAGAATTCCCTGCGTGATCATATGAGTGTGTTCGAAACCCCATGTTATGACCATTCATGGAAGAAAAGTGGGTAAATTGGTATCTAATGTAACAACCCAAACGTCAATACGTGCAAAAACCCAAAATATTTTCTGATACATAATATGCTCAAATTGGGCCTGAGAAAATTTAAAATAGAAAGGTAAAATTGGGCCTAAAGTAATTCAACCAAAAGGCCCAAAACAAGTGGGTTGGTCTGCGACCTACCTCTATAGTGGTAAATAAATTACTGTCGCAATACTCAATAGTAGTCAACTAGAGAAATTTAAAAACTCTCTTCCATATTATTTTTCCAAGATGCTTTTTTCTCCTAAAAAATTCTAAAAACCCTACTTCTCCAACCATAGGATTTTAGAGACTAGGGTTCATGAGGGTGGTTGATGTCGCCCAAACTATACCCTTATCAAAGATACAATGTGGTCGCTATCAAATTATTGTAACCCAACTAGGTTAGGGTTGATCCTATAGGGAATAGGTCAAAGTATCTCTCGAACTTGTTGAAGTTGCCAGAAGTGCAGGAAAATAAATAGGGGGTTTGTAGTAAAAAGTAAAAGTAACAAGATTTGAATGCTTTTGGTTGTAAGCAATCTAAAATGAACACTAGGTTTGTGTTCCCCATATATTCTAACTCCATAGGTTTATCATGCTCAATCTCACTATCTTACCACCACACATACAGAATCTGACAAGCTAAGTATAAATAACTGTCTTATGAACTCATTGGTAAATTTCACCCTTTACCTTGCGAGTCTCAAGGTGTCACCTTACTAACCCTTGTCTTTGATCCTTATTTAAGTATCACCTTGTGGGTCTCAAGTTATTAAATAAGGGTTGATATCCTTGAATCTCTGCTGTAATCTTCTTTTCCCAATCTCAATCTCTCTTGTGAAGAAAATCTCAAATATAGGTAGGTTCTTAAAGTTGACCACCACTAAGAAATCAATTCACCTAAGGAAGATAATAATACACGTGTAAATGATGATCTAGCAAAACCTCACACTTCCCTTACTTTGTTATTTACCAGGTTCTCACAACACTAGCTAAGAGAATTAGCCGCTTATAGTCGTGAAACAAGTTATGGACTTCAATAAAGAACGCATATTATTAATCTCACAATAACTGACGAAGCAAACTTAAAGTCTCAAATTACGTAATAGACCAAAAACCAAGAACAAGAAGATTTTTAGATAAAAAGTTAATCTTAAAATCAACATGTGTTTGTAAGAGTATAAAGTACATAATCTAATACAAGAGTACCTCAAGGGTGTTTATAGTTTCTCAAAATAACAGAGAAAACCTAACCAAAAAAAATTGAAGATTAAGTCAGAAGTGGTCATACCTCTGGTAACGAGTCATCTGGACTGGCGAAGACTAATTGGTTGCTTTTACTACTCTCTTCTCTGCTCAGTGATAATGAGTCTTTGTCATACCTCATGAGTCATTGGTTGCACATCGTTGTCACTCCAATAAATATTCAACTTACTTTCTCTCTATTTGTTGTCACTTCTAATGACTCATAGCCTTCATCCATTTCCACAGGGCTTCAAGTCTATCATCAACACTTTTTCTGGCATGCTCAGAACGACTTACACCATGACTCATTGTGACTTCTAATGATTCGTGGTCAGCCTCAACTTTGATTCTTCAATCAACAACCCTTACCTTTAACATCACGAATTGGGCTACGAGTTATACGGTGACAAAATGACTCGTAGTCCAATCAATACTTTAATTTTTTTAGAGATTTTTCATCCAATTTTGTTTCATGCCATTTCTAACCTAATTAACCTAAAACACACAAAATAAACATCATATCTAACAAAATGGCCTAAGTATTTGCATATTTCCACCGTTTTAAGCATGGAAAGTGCCATGAAACCATGGCACATCAATACCCTCAACTTAGAATATTTGTATGTCCTCAGACAACAAAAACAAAATAAAAAAAATAACATACGATGCTTAGATAAAACAACCTAAGATACCTATTACAGTCAATTCCAATTTATGTTTTATAACGTTACCCCCTCCCATAGAAACCTTTTTAAAGCCAACTGTGTGTATCCATGTAGCACAATAATATGACATATGGGAATCATGCTATAACATTACATAAGTAACAAACAATCATGCATATGTGCTGATTATACTACTCGAACAAATAAGCAGCTAGCAGCACAATCCATGTACCTCCATAATAAAGAAGTCCCACTCATTCAGATAAATTATGCATGTTAATGCACGGATGATCACGAGACACTCACGAAGAAGTTCCAACAAAGTTCACAGAATACCATGGACTTGCCCTTATTTTCTTTGCCTCAGTATTTAAATAGTCGGGTTAGGATCACTATAGGACTTTACTCATCTTGTAACGTAGGCTTGGGGGCTGGTATGGTACATTTGGAAATTTATTACCTAAACCTCCTTAACACTACAACAATATTTTGGGGTCAAATTATCCTCCATTTTTCTTTTATTCCACCCTAATGTATCCCTTTTTATTCTCTTATTGCTCATTCAGGTTGGGTGCAATTTTCTTTATTCTTTCTTTTTCAATTTTTCTTCTCTTTTTCCATTTTTTCTTTTTTTTTCTTTTTCCCCACACCCAACCTCACTTTCTTTTCTATTATATTATGCCCTTCTTCATACCCACTTCAGATTATGCACCCCTATGATAAACATCCTTAACTTAATTAATTTGCCTGAGTTGAGGTGCATAATATCCAAGAAGGACCAGGGCCAAAGTAAGTTCATTGTAATACAAATGGGAAGGTGAAAGGTGAAAACTAGAAAAATAGTATATCGAGCTCAAAATTAGGATCAAGGGATAATTATTCATATTTGGAAAGTCATTTTAGGATATTAGTGGACTAATTTCAAGAAATTATCCTTTTCTAACCGACTATCATATGACTTATGCCAAACCAACCGGGCAATTTTTGGATTCAACAAATAAATGGGACTAAGTATCATCTCACACGCACATGGCACAGGGTTGCTTCACAAGATACTAACAATCTAATTCATCCAAATGTTAGCTCTGATTATTTTATCCCTAATCCTAATGCCATAACGAGATTCAAAATGGTCACACATATATACAAATTAGATAGTTCAAGCAAATGTTTTTTTAGAGGTATCATTTTCCTAACATATTTAATCAACATCAAAACACATCAACTACCGTAGGTACTTATTTTTCTCTATGTTAAACAAAACAAAACACAATATGACACAATTTGTTTCTAGATATGCTGGTTTTATAATCATATAGCGACCGACGAGAAAAGAAGCACGACAACAAAAGCCCACAATAGTTGTGGTACACCCCTACCAATAACTTAAAACATAAGAACTTTCTCAGTGCATATAAATTATAAAAATAAGGAATAAGGACATACCTAGGTTCACTAGGCACCGACTTATGATCTCTCAACGTGAAGGGCCTCAGAATAGGCACCGCTCTCATTAGTAGTGGTTTCGGTGGTGCTTGGGATGCTTATATCAATAGTAGAACCAATAGTGGTCAGGGTGCTTAATGGTGCCTATGGGGTGGGAGCAGTGCTTCTTAAATCAGCTACATCTACAACTGTTTCATCAACAACTCGGGAGCTACCGGCTACCATCACCATCTGATGGACCCTCGTCTGGTGGTCCCATATAGAATCAACATTGGACGCCTTAGATACCTCAAAATCACTCTTTTTACTCCTCTTTCTTTTCCTTTTTCGATCTCTGACTACCAACTTCCACAACTTTTGCCTTTCCTATGCCCAAATATCTAATATCTCCTCCTAGGGAATCTCCTCAATAATGGGCATAGTAAGGAAGAGTTTTGCATGCATATCCTATATGGAAGCCCAGAGCACGACCAACTCCTCATATACACTTGCCAAATTAGGTCTCTAAATATTTGGCAATTCATGGTTGATCCGCTGCTCGAACCCATTAAACTGGGTCTGCATGCTTCTCATCTCACTCTGTATCTCTCTCTTAACCCAAAGTTGCACCCCATCCTTTATATTCTTTATTTTTTCTCTATTGTGCTCAATCTTTTTAGCACATCAATAAAGAAGGCCTGCGATACTAGGGTGTATCTAGCGGGAGATAGCTTAGAAGTGAATGGTCTTGTAGTAAGAGGTGGGGTCAGAATCTGAGAGGTATCAGGTGTATTTATTAAGTCTAGAGGCTAGGATTAGGTAGTCTCAATAGTGGTATAACCAATATCGATGAACCCCAGAGTATCAATATAGTGCCCTCCAGCCTGAAATGCTTGTAGGAGTAAAATGGCCTCTACTTTTGCCACCTTAGAGATAGGGTTAGAGACATCTCATATCAAACCCAAATGTATAGTACTCCACACTTTGAAGAACTGATCAACTCTTGAGATATCTGACACTCCTTGATCTAGATATAACTGTATCAACAGGCAAGAAAATACTAAGGTTGTGTCTATGCTCACCACCCCATCACAGATCTCTCGAGATATAACCTTGTCCACGACACTCTCATAGACCTCCATGATGACCTCAACCAGGGTGGCTCTATCTAGACTTAGTACATTGTTCTTATTTATAGGACTCAACCGATGATGCACCAATATCTACCAAGCCTTTGCCAAAAAGTTAAGACTACCCTTCGTAATCTATGATAATGGGCCAACTCTGCCTACCATCCAAGGATCCTCCTCTTTTTCTACATAAATAACCCTAGCCATCTATCTGAAGTGATCAAACTTGTCCTCTAAACCAATCTATTTTGTTTTCACTTTTCGCATTTTATCTATACAATAATTAATATCAACACTGTTGGCCAAGAGTTAGAAATTTATACCATGAAGGAATAAGTAAATGGTATGTGTCGAGATATTCACTCGAACACCTCTGATCAAAACATCTATCAACGGGTCAACACCTTTTCATAATCGCCCTTGTAGGTAAAGCTGCTTTCGCTATATCTGATATGCGATATAAAACTCCCAACCCAATACTAGAATATACAGTCTTGGAGCTCTATTTATCCATTCAAAGTGGTAGTATTTGAATCTCACCTCTAATTTTGGATTCTCAGACATGTTGATAGTACTCACTTTGGGATCTAAATAGTATCCTCTCTTTGGATTTTATTGGAAGGAGTGATGGCACTATCTTTGTTATATAGTTCCTGCATACCAGGGTACCCCTACCAATTAATGATAGGCACTGGGGAAGTCTCTATGTATAATGGCTTAGCAATAGGTGGATACAATAGTATCCCAATCAGGTTGTCACTAGATTCACTCTCCCCCTTCCCGTCTTTATTCTTTGACCCCTCATTCTCAGATTCCCCATTCTTTGACCCACTTTTGTCAGCATCTTCTTCATTATTCTCATCCCCGAGGCCAGACTAGTCTCCTAACTTAAATTCCTCTTTAGCCTGGGACTGTGATTGTGGTGGTGATTGGCTAAGATTTTTCATCCTTGGCTAGGTGGGTGGTGGTGAGTCTTTCCCAAGAGCAACTTTAGCACCCCGAGGTAGTTTATTCTTTTGTTCCACTACCCCTCCTATTAGGTATTTCTCTACTTAGCCACTTTACTCATTATTATCAGTGGCTTTATTCCTGAGATGATAAGTGATGGGGCGGGCTAGCTTCTTGGGTGTTTGCTTCTTGGTTGAATCAGTCTTGGGTGCCATTGATGCTTGTTGAACAACACACATCAGTTGATCTTAGAAATGGAAGGAAAAATTAAGAAAAATAAATGAGTGTGTTACAATAGCTTGGAACCCTATGAATCAAGGTACAACTCGCTACCAGAGGTAACGAGTCGTTATGAGACACATGGGGTTAAAGGGGTATGTGAAATCATTTATTGGTCAGGTATCGAGCCCTCCTAACGAGTGATTGTGTTAGGCAACAACTTATCACATTCACTCATTGCTTGACTAGACACCTCCCCTTGGTGACTTTCCCTTTCCAGTCACCAGGAGTCCTCACCATAAGTCGTATAGTGAGACAACGATTCAAGGCGTGAGTCATTATGTCAACAAAACCCAAACTCCTTTCAGCAACCATGATTCCAGTGGCTACTAGTCATATAATGACTCTTTAGGTGACCTCATAAGTCGTCATGAGTCCCGTAGCTACTGCTACTTGGGTGTTTCAAATCATATTCCCAGTGGGTACTCAGACTTCCCCTAGTTTAACCAAGTATAACACACTCATAATTCATCCCACAAATAACTTCTTGCACATATTTCATTTTACTCCTATTTTTTTTCATACTCATCATATTTCTCAAGAACAAGTGGATTTTCAACTTAAGAAAATAAATATTACCAAGGAATCCAACCGTCTTATACTATATTGCATATCAAGTTTAAGAGATATAAAATGTAAAGCATAAAACTTACTTGAATAGGTTACTTGGATCCTTTAAAAACTTGACAAAGATTTACCCTAGTTCTTGAGAAGGGAAACTTTGGGAGATTCTTGTGATTTTGATGATTTGTGGATGAATTATGGTTGTACTTTAAGAGTTAATGAAATGATTTTGGGAATGGAAGGAGTCCTGTTCATTTGAAATGGAAATAGAATCAATTTGGGTGCATTTTACCTTTTTAATTCTCACAATTTAGATCGGGTCGACCTGCTGGGAGGCATGCGATGTTGGTCCTGACAATAAGTCAATGTAATAACTTGTGATAAAAAATAACGTGCCACAGACTCACCACATCTAGGTCTCTAGTCATAACGACTCAGGGTGATGAGTCTTTGTAACTGACAATGACTTATTTTTTGAGTCATTATGACTCTAAAGAGCACTTATTTGAGGGTGATCTGGCTCCAGCTCATCACAACTCTGGTGATGAGTCATTGTCTATCACAATGACTCATGAGGTCCCTCGTAAGGACATGACACTAGAATTTTTTTTTGTTTTTTCTGTAATCTCCAGCTTTTCATAGTGAACACATAAGTTACCTAATAATGTAATTAAGTACAAAATATGGGTTGCCTCCTACATAATGCTTGATTCAATATCGCGACATGACGTGGCTAAGTTGGATACTCAAACTTTACCAACCAGCTCATGGGTTGCCTCCCATTCAATGCCTAATTTAACATCGCAGCACGACATAATTGCCTTGGTTACTCAGACTTTACCAAGCTCCATACAACACATACTTTAACCTTATCAAGGTTTCCCATATAATGATTTACCCACTGCCTATTCACCTTTAATAAGGCTTCACCATCGTGTAGCAACTTAATACTACTATATGGGAATACCCGAACCATGGTTAATGGTCCATACTATCTAGACTATAACTTATTGAAAAGCAAGCAAAGTCTTGAATTATACAACAACTCTAAATCACCGAGCTCAAATAGCCTTTTCTTGATTTTCTTGTCATAATGCAACTTTATCCTTTCTTTGTATAGAGCAGAACTCTCATAAGCACATAGCCAAAATTCATTGAACTCATTTACCCTGATTAACCCTAATGTAGCAGCTGAAAGTTAAGAGGAGAGGGGGGTGAATTGAAATTTTCTATAAGTCGACTACTCACTTCTTATAATCAACTTGCTTGCAGATTAGATTTAAAATAAAAACATAAATAGATAGCTAAATTCAAAAGTAAAGAACACGAGAATTTATTCTGGTTCGGAAAACCAATGTGGTGCCTACTTCAAATCCCCTTGGGTTTTAGTGTTTCATTAGATCTTTCAATATTGGCTTCGTGTACAATGATGAGAAACAAGTTTTGAAGACTTATTTTTCTCTTTAAATCTCGTCACACAGCTTTAATTCATCACAACATTGACTCGATCCTATTTTTTGTATAACAATTGTACACAAAAAATTACAAAGCCTTATGAGACTAATATTGAGACACTTTGAGTTTTTCTTCTTGAAGTTGCACGTGTGCTTCAGCTTTTTGTCTCTTTCTTTATAGTGTCCACCTTTTTTTTTGCCATACCCTTTAAGAGGAAACCCAAGAGATTTCTTTTCAATCAAGGATTTAGATTGATTCCTTGATTAAGAGATAGCACCATAATGTATGTCCATATCAGATATGTCCATATATGGTGTAGTTTCCACAATTATTCATGTCCGTATCAAATATGTCTATGTAAAGGTTATGGCCTTCCTTCCTTTGCTTTTATGTCCTGATTGATTTAGTGTGCCGTGATTTGGGATTGTGATTATTCTTCCATTTCCAAGATATTTGATTGATTTTCTTTCCATACTATATGAATATCGTGATCCTCCCTTTAATGATTGGATGTTCTTCTATTTTTGGAGCAGACTCTCTTTCTTGCTTCTATGTAGAGTTAGTCTTTTTGATCCTCCATATCATTGGGTAAGATATCCTTCTATCTTCCAATATCCTACAAAGGTCCACTCATTAGTTTGTCATTATTAAAACTTAAATACAGCAGGCTAACAATCTTTCCCTTTTTGTTAATGAAAAACAAGTATAAAAATTAGTTAACTTCCCTGTCTGTCACAGTAGTCGGCTTGCTCCCCAGACATCTAAGAATCTATTCTGTCCTAAATTTCATGGGTATCAGTCGGTCTTTATGTATCAAAAGTTGACTTGCTCTCCCTGACTTGTAAGCATTTTTACTGTCCCAAGTTTCTTGGGTATCAGTCGGCCTTTGTGTATCAAAAGTCGACTTGCTTCACCTGACTTGATGTTCCTTTCTTTCTCCCCCTTTGGCATAATAAAAAGGAAAATCAGCGAAAACAAAACACATAGATAGAACAATAATGAGAAGAAATAGACAAACATGGACGATCATAATCTATTAACGAGGCAGAGTAAAACAATTTATAGCAGATAGGCTGGTAAAGATTATCTTACAACCCATCAACACAGGGACATGACCCCCTTTTGAATAAAAATTCACAATTCACTGTTGACACCTAATTTTTGCCCTCTACGACCAAGTTTAATATCGAGTTTCTTCGATTTTCAAAAAAAATCACAACAATTGTTTTATCCGAGTGAATACAATTTAAAATATCTATTTGGGCTGAATTTATAATTTAAGTGATAGCTATACAATTTCGTATTTACATATACGAGATTCTACAAATGTTGTTATTTAAATTAACATTTTCATCAAAATTAGACTTTTATTGAGATTGATCTTGAAAATAAATTCAAATGATTAAAATTTTGATTTAAATATAATTTATTTTCACAATTAATTTATTTGGATAAATACTCATTTGATTTTATCAAATCAAGAAAACTGGGATTAAATGAGGAATTAATTCGTATCGAACTTCAATTTAATTTAACCAATCTATCAAATTAGATCATAATTGAAACTAAATTGACAACAATTGCAATGAAATTGGCCAATTAACTTTTAATTTGGTCAAAATTTAAATAGAATGGGCTAAATTAGAATTGAAATAATTTTTTGAATAATCCCTAATCTAATTGAAAATAACCCCAAAAATTACCAAATTCCTAATTCCCATCCATATTAAATATTACTAGCCCATTTCCCCTTTTAATTTTGATTTCAGCCATCCCCGTGACCCATCCCACAATTAAATAATATTAGCCCAATGGAACAGCCTTAACCAACCCAAAATCCGCTGACCTGACCCATTTTCTTACTTTCTTCAACATCCGGCGTACAACAACAATTCGAACTTGCGTACAACATTGAGCAACAACATCCAATAATAACAGCTTACGAAGAAACCCCCATTAGCGTACAATAGTACTTCAGCTATTAATGCCGCTCCAACCACTAAAATTTGGCCAACCTCAACCCAAAATTGTGAAACCAGCTCCAACTCGACCCAACCTTTATCCATACGCATCTCATGCGGGTTCACACGAAAGAGGGTTTGAGATCATTTTAAAAAAAATATCGAGATGGATTCCTCAACGGGCAAATTCGTACATATTTGGTAGAATTTCATTGGTTCTAGAGCATAATTGGTTTTTCCCCTAATTTATTGGTCTACCCAATTCATTTTTTCTTAATAAATACAAAATTGGTATATGTTGTTAACTTGAATTACCATCCTAAACCTCAATCCAAAATTCCTTTTTTTAATCCCCAAAATGCCCTTAATAGTGGCATATCCCACATTGGTTGAGGACCAAAAATCAATCAAAAAGATTTCCTATAAGAATGTCTATTTGGAGAAAAATTAGAGAAGTCTCAAAGAGGTGAAAACCTAGAGCAAAAAGTCTTGAAGGTTGAAAAAAAATACTTTCGAGCAAACAGTCTTTTTTTAGTAAAAATATTATCGTAAAAAAGTCATTGAAATTATTGAAGTATTTACGGAGCTTTTCGGTGGTGATAAAGATCTCGACAATAGCTCATAGTCTCATTTAGCTGCTACAAAATAGTTAATACTTCACTCTATTTAGTTTCAGTATTTTCTTAATCTTTTTCTCATTGTTCTGTTTATCGTATTAATATTTACCATTTTTTATAGTATTACGTGCTGGTATTGTTTGTTGTAGGGGCCACGAGAGCCATATGTTATGGAGATAAAATTATGGTTGCTGTTGGAGATGATATTCCCTTTGTTATTAATTTGATGATTTTCAGTTGGACTTTAAGTTTACTCTTATTTTAGGATATGCTTTCTTTTGGTATAAAATCAGTATTCATTGATTTAACCTAAATTGTTGTATCCTGTTCAATTCGACTCATTGTTCTCTTTTAGTCTATATTAAGTAGTGGACTGGTCATTTGAATCCTATTTGTTTGGTAAATTTGAGCCCCAACTCATGATATTCTTAATCTTCCTTATATAATTTTCCTTCTCCCTTATTGATTCCAGTAGATAATGTACATAATTTTCATTGTAAGTTGTGCACACAAATTCAGAACTATGATGTTTATGCTTAAGTTTTGGTGTAAAATGGTTTCTCATTAATGTAAATCAAATAGTGCCTTTCTTCACTTCTGAAAATGTACTATAAAGTCTGTGCCTAGTATGAGCACACCATGACTCCTGTATAAATTAAAAGCCTATTCATAACTAGTATTTTATTTATTGTTTCCTTAATCTGTTTAGTTAAAGGTTTGGAATGACTTCTTGAAAGATCCTATGGTAATTCAATATATTGAGTCCCCCTTGGTAATGTGCCAATATTGTAAAAATTTGTTAATAGTGAGTAATGTGTCCTGGCTATAGTCATTTCGTGTAGTAATGATTCATTCCTTCATGGATGCCATTTTCAACATATGTTTAGCTTATACATTAAGCCTTTATGATATTTAAATTAGATTTAAATGTGTTAGCATTCCATCCTCGCATAATTAAATGATTAGTCCAAATTGGTTAGGAATGTGCCATTTTCTTTGTTTGCATTTTGAATCTGCTTCTAGGCCCTAAGGTATTATTTTTCTTCAAAGTATGAAGTTTTTCATTGAAATTTATTCATGATGTGTTGATTTATTACTCTCAAACTACATATGCTTTTTCTTTGCAAAAATGATTGGCTCCTCCAGCATCCCGAAGGTCCCTTCTATGAATTCTTTTGGATTTTTTTTATTTTTTATTAATATGTTGAAAGAGTTGAAGTAACCAAGTTTGATCTTGTAATGCCCGTGCTTTTTCTTAGCTTGAAAATCATCTCAAGGATGTTAGAACTTTCTTTGAAATAAGAATTCATTCTTATACACATGGTATTTCCATAATTTTCAATTCCTATTACGTGGAAAATTGAATAAACTTTCCATCAATATATAATTCGCCCAAATCCGACACCAGAGCGAAGAGTTAGGTCCTTTTAGTGAGACAGTGTTTGACCTAAGCCTTCAACGCATCACGAAGATAGCTCAAATGGCAATTGTCAAATTCCAGTGTTGCTCCGCGATACTGGCACGTCGCACCAAACTTCAAGGTCGTAGACAAGGTGGTAACGCGATAGCTCTGCATCGTGCCACCGTGCAGTTTTCCAATTGTCAATTTCCAGTGACACGATGCGATAACGCCGCATCGCTCCAAGGGCCAAATTCAAAAATTTTTACTGAAAATTAAATTATGTGTTCAGGGTTAAAAAGGGTCAATTTTCCCCCTATAAAAGCTTTCAAACACGGGATTTTAGCCCTTGTTCATCCAAAATTAATGTTTTTCTCAAATACTCTCAAGAACTCAAGTTAGGGTTTTCATAGAAGGTCCAATTTCAAGAAGGTTTCACCATCAATCTTCAAGAAATAACGATCTAAGGTATTCATAGTGTTCATTCATGGACCCCTTTCGTCCATGAAGTTCAAGAATTCCTTTTCTAAACTCAAGTTATGGATTTTCTATAGGTTTTCATATTTTGACTGCTTATATTCATATTCAATAGATGTGAAATTGGATTCTACACCATGATTGTTGATAGTTTCTATGTGGGTTTAATTAATAAAACCATAGATTCATGCAACCCTAAGATTTAAACCCTTGAATGATGAAATTAGAATTGAATAATGATGTATACATGTACCATGCCTGTCATATGTTTGATTAAATGCCTAGATGAAGGAATATTGTCTAACTAGCATGATATCATGAAATCCCCATGTATGCACAAGTTCATGCCTATTATATGTTTGATGAAACACTCCTATGAATGTAGTATGTATTATGATGTTAGTCAAGTCTTCAAGTAAATCATGCTATGTCAGCTTCCTTCTATCGAGTCCTGGGGGTACTTGTACTCGAAATATTATCTATGTACCTAGATCCATGTCATGTTTTCACGATACTCTGTATCAAGATATGAACTCTTAGACTTCAGATAGTCTTATGACTCAGGAAAAATCTCTATGATCTCATGACTCAGTCAGTTATCAGATATCAGTAGTATTCCATCAGCCACAGAAATTCAGTAACTCAGTCCATGCTCAGTTCAGTTCAGTAAATCATGGTCAGTGTCCATTCAGATGGGAGTAGGAATTAGCACTGAGTGAACCCAAGGATAGGGACTCACCTGTTATACGAGGGTGTGATTCTTAGAAGTAATCCTTGTATTACAGAACTATGTAGCCAACATAGGTTGAGATATCATAGCCTGCTATATGAGGGTAGATGAGGTGGCTTAATATGTTATGTGAGGGTTCCCACTGTTCTCGCTAGAGTTAGCTGTTATATGAGAGTTACTCACATGTTGTCCTTACTAGTGGTGCGGTATTGACACCCTTCTAATCAGGGCATATATTGGATCCCAACTCAGCTATCATAGCATATTTGGGGCATGTCGGTTAGTTACTACTTCCCACAGTTTCAGGTTACAGGATCAGGACTGTCAAATATAGTCAATCAGTCTCAGTAATAGAACTTAGATAGTTCTTTAAATTTTAGGACTGTCAGACATAGTCAACTCAGACATAGTACGAAACTCAGATGGTTTCATCAGATTTGGGATTGTCAGACCCAGTCACCCATGTTATTAGTTATATTCAGATACAATCATTTATGTTATCAGTTATGTCATGTTATTAGCATCCAGATTCAGTAGTCATGCTACCACAGTATCAGTTTTATCTTATAATGTTGTCAGTAATAGTTGCGTATTTATGTATGCATTCTCACGTTCATGTTAGACAGTCAGTTATTATTGATCATGCATGAAAACTCTTGCATATAGCCTAGCTCATATGTATACTCAGTATATTCCATTGTACTGATGCATTCGTGCTATGGTGCTTTCTTTTTAAGTTATACCATAGGTTCAGAGACACGAGTTCTAGATCAGCAATAGATTTTGGTTTCAGCAGTTAGAGTAGAAATTAGTCCTCATCATTCGAGGACATAATGTTTTTCTATTATCTCATTGATTAGCTTATTAGTTGGAGTTAGTTAGGGATATGTCCCATCAACTCTTTATTCAGATTCTTTAGACAGTAGAGGCTTTCTGACTAGATGCAGACTAGATACAGACTATCATATTTAGACTTCAATCATTTTAATTTTGTTTTGGGTATTCTATTACCCTACACAGATGTTATATCATTCAGTTATGTTCAGTATTGAACCTTTTAGCTTTTCAGTGCATGTTTTTGCATTATTAAGTTATCTTATGCAGTATATAGGTACAAATATCAGTCATGGGTTAGTTTTTTATCCCTCGAGATCATGATCACCATGTAGCATTCTGGTTTAGCAAATCGGATCATTAAAAACTTGGTATTAGAGCCTAAGGTTCAATAGAGTCGTAGGAAGTTTGAAAGCCGCATCTAGTAGAGTCTCGTGCATGGGTGTGTTACGCGCCACATTTATGTGCAAGGGGCTATGAGATGTTTAAGAACAGTTTCCCCTCTTTCAGTATTCATGTCGTGCCTTTGAGCATAATCACGAGTCAGTCTCTCAGTATAATCAGTTTCTCTCTTTCTTCTATAGAACATGCCTCCTAAAAGAAGATACGAAAATCAGTCAGCCCCTCAGCCCGAAGAACCTTTGGGCGATCATGTTTATCATACGGATTTTAGGACCGAATTTACCACTCTTGCTCAATTAGTCGCTGCTCATAATGAATGTCCAACAGTTGTTACAGCCAACTCAATGGCCAACTCAGCCACAACTAGAATTCAAAACTTCACCCGAATGAATCCTCTAACCTTCCTAGGGTCTAAGGTAGATAAAGACCCTCAGGAATTCTTAGATCAAGTTTAGAAAGTGACAAACGCCATGGGGGTGACTACTATTGAGAGTGCTGAGCTAGCTACATACATTTATAGGATATGGCTTATGCTTGGTTCAAACAGTGGAAGTCTGAAAGATCAGATGATGCAGGTCCTATAGAGTGGAAGGAGTTTGTCACTGCATTCTTAGACAGATTCTTTCCCCAAGAGCTTAGAGAAGCTAAGTTGCTAGAGTTCATCAACCTCAGGCAGGGAAACATGACAGTGAAAGAGTATTCTTTTAAGTTTACTCAATTAGCCAGGTATGCCCCTCATGTGGTTGCATACAGTAGATCCAAGAAGAGTAAGTTCGCTTTAGGGGTGAACTACAGCGTGGTTAATGAGTGCAGATCCGCCATGCTGAATAGTGATATGAACTTAGCCAGGCTTATGACTCATACTCAGCAGATAGATGAGCAAAAGATTAAGCATAGGGAGAAACAAAATAAGAGAGCGAAGACAGGTCGTTTCAACTTCGCTCAGCCTAAGTATGAAAGAGGAAACCATTCCCAGTTTCATCCTAAGTCATCAGTTCCAGCCCCTTCTACAGCCAGTGCTCTAGTCCCTAAGTTCAGAGAGGGTAACAAAGATAGAGCGCCAGGCTCTAAGACCCAGGGCAGTGTTAGTAGTTCCCGCACCTATTCTCTTTACCAGACTTGCGGTAAGCACCATCAGGGTGTGTGTAGAGCAGGTAGTGGCATTTGTTTTTGTTGTGGAAAGCCAGGACATAGAGTTAGAGACTGTCCACATCCAGGTCCTTAGGGTTAACAGAATCGCTCTTCAGCTTAGTCCGATTGCCTAAATCAGCAGGGTGCCACTTCCAGTGCTACTAGCGGGCAACAACCAAATCATCTCTATTCTATTCAGACTCGACACGATTAGGAAAGTTCTCCTGCTGTAGTTACTGGAATGTTACAGATCTTTCATGTGCATGTTTACGCTTTGCTAGATCCAGGAGCTTCCTTATCTTTTGTTACTCCTTATATAGTAGTTGATTTTGGAATCAGTCCCAAAATTCTAGCAGAGCCCTTTTCAGTCTCTACCTCGGTGGGTAAAACCATCATAGTCCGGCGAGTATACAGGAACTGCCCGATTATGATTTTTTAGAAAGTCACTTTAGCAGACTTTGTTGAATTAGAGATAAATGATTTTGATGTCATTCTCAGCATGGGTTGGCTTCATTCCTACTATGCCACAGTCGACTGCAGAAATAGAATAGTTTTATTTCAGTTCCTGAATGAACCCGTCCTTGAGTGGAGGGGTAGTACTTCAGTGTTCAGGGCTTAACTTGTTTCCTACCTTCGGGCAAGGAAAATGATATATAAGGGATGTGTTTATCATCTAGTTCATGTTCGAGATTCCAGTTCTGAGGGTCCTAGTCTCAAATTATTCCCAGTAGTGAATGAATATTCAGATGTCTTTTCCGAAGATCTTCCAGGAATTCCTTCTGAAAGGGAAATAGACTTCGGTATTGATCTTCTTCCAGACACTTAGCCTATATTTATTCTGCCATACAGAATGGCACCAGTAGAACTAAGAAAAATGCAAGATCAGTTGAAGGATCTCTTAGATAAGGGATTCATCAAAACCAATATTTCCCCGTGGGGCACACCAGTCTTATTCAGGGCACAAGAAAAATGGTTCACTCAAAATATGTATAGATTACCGTCAACTCAATAAGGTTATGGTCAAGAACAAGTATCCTCTTCCCAAAATGAATGACTTATTTGACCAACTTCAGGGTGCCAGTTATTTCTCTTAGATAGACCTCAGATCCGGTTATCATCAGCTCAGAGTTAGAGAATGTGACATCCTAAAAATACTTTTTGTACTCGGTATGGTCATTTCAAATTTTGAGTTATGTCATTTGGTCTTACCAATGCCCCAACCACTTTCATGGACTTGATGAACCATGTGTTCAAATAGTACTTGGACATATTCATCATAGTCTTCATAGATGATATTCTGGTTTATTCCCGCACTGAGCGCAATCATGCAAACCATCTCAGGACAGTACTTCAGACTCTCAGAAATTATTAGTTATTCACCAAATTTAGTAATGGCGAATTTTGGCTAAGATCAGTAGCATTCTTTGGCCATACTATTTTCGGTGATGGCATTAGAGTAGATCCTTAAAAGACCGAAGCAGTAAGAAACTGGTCTCATCCTATTTCTCCATCAGATATTAGGAGTTTCTTGGGTTTGGATGGCTATTATAGATGGTTTGTTGAGGGATTTTCTTCGATTGCATCTACTATGTCCATATTGACTCAGAAGAAGATCAAGTTTCAGTGGTCAGATTCATGTGAGAAGAGTTTTCAGGAATTGAAGACTAGACTCACCTCAACTCCAGTTCTAACTCTTCCAGATGGTTCAGATGATTTCGTAGTATATTGTGTGCATTTAGAGTGGGTTTTGGTTATGCATTCATGCAACATGGTAAGGTGATAGCCTACACCTCTAGACAGCTTAAACCCCATGAGAAGAATTATCCTACTCATGATCTTGAATTAGCAACCGTAGTATTTGCCTTAAAGATTTAGAGGCATTATTTATACGATGTTCATGTAGATGTCTTCACAGATCATAAAATCCTTCAGTATATATTTTCTCAGAATAATTTCAATCTTCATCAGTGAAGGTGGTTAGAGCTCTTGAAAGATTATGACATGAGTGTCCTATATCATCCGGGCAAGGCCAACGTAGTGGTCGACGCTCTCTGTAGACTATCCATGTGTAGTATTTGTCATGTTGATGATAGTAAGAATAAGTTAGTCCAGGAAGTCCACTAGATTATCAGACTAGGAGTTCACTTAGTCGACTCTTCAGAGGACAGTGTATGTGTTTAGAGTAGTTTAGAATCATCTCTAGTTTTCGAGGTGAAAGAAAAGCAAGATAAGGATTCTAGCCTTATCAAGCTAAATGAGTCAATTAGGAATCAGAAAATATAGGTTTTCTCCCAAAAGGGAGATGGTGTTCTTCGTTGTCAGGGTAGTCTCTGTGTTCTAGACATAGATAACTTAAGGCAGGGAATTCTTGTAGAAGCGTATGGTGCATGTTACTCTATTCATCCAGGGAACACTAAGATGTACCACAATTTATGGGAAATCTATTGCAGAGTTTGTGGCTAAGTGCTCTACATGTCAGCAAGTTAAGATAGAGCATCAGAAGCTTAGTGGTCCTATGCAGGAGTTCAATATTCTTACCAGGAAGTGGGAAATTGTGAACATGGACTTCTTGAAGGGTTTTCCTTGAACTAGTCGTCAGCATGATTCAGTTTGGGTCATTATAGATAGAATGAACAAATCAACTCATTTCTTTCTAGTTCATACCTCTTATTCAGCCAAGGATTATTCCAAACTCTACATCAAAGAGTTGGTTAGATTGGAAGGTGTTCCGTTATCTATTATCTCAGACAGAGGTACCTAGTTCATCTCTCATTTTTGGAAATCATTCCAAAAGGGTATTGTCACCCAAATTCATCTCAGTATAGCCTTTCATCCTCAGACAGATGGTCAAGCAGAAAGGACCATTCAGATATTAGAAAATATGCTAAGGGCGTATGCAATTGATTTCAATGGAGGTTGGGATGACCACTTGCCTTTGATTGAGTTTGCATACAACAATAACTATCATTCTAGTATTCAGATGGCTCCATTCGAAGCTCTCTATGGTAGGATATGTAGATCTCTGATTGGTTGGTTTGAAGTTAGTGAGGCCTCAGTCATAGGGCCTGACTTGGTATTCAACGCCTTAGAGAAAGTTCAGTTAATTAGAGAAAGAGTCTGGGATGCTCAGAGCTGACAGAAGTCTTGTACAAATGTTTATAGAAAAAATCTTGAGTTTGAGATTGGTCATCATTTCTACCTCAAGATCTCTCCTATGAAGGGAGTGAAGAGATTTGGCAAAAAGGGAAAGCTCAGTCCCTGATATGTCGGTCCATTTAATATTCTCAGTCGATTCGGCAAGGTAGCTTATGAGATCAAATTGCCTTTAGATCCAGCCTCATTTCATCCAGTATTTCATCTCTCTTTGCTTAAGAAGTGTATAGGTGATTTATCAGTCGTAGTCCCTATTCAGAGCATTGATGTTCAGAACAGCCTCTCTTATGACAAAATTCCAGTCAAAATCTTACACTATCAGACTCGTAGATTGAGGAACAAGGAAGTCCCTCTGGTTAAAGTTCTTTGGTGAAATCAGTCCGTCGAGAGAGATACTTGGGAAACAGAAGCAAATATGCGTACCAAGTACCCTCACCTTTTCCCTACCAACTCAGATCAAGCTCAAGGTAATAGTTCTTCTTTAGCTTACTCAGTTTCATGATTAGTGTGCATCACTAACTTTGTATTCAGTCTCAAGCTCATGTTCCCATGATAAGCTTGGTATCAAGTACCACCGCATATTCAGTCATGCATTCATGTATCAGATCAATTATATAGTTATGCATCAGACATGCATTCTCATTATGAGAAAACTTAGTTCTTCATAACTTTCAGTTATACATTTATGAATCAGTTACGCATGCATCAGATATGCATGTTCAGTATGTTATGTTTAGCTTTTCAGTCACGTACTTCATGAGATCATGTTCCAGTTATTCATGTTCAGCTTATTGTTTTTCCTCTCAGTCAGTCTCATTCGAGGATGCATGTTCTCAAGGGGGAGATATTGTAATGCCCGTGCTTTTTCTTAGCTTGAAAATCATCTTAAAGATGTTAGAACTTGCTTTGAAATAGGAATTCATTCTTATACACGTGGTATTTCCATAATTTTCACTTCCTATTACGTGGAAAATTGAATAAACTTTCCATCGATATATAATTCGCCCAAATCCGACACCAGAGCGAAGAGTAAGGTCCTTTTAGTGAGACAGTGTTTGACCTAAGCCTTCAGCGCGTTGCGAAGATAGCTCAAATGGCAATTGTCAAATTCCAGTGTTGCTCCGCGATACTGGAACGTCGCACCAAACTTCAAGGTCGTAGACAAGGTGGCAACGCGTTATCTCTATGTGGAGCCACCATGTAGTTTCCCAATTGTCAATTTCCAGTGACACGATGCGATAACTCCGTATCACGCCAAGGGCCCAATTCTGGAAATTTTATTGAAAATTCAATTACGTGTCCAGGGATAAAAGAGTCAAATTGTCCCCTTATATAAGCTTCCAGACACTGGTTTTAGCCCTTACTCATCCAAAATATTGATGTTTTTCTCAAATACTCTCAAGAACTCAAGTTAGGGTTTTCATAGAAGGTCCAATTTCAAGAAGGTTTCACCATCAATCTTCAAGAAATAGCGATCTAAGGTATTCATAGTGTTCATTCATGGACCCCTTTCATCCATGAAGTTCAAGAATTCCTTTTCTAAACTCAAGTTATGGATTTTCTATATGTTTTCATATTTTGACTGCTTATATTTATGTTCAATAGATATGAAATTGGATTCTACTCCATGATTGTTGATAGTTTCTATGTGGGTTTAATTAATACAACCATAGATTCATGCAACCCTAAGATTTAAACCCTTGAATGATGAAATTAGAATTGAATAATGATGTATACATGTACCATACCTGTCATATGTTTGATTAAATGCCTAGATGAAGGAATATTGTCTAACTAGCATGATATCATGAAATCCCTATGTATGCACAAGTTCATGCCTATTACATGTTTGATGAAACACTCCTATGAATGTAGTATGTATTATGATGTTAGTCAAGTCTTCAAGTAAATCATGCTATGTCAGTTTCCTTTTATCGAGTCCTGGGGGTACTTGTACTCGAAATATTATCTGTGTGCCTAGATCCATGTCATGTTTTCACGATACTCTGTATCAAGATATGAACTCTTAGACTTCAGATAGTCTTATGACTCAGGAAAAATCTCCATGATCTCATGACTCAGTCAGTTATCAGATATCAGTAGTATTCCATCAGCCACAGAAATTCAGTAACTCAGTCCATGCTCAGTTCAGTTCAGTAAATCATGGTCAGTGTCCATTCAGAAGGGAGTAGGAATTAGCACTGAGTGAACCCAAGGATGGGGACTCACCTGTTATACGAGGGTGTGATTCTTAGAAGCGATCATTACATTCCAGAACTATGTAGCCAGCATAGGTTAAGATATCGTAGCCTGCTATATGAGGGTAGATGAAATATCTTAACCTGTTATGTGAGGGTTTCCACCGTTCTTGCTAGAGTTAACTATTATATGAGGATTAATCACATGTTGTCCTTACCAGTGGCGCGGTATTGACACCCTTCCAATCAGGGCATAGATTGGACCCCAGCTCCGCTATCATAGCATATTTGGGGCATGTCGGTTAAATACTACTTCCCAAAATTTCATGTTACAGAATTAGGACTGTCAAATACAGTCAATCAGTCTCAGTAATAGAACTTAGATAGTTCTTCAGATTTTAGGACCATCAAACACAGTCAACTCAGACATAGTATGGAACTCAGATAGTTCTATCAGATTTAGGACTGTCAGACACAGTCACCCATATTATCATTTATATTCAGATACAACCATTCATGTTTCCGTTATGTCATGTTATCAGTATCCAGACTCAGTTGTCATGCTACCACGGTATCAATATCATGTATCATGTTGTCAGTTACAATTTTGTATTTATGTATGCCTTCTCACGTTCATGTTAGATAGTTAGTTAGTATTGATCATGCATGCAAACCCTTGCATATATCCTACCTCACATGTATACTCAGTACATTTCATTGTACTAACGCATTCATTCTATGGTGCTTTCTTTTTTTGTTACACCATAGGTTCAGAGACACGAGTTCCAGATCAGTAATAGATTTCAGTTTTAGCAGTCAGAGTAGAAGTGAGTCCTTATCCTTTGAGGACATAATGATTTTCTATTATCTCATTGATTAGCTTATTTGTTGGAGTTAGTTGGGGACATATCCCATCAACATCTTATTTAGATTCTTCAGACAGTAGAGGCTTTCAGACTAAATGCAAACTAGATACAGACTATCATCTTCATACTTGAGTATTTTCAGTTTTGTTTTCGGTATTCTATTACCCCACACAGATGTTATATCAGTTATGTTAAGTATTGAACCTTATGGCCTTTCAGTGCATGTTTTTGCATTATTAAGTTATCTTATGTAGTATACAGGTATAGATATCAGTCATGGGTTATCTTGTGGTCCCTCGGGGTCATGAGCATCGTGTAGTGTTTCGGTTCAGCAAATCGGGTCATTACAGATCCTTAGAAATTATAGTTCTTATTTCTTAGAAATTGTAGTCTTTATGTTTTCTTTTGGATGATTAGGGAAGTTTATTTTCTAGGCTCTTATTTAACCCAAGTGATTCATTTTGATGAATGTGTGCGCTTAGTCTAAAATTAGCTGTTAAATGAATACTCGTTGGTTGGATTTTAATCCTTCTCCTTTTCTTCTTTATTTGACATGTAAAATGTTGAGTCCAAAATGGACTCTTCTCATGTGTATTTCAACGGTGGGACAACGTGTCCCATTTCCCTTTTGAGTTATTCCCTCGAGCCTATCAAACTAGCCTAATTATTGGAGAAAGAAGTTGTTGTCGATGGGAGGAAATGGGGTCAAAGCCCATTTTTAAAGTAACTAAGATACATTGAAAGTCTCATTTGCTTATTATTTCTTTATTTATCATCAGTCATCTAGTCATTTATTTATTCATTTATTTGGGGCCTCGAAGCCAAAGTTGTAAACTAATATAGATGATGTCGATTATGGGCCAAAAGGTACAGAAAAATAATTTAGGACTGGTTATGTCCAAAATCCCAATATTTAGATTAGGACAGGTGCAGGTGGACTAAAAGACCAATTATATTAGGATGGGGATGATAGATTTGGGCTTATGAGCCTAAGTCTTCTATTTCTCCCCTTTCCTCTTTACATGTTTATTGCTATTTTATTTGCTTAGACTTAGTTAAATTCCCTACTAAGTCATCAAAATTTATACATGTCTTTTTCTAAAACCACTTTCTTTTCAAAAAACTAAATTTTCCCTTTTAAAGTTAGTCAAAAGAATCATTTTCAAATAGTCCGGATAACCTTAAGTTAGCGAACATTTTAGGTGCCTTAAAAACCTTCCTAAAAGGTTAATAAGAACCTCTTACCTGAGATTTTCTTGAAATTCTAAGTCTTTTTCTATTTTGAGACTTAAGATTGTATTTCAAAAAGTTTTATTAATTTTATTTCAAATAAATTAAGTGGCAACTCTGTGATTTCTTCGATTGTTTCGAAATTTTCATTAAAGTTTCAAAATAGTTTAAAAAGTCAAAATCAATGTTTATCAACCTTTAAGTTAAAAAGGTATAAAACAGAAATGGTGAGTCTGCAGGGAAACTTTAACTAGATTCAAACCAAATGTTTGAATTTATCTTTAGACTAACTGTTTAAACTGTTTACGTGCTTTTATTTTTCAATTCTGTGAAATTTAACTGTTGTCTTTCATGGCATAATTTTGCACAATTATTACACTATTTTGGGGTTTCCTGGATGTTCTAGCCCCTATTAATCAACTCCAAATCAAGTGTTGGGAATGCAATGGTTTATCAGCACGATAGGCGGTCAGAGGTCGTTTGTATTTTCAAACCCAAGTTGTCTGCTTAGGAACCTGTGTCCAAACCCACCAACACTGAATGACCACAAAGTACGATGTCAACAATTAAAACTGTAGGATGAGAATCATGGTTCAAAGACCCAAAACATGAAGATTCCACCAAACATGTAATAATCATAAGCGTGAACATGGGAATGTGTTAAGAATGAGAAAACAACATGATTACATGGCTAAATTTATAATTTAGGGATTTATTCTGAAATCAATTGAACACGACATGGGAATCACAATACTTAAAACATAATATGATTCATTCAACTTCAAAACACTTGTAACCATAACTTGAAATTGAATTAACAAGAGATTCATGGATTTATTTCATTTTGAACATGTATAAACTTATAAATTAAACCAAAAGACGGGTTTTATGCTCCATGGTTGAAAGGGGCCCATGAATGAACATCCCACATACCTTAACAACTGAATTCTTGAAGATTTCTTAGATTAGAAGCTGGACCGCTTGATTTCTTGAGAATGAAGCTTGAATTTCTTGCAGGTAGAAGAAGGGTTTTCTTGGGTGCAATTTGAGTAAAAGAGGCAAATAATTCCCTTTTAGAAGCCCCAGGTCGTGTTATGGACAAAATAGTATGTCAGAAAATAACCCAAATACCCCTTAGCTTAAAGGCCAAACGGCTAGACGAAAGGCATGGATACTCTGCGGGCTCCAGACCGGCAGGGTAAGCCCCATGCCATGGGTTCCAGTCCAGCATACTAGATCAGGCGCCGCGGGGCTATATCCCGACAGACTAGACCCGATGCCGCGAGCCTATCCCGGTGGGTCTATTGGTCTCATTTTCCAAACACACCCCTACGCCTATCTAAAAAACCCAAAACTTCCTCGAGACATACCATTAACAACCCCAAACATGAATTGACTAAAAAATAAACATCTTGAGGTTAGAAAGGTTAAAAATAAAATTATAAAAATTTAGGGGTTTTGAAAATGGCTAAGTCCTCAACACTTTGTGAAATTTTCAAGCCTTAGATCCCTTAAACATGAACCTATGAGCTGAATCGAGCTTAGAATATTACGGGGTCTTACACAACTGGTGACGAATGAAAATCCTCAAGGAAGCTCATCATCTCCTCAGTAATAAACCTACAAATTACACCATCCACACAGATCCGAAAGAGATAAGGTTCATCAAAGAAAAATTTTCTCACTTTATGCATAACCCATTTTCTTTGCTGGAATGGTAGATCTTTCGAAACAATATCACTTTCCAAAAGATTGGCAAAATCAGCAAACCAGGGTATTAAGTATTGATATGATGCCAAGACCCGCTCATCTAGAAAAATATCATCTATGTCAAGCCCATCCCCTAATTTCTGCATTGCCTCCTCCTCAAGGCGAGATAAGTGTTCAACATCTGGTTTTCAGTACCTTTTCTATCTATTACCTCAAAGTCAAATTCTTGCAGCAAGAGGACCCAATATATTAACCTCAATTTAGCATCTTATTTGATATTAGATACTTCAAAGTTGCATGATCTATGTCACCTATATCTTTGGTTCCAATAAAATAGGACCAGAACTTCTCAAAGGCAGAAACCACAACAAGCAACTCTTGTTCAGTGACTGTATAGATCTTTTGTGTGGGGTTTAATGCCTTAATGGCATAATAGATTAGGTGAAGGATTTTCTTGTATACTTGGCTATGGACAGAACCCAAGGCCACGCTACTAGAATCACATATAAACTCAAACTTTAAAGACCAATCAGGGTACATAATAATGGGAGCTAAGATCAACCGCTCCTTCAGGCACTCAAAGGCCTTAATACATTCCTTATCAAAAACAAATTTCACCTCCTTCTCTAAAATCTTGCATAGAGGATTAGAAAATTTAGAGAATTCCATCTCCTATAAAACCCAGCATGACCCAAAAAGCTTTGGATACCTTTAAATAAGACTGGTGGAGGTAATTTTTCAATCACATCAATCTTTGCTCTATCATCTCAATACCCCTTTTTAAGATTTTGTGACCAAGAACAATACCTTTCTTCAAGTAAAATGGCACTTCTCCTAATTCAACATGAGATTACACTCCTCACATCCTTAGAGTGCATTGGCTAAATAGGCCAAACAACTATTAATGGAGTCCCCAACTATCAAAAAGTCATCCATGAATACCTCTATAGTGTATTCCACCATGTCAGAAAATATGGACATCATACATCTCAGAAAGGTGGCGGAAGCATTGCATAATCCAAATGACATCCTATTAAATGCAAAAGTCCTATAAGGGAAAGTAAAAGTCATCTTTTCCTAGTCCTGGAGAGTAATAAAAATATGATTGTAACTTGAGTAACCATTAAGAAAACATTACCAACCCGTGTCTGCTAGTTTGTCAAGTATTTGATCCATGAATAATATAGGCAAAGGTCCTTTTGAGTCTAAGTATTCAACTTTCCGCAATCCATGCATACTCTCTATCCAATAACTGGTCTCATAGGCACCAATTTATTCTTTTCACTGGGGACCACAGTGATCCCAACCTTCTTCAGTACGTATTGAATCAGGATAATCTACCCGATGTTTGCAATGGGGTAAACCACTCCAGCACTAACTACTTGATAATTTCTTTCTTCACTACCTCCTACATAGGTGAATTCAGCCTATGCTAGTGCTCAATGCTGGGAATACACTCTAATTTGCTGTATCTTATAAGTGCAAATACCAGGAGGAATACTCATAATGTATGCAATAATCCATCCTCTAGTCCTCTTGAACGTCTGCAATACTAAAAGTAATGCTTCAGCCTATGACTCCACTGAATCAACTGCAGTAATGAGCAATAAGGTATTTTAATCCCCTAAAAATACATAACGCAAGTGAGATGGGAAGGCCTTCAATTCCAAGACCGGTGGCTCCTCAATAGATGGTCGAGCTAGAGAGGTTTTATTCTTCAGAGAATAATTATAAAAACCTCTACCATATAATGCGCTCAGCATATCATCATACTCATTTATGTCATCACTATCAAAATTCATGATAACTACTGCTAACGCCTCAACCCCAAGTCTCTGATCAATAGGCATAGTCATTTTCTCATCATCAATAGTCTCAATCAGGGACAACACTCTCAAATCCTTTGGCTGTTGCATAGATTGACAAACATTAAAAGTAACTTGCTCATCATTGAGTCTGAGTTCCATCTGCCCCATTTCCATATAAACTTGCACCCTACCCATAGCTAGTAAAGGCTTTCCTAGGATAATTTGGACCTCAAAGTCCACCTCACAGTCAAGGATGACAAAATCAGCTTGAAATATGATAGATGCCACCCTTATCAAAACATTACACAAAATACCAACCAATTTCTTCATAATTTGGTCAGCCATCAATTACCTCATAGATATAGGTTTGGGTGCTCCCAATCCCAACTGCTTGTATATTACCAACAATATCAGATTGATACTAGCTCCTAAATTACATAATCTTAAAAAAAGTTGAAGGACCCAATGGTACATGGTATAGTAAATACTCTGGGGTTTTTCTTCTTCTCAACCAATGATTGGGAAGCGACGACATTGCAATGATGAACATTATTAGCTAGCTCAAAACTTATCGTTTGTTTTTTAGTAACCAAATCCTTCATGAACTTAGCTTAACCAGGCATCTACCCAATGCTTCTACAAGAGAAATTTTAATAGAAAGTTCTTTCATAATTGAGAAAACTTTTCCTGCATCTATTGACCCTGAGTCAACTAAGGACAGAATATTTATCTGTTAAAAAAATATATGTTATTTAATCTAATACATCATCCTTTAGGATAGATGGGAAGGCTTGCTTTTCTTAATTTCATGTAAGGATACTTCAATCATAATCAATTGAAGGAAAAATTAAAGCGAGCCAAGCAAGAGATTGATCAATTTGAACGATTGCATGATTTCCCAGATTAATGATGTATGAGTATAGCACACATTTATACAGAAATTTCTTGATCATAAATAGAGGTCGGCTATGACAAGAAGTGGACAAAGTTAAGAGGGCAAATACTGATAGAAGAGCATCTAGGAACTAGTATTTCCTATCCTCTACACGGTATCTTGTTATTGTATCCCTTTTGTGCAACTTTTGTAAGAACTTATTCCCTTTATGTATACCTATGAAGGTTTTTGGAGGATAATGGATTAGTTTTAAAAAGCATATACTTCCTTCAAATACGTTAGGCCAACCCTTGGCTTAATAGGATCACCAGATTAGGATGTACGTTTATTACAATATGCTTATATGATATAATTGTTTATGTTCTTATACGTGCTATGTTGATTCGAATCAAAAGAGAATTGATCTAGTCCCATTTTTCATAAAGCATCTCTAGGCAGAAATATACCCCACTATACAAAAGTCCGACCAAACATACTCCAAGTCTCCCAAGTTTCTCAGAAAAGTCCACAGTCATTCTTAAAACTTCCAAAATGCTTGCTACCATTTTAGGAAAGTTGACTTTAGAATATAAAAAGCCAATATACTTTCAAACTATTTAGCACCTGATTTCTCCTCTGTGAGATATGTAGGCAGCTTTTCAGCCTAACCCATGTCTTCAAAAGCTCTGTTGTTATCCACTTTCTAGAAAAAAGTAATAAGGCCGGAAAGTAGAAAAGTTGAGCCTTCCTGATAAATTCCACCTATCCATATCATTGAGAAAATTTCTATTCATTGTAATTCTCGATCATCATTACTTCATGAATCAATTCACATGAGATAAGAAATAACTCTATGTGCTTACTTCTTACCTTATCATCTTACTTTGCTTATTACTAATAGAATCTAACATGTCAGCATTTGAGTTGTATTTACTTTGCAGGTAACAGAAACTACTCCGTTTTGGCACAAAATGGCCCTACATCACTAGATCAAAGTTAATAAGAGATCCCCCTCTTAACTATAGCTTTATTACGGGAAAAGAAAAATGACTAGTAGTAAAACTAGACTCTACTAATCATTTTTCAAAACCTGTATATGATGGTTTCGAGGATGGAATAAGGAAAAATATAAGGGAAGAATTTTCTAAGATAATCGGGATCATGGAAGATTAATTGGAGGAAACATTATTGAATTGGACCTTCACTCCACTCACGACTCGTCGCCCATCATATAATAATATCTTGAAACCTGCCATTGTCATGTCATATCAAGAAGTAAGATAATAATAAATGAGAGACAATAGCCCTAGAACAGTAAAAAAAAGACTCAAACAGTTCGATAATCAAAGAAACCTAATCTATAGAAAACCTAGGTAGTTAACCAGGAGGGCAATAACTAAGGGAATTGGACAATTGATCCTTCATTCTATCAAGACAAACACGATGAAAATGTCATGTCATCTATAGAAGTGTTTACTTCTATCATAGTAAGATGGATAAGAGTATTTAGGACCATTTAACCCTGAAGATGAATTTAATTAAGAACTACGTTCGACCTGAATTCCCAAGAAAGGGATATGTAGGCGGCCTATGTTGGCTTTGGTCAACCCCTTAGGAGAATTTATCCTTTTCTTATAAGTACGAACTAGTTCCTGAATTCCTAAGAAAGGGATATGTAGGGGGCCTATGTCGACTTCGGTCAACCTCTCAGGAGAATTTATCCTTTCCTTATAGGTACGAACTACGTTTGACCTGAATTCCCATGAGAGGGATACATAGGCGGCCTATGTCGACTTCGGTCAACCCCTTAGGAGAATTTATCCTTTCCTTTTAGGTATGAACTATGTGATGACCTGAATTCCCAAGAAAGGGAGCCTGAGCTACTTTTGACCTGATTCCTATTTTTGAGAAAGAATCTAAAAAATTCAAAAGAGGAAGATCATCATCTAACAAAGAGAACAAAGACCAACAAAGACTTCAGATCTTCTCGAGTTGAGATCATCTTAAAAACCTTAAACTGGGGCAAAATTTTGAGGAAGGACTAAAAATTTCCACTAAACGCTGGAATATATTTCAAATTCCCCAGCACCAGAGGCCAAAGTCAAGCTTTAGAAGTCACTAGCTGCGACAAAGTCTAGGTAGACTAAATCTTCAACTGTGACAAAACTTTTGATGGAAACCCTCAGTGACGATGATGAATCCCTGAAATTCCTTCATCAAACATCAGATATAGTCAGAACCAAGAGGAAGATGGTCGTTGAGCTAGTACATGACATGACTGACAGAGATTTTCAAAATCTTTTACAGATGTTTTGAAACTAATTTTTAAAAATTAAGACTACTTTTGAAAATCTATGCAAATCATCTTAATTAGTGATTGCCTAGGTATCTATTGTGATGGAGAGTCATGGTGGAAGTCCCAAAATGAAGAAGTACCCAAAAGATGGCGAGGAGAAAACCAAGGATCGAAGGAGGTCAGCACGGAGTAGTTTCACTCAAGACTAATCATTTTTCTGTGGATACAGGGATCAATACACAAAGATGGGAATCTTTTTCAAAAAATACCCAAGCGAGTTGCGAGCCACACCAAAGCATATAATGCTAAAGAATGGTATTTTTGAGTAGCCAGAAAAATAGGTTTAATACCCATTTATTGAGGACCTTTTGAATTGCCTATCTCATTTCTTGAGACCATGAAGGATAAACAAAGGTGCCTTATCTTCTTTATGAATATTATATTTAGAATTTTTCTAAAAAAGTTGCTAGCAAAAGTGACTTTGTGTCTACTAAAAAATTTACTTTGAGCGCAGGTGCATTGAAGGGAGTCGGCATAATAAATACGGCAATCAAAAGGATCACTTAATAGGAGGAAGAGAAGAAAGTCATCATCAAAATTTGCTTTGAAGAGAAGCAAACAATATTTGAGTAATCCCCAAACAAGTACTTTGCCCTATTTACTTGCATCCGACGAATTTGCTATTTAATTATTTCTTCAAAAAAGAAGATTAATAGTGGAATAAGTCATTCAAATCATGATGATCAATATTTTTCATTAAACTATCATAAATCTTGACTGTGAGTTGCTAGTGAGATTGACATTATGTCTACTAACCGTCTACCTTGAGTTCAGGTACATGTAGAAAGCAAAATGCAAACAAATAGGATTAGGTAAAACTGATTTTTAAATTACTTGAAGAACCATTTAATATCATTCCATTGCCAAGAAGGCCATGCCGAGAGGGTTATTTTATATTATCTCCTTGCCGAAAGGGCCATTTCATGCCATTGCCAAGAGGGCCATTTTATATCATCTCATTACCGAGAGGGCCATGTCATGCCATTTCCAAGAGGGCTATTTGATATCATCTCATTGCGGAGAGGGCCTTTTAATATTATCTCATTACCGAGAGGGCCATTTTATACTATTGTTAAGAGGGCAATTTTATATCATTGGCGAGAGGGCCATTTCATGACATTGCCAAGCAGGCCATTTCATATCATCTCATTGCCGAGAGGTACATTTCATATCACTTTATTGTCAAAAGGGTCATAACATTCAATATCTATTTACACACGAGACACAAACACTAGCGTAGAGGATATCATTAACATTTAATATCTGTTGACACGAGAGACACAAATGCTAGCATCGAGGATATCATCAACACTTAATATCTGTTGACACATGATACACAAACACTAACGTTGAGGATATCATCAGCACTTAATATCTATTGACATATGAGTCACAAACACTTGCGTCGAGGATATCATCAGCATTTAATATCTGTTGACATGCAAGACACAAATGCTGGTGTCAAGGATATAATAAGCATTTAACATCTGTTGACATGTGAGACATAAATACTGGCATCGAAGATATCTCATCATTTTATGAATCAGCATTTGATTGATCAAGAGCATACGATTTGAAGGTACGGTTTTAAGTTGCTATCTGAAGACGGATGATATATGAGATTTCCTAGAAATTGACCATTTGAGGGTCATTTGTAAGTCATATTATTTGAAATAAGATAGTGCGCAAGATTACCTAAGAGTTGATAGCCAATAGGTCATCTATAAGTCACAATAATATCCTAACTGGATAGTGTGCAAGGTTATCTAAAAATTGATAGTCCAAAGGTTATCTATAAGTCACAACTAAATCCTTATCGAAGAATATGCGAGATCATCAAATTGATAAGTCCAAGGGTTCTCTATAATCCGCATCATATCCAAAGATTGATTATGTGTAGGATTACCCAAGGACTAGGAATTTGAGAGACCTATAAGTCATATTGTATCCAAGGTCGGAGATGTGCTGAAATACCTGAGAGCTAGCGATTTAAGGGATATCTGTTAGCCATCTCTTATCCAAGGTCTAATAATATGCGGGATTACTTGAAATCTAGAAATTCAAAGGATATCTATAAGTCACCTCATATCCAATATCAAATAATGCACAAGATTATCTAAAGATTGGCAATTCAAAGTAAATCTATAAGTCGTGTCGATACAAAAGATGCGCAAGACTTACCCGAGGTCATATGCAAAGGATCATTATCAATAACTGAAGAGGTTATCATGCCACATACAACAAGTATTATAGGTGATCAAAGGGGTTTCCACATCAGCACAAGATTACACGATTGTAGGGACCATTTGGCATAAAGTGTTGTTGGGCCCAAGAGGGTCAGCCCACTTTGAAGACATGGTCAATTGACAAATGAGCTATTTTATTCAACAACCAAAAGGGTTGTAGTGTTTATTATTGTATGCTATCATCCTTAAAACAAGTACATGAGGGGATGACTTCTCTTTTTGAATAACAACTCGTGTGAAGGTATGGTAAAAAACTATATACACCTTTCATAAATTTTCTTTATTACTAAACAATTTTTATTTGATATATTGTCAAGAGAATCCAAGAGGATGAAAATCTCAAATCAAAACCACAGGGGTGGACAACTCCAAAAAGAATGCAGCACAACGTGGAACTATTTCTTAGTAGTAAAAAGAGACGTAGTCTAGAGAGGGACACCGAATTTTTTAATGTAAACTAAAAGGATAATCACCACCACCATAGAACCACACCCCTATTAGAAGGCATGTGGGTATTCGGGGATATTCTAGTGTCAGCTTTATCTTTGAGATATTTCTAAATTTATACCGAAGGTAACTTTCTCCTTCTTTCAAATTCGAGTATAGGACACATTTTCTATGTAAATTCTTGCCTATGGATGTAAAGTATCCCACATTAATGGTTAAGAGGTTACAAGCCTTTTTTCCACAATCAATCAATTTGTCACTCATCCTGAACCAAAGATTATCTGAAATAAAAGACTATCTTTTCTACCAATTGAGTCAAACTACAAGCAGTCTGATTCCTTGAGTCTCGAGGATTTGTAGG
Organism: Capsicum baccatum var. pendulum; assembly: GCA_030864225.1. Lineage (NCBI taxonomy): Eukaryota > Viridiplantae > Streptophyta > Magnoliopsida > Solanales > Solanaceae > Capsicum > Capsicum baccatum. The sequence goes on from CM061550.1 coordinate 138,575,686, forward strand.
CTATACTGTATGTTGAAAACTCGACTATATTCCAACCTCCTCCAAATTCCTTTATTCTCCAGTTTTCGATTTTTTCAAAAACTCTAATACAGAGATAGCTTGTGAATTTTTTGAAAATTGTGCTTTAAATCAAGCTTTATGAACTACAAGTTTCCTGAATTCTCATGTAACCTAAGATATATAGGAAAATCAATACCGGGGTTCGGCCATAACTCTATGAAACTCGTGCAAAACTCAACCTCCTTCAAAAATAAATTTATGGTTGACAAAAATTAGAAATATTAAACTCCCTTTACCCAAGGTTACTTGCTTCCACCCTACCCAAAGGGAGGATACAGTTGTTGACACCTAATTTTTGCCCTCCACTACCAAGTTTAATTGATTTTCAAATAAAATCACAACAATTATTTTATCTGAGTAAATACAATTTAAATTATTTATTTGGCTAAATTTGTAATTTAAGTGATAGCTATACTTTTTAGTATTTACATATATGAGATTGTACAAATGTTGTTATTTAAATGAACATTTTCATCAAAATTGAACTTTTATTGAGATTGAGCTTAAAAATAAATTCAAATGATTAAAATTTTCATTAAAATATAATTTATTCAAAAATTAATTTATTTAGATAAATAATCATTTGATTTTATCAAATTAAGAAAGCTGGGATTAAAGGAGGAATTAATTTGTATCGAACTTCAATTTAATTTAAGCAATCTATCAAATTCAATCATATTTGAAACTAAATTGACCACAATTGCAATGCAATTGGCCAATTAACTTTCAATTTGGTCAAAATTTAAAAAGACTGGGCTAAATTAGAACTGAAATTATTTTTTGAATAACCCCTAATCTAAGTGGGGTTATCTTCTAAATAACCCCAAGAATTACCAAATTCCTAATTTCCATCCCTATTAAATATAACTAGCCCGTTTCCCCTTTTAATTTTAATTTCAGACAACCCGTGACCCATCCCACAATTAAACCATATCAACCCATTGGAACAACCTTAACTAGCCCAAAATCCACTAACCCGACCTATTTCTTCACTTTCTTCAATATCTAGCGTATAACAATAATTCCAACAGGCATATAACGTTTAACATCAGTACCCATCAACAATAGCTTATGAACAAACCCCCATCAGCATACAATAATACTTCAACCATTAATAGCTGCAAACAACCAGCTGCTCCAACCACTGGAATCTAGCCAACCTCAACCAGAAATTTTGAAACCATCTCTAACCCGACCCAAACTTTATCCACATGCTTCTCATGCGAGTTCGTACGAAAGAGGGTTCTAGATTATTCTAGAAAAACATTGAGGTGGCTTCCTCAACGACCAAATTCGTACAATTCATACATATTTTGTAGAATTTCATTGGTTCTTGAGCATCATTGGTTTTTTCGCAAATTTTATTGGTCCACCCATTTTAATTTTTCTCAAGAAATCCAAAATTAGTACAAGTTGTTAGCTGGAAATCCTATCCTAAACCTCAATCCAAAATTCCTTTTTTTAATCTCCAATATGCCCCTTAGAGTGGCTATCCCATATCGGTTGAGGACCAAAGCTCGATCAAAAAGTTTTTCTATAAAAGGCTCTCTTTGGAGCAAAATTAGACAAGTCTCAAAGAGGTCAAAACCTTGAACAAAAAGTCTGGAAGGTTGGAAAAAAATACTTTCGAGCAAACAGTTTTTTTTATTAAAAATATTCTCATCGAAAAGCCGTTGAAATTCTCGAAGCAATTGTGGAGATTTCCGGTGGTGATAGAGATCCCGACGATAGCTCATAGTCTTATTTTACTGCTTCAAAATAGGTAATACTTCATCCCATTTAATCTCATTATTTTCTTGCTTTTTTTCTTGTTGTTCTATTACTCATAGTAATATTCACCATTTCTGATAGTATTGCGTGCTGGTATTATTTGTTGTAGAGGCTACGAGAGCCATCAGGAATGGTGATAAAATTATGATTGCTATTGTATATGATATTTCCTTCATCATTTATTTGATGATTTTCAGTTATACTTTAAGTTCACTCTTATTTTAAGATATGCTTTCTTTCAGTATAAAATCAGTAGTCATTAATTTAACCTGAATTGTTGTTTCCTTTTTTATTCGGCCCATTGTTTTCTTTTAGGTAATATTAAGTAGTGGACTGGTTATTTGAATCCTATTTGTTTGGTAAACTTGATCCCCAACTCGTGATATTCTTAATCTGCCTTACATAATTTTTCTTCTCCCTTAATGATTCCATTAGATAATGTACATAATTGTCATTATATGTTGTCCACATGAATTCAGAAGTATGATGTTTGTGCTTTTTGGTGTAAAATGGTTTCTCATTGATGTAAATCGAATAATGTATTTCTTCACTTTTGAAAACGTACTATGAAGTCTCTGCCTAGTATGAACACACCATGTCTCCTCTATAAATTAAAAGCCTACTCATAAATAGTATTTTATTTTACTGTTTTGTTAATATTCTTAGTTAAAGGTTTGGCCTGACTGCTTGAAAGATCCTATGTTAATTCAATATATTGAGTCCCCCTTGGTAATGTACCAATATTGTAAGAATTTGTTAATAGTGACTAATGTGTCCTTACCATAGTCATTTCTTGTAGTAATGATTCTTTCCTTCATGAATCCCCTTTTCAACATATGTTTAGCTTATACATTAAGCCTTTATGATGTTTCAATTAGATTTAAATGTGTTAGCATTCCATCCTCGCATAGTTAAATGGTTAGTCCAAATTGGTTAGGGTTGTTTCATTTTCTTTGCCTGCATTCTGATTCTGCTTATAGGCCCTAAGGTATTGTTTTTCTTCAAAGTATGAGATTTTTCTTTGAAATTTATTTAAGATGTGTTGATATATTCCTCTCAAACTGCATATGCTTTTTCTTTGCAAAAATGATTGGCTCCTCTTGCATCCCGAATGTCCCTTCTATGAATTCTTTTAGATTTTTTTAAAGTTTCATTAACATATTGAAATAGTTGAAATAACCATGTTTGATCCTTAGACATTATAGTTCTTATTTCATTGAAATTGTAGTCTTTATGTCTTCTTTTGGATGATGACTAATTTTCTAGGCTCTTATTTAATCTAAGTGATTCATTTTGTTGAATGGGTGAGCTTAGTCTAAAATTAGCTATTACATAAATACTCGCTGGGTGGATTCTAATCTTTCTCCTTTTCTTCTTTGTTTGACATGTAAAATGTTGAGTCCAAAATGGACTCTTCTTATATGCATTTCTATAGGGGGTGCGTGATATCTATTGGCGGTAGAGATACTTTTATTGACTTGATAAAGTTAGGCATGGTTGGTTTTGATGTTATCTTGGGGATGGATTGGTTGCATTCGTGTTATGCTTCCTTAGATTGTCAGACCCGTAAGGTCATGTTCCAATTCCCTAATGATCCAATCATTGTATGGGAAGGTGGTTCCTTAGTGCCTAAGGGAAGGTTTATTTCTTATCTCAAAGCCCAAACACTGATTTCGAAGGGGTGTTTGTATCATTTGGTCCGAGTTAAAGATTCTAACTCGGAAAGTCCTTCTCTAGAATCCATTCTCGTGGTAAATAAGTTTCTCAAAGTGTTACTTGATGATCTTCCCAGTGTTCCTCCCGATAGTGAAATTGATTTTGGGATTGATTTTGTCCCGGACACTCGTCCAATATCTATCCCTCCTTATAGAATGACTCCAGCAGAGTTGAAAGAACTAAAGGAGCAATTGAAAGACATCTTATATAAGGGTTTTATCCAGCCTAGTTTTTCTCCTTGGGGTGCTTTTGTGTTGTTTGTGTACAAAAAGAATGACTCCCTTCATATGTGCATTGATTATCGTTAGTTGAACAAAGTGATCATAAAGAATAAATATCCTCTTCCTAGGATCGATAATAGTTTGACCAACTTCAGAGTGCGAAGTATTTCTCTAAGATTGATATTAGATCGGGTTACCATCAACTTAAGATTAGAGATGCAAATATTCCTAAGACTTCCTTTAGAACCCGATATGGTCACTATTAGTTTCTTGTTATGTCCTTTGGATTGACCAATGCCTCGGCAACATTCATGAACTTGATGAATAGGGTCTTTTATCCGTTATTGGACATGTTTTTCATTGCTTCATTGATTATATCTTAGTGTATTCTAAGAGTGAGGAGGATCATGTTGATCACCTCCATGCCTTGTTGCAAACCTTAAGGGATCATTATTTGTATGCCAAGTTCTCCAAGTTTGAGTTTTGGTTAAAAGTCGTATCTTTACTTGGTCATGTCATCTCTAGTGAAAGGACCATAGTGGATCCCCAAAAGATTGCGGCAGTTAAGAAGTAACCTAGACCTATGACTCCAATCGATATTCAGAGCTTCTTAGGTTTAGCTAGTTATCATTGATGGTTTTTCGAGAGCTTTTCCACCATAACTTCCCTATTGACCAAATTGACCCAACAAAAATTACAAGTTGTTGTGGTCCAATGGGTGTGAGGGTAGTTTCGAGAAGTTGAAAGACAAATTAACCTCAGCTCCAGAGTTGACCTTGACCGGGGGTTGTGATGGTTTTGTATTTTATTGTGATGCTTCTCATGTCGGTATTGGTTGCACATTGATACAACATGGTAGGGTGGTGGCCTATGCTTTTAGGCAATTGAAAGTTCATGAAATAAACTACCCCACCTATGACTTAGAATTGTTAGCCGTGGTCTTCGCTTTGAAAATTTGGCAGTATTATCATTATGGTGTTCATCTTGATATATTTTTTGATCATAAGAGCCTCCAATATGTATTTTCCCAAATGGATTAACATGATCATCAAAGAAGGTGGCTTGAGTTATTGAAAGACTATGATATGTGCCTTCATTTCCATCTCGATAAGGCGAATATAGTCGCCGATACTCTTAGTAGATTGTCTATGGGATGTTTGGCCCATGTTGATGAGGATAAGCGAGAATTAGTAAGGGATATACACCATTTTTCAAATCTTGGAGTTTGACTTGTGGACTCCAAGGATGGTGGTGTATTTGTGCATCTGGTATGTCTATCGTCTCTGGTTGTTGAGATAAAAGAAAAGCAAGTATTGGACCCAGACTTGATGAAGGTCAAGAGTAATGTGGGTCAACACAAAGCCTCAGACTTTGTGATTGGTGGCGATGGTATCTTGAGGTACCGAGGTAAGCTATGTGGTCCCGCCGTTGATGGATTGAGGGAAAGGGTCATTGCCAAGGCTCACGAAGCCCGTTATGCTATTCATCCTGGTTCCACCAAAATGTATCATAAACTTAGAGAGTTTTGTTGGTTGAATAATATGAAGAATGATGTTGCTAGCCAGGTGGCCAAATGTATGGTATGTCAATAAGTGAAAGTTGAGCACATGAGGCCCGGTTGTTTGTACCAAGAGATTGTATTGCTCGAGTGGAAGTGGGAGTCTATTAATATGAATTTCGTTACAAGTCTTCCTAGGTATCAGAATCAATGTGATTCCATTTAGGTCATTCTTGATAGAATGACCAAGTCAAGTCACTTCTTGCCCGTATGAACTAATTACTCACTGGAAGATTATGCTAAGTTGTATCTTATGGATATCTTAAAGTTGCATGGTGCTCTGGTGTCTATCATCTCAGATCGTGGTCCTCTATTTTCATCCTACTTTTGGAAGTCGTTCCAAAAAGGTTTGGGTACTAGAGTGTTCCTTAGTACCACTTTCCACTCGCAAACAAATGGTTAAGTAGAGAGAACTATCCAAACATTAGAGGATATGTTGCGGTCTTGTGTAATCGATTATGGTGATAGATGGTATGACCACTTTCCTTTGATTGAGTTCGCCTATAATAATAGTTACCACTCTAAAATTGGCATGGCGCCTTTTGAAGCATTATATGGTAGGAGATGTTGATCTCCTATTGGGTGGTACGAAGTTGGTGACAGTAAGTTGCTTGGGCTTGATTTAGTTCACCAAGCCTTAGAGAAGGTGAAGGTGATCCGTGATATACTTAAAACTGCCCAAAGTCACCAAAAGTCCTACACGGATGTGAGGCGTAGGGACTTAGAGTTTAATGTGGGCGATTGGGTATTCTTGAAAGTGTTTCCCATGAAGGGAGTAATGCTGTTTGGAAAAAAGGGGAAGCTTAGTCCCTGCTATGTTGGTCCTTACTTGATTGTAAAAAGGGTTGGAAATGTTGCCTATAAGTTGGAGTTGTCTCCTAGTATGAACTATATTCACCCGGTTTTCCATGTGTCTATCTGCGGAAATGTGTGGGTAACCCTTCCTTGGTTGTTTCCTTAGAAGATGTTGGTTTCTTGGAATCCTTGTCCTATGAGGAGGTCCCGGTGAGGATCTTCGATCGGCAAGTTTGCCGATTTTGAAAAAAAATAAGTGGCTTCGGTGAAGGTTCTATGGAGGAACTAAAAGTTCAAGGAAGTTACTTGGGAGGCAGAAGAGGACATGAAGTCCAAGTACGCGCATTTATTTACCATTATGGAAGCTTATAATTGAGGTATGTGTTAATATGCTTAGTTTGACGTGTGTCTTGGGTTTAAGTTCCCTTGGATAGTGGGCTCGAGTCCCTAAACTTTGAAGGAGCCATATGGCCTTGATAAATGATGGGATTGGATTCCCTTGTGAATAAAATGAAATGGTTAATTGATTATGATCTTAATATGTGTTGCGTTGTAACGTTGTTGTATGCTTGGTCCTAATTTTGTTTGAAGGTTGGTTCTGATATGTACTAATGTGTTGACTTTTATTCATCCTTGCATTACCCATCATTCGCGAACGAATGATCCTAAGTGGTGGAGAATGAAACACCCAAGAATGTGGCTTGCAAAATTTTTGGTTGATTTGTAGTGATCATAATATGTGTGTTGTGTTGTATCCTTGTAGTGTGTTTTTTCTAACTTGAGTAAAGATTTATTTGGTGTATGTTGAGGTGTTAAATTGTATCTATAGTTACCTATCAAAGTGGGAGAGAATTGAGACACCTAGACCTTGGACCATTTGGAAAAACAACAACCTTTTTGTGTCTCTGGAGTTGATATGGTTGGGGTGCTTGAGTCATAACCTAGGTCACGACTCATACCCCTCTCCCCCTTCCCTTTCGTATCCTAGACAGTATGTTAGGGTAATGTACTGTCCTACATACAAAAAGACCATTCCTTGGTTGTAATCATGCATACGAGTCTTATACTACAAGGTCGTATGGAGTGAGGACCTAACCTAGAGTGGACTGTTTTGGTCACGGGTGAAGCTTATGAGTTAGAGGTTTAATATTACCCCTTGGTTATGACTCAAGGGTTCCCTTTTGTACCCTAACCAGTATGGTTAGCCTTGGAGGAGCCTAGGGTACGAGTTAGGGTACCACTCGTACCCTAGGTCACGATTGCTAAGTGAACCGTATGGGGGAGTCATACCCCTGTACGTGTAGACGTTCCAACTTTTTACCAAGGACCTTTTGGTCATTTCCCACACCTAAAGCCCAAAACCGTCTCACTATATAAGGCATTGTAGACTCCTAAGTCTTCATTTACAAGACTCAAACACTCCTAAACACTCTAAAGGCTCTTGGAAACAAGATTGGAGGCTAGGGTTTGAGGTGCTCATGTAGTGGCAAGAGGAAGAGTCACGATTGTTGGTGTGTCATCTCGTTTAAGGTATTTATCTCTTACCCTCTTTAAATAACTCTAAACCTATATATTTCACACTTGGATTAGTAAGTGTACATGGTGGTTTTGAATCAAATAAAAAGGGTTTTGTTATCTAACAATGAATAATGATGTTTCTTGCTTATATATGTTTTGATACATGTTATTGATGGTAGATTGTATATGTTGGTACTTGTTGTATGTTTTTTAACATGATTTCCTTGAGGAATCCTATTCTTAGTGATTTCTACCATGAGAATGACCATGCTAGAGGTATGCACACAAGGTGTTTGTGAAAATGTCCAAGTAAAATGACTAGTTGCATATTGATAATGTATTGAGTTAGGGTAATGGCCCAAATGAGTATGATAATTTTTGAATGATATAATGAAGGTATTATAAGCATGTATTGTGTAACTGATAACCTTGTTGGTTGATGTCTAATGAAAGGGTAAATCCCTAGACATGAAAATGAAATTGAATTGTGCATGGGACCACGTGTGGTGAAAATGTGATAGAATGTTGTTAATGACATGTGAATGGTTTGTGTGGGTCTTAAGGACGACAAATTGAATTGTATGATGATTTTAATGAAGGCATTATCCTATTGATATGGTTGAGCAATAAAGTCTCCCATGGGGACCATGTGGTCAAGTGTAATGTTGAATTGGCTAAGTGAGCCAAAGCCCTTAATGTGATATGAATTGTATGAATGTGAATGCATGAACTAATGGGTCAAGAGTTCAAATTCCAACTAATAACGATGGGAGATTCGAGTTATTCGTCTAATGAAATCACTAGCAATTTGAGTTCCTAGTGCAATGAAACGACGGGTGATTCGAGTTCCTCATATAATGACACAACTAGTGATTCGAGTTTCTAGACCGGTGATATGACTAGTGATTCGAGTTCCTAGTCCAAAGAGATCTCTTAAGGTTAGAATACCTCATGTAATGACATATGTAGTTATTCAAGTTCCTAGACCGGTGATATGACTAGTGATTCAAGTTCCTAGTCCAATGAAATGACACGACTAGTGATTCAAGTTCCTAGGCCAGTGAAGCGACTAGTTATTCGAGTGTAGTCCAATGAAATGGAAATAAGATTGGCAGAATGGGCTAACTTGGTTGAAAGTGTTTCACCCCACGTGTGATGAACGAATCACTTAAGGATGTATGATAAATCTTGTCTCCCGTTGTGGCATACTATGATCATGATGTGTATGTCTATGTGTATGAGTATATGTTCAAGAATGATGTTGAGCCTTGATCTCTTGTCTAGCATATGAAATATCTATGCGTAGGGATAAGTATATGAATTTGAATGATGAAATATCTATATTGACTTGTTGAAGAGAGATGATGATATATTGACTTGTTATTAAATGATGATGTTAATTTATCCTTACCCTTGAGTTACACGCTAGCGGTCCAACCACTAACCATATCTGGATGCTACGTCTCCACGTGACGTAGGCGCTGGAGCATCTTCTTCTTTACATGCACAGTGATTAGATAATCAAACGATTCGTGTATTAACTTGAAGGGATGAGCTTCTTACATTCGAAAGACATTCATTTCTTAGTCCTTATCCTTAAACTTAGTCTCCTTAAAACTGGGTTTGGCTATATTCAGGGGCTTGTCCCGACATATATACTTATTAAGCTCGGTTTTGTATAGAGGTATTATGAACAACTGTGAACTTGGGTGTAGTAGTCATAATGTATCTAATGTTGACTTGTGATATTATTCCGCGATCTTAAATTGTTCATTGGAGTTCCTTCTACTCCTATGATATGATGAGGTGTTTAGGTTGGGTTGCAAGGTGACCTTCTGTACATGTGTGCTTAATGTGACTTTACTATATGATCGAAGTTTGGGGTATGTCATTAGCCATGGAGCAAGTCTTTCTCATGAGTAAGAGAGGGGATGATATTTAAAGGATGACAGAAGAAGGAGAATAGCCTATTAAGAGGACCAAAAACAAGAGGGTATGAGGCAATTATTCAGAAGAGATAACGGAGGGGAAGGTGAAGGGGAGTGAAGTGAAAGGGGACTGATGGATGTAAAGGTACAATGCATGGGGAAGGAAAAAGGGTGGCAGAGGAGGCATGGAAAACGATAAAGTTAATGATGACTTCCATTGGAAAAACCATTTTTGTTTTGGTAAAATAGGTCAAATCCGACTAAAGTAAAAGATTTGTGTCCAAAAATATGACTCATAAATCATTAATGCTGAGAATGCCAAATCTTTTTCAGAGAAAACAAAATCTTTGTTCCAGCAATGGTTTTGTAAAAAAATCTGCTAGCTGATTTTTGGAGTCAACAATTTTTAATGAAAAATCACCACTTTCTATATGATCACGAATAAAATGATGCTCGATGTCAATATGGTTTGCCCTAGAATGATGCACAGTACAATTAGATAGAGTAATGGGACTAGTATTGTCACACAATATTCAAAAGACAAATTAAAATCAAGTAGTTGATGCATGATTCATAGAATTTAAGTAGAGCAACTTCCAACAGCTATGTATACTGCTCCAGTTGTTGGAGAGTAACTAAAGTTTGCTTCAAGCAGTGTCAAGGACTTAGGATATTTCCCATAAGGCTAAAATCTTTCACGAGTCTAGCCAAAAGTAATTCTCACACAAAGAAAGGTTAGAATTATCAAGAAAAATATCATTAATGTAAATTGTATAGTAAGGAAGTTTGAAACAAGCTTTTGTCAGACCAGAGTTATATCAAAGTTATTTTCATGAAAATCATAATTTAGTAGGAAAGCACTCAATCTCTCATGCCAAGCCTTTAGAGCATGTTTGAGACCATAGTGCTTTTGACATTCATTTGAAATGACTCAAAACATTTGAAATTATTAATAGCTAGAATTAATTCTAACTTTTCCACGAGGGAAAGGATTATATTCAATACCTTCTCATAATGTACCTAGTCGTTTGGATTTTTGAGGGTGAAAGCTGACAATGTTTTATAATTTCTTGGAACATGTAGTTTTGCCATTTCAGATGTAGAAATCAACTTTGGAGAGGGTATAGTTGACTTTGATTTGTGATGGTTCTGAGGTAGTGCAAGCATTTCCTCTGAATTGTACATCGCTCACTTGTTCTTCGACAATACTTTGTCACTTTGTAGATCACAATTTTCTCGAAATAGTCTTATCATTGCTGTGGACAAGGCATTGATTTTGCCCAACAGTGATTTGGGAGATTATGTTTGAATCTAGAGATCTTGGTAATTTCCCAAAATGACTGGTTCTTTCGCTCTACTAAACCATTCTTGGCGTTTTCATATGAGAGACTTGCTATTTTTAACATGTTTGAAGGACCAGATTTTATCTTGGAGGAGATTCCAAACTAGGCGTCACACATCTGACTGATGCTGAGTGAGTTACACTTGAGATAGATTATCAGATATACTTCACCAGATTCACACGAGAGGCTGAGCTTTACTGAACTAATTTGATGACATTATCTCTAGAGTTGTCACTAATTTTGACAAATTTTTTGTCTACATTCTTTAAAACAAAAGATATTTCTTTTTGGCTATTCATCTGGAACATCCGCTATCAATTCCCCATATTTACTCTTTATAAATTTTGTGGACATGTTCCTGTAAGAAAAGAAGATTAATTTTGTTTAGGTAGCCGAGTGGTCTTGGGTCCTTGAGGATTAGAGGAGGTTTTCTTAGGCTTGCAAACCCACGTGCTGCCTGACCTATGCCTGTAGCTGTAGGATTTGTGCCCTTTCTTTCCATAGATAAAATAGACAGGTTTCAAGAGAAGAAAGAGGTCCTGGCTATTTTAAACGATCCTGATGAGGAACTTGAGTAGCTTTTAAAAGAATTGGATATTACAAAACTATGATTTGGAGATTTACTAAAGCTGTTTAACTGAAATTTTATGTCATCAAGATCTTCGTGAAGCAAGTCAATTTTGATTTGACATGCTTCGATTTCTATCTGATAACTTCTTTGTTCCTTTTTGAGTTTTCATTTAAATTGAGCTTTGCAATTTTTCTTCTCTTGAGAGAGTTTGCTATATTCATCTATTACTTTTTGAAGCTCATCAATAATCATATCTAAGTTAGATTCAAGAGTATTACCATTGTGAAAATCATGTAGTCTTACCTCTCTAGATGTTCCAGTTTCCATGAAGCATATATTGGCAGCCACTAGTTTTTTTTTGGTTTCATGTTCATCACTCCAGGCTCCAAATTTTGTTCTTCATGGATGTTCTTCTCTTTAATTCTAGAAAGTTCTGTTTGAAGTAGCCAGGCCTTTCACAGTAATAACAATGTTTATTATTTCTAGTAGAGTCATTATTTTTGGCTCCTTGGGATCTTTGTTGTGTCTGTCTCACGGTCTTCCTAACTCCATGGTTTATAAGGGCCATTCCTTCACTATTAGAGTTTTCCAAAATGTCCTCTTCTTCAGTTAGAACAGCGTTGAATGCCACAAGTTTTTTCCTCCTTGTGGTACCTATTGATATAATTTTGTTCATATGTGATAAGATTACCTCATAGTTCGTCATATGTCATGTTGTAAAGGTCTCCATCTTTTAGAATGGAAGCCTTGGTTTCTAAAATTTTTGGTAGACTTTGGACCAGCTTCAGGACGTACAGGCTATGTGGGTAGATCATTCATAGTGATTTTAGTTCACACACGACTTACAGGCTATGTGGGTAGATCATTCCTAGTGATTTCAGTTCACACACGATCTTACTGAATCTGGCAAACATTGTTTTAATGTTTTCATTCTCTTCCATCTTGAAAAGTTCATTTTCATTACAAGGGAAGCAATCTTTGACTTCCTGACTTTGGTGGTTCCTTTATAGGTTACCTCCTATTTGTCCCACATTTCTTTTGCAGTCTCACAAGTTGATATTGTATCGTATTCTTATCCACTAACTTCACAAAGAAGAAAACTTATAGTATGCACATTAGTTTGAATTTCCTCTTGTTGCTCTTTGAAGACCTTGAAGCTTTCAAGGTCTTCTGTATCAGTACTACTATATTATTTATCTTTTTCCTTTGAATTCTCTTTAAGTCCTAGAATCGGCTTTGGACCCTTCTTGATGACAACCTATGCTTGGAAGTCATTTAATTAGACAAAGATTCTGAACCTATTTTTTCAGTAGGAGTAATGTTGTACATTAAAGTATGATGGTCTTGTGGAGGAGTGGACATCCCGGAGAAGAGCACTGGGAATTTAATAATTTGCCATTTGATCTTTACTCACTTGCGGTTAAGCAACACTGTTGGTGAGACCTGCTCTGATATCAATTAAAATTCAAGAGGGAAGGGAGTGAATTGAAATTTTCTGTTAGTCGACTACTCACTTTTCACAGTCGACTTGTCTGTAGATTAGTGTGCTTCACTAAATAGATTAGATTTAAAATAAACATATAAATAGATAAACGAATTCAAAAGTAAAGAACATGAGAATTTATCTGGGTTTAAAACACCAATGTGGTGCCAACTTTCAATCTCTTTAGGTTTTAATGTTTTTGTATGACTTTCAATATTGGCTTCGAGTACAATGATGAGAAACAAGTTTCGAAGACTTATGTTGCTCTTCAGATCTTGTGACATAGCTTCAGTTTATATCACAAAAGTTGACTTGATCCTATTCTTTGTATAAAAATTGTAAGCTAAAGATTACAAAGCCTTATAAGACTGAGATTGAGACATTTTGAGTTTTTCTTTTTGAATTTGCACGCGTGCTTCAGCCTTTTGTATTTTTTTTATAGTGTCCACCTCTTTCCTGTTATTACCCTTGGTGAGGAAACCTCTGAGATTTCTTCTCAATCAATGATTTGGATTGATTCCTTGATTGAGGGATGACACCATAATGTATGTCCATATCAGATATGTCCATACGTGGTGCAGTTTCCCTAATTTTACATGTCCATATCAGATATGTCCATGTAACGGTTGTGGCCTTCCTTCTTTTTGCTTTTTGTCCTGATTGATTTGGTCTGTAGTGATTCTGGGATTGTGATCCTTCTTCCATTTACAAAATATTTGATTGATTTTCTTTCCCGACTGTTTGAATGTCGTGATCCTCTTTTTCATGATTGGATGTACTTCTATTTTTGGAGCTGGCTCTCTTGCTTGCTTCCATATTGAGTTAGTCTTTTTTTATCCTCTTTATCTTTGGGTGAGATACACTTCTATCTTCCAATATCCTTCGAAGTTCCACTCATTAGTTTGTCATTATTAAAACTTGAATACAGGAGGCTAACAGCTGCATCATGCCACTCCAAATTGAACCTTTTCAAGACTTATGCTCAAGTTCGACCGGAAAGTGACATGACTTTACATACGCAAGCTGATATGGAGAGTCACCTAATGGGGCCTTAACAACTATTTGGTAGGCTTAAAATGCATCATCCAACTTCTTTGACTAGTCAGTCCTATTGGCATCCACAGTCTTTGCTATTATGGACTTGATCTCGCTATTGGATACCTCAACCTGCCCACTTATTTGAGGATGGTGTGGTGTTGCTACCTTATGCTTCACACCATATTTTTTTAGAAGGGCCTTGAAAAACTGATGGCAAAAGTTAAACAAACCAGCACTGATACTAACATATAGAGTGCCAAATTAAGAAAATATGTTCTTTCTTAAGAACATAGTGATACTTCGACCCTTATTATTGGGAAGAGCAACCACCTCTACCCACTTTGAAACATAGTCGACTGCTACTAGAATATATTTCATACCATAGGAGCTCACAAACGGACCCATGAAGTCAATTTTCCATACATCAAACAACTTCAACTCAAAGATAGGTGTCATGGGGAGTTTATGTCTTTGTAAAATATTGTGTTGACTCTGACACTGGTCAAAATATTAGGCATAGTCATGAGAATCCTTGAAGATAGCTGGCCAATAATACCCATATTACAAAATCTTATGGGTTGTGCGGGTTTCAACATGACGACCCCTAACTTGTCACGACCCGAGGCTACACCCTAGTTGTGACAATGGTGCTTATGGCCACAAGTGACCACAATCTAACCCATGAGTTGGTAAGTGCTATGAGCACAGAAAAAATAGCAATACAACACATATGCGGAAGGTAAGTTGATAAGATGCTGTAAAACTAGATACTGAAATACGAATCAGAATATGTCTAAAATATCTGATAGAATACTAGAAACAAACTGTCTATCTGAAAACAACTGATACCACTAAAATGCCAGACTGACTGTCTAAAATCCTCTAAACATCATGAGGAGTTGATGGGACAGACCTTCTAACTAACTCTAACTGGCTGAACATAAGAAAACACTGAAGTAACTAAAATAAATGAATCATGTCCTTGATGGATGAGGACTCACCACTACTGCGGCTGAGTAATGCCGAGCTGTCTAAGAGAGGTCAAGAAACTGTGCATCTGAACCTATATTATAAGAAAACATAACACAAAGAAAAGCATGAGGTCAGTACTTTGAATGTACTGGTATATGAGATGAGGACTGGATGATATGCATGACGTAATTGAGCATAAATGCATGAACATGTAATATCCGTAAATGCAAGACCAAGCATAAACATGTTCTGAGATAATCTGTAATTTGAAGTACTAAAAGCTGTATAACTGAATAACTGAATATTTGTACACTTGGTCAAGAAAACCTGAACGAAAATACACTTATTACTATACTGAGACTGTGGGAGGTATCATGTAACCGACATACCACAATCTGAGCTAATCGAGGTCCAACCATAACCCTAGTTAAAAGGGTGTTAATACTGTGCACGAGTACTAACACTGGCTATGTGGATCTACTAAACTGGTGTCACAAAGGACTAAAGAGTCACCCTCTACTGATAGGTGCTCTCATGTGATATGTGTCAACTCTCATCTGGCTAGTGGACATCATAAACCCACGTTGGCTACGTAGTTTTATAACTGATTACTACTAAGGGTCACACTCTCTACTGGTAAGTAAGTCCCGATCCTTGGGTTTCTTTAGTGCTAAATCTTACTCCCAACTAAACTGACACTGATGCTGAACTCAACTAAACTCAACTGAACATTTTTACATAACTGATAATGCTCATCATTATCATAAATATCTGAGTAAAATAATAAGACTCACAGTTTCACTAAATTATTACTTGAAAGATCTGAAACATAATTAAACACATAGGTATCAGGTATTCATAACCCACCAACATTGAATGACCATAAAGCACGATTTCAACACTTATACTGTAGGATGGGAATCATGGTTCAAAGACCCAAAATATGAACATTCCACCAAACATGTGAGAATCATGAACTTGAGCATGGGAATATGTTAAAACATGATAAAACAACATGATTACATAAGAATGAAGCTTGAATTTGTTCTTGGGGGAAGAAGGAGGGTTTTCTTGGGAGCAATTTGAGTAAAAGAGAAAAATAATGCCCTTTTGGAAGCCCCAAGTCGTGTTGTTAATGAAATAGTATGTGGGAAAATAACCCAAATGCCTGTTAGCTTAAGAGACAAAGGACTGTATGAAAGGCATGGACGTGTCACGGGATCTAGATCGGAGGGATAAGCTATGCGCTGTGGGCTCCAGTCTGACAGACTAGATCGGGCGCTGCATTCTCTATCCCAGCAGACTAGATCGAGTGTCGTGGTCCTATCCCGGTGGGTCTACTTTTTTCGTTTTCCAAAAAAACCCTTAGACCTATCTGAAAAACTCAAAACATCCGCGAGACATACCTTTAACAACCCCAAACATGAATCAACTTAAAAATCAATGTCTCGAGGTTGGGAAGGCCAAAAATAAAATCATCAAAGTTTAGAGGTCTTAAAAATGACTAAGTCCTCAGCACTTAGTGAAATTTTCAAGCCTTTGACCCCATAAACAAGCAACTACGAGCTGAATCAAACTTAGAGTACTATGGGGTCTTATAATATCTCCCCCTTGGCAACATTCGTCCTTGAATGAGACTTGTTAGACTGAGACTATTGAGGAAACTAAGATCGTATACTAAACATGCATGACTTGAAACATGATTACATATCTGAGTCTAAAACCTGATATGAACTAAACTAATTTCGTGAATGCATGCAATGACATAAGATTGGTTACATAGCTGAAACTAAGAGCAAAAATGATTCAATTTAAGAGAGATTGTTACCTTAAGATGAATCTGGATTTGTGTAAAAAAGATGAGGGTACTTGCTTTGTATATCTTCTTTTGCTTCCCAAGTAGATCTCTCAACAAATTGATTCTGCCAAAGAACTTTAACCAAGGGAACTACTTTATTCCTTAGCCTACGAATCTGATGTTCAAGGATCTCAACCAGGACTTTTTCGTAGGAAAGGCTATCCTTAATGTCCATACTTTCTAAGGGAACAATAATAGCTCAATCACCGATAAATTTCTTTAATAAAGAAAAATGAAATACCGGATGTACTAACGCCAAATATGCAGGCAACTCTAGCTCATAAGCTACCTTCCCAAAATGATTCAAGATCCTGTATGGGCCAACATAGAGGGGACTGAGTTTCCCTTTCTTGCCAAATCTCTTCACTCCCTTTATAGGTGAAATCTTCAAATAGATCAAGTCACCAACCTTAAACTCAAGATCTCTTCTCCTCACATCTGCATAAGATTTCTGACGTCTTTGGGTTTCCTTCAGCCTCTCTCGTATAAACTGAACTTTCTTTATTACCTCAAACACTGAATCTAGCCCTATCAATGCAGCCTCACCTTCTTCAAACCGACCAATAGGAGATCTACATCTCCTTCCATAGAGAGCTTCAAACAGAGCTATCTAAAACTAGAGTGATAATTGTTGTTGTAAACAAACTCAATCAATGGTAAGTGGTCATCCCAACTACCTTTAAAGTAAATAACATATGCCCTCAACATGTCCTCTAAAGTCTGAATGGTTCTCTCTGCCTGACCATCTGTCTGAGGATGAAAAACTATACTAAGATGAACTTGGGTACCAAGACCCTTCCAAAAGTGAGGTAAACTGAGTACCTCTATCTGGTATGATGGGCAATGGAATCCCATGAAACTTAATCAGCTCCCTAATATAAGTCCTGGTATAATCCTTAGTTAAGTATGAAGTATGAAATAAAAAAAAATGAGCTAATTTGGTCATTCTATCGACAATGACCCATAACAATTCATATTGACGACATGTACGAGGAAACCCTGTCCACTCCCCACTTCCAAGTGGGGATGCTGAACTCCTAAAATGTACTACTAGGACTTTGGTGCTCAACTTTGACCTACTAGAAATTTGGACACTTAGCAACGAACCTTGCAATATCCTTCTTTATACCACTCCACCAATAGATCTCCCATAAATCACGATACGTCTTAGTTGCTCCTGGGTGTATAGAATACCACACACCATGCGCTTCTACTAAAATTCGCTATCTCAAACCATCAACACACAAAACACATAATCTACCTTAACAATAAAGAACACCATCTCCCTCTTGGGAGAAAACCTCTACCTTCTGATCTCTAACTGTCTTTTTAAACTTAACAAAACCAGGATCTCTATCTTACTTTTCTTTCACTTCAACAACCAATGAAGATTCTGAACCATTCTGAACCCATACACTACCCTTAGCTGAATCAACCAAACAAACACCTAATCTAGCAAACTAATAAACCTCACTGACTAACTTCTTCTTATCTCTCTCAACATGAGCAACACTACCCATAGATAATTTACTAAGGGCATCTGCCACTACATTGGCCTTGTCTAGATGATACAACACACTCATATCATAATCTTTTAACAACTCAAAACACCTTTTTTGATAAAAATTCAAATATTTCTATATGAACACGTACTATAAACTCTTATGATCAGTGAACACATCAACATGAACCATATAGAGATAATGTCTCGAAATTTTCAAGGCAAAAACAATAGCTGCCAACTCAAGATCATGGTTAGGATAATTATTTTCATGGGGTTTAAGCTGCCTAGAGGTGTAGGCTATGACCTTGCCTTTCTGCATCAAAACACAACCAAGACCAACTCTGTAAGCATCACAGTAAACTACAAATCTATTTGAACTATCTGACAAGGTCAAGACTAGGGCAGAAATAAGTCGAGTATTCAACTCCTGAAAACTCTTCTCGCAAGAATTTGACCACTGAAATTTGACTTTCTTCTGAGTCAATTGAGAAATGGGGATGCAATAGAAGAAAACCCATCAACAAACCGCCTATAATAGCTACCCAAACCCTAAAAACTCCTGATATCTGATTGAGAGATAGGTCTGGGCCAGTTTCTCACTACTTCAGTCTTTTAAGAGTCAACTCTAATACCATCACCGAAAATAATATGGACAATAAAATCTACTAATTATAGCCAAAATTCACACTTATTAAACTTGGCAAAGAACTGATGAGCTTTAAGGGTTTGTGACACAATTCTATAATAGTATACATGATCATTCTCACTTCGGTAATAGAGAAGGATATCATCAATGAAAAATATGATGAACATTTCCAAGTACTGTTTGAACACCCTATTCATCGAGTCCATGAAAGCTATAGGGGTATTCGTTAGTCCAAAATACATAACTAGGAATTTAAAGTGACCATACTGATTCCTGAAAGATGTCTTTGGAATGTAACATTCTCTGACTCTAAGATGAAGATAGCCAGAACTAAGGTCTATCTTAGAGAAATAACTGGCACCCTGAAGTTGGTCAAACAAGTCATCAATTCCGGGGAGTGGTTACTTATTCTTGATTGTGACTTTGTTCAACCGATGGTAGTTAATGCACATTGTGAGAGACCCATTTTTCTTATGCACGACCATGACTGGAGTGCCCGATGGAGAAACACTGGGCTTGATGAAACCCTTATCTAAGTGATCTTTTAACTATTCTTTCAACTCCTTCAGCTCAACTGGAGCCATTATGTAAGGTGAAATAGAGATAGGCTGGGTATCTAGAATGAGATCTATTCTGAAGTCAATTTTTCTTTCGGGAGAAACTCTGGGAAGATCTTCAGGGAACACATTTGGAAATTCCCTTACTACTGAACTGACTCAAGACTTGGTGTCGAAGAATTAGAGTCTTTGACTCGAACAAGATGGTAAAGACATTCTTTAAATTTCATATTTCTTGCCTTAAGATATAAAATAATCTGACCCCTAAGCATTGAAGTACTACCCCTCCATTCAATGACTGGTTCATTGGGAAACTGAAACTGAACGTCCCTATTTCTGCAATCAACTTAAGCATAACATGAGTAGAGCCAATCCATTCTGAGAATGACATTGAAATAAGTCATTTCTAACTCTACAAAATCAGCTGAGGTGACTTTTAGAGACACTGAGATCAGAAAATTTCTGTATACTCGTCTGGATATAATAGATTTATCCACCGGGGTAGACACTGAGAAAGGCTCTACTAATATTTTAGGAGTGACACCAAAGCTGACAGCTATATAAGGAGTTACAAAAGAAAGTGAAGCTCAGAGATCTAACAATGCATAAACATGAAGATGGAAAACCTGTAATGTACCCGTAACCACATCAAGAGAGCTTTCCTGATCATGCCAAGTCTGGGGTGCATACAACCTATTTTTATGCTGCCCACTGGTAGCACTAGAAGTAGCACCTGACTGAGCTGGGTGACCTGCTGGAGCTAAAAAATGATTGGACTGATCCTGTTGACCAGCCCTCGAGAAATCCCTGACCTTGTGGCCTATCTTTCCACATCCAAAACAACCATCACTACAAGATATACACTCACCCTGGTGATACCTACCACATTTCTTCCAAAGCAGATTAGTAGGACCGCTGTTCAGACTACCCTGGGACTTAGAGCTTGGCGCTCTATCATGGTTTTCTTTCCTGAACTTAGGCACTAGCACACTAGTTTAAGATGGAGATGGGGCTAAAATTTTTTGATGGAACTGAGAATGGTTACCACCTTCTGACCTTGACTGAGAAAACTTAAAACTATATGTTCTGGCCCTCGTATTCTCTCTCTCTCTCTCTCTTTTTTCCTTAAGCTTCTCAGTCTCGATTTGCTGAGCATGAACTATGGGTATAGATAGTTTCATATCCTTAATCAACATGGCGGTCCTACACTCCTTGACTACACTATCAGCTACACCAGATACAAACTTACTCATTATAAACCTATTGTGAGCCACCACAGTAGGAGCATGCCTCACCAACTGAGTGAACTTAAGAGAGTACTCCACCATACTTACACTACCTTGCTTCAAATTGATGAACTCCTACACCTTAGACTCCCTCAACTCTAAGGGAAAGAACCTGTCTAAGAAAGCTATGGCAAACTTCTCCCACTCAATAGGCCATTCCTCTACACCTCGATTGTACTTCTACTTCTTAAACCAAGTGTGAGCTACATCGTGCAACTGATACACAGCCAACTCTGCACTCACACTCGAAATGACGCCCATAATATCTTTCACTTAAGGCACCATATCCAAAAACTCCTACGAATCCTCCTCAGATTTGGATCCCAAAAATAAAAGGGAAGGGAATTTATCTAAGTGAAATCCCAAATCCTAACTGCATCTGTATTTTCCACTGGATTGCCTGGCCCAACAACCTACTGGATGTTCGAAGTAGCTATGAAATGGGCCAGGGTCATAAAAGTAGCCTTGAATTTGGTGTGAGAAAGATGCTCATTCAGGGGATGTTCCCGAATAGGCAGTAGTGCGGGCTGATCACCAATCCTTCCTCCGTTGTTTCTTCTGGGGGCATTGTTTGTAAATGGAACTAAGCTTGAGTTATAAAGAGATTTTAAGAAGAGCTAATGCTCTTTTGCATAACATGAACACTGAAAGAATGGAAACTTTTCTAAAAATGTGTCATAGCCTCTTGTCCATAAATGTGGTGTGCTTCACACCAATGCACAAGAATCTACTCAATATGGCTTTCAAACTCCCTAGGATACTTTAAAACCTTAGGCTCCAATACCAAGTTTTGTCACGACCTGAGGCTAGCCCCTAGTTGTGACAACGGTGCTTACGACCACAAGTGATCATAAGCTAACCCATGAGCTGGTACCTGCTGTGAGCTCTGAACAAAATAGTAATATAACACTTGTGCAGAAGGTAGGGTGATAAGATATTGTAAAACTGGATACTAAAATATGAATCAAAACTTGTGTGATATCTGATAGAATACTAGAAACCAACTGTCTATCTAAAAACAACTGATAACACTGAAATAATTGATTGATTGTCTAACTAATTATCTGAAAGCCTCTAAAAATCATGGGGAGTTGATGGCATAAACCCCTCAACTAACTCCAACTGCCTGAACATAATAAAGCACTGAAGTAACTGAAATAAACAAATCATGTTGTGGATGGATGAGGACTCACCACTACTGCTGCTGAGTAATGCTGAGTTGTCTATGAGCGATTGAGAAACTGTGTGTTCGAACCTATGTTATAAGATAACATAGCGCAAAGAAAAGTATGCGGTCAGTACTTTGAATCTACTGGTCTATGAGATAAGGACTGGTTGATATGGATGAAGTTACTAAGCATAAATTCATGAACATGTAATATCTGGGAATAAAAGACCAAGAATAAACATGTTCCTGAGATAATCTGTAATCTGAAAGACTGAAAGCTGTATAACTAAAAATCTGTACACTTGGTCAAGCAATCCTGAACTAAAATATATTGATTACTGTACTGAGGCTGTGGGAGGTATCATGTAACTGACATGCCCCAATTTAAGCTAATCGGGGTCCAACTTATAACCGCAGTTAGAAGGGTGTTAGTACCGTGCCAAGTTACTAACACTAGTTGTGTGGATCAACTAAAATGGTCTCCTGAAGGACTGCAGAGTAGCCCTCTACTGACAGGTGATCTCATGGGATATATATCAACCTCAGCTGGTAGGTGGAAATCTTAAACCCATTCTGGCTATGTAGTTCTATAACTTAGGGATTGCTATTAAGGGTCACACCACTAATGGCAGGTAAGGCCTCATCCTTGGGTTTGCTCAGTGCTAAATCCTACTCCCAATTAAATTGACAGTGATGCTGAACTGAACTAAACTCAACTGAACATTTTACATAATAGATGGTGCTCATGATCATAAATATCTGAGTAAATAATAAGACTCATGGTTTCACTGAATTATTACTTGAAAGATCTAAAGTGTAAGTAAACACATAGGTATCGGGTGTTCATAACCTACCAACACTGAATGACCACAAAGTACGATGTCAACAATTAAAATCGTAGGATGGGAATCATGGTTCAAAGACCCAAAACATGAAGTTCCACCAAACATGTAAGAATCATAAGCATGAACATGGGAATGTGTTAAACATGAGAAAACAACATGATTACATGGCTAAATTTATAATTTGGGGATTTATTCTGAAATCAATTGAACACAACATGGGAATCACAATACTTAAAACATAATATGATTCATTCAACTTGAAAACACTTGTAACCATAACTTGAAATTGAATTAACAAGAGATTCATGGATTTATTTAATCTTGAACACGTATAAACTTATAAATTAAACCAAAAGAGGGTTTGTATGCTCCATGGGTGAAAGAGGCCCATGAATGAACATCCCACATACCTTAACTATTGAATTCTTGAAGATTTCTTAGATTAGAAGCTGGACCTCTTGATTTCTTGAGAATTAAGCTTGAATTTATTCTTGCAAGTAGAAGAAGGGTTTTCTTGGGTGCAATTTGAGGAAAAGAGGCAAATAATGCCCTTTTAGAAGCCCCAGGTCGTGTTATGGATGAAATAATATGTTAGAAAATGACCCAAATACCCCTTAGCTTAAAGGCGAAACGGCTGGGCGAAAGGCATGGATGCTCTGCGAGCTCCAGACCGGCAGGGTAAGCCCCATGCCATGGGTTCCAGTCCAGCATACTAGATCAGGTGCCACGGGGCTCTATCCTGACAGACTAGACCCGATGCCGCGATCCTATCCCGGTGGGTCTATTGGTCTCATTTTCCAAACACACCCCTACGTCTGTCTAAAAAAACCAAAACTTCCTCGAGACATACCATTAACAACCCCGAACATGAATCAACTTAAAAATAAACATCTCAAGGTTGGAAAAGTCAAAAATAAAATTATAGAAATTTAGGGGTCTTGAAAATGGCTAACTCCTCAACACTTTGTGAAATTTTCAAGCCTTGGACCCCTTAAACATGCAAATATGAGTTGAATCGAGCTTAGAATATTACGGGGTCTTACACAACTGGTGAGGAATGAAAATCCTCAAGGAAGCTCATCATCTCCTCAGGAATACACCTACAAATTACGCCATCCACACAGATCTGAAAGAGATAAGGTTCATCAAAGAAAAATTTTCTCACTTTATGCATAACCCATTTTCTTTGCTAGAATGGTCGATCTTTCGAAACAATATCACTTTCCAAAAGATTGGCAAAATTAGCAAACCAGGGTATTAAGTATTGAGATGATGCCAAGACCCACTCATCTAGAAAAATATCATCTATGTCAAGCTCATCCCCTAATTTCTTCATTGCCTCCTTCTCAAGGCGAGATAAGTGTTCAACATCTGGTTTTCAACACTTTTTGTATCTTTTACCTCAAAGTCAAATTCTTGCAGCAAGAGGACGCAATATATTAACCTCAATTTAGCATCTTCTTTGATATTAGATACTTCAAAGTTGCATGATCTATGTCACCTATATCTTTGGTTCCAATAAAATAGGACCAAAACTTCTTAAAGGCAGAAACCACAACAAGCAACTCTGGTTCAGTGACTGTATAGTTCTTTTGTGTTGGGTTTAATACCTTAATGGCATAATAGATTAGGTGAAGGATTTTCTTGTATACTTGGCTATGGACAGAACCCAAGGCCACTCTACTAGCATCGCACATAAACTCAAACTTTAAAGATCAATCAGGGTACATAATAATGGGAGCTGAGATCAACCGCTCCTTCAGGCACTCAAAGGCCTTAAAACATTCCTTATCAAAAACAAATTTCACCTCTTTCTCTAAAATCTTGCATAGAGGATTAGAAATTTTAGAGAATTCCATCTCCTATAAAATCCAGCATAACCCAAAAAACTTCGGATACCTTTACCTAAGACTGGTGGAGGTAATTTTTCAATCACATCAATCTTTGCTCTATCATCTCAATACCCCTTTTTGAGATTTTGTGACCAAGAACAATACCTTTCTTCTAGTAAAATGGCACTTCTCCTAATTCAACATGAGATTACACTCCTCACATCGTTAGAGTGCATTGACTAAATAGGCCAAACAATTATTAATGGAGTCCCCAACTATCAAAAAGTCATCCATGAATACCTCTATAGTGTATTCCACCATGTCAGAAAATATGGACATAATACATCTCTGAAAGGTGGTGGAAGAATTGCATAATCCAAATGACATCCTATTAAATGCAAAAGTCCCATAAGGGAAAGTAAAAGTCATCTTTTCTTAGTCCTCGGGAGTAATAAAAATATGATTGTAACTTGAGTAACCATTAATAAAACATTACCAACCCGTGTCTGCTAGTTTGTCAAGTATTTGATCCATGAATAATATAGGCAACAGTCTTTTTGAGTCTAAGTATTCAACTTGACGCAATCCATGCATACTCTTCATCTAATAACTGGTCTCATAGGCACCAATTTATTCTTCTCACTAGGGACCACAGTGATCCCAACCTTCTTTAGTATGTATTGAATTAGGATAATCTACTCGATGTTTGCAATGGGGTAAACCACTCCAGCACTAACTACTTGATAATTTTTTTCTTCACTACCTCCTACATAGGTGGATTCAGCCTATGCTAGTGCTCAATGCTGGGTATATACTCTAATTTTCTGTATCTTATAAGTGCAAATACTAGGTGGAATCCTCATAATGTATGCAATAATCCATCCTATAGTCCTCTCGAACGTCTGCAATACTAAAAGTAATGCTTCAGCCTACAACTCCATTAAATCAGCTGCAGTAATGACCAACAAGGTATTTTCGTCCCCTAAAAATACATAACGCAAGTGAGATGGGAAGGACTTCAATTCCAAGACCGGTGGCTCCTCAATAGATGGTCGAGCTAGAGAAGTGGTTTTATTCTTTAGATCAAGATCAATCTACTTCAGAGCATAATTATAAGAACCTCTACCATATAATGTGCTCACCATATCATCATACTCATTTATGTCATCACTATCAGAATTCATGATAACTACTACTAGCGCCTCAACCCCAAGTCTCTGATCAATGAGCATAATCATTTCCTCATCATCAATAGTCTCAATCAGGGACACCACTCTCATATCCTTTTGGTGTTGCATAGATTGACAAAAATTAAAAGTAACTTGCTCATCATTGAGTCTGAATTCCATCTGCCCCATTTCCATATAAACTTGCACCCTACCCATAGCTAGTAAAGGCTTTCCTAGGATAATTGGGACCTCAAAGTCCACCTCACAGTCAAGGATGACAAAATTAGCTTGAAATATGATAGATGCCACCCTTATCAAAACATTACACAAAATACGAACCAATTTCTTCATAATTGGGTCAGCCATCAATTACCTCATAGATATAGGTTTGGGTGCTCCCAATCCCAACTACTTGTATATTACCAACAATATCAGATTGATACTAGCTCCCAAATTACATAATCTTAAAAGAAGTTGAAGGACCCAATGGTACATGGTATAGTAAATACTCTAGGGTTTTTCTTCTTCTCAACCAATGATTGGGAAGTGACGACATTGCAATGATGAACATTATTAGCTAGCTCAAAACTTATCGTCTGCTTTTTAGTAACCAAATCCTTCATGAACTTAGCTTAATCAGGCATCTACCCAATGCTTCTACAAGAGGAATTTTAATAGAAAGTTCTTTCATAATTGAGAAGAAATTTTAATTTTTCCCTTCTCCTGTTTATTCCCCATTCTCAATTGAAAATGAGGGGGAGTTCGTGTAATGGTCTTCAACATAGGATCAACTACCTTCCTCTTTCCATTATCGTTCTCAACACTTTTAGCAATACCTATCAATTTTTGTCTCTACTTCAGGTGTGTCATCGACACAATGCTATTATTTCATAGCTCATCAACAGTAGGCACAAGAGGGTCAACAGTTTCCTTACCACTTTGAGTGGTGATGGAAAGACAGTTACTGTTATTCTTAGGATTCTACACTATATTGCTTAAAAGGGTCCTCGAGTGCTGTTGATTCAAGATGCTGACATTTGGCCAAATTATTGTTCCAATTGCTTGATTGTAGTAGCATACGATTTCACTTTTTGGGTCAAACCTGAGATGTCTTCCTTAATCTCCTTAAGGGAACTTTCTTGACTTTTCTGACCCTTTTTCGGCTTTGACAACATAGCCTACATCCTTGATTCACTATCACAACTACCAGGTGGAACATATGCACCATCTTTAACATTATAATCGACTTTGCATCTCCAGTTACCGTCCCTATATCTACTTTTATCTCTGTACCTTTATTAATAATAGTTCTGACCTTACTTCCCTTGCCTAGAGTTCTAATTGTCTTTAGCAGATGATTGGACCTTGTCTTAGAAACCCACCAACATTTTATCTAGATATTTAATCTCTTCATCCACATCTAAATCATATGATTTGTAGGACTTACTATACGCTTCCACTATATTCACCTTCTTAGAATTCATAATCGTGAACTTCGTCATAAATCCAATCTCCGTCCTTAGCTACACAACCTCTTATGCCACTGTGTTATCAAAAATTCTATGCTCGCTGGAAGCATCAATATTATAAGTGTCAATACCTCTCTCTTCCTCCTGAGTATACCACCCTTGGTTGGTGAGAGAGATCTAATCTAATATCTCTGATGCTACCTCCCAACGCAGGCGCAGGAATGCTCCACCAGTAATAGTGTTTGCCATAGCTTTTGAACTGGTGTTAAGTGCTTGATAGAATATTTAAAGTAAGTTCCTTCCTATAATTCTATGATTTGACACCATCATCAATTTTTTCTTAAACTAAAAATATGCCTCATACATTGATTCAGATTGCAACTGCCTGAAATTATATATCTCATATTCAACTATAGAATTTTGCATGAGGGGAAGAAATGATCTAAAAACTACCTCCACAACTCATTCCAAGTAGTAATTGACCCACAAATAATTTCCCCTAACCATAATATAGCTTCACCAGTTAGAGAAAAAGGGAATAACCTGAGTCTATGAGCTTTCTAATCTACCTCAGGTATAGTGTATGAATTAAAAATCCCAATAAAATTAATAAGGTGTAGGTTTAATTCTTTTGTTAGAAAGCCTGCAAACATACCTTTTAGGTTTAACAACTAGATCATAGCATTACTAATGTCAAACTTCACACCCAATGGCAATGCAAAAGAAATAATAACTCCTGTCTCGGTAGGCTCAACATATCCCAAGTCCTTCTTTGGTCATCATATGGTGGAGAATACTAATAGGCTGGGAGTACTTGAGCTCTACCCCTTCTACCTCTATCTCAGTTTTCACTGAGTTCTGCTCGATGATCTACTTTTTTTTCTTTGCCTAGCCAACACTGCCGCCTTAGCTATATGACGAGCATCCACTTCTCTCCTTGTATTAGTAGCATTTGGCTTTGCTAATAATTGATCAGTTATTTAATCAATTTTCTCCTGAACTACATGAAGAGGAGGAAGCAAGACATTTGAATTATCCTGAAGCCTCTCAAGATAAGCTTCATATCTGTGTTCCATTATCCTACGATTCAATTATTGGATTCTTCATAGCTCAGGATCAATTAAGAGTAAGGGAATGCCTTGATTTAATTTATAGTGCTAGGAATACACCGACATTTACCCCAAGAAGAAAAAAATAAAACCAAAAACTTTAACAACTTTAATAAATAATTCTGCAACTGTGTTCCCTGACAACGATGCCATAATTTGATGTCTCCCAAACTATACCCTCCTCAAAGATACAATGCAGTTCCTACAAAATTATAGTAACCTAACTAGATTGGGGTTGATCCCATAGGGAATAGATTGAGCTCGTATCTCGAACTTACAGAAGTAGCTGGAAGTGCTGGAGAATAAGTAGGGGGTTTGCAGTAATCAATAAAAGTTACAAGATTTGAATTCTTTTAGTTGTAAAAAATCTAAAATAAACACTAGGCTTGTGTTACCCATAGTTTATAACTCCTTAGGTTTATCATGCTCAGTCCAACTATCTTCAACTGTCTTGTGAACTTGTTGGTAAATTTCACTCTTTATCTTATGAGTCTCAGGGTGTTGCCTTACTAACCCTTTTCTTTGATCCTAATTTAACTTTATGGGTCTTAAGTTATTAGACGAAGGTTGATATCCTCAAATTACTATTGTAATCTTCTTTTACCAATCTCAGTCTCTCTTTTGAAATCAATTAAGCTGAAGAAGATCATAATACTAGCTAAGTGTAAATAATGATCTAGATAAACCTCACACTTCCCCTACTTCATTATTTTTTAGGGTTCCCATAACACTAGCTAAGGGAATTAGTTTCTCATAGTTGTGAAGCAATTTATGGAATTCAAAAATAATGCGTATGGTTAATCTCACAATAATTGATGAAGAAAACCCAATGCCTCAAATTACTTAATAGACCAAAAACCAAGAACAAGAAATTTCAAGATCAAAAATTAATCTTGAAATCAATATATGTTTGTCAGAGTATAAAGTGCGTAACCTAATACAAGATTATATCAAGGGTATTTATAGTTTCTATAAAAAAGAAATTCTAACCAAAATAAAATAGGAAATTAAGTCGTCTTTGGTCACTCCTAATTATGAGTCATCTAGACTAATGACGACTCATTGGCTGCTTTTGTTTCTCTTTTCTATGCTCAGTGATAACGAATCATGGACATACCTTAGAGTCGTTAGCTGTAAGTTGTTGTCACTCAACAGAATGTTCAACTTTCAGTACTTTCTTTTTGTTTTCAAAATAACTCCTCACTATAAGTCATTGTCACTCCTAACGACTTCTATCCTTCATCAATTTCCACTGGGGCTTCAAGGCTATCTTTAGGAATTTTGCTAGCATGCTCAGAATGAATCACACCATGACTCATTATCACTTGTAATGTGTCATGGTCAGCCTTAACTTTGATTCTTTAATTAGCAACCCTTACCTTTAATTTCACAACTTGGGTGATGAGTTATATGGTGACATAATGACTCGTAGTCTAGTTAGTACTTCCACTCTTACACAACTTTTTCATCCAATTCTATTCCACATTGCTTCCAACCTAATTAACCTTTAACACACACAAAACACATATTATATCTAACAAAATAGCCCAAGTATTTGCATATTTCCTCCATTTTAAACATAGAAAGTGACATAAAACCATGACACATCAATAGTTTAAGGCACACCCACTGGGAACCTAATGTGAGAAGGAACATAAAAGAAGCAAAACATCTTTCTCCTCTCAGTAGCATCTGGATTTGACTATGAGGTAGGTTGTGGTTTATTTATCATAGCAATATTTGGCTATCATTTAATATTGAAAGTAATGTCAGAAGCTACCATGCATTAGGCCTTCAGGAACGATGATTAGAAGAATGGAAATGATAAAAATATGACTAGGCTTTAATATTATGATTGATTATTGTTACGTCCTATTAATGTAATATTTGCAATCTAGAATAGGTTGAACCTTGCGAGAATTATGACTAGTGGAGAAATTACCATAGCTTAAGTTAAGTATGGTAAAAAGGGGAGAGTATTATCAAGTTAGGGGTAATAGAGGGCACCCTTGGTAAACTTGATAGTTACATCATACATGGGATAAAGTTAACTAACTGAAATTGTGGAGTATGGGTTAAAAGTAGTTTAATAAAAATTTTTTAGGTGACCTATGAGCGGACTTAAGTTGGTGAGAGTCATCAAATTATCGGGGTTGAGATTTAAGGCCAAGTATGAGAGTTTGAAAAGAATTATTTGGAATGGAGCTGAGGATTAGGTAGGGAACATGTACGAGAGTCGGGAATAAATTGAGTGAGTAATTGTGATTGGTTATTAACCGTCAGTTAGGTAGAAGTGTATAATGAAACATGTACCCAAGTATATGTGTGAAACAAAGGTTTATATCTTTATGATTACTTATGAAATGATTGTTATGATTTCTCTTGAGCAATGTTTGTGATTATTGACTATATTTCATATCATACATTTGGTGTTGTGGAGATGCGATGATGGATATATAGATGTTATTATTGAAATCATGATGTTCGTGATGTTGATGTAATAATTGTGATGATAATGTTGATGTATATAACCATGATATTCATAAGGTTGGTAATGTTTATGATGTTGGTGAGGTTGAGAAGATAAGAAATGATGTAAATATCTTGAATACATGCATTCATTTATACGTATTGATATTTTGTTATGTTTATGTATTTTGTTGAACTTTTGAGTGGGGTGGTCCATTAGCGGAAATGATGGAATGTAGTGGAACTTGTGGATCCAAGGTATGTCCTAATCCAAGTTAATGCTAATGTAATGACCCGAGACTACCCCCTAGTCATCACACGGCGTTTACAACCCCGAAGGACCACAGCTAACCCATAAGTGATATCTATTGTGAGCACTGAAAAAATATGCTGAATAAATATGGAAAAACAGGCTGAAATACCATAAGGTTTAAAATCTTAAATAATGATAAATAACATCTGATAAAAAACTTATCTCTGAAATACTGTTTGAACTAGTCTAGTCTGAATGCCTCTAACTGAACTGTCTGAATATGGAGTTGATGGGACAAGCCCCCAACTAACTCCAACTACTATAATACTAAAACTACTAAAATGCTGAAATAAAAGCATATCCTCAATAGATGAGGACTCACTACTAAATCTGACTACTGACTAGATCTGTCTAAGATCAGTTGGGAAACCTGAGCGTCCGAACCTACGATATGAAACATCATAGCACAAGAAAATATGTGTCAATACGTGAGAATGTACTGGTATGCTAGATGAGGTAAGGCTGAATGCAAGAGTTCAAATGCATGAATTGTAACTAACTGAATGATATAAAATAACTGAATATGAGTACGTGGATAACTAAAACTGTTGTAAATACTAAGTATGCAATACTGTGCATATATGTATACTGTAACTCAGCTTTTCTAAAGCTAAGTACTGAGTTATATTACTAAGTAACTGATAATCTGAAGTTACTGATAACTGAATTTCTAATACTGAGTGACTATGTCTAACTGTCCTGATTCTGTAGAACTGAACTGAGTTCTAGATTGAAGATTGAAACTGAAACTGTGGGAGGTATCATCTAACCGACATGCTATTCTCTGAAATGATTGGGGTCCAACATGTAACCCCAGCTGGAAGGGTACAAATACCGTGCCATGGGTACTAATACTAGAAAAATAAGATACCAAGCCTAACTGACAGGTAACACCTGGGCGAATCCAAGCTTAATTTTACGGGTGACCCCTGGGAGGTAGTCAAGCCTAATCTGATGAATGACTCCTCATCCTGTGGTGTCTACATAATTTTGGAGTACAGGGACTACTGCTAACGACTTTGCCTATCTTACAGGGAAGCCATTATCCCTGCACTAGCTCTGTGTTAAATCCTACTCTGAATTGAATAGACAGTGAACTGTTATACTGGAGTAAACCGAACTGAATTCACTGAGTGCTATAACTGATTGAGTTCTGCATCTAACTGAGAGTACTATTGATCATGACAAGACTGATACTATTCTGTAACTGACACTGGCTCTAAATAAACAGCTAAATTATCGGGTATTAAATACCCCTAGGACTCGATAGCATGAAAAGTAAAGCATCACATGATCTTTCAAAGCATAACAATGTATACCTGTTCATAATTCATCTATAGAGACATTTTATCAAACACTTTTAGAGCATAAGCTTGTACATATACTAACATGTCAAGATTTCATCACTTTATTCACATGGACATTCAATCAAACACTTTGGGATCATAACTTAATGCACATAATCATGGATAACACATAAACATGGCAACTACAATGCCCTAACTTGCAATTTCATGGGTTTAACATACAATTCATATAATTTCCCCCTAAAAACTATTCTATTTTCATGAATCTTATAATAATCATGGATTAAAACCCAATTAACATCATAGACACATTAATCACTTTGTAAATTCAAGAGTTTATCAAGATAATCACATATTCATCATACATGTTATTCAATTCCATGAAACTTGCACTTAAATCATGGATTAAAACCCAACTACTATCATGAAAATGAATTCAATCTAATTCAAATATGGAAATCATAAATTTAAGATCTTGTATGGTTAAAAAAGGCTTCTTGGACTCTATGGGTGAAAGGAACCATAGATGAACACCTAACATACCTTAATTTGTGAGATTCTTGAAGTTCTTGAAGGATTTCTCAGGCTTGACCTTGATTTCTTGAACTAGAGTTTCTGCCTCTTGAGAGAGAATGATTTGGTCCTTGAGATAAAGTAAGGAAAAATGACATACTAGGGTATTTAGGGCATAATTTCGTGTTTAAAGGCTGATCTGGGTCATGAAAAAAGACCTTATTATCCCTACAAAGTTTTTTAAATTTCGTCACTGAAAACCTGAGTTGGGCACCTGGCATGACGTGCCTCTATCGATCCGTGTTACTGGAAATTAATAATTGGGAACTGGGCTGATGGAGAGATACAATGCCATCGCGGTGCCTCACTGGTTGTGAATTTTCCCTTTGGTGCGACGCGCCATGATCACGGAGTCACACTGGAAAGTGACAATTGGGAAAAAAGCTAGTGGTACGATATGGTGGTACCACATTGTCTCACTGGAAAATGACAAATGCTATTTGTACTACCTCTGCGATGCACTAGAGCCCCAGGTGGTACACTGTCTTACTAAAATGGCTCTAACTCTTCGACTGGGTGTCGAATTTGGGGGAATTTGGTATCGATGGAAAGCTTATTCAATTTCTCATACATGTATAAAAGTGTATTCATTTTAAAAGAAAGTCTTTGACATTCTTGGGATGAATTTAAGCTAGGTAAAAGTAAGGGGTGTTATAGCTAACTGTCTAATATATATATTTATGGGAGGTTATTGCACGGTATTTTCCCTCCTTGTAAGGAGTTGTCAATTCATAAATGACTTAGTGTTTGTGAACACAATAGTGTTTTGTGTTAACAAAGTACCTAGGTTGTTCATCCATTCATGATTGTCTTAATGTTCTAACTTTGTGAGGTTTGTAGATTTAACCTAGAGTGAGTTAGTAGTAGTGGGGATCAATATAATAGATTTGCTACACTCTAAGAGGGTATGAGTTAGAATGGGTGGTTTAAGGACAAAGATATATGGAAATGTTAAATGGTCGGTAGGTCACAAAGATGTTGAAAGTGTGGTATTAATGAATTCATAATTAGGGACTTTGAAACTAGAATCTACTTGATGTTATGCTTTTTTATACTTGTTATTAATATTATTTATTTCTAACCCTAGTGGGCGATGATGCCTATTCATATGTGCAGTTAGACTAATGCTACACTTACTATTTCTCCAATTTAGAATATAACCATGTTACAGGTCTATTGGGATTTCTATAGCACCGACGGTGATCATTCAACAATAGTTCTTGGCCTTTCTATTCTACATGGATGTTATGTCATGGACTCTCCTATTCCTTGTCTAGTGCTCTTATACCAACTTAGGTTAGTTTCTAGGGATTCATAGTTGGTTATTTTCCACATCACTTTTATAAATTTAATGTATTAGATTGTATTTATATTTTATGTTAACCAGATTAATGGTTTGAATGAAGAACCATTCAAAATTATTAAATTGAGTATTCTATTGAAAATAAATTGTATTAACTTCCACATTAAATGAATAGTAGATTCTTAAGATAGGTTCCTACAAGATCTTGCTAGTTGGGTAGTGACAGTTATATAGCATATAGAGTTTAAATAATAAATTTAATTGAAAATAAAGCTTAAATCAACTTCAAATCATTAAAATACCACTTATTAACTTAAATCTCAAATTTCCAAATTTCCACATTCATACATGGTTTAAAATGTGAAAATAATCAACAATTGGTATATTTATGGAAAAATAAGTTTTTTCATACTACAGGGACCTTATGTATCAAAAATTAATGATAACCCATCACAGATTGATCCTCAAACCAAAAACTTTGAATTTCATAACTTTGGATTTTTAAATGTCAACTTTGTGAACAAAAATCATGAAAACATAATGGATATTCTTGGAAAATGTAGCATCATACCCATTGTTTATATGAGAAAAACACATCAAGAGTCACTGCAACTAGAGCTTTCTAGTTCTCAAAATATTTAAAATACCAAAATTTTGCAATTTAGCCATTTAAATCACTTTCGAGGTGATTGTTCTTCTTCTCATTTATGGTAGTTGGTACCCACTACATTCATGAAGAGATTTTTTCATGGAACAGTCAACCTAAAAATCCTTTTTTGCATTCACGAAGAATAAATTCCCCCACAAAAAACCAACAACTGTTGTCCGCACTAAAATGATTATATTTTGCTCATACAGACACGAAATACGTTGATTCTTTTTGCTTTAGTTCCCAAATTTTGATACAGATCTAATAGAACCATCTAATCACCTAAAATAGTCATTCTATGCTGGTGGTATTATTAAACCCCACAATGAAAAAGTCTACACATGTTGGTTAACCATGCGCCACAACATGGGTACGAGGCCCAACGTCACAAACCTAGCTACTAAAAGGGCAGAAGAGGTGTCGGAGAAACAATATCTGCTAGGTAATGGTCTTTTAAGAAGGGATGGAGGTCCTAAAACTATGAATACAATGGATTTTGTCGGTGATTGTAGGGTTGATTCAATGCAGCAACAATAAATTTTGGGGTAAATGGTGAAAAATAGCTAGCCCGGTATCTACTGGTAGGTGAGCCTTGGGGATTTCATCTTCACAATGTTCTCATGACCCCAATTTTTTCTCGAGTAAAATGGCTATAGATGCTAACATTGAATTTGGGCGGCTAGTTTGTCCCTAAAAGTTAAGGCTACATATGATAGGATAAATATATATTAGAATGAAAGGATATAGTTGACACTCCACCCAAATTGAGATCGCATTCCTCAGAGGATAAGGTATAAACTATGGAATATTAGAAGATTTTGATGGATTCCGGGATAATCAGTAATAATTTAATATGGGATAACATTGATGTTGACAAAATTTCTAATGATTGTTTCAAACTAGAGTTTTTAGTCCAATAATGGAAGGGGACCAGGATATTGTAGAGATTGAGGATGCTTATATCCAATCAGAAGTTTAATTTTGGAAAAATGAGGTGATTTTCTATGTGTTGGGTGCACATCCACCTTTTGCGGTATTGAAAGGGTTCATCAGTCGACATTAGGGCAAGCTTGGAATCAATAAGATAGTGATGCTAAAAAATGGAATCATGTTGGTGCAATTTGACTTAGTAGCTGGGAAGGACGAGGTACTTCAGGGGGAATATATCATTTTGATAGCAAACCTTTGGTTGTGAAATCTTGGAAATTGGATATGGAGTTTACAAAGGAGGAATTAGCTATGGTTCCTATTTGGATTAAATTATGTGGTATTGACTTCAAATATTGGAGTATAAAAGGACTTAGTAAGATTGAAATATTAGTAGGTAAACTACTTATGGTTGATAAGAACACTGAAAATAAGGTGGGGTTGAATTTTGCAAAATTATTGGTAGAAGTAAAGATAGGAAGTCAACTGCCAGAGATAATTCACTTAAGGAATTAAAAAGGTGTTGTGATTGAGGAATAGGTCACATATGACTAAAATCCATTAGTGTGTACCATATGCACAACGTATGGGCATATAGCTGGTCTTTGTAGAAAGAACAAAATGAAGGAGATATATAGCAGATTCAGCCTCGCGAGAAACTTAAAGTTATTGTTGTTATAGAGAAAACTGATGAGTTACCTCCTGAGGAAGCAGGTGTACCACTAGTTTAGAAAAAGAATAGCTTGAGACAGTAGAATCAAGGGAAAGGATGGAAGAAAAATATTCCTGTAGGTACAGCTAGAGCAAAATTATCACATGACCCAATTATTCTTGTGGTAATTCATTCTAGGCCTTAGGGGAAAGATTCAAGGTAGGTACTTCCACCACTTTTTGGGGTTCAGCATCTTGGTGACCATGGTTAAAATTCTTAGCTAGAATGTTTGAGGCCTGAATATCCTGAACAAATAAAATAAGGTGAAGTACTTCTGTAATATTATTGAGGTGAGGTGGGTTGGTCTATTGTAAACAAGAATAAAAGATCATAGAGTGGGTGCAGTGATTGAGTCTATGTAATCTAGGTAGAATTATTATACTAATCATGCCTCATATTACAATGGAAGAATAGTTGTGTTGAGGCTTGATTGGTTCTTTGTGGATGTGGTTTATGAGATATGTCAAGTTGTTTCCTTCACATTCGCTTATATCCCCCATCAATTAAGGTTCTTTGTGACATTTGTATATGGATTCAACATGAAGGTGGACAGAGTAGAGCTCTGGCAATATCTAGTTTAGTTAGCTAACAATAATCCAGGAGCTTGGTGTGTGCTAGGGGACTTTAATTCAATTCTGAGAAAGAAAAATAGAAAGGGAGACACCTGTGAATTTAGGTGAGGTGAAGGACTTTTAAGAATGGCTTGATGCTTGTGGCTTACATACAATACAATTGTCTATTTCTGAGTACACATGGTCTGATAAACAAGAGAAGAATATTTTCTTGAAGATTGATTGGGGCTTTATTAATAGTGACTGGGTTGATCAATTTCCTCTTATGGTATCTTTTGCACTCCAGGAAGGAGTTAGTGATCACTGTCCAATAGCAATCACAACTCCTCATCTTTATAGCGAGAAAAGGATGGCATTCACTTACTGTAATATGTAGAGCTCATATCCATATTATGAAAGTTTTGTGAGAGGCTGCTGGGAGATGAGGATTTTTGGTTGTTACATGTTCCAGCTTATAAAGTTAAAGGCTCTAAAATAGAAGTTAAGGGTATTGCATAAGTGGAATTTCAGAAACATTGACAAAGCAGTGAGGATAGATAGAGGCAATATATAATGTCTCCAATCTCAACTACAGATAACACCACTTAATACTAAGTTGCAACAAAAAGAGAAGTCTACGACTGCAAAATTTTAAAGAACTGCCTACTTGGTAGAGTCTCTGTCTTTGCAAATGAGTAAAGCTTTCTGGATATAAAAAGGGGATGACAAAAGTCAATACTTCTTCTCAATTTTGTAGAAGAAGAAAACACTGCAATCTATCACCCAAAGTCAATATGAGAATCAAAATTAGAAATATGAGCCAACACAAATTGTAGAGGTGTTTGTGAGGTACTATGCCAATTTACTTGGTACTGATTTAGGGTAAGGAAGAAGGCCCACTCGGCTATATTTTACCAAGGACCTCAGCTATTAACAAAGAAATTATATGAAATCATGAGACCATTCTTTAGATAGGATATTAAAAAGGTGTTTTCAAATTCAATATCAGTAAAAGCCCTAGGCCTTATGGGTTTGGTGGAGGGTCTTCTAAGGATTCTTCGAACATAACTAGAGGTAAAATGTCCAATGCAGTTGGAATTCTTTCAAACTGGTAAACTTCTCAAAAAGATTAATGGAACCATAATATTGCTAATTTCTAAAGTTGTTAATCCTCAGGATGCTAGTCAGTATGAACCATTTTCCTGTTGTAAGATCATTTACAAGTGTATGTCCAATAATTTGAAGTAGATTATCTATGGTGTTGCCCGCTATTATGAGTTCTACTAAAGCAATATTTGTGTAGGGTACTTTAATCCGAAAATGTATTAATTTTCCATGACCGTTTGAGACACTATAGGAAGAAGACATCTCTACGTGTTTAATGGAAATAGATTTAAGTAAGGACTAGGACATAGTGAAGTGGAGCTTTGTTGAGGAGATACTTGTGACATTTTATTTCCCTCCCAAGTTTGTGAAAATGATATGATGTGTGTAACCATAACTAGATTTTTTGTCAAGGTAAATGGTGATAATTGGGGATATTTTGATGAGAAAAGAAGATTTCTATAGGAAGATCTTATATCTCCACTTTTCATTATAGTAGTGACGGAGGTGTTTCAATAATCATGACAAGGATGAGCAGAGTCTCGGATTTTAGGTACCACTCCATGTGTAAAGAACAAAACCATACCCACCTCACCTTTGCAAATGACTTGATAAATTTTTTTAAAAGGTATTTAAAGTTTGTTACTAGGGTAATGAAGGCTATCAGGTGTTTCTCAGATCTGACTGGTCTTATGGCAAACTCATACAAGTCTAATCTTTTTGTTGCTGAAGTCTCTAAGGTTGCGTAGTAGGAAATCTTGGGGATTACTGGATTTGCTTTAGGCCAATTGCCTATTAGGTATCTAGGTTTGCCAATTGTCACATAAGAAGTTGAGTAGACTTGAATACCATCAATTATGTTTAAATATAACAAAAACGATTAGGGAAACATCAACTAGGCACTCAATGCAATTCTATTTTCACTGCATAATTTTTGGGAGTCATTTTTTATATTGCCTCAAAGTATTTTCATGCTAGTGGAGAAGAAATACAAAGATTTTTATGGGGTGGGATAGACTAGAAGAGGATGATAGCTCTTGTGGATTGGCACACTATTTGTTCTCATAAAAAGCAAGGGTTTTGAATGTTGAAAGCTGCAAATTATGGAATTCTGCTTCTGTTAGGAAGCTGGTTTGGTGGTTTTTGTAGAGAAAAGATCAACTTTTGGTGTAATGTGTCCATGTTATTTATAGTAATCTTGTAATTGGTTTCTAAACTCCTCATTCTCCTAAAGATAGTAGTTGGTATTGGAGGAAACTTCATAATTTAAAACATGATATGATTTCCTGGTATCAACATGCCAATTATTACTTCATTAACAGAGGTGTCTATTTAGTGTCCATGAGTTATTATGCTATGATTAAGCAAAGACCTAATGGAATATTGCAGAATTTGTATAGGATAAGCTTTTGCTGCCTTAACACAGAATAGTATTATGGCTTGATGTTCAGTGAAAACTGCTTACTAAAGCTAGAATACAGAGACTAGGACTAAATATGGAGGATGATAGATGCATACTCTATGAAATACATAGGCCTGAGGATATAAGACACCTATTTGCAAATTCTGGCTAGTTGAGGACCTTGTGGATCATGATAGCTCAATGGTTAGATATTGGGATAGTACCAAGAGACACTCATGTGACTATTAAGAGGATCAAGCATAAACACTGGAAGAGTTTTTGTAAAGAAGTTGTGATGGCAGTAGACTATAGTGCTATGATTTATCAGATATGGTTAACAAGTAATGGTAGGATATTTATGAATCATACTATGGATGCTAATTTTGTCTTAGGGAAAATTCAAACTATGATGAGGGATAGAGTGCTAGTATATGAGCGGTCAAGAAGTACAAGGCAGTGTAGCTGGTTAGTTGATAAACATTATATGTAGGGGATTCTCTGAGGCTTAATCCTGATTCTTAATGTCTTATGATTGAGTGCTATTTAGTTTGTAAAGAGGTGTTTATTCTGGTAATATTTTACAATCTGTTACCAATAAAACAATGAAAAGCCCTAAATAGTTTTTTAAAACTCATATTAGACCACCCGAACACAAACCAATAGTGCAGGCCACTTGTAGAATATATTTTAGACCTGATGAAATCATAAAAATACTTAAATAGGGTCATTGATAATTTTCTAAAGAAGTTCTTAACTTTGACATCTCCATATCTCTAAATCATAGCTCAAAACTCAACAAAAATTCTCGAGACCTGAATCAAACCTCTAAATTGCCTAAAAATCACCCTTAGGCCTTCATTGAATCATCGAAACTAAAAATTAACCTTTCAAACTTCAAATTCTTACTTTGGCTTCTCTTAAGTTTCAAAATTTCAAAACTATGTAACTCTTTCAAAACTCAAATTAGTGTCTCTAGACTCAAACCAATTGTCCTACTAACCCAAAACTCACATTTCTTAATTGATTGATGATACTGATGGACTTTTGATAGGAGATCACTTCTATGGATATTTACTAAAGTCAGCCATATCAAATTTTTAACCTTCAAAAATAAAAAATCACATAATACTTAACTGACCACCTTGAGAACCATGCCACCCACTTCCATAGGCTACAAATACCATAAATTTATAGGGGTTAACATCCGTAATGTACCAAAAGTCAAAAATCATTATGAGGATTGTTACACCATACACCATTTAAACATCCTTTGATTCTTGAATGGGAAGAAAGTACCAAGACCATCGAGAAAAGGAAAATACCCATAGTAGACCTTATACAAGTACTCTCAAGCAAGATTAAATCTATAATACCAATTGTTCATCCTAAATATCAAATCCTCCATAAACTCTTAAGATGACATCTCTTAGTATCAAAAATCAAAACTTTCCCAAATTTGCTTTTCATATGTTTGAACTATCACCAAACAGAATAACTGAGTTGAGCTTAATCATAGTTCTAAATATACCCGATTCACCATAGTCCATCATAGATAATAGAATCCAATTATTGGATGCAAATCTAGTGCCATGTCTGTGCCAACAAAGCACTATAACCTTACATATTCTCCATTTATATCTACAAAAACATTATTTGTCATACCTCAACACCTATTGACATAGATAGGAAACCTACAACCTAAAGACTCGAGAGAACCAACTTAAAGATTTATTGTCCATATGAATTACTGTAACACCACACAAACTCCTAGCTAAGTTTTGAAACATTCATCATATGTTTAAAGGCTCAAAAAGTAAATTATTTAAAGCATAGATAAGTTTTATTATCATTTATCTAGTGCTTAAAGTGATTTCAATTTGAATCATGGTCATAAAAAGCATTTAGAGCAAAGTTGAGTTGAGGATATTTGTTATCAATTGAGTTTTAGTATTCGAGCCTACAATGATCAACTTTAAACAAGTACAAATATTAGAATATATAGAGTTTTAGAGCTCAATACCCACCAAATGAAAGGTATTTGAGTCCTCTTTACAAGGCATCTTATTTCACCTTAATTTGATATCGGAGTAGAAAATTATGCTTTTTTTATTGGACAGTGTCAATCTGTTAGATATTGATGATGGGAGTTGACAGGTCATCAACTGAATTTGTCAACCTTAGGTAGTAAAGCTCAAACTTGACCCTATATTTATGATGGGAGTTGACGAGCCGTTAACTAAAGTTGTCAACCAAAAAATTCCTGTAATTTTTTTAGTTTCCTTAGGGGTAGTTTGGTATTATCTTTACCTCAAACCTTACCCCAAAACATAAATCACTCTATAAACATTATTTGCTCAGAAATTATCATTTTTATCGCTCTTTGTCCTCTCCACTTTCAAGAGAAAAAAAATTAGGGTTTCTTCCCAAAGTTCAACTTTTAAGGCTCCAAACACAAGTTTCCCTATAAGAAATTAAGAAGTTTAGGAATCTAGGGTATGAATAAGGACTATCTCCTTTAATTGTGCTCAAAAGCTAAGTTTTTAAGTGAATTCTAAAGAATTGATGGCTAGAGTTTGATGTCTCCGAAATTACACCTCTAAGAAAGTATAAAGAGATCATTGAAAAAATATAGAACCTAACTAGGTTGGGTCTATCATACGAGGAACAGGCTAAAAATCTATCATGAGTTTGCTGACTTAATTGGAAATTACATAAATAAACAAGGGTTTTTGTATTCATAAGAGTAACAATACTAGTTACTGGGAAATTAGGGTTGTGATCAATATGAGACAAGCACTAGGATTGTGTTTCCTGTGACTTCATCACTCCTTAGACTATTCATGCTTGTTAAACTATCTTTATGCCTAGCATGCAAAATCTAATAAGTTATGTATCACCTAACAGTCTCTTGACCTTAGTTTTGGTGAATTTCACTTATCTCCTCTTGGTTTTAAAGAGTTTCCTTACTAACCCTTGTTTTATAATTTCAGATTAACGATCTCCTCTTGGTCTTTAGTTAATTATATGAAGGTTGATATCTTTAAATTAATATTATTATGCCCTTTTTATAATCTCTACCTTTCTCTCATGAAAGTATCAAATACAGGCGAGTTCCTAACATATGCACTCACTAAGAAAACAATCAAACAAAGAAAATTCCAATACATGGAAGAACACCAATCTAGAATGTAACACCTTAGGTTTTGGTACTTGGAAATTTCTAAAATTTTATCCTCATTGTCCTAACTCCGACTCCCCTGACGAGTCATAGGGACTCGGTCATAACTTAATCAGAAAAAGGGGCTTAGTATTCTATTTTGAGTACGAGTGGCTCTCAACAAGTCATCAAAACTTCTTGCGGGTCATAAGGACCAAGCTATAAGGTGTACACTAAGTTTGGCCCCAGACGCTATCTTTATTACAACTTGAGGCCATTAGTCGTAAAAAGTCATGGTGAGTCATTATGTTCCAATCGTAGGGTGTCCAATGTGTCATCCCAAATTGTAGTTATCTTAATTATGAGAAGTTGTTACGAGTCATTAAGTGTCGTTACGAGTTGGTGGTATGAATCATAGACAGACTAGTATGGGGACCTAGTGGTTCTGCCTTGACTACGACTCCTTGTGATTAGTCGTAATGTATTTTAAAGGTCATATAGTAATATGTAGTCATTTGCAATAATTTTTAGTCTTTTCATAAGGTTACTTTGGACATTTATCCTCTACCCCTATTTTAACCCGCAACCTAAAAATATATTGGGGACCCTATTAGTATTGTTAACTTGCTCAAACACTTCCAAAAGCCGTCTTAAATTCTCTAAAGCAACCATACTTAGGGTTTCCAAGAATTGGGTTATCCAAAGGCTCAAAGGCTGAATTCTTTCCATAAAACATG
The DNA here is from genome assembly GCA_030864225.1 of Capsicum baccatum var. pendulum. Taxonomy (NCBI): domain Eukaryota; kingdom Viridiplantae; phylum Streptophyta; class Magnoliopsida; order Solanales; family Solanaceae; genus Capsicum; species Capsicum baccatum. Next base: position 138,619,306 of record CM061550.1, read on the forward strand.
GTATTTTAGACATGTTACTCTTCTCTCATTGTTAATTTGTTAAAAACATATGTTTTAAAGTATTGTTAATAAGATATTAATGTTGTTTTTGAAACAAAGGTTGAGGGTTTTGAATGCTTGTTATTGAATAATGTTTTCCGATGGTCTATATATGGTTATTGATGCTTTAAACATAGTTCTAAATTCGTGGGTGCATGGGTATGGTGAGTGAACCTAGGGAATTATGATTTTCCCCAAAATTGTTACTTTTGAAGCGGTTATGATCCCAAACCTATATTCTAATATTGGTTTTAATTTTGAGAAATATTGGAATTTGAACTATTCTTGAACTATTATATTATGATTTTGAATTAATCTTTATGGGGTTGTGTAATTTCCAAGCTAATGCATAATTGAACTAAGGGGGTTGTGAATTCCCTCAAGAGATGTAATTGGTTTGGAATGTCGATGTTACCTTGGAAGTGTAGTTGGTATGAAGATACCAACAATGTATGCCTTAATGTGTATTGTGGTTCAATGAATAGATATTTGTGATACTTGTTTTAAATTTGGCTTTAAGGAGGGTTGTGTAGCTGAGTCATAGATATGGAGTCCTAATGGACCAACGTTGGAAACTATAATTACCGATGCGGAGGTTTATACAACCGGGTGGTTTGATTCCCCCTTACTATTATCATATAATTAGGAGGTTCGAATCCTTTGCATTATACAACATGATTTTTTACTTATGTGACCTTAATATGCAAGGAGGTTCGAGTCCTCTATAGTGCATATATATATACCCTCTGATTTGTTCAATCATATTCACTAGGGCCTTACCAACTGGGGGAGATTTTGTCCCATATAGCCCATGGGTGCATTTGTACGTTATGACGGTTGAGCTACACAATCCAGGCTAAAGTTATAAAGATCATATTATGCCTTGCTTCCTATCCTGGCATGATATATATTTATATATTGTATATGTATTTGATTATATGCATTGGATTTGAATGATTTAAAATTATTGACCATGACATTATGTTATCCTTATCCCTGAGTTACATGCTAGTGTTCACCCTACTAAGCATCTCCAAACACTGAATCCCCACATGATGCAGGAATTGAAGCTAGTTCTGGTTTTCCTATGTAGAGTTAGGTCAGTTTTCTTGGTTCATTATGTTGTGGTTAAGTGATGAGGTTCTATTCCTTGGAAGGCTAAGGCATTTCACAAGCTTTCATTCTTAGCTTTGAGTTGATAGTTGTTTTCATTATCATTAACATTTTCATTTTTATTTTCACTGTCATCTGTCAGAGTCAGGGACATGTCCCGACCAAGAATGGTTTTTTGTTCTTATTTTAGAAGGCTTTGGTGGATTACTGTGAACTTGGGTGGTGTTGGTCAATTATTTTGGCTTGACTGGTCGATGGTTGTCGGTTATAGCCACGATTTTAAAAATATTGAGCGTATTGTTATGCTATCTTGTTATATGTCCAAAATTCATCCAATGTTGGTGATGTGTTCACTTGGTTAGGTGCACAGTATGTTCTTCGGTCTATGTGGGACTTGAGATGCCCATTATGGCAAGGCCCTAGTTTGAGTCATGACAAAGATAGTATTAGAACCCAAGTTTTGTGTCATTGGTTGTCCGCAAAGTCGTGTCAAGTAGGATCTCATTTATGGGTATATAGCATGCCACACTTATAATGGAGAGGCTATGAGGCATTTAGGAATATTTCTCTTTTCTTTTTGTTCTATTTTGAGCTATAGAGTCTAAGGTCTTTAATCTTCTTTAATTTTTTATATTCCCTTTTCAGATCATGCCTCCAGAAGATTTGATGTTCTTGGAAACTCTTCTGTCTCGTCTAAGGATGATGTGGAGGGATCTCATCCTACTTTAGGAGTTTAGACACGATCGAGGGTAGCTATTTTTGATTTTTCTGAGGGAGATCCATCGGTTCCCCTATGCCTCTTTAGGCACCCAAGGATGGCGTGTCTAATGCTGAGTTTTGCTAGTCAATTCATTTGTTTACCCAGTTGGTGGCCTCCCAAATTAAGCATATTGCTTTTGTTGCTCCATTCTCTAACGCTACTATAGTTAGCCAATTTATGAGGTTGAGTCCTCCTACTTTCACTGATTCTAAAGTTGAGGAAGATCCTTAAAATTTTAGTAGTGAGATGGAAAAGAACTTCTGTATGATATATGCTTCTAATATAGAGGGTGTAAAGTTTACTTCTTATCAGGTGAAGGATGTAGCATATTAATGGTATGAGAAGTGGGACCAGTTTAGGGGTGATGATGTTGAGTCTTCTTTGTGGGATAATTTCTCTTATGCTTTCCTTGATTGCTTCATTCCTTAGGAGTTGAAAGAGGTAAAGGCTGAGTAATTTGTGAACTTGAAGTAAGGCAGGACTATAGTAGAGGAGTATGCTTTGAAGTTTTATTAGCTATCACGTTATGCTCCTGAGTTGGTGTCTAGCATGAGGGCTAGAATGAGGAATTTTACCTTTGGGTCATCCGATGAATTAATCTTAGAGATCAAGGTTGTGTTGTTGAATAAGTAAATGGACATCTCTAGAATTGTGGTGTATATGAAACAAGTGGAAGAGGAAAAGAAGAAGGAAGCAGAGATGAGTGAAAGGCATAATAAAAAGTTTTGCTATTCAGATCAGGGTGGATGTCAGTAACAAAGTGGTAGAGGCAGAGGAAAATGCTCTAGTTCCTACTCTATGGCTTGTGCTCTTTATCCAAAGCCATTGGGTGATCTTCATTCTCAGTATAATAGTGGGTTTAGAATATCAGAGGCCCAACCTCAAGCTAGTAGGGATTAGTCAGCTCCATCGTATCCTTCTTGTAGATTTTTTGGTCAGGTGCACCATGTTGTTTGTGAAGAGGAAAAGAATAAGTTCTCTAAATATTGTCAGATTAGTCATATGCAGAGGAATGGTCTTTCTAAGGTTTCTTCTGGGGAAAATAATATTCCTGTTGAAACTTTATCTACTCCTACACTAAAGGGTGCTACTTCTGCTTTTGGCTCTGGCACTGGACAAAACTGTCTATACGCTCTTACCACTCTCTAGGATTCTGAGGCATCCCCCGATGTTGTTACTGGGTATGTTTGAACTTTTCTCTCGCAATGTATATCGTCTACTTGATACCAGGTCTACTCTCTCTTATGCGACCCCTTATATGGCTATCCATTTTTTATTTGATCCTGAATGTATTTCAAAACCCTTTTTTGTGTCCACCTCGGTAGGCGACTTTATTATGGCTAGAATGGTCTATTAGGGTTGCATGATATCGGATTATGGTAGATAGACTTTGGTGGATCTGGTAGAGTTAGACATGTAAGACTTTGATATGATTTTGAGGCTACATTCATGTGATACGTCTCTTGATTGTCTAACCTGAAGGGTCAATTTTTATTTCCCATGTGGGTGGGTAATTAAATGCAAAGGTAGTTACCTAATTCCAAAGGAAAGGTTCATTACGTATCTTAGATCCCAAAAATTGGTTTCTAAAGGATGCCTCTATCACTTGGTGCATATGGACTCTAGATCAGAAGGTCCTTCTTTATAGACTGTCTCGGTGGTTTGTAACTTTCTCGAGATGTTTCCTGATGATCTTTCTAGTATTTATCTCGATAGGGAAACTATTTTAGGGATTGATATTTTTTTGAACTCTCATCTTATTTCTATTCCTCCTTATAGAATGGTTCCACCTGAGTTGAAAGAACTCAAAGAGCAGTTGAAAGATCTTCTTGACAAGGGTTCTATCCTCCCAAGTGTGTCTTCGTGGGGTGCTCCTATTTTTTTTATGAATTACGAATGATGGGTCCCTTCGAATATGTATTGACTACCGCCAACTGAATAAGGTAATCATGAAGAATAAGTATCCCCTTCCAAGGATTGATGACCTGTTTGATCATCTCCAAAGTATTAAATTCTTTTCTAAGATAGATCCATTTTGAATTTTTGGTAATGTCCTTTGGTTTGACCAATGCCTCGGCCACGTTTATGGATCTTTTGAATTAGGTTTTTTATCAGTTCTTCGATTTGTTTGTGATTGTCTTAATCAATGACTGTATTTAAAGAGTGAGGCAGATCCTGCTGATCACCTCCACTTTGTGTTGTAGACCCTTAAGGAGCAACAACTGTATGCAAAATTTTCTAACTATGAGTTTTTGTTAAATGATGTGACCTATCTGGGTCATGTTGGTTCTAGTGAAGGGATCATAGTAGATCTACATAAGGTTGCGGTCGTTAAGAAGTGGCCTAGACCCACGTCTCCATCCGATATTCCAATAATCTTTGGTTTAGCCAGCTATTATAGAAGGTTTACAGAGAGTTTCTCTTTTATTGCTACCTTATTGACTAAGTTGACCTAGATAAAGGTTAATTCTTAAGGTCTGATGCTTGCGAGGGTAGTTTTGAGAAGTTAAAGGATAAGCTGAGTTCGACTTCGGCTTTGACTCTATTTGAGGGCACGAAGGGTTTTTTTTGTCTATTGTGATGTGTCTCAAGTGGGACTGGGCTTTGTGTTGATGCAACATGGCAAGGTAGTTTCTTATTTCTCTAGACAATTGGAAGTCCATGAGAAGATTTATCCAACTCAAGATTTTGAATTATTAATTACAGTATTTGCATTAAAGATCTAGCAACATTATTTGTATGGGGTCCATGTTGATATTTATTCTAATCATAAGAGCCTGCAATACGTGTTCACTCAGAAGAATCTAATCTCAGGCAAAAGAGATGGCTTTAGTTGCTCAAGGATTATGACATAAGCCTTCACTATCATCTAGGTAAAACTAATGTGGCTGTTGATCCTCTTAGAAGGTTGTCCATGGGAAGCTTATCTTATGTGTATGAGGAGAATTTATATTTGGTGAAATACCATTTGGCTAATCTTGGAGTTCATCGTTTGGACTCTAAAAATGGTGGTGTGATTGTTCAAGAGGTGGCGAAGTCATCTATTAGTGCTGAGGTGTAGGGGAAGAAAATGTTGGATCCTATATTGATGCAAATCAAGAATAATATAGGTAGGTAAAAGGTGATGATTTTTGAGATTAGTGGTAATAATATCCTGCGGTACCAAGGTAGATTATGTATTCCCTATGTGGATGGGCTGCGAGGTAGAATTTTTTTCGAAGCTCATGAGTTGTGTTATATGATTCATCCCGGTTTGACAAAAATGTAATATGATCTTAAAGAGATTTATTGGTGGAATAATATGAAATGGGATGTGGCCAATTTTTTTGGCTAAGTGCATGGTATGTCAGTAAGTGAAGGTGGAGCACCTATGGTCTGGTGGGTTGACTCAAGAGATTGAGCTACCAGTGTGGAAATAGGAGATAATTAATATAGATTTTGTTACCGGTCTTCCATGGTCTCGCTAGCAATTTGATTCGTTTTGGGTAAACGTGGAGAGGATAACTAAGCTTGCTCACTTCTTGCTCGTAAGGACTAATTTCTCTTTAGAGGATTATGCCAAGTTGTTCATTGAGGAGATTATGAGGTTGCATGGTACTCCAGTTTCCATCTTGTTTGATCGGGGTAAACAGTTCTCATCTCATTTTTGGAGGTCATTCCAGTGAGGGTTGGGGACTAAGTAACCTTAGTGCCACTTTCCACCCGTAAACAGGTGGGCAAGTGAAAGGGATAATTCAAGTCTTGGAAGATATGCTTCAGGCTTGTGTGTTTGATTATAGTGGTGGTTGGGTTGACCGCTTGTCTCTCATAGAATTTTCCTACAACGACCATTATCACTCTAGAATTGGTATGGTTCTGTTCGAGGCCTTATATGGTAGGAGATTTAGGTCTTCTATTAGGTGGTTTAAAGTCTGTGAAAATAAGTTATTTTGTGTGGATTTTTTTCATCAAGCCACAGAGAAGGTGAAGGTGATTTGGGATAGACTTAAGGCCACCCAAAGTCACTAAAAGTCCTACACGGGCGTGAGGCGAAGAGAGTTGGAGTTCAATGTTGGTGACTGGGTATTTTTGAAGGTGTCCCATATGAAGGGAGTGATGAGGATTGGTAAGAAGAGGAAGCTTAGTCCTCTCTATGTTGGTAATATTTCATATAAATTAGAGTTGCCTCCTAGTTTAAGGTCCATTCATTCAGTATTTCATTTTTCAATATTGATAAAGTGTATGGATGATCCTTCGACAGTTGTTCCTTGATAAGAGGTGGGTAGTTTAGATTCCATGTCTTATGAGGAAGTCCTGATTGAGATTTAGGATTGGCAAGTCTGTTGGTTGTGGACCAAGGATGTGGCATCGATAAATGTTCTTTCAAGGAACCAAAAGGTCGAGAAAGCTACTTGGAAAGCCGAAGAGGACATAAAGTCCAAGTATATGTTCTTGTTTCTCATTTTAGATAATCGTTCTTGAGGTATGTGTATCCCTTAACACCTATGTTTTTCCACTTTTCTAAAGGAAATGGTGATTTCCTAAGAATCTTTGTTTTTTTGTCTTTGTTAAAGGTAAGAGTAGTTGTATGTGGAGTCAAATCTTGATAATAAATGCCTTATCCAATCATTCGAGGAAAAAAAATCCTAAGGGGGGAGTATGTAATGCTCCGTGTTTTTGGTCCTTGGAAATTTCTAAAATTTTATCCTCATTGTCCTGATTACGACTCCCCTGATGAGTCGTAGGGTGTCGTGATGGGTTGTAGAGAAATAGTAATCACTTCAAGTGGCTTAGTATTCTGCTTTGAGTATGAGTGGGTCTCAACAAGTCTTCAAGACTTCTTATGGGTTGTAAGGACCAATTCGTAAGGTGTCCAGTAAGTTTGTCCTAAGACACTGTCTTCATTACGACTTGAGGCCATGAGTCATAAAGACTCATGATGAGTAGTTATGTCCCAATCATGGGGTGTCCAGTGTGTCATCCCAAATTGTTGCGATCTTGAGTATGAGAAGTGTTTACGAGTCATTAAGTGTGGTTACGAGTCGGTGGTATGAATCATAGCCAGACCAATATGGGGACTTGGTGGTTTTGTCTTCACTATGACTTTGTGATGAGTCGTAATGTATCCTTACGGGTCATATAGTGACCCATAGTCACTTGTGACAATTTTCAGTCTTCTCATTAAGGGCACTTTAGACATTTCCCCTTTACCCCAATTGTAACCCACGACCACAAACCCTATAAGGGACCCTATTAGCATTGCTAACTCACTCAAACACATCCAAAAGATCTTTTAAATTCTCTCAAGGAGTCATACTTAGGGTTTCTAAGAAGTAGGTCATCCAAGGGCTCAAGGGTTAAACTCTTTTTGTGAAACTTGGAATTTTAGGCATGTTACTCTTCCCCCATTGTTAATTTGTTAAAAACATATGTTTCAAAGTATTGTTAATGAGATATTGATGTTGGTTTTGAAACAAGGGTTGGTAGTTTTGAATGATTGTTGTTAAACAATGTTTTCCCATGGTTTACATATGGTTTTTATTGCTTTGAACATGGTTTTGAACTCGTGGGTGCATGGGTATAGTGAGTGAACCAGGGAATGGTGATTTTCCACAAACTTGTGACTTTTGAAGTGGTTATGACCCCAACCCATATTCTAAAATTGGTTTTAATTATGAGAAATGTGTGAATTTGAACTTTTCTTAAACTATTGCATTATGATTTTGAATTGAACTTTATGGGGATTTGTTATTCCCTAAGCTAATGCATAATTGAACTAAGGGTTGTGAATTCCCCCAAGAGATGTAATTGATTTGTCATGTTGATGTTACTTTGCAAGTATGGTTGGTATGAAGATACCAACAATGTATGCCTTAATGTGTAATGTGGTTTAATAAATAAAAATGTGTGATACTTATTTTATATTGGGCTTTAAGGAGGGTGGTGTATCCAAGTGGTAAAAGTGGAGGTCCCAATGGACCAACAAAAAAAATTGCAATTGTAGATGCGGGGGTCTATACGACCTGGTGGTTTGAGCCCCCTAACAATTAACAATTATCATATATTTGGCGAGGTTTGACTCCCCCATATTATACCACAAGATTTGGTGCTTGTGCGACCTTGATATGAAGAGAGGTTCGATTCCCCCATAGTGCATATGTATACCATCTTGTTTGTACGGCCACATGCACTAGGGCCCTACCATCTAGAGGAGAGCTAGGCCCATATAGCCCATGGGTGCCTTCGTACGTTATGACGGTTGAGCTATACAATCCAGGAAAAAGTCTTAAAGAGCATATTATGCCTTGTTACCTTTCCCTAAATGATATACATGTATATACATTTGATTATGTGCATAGGATTTGAATGATTTAAAATTGTTGAACATGGCATTATGTGATGTGACCCAAAACTACACACCTCTCAAAAGTATAATACGGTCGATTTTAAATACAATAACCCAACTAAGTTAGGGTCGATCCTATAGGGAAAACGTGAATAGTTTCTTGTCTTGATGTAATCTACAAGCTGTACAAGAAATTAAATGGGGGGATTTGTAGTATCAATTATAAGTACTATCCAATTCATGAGTGCTTTTGAGTTGTAATCAATAAGAGACGAATACTAGGTTTGTGTTCTCCCTAGCTTCTTAACTTCATAAATATCTCAAGATCAACCCAATTGTTCTGTTGTTCTGCATGCAAAGTCTACAAGATAGGTATTATCAACTGTCGGGTAAGTTACAAGATAAATTTCAGCCTTTACCGGGAAATTCATAGGGTGTCGCATTATCCCTCTTTCTAAGACCTCAGTTCACTTGTCTGGGTATGATTGAGTGATTAGATGAGATGGTGAGAACTAAAAGGTGGAAATGAATCCCAAATCACTGTCCTAATCTTCTTTTCCCAATTGCAATATCCTTGGTAGGGATTGATGCGAATACAGACTATCTTAAGGTATTGCAGATACTTGAGATTAATTATTATGAAGAAAATTAAGATACATGCAGAAATCCTAGAATAGTCAAATCTCACACTTCCTCTACGTAGCTAATCTGTCAGGGTTCCCACAACCCTATTCAAAGAGATTAGCCGCTCATGCTTGTGCAAAAAACCATGATTATCAATGAAGAACACATAAAATCAATTACACAAGAATAAGCCAATTAAACTCTAGAGTCTTTAATTGAATAAACCCTAAATTCTCAAGAACAATTGTGAAATTATTGTAATAATATGTAAAAGTATGTAAAAGAACATTTAATAGTTTAACCTAATAAAAGACAAACCTTAAGGTATTTATAGTATCTCAAAATAACCTTAAAATCCTAATAAAAATGGGATAGGTAAAGTTAATTCGGTAGTCAAAACGACTCAGTCTTCACTCGTGTCGGCATAATACGAGTTTTTCCATGCCTTGTCGTATCCATTCTAGTGTGTAATATTACCATGGTTTTAACTTTCTGTTCAGCATACGACTTCTTCTTACGAGTCATACTTGAGTGTACGACTCGTGTCCTCCATCTGTATCAACCTAGGACTTTTATCCTTCCTAGTCTTGAATGCTGGTTCGTATACAACATCCCTATACGAGTTGTACTCTGACTTCTGACTCGTATACTTTTGACACTTCAATCTTTGTACAGTAGCTTAGGTTCCTCTATGCTTACGACTTCTCAGAACATCTCGTATCCTTAGTGTACGGCTCGTATGGATAGGTCATATCTTTTCTTCACTTGGTCTTTTGTTTGGGTCCTTGATTTGGGATGCTTACAATTGTTTGACACAACTTGTATACACATCTTACGACTCGTATATATGAGTCGTATCTTACCCTAACTTGGAATTTTCTCTGCTGTTTGGTTCTGTTATGGGTACGACTCCTCCTAAAAATCATATGTTGAGTATACGACTCGTAAGCTGACTCGTATCTTGATTAGCTTTGGTCTTTTTGGATCTTTTTCTTCTCTTTTCACTCAAGCACTATTGTAGACCTATTTACCTGCAATATACACCAAAGTGACCATATGTAACAAAACATCCTAAGTTCATGAATAAATTTGTGGTTGTAAGCATCGAAAGTGTCGTGTTTCCATGCCACATCAACACCCTTAACTTAAACTTTTGCATGTCCTCAGGCAAACAAAACCATTTTTTTCTAGTACTGAGAAGTGCTTAAATAGGACGTTCTCAAGAAACCCATGGCAGTGATTTTGAACTTAATTTCAATCTTGTTGCTCTTCCCCTTAATTCTAACTTTTAAAACTTAGCTGCATATAACAATATAGCACATATAGAAACATAAGGGAATCCGGTGATGACATTACATTATCAATAGACACTTGGGAATAGATACTGATTACATGTATTAAACATTCTAGCAACCTAGCAGTATAACCCATGTGTGTTATAGCCAAAGAGATCCCATTCGCTCTCCATTTGGATAAATCAATACATTTAGGGATATAACAAATGACTTTCTCACTCATAAAAAATTAACACTGGTGTATACAACATGCAATAGGCCTGCCCTTATGCTCTTTTCCTATGTTTTTAGACAGTCATGATAGGATCACTATAGGACTTTGTTCGTTTTGTTATGTAGTCTTTGGGGCTGGTGTGGTAAGTATGGACATTTAAAGTTACTAACCCTCCTTGGAACTGCACCAACTTTTCGGGTCCGCACTTAACCACTTTTCACTTTATTTGTTTCCATTCCTTATTTCTCCATTTTTATTTTTCAGCATATTCAGGTTGGATGTGGTCTTCTAGTCTTTTTTTTTTCTCTTTTTCACAAAATTTCTTTTTCTTTTCTTTTTCTACCACACCCAACCTTACTTTCTTTTCTCTTATTTTACCCTTCTTCATACCCATTTCACATCACATACCCCTATGATAGACACCCTCAACTTATGTGATTTGCTTGAGTTGAAGTGCATAATGTCCAAGGATGAACATGGCCAAAATAGGTTCATTGTAATACAAATGGGATGGTGATAGATGTAATAAGAAAAATAGGTGTAAAACTCAAAATCCGGATCAAGGGATATCATTCATGCATGAAAGGTCAATTTGGCTAAAAATGGACTAGTATAAAAAATGGCCTATGATCCTTTCCTACCTAACTATCCTAGACATAGGTAAAAGCAATCGGAAAAGTTCTAGTTTTTAACACACCGAGAACTCGGTACTCTTACACGTACTTGTATATGGCTATATTACTAAGTACTAGTTATCCAACTATGCAACTATTTTGTCCCGCATTGCTCTATCCCTAACCCTAATGTCATTTTAAGATTCACAACAGTCTCATACATATAAACCAATCACTCAATTATATAAACAAAAAATTTAAAAGGGGGGGCTCAAACACAACTTTGCACAATAGCATTTAAAATCAGCAGTGTTTCAACAATCACGAATTAAAAATCAAAACAAAATCTTTCAATATAATCCAAATTTAATTTTTCAAAATCTTCAAAAACAATCATAATCAAAATAGTCTGCTGCCATAAGCGCGCTCCCTATCTCAGCTGCCTATGTCAAACCTGCAAGTTATAACAAACTTTTAGTCTTTGCTAGTTATACTTTATAGCTACTCCCAAATGTTTTGAAATAACCCCCACCCAACTAAAAATCATTGCACTATGTTAATGCTGCAAAAATAAAAATAAAGGAAAAAGGTCATACTTAGGCACTGAAGGCGTCGGTGCATGATCGGACCCACAGATTGGGCCCACTCCAATTAGCTATCGTCCCATCAATCAGGACTAAATTAACCATATATGTGGGAACAACATGAGCCCTTTCAACAATAATAACTGGAGCTCCTGATCCACCAGCTCCAGCAGCCATCTTACAGACCCTTATCTCATGTCCCGCCCATCCTGAATACTATTAGATCTTGCTTTTTTATTAGCTTCTCACTCTTCTTTCCTCTTTCTCTTCCTTTCTCTTCTTTATTATTTGGTCTCCTCAACTTGAACGTCTTTTGAGTCTACCCAAAATTAGGAACATGGACAGTAGGACTCATTATCTCAATGACAGGCTTAGTAAGAAATCGGTTTCTCATATAGATCCAAGACCATTTTTTGATCTCCATAACCTTAATTATGATATCAGCAATATTGGGCATCCTCCCTCTGCTCAACTATTGAGTGATCCTTAACTCAAAAGTGTATGTGCCCTTGAACTCACCTATCCTGCTCTTTAAGCCTCTTATTAAGCCAATTTCTCAATCTTTCTTTCGTATGACCTATCTTCGCGTTAAGCATAGGTAACTGGGTCACAACCTCAGTCCATGCATCCTGGGATATTTTCATGATACCTGAAGGCATACCCTATAGCCTAGTGATACTGGCTAGACTGGTGATGGGGAACTCTATGTACCCACTATATTTGCATGTGCGCCTTCTATCTGTGCTTCTACCTTAGTAGCCTCAGCAATAGAAGGAAGTCTGTCTGATCATCATGCGGGAAAAATACCACCATAACCTTTGCTGCTTGTCTCATTGGTCGGGAAAAAGTTGGCAGGATATCTAATAAAATTGATATCAAACATCCTTCGTGCCTTGATTATTTCATCAATCGCTAGGAGTTTTAGAACTTCTGCCGTAAGACAAATCTAAGTTATCATGCAGGGGTAGGACATCAATGCCTTTTGATCCCCTACTTCCCTATCTCGCAGTTCCCTAGACAAAAACTAGCCAATATCAAACTCATAACCAGCTATGAAACTGGATATCATGGCTTCTCGGATCGGGCTCAATATATCATCTTCTGTAGTAGGGCACAACCTGTGCCGAGCTAATGTATAGCATGATTTTCCCTCGAAGTTGAGGTTACTCTTCTTAATCTTCTGAGTGACCACCCCGAAGCCTCCCACTACCCAGAAATCATTTTCTCCATATGTGGCAATCTATTCTGCCATCCATCTAAAAATCACCATCTTGTCATCCAAACCTAATGACCTTTGTATAACTTTTCTTATCTTCTCTATCCGTCAATCCATCTCTTCTATGTTGACTGGAGCCTGGCACTCTGGTGTATATAAAAATCTCCCGATGGTATGGAGAGAGATGTTTAACCAAAAGCCTTGAATCATTAGTGACTCAGTCGGATCACCACCATTCTAAAATTAACCTTATAGATATTGCCTCTAAAGTTTTGCTTTGTATGTGGTATAAAACTCACGGACTAGTACTTCACTATATTTTTATCGAGGCTCGTGTAATCCAATCAAACCCATAAAGTCTGAAGCGTTTCTCAAATCTAGGAAATTCTGACATCCTTGTGGCGGTCATTCTTCTTTCTAGATATATCACCCATTTTATGTTACCACTTGGAAGCTTGAACAACCCACTTTTGAAGTTATCTTGCTTTTTGGGGTACCTCTATTGTTTAACCATGGGCATTGAAGCAGTGGTGAGTGCTAGTGGTGGGTCCTGTTAGCTATTGGTGGTGTTTTATTCACATCTCCCGCATGCTTAAAATTTACCTCTGCCAAACTAGACTCAGCCTCATCATCATTATAATCTTCATCATTAGCATTATCACCATCGAAAGATAGTTGAGGTGTGTGGGAAGGCGATGTAGTAGGATTCTTCCTCTGTGGGCCCTTTGGGGTGGGCGAGTCTAAGCCCAACCTTCTTTCTCTAAGCCTTTGCACCCTTTTTGTGCAGTTTTCTTTTTAGAAGTTTTGTCATAAACTTCCTCGCTACTTTCAGATACGATTTCATACTCAAATTCATTAAATTCTGCACTAGCCTCTTATGCTTGCTTAGTATCCTTCTTGGCAACTTGCTTGTATGACGAAGCATTTTTTGGAGGCATGGTTCCCGAAAATACAACATTATTAGTGAATAAGTAAAGGAAAAGAAAGAGAAATTTAAAAAATAAAGTTCAACATGCTTGTTTTGATTCGAATACGGGTGGTGAGTACTGGTCATACCGACTGGGTACGACTCGTATAACCGAGTTGTATCATATACAATGCATGACCTTTGTTCACTGGTGAGCTTACGAATACCCTTAAGAAGTCCTGCCGGCATGGCACGACTTGTTACCAACAGTCATAAGTTGATCAGGACCATTTATTCTTAATTTAATCCTCCCAGATGGGTACAACTAATAGAGTATGAGTCGTATGGGCTGGGTACAACTTATTTGGTCGAGTTGTATCCATTCCAGAACCTTTAATCTATTATATTTTAGAGTTTTTAGTGGGTACGCGTCCCATTATCACTCCCGTACCGGTGGGTATGAGTCGTAAGAGGTCTTATATCCACTGCAACATAGAAGTCCAACTTTAAAGTTTTGACTTCTTAGCAATTTCCCAAAATACCCACTACAATTCTTGTATCCAAACCCTAGTTCTTTCCCAAGTTCCTATTTTCCACAAAATAACTATAAATAGGGTACCAAAACTTTAAATAATTGCATGATTCTAACTGAAGCCATGTTTACCATATCAAATATTTCAAATTTTAACTTACAAAGTAGAGAAAATAAGTTTAGGCACTTACTTGGTAGTGATGAGTAGCAGATTGCAATTTTGAATCCTATTTCTCCAAATGCAAGTTTAAATCACACAACCGAAAATATTTAGAGTTGTTGGTAGATAAATCAAGTGTAGAACACTGACATTTTGTCTATTGAAGCTTGAAATTTGAGTACAGAATGGAATAGGTGTGAGTAGTTATGATCGGGTGCCCGATCATGTTCTTTTTCCTTTTTTATTTAAGCAATGGGCCGGGTCAACCTGATTGTTTGACCTTATAAGCATGGGTACAAGTTGTGTGTACGAATCGTACCTAGGATTATGGTTCATGTATTTGACTCGTATAGCCCTAAAACTTACCTGGGTTTATGGAGTGGATACGACTCAAGGTGAGGAATCGTACCTTAAGGGTACAACTCGTTTTGGGAGTCGTATCCATTCCAGAAACTTTTGCCTGATTCTGATTTTGTTCCTAGGTTAATACGACTCCTTCTTACTAGTCGTCCCATATAAATACGACTCGTAAAGATTCCGTATGACTACTTTTCTCCTTCTCTTGATTTGTATGTACTCCTTAGTCCTGCACATTGAACAAACATATTACCCTATAAATGAAATAAGTATAGAATCATAGGTTACCTCCTATGCAATGCTTGATTTAATGTTATGACACGATATGGATAAGTTGGGTATTCAGATTTCTCCAACTATCTCATGGGTTGCCTCCCACGCAACGTTTGATTTAATATTGCGGCATGATGCAATTGCCTTGATTACTCAAACTTCATCAAGGTCAGTCTCAACTACTTCATTCACCTCTTCTATACTTCCTATGTAGCGCTTTAATGTTTGTCTGTTTACCTTAAATGAGCGATCACTATTCCTCTTCAGTTCTAAACCACCATAGGGATAAACCTTTATAACTGTGAATAGACCATGTCACCTCGACCTTAGCTTACCTGGAAACAAATAAAGCTTGGAGTTGTATAGTAGCACCTGTTCACCATTCTTAAATACTGTTTTCTCAATCTTACGGTCGTGATGCAACTTTATCTTCTCTTTATAAAGTGTTGAACATTCATATGACCGGAGCCAAAATTCATCCAATTCATTGATGTGATTCAGCCTTGACTTTTCAGCATCCTTCCACTGTAGATTCAACTTTTTTAACACCCATAATGCTTTATGTTCAAGCTCAATTGGTAAATGACAAGCGTTGCCATACACAAGTTGATAAGGTGAAGTACCTATTGGAGTCTTGTAAGCTGTGTGGTAAGCCCCCAATGCATCATCTAATTTTCTTACCTAATCAGTCCTATTGGCATTCATAGTCTTCGCCAATATGGACTTGATTTCTCTATTAGATACTTCAACTTGTTCACTTGTGTGTGGATGATAGGGTGTTGCCTGATAACGCTCAACTTACACATCAATTTAAGTTCAAGGCACTCATTGTCAATATATTTACCCAACTTTGAAGTCGGGGTATAATCCACGAAGAACATTGTGAGTGGCGACTAAATTAGTTTGAAATGGTAGATACTGCCTATATTCAAACCAATAATACAAAAGCATAAAAAGGAGGGTGTTTGAAAGGTATCACACTTAATATTTCATTTTGTTTTTATTGAGTACAAATTCGGCGCTACGAATACTTAGAGTCTAAACAATTAGGCATGGATCCTGGGATTATGCTTTCCTAGGGGAAAGATATGCATTGGGACATGATAATTCGAGGTATGTTTTGATTGATGATGATGTGGTAGGCTTGGTTATAAGTCCTTGGGGCTAGTTTGTCAACATAGCCTCAAAGATTTCACTCATTGACTCTTTTAAGTATGTTAAGAGAGTGTAATACCCCGAGAATCCAAACCAATATTAGAACCATCCTCCAAGCTCATGAGAAATAAATTATCATGCTTTGGTAGTTTTATGATCGAGTTTAATGTGTATTAAGACCTCAAATACGTCCTAGTTATTAGAGTTGTTGATTAGTTGGTTACAGACTTAGAATAATGGCTTTAAGCCAAAAGGAAGATGATAGAATAAGTAACCAAGCCAGACTCTCAAATTATAGTAGTGATACAGTGTATTGTAAAACATCAGTAGGGGGAGACGCCCAAACCATTCGTATCTCAGTACAAAGTTTTGTGCTTTAGTTATCACGCTATCAACTCATGTCTTACATGCCATCTCTAAGATCATAGCTCATTTTCATGCAGACTATCAAAAATCATGTACGCTTACAGTTCCTAGTCTAAGGAGTTCATGTTCACCCAGTAGTACGAATCATGTTCAATGAATTTAGAAACTCCAAAATTCAGGTCATGCATCTCATGCCTTATAGAATGTTCAGTTCTAGTACTGATGCTACACTCTTAACGATCTTTAATATTTAAATTTATGTCATGTATATCCTCAATTTAGATCTCTTGATGAATCCATAATGTTTGATACTCTATTCCTCATGTCTTAGTTCTGTGTCAAGTTATGTATAGTGTTCATTCATGCTTCAAGTCCTCATGTTTAATCTTTCAGTGACCTCTCCTTATGAAATGATTGTAGTGATAAGTAATTGCTTAGCTGGGAGAGAGTAAATATTTCTTGTTGATGAAAGATTGTGGTATGCTCATTTTTAGCTAAAGCTGTAAATGTGAAGTGAAATTAAGGCTAAGTTTTTCATACTTGTCATGGTTAGTTTAAAACATTGTGCATATTTTCTTAGGGGCAGTGATAGAGGTATTAGATAATACGAGAAAAATGCTTTGGTGGGTAGTTATTTATAAGTTCATATATAGTTATGCAAATAGGCTTAAATGTCATGTTGGCGTGCAACTGGATAAATGCATTGTACAAAGTGAAAGGCTAGTAAGAAGTTGAATGTAGTTGTTGAAGAGTTAATAAGAATTATTCATGAGATGAGAAGTTGTGAAAATGCAGGGTGTGTTGAATTTAGGATTCAGACTAGCTTTATTGTGTGATGTGTGCATTTGCCAGATTCGAGTAGGCTTGAACATATTGAGAAAATTTTGTCCAACTCAGATTTCAGTAGGTAGAGTTACCAGTGCCCATGTGAATATTTTAAGTAGCCTCAAGTGAAGTGCGGTATTGAAGTAAAAAATATAGTTGATGGAGTAGTTGAGAAGTGTGGCTAAGATTGTGAGATAGTAGTTGCAGTGCATAAGGCTTAGTAACTCTATCCTAGATGATGTTTCGTAGGCCTGTGTCCTATATTAAAGAATTTTAGCCCTATTGTGATTTCTTAGTTAGATGTCTTATTCAAACTATGCCAATATTCTTTGCTTCCTAAAGTCTTTGGAACTTTATAGAAAGAGTGTCGAAGAGATAGTCTAGTTAAGTATGAGCTTTCAGTATGAGTTAGTTGGAATAGCTAGTAATACGATTTAGCAGTCAAGCAGACAAGTTCCTATAGGTTTTATCCCTCTTATTAATGAGAAAATTCCTTCACAAACATGCAAGTCATAAAATTCAGTTCAATTCATGCATCAAGCATCAGTTTTAGATTTTAAATAATCAGTTATGATTCAGTTCATAAGTATTTCGTGCATCATCTCAGTCTTTCCTCAGTACTTCAGCCAAGTTAGGTTCTTTTGGGGGACATAATGTCCCAAGGGGGAGATGTACTATGATTTCCTTAAGATTTCATGTCCTAAACCTTTCATCTTCCCTTTACGTAACAAGATCCATCTTGAAATAATGGATACTCATAAGTTGACTCTCCGTTTCGATCTCAGCCTTAAAACCATTCTCATGTCATTGCTTGTATTCAAGAAAGTCAGTTTAGTTCATGATATTCAGTTCATGTATCGTGTACCAAACTCAGTTATGTTCTCATGTTCCCATTCATGCATGTTCAGTATGCGATCTCATATTCCTCAGAACTCTCAGCTTAACCAGCCTCATTCGAGGATGAATTTCCCAAGGGGGAGATATTGTAATACCCCGAGAATCCAAAGCAATATTAGAACCATGATTCAAGATCATGAGAAATAAATTATAGTGCTTTGGTAGTTTTATGATCGAGTTTGATGTGTATTAAAACCTCAAATACGTCCTATCTATTAGACAAATCAAAACATCCCTTACCGATTGAATACTTGAGAAGGATATTTCCATAGTCAACTTCAAACAAGCATATCTTTCATTATACAAATAATTTTTTATATCATGGCACACCAAAATATAGATAATTGAATTATATTTCTAACGATATCAATTTTGCCAAAATACGATATTGGATAGAAAAGTTATACCCATTTTACTCCAGTATGTCAGCCTGTCAACAAAGTGACAACCTGAGATGACGGTCCGTCACCTATGTGACGAGTTAACAACCCAAGTCATCACCCTTAAGTAGAAAATCATCAATTCCAGCTTCTAAGTAACAACCTGGGGAGATGGTCCATCACCTAAGTGATGACTTATCAGCCCAAGTCGTCACCCATGAAATTCAGCAATTCCCATATGGATTTAGAAGGGTATTTTGGCCTTTTTCCTCACATCTCATGACTTAAATCATCAAAAATACATATATGGCCATTATAAATCAGTTTTAAAAACCCTTAATCCTCTCCACTCTCAAGAAAAAGAAAATTAGGGTCTCCTCTCAAGATCATCTCCCAAGAACAAGATTCAAGCCCTTCTTTAAGAAAACCAAGCAAATTATAATTCCCAATCCAAGAAATTTCAAGATAAGTAAATTCTCTTTCAAGATTAAAGCTCTAAGGTATGTTAGATGTTCATCCGTGGTTCCTTTTCACCCATGGAGTCCAAGAGCACAATTTCAAATTCAAATTTATGATTTTTACATGATTATCATAATATTTAACTATGAATTCCCATGAATTTCGATTCTATACCATGTTTACATGAAATTGTTGTTGTTATTAAACCCCACATGTTTGAATGGTGTTGTTCATTGATTTTAGCCTTAATTGGTGATTTTATTATTGAAATCATGCTATTACTACAAGTTTTAAAACTAATCCCATGCTTAGCTTTAACCATGTGTTGTAAGTCTTTGATGAAACGCCTACAAGAATGAGTTTTGAATAAATGCTTACATACCATGTCCTCAAAGTTTTAATATGATATTGCTATTATTTCTATCGATTCCTAGGGTTTATGAGTACACGAAATTTAGCTGTTTGCATAGTTTTATTATTCTTAAAATGTTTTCAGATAAACTGTGAGTCTTTTCATCCAATTAGTCATCATAATCTATTTAAGGTTTATAATTACCCCAGAATTTGTATGCACTATCATTTTCAACATACTATGACCTGAACTTATCAGTTACCAGTGCATGAACCAGTTAGTAATTCAGTGTCTTTTAGTTGGGAGTAAGATTTAGCACTGAGTGGGAAGTGTTGGTTAAGTGCATCCTACTTCCCCAGTTAATACGTGCCACTACAGGTCTAAGAGTTTTGCCAGAGAGTGTTTCCCTTTGCCCAATATGGGCTCAGTTTAGTGATCACTATAGTTCAGGTTCAATTTTGATGGCAGAGATAGAAAAACCCTCCTCAATGTGGGTAAGATATTGGACTCCATGATAGCTCACATGGTTTATGTCGGTTACATGATAGCTCCCACAGTCTCAGTTAGTATTCAGTTACTTTAGTTCAGGTTTGCATTGATCATAGCTTACAGTTATTAGTTATTTAGTTATCTGATAACGCTCAAACTACAGCTCTCGTAAGAGTGTAAGCGGTCGCTATCAAATATAGAACCCAACTGGGTTGGGTGTCGAATCCCACAGGGAATACTTGGTCACTAAGTATGCAACGATTAGTAGACTTTTTGTGAAAGTTCTGCTGAAAAAGGGGGGATTTTATGCGTGAAGTAAAATTATCAAAATAGCAAAGTAAAAGCGGAATGTTTAGTAAGATTTTAATCAATGAGAATTGTAAGTTAGGGTTATGTCCACCTTATGAGTTCTACGTATCTATTGGCTATGAGTTATGCGGAATTCCGACATGCATGCGCTTATAGAGATTTGTATTCTATGGTAAATCCTTGTGTCTTTCGACCATCACAGATTATCTCACTTTAACTCTTTCGAGCTTAAAGCGTATCTAATGGTATGAATTCTCCAAGAGGTTAATCCAGTTACGGCACTAAATTTTAAACAGGGGTTGGTAGCCCTATTTCCTTGTCATTCTCTCTTTTCCAAACATGTAACTTTTCTTTCGAACAAGTTAGTGCTATACTGGCGTATTCTATATGTTTGCAACCACAAGAATTCAATTAAGATGAAGAGAGTAATGATATAAGCAGCATACGTATCAAGAATTCACAAACTCATAGCAATAGATAGTATATCATAAGGCTTCCATAACCCTAATAGAGAAGTTTAGCTACTCATGAGTGCAACGGAAAACACAATAGACATTATCATCATACCAAAATAATAACAATCTCACATGAAGTATGTTTTGGTGTCACTTGTGGCGTGATTTCCTTGCTAGTAGCATTTCTCTTGTCGTGAAAATTAAAAGTCGAATAGATGAAGAATAATGCTTGAAAACGAATTTTTGAAGAAGGGAAAGAATAGAAAGGGGGATAAGAAGAGAATGCTGAAAAGTTTCAGCAAAATAGGGTTTATATAACATCCATATCCCTTTCCTATTGAAATAGGGATTTTATCCTTGTCCTAGTCCTACTGGTTACTGCATACTTGTCCTAATCCTACTAAGTTACTGTTGATCCCCCAAGTCTTTAGAAATGTTGTGTTTGCCCGGGACAAGTTCTCCATTCATCACTTTTAGTCCATAGGCTTCCAAAAGCTGCCTTCCTTCTTACGTGAGGTTTCCTTTGGCGTCAAACAGTCCATAAAATGCTGAAATCTTCATCATTTATACCTGAAAACTTGCTAATCACGTTGGTTAGCTCACTTACAGGAAAAAGGACTAAAAGTGCAGGAATTATATATTTTGTCCTTAAAACTTAGCTAAAATATGGCTGAATTAAGGTGCTTTAGGCGTGTAAATACGCCTAACATCAACACCCCACACTTAAAGCTTTGTTCGTCCTCGCACAAAATATCATGTCCATATAAACATCTACTTAGGGTTTCACAGTAACAACACAAAATATTCTTCAAGACAGGCACGACAATTATCGACAAAGAGTAGTTTTCTGATCACTACTAGAAACAATTCAACCTCCAACCTAGACTCGTGATGATGGTTAATTTGTATCCACAAGTTAAGGCACAAATAATCATACACGACTACCCAAAAATCATTAACCATGTGTGTTTCACAATATATTACCCATCATCACTCACAAGTATTGTATATATTTCGAACATGGGTATAAGATTATCCTTGCTCTCACTCTCACAAAGAATTCATATGTTGCAACTGATGACCATTGGATTTCCCTTAGTGTAATGCTCCACTAATATCAGAATGCTAAGCTTAGGATCAAATAGGTCTTTACAGGTTGTAATGTAGGCTAAGGGATGGGTAGGACTATTTTGACCAGAAATAGTGACTATGTTCCTAAGCGCTTTAATACATCACATTATGACATTAACACTTTCTTTTAAACAACTTCTCTACTTTCCTTTTATCTACCACCCCTTTTCACCTATTTTACCATTCAAACATAACTATCTTTTTATTTAATCATAAGCACAATTTATCTTTTTGTTTTTCTATTTCTTTTTCTTTTTCTTTTTTTTTTATAGCATACCTCTATGATAGCCACTCTTTTTCATAACAAATTCAAGTACCAATACACTCTAAGGCATCACTCTTACCCAATTTCCTCTTATTTTGTCACATGTCTTTACCATTTAAAGCACTTAGGTATTTGGATCAAATTATGGTCTTGAAAAAAAATGGATTAGGCTTACATATGAGGCTATCAAAGAAAATGGCTAAAGGCTCAAAGGGGGTTAACTAGGATAATGTCCACGGGTAGGTAAAAAGAAGGTAAACAAGTACAGGTTGCCAAAGAAATGCCTAAATCATCTCCTAAACTTACACTCTTTATTTCGCTTTACATACACACCGGGCAAGTTCTAGCATCAGTCACAAACACAGAATATACTATAATCTCACACACACAAGGCACATGGTCAACTTTATTGGGAGCAGTATAGACTCTTGAACCACCAGCTGAAGGAATTAAACCACACACTTATCACATAGCGAGTCACATTTAGAGCCTAAGTGTCTCAATAGTAATGATTTTATCACAGACTCTTGTCATAATGACCTGCTGCCTATCAGAACAATTTTATGCAAAGTAAAAAAAATTTCTAAAATTTAACTACTAACAAATAAAACAAACAAACATAAATAAGCAAATGCAGATAAAGAAGTATAGCATACAAATACCAGCACCCTACACTTAGACGGGACACACTACCCTCAGTGGAAAATAAATAAGAAAAACCTGGTTAGTCGGACTCATCCTTTATGTCTGGGGTCATACCCCTTACATCGGAATCATCATCAGAGTTGTCGTCATCAGAGTTCTCCTCCACGTTGGAGTCTGGCATTCGGCGATCATCATCGGTTGGCACGTCATCATCAAGAGGTTTCTCAAAGTATACCCCTACTCCATACATTGCCCTTGCATGCTCATTCATTAGGTAGTCATAATCCAACTGTTGGAGCTCTGCAGCAGTTGGAACACGACCTCCGCTCATTATGGTAAACTGAGTCATGCCATAAAGATGGCGAAAGAAACTTTCATCCTGAGCATGTTGTTCTGCGGTAGTCAGGTTGACGCCATGCATAGATTCAGTATCTTTAACCTTTGTGAGGTCAACCTTCTTTGGATTGTGTGGAAGCTTATGATCTGCAGGTTCCTCTTCGCTGTCCTCCTTCCTCAATATCGCAGTCAACAGATTACCAAAGCTGAAGTGGGATCTCTTGTGCAGCCTAGCCTTACGTATTGAAGACCGAATAATCGCCCCAATGTTGATGGGGACGTTCGTCATCAATGCGTACACCAAGCACACTGTATCTCATGTAATATTTGTGTACTGAGTCCCTGGAATCAAGCAAGAGTTGACTATCCACAGCCATATCCGTGCTTCTCTGTTCAAGGAAGCATATGGGAAGGTGTTGTGCCGACCGGTGTCCTTGTGTCTACTCCAATATGCCATTGATCTTGTTCCGCACAGTGTGTGTATGATTGCCCTGTACGGAGGTCTATTATAAAGCTCCTTGAGTGGTGATGAATCAACAGATGGCAAGCCTAGAAAAGAGTTGAAGAACTCTGCATTTAGCCGCAAAACTTGGCCTCTAATCTTTACTTCGCTCCCTGTAGTCTTTGGAGACCAATTGGCATAGAATTCTCTTGTTAGATCAAGATTGCATTCTCCCATATCTCGGAAAATGAAATCAAGATGTAACGCTATTATCTTGGCTAATATGCGAGGTTCTTTCTTTGCTAGGCTTTCCTTTTGTATCAACTCCACATGAACATATTTTTTTTACTTTGTTGTTCCTGTACCACTCCTTGCCTTCCTCCTCTAGGACCCATTTTATTCCAAACATGCGGCGAGGTATCTGTAGTGAGGAGGATTCAGCTTGCTCTTTTCTTCCTCTTTTCTGCCCTTTCTGTGAGGTGGATGCTTTTTCCTTTTCTAGTCGACTTTTTGGTGCCATTGAGCCTGAAAACAAAGTCATGTTAGCCTCATTTTGGTAAGATTCAGTCGACAGACAAACAATAGTAGCACCACCCCACACTTAATTCATTGGCACAACTAATTAGGTGAACGATGTCGATTATTCAGATTTCATTGCCATACAATGTGGTGTTATGTTCCAACAATATATTCAGTGCAGTCATACTTTTCATGTCATCTTAACTATCTTGTTCAACTCTATTTCATGTAATTTTGTCCATGCTTTATGGTTTTCATTAATGCACTTTTGGAACAAAATAACTACGTAGAGATCGAATCAAGTTTATGGTGTAGAAATAATCACAACATCTTATGCTTGTATTCAATTATGATCGAGCCATTCAAGATATTCCAACATTCAACTTACATGATTATGTGATTAACTTTACCATTTCGATTCCGCAACAAGATGACAGTGTATAACAATCAACTACAAATCGGAACAAAGTCCAGAACACCCTTACGTATTTGTTCACTTACTTAGTTGTATCACAACAAATCAACATATTCGAATCACCAAGACTACTTCAAGATTTAACGAATCATTATAGGCGTAGTATTTTAATGACTACGGAATATAAAAGAAGATCAAAGAAGTACTTACTTTGTTGATGGCCTTGGAAGATGTTCTTGCAAAGTTAAAAGAGCAAAAAGATAATTTTTGAGAGAATTTAGAGTGGTAGGCGGTGCTTAGGTTGGATTTGCAATGAGTTTTTGTTTTAAGACTAAGGTTCTATTTATAGGAAACGCTTGGGTCGGGTTTTGACTCATTTGGAATCGGATTTGGAGACAAAAAGTGAGCATAGGCGGCGCTTAATGCTTTGCCTATGCTTGGTATAGGCAGCGCCTTTTGCAAAGCCTTGTTGAGCATAGGCGGCGCCTATACTATGGCATTGTTGGGCATAGGCGGCGCCTATGCCATGGTATTGTAGAATCCGAGACCAAAGGCTTTTGCATAGGCGGCGCCTATGCTATAGCATTGTTGGGCATAGGCGGCGCCTATGCTATAGCATTCTAGATTCTGAGAGCTTAGGCCATAGCATAGGCCATGCCTTGTTCGTTGCCTAGATTTACATAGGCCTTGCCTTGTTCGTTGCCTAGATTTTCATAGGCAATGCCTAACCTATAGCCTCTTCTTCTTCATTCCTAACTTACCACCTTCAACATGAACCGCTTCCAAATCAAAATTTGAAACCAATCTCCTCTTTTACACCTTTTGTACCTATACTTACTCAAAAATAACAAAAACGATTAGAACAATGGGTTGCCTCCCATCAAGTGCCTTAGTTTTGGTCGTGGCTCGACAAAATCCTAGGAAAACAAAAATAACAAAAACAATTAAAAACGATGGGTTGCCTCCCATCAAGCGCTTGATTTATTGTCGCGGCACGACATAGCTATCTCGATTACTTAGACTTTATCGAGATAGATGGTGGATCGTTTTCTGAATGGATTCAGAAGACAATGAGGCTTACTTGTAGGCATGCAATCTTCTTCGAAATGACCCTTGTGCATACATATCCCAGGAGGGATACCAATTATATCATCAATAGTCCAATCCATAGCTCTCTTGTATCTCTTCAGAGCAGAGATGAGAGCCTCTACGTGCTGTTCACTTAAATCATCCGCCACACTCACAGAAAGTGTATTTCCACTTCCCAAGAACGCATACCTTAGATAATTGGGGAGCTCTTTCGATTCTAGCACTGGGGCTCTTCAATGGAAGTCTTTGCTATTAGTGACGGTTGATTCTTAAGATCAAGGTCCGGCTGCTTAGGAGTATGAGAATAGGACCCTATTTCTGTTAGAGCACACATAGTTTCTTCATGTTCTTGGGCCTCCTCATGCTCAAAATTCAGCAGCTCATCAGATAGTGACTCATCAGTAAGATGCTTTTCTACAGATAATTCTTTGTCATCCTTATAATTAACTTCAGCTACAGAGAACACATCCATATCTTCGGGCTTCTTCATTGCTTTGCATACATCAAAATGGACCACTTCGTCATTCAATCAAAATAAAAGCTCATTAGCTCTCATGTCAATAAGCACACTTCCAGTTGCGAGGAAAGGGTGTCCCAAGATTATGGGAACTTCAGAATCCACCTCGCAATCCAAAATAACAAAGTCCGCAGGAAAGATGAAGGTGGAAACCTTCACCAATACATCATTTAAGATACCAACAGGTAGTTTTACCGACCTATCTGCCATCACGAGCCGCATATTGGTTGGTGTAGGGTCGCCCAACCCCAACTTTATGTAGACGGATAGTGGAATCAAATTGATGCTTGCTCCCAAATCGCACAATGCCTTAGCAAAATTCATAGATCCAACCGTGCAAGGAATAGTGAAAGCACCAGGGTCTGCCTTTTTCTGTACTAAGGACCTTGTGGCAATTGCACTGCAATGATGAATATTATCTGCCGGCTCATAGCTTACTGCCCGCTTCTTTGTTAAAAGGTCCTTAATGAATTTAGCGTACCCAGGCATCTATTCCAGTGCCTCCACCAAAGGAACATTAATAGTCAACTGCTTCAACATCGTCATGAATTTACTGAACTTTGTATCATCCGCCTTTTTCATCAGTCTCTGTGGAAAAGGTGGTGGTGGAAGAGGAATCATTTTCTCCACTACTTCCTTTTTATATTGCTTCCGATTATCAGCCTTTTCAGGTGTGTCATCAGCTTTTTTCTTCAATCTCTGAGGAAAAGGTAGGGGTGGAAGAGGAATAGTTTTCTCATGAACGCGCTCTTTCTGATTTTCAGCTTCTACAGAATCATCACAATTTGTGTCAATAACAATCTCCTCTATATCATCAACCACATGCTTGCCTTTAGATGGATTGCCTAACACCTTACCTCTCCTAGTAGTAATAGCCCTGTATGATCCATCATTCCTTGGATTTTGCACAGTGTCACTAGGTAAAGTTCCAGCTTTTCTTTGGTTGAGTGTCGCTAATAGTTGACTCAATTGTTGCTCCAGCTGTTTTATTGCAGTAGAATGGGAGTCAACCAATTACTTCATTGAGGACAAATCATTTATTACCTCAGTTACTCCCGTGTTGGTTGCCTCCACTCTTTTCAACAGCTTAGCCATCATATCTTCCATGAACATATTTCCAGAACCAGATGCAGCAGCGTCACGTCTTCCAGGAGAAACATACAAACCACTCCTGTCAGTCTTGTTCTTCCAACTACCTTGATCACGGTCCTTGTTTCCCGATTTATCATAATAGTTCCGACCTTGGTTTCCTTGGGCATTGCCTCGAAAACCCCCTGATTATTCAAGTAGTTAGCTTCTTCTTCAGAATCGGATTCACCTCTTGCCTGTGACACAACAGCTTTGACTTTTTCAGTCTTTCCTGATAATAAGTGCTTGGTAAGAAGATCCATCTGTGTTTTTATGTGCGCCATATCTTGATCGCATTCCTCCTCTCTTCGCCTTTGTTCTGCAGTCATGCCAATAGATATAGTAGAGCTTGTTACCCCAGAATCCCTGGTATGCCAAGCTCTACTCTGCTTTATCATATGATCTAGCATATCACTTGCCTGAATAAAAGTAAGGTCTATGAATGACCCTCCTGCAGCATTATCAACCACTGGCTTAGTCACCGAATTCAAAGATCTGTATAATATCTCCATCAAGTGGACATTGGTCATATGGTGATTTGGTCACCTCATAAGCTTCATCTTGAACCTCTCCCATGTTTCGTGGAGAGCTTCAGTTGGAAGTTGTCGAAAATTGCTGATCGTATCTCTCAATTGTGCTCTCTTGGATGGCGGATAAAATCTTTCTAGGAAAGCGTCTTTCAGTTGCCTCCAATTAGTGATAGAGTCAGGAGTTAGCCCGTTCAACCATAGAGTCGCCTCCCCAGATAGAGACAATGGAAATAAGCACAGCCAAATTATATTCTGTCCAACGCCTGGATTGTCGAATGACTTGCATGTAGAGATAAAGTTGATTAGATACATATTTGGATCATCGCCTGCAAGTCCACCAAATAAGCCCTTTAGCTGCAACAACTGAATCATGGTGCTGGTGATATTGAACTTGGCTCCAGGTGCCAAGGGCGAAGGAATAATAGCTCCTGTGGCACCAGCTCTGTCCAGATCGTCATCATCATCATCAAAAGGAATCTGCATAGCTTGGCGTTCAGGCCGAAATCTGGCTTGACGATCTCTTCTGTTCGCTGGTGTCGCCACCTCAGCATCATGCCTAGGGTTTAGTAACTCGTCATCCCCTAGGTCCTTATTGTAAGGATTTGTTGCTCGCCCAGGGTTATTAATATTCTGTTGATGTACTTGGGCAGCGAACAACGCAGCTAGTCTAGCCTGCTCCTGTTGAGCAGCCCTTCTATCAATTTCTCGTTGCGCCTCCATTCTGTCAACAGAACCTGAATAAAACAAAAACAACAACTAAAAGTAAAATAGAAGAATCTTTGACCAAAGGGTCTAGTAATTATCACAAACTTAGTTGACAACCATATTCCCCGGCAACGACGCCAAAATTTGATAATGCTCAAACTACAGCTCTCGTAAGAGTGTAAGAGGTCGCTGTCAAATATAGAACCTAACTGGGTTGGGTGTCGAATCCCACAGGGAATACTTGGTCACTAAGTATGCAACGATTAGTAGACTTTTTGTGAAAGTTCTGCGGAAAAAGGGGGGATTTTATGCGTGAAGTAAAATTATCAAAATAGCAAAGTAAAAATAGAATGTTTAGTAAGATTTTAATCAATGAGAATTGTAAGTTAGGGTTATGTCCACCTTATGAGTTCTACGTATCTATTGGCTATGAGTTATGCAGAATTCCGACATACATGCGCTTATAGAGATTCGTATTCTATGGTAAATCCTAGCGTCTTTCGACCATCACAGATTATCTCATTTTAACTCTTTCGAGCTTAAAGCGTATCTAATGGTACGAATTCTCCAAGAGGTTAATCCAGTTACGGCACTAACTTTTAAACAGGGGTTGGTAGCCCTATTTCCTTGTCATTCTCTCTTTTCTAGACATGTAACTTTTCTTTCGAACAAGTTAATGCTATACTGGTGTATTCTATATGTTTGCAACCACAAGAATTCAATTAAGATGAAGAGAGTAATGATATAAGCAACATACGTATCAAGAATTCACACACTCATAGCAATAGATAGTATATCATAAGGCTTCCATAACCCTAACAGAGAAGTTTAGCTACTCATGAGTGCAACGGAAAACACAATAGACATTATCATCATACCAAAATAATAACAATCTCACGTGAAGTATGTTTTGGTGTCACTTGTGGCGTGATTTCCTTGCTAGTAGCATTTCTCTTGTTGTGAAAGTTAAAAGTCGAATAGATGAAGAATAATGTTTGAAAATGAATTTTTGAAGAAGGGAAAGAATAGAAAGGGGGATAAGAAGAGAATGCTGAAAAGTTTCAGCAAAAGAGGGTTTACATAACATCCATATCCTAGTCCTATTGAAATAGGGATTTTATCCTTGTCCTAGTCCTACTGGGTTACTGCATACTTGTCCTAATCCTACTAAGTTACTGCTGATCCCCTAAGTTTTTAGAAATGTTGTTTTTGCCCGGAACAAATTCTCCATGCATCACTTTTAGTCCATAGGCTTCCAAAAGCTGCCTTCCTTCTTACGTGAGGTTTCCTTTGGCGTCAAACAGTCCATAAAATGCTGAAATCTTCATCATTTATACCTGAAAACTTGCTAATCACGTTGGTTAGCTCACTTACAGGAAAAAGGACTAAAAGTGCACGAATTATATATTTTGTCCTTAAAACTTAGCTAAAATATGGGTGAATTAAGGTGCTTTAGGCGTGTAAATACACCTAACATCATTATCAAATTTTAATATTTCAGTTTACAAATTATATTCAGAACATGTTCTATGCTTGGTCATGCATCCTCAGTATTTACAAACTTTATGTATCCTCAGTATTTACAAACTTTATACATCCTCAGTATTTAAAGACTTTAAGTATCTTTAGTATTAACATACTTCATGTATCCTCAGTATTTACAGACTTTATGCATCCTCAGTATCTATAGATTTCATGCACTTTATTTAGTACATTATGCTATATGTATTCTGTCAGTCATTATCTATGTCTAGGAGCCCATGCATAGTAGCCTAACCCCCATTTAGCATACCAGTACATTTAAAGTATTGACCGCATACTCTTTTGTTGTGCTATGATGTCTCATATCATAGGTTCGGATGCTCAGGTTCCCAACCGTACCTAGATATCCCAGCATACCAGTAGCAGTAGCCGTGGTGAGTCCTTTTGTTTCGAGGATCGGTTATATTCACTTCAATTTCTCAACTTTAGCAGATAGTTTGAGTTAGTTGGGGGTTTGGTCCATCACCTCCTCAGTTATTCAGTTAGATGCTTTCAGACTAGTACAGACAGTTATTCAGTTTTTAGTTGTTATTATCAGCATTGTTATGTAGAGATTATCATAATTATGACTTAAAACCTTATGGAAATTTTGGTTAAATTCCGCAAAATAAATCTTTTGTTATCAGTTTTATTTAGTGCTCACAGCAGGTACCAGCTCATGGGTTAGCTTGGGGTCTCTCGGGACCATGGCATCATGTGACGACCAGGGTGTACTCCTGGGTCATTACAGAGTGTGTCAAATAAAGCCACCCAATACCTCAATTAGGTATCCCTATTTGTAGGATGATACCTAAGGAATAGTCAACTTCACAATCACCCTTATGTCTAAGATAGTAAAAATTTAGCAAACTATACCAATAATTATATACTATTGGTTTGTTTCCCACATCCCTCTTTCAAGGATGATGTTGGTTCCTAACATTCATCCAAACCCTTCTTTCGAAGATAGATTGAGCTTTCAAAAGCTTAGGATTTTCACCCACAAACCTATTTGAGTATTTGGGGTTTTCACCCACAAATCCTAACCAATTTAATCAAGCAACAATAGAATCCATTAATCAGCACATTAATATATGTACAAATAAATCACAAACCACATGCAGTTACACCCCATTGTAGCATAATCCCAAGAGGAAAAAGTAACTACTCATAAGATAAATAAGTAAAGATTTTACCCAAAATCTCCATAGTTTGATTTGAGAAAATCAAAGTGAACGTTACTTCAAACTATGATAGCCAACAAATCTTCAATGGGAGTTCACTAATTCTTCACTTAGAAGTTACTCCAAAGTATTCTTCACCTAAAATTTATACAATATTGTCTTCTCCAAAAATGGAGGCTATAACCATAGAACAATGTCTAAAAATTGGGGGTGATAGAATGAATAATTGAAAGAATAGGGTTTGAGTCTTCCTTTTATCAAATTTGGGATCAGCCACGTGCATTTATATTTCATCCCTTGGGATGTATTTTTCCGCTAGGCGGCGGTCGCATAGGATTGGTCGTGACTACAGCTACCACGATTGCGATTAGCTCACATGACCATGGTAGGTTGACCTTATTGACTGACTACGATCGTGGTTCTCCAACCACGACCTTGGTAACTGAGTCCATGTCTGTCTAGGTCTTACTTGCACTTTCTTGCTACTTTTTGATCCTTTTTAGCTCCAATCTGCATCTTTCAATCTCATCAATAATGCGCATGCAAAATATGGATACTAGTGCATTTAATCGCAATTATGTCTCAGTTATTTATTTAAAGTATGGTAATGTGCATGAATGTTGAGTGCCAATGAGTGATAAAATCACCCCTCATCAACACCCCCAACTTAAAGCTTTGCTTGTCCTCAAGAAACACTACCCCTTATCATGAGACATTACACTTTTATGCCCAATTTCATGCCTCAATGATCACAATGACTTCAAGCTTAGTCACTACCATAAGTAGCTCATTGCACATGGGCTAAGCTATTCCTACTACACCCCAATCATAAAATGTATTATCTAAGGATGCACAAGACATTAAAGAGCAACCAACAAACAACAACCAATATTCTAAAAGTGAATCACTTTTGAGAAAAACTAAGCTTTACTCTAACCCAATACCTTGCATGTAGAATAGATAAGTTATCTACCATCTACAGTCTTTTGGATAAGTAGAAAGATTTTACGCTTTACCTTTTAAGTCTCAGGATGTCATATTACTAACCCTTATCTTGATCCCAGTTAACTATCACCTTTTGAGTCTCTAGTTATTAGATTAAAGCTAACCATCTTACGTATATCGACAAATGAACTCCAGATTACTATTTCATTATTTTTTCCTATTCACTACTCGTCTTTTAAAGTAAGTAGAAATAATCTAGGCGGGGTATTAACATTGACCACCGCTAAAATAACTATTTAAATAAAGATAATACAATGCATGCATAGGTATCGGTTCAGAATAATACTTGCACTTCCCTGACTTTGTTAATTTGCCAGGGTTTCAACAACCCTAGCTATGGTTTTTAGCCATTCATTCTTATGAAATAATCAATAACATTCATGATCGAAAGCATAGATGAAATCACAATAATAAGAAGTAGAAAACTTGAAATAGTAACTAAGTTAATCTACTGAAGTTAATACAAGAGAATTCAAAGATCAAAATTGAATCTTGGAATCAAAATATGTTTAAGAGTATCAAAAGCGTGTTACTTCTACTAAAAAAATACATAAAGGGTATTTATAGTACCTGAGAAAACCCTAAAACCAAAGCCCAAATGAAATAGGAGAAAATAGGGTTAGTGGCCACTTACTCTCTTTGCTTTCTCCTTGACCTTAGAAACAGGTAGTACCTGCGGTCAGTAGGGTGTGCATAGGTACAGGGCACATGTACCAGGATTCAAAAATCTAGTATGTCAACTCTCAAGATTTTGGACTTCTGGCATTTGCTTTGCCTGCTTGCGGTCCATAAGTCCTACTTGTGGTCTATATATTGACTTAGCAAATGCTGGAAGTCATCCTTTCATCTCTTCTTCAATTCGATAACATGATTCGATCACGAACAAACTAGAAAGTGTCCCGACCATCTATAATTTCTCTAAAAAGTCACCAAAAACACTTTTTTCATATTTTTCAAGAGCTTAAAATTCAACACTTTATGTCCTACAAAACATACCCAAAACACATCATATCTAAAAAAAAGCTCAGAAACTTGTATATTTTACTTGTTTTAAGCATCAAAACTGCTATATTTCTATAGCACATCATGCTTGTGGGATCCTATTATCCTAGGTTACTAGCATATTTGATATAGTTGAGGCTAACAACCTCTTAGTACAAAGTTTTCTACTTTACTCGGTGGATTGTGATGATTTCCTAGATTATGAAGCGCCTATGCTGCCTATATATTATTTGGACCAAGGCAGTGATTATGATATAAGCTAGATTTTGGGTGAGTGATTTATCCTTGTAAAGGACGTGGTTTATGATGACTGGTGAATTTATCGCTGATTTGCACTTAACATTCATGCATAGTACCATGATTTAAATGTACAAATAAGACATATGTGTGATTAAATGCATTAATATCCATATTTTTTGCAGGCATACAGGTTATGAGATGGAAAAATATGGACTTAAGATAAAAAGGATCAAAAGGAGAGAAGAAGCATAGCAAGAAGACCTAGAGCAGAAATAGGTCTCAACATACCACGATCATGAATTCTTACTACGGTCACAATATCTGCAATCGCGACTAAGTGTCAGTGATTGCGGTGAAGAAAGATTATGCCCAGGGATAGATTTGGAAATGCACACAGTTGATTCCCAAATTCCCTTCAGAGGATCAAACCCTATCCCATAGGGAAGATCCAATTTTTGTAGAATTTTTCCACCATCTAGTTTCCAACATTTAAGAGACAACTATTGTACTAATTTGTAGGTGAATAATACATTAGAGTAGCTTTCAAGTGGAGGATGGGCAATTTTCATTAAAGATTTGCTGAACCCTAAAGCTTGTAATTTTCACTCTCTTTATCTTTTAATAAATAAAATTGATAGTTATTTTTTGATATATTTTGTTTATTAATCTTTAGCGTAGATAGTTCTTCCTCTTGGGATTATGTTAGAATAGGGTGCAATTGTGTGTGGGTTGTGATTCATTTGTGTATATGCTAGTTTGTTGATGATGGGTTCGACTATTGCTTAATTAAATTTGTTGGGATTTGTGGGTGAAAGCCCCAAATACCAAAATAGATTTATGGATGAAAATCATAAGCTATTGAAAGCTCATACCATCCTTGAATGAGGGGTTTGGGGTGAACTTTTGGAACCCATATCATCCTTGAAAAAGGGATGTGGGATCCAAGGCAATAGTAGACTATTTATGGGCATAGTTCGCTAATTTTCACTATCTTAGACATAAGAGTGATTATGAGGTTAACTATACCATGGGTATTATCCTAGAAATAGTTATACCCAATTGAGGTGTTGGGTAGTTTCAATTAACACACTCGTTAGGTACTCGAAAGGGTCAATGAGTGACATCTTTAAGACTTTGTTGACAAACTAGACTCAAGGACTTTCAACCTAGCCATCCACATCATTAATAATTAGAATTTTCACCGAATCATCATACTTTTATGCATAATTTTCCCCTAGGAAAGCATAATCCAAAGATCCATTTCTAATTGATTACACTCTAATTATTCATAGCCCCGAATTATTCCTTTAGAAGTATAAAAATAATCATATCCGTAAAACATTTAAAGCCTCCCCCCTTAAATACTTTTACCTTAGGTTTGAACTTAACAAGTAACTTTAATTTTGAGCTCATTCAATCGCCACTCACATTCCTTCTTGTGGATTCGACCCCGACTCAAAGTTGGGTAATTATATTGACGAGACTGCCTTGCACTTAATTTGACGTGTAAGTTAAGTGTTATAAAAAATAGCATCATTTCTAGGGAACAATTTGGTGTATTGAGTTAGTTTGAAATTTTAGCCTACTTGCTAGGATTCAAACTTGTAAATATTTGTTTGTAATTTTCTTTTTTTTTATTATGTTAGGTAGATTTTCATTTTTGTTTTCTTTTCACGATGTCATCTTAGGACAAATATGATTTTCGTAGTTGGAAATACTTTCTTGATGATCCATGTCCATATTGTGATGGACCCCACTTTTGAAAATATTATAGATATGCTCCCCAGAGATAGATGGAGGCACCATCTCGATCCTATTAGGAGTATGATTGTTCTTCATCTGGTGGTCAAGATGGATATTAGAGTGATTGTCCAAATGATCCCTCCCCTAGTTATGCTAAGAAAAATGCTAGTACTTCTAATGAGCGTAATAAGTTGCATAATATGGCAAAAGAAGAACAACATACCAGATACAAAGTATTAAAGCAATGCTTCAAACTCTTTTGGATCGGGTAAATTAAATAGAGGAGGACGTGCACCGCATTCTTGAATCCAATGACACATTTAGAATGGAGATTATCAAGATAGATGAAATGGGTAAGGAAACAAACCCTCAAAATACCATTACCTTGACAACTTTTTAACATGAGGAGGATCAAGAAGAAAGACCAAGCTATATGGTAAATGATGAGCTTGGTAGCAAAGTGTCCTCCGTGATTTCCCAACCAACCAAACCTAATATAGTTGAAGATGTAAAACTCAAGGAAATGGTTCTAGAATCAAAATAATAACCTAAGCTGATCTCTTGTAAAGACTAGTCCGATTTGGGGTAAGGATGCTAATAGGGATGCGATTCCAAAAGTAAGAGATAGACTTCATTGGAACCATTTTTGAACATTATGCCTAGTGGGTGTGATAAGAGTACACCTACCCAAGAAATTAATGGATTTTAGGGAGAAGGAGCAATATCCCTATATTTTGGAGATTAACATTCCAAAAGGGCACATGAGAATCCCGTACTCGAAGGCCAAGGATCTCAAATTCCAATGTTCAACTAGTGTACTATTCCCACCACTAACCAATTATCCAAACCTTAAATTTGATATGAAGTTAGGTAAAAGGTTCAAGTCTTCAAACTGTCGAGATAGAAAATATTTCATTGTGTCCTCACCTTTGCCCAAAGTACCTTGAAGATGTATTGATCTAAAGTTGGGATGCCGATTCAAATCTTCTAAGTGGAAAAACAAGTGATAGTTGAATAGGTTTCTTGCCACAAATTATGGGAAGAAACCCATCATGCCACGAAAGTGGCACGTATCCTTTCTTTGTTAAATTTGATAGTGTTGATTTTAATTTTGTCATTGATTAATCCATACATTGTGTTACTTTGAAATCTATAGAATGAATTGAAATGGGAAAATATGGGATGTTTACATGGTGGACTTAAAAAGGGAAAATATAGGTGCATAAATACCCTCTGTTTCCGCGATCACGGTCACCCGCTTGTCCGCGATCGAGAAACTATGACTGTAATTGCGTTCCAATCATATTTAAAAGACCATCGGTCTTCCATTTCTCCCACACTTCATCTCCAACATTTATATCAAATTTAGACTATTTTTGGCAATACTTTGGCCATTTAAAAGTCATCTTAGCATCCACTCTACATCACTAGTCCGGTAAGTACTTCAAATTCATGTTTTTAGTTATTATGGGTAGGCCTAAGGATGCATGAACTAGGTAGGGCCTAAAATTATGTTTATCATTTCTAAATAGTTGTTGATTAGTACTTGTGTATTGATTAGCTGTTAGATAGGGTGTGCACACACGTGGGGAAGTCTTGAGTAACCAAAATTGTGGGAAATTGAGTAAAATATAGGGTGCACACCAAGTGACCGATTAATTATCCAATTGAGTCACTAACTAGTTATTTTCACATTGTGGGAGAATAATCGGACACTTAGAATTAAAGTTTCATGTTATTAATGATTAATTCTTATTTTGGAACACATTTAGCCCCAAAAATGAATTTTTGAATTGAATAGTCAGGTCGTAGGTACCTCAATAACGACCATCGGAACCACGATCACAGCCTATACAATCACGATCTTGTAGCTGTGATCGTGGTAATCATGATCAAGGATGAGCTACTATTATTGCTATAATTGAGACTGGACATCATCTTGGGCCAAAATTTTTTTGTTTAAAAATTTTGTTCAAACATCACCAAGTACCCATCCCATGATATTTAGTGGACAATATAGTGTAGTATAATCATGATAATATTGATGATGAATGATTTTTATTATCCTTATGTTTTTTAGGTTTACATTATGGAGAACTACAACCAAATCTGGTTCATGAATCCCGAATGCCACAACCAATACTACGAATTTGAGGTGTATTTATGTATTTTAATGTTGTTATCCTAGCTTATTTAGCCTTATTTTGAAGGCAACTTGTGTGTTTTATGTTTTAATTATGATATAAATAAGCATCTAAGTGTTTAAGTTTGTGTTTACAATGTTTAAATGTGTTTTCAAACAAGTGTGGATTCAAATTGATCATTTAGACTTCAACTGAGAAAACCAGTGTTACTAGCTTGAGCTAGGTGTTTGTCTAGTCTATTGCAATGGATTATAATGTATGTAATGAGTTCCTAATCATTTAATTATTTAATTATGTGTGGAATAATTTATTTATAAAGTGAAAAGTTTATTTAAATCAAGCCAAGAGTCAAAAAACCAAGTAAAGATAAAAGTGGATGGAGACTAATCTTATCTCACATTTCTAGTCCACCGTTATGAATTTTGTGTTGTCTAGAGCTCTAATCTATGTTTTATGATGATGTAGGGTGATTTATGATTTGATTTTGATGATATACAAAGGATATACAAGCTATATATAAAGTGGAAACAACATCACAAGGCTTGGAATGAAGGACAAATGCAGAAAGTGAAAGTGGACATCAAAGTGAAGTTCCAGTGAACCCTCATGATTGAGGAGTGACGCAACCTCACTTCAACTTTCCAAGAATCACGATGAGACATCACTTCACCTTGCCAAGACTTGCAACATAACCTCACATCACCTTTATAAGCCTCGCATCGTGACCCCATCCCCAAGACGCTGCCCAACACGTCGCACCACCTATTCCACACATGGCCAAAGTGCACTACTAAAAATAGGATTCCTTTACTTGTTTGTAATCACTTTTGGATGAATCTTGGGTGTATTGTAGGCTACTCAATATTTTTTTAGGGTTTATTTCTATTTACTTTAACTTTTTAACATATTTAATCATGTATTCGACTATGATGATTACAATTATGGCTATTAGTGGCTAAATTCCCCCTTTCGGTGGTTAAAGCAAAGAATATGTTTAATTTTGCTATGAAGTGAGTTTGTTTGGATTTCTTATCATATTTGATTTCTTCTTTTTCCTTGTCTGAACGATTTTAAGGATTTGCAACCCTTAGAATACATATATTGTTGACCTTGTGTGCTCGAGAGATGGAATAGGAAGATAGAACATGGGGATAGGTAGAGTAAGGTTCTTATTCTTTTATAAAAAGGGGGATTTTAATTATAAAATAGGATAAACATATACCTAGAAGCCTTATTTGTATTACTACGGGATGAAATATAATTACGTTTAGCTTAGTTCTCACATCCCCGCTCAATGATGTAGTTGTGGGTCTAAGTTAGATAGGTAATTAGAGGTTCGAGAGACCATGATCATAATATCAATCCTGTGAATCAATAACAAAGATAAGTAATCTAACAAATGAAGTTCAATAGTGTAGTATGATTGTTTGTAGTGCCTTAACCCTGTGCTTTCATCCATTGATTGTCTAAAGTCTTTACTTTTATGCACTATTTACTTTTCTTTTAGTTTATAACTTCAAAAATCTTTTGGTTACTGCTGCACCACTTTAATATCAATAGTTAAACTTACATTGAATATTTGTTAAAATAATTCTTTCAGGGATCGATATTCGACTTTATTTAAGGCCATTGTATTACTTGGTGAGACCACATACACCTGCGTGTGTTTTTGGGTGCAAAAACGTTTTTGCATCGTTGCTAGGGATTTATAATTTGACAACTATTTTTGTTTTAGTTTTACTTTTTAGATTTCTTTGGTGCTTTACACTTGGTCTTGGTTTTGAATTTGTTGGAACAAGGTTTACAGGGTAGTAAGTTGGCGAGGTGATAGTTAAACCAAGCATCAAACTCGAGCAACGCTTTTACCATCAAAGGAGAGAAGCAATCCTTCTCCCCCATATCCCACAATTTCAAGTGGAACGATACAATCCTACTCTAATAGCTGAAGATCAACCAGCCCGCATTACAGTTTGCATAGTGGCAATCCCACTTACGATGAATTTGACCTTACTTTTTAGAAACCAGCTGCTGGCGGTAACTTTGAGTTGAAATATAAAATGGGGCAACTTTTGATCTGCAGCGGACAGTTTGCGGGGATTTCACATAAAGATCCACAAGTCCATCTCTAAAACTTCTTGGAGATTAGCGACACATTCATCCTTCGGGTTTGTCAACTGATTATGTTAGGATGACACTATTACCCTTTTAACTATTGGGGGAAGCAAATAAGTGGATGAATATTGAGCCGACAAGTTCAATCACGATGTGTGATGACTTAGCCGGAAAATTGCTCATCCATTTTTTCCTATCTGGTAAGATTGGAAGACTGTGTAGTGAGATTGTGTGCTTTAAACAGAAGCTAGATGATAATTTATATCATGCATAGGAGAGATTCAAAGTCATTTATTGGGACTGTCCATATCATCAGTAGTCCAATGAGGTACTAGCCCACACTTTTGTTGAGTCACTTGATCACAACACGAAAATTTTGCTAGATTCAGCTGCAGGTGGTCATGCTTTGGATTTGACTTATGATTAGTTATATAATTTTTTGAACCAAATTGCACAAGGAAATCCTGAGTGGCATTCTGACTCAAGAAGTGCTACAAAGAAAGTTGAAGATGTGTTATAGGTGGACCATTTCACTACCTTATTAGCTCAGCTTACTACTCTGCAAAATCAAATAAGCAATATGAAGTTGGGAGTTACACATCCTAGAACCACGATTTGTACAATTCATCAGACTATAGGTTGGTGTGAGGATTTGGTAATAGTGGGCATTCTGCGACTATGTGTGCTGGAAATCCTTAGTCTGTGATGTTTGAGGGAAATGTTCAAAGGATGAATTATGGGAATACCTAAAACCTAAAATGGCAGACTCAACCACCAAATCCAGCATGGAACAACCAACAATAACAATTTCAACAGCCGCAGATTCAAGGAAATCAGGTCATAACTCAAACTAGCAATGCAAAGGAGATGTTGAAACCAGTTATAGCTGGTCAAGAATTGTTGGTAGCGAATATGAATAGTCAACAGGTAGAAATAAAAATCCATCAAGTGGCTATAAGGAGCTTGGAGTTGTAGATAGGCCAGATAGCAGCAGCACAGAACACCAGGTTTCAAGGTGGTTTTCCAAGTAATACTGAAAATTCTAAACAATAAATGAAAATCACTTTGAGAAGTGGTAAGAAGCTGAATGAAGAACCTCTGAAGAAACCTAAGAAGGCAGATGCAGAGTTGATTCCCTACAGTTATCTAAAAATTGTTGCTAAAAATTCGAGGAAGTCTGAGTACTCGAAAACCAAAGTTGCTGAACAAGAGAAGCAGAGACTACCACTATCTTTTCCATAGAGGCTTAGAAAGGAAAAGGAGGATACATGCTTCAAGAAGTTCTTTGACATGTTTAGACATATTCATATTAACCTTCCTCATTTAGATATTTTGCAGGGAATGCCCAAGTAAGATAAGTAGTTGAAGGATATGGTCATTAACATATTTAAGTTGTAGAATGTCGAGACAGTAGCACTCACTAAAGAGTGGAACTCTGTGGTGATGCAAAAGATTCCCCAAAATATCAAA
Source organism: Capsicum baccatum var. pendulum (assembly GCA_030864225.1). NCBI lineage: Eukaryota > Viridiplantae > Streptophyta > Magnoliopsida > Solanales > Solanaceae > Capsicum > Capsicum baccatum. Next base: position 138,660,149 of record CM061550.1, read on the forward strand.
GACCTTGCGAGGTTCACTCTCTCCATTAAAATTAGGAATGGTGAGGTAGTCCACACACTTAGTGACTTAGTGGTAAGTATCAATTTGATGCCCCTTTTTTGTTCTACACTTTGGGCTTTGGGAAGCCAATATTGAGCTCTGTGTTACTACAACTGGAAAATGAGACCATAGCTCATCCTGAAGGAGTCATAGAGGATTTTCTCATCAAGGTTGATAAGTTTATTATTCCTACTAACTTTATTTTTTTATATTTTTAGAAAGATGAAAAAGTACCAGTCATCTTGGGACGTCTATTCTTTGCGATGGATGGATCTTTGATAGATGTGAGATAGGGAATACTTACAATAAGGATGGATGATAGAGAGGTGGTTTTCAAAGTGTACAAACCAGTCAACACACTATCCCACTACAAAAATTTATGCATGATTATAGTGATTGAATATGATAAGTATGGGGTGGTAGAGCCTATTCCATTAAAGACCTTTTTGGACTTTCTCATTGAGTAGCCCAAGCTACCAATACCCAAGCTTGAACTGATCTAAATTGATGAGTCTGAAAAGGATATTGTTAAAAGATTTGTTTACCTTGATAGTTCACACTCTAGAGGTCAGAAGCAAATAAGAAGATGACGTCTAAGTGTGAGGAAGAGGGTGAAGGAAAATGGATAAGTTAAAGATTGGGTAATGTCGCGACACTAAATCAGGCACTATTTGGGAGGCAACCCAAATTAAGGTAGGTTTTATTTTTAGTATTTTTAGTTTTTCCTTCACTAGTTTTTATTTTATTGGGTAACAGGTTGATAGGTAGTCTGAATACCGTAAAACCTGATCCAAAGAGCATAGTAAAGACTATGTTTGAGGTCCTCAGACCCCATTAATATGTAAAGATGCTACTAGATAGTCCTAGAAGCCTTAAGATGTATTTCTATATCTACTTATAAAAGTATACTTTAGGGACAAAGTATATTTTTATGTGTGGGGTGGAGAAATTCCTATTTTAAGAGTAATTTAAAAGTTTTTATGGTAGGAATAAGTGTGGGATATTCTTGTTAGTGTTATATTTTAATACATGATGCAAGTTTTTTAGTTTGAAAAACATGTAAATTGTGTGAATTACTACTTTTGAGAATACTAGGCTCATGATTATGACTCTTGTACTTCTTGGATTAAAGTTGAATTCAAGTGATTATTTGGTTAAGAATCTATGATGATTATACTTGAGTTGAGCATATGCCATGTGTTATGTGAGGTATTTGTATATTCCTTGTAGCACTTGATGCTAGAACTTGCCTGGTGTGTGTACAAACCAAAATATAGAGTATGGGTTTAGGAGATTATATTGGGATTTTATTGATAGCCTTGCTTCATACCTTCTTTTGACCTACCCTTGTGCATAATCTTAGTTATCCCTATTGATCCTTTAGATTTTTCTTTGGAAGCCTTATATGTATCCTAATCCTCTTCTTTGATTGACCATAATTTTTTCCAAAGCTCCGAAGTGCTTTAGTTGAAATCTAATTAAGTCCAAGAGTAGGAAATTTAAGTGGGAAAAGGTGAAATTGAAGACCCTAAGAGATAGCTATTGGTGTTCAGAGAAAAAAATGTGTTGTAGCTGGGAGTTGAGTAATGGAAAGAATAAAAATTTGTTCAAATTGAACAAGATGTGCATGAACAATACTCCCACCATAGTGTATGTGAGTGAGCTTAATTTGATTGGGCAAACCAAAAGATAAGGGTAGACATAAGTGGAGAAATTAGGTTATTGAAGGTGAATTATTTGTATAATATGATGTATTAAAGTGCTTAGTGAAGATAGTCACTACTCTTGTCCAAAATAGTTCCTACCCATCCCTTAGCCTTCATTACAACTATTAAATATCTTTTTGATCCTAAGCTTCATCATTTTGGTATTAGTGGAGTACTAAACTAAGGGAAAGCATATGGTGCATCTTGTGTAACTTGTGAATTCCTTGTGAGAGCAAGAGTAACTTGATTCTTGTACCCATTTTATTATACATTACATTTATGTGTGTTAATGGGTAACTCTCTTATTGTGAGGGCACATGTTTGATGATAGTTGGGTAAATCATATGATGTCTTTGATTGAACACTATGTCTGAGTTTGCCAACTATGTAAGTCAATTCTTGAGGCTAGGATATCCTGGAGTGGTATTTTTGAACTTTCAAATGTGTTTGTAACATGCTTAGTCTAAAAACTTGCATTTTTTGTAGTCATTATTGTACTATCTTGAGTGTATTACATGTAGTATAAGTGTGGGGTAACCTCAACTTATGATGTTTAGATTAAATATTTATTCGAGGACGAACAAGGCTTTAGGTGTGGAATGGTGATCTGAGGTGTATTTATGCACTTTAGCGTTGTTATCCAAGATTATTTAGCCTTGTTTTAAGGGAAAATTGTGTGTTGATGTTTTAATTATGATATAAATAATTATCGAAGTGTTTAAGTATGTGGTTACAATATTTAAAGGTGTTTTCAAACAAGTGTGGATTCAAATTGATCATTTAGAGTTCAACCGAGAAAACTAGTGTTACTAGCTTGAGCTAGGTGTTTGTCTAGTCTATCGTGATGGATTCTAAAGTATGTAATAAGTTTCTAATGGTTTAATTGTGTAATTATGTGTGGAACAATTTTTTTATAATGTACAAAGTGTAATTGAATCAAGCCAAGAGTGAAAACACTAAGTAAAGATCAAAGTGGATGGAGACTTATCTTAGCTCGCGTTTCTAGTTCACCGTTATGAATGTTGTGTTCTTATGAGCTATAATACGTGGTTTATGATGATGTGGAATTCTTGGTGAGTTAATTTTGATTATATACGAAGGATATAAAAGTGGAACATGAAGTGGAAAGAACACCACAAGTCTTGGGATAGAGGACAAATGCACAAAGTGAAAGTGGACGTCAAAAGTGAAGTTCCAGTGAGCCCTCACAATTGAGGCATGACACGAACTCACTTCACCTTTACAAGCCCCAGAAATCGACCTTAAATAAACTTGACAAGCCTCACAATATGACCTCACTTCACCTTTCTAAGCCTCGCATTGTGATCCCATCCCTAAGATTCTGTCCAACGTGTCGCACCACCCATTCACATACAACCAAAGTGCACTACTATAAATAGGATTCCTTTACTTGTTTCTAATCCCTTATGGGTGGATCTTGGACGTATTTGAGGTTTTTCAACACTTATTTAAGGGTTTATTTCTCCTTACTTTAGCTTTTCAATAGATTTAATCATGTATTCAACTATGTTCCTTTCCAGGGTTAAGGAAAATAATATGTTTAATTTTTCTTTGAAGTGAGTTTTTTTGTATTTCTTATCACATTTTGTTATATATTTGTCCTTGTTTAAACTATGTTAAGGATTTGCGACCCTTAGAATACATATATTGTCAACCTTGTGAGCTTGAGAGGGGGAATAACAAGATAGAACGTGGGGGTAGGTAGAACGTGGGGGTAGGTAGAGAAAGGTTCTTATTTTTTTGTAAACTAAGGAATTTGAATTAACGTCTAGGATAGAGATATACCTAAAAGCCTTATTTAGTTCATTACGTTATAAAATATAAATATGTTTAGCTTAGTTCTCACATTCTCACTCAACGACGTAGTTGTGGGTCTAAGTTAGATGGGTGATTAGAGGCTCAAGAGATCATGATCATGGTATTAACCACGTGAATAAACAACCAAGATAAGCAATCTAACAAATGAAGTTCAATAGCGTAGTATGATTGTTCGTAGTGCCTTAACCCTGGGATTTCGTCCATTGATTGTCTAAAGTCTTTATTTTTCTGCACTTTTTACTTTACTTTTAGTTTATAACTTCAAAAATCTTTTGGTTACTGTTGCACCACTTTATTCTCAATAGTTAAACTTGAATTGAATAGTTGTTAAAATAAGTCTTTGAGGGATCAATATTCGGCTTTATTTAAGTCCACTGTATTACTTGGTGAGACCATATACACTTGCGTATGTTCTTAGGCGCAATAACTACGTTGAGTTTCCAAGCACTAAGTTGCTCCCAAAAAGGGGTATTTTCTTAGAACGAGTGCCAAAATAGTTTTTGACATTTCATTATGTACTCGTGGCCACTGGATGGAGTTGTTTTTCCCCGAACCTTTGTAGGAAAAATAGGCAGTGGTGCGAGAGTTCTATGCTGATATTAGCTTAGTATCTTTTGCAACCCAATTATCAGGATCCGGGGGGTTAATGCGCATTTTGGAGAAAAGCAGATCAATGATTTATATTGGCTTCTGGGTGCAGACATGGTTGCTTTTGAGGCAAAAGGGTGTGAGTCGAGCAGCTGGATGGCAGAGGAACTATGCCTAGGAAAGAAGGTTTCATGGACGGTAACAATAAAGGGATCTCCATGAATGATTTCACAACAGAAGCTCAGATATTTCTGAACATCATTTGTAGTCGGATCTCTTCTTCCACACACAATACTGTAGTTATAGATATGTGTGTCTGCATGGTTGCCTACATACTGAACAACATTTCTTTGTATGTTGGTCATCTTGTAATATTATATATGAAGTTCTACAGGAACCATGGTGGTATGTATCTCTTATTCCCTTATTTTATTTTTGAGTTATGCAAGAGATTAGGGGTGGTGGAATACTCGGATAACACTTGGGTGCACCCTAGAACCCCTATTTATCCTCTTATTATTCAGGGTGAGGGCGCACCTGGTAAGAGAAAAAAGAGATTGGTCAAGTTGATAGTTGAGGAGTCAAAGTCGTGCATACCATCTACCGTTGGGCCTTTGGAGGATATTGGTGTAGACATTAGGGTCATCAAGGAGTTGGTTTTAAGATTGCCTCAGGGGCTGGGAGAGCCCTCCTTCAGGTGTCACACATATGTGTCCCACTCAGATTATAAGAGATATCAGGAGCAGCAAAAGATACAGGGAGCTACTGTGTTTAGACTCGAGATGGAATATTCAGTATTTGCAGAGTCTCATAGGGAGCTTCGGGACTACTATGAGAAGATGAACAAAAAGGAGAAGAAGAGAGAAAAGTTCTTCAGCAAGATATGGAAGGGGTGAATGGCCTAAAACCCCATGATAGATTATCTTCTCCTAGAGCAAAGAGTAATGATGAGGCCCCTGGTAAGTGGTCAGGTTCTGATGCTGGTGGTGATGGTGCAGAGTCAGCAGGATAGAGCAGCTCTTGATGCAGATTAAGGGAGCACCCTTTTCTTTTGCTTTATTGATTATGTAGAGGGGATACTGTTATCTTGTTATTTGGGGTGCCGGTCCTCGTATTTGTATCATTTAGATGCTTTATTGATATTTTGATAACATTATGGATGATTTTTATTTTATTTTTGAGTTGCATTATTTTGTCACTCTGATGGTGCCCACATTTCATGGATTAGTTATTTGGTTTTGTTTTAGATTTTCTGTTTTACTTTATCTTTATTTTACTTGTGATGATATTGGATGAACTTTTCCCTATTATAGATTGAGTGACAACATTCTTAAGGAAAAAGAATCGTGCTTGGGTTTTTGAGCCATTGATGAAGGGGAAGTTTGAGTACCCGTGGCATCGAGGTCACAAATACAAGGGAAATCTGAGTTCCTATGGAATTTTGGATTTGGTATCACATTCATACCTATGGTAAAAATTGAATAGCCATATGGTTGGTTTGCCTGTATGAAAGCCATAATGTGAGACAAAGGCTAGGTTTTTGCCATGGGTAGCAAATTGTACATGGCACAAAGGCAAAACAAACACCCCCTCTGTCCAATATTTTTAAAAATTCAAGGGTATGGACGTGAGTAACCTTGTACCAATACTTTTTCTCTTTTTATGACTCCAAAAATTTTGCCTTGTGAAAATTATAGATACTCCATATTTGATTGTAGCGGGAGGGGCAATTAAGCCTCCTCGGCGAATTTGCATGACATGTGTGGTGAGCTCATTTGTCCAAATCTCATGTGTACTTGTACCATCTAGAACATGCACCATTAGTCTCTCAAAGCTAATTTTTATTGTACTTAGTTAGTAAGATGATCTTAGGCCATCTTTGTGACATTAGAAGTCCACTTTAGCCTAAAAATAATACCCTTGCATAGATGTTATCCCTAGTCACCCACTTAGAGCCTTTAGACCTTTCCTTGGAAAACACACTGCAAGTCATGAGGCTTTTAATTTTTATCCCTCTTTTGAACACTACCCTTCTTGGAGTAAAAATTGCAACTTTAGGTTAAAAGCGTAAGTGTAATACCCCATACTTTTCTTAGATTAGTTCAGCTCCTAGTGGATGTATAAGAGGCTTAAAGCCTGATAATTTAACTGTGTTGGGGAAATAGTATTATTTTTGATATCTTAAGTTCGAGGATTTTTAAATGAGTCTTCCCAACCCCTAGACATTGGTTTTGAGTAAATTCATGTTCAGGGGTGTAAGGACCATGTCTCGGGGAAGTTTTGGATTTTTCGAACGAGGGTTGGGTCATGTTTGAATTTCAATTCTAGTAACTCACCACGATAGCATCAGGTCTCTCTGCTTACAACGATGAGGAAAACATCGCATCATGCCACCCCTTTAATTAGTGTTCCAATTATGAATTTAAATCTGTATGGGGTAGTTAAGTCTTTCCCTCTTAACCCAATTCATAAAAACACAAAATTTAGCTTCAGTTAAAGTATTATTTGCTCACTTTTCCCAATTTCTTTCTCAAGTAAACCCTAACATTTCTCCAAATTCATCAAGTTAGATTATATTCTTTGAAAGAAAACCAAGAACTCAAGTGTTCCAATTCAAGAAAGCTTTCAAGAAAGCTGTTCTCTTTCAAGATTTAAGTATTAAAGGTATGTGTGATGTTCATCCAAGGGCCCTTTTTCCTTATTGATCCAAGAATCCATTTTCAAGTTTAAAGTTATGATTTTTACATATTGTTATGAATAATCAACATGAAGCTATTATGAACTTTGATTTCAAATCATGTTTACCATGAGTTTTTGTTAGAATTCATTCATGACACGGTTGAATGGTGATTTCTCATGTTGCATACTTAAACCTTGATTTTTAGTATTGCAATTATGTTAGTAGCACATGTTTAAACTATTCCCATGCTAAAGTCTATGAATTCCAAGTGTTTGATGAAAAGCCAAAGAGAATAATTTTGTAGAATGATTTCCTCATTATGGTTTTGAAGCATTTACATGCCTTTATTATTATTTTTATTCAGTGCTGGGAGTTATGTATACTCAAAACCTTTCTGTTTACGTAGTTTTATAAATCTTTAGAATGGTTTCAGATAAACCATGAGCCTTGTGATTTAGTTAGTATCATTTCTTAGTTATTAGTTTAGATAAGCTCAATTTAGTTCAGTAATCAGTGTTTTTCAATTGGGAGTAGGATTTAGCATCGAGTGAATGCAGAACAGCGACTTCCCATCAGTTAGGAGAAGTCGTTAGTAGCATTCCCTATATTCCAAAATAACATAGCCAGTGTGGGTTATGAGGAGTCACCCATTAGTTTAGGCTTGACTACATCCCAGGGATTACCCGTCAGTTTAGGCTTGACTCCCCTTGGGATCACCCATCAGTTTAGGCTTAATACCCTAGTTATTCAATAGATTAATGGATGCACATAGCCAGTGTTAGTACCCGCGATACGGTACTAACACTTTTCTAACTGGGGTCATATGTTGGGCCCAATTTAGCTTGAATGGGGTATGCCGGTTAGATGATACCTCCCACAGTCTCAGTTCAGTACTCAGTACAAAATTCAGTTTAGATTGCTTAGCCAAGGCATACATATTTCCAGTTACTCATTTTTCTGACTTCAATAGTTTAGTATTTCAATATTTCAGTCCTACAAATTATTTTACAAACATTAGATTCCAAGCCTTGCACTTGTAGTATTTTAGTTTTCATGCATGCTGATACAATTATCACATGTTATTCAGCCAATCATTACTTTATGTTTAGTTAACCCATGAATTACAGCTTAACCTTATCTCATATACTAATACATTCAAATAGTAAATGCATAGTAATTTCTTGAGCTACAATGTCTTATATCATAGGGTCAGATGCTCAATTTTCTGACCAGGCCTAGGAAGGATCAGTTAGCCAGCATTAGTAGCAGAGGTGAGTCCTCATACTTTTAGAAAGAGTTTATGTTTATTCAGTTGAGTTTTAATTTTGTTATATGGTCAGTCAAAGTTAGTTGGGGGTTTGCTCATCAAGTCCCCATTCAGTTAGTCTTAGAGGCTTTTCAGACATTTTACGCATTCAGTTAGTTTATCAGTTTTATCAGTCATGTTGCACTATTTTTGCAAATGTTTTTCCCAGAATTGTTACTTCAGTTATACATTTCCGTACTTAAAACCTTATGGCATTTTCAGTTACTTTCTGTAAATGTCTTTATTATAAGTATATTATTTAGTACTCGCATTAAGTACCACCTCATGAGTTAGCTTATGGTCACTTGTGACTGTAATCACCATGTGGAGTACAGGATATAATTTTGGGGTGTTACAAACTTTGAATGATAGCCTAAGGTCTTACAGTATCCTAGGAAGTCTGAAAAGCCACATTTAGTAGAGTCTTATACATGGGTGTAAAGCGCACCACAGTAATAGACATGAGGCTACTAGATATTGTAGGAAAAGTTTACTTTCTTAAGTATTCATGTCATGCGAATAAGCATGAGATCTATTTAAACTCTCTTTCTCTTTTAATATTCCTCCCATTTATAGAATATACCTCCCAGAAAGAACAACAAAAGAAGAAACGGGAATAAATCTGTACCTCCGCCTGTTCAGGAAGATCCCGTGAATGAGTATATATCTCCTACCAAATTAGAGCTGCTTTAAATATCTTATCTCATTCAGTAGATGCTCAGAACTAACAATAGGTTGTTTTCCTATCAAGACTTATAATTTATGCTCAGCAAATTGAGAGGGGAGCGTAGGGAGAGAGAGAATGAGAAAAAAAGGGCTAGAATGGGTAGTATTATGCCAAGGTAAGAGGGTGGCAACCATATCCAGTTCCATAAAAAATTCTCAGTCCTAGATCTGCTGCATCTAGTATGCCAGTGCCTAAGTTTAGGAATGACAATAGAGATAGAGCACTAGGCTCCAAGTTAGAGGGTAAAGGGAAGGGTGTTCATACTAATCTGATTTATGAAGAATATGGTAGGAATCATCAGGGTGTGTGTAAAGCTGGTAGTGGTGTCTATTTTGGGTGTGTCAAGCCATGACATAGAGTCAGAGAATGTCATAAGGTTAGTTAGCAGAGCTAGCACAATCGTCCTTCAGTGCCAGTCAGTCGCTTGACTCAGCAGGGTGTTGCATCCAATGACACCAGTGGACAGCGTCAGAATAGACTTTATGCACTTCAGTCCCAACAAGAACAAGAAAGTTCTCCTGATGTGGTTACTGCTACGTTACATGCCATTTACCTCTATGTCTATGTTTTGTTAGACCTTAGAGTTTTACTCTCTTTTGTAACCCCTTATATAGCTGTAAATTTTAGAGTCAGCCTCGAATCTTTTGTAGAACAATTTTTAGTGTCTAACCTAGTAGGTGTCTCAATTGTAGACAGGCAGGTACACAGGAACTGTCCGATCACAATATCCTAAGAAGTTACCTCAGTTGATCTTGTAGAGTTAGAGATGACTGGTATTGATGTCATTTTTGGCATAGATTGGCTCCACTCATGTTATACTTTAGTTGATTGTAGGAATAGAGTCGTTTAATTTTAGTTTCCCAATAAATTGGTCTTGGAATGGAGGGGTAGTACCTCAATGCTTAGGGGTCAGATTTGTTTTTAGATCCTTTCTCGGAATCTTGTAATAGCATATGATCTAGAGTTAGAGTATGAATTAAGAAGTTTAGAAGTAGTAACATGTGAATGACATTTTCCAATAGTTAGTGGATTATGTATCCATGGGCTTAGTTGAATAAAAGATGAATCAGTAGGCATGAAATAGTGTATGCAGGAATTTAAGTTAAGTTTGATGGTGTAGGTGTGATTATTTAGTGCCCTTGAGTGCTATGGTTGAATGAGGTTTGTAAGATAGTAATTGATATTTTACCAGCTAAGTTATGTCTAGAGGATGTTAATGCTGAATGTTTAGCTGTAAAGGTAATTCTCATAGTTCAAAGAGAAATATAAGTTTAGGGATGTGATGTTTATAGGTTAATAAAAGTAATATGGATCATTAAAGGTTTGGGGATATCCATGTTATATGTTATAATATAAGTTTGAATCTTTGAAGATTGAGCTAATAGAAAGAAGAGTTGAAAATTCTAAGTTAGTCTGTATTTCAATTATTGTATGATGATTGTTCAGGCCATAGAAAGCTAAGGATTGTGTATTAAAAGGAAGTACTAGCAGTGGGCCTTACACTATCAGGTGTAGTCTTTTAGGGTAAGTATAGTATTTATGTGCATTATTATGTCCCAGACTCTAGAGTAAAGTGATTGTAGTTTAGTTTAGGGTCATTTAAAAAGGGTTCCACCGTCTTAGAGTAATGGATTAAAGCTAAGGGAGAGATGATAGAACAAGAAACACGGTTAGACTCTCAAATTCTAGTAGTGACACTAGTAGTTATAGAATATCAGTAAAAGAGGATGATGTCCAACCCCTTTCTCATCTCAGTGAAAAGTTTTGTACTTTAGTTATCACGATATCTACTCATGCCTTATATGTCAGCCCTATGATCATAGCTCATATTCTTGCACTTTATAGAAAATCATGTACGCTTCCAATTCCTAGTATAAGGAGTTCCACTTCACCCAGTAGTCTGAATTATATTCCATGAATTTATGAACACAAAAATCAGGTCATGCATCTCATGACTTATGTATTCATGTTTTATAGTATTCTTAGTCCCCATGACTCATGCTACAATCCTAATGATCAGCGAAATTTAGATTATGTCATATATATCCTTAGTTTAGATCTCTTAATAAATCCATGATGTTGATATTCTATTCATCAGGGCACAGTTAAGTATCAAGCTATATATAGTGTTCATTCATGCTTCAGATCCTCATATTCTAACCTTTAGTGACCTTTTCTTATGTCAAGATAGTGATGATGAATAGTTTTCTAAGTGGGAGAGAGTAAATATTTCTTGTTGATGAAAGATTATTGTATGCTTTTTTTAGCTAAGGCTATAAGTGTGAAGTAAGGTTGAGGCTAAGATTTGGATATATGTCATGGTTAGTTGAAATTTTGTATGTGTTTTCTTAGGGTAGTGAATGGAAGTTGCTGATGATAGAGGCTTGGAGAATATGAGGACGATCCTTTTATAGGTGTTTGTTTAGGAGTGCATATGTGGTTATGATGATAGGCTTGAATGTCATGTTTTTGTATATATATGGATAAATGCATTGTGCATTCGTAAATGTCTATTAAGAGGTTAAACATAGTTGTTGAAGTGGTAATAATAATTATTCATGAGATGAGAAGTTGCGAAAATGCAGGGTGTATTGAATTCATGATTCTAACTAGTATTACAGTGTTATGGGTGCACTTTATAGATTCAAGTAGGTTTGAACGTAGTGAGAGAATTCAATTCAGCTCAGACTAATAGGTACAGTTATTGGTGCCCATGTGCATATTTTAACTAGCCTCAAGTGAAGTGCAGTTCTGAAGTGGAATGTATAGTTGAGTATAAGCTTTTAGTATAATTCAGTCCGTAAAGCCAGCAATTCAGTTTAGCAGTTAGACAGATGAGATCCTATTGTTTTCAATTTTTTGACCTAGTCTTACTATCTGAAGTTTCATGAATATGGCCCTTCCAAGAGGTAATTTTCTTGCATTTATGTAATTTATGAATTTAGTTCATTTCATGCATTAATTTTAGGTTCCAGGTATTCAGTCATGATTCAGTTCATAAGTGCCTCGTTTATTCTCTCAGTCTTCCCTTAGTATTTCAATCCTAAACCTCTCATCTTTTTTTCACGAAATTAGATTTAGCTTAAAGTAATGGTTACTCATAAGTTTATCCTCACGTTTCTATCTCAACCTTATAACAATCCTCATGCCATGGAATGTATTCAAAGGATTGGTTCAGTTCATTATATTCAGTTCATGTATCATGTTTCAGACCCAGTTATGGATCATGTTTTCAGTTATGCATGTTCTGTACGTGATTTTAGTTTTTCCAGTACTCTCTGCTTAATCAGTCTGATTTGAGGATGAATTCTCCCAAGGGGAGATATTGTAACACCCAGTACTTTTCTTAGCTTATTTCAGCTCCTAGTTTATGTATAAGAGGCTTAAAGGCTGAATATTTAACTAAGTGTTGGGTATTTAGTATTATTTTTGGCCTCTTAACTTCTAGGATTTTTAAATGAGTCTTCCTGACCCTGAGACGTTCGTTTTTGAGTTAATTCATATTCAGGGGTGTAAAGAGCAAATCTCAGGGAAGTTTTGGATTTTTTGGATGAGGATTAGATCGTGTTTGGATTTTGATTCCAGCAGCTCATCGCAATAGCATCGCGTCTCGCTTCTTATAGTGATGAGGCACCCATCGCATCGCGCCACCCATTTAATTGGCATTCCAGTTATGAATTTAAATCTCTAAGGGGTAATTACGTCTTCCCCCCTCAACCCGATTCCTAAAAATACAAAATTTAGCTTCAGTTAGGGCATTGGTTGCCCACTTTTCCCAATTTCTCTCTCAAATAAACCCTAACCTTTCTCCAAATTCATTAGGTTATACCATCTTCTTTTTAAGAAAACCAAGAACTCAAGTGTTCCAATTCAAGAAAGCTTTCAAGAAATTGCAAAATAATAGATAATATGGAAAATAAATAAGGAGAGAAACTACATACCACAGACTAATTATGTTAGTATAAAAGCCTGTAATCCAAAAGAATACAAGTACTATCAAGTAAATATACAATAGTATGAAAACTTGAAAGCCTAGCAAAAATAGAAGAAGGAGAAAAGATCAACTCCTACTTTGAGAGCTAACCCTATCTTTGCACTCTAATTAGAATGATAAGAGCATCAAAAACAGCAGCTAGTAATCGAATATGCACCAACAATGCAGAGAAGTGTAGTATGAGTACGAAAGTCAAGAATACTTAGTAAGCATCATTGGCCAACTGAGCTAAATCATAATATAAACATAATAAAATATGAGACAAATGAGCTAAGTAAATGAAAAGGGAAAACCTAGAGTATCACCCTAAATATTGAAAGTAAATAACCAATATGATAATAATAAAGTAATGAATAACTACCTCTACATAACTGGGCCCCATAATCCAGAAGGTACAAAAGTAAATAACCCAACGAGGGCCCCCATATACCCAGTTGATACTATCAAGGAGTAATAATAACATGAATTATGCTTAACCATATCTCGAGATCATAATTGTGGATCATCCTATACCATGAAACACTAGACTCAAACCGGTTCTATAACCATCATAAACAATATCTCAATGCCGGACTTGAATCGAAACTCAAATCATTATTTGCTAGACTTGAACTGGACTTCATATCATATTTTTGGACTTGAACCAAAACTCACATCATGAATAATGCAACTTTTGAACTAATCTTAATATCATAAATCGTTGAACTCAAACTAGAACCAATACTATCTCCCAAGCACCAATTTAGAATAAGGAATTATGTATCATAATCTATTCATCTCAAGAATATAATTAAAAAATGTAAGAAGCCTATTGGGTATATAAGGATCTAATAGTAATCTTGGCCTAAGGTAGGCTGGAGGCGCCCACTTCTTACCTCGAAATTTGTCCAAAGGCAAGTTCTACCCTGAACTAGGAAAAGGTATCTAATTTCACTAATAGATGTCAATTGAAAATACTTGAGTTCCAAGATAGCAATTCTACATAAAGATGAGAAGTTGAGTTAATTATGCCTGATTATGGTTCCTTAATCAGATAAAAAACAAATCATACTAAATATTTCTCTAAGACCTAAGTCCTATCCTAATACTAGCATGATATTACCTTTATACTATAACTAAGCTTAATTGAAAAGAAAGGCAGTCCTATACTACCTACACACTAAAGAAAGACCATGAGTTCTATTGAATCAATGATTTCCTCTTCCGAGAAGCTTCCATTTGATGCCACGCTATTAAAATAATAATCAACTCATTAATAAGAGAACAATCATACCCATATTGCATTTTTATGCTTTGGATCCAAAATCAAGTCAAATCCCATCTGGGGCTCACTTGCAAAATCGCATTTCCAAAAATGTCAACATGGCTCTATATGCTCAAGGAACATTTACCATTAAGAAAAGGTAAATTCTGAGCTCAAATGGCACTAAAATTAACCCAACAATAATCTAGGTTTTTTGGAAATAAATTGAAGAATTAACCACAAATTTGATGGAAACTTACAAATATTTCGATGAAGAAATGATCAATCTAAGCTCACAATTACCCCATAATCCCCTAACATTTAGTCTTCCAACTTTCCACATACTCTAGGACTTCAACTCTTGAGACTGGTGAAAAAAATAAGAGAAAATTGGGTAAGAGAGGCATTTAATATCCTCTCAAGTGCTACTTAAGCAGCTACTTTATTACCTAGGCAGTCACACTGCAGTGAAACCAAGTACCACTAAAGCGGTACCTTCTTGGACTTGACTAGCAATAAAGTGGATAGACTGCTGTTAAAGTAGAATCCACTTAAGCAGGCATACCACCGCTAAAACAACTCAATTGGGAAAGCCATGGCTGTTAAAGAGACTAGCTAGATGCTAAAGCAACCTCTACTAACACAACCAAAGAGTTTTTGTAGCGGATGCACCAACTGAAACTTGGAATTTTTCCAAGTTTCTATCAACCCCTCTAGATTCATTCAGATTCTTGTAAACACAAATAAAATATGATAACCTATAAAATTCGATATTTTAGACTCAATCGCATGGTTGAAATTTTAATCTGAGGTCATTTTGACAAACCATGGGGCCCACACCAATAGGCCACTTTTAACAAATTTCGACCAATAACCTAAATTGAGTCTAAAAGCCTCGTAACCCAAACCAAAGTAACCTCCTAACCTAAATTTGATGTTCTAGAGATGATGGGACTACCTAAATTTGCATAGGAGGTCAATAAATTGAAGGTTATGCCTGATAGCCAATTTTTACCAGTGAAGACTTCAAAGTAGAGAATTGGCTCTAAAATTCAAATGAACTTCCCTATAACTAAACTATCAGCTCTAGCAAAACATTAATTACTTGAGGAAGCTGAATGAAAGCTCTAAACAACAAAAATATGTGGAAAAGTAGAAAATATCCTGGAGGGTCATTACATTAATCATGTGATATATGTGCTACACTATAAAAACTAAATATGTTAAAGATGACATGATAAAATAAACATAAAACTGAGGAATGTAAACTAATGTAATGACTAAGTAAATAAATACTGAATACAAGGTCATGCAATATCTCAGTCTAAATTGCGGGAGCAACTATTAGCCAACATACCGCATCTAAGGTAAATAAGTCCAAACTTATAACCCCATATAGAAGGATGATAAATACCTTTCCAAGGGTACGAACATTGATGAACGTGGATCAACTATATTATTGTCCAAAAGTACAAGTTATAAAGCCTAGTCTGAAGAGTGACTGTAACACCCGACACTTTTAGGCTAGAATTTAAACCATTGTTCCTATATGTATAAACTCGAAAACAATGATTACTATGTAAATATAAGTGTCATGATCATTTTCCTAATATAAAAAGTGCATTCAAGTTGAAAAATGTTCATAGGAAATACTTAGAGCATGTTAAGTTGAGAACATTTATTATCGACCAAATTTTTATATTCGATCCTAAAAGGGTCAATTTTTAATGTGTATATCATCACGAATATATGGAATTTTGGAGCTCCAGGCACACAAAATGAAAAATAATTTAGTCCTCTTTCCAACACCACTAATTTTGCCTTAATTTGATACCCGAGCAAAAAGTTATGAGCATTTTTGTGAGGAACCGGTGAGGCTACATGATAAGGGTGTGGCACGCCCTCTGTGCTCAATTGTTTTAGAGTGGCATGCCCTTATTTCTGGAGAAGTTAAAATCGGTGTTTCTCTTTAGTTTTCTGAGGGTAAACTAGTAATTTATGTCCTAAATCATCCTATAACTAATATTAATGTGATTTCATCATCCCATAACCCCAAATACAGAATCCTTCACCTCCAAAATTCTCAAGAACACTGCATAAGGGTTCTTCTCTAATAATTAAACTTCCAAGGCTTCAAATTCAAGTTTCTTCTAAATTTTTTCTCCCTAATTACGCCATTAGGGGTATGAAAAATGAATTCAAGTGTTTATATCAATTCCAAGATAGGATTCTAGCCTCAAAGTTAAGGATTCAAGCTTTTATTTGAATTTCTTCCTTCAAAAAAGCATGCATCTCTTATCTAAATTGATTTTATGTAAAAACATGTATTTAATTGATATCCATGTGGTTTATATATTGGATATTAAATATGGGTTGAGGTGTTTGGAATGGTTATTGCATGTATTGAATTCCCATGGTTTTGAATTTATTCTTTATACTATATTTTTATGAATTTGAACTATTTAAATGCATGGGTATAGGAATTAGAATGGGGAACATAGGTTTCCTCAATATTGATGGTTTAATGATTTGGAATTGTCTTTAACCTCAACCTAGTTTGTAAAATATGATTTGACACATAGATATATGCATAAATTTCTTCACTTGTGAAACCTTGCATTGCATAAAAGGTTAATGGAACATAAATTAAATTTAGAAAGGCCTTGGTGGCCATGTAATGATTTTGTATTGGGAAATTTGTAGTCTAGTTGGTAAAATGTTCAACTCCTAATTAGCTAAATATTTTAAAGTCATATTAGCTGATGGGTTAGAGTCCTAGTTGACTAAATGGGTTAGAGTCCTATTGGTTGATGGGTTAGCATCCCAAATAGCTAAATGGGTTGGAGTCCTATTGTCAGATGAGTTAGGGTCCAAGTTGTCTAAATAGTTTGGTTTGGCATATTGACATTGGGTTGCAAGCTTATTTATTTGGTATGATGATTCCATTCGGTAAATGCCTTAACAGATGAATCCTTCCTAAATGCTTGAGAATGTGTGTAAATTTTTAATGAGGCTTAAAGGGGGTTGTGTAGCTCATCATGGAAGGTGGAGTTCCTAGAGGGACTAATACTGGAAACCACATTTGTCGATGTGGGGGTCTTAATAATCATGTGCATGGGTCACACTTGATATATATAATTTTTGGGGAGATGACTAGTAGCCCTGATGGATTTAGCTTTCCCTGTTTTTTTTCTCTGGTTCATGTGGATAACACGTACTGGATCCCTTTCTGTGGGGAGAGTCGGACCTATATAGCCCATGGGTGCCTTTATGATGATTGAAGCTACACAGTCCAGGTTAATATTTTAACTCTCGTGCCAAACCTTGTTCCCTATCCTGACATATTATTTATATATGTATATGATTTTGTGTATATTATATTAGAATATTTTTGAATGATTGATCATGACATTATTTTATCCCTTTTCTAAGTTTCATGCGAGCTCTCACCCCACTAATCATTCTCGAAAGTTGTATCCCCAGGCAATGTAGAATCCAAAGACACTTCTTCTTTCTTACGCAGTGATAGATGATTTCTAGATTGTTCGTGAGTTATCTTAAAGTAGTGATCCCCCATATTCAATAAGGCTTGTTATTTGATGGTTTTATTTATGTCTAGACTATTGTTGGATTCCTCTTTTGGCTATCATTGAGGGCATATCCTGACTTGGGTTTTTTTAGATATTAGAGTCTTTGTGGATTACTATGGATTAGGATTGTTATTGAAAATATTAGTTTCCTTTGATCTATTTATTTTTTCTTACTTATGTCTATTTGGATTGCTTCCATTGTCATGTATGTATTGTATTCTAATTGGTTAGGTAGAGGGGTGATTTCTGATCCTTGGCAGACTTGAGATAGAAATCACGAGTAGGCCCTAGTTTAGGTCATGACAATCTTGGTATCAGAGCATGATTAAGGGTCAGTGGGTATCCATAAAGTCATATCTAGTAGAGCCATGCTTATGGGTATGTTGTGTACCACACTTATAATCAGGAGGCTATGAGGCATGTAAGAAATGTTTCTTATTCTTTCATACTCTAGATCGTGTAATTGTGTTATCCATATTAAAGTAATCCAAATTCCTTTCTTTCTGTAATTTTATTGATAATGTCTCATTATCGAGGCGATAAAAGTTCAAAGGCTTAGCTTCTAAACAATGTGTTCCTTTCTGAATGAGCCATCAAATGTTATGGAATAGCCCATGGACTTGAAAAGAGTCTATTAGTGTGTTAATATGTACCTCTAACTTCATTAATCATGCTTTTTAGCCTGAGGTAAGATGTGTTATTTGTCCCATTCAAGAACTTTATGTGAAATGCCTTGCTCAAGGGAAGGATACGTATCTGAATATTAGGATAGTATTCAATCCTAAGAGGTATTACAATTTAAGGTGTTATTACCTATGAGTAGTAAGATGATCTCAATGTTAGTGATATAAAGTCATATGTTCTGAAGTCAAAGTGAGGGTAACTCTTCAGTGAAAAGGGATAGTTCTATTTACATGACCTTTAAGTGAGTGTTGGGGGCATATTCCCTTATGGTGTTGGTTAAGGTGCACCAAAATTTCAGAAAACTTATGGTAGTCGATAGAAGAGAATGGTTAGTTAAAATAATTACGTAATTAGTTTAATAAGAAAGGATCTCATGATGAGTAGGATAGTAGTAGAAAAAATAAATCATAGGTTGTCAATTGAAGGATTTGTCAGCTAATAATTTGTGAATTTAGCGATCATTTGGGGGAGGTCTTAAAAATAGGGACTCAATGATATTTACAGAATTTTAAAGGTACTTGGGATGTATGCATGGATAAGTAGATGTGATGTGAGGGAGGTAAATGTTCTATAGACAATAATGGGTTAGGTAATAAGATTAAAATTAATAAGATTAAGATCGACTATCCTTTTTAGGTGGTTTTAATACAATAAGGGCCCCTTTATTTTTATCTAGTAGATGTAAGTTAGTTTAGTAAGGTGAGAATATATGTAGTAAATTTTAAGGTGTACTGGCAGCATTATAAAGAAGAATGTGCTTGTGGGTCATAGTTAAGTTAAATAAGGAATTTAGGTTGATTTCTCTATTTAATGGACTAGTATATTATGCACAATATTTCTTTGGTGGTACATGGTTGTTGCTAGACACTAAGTTTGAACTTTAGATGTTGATTATGGAGATAATAATGTTAGCTTGAGGATAGTGATGCAACATTTTTTAGAGTCAAATTAGTATACTTGATATAATGTGTGAAAGATCTTAGGTTAATGACTTATGAGATATTGGAGTAGGCAATTATGATATATGAATGAGGGCTAGTGTTGAAGCAAAAATGGTGGATAAATCTTTAGATGGATAAGAGCCTTAAGTCATAAGAATAATGTGTACTCAATTTTGAGTTATAAGTGCTATGTGTACCTAGTTCATGTTCACAAATTTCTTAGTATGGAAAAGTCTAGGGAGTTGTTATATGGTCTTCTATGGAGCTAAATTGGGGGAGAAATAGATAGACTATGTGAACCCTTAGTATAGTTTAAAAATTTTGTTAAGTTACGCGGTGGTGATATTAGAGGTGTAATGCTAGTATTCTAATGAGTTGAAAATAAAGTGTTAAGTGTATAGAAGCATGGATGTCTATGCCCATGAAAATGTTAGTTATAAGGTTATGACTTTGGAGGTTGGAGGAAGTTAAAATTATTTTCCCTGAAAGGAATGTCCTAGAAATATTTTAGTGTCTTTATATTAAAGTTGTCAAGGTAAGTTTTGTGTTCTTGTGCGGAGTGTTGTGCATATAGATTTTATGAGGGAATATGTTTGCAAGTTTAATATAATGACCTTTGAGCTAAGGGGGAGATTGTGAACTGGTGTAGATCTTGAATTTTCCTATGGTGGTGAGTTTTAGGGATGAGTCATGGTATATCTGTTCTTACTCTAGCAAATTCTTTCTATTTTTGAAGCTCGTACACTAGTCCCTAAGTTACTCTTCTTATGCTAGGATGATAGTAGTTATAGAAGCATAGTAATGTTTTAGTTAAGAGAGTGGATGATCCTTACAGTATAATTTAGGTGTGAATACTCGAACTAGTGTTATAGATAATGCGGGATGAATAAGATAAAAATTTTGTTATATGAAATAGTTAGGATGGGAATATGTGGTGAAAATCTTTGTGAAGGTGATAGAGGTTTTTGGGTTTTTGGTGGGGAGATCTATAAAGTGGGTGTAGTAAAGATAGGCTTGATTGTTGTGATTGATACACAAACCATTGTGTTATATGGCTAGTACTCTTGATATAACATGGTGTTGTTTGACTATAGTAATAGGATAGAGTAGTATTCTTGAAAAGATGTATAGGGTCCCATATCTTAAACTAACACCTTTTAACTCCCAATTAGGCTTTAATATAGAAGCGATGTATAGTTAAACTCAGGCTCTTGTAGTGATGTGTTTTATAGGGAAATTGTAAGATTGAAATGGTGAAGTGTGGTATTTGTAATAGAATTCATAGTTAAAGAGTGTTGCTATATTTGAGGGCTATTAGATGTATCATTGGAGGTAGATGATACTTTTATTATTATGTTCCGCTAAATCTTATTTCTTATCTTTGATCAATCTTAATCAAGCCAAGGATTCCTGAAAAATTTAATGCCTTACGCTATTATGATCACGTTTCATATAACTCATGCTCATTAGGAATGTGTAAAGAGTGTTTTGGAAAAGTTTAGAATTTTAGGAAGGCATTCAGTGCTATTTTTGGATTTTGAGGCAGTGAGCCTCTACGATAAGGCCGTGTAATGGAGGTTAACTTCTAGGATATTGGTGTGGCATGGAGGCTAACCTCCGTGATATTGGTGTGCCATGCCAATGTTTTAATTTATTCTAATTTTTTATTTTCTTACTTGGGCTGAGGGGTCTTTTTATCTTTTTACCCTTTGTATGACCTTAGTCTTGTTATGTCATGATTCATGCTTATAGAATTTATTTGTTGATGCCACAAATCCCTTTTGTTTTGATTTCTATACGTGTTTTGTTGAGGAAGAATTCCTAATGTGAAGTTACATACTTTATTCCATACTTCTAAAGCTTCAATAAGTTCCTACCCATCATTCGAGGATGAATAATTCCAAGGGGGAGATAATGTAACACCCCACATTTTTTAGGTACAATTCAAACCGTTGTTCCTATGTGTATAAATGCAAAACCAATGATTCGTATGTAAATATATGTGTCATGATCATTTTCCATGTTTGAAAAATGATTTCGAGGTAAAAAATGTTCATAGGAAATACTTCGAGTAAGTTAAGTTAAGAACTTCTATTATCAACTAAACTTTGGTATTCAATCCTGCAAGGGTTAAATTTGAACATGTATACCTTCTGGAATATAAGAAATTTTGGAGATCAAGACCCGCCAAATTAAAAATAATTGAGTCCTATTTCCAACACCACCAATTTCTCCTTAATTTGACACTCGAACAAAAAGTTATGAGCATTTTTGTGAGGAACCAGTGAGTATGGCACACCCTTTATGGGCCGCGATTTTGGCATGGCACACCCCTATTCCCAGAGATGCTAAAACCCGAATTTTTCTTCAATTTTTTTAGGGTAAACTAGTCATTTACATCCTAAATTATTCTATCACTAATATTAATATGATTTCATCATCCCATAATCCCAAATACCCAATCCCTCTTCTCCCAAATTCTCAAGAACACCGGATAAGGGTTCTTCTCCAATAATTCAATTTCCAAGGCTTCAAATTCAAGTTTTTTCTCAATGTTTCTCCCTAGTTTCATCATCAAGGGTATTAGAAATGAATTAAAGTATTCATATCAATTCCAAGCTAGGATTGAAGCCGTAAAGTTAAGGATTCAAGCTTTTATCCGAATTACTTCCATCAAAAAGGCATGTATTTCTTTCCTAAGTTGATTTTATGTAAAACCATGTGTTAAATTGTTATCCATGTGCTATAAATGTTGGATTTTCAATATGGGTTGAGGTGTTTGGAATGTTTATTGCATGAATTGAATTGATTGTTCATACTATATTTTCATGAATTTGAATTATTTAAATGCATGGGTGTGAGAATTAGAATAGGGAACATAGGTTTCCTTAAACTTGATGGTGTAATGGTTTGGGGGACGGCGAGTTGCCCTAATAGATTTAGCTTTCCTTCATTTTGGTCTGGTTCGTGCAATTAATAGACACTGGGTCCTTTCGGTAAAGGGAGCTAGACCTATATATCCCATAGGTGCCTTTAAGACGGTTGAAGCTACATAGTCCAGGTTAATGTTTTAACTCTCGTGCTAAACCTTGTTCTCTATCTCGCCAAATTATTTATATATGTATATGATTGTGTGCATATGGTTTTGGAATGATTCTGGACTGATTGATCATGTCATTAATTTATCCTTCCCTGAGTTACATGTTAGTGCTCACCCTACTAACCTTCCCCGAATATTGTATCCCCATGCGATGCAGGGTATGGAGAAACTTCTGCTTTCTTGTTCAGTGATACGTTATTCTTGGATCGTTCGTGAGTTAGCTTGAAGTGGTGAGCATCCTTTTTCTAAAAGGCCTATTACTTCATAGTTAGATTTATGTATAGTTTATTCTTGGATTCCTCTTTTGACTATCATCGGGGATATGTCCCGGCTTAGGTTGTTCTTTGGATATTAGAGGCTTTGTGGATTACTGAATTGGGATTGTAATTGGAAATCTTAGTTTTCTTTGATCCATTTGTTTATCTTACCCATTTCTATTTGGATTGCTTCCGCTGTCATAGATGTATTGTGTTCTGGTTGGCTAAACAAAGGGGGTGGCCTCTGTTCTCGGCGGACTTGAGATACCCTTCATAGCTAGGCCCTAGTTCGGGTCATGATGGAGACCCTTGTAGACTAGTCTACCGCTATATTCCCTTCTTTCTTTCCCTTTATTTTGTTCTTTGAGAGTGTGGTAACAAGGACTTTAAATGGCCTTCTTTCACTCTTCTTAAATAGGTATAGAAATTACGATGGCGTCAAAGTTCTAGGACTTAGGGACTTCTACAAAAGATCTCAGCCTAACTAAAAGGTGAGCCTTGATCTCTATGTGCACTCGGTGCTAAGTACTACTCCCTTTTTTATCCCTTTACGATTTTTATTTTAGCGAGAAAATGGTTTTAACCTCTTAAAACTGTTTCAAAAGAGTTGAAAAATTTTCAAAATAATTTTATGAAATTCACAGAGTCGCTACTTGACTTTTATAGAAAATATCAAGAAAAAAAATTAAAAGAGTTTCAAATGTTCAAAAACAGAAATAAATCTTTAAAACTAGAGATTCTGGGTAAGGGTTCAATTAATGCCCTAAGAAGGTTTTTAAGGCACTTAGGAGCTTCCGTTTAAAACGGTTTACCAAAAAAACTAACTTAACTACGTGGCAAATTTTGCAAAGACTTGATTTTATATATATAATAAAAAAATATATTAAAAACATTCATTCAAACATTGAAAAAATGACAATTATTTATTCAAAGAAGAAAATGATTTTTCTTTAATTGAACTAAATTGTAACTTTTCGGACTTAAGAGGAAATGATTTTGCTTTTGTGGAGAATGAAAAGATTATAAAATTATTTTCTTATTATTAATTATTTCAGAGAAGTCGATTATGTTGTAGGAAATTCCTTTGAAAAAAAGGTAAGAGAGTATTAAATTAAAAACTCTTATTAATTATGATAAGTTAAAATTTATAAGAAAAATTAGATTCTTGAGTTTGAAGAGAATTAATTTAATCCAAAAGACTATTAGTCATATGAACAAAATAAATATCGTATTAAAATAATCTGCTCACTTCTAAAAGACTTATTACGGAGAAAATCGAAGGAAATAATTTAATCCGTCTTTAAACGATATAAATTAGGTGAAAAGATCATGAATTAAATAAAAAAAAACTAAGATAAAATAAAATGACAACATCTTAGAAAATTTACCCAGATTAATTAATTTAAATGTTAGTTAAGCACAAATAAACAATACAAGTTATAAAAAAAATGATGCAAGAATCAAAATTGGGCCCTCAATTGGCCTATTAATGAAGCTGCCCAGTTTTGGGCTTGAATTATGGACTTCAGTCCATTTTTCTGAAGTGTATATCAGTTGTATACTTACGGTATATCTGCCCTATTTCTGCTGCCTTTTTGCATACGCATTGTCTATCTGTGTATAAACCTTGTGTCCTCGCCTTTTTCCACTTTTAATATAAGCCATTATCAGCTGCTTTCCAGTGTACACCAACTGTATCTAAGTGTATATCCCATGTATATCAGTTCAGTTTTGGACTTTAAGGCTCTTCCCGGGCAGCCAACTGAGATGATGAATCGATGACACTTCACCACCGATTTTTCTTTGAGAATTTTTAGTTGCATAGGATTATAAGCACGCGCCTCCAAAGTCCTCAAATTTTTTCCCAAAATCCTCTTCCCTACCTTTATCTCTCAATGACTATTTATAGGGAAAGAATTGGGGCTTCAGATTTTGAAAATATGGACTTCAAATCCAAATTTTGAAACTATTTTTTGAGAAATTGAAGTCCATAGTGAGACAAACCAAAGAGTTGTTGAGAATTAAGTACTTGCCGAAAATGGCAAACCAAAGACTGAGTATGCTGAAAGCATCTGATTTTTGGCCATTTACGGGTGTACAGAGAGGGTAAAATGGTAGTAGAAAGGAGGCTGATGTTTTGCCGGTTAGCGGTGTTTGTCAATATAGCCGTTGCTGGAGCTGTTGTTGACGTGTTTGAAGCCGTTACAGTTGCTATTGAAATTGTGGTACTTGGTGATGTGGTTCTGTTGCTGTCGTTATTTTGCTGAGTTACGGTGTTCGTTGGGTCATTGTTTAACGTTGTGGTTGATAACGTTGTTGTTATCATTTACTGTTATACGGGTAAAGTGGGAAGGGGAATATATCAGTGTTGGGTTGGGTTGGGTAGGATATGGTTGTTGGGCTGGTGGGGATAAACTGTTGTTGTTGTTTGTTGTTTATTGATGTTGGTTAAGGGAAAAAGAAGAAAAGGGTTTGGGCCTGGTGGGTCTGGGCGAAAAAGGAGTGGGCTGGTGTTGGGTTAGCCCAGTTTAAGAAGATGGAATGAGTTGTTTAGGGGTTTAAAAAGGGGTCCAATTAAAAACTATAAACATTTTATAGAAATTGCCACAATTGAATTAATTGGATAAAATTGAGACAGAGTTATCTTTTAGTTATTTAATGAGTTTCTCAAGTTCAATAATTTTAAAATAAATTTTCAATAAAACACCATTTTATTTTATTTTTATTTTTTTCAAAATAATAATAATAATAATAATTTAGAAACTAATTATGTCATCAATTTTTTATTTTCAATCGACCTTGAGAAAAAATAGATTTTTTGTAATTTAATTAAACTTTCATTCTGACTAAATTCTAGAGAATTTTTTTAATTTATAATTATATAATAGTGCATAATTAAACACTAAATATATTAATTTCACCTAAATTCAAAAGGTAGGGTTGAAATTTATTTCAAAATAACTTAAAATAAATATTTTAAAATTGAGAAATTCAAAAAACTAATTAGGAATGTGGAGAGCGAAAATTAGGTGTCAACATTCCCAACTGAATTATACTGAATAATTGTCAAGCTCATAGTACTAATATCTGAGACTTAGATAGTGACACTTTATTTGGAAGCTTCCTAAAGCATTTATAACTGACATATTGAACATTCAACAATTAATGCAAGAGAAACTAAGTCATTGGGTGTTCATAACCCGCCATCTCTGAAGATGCAAATACTCATGAGAATTTCTAAAAGTGAATAGAATATGAAATTTCATAAAAAAGGTCCAAAATCATAAATTGATAAATATACTAAGGATTCAAAATAATAAATCTATAATAGCACTGAACAAGGGAGATGTGTATTCATGGATTATTCTTGATTAGAAAGTGATATACAACAAAACCCATATGTTTCATGTGAGCCTAATATCTGAAGAACAAATTAAACTAAGGAATTGAGTTCACTTAGGGACTCAATGGGTGAAGGAAACCCATTGATGGAATCTCACATACCTAAAGATGAAACATTTGTAAAATCTTTAGATTTGAATCCTAAAGATGATGAACCCTAATTCTTGTTTGATAAAGAAAAATCACTTGTTTTCTATATTATTTGTAGGTATCAAGTGAATTTGCTAAGGAATGTGTGGATTTTGATAGTTTAGGCTTAGCATTCATCCTTATGAAAGTTTAAATGACATGGTTTAGAAATCTATATAATGGGAAGATTCGAATGTGCCCATACATAAACGTAACTGAAAAATTTGGGGATCATGGTTGATGAACTCTCCAATGGTCCTTGGATATACCGATGATTACTGGTTGGGTCATGGGTTAATATATAACCTTGATAGTTCTCTAGACTACATCAGATGGGCCAAGGTATGGCTCGTTGGACCCTTCATCTATTGTTCCTTGGTTGGTCATTGGATCCTCTTGCTTGGAACAACTTGTGACCACATTTCTACCAGCAATCTTTGGTTTCTTTTGTGCCAAGGAGGAACTTTTGTTAAAATTAAGGTTTTTGGGGTTATTTCATGTAGATAATAATAGAGGATGATCATCCTATCTACCAATGGTCATTGGTTTGGTATTTTTATCTCACTGTTGGATAGGCTTCATTAAAAGGGCCATATCTTCTTGCTCAAGAACTGAATTAATGATAAATTAATGTATTGAAAAGAAGACTCAAAAACCTTTCATTTGGTGGGTCTTAAGCCCCAAAACTCTTCATAATCTAGTATTTATGCTCGTTTGAAGTTGATTCTTTAATGACTTTATACAAGAATTTAATCGGTAAGGAAGTTTTCAATGGAAAAATGAGCTAGGATTTACATATGGCCTTGATTCATATCTAAAAATTTCTCATACTACCAAATCATTATGTTTGGTTCTAAATATACTCGATGTATGGTTTTGACCATAGTTTGGATTTTTGGGGTGCTATCTAAATAGTAGTTGACGTATGAATTTTAATATTTGTAGGGAATCGATATCGATTTTTGACTCAGTATCTTCAACTCATAGAAAGAGTACTACCAGACAAGGAATCAATATTATCAGCCTTAGATAAGGCCAATTATAATAAAAAATTCTACGGGTGGGCTTGGAACAAGAAGAGGATTATTTTAGAAAAAATAAAAATAAAAATTCAGAGTTGTGGAGAGTGGACATGTGTTTTCTAAAGATTTTTGGTACTAATAATGTAACGCATCAAATCCCATTGGGGTGCACAGGAACCCATAGCCGTAAAGGCCCGAGAGCACGAACCCATAACCTCGTACTTCTCGTTTATGTAACAATGATAATTAAATATTCTTACAAGTATGGATATGATACATTAAAGAAAATAAACCATGAAGGCAAGCCCAAAACTATATATACAAGACTTGGTTGTTGGGGCCACACCATCGAAAAGACAAGACACTACCATGTTTAATGTTACATTGGTCTATAAAGCCTCTAAAAGATGTAAAGACTTAGTTAAGGTCGGGACAAACCCCCGCATTACTCTTAACTACTGTAAAATACCAAAGCATATACAACAGACTTAGAAAGCCCCAAATCAACCTGGATATCCCTAATAGCCATTGGATATCTTATGCTCCGATTGGGAGGTGTATTAGCTGAAGTAGTTGTGAATACAATGTGAAATAGAGGTCCCCCATGAGGTACTTCAGTTCAAAAATATATGTTGAATATGTAAGATTGAAAGTAATTATGCATAATACAATAGCTCAAACAAAGTCAGGTACAAGATGTAAAGTTGAAAGTGATTATATATAATACAAGAGCTCAAAAAAAGTTGAGTACAAACGTATAGATAGGGATAACAGACCACCTTTAGATATACATGTGGGATCATGTACACTAGATATTTTCTTCATTTTACTTTTCATACTTTATAATCCTTATAAGCCATATAATACAAATAACTAGTTGATCAATGGTAAATACACAAATTAGAATCGACCTATGCTAGGCTTACAACCCTGAGTTGTCACCTGTATATAAGTAGGGTGGGATCGGCCTATGCTGACTTTTGCCCCTAAGCTGCCACCCATATATAAATAGGTTAGGATCGATCCATGCTAGGCTTATGCCCCTGAGCTACCAGCCATATATAACTAGATTTGTGTTTCTTAATTTATTAAACTTTTTAAATTATTGCTTTGGTGGTCATAAAAGTCTTGAGTCTTAAGACAATCGTCTACCAGTAAGAGACACATGAATAATCACTTAATGAAATAACAATAAGGCAGGGAGCAGTTTGTACATGAATGAAAAACTTTAAAGCTGAAATAACATGTGTGTATCTTATTTGACTAAAAAGAGAACTCTGAAACTTGCTAGTGAAACTAGACATGCAGACTTGATGATAAACATGTATTGAGATATTTTGACACACCAGGAGTGGAAACAAAGTTGTTATCTGCGTGGGAGATCATATGCTTCCACTATGTATCATTTTCT
Organism: Capsicum baccatum var. pendulum; assembly: GCA_030864225.1. Classification (NCBI taxonomy): domain Eukaryota; kingdom Viridiplantae; phylum Streptophyta; class Magnoliopsida; order Solanales; family Solanaceae; genus Capsicum; species Capsicum baccatum. The sequence goes on from CM061550.1 coordinate 138,688,807, forward strand.
ATTGGAGAACTTTAGAAGCTTACTTTGTAACATAAGTGTTAGATTTTAGGCCAAAGAATAGGGAGTAAAGTAGCCTTACATACCTTGTTGTACAACTTTGATACTAAACCAAATTAACCTCCTGCCATTTGGAGTACTTATCTACAATAAAGTACATGGTAAACAAATATTAATAGCTCACATTTGGGCTTCCTAACTTCACCAAAATAGAAGTCGACCTAGTAAGCCCATAATTTATCAAATTGAGCTTCTTCTTTTTACTTTTTCTCCTCCAATTACATCTACATACCATACAACTACTTATAAGATCCCCCAAAATAACTTTGGCTTCATTACACCATAAAATAGTATACAAAATTGAATAGAGAGTAAATATACACAACATTTAGTAGACGTCCCTCATAGGGGATAATTTGTTTTATGCCACAAGTATAGGTAGTCTAGTTAGTAGACCTCCTGGGTAAAAGCACCGGACAATTAGCTGTAGTTTATGAGATCTAGTTTGATTTTGAGCTATACAAAGTCTTTAGCATATATTTTGGTATTGTGTATTAGTTAATGATAAGGCGGAGCCCATCTCAACCTAGACCACGTTTTTATCTTATAGAGGCTTTGAAAATTAATATATAAAGTACAATTATGCATAGTTCCTCAACAGTTATGGACTGGCCTCAATTACCAAGTCACGTAGATATATTGTTGGCCTATCTCTATGTTAGTCCTTTGCCATCATAATAGCTTATATATATTTGTCAAATATCCATTACTATCATAGTTATTGTCATGCCCCGAGGCTACCCCCTGAACGTTACATGGTGATTAGAACCTTGAGTGATAACAAGCATCCCATAATATTGGCACAATGCAAGAGAAACTAAATAAAATACATAAACCCAAAACTACTAAGAGAAATAAATTTCATTACATGAACTTGTTCAATACAATATTGTTTAAACGCATTTAGATCACTAAATTATACGAAGAAATCTAAATTGAATATAACAACTTTGAGTGACTGTTTCTGAAGCCTATACTAATATGTACTATAGGTAGCCGGGACATGACCCCAGCTATCCTAAATCAATACAAATTAATCAAAATGGATTACTAGAGCTGTAACTGACTTGAGTCCCCAAATAAAAAGAACTCATCACCTGCTGGCTGGAGACTTTGAACTGCCTGATCATGATTCTGTAAGCTACAGCTGATACCTACATTATGAAATAATGTAGCCACACAGACATAAATATGGTCACTTCTTCTAGAATATACTGAGTATATAGCGTGAATGCAATAAGTAAAATCCTAATAAATTATAAGCATATAGCATGCATGCTAAGTGTAAATAGATTCACCATATTCATGAATAAAACAAAAGGCTGAAATATCATAATGCATAAGTCATAAAACAACATCTGATAAAGTTAGTGATTCATTAAACATAGTTTCTAAAATCATGTTTTCTTTGGGAGATTCCAATAACCGATATAAACTATGTAAGTTAGCATGGAGCCCAATGTTAGAGACATATCGAGGAGGGTTGTCCCATACCTTTTCATCATTATAGAACATAAACTGGAGTGATCACTAAACTGAACCCATTTGGGTAAGGGAGAAGCTCTCTTGCAAACCTCTTTAACCTATGGTGGCATATAGTTTATGGGACATAGAGTGACCTAAACCCTTATACCTTTCGATACTAAATACTACTCCAAAACTATATTGGTGCTCATAATATATAAAATTCACCTTAAATAAAACATATAGGTTTAAAAGTTTGAAAACCAATCATGATTTTGTTGCTAAATCTTGTCCTTAAATAATTATATAAATTTCATATCTTATCTGAGATCATTAGATCAAAATAGAAATCTGGATCGTGTTGTAATAAACTGTAATCTGAAATAATAAGTCTAAATTGCTTGTAAATTTGCTGAATCATGATAAAAATCATGTACATTTATCAACTCATAAATTTATGTCAAAATTTAAAAACTTTTATCATAAATCAAACATGTGAGTGAAAACATGTGTAACTATAACATTTTATTCTAAAAAAACTTTACATCATAAGGAAGCATCATAGTATTAAAGCATGAAAAATAGTTATGAACCCTAGCCATCAATTCTTTAACATACATGTAAATAATCAACTTTTGGGCACAAGGATGGAAGATAGTCCTTGTTCAAACCCTATATACCTGAACTTCTCAATTTCTTAAAGGAAAACTTGAGTTTGGAGGCTTTGAAGTTGAACTTTGGAAAAACCCATATTTTCCTTTCTCTTGAGAGTGGAGAGGAGAAAAAAGGATGAAAAATTGATAATTATTGAGTAAATAGTATTTATAGAGTGATTTAAGTTGTGGGCTAGGGTTTTGAGATAAGGAAAAGACCAAACTAGCCCTAAGAAAACTAAAAAAATTACAAGAATTTCTTGGTTGATGACTTTAGTTGACGGCTCGTCAACCCCCATCGTAAATCTAGGGAAAATTTTGAGAATAATTGCCTAAGGTTGACGACTTCAATTGACATTCATCAACTAGTTGACAGCTAGTTGATGATAGGCGAATTTACGCGTCTATATCAATATATTTTGCCCATATTTGTGCCATGTTTTGAGAACAAACTATATATTTTATGCACTTTTAGTCCTTTTTCCTATAAGTGAGCTAACGAACATGATTAGCAAAGTTTCAGGTATAAATGATGCAGAAATCATCATTTTATGGCTTACTTGACGCCAAAGAAAGCTCACGAAGGAAGGAACGTAAGATTGGACGCCTAAAGGACCAAAAACGCTGCATGGAAAATCTGTCCCGGGCTAAAACAACATTTCTGAAGCCTTTGGGGACCTGCAGTAACTTAGTTGGATTTGGACAATGATACATTAACCTAGTACAATTGGGTTAAGTATTTCATTAGTTTATTTGGATTTGGATAATGTTACATTAACCTAGTACAATTGGGTTAAGTATTTCATTAACTTAGTAGGATTTGGTTAGATATTTCATTAGCTTAGTAGGATTAGGGTATGGGTATTATAAATACCCTATCATGCTAGAGATTTTGAGACATTCACAATTCATTCTCCTTCTTACAAATTCACCAATTCTACAACTCTTCTAATCTTCCCATTAATTCTATTTTTCTTCTATTCATCTATTCTTAAATTCCGCAACAAGAGAATTGTTACTTTTGCTTTGGATTTCACGCCTCACGCCTACCACTTGTGCTACACGAAAATCATCAATCTTGTGGTATATCAACAACAATGTCAATCGTGATCTCCTTCGCATTCATGGGTAACTAAACTTCTCTGTTGGGGTTATGGAAGCCAACTGAGATACTATCTATTGCTATGAGTTTGTGAGTTTATGACACGTACACTGCTTATATCATTATTCTCTTCACCTTAATCTACATTCTTTGTGGTTGCAAATGCAAGAATACGCCAGTATAACATTTAACTTGTTCGAAAGAAAGGTTATTTGTCTGGAAAAGAGATAGTGTCAAGGTAGTAGGGTCACCCCCTAAAATTCCCTACTAAAAAGTTAGTGCCGTAACTGGATTAACCTCTTGGAGAATTTGTACCGTTAGATACGCTTTAAGCTCGAAAGAGTTAAAGTGAAATAATCCTCGAATAGGTCGAAAGACGCCTGGATTTACCATCGAATACAATTCTCTATAAGCACATGCATGTCAGAATTCTACACACTCATAGCCAATAGAGACGTATACCTCAAAAGGTGGACATAACCCCAACTCCTCAATTCTCATTGTTTCACAACCTACTAAACATTCTTTCTTTTTACTTTGCTATTTTCAGCTTTTGCTTCAATATTTTGGTTACTTTACTTGCACTACAAAACTCCCCCCTTTTTACGAGACTTGCACTAAAAGTCTAGTGATTTTACTTACTTGTTGGCCAAGCTATTCCCTGTGGGATCGACACCCAACCCAGGTTGGGTTCTATATTTGCTAACGACCGCTTTACACTCCCACGAGAGCTGTAGATTGAGCGTTATCAAAAATTGGCACCGTTGCCGGGGAATACGAGTGTCAATCAAGTTTGTGATAATTACTAGACCCTTTGGTCAAAGATTCTCGTACTTTTACTTTCAGTTTTTATTTTTGTTTACTGCAGGTTTTTATTCAGTGCATGCCCCATACTAGAAGTTTTGGTCAACCGTTATTACCTATCAATACTGAACCACAACGCATTGGAAGAATGAAAGCACAAACAGAAATTGAAAGGATGGCTGCTCAACAAGAACAAGCAAGATTGGCTGCCCTTGCCGCTGCCCAGGTTCAACAACAGAACATTGATAACCCTGCACGAGCAACGAATCCCGACGATGAGGATTTAGGTGATGACGAGTTACTAAACCCTAGGCGTGATGCTGAAATTATAACACCTGCCAACCGAAGAGGTCGACAAGCTCGGTTTAGGTATGATCGCCAACCTATGCAGCCACCTTTCGACAATGATGATGATGATCTTGATGGTGCCGGAGCCACTGGGGCCATAATTCCACCACCATTAGCGCCCGGAGCTAAGTTCAACATCACAAGCACAATGATTCAGTTATTGCACCTCAAGGAATTATTTGGTGGACTAGCAGGCGATGATCCGAATATGCATCTCGTCAACTTTATTTCTACATGCAAGTCGTTTGACAATCCTGGTGTTGGTCAGAATGCAATTCGATTACGTCTATTTCCATTGTCTCTATTTGGGGAGGCAACACTATGGTTGAATGGGCTGACTCTTGATTCTATTACAAATTGGAGGCAATTGAGAGACGCTTTCCTAGAAAGATTCTTTCCGCCATCCAAGAGGGCGCAATTGAGAGATGAAATCAGCAACTTTCGTCAGCTTCCCACTGAAGCTCTTCATGAAACATGGGAGAGGTTCAAGACAAAGCTAGCGAGGTGCCCAAACCATCACATGACCAATGTTCACCTAATGGAGATCTTGTATAGAGCCTTGAATTCAATAACTAAACCAGTGGTGGATAATGTAGCTGGAGGATCTTTCATGGACCTCACCTTTGGTCAGGCAAGTAATATGCTAGATCGTATGACGAAACAAAGTAGAGCTTGGTATACTAGGGATTCTGAGGTAGCAAGTCCCACCTTGTCTATTGGCATGACCACAGACCAAAAAAGAAGAGAAGAAGAACGTGGTCAGGATATGGCGCCCTTGAAAACACAAATGGATCTTCTTACAAAGCATTTATTGTCAGGGAAGACCAAAAAAGTGAAAGCTATTGCGTCAAAAGGAAGAGACGAATCTGATTCGGAAGAGGAGGCCAACTACTTGAACAATCAGGGGGGTTTCCGCGGGAATGCCCAAGGAAACCAAGGTCGGAACTATTATGATAAATCTGGAAACAAAGACCAAGGTAGTTGGAAAAACAAGAATGAAAAGAGTGGTTTGTACGTTCCCCCTGGTAGACGTGACACCACCACATCTAATTTTGGAAGCATGGAAGACATGATGGCTAAAATCTTGAAAGGAGTGAAAGCAACAAGCGCGGGAGTAACGGAGGTAGTTAATGATTTGTCCTCCATGAAACAAGTAGTTGATTCTCATTCCACTTCAATCAAGCAAATAGAGCAGCAATTAAGCCAACTTTCAGCAGCACTCAATCAAAGAAAGGCCGGCACTTTACCTAGTGATACTGTGCAAAACCCAAGGAATGAGGGGTCATGCATGGCCATCACTACCAGAAGTGGTAAGGTGCTGGAAACTTCAGCAAAAGGAACGTAAGTGGTTGACGAGGTTGCGGACCTAGATGACAATGCAAAAGGAGAAGATGCCGCAGCACCTACTCCTGATGTCAAGGACGCCTCACCCAGTGCTGTGCAGCCTGAAAAATCTGAAAAATGGAAGCAAGAGGAGAAGAAAACCGTGGAGAGAACACTTCCATACCCACCACCACCTTTTCCCCAACGATTGAAGAAGGTGGAGGATGACACGAAGTTCAGCAAATTCATGACTATGTTAAAGTAGCTGACCATTAATGTTCCATTGGTGGAGGCACTTGAACAAATGCCTGGGTATGAGAAATTTATGAAGGATCTTTTGACCAAGAAGCGGGCAGCAAGTTATGAGTTGAGAGAAGATGTGCATCATTATAGTGCAATTGCTACCCGATCGATAGTTCAGAAGAAGGCCGACCCCGGAGCTTTCACTATTCCTTACACCGTTGGATCTTTGAATTTTGCCAAAGCATTATGTGACTTGGGAGATAGCATCAATTTGATGCCATTATCGATCTACAAGAAGCTGGGGTTGGGTGATCCTACTCCAACCAATATGAGGCTCGTCATGGTGGACAGGTCGGTAAAACGACCTGTTGGTATTCTATGTGATGTATTAGTAAAGATCACTTCATTTATCTTTCCGGCAGACTTTGTTATTTTGGATTGTGAAGCAGACTCAGAAGTTCCCATAATCTTGGGGCGCCCTTTCCTTGCTACAGGAAGCGTGCTCATTGATTTAAGAGCCAATGAGCTTTCATTTTGAATAAATAACGAAGTGGTTCGCTTTGATGTTTGCAAATCAATGAAGCAACCCAAAGATCTAAGTGTATTTTCGGTGGTTGATGTTTTCTTTGATGATGAGAAAGAATTACTTGAAGAAGAGCAAATTATTGATGACCCTTTGGCGGCTGTGCTCATGAATGGAGAGAATGAGGATGCTGAAAATTCTGAAAAAACTACTTGTGCTCTATCAGGATTAGGGACATATCGCTATGGTCCCAAAAATCAGGATCTTGATCTCAAGAATCAACCCACACCACCAGCTAAGCCATCTATTGAAGAGCCACCCACGTTAGAATTGAAGGAGCTGCCAAGTCATTTGAAGTACGCATTCTTAGGAAGCAGAAACACACTTCCAGTTATTGTAGCAGCCGATTTGGGTGAGCAACAAGTTGCAACTCTTATTGCTATTCTACGCAAGTATATTAGAGCCATTGGATGGACCATTGCGGATATTATTGGTATTCCACCTGGGATTTGCACACATAAAATTCAGCTTCAAGAAAATTGCACGCCCACCATTGAACATCAAAGACGTCTAAACCCACCTATGCAAGAAGTGGTGAAGAAAGAAATTATCAAGTGGTTAGATGCTGGGGTTGTGTATCCTATCTCTGATAGTACATGGGTAAGCCCGGTACAATGTGTTCCCAAGAAAGGAGGCATGACGGTGGTCGCGAATGCAAAGAATGAGCTTATTCCACTCAGACCCGTCACTGGATGGAGAGTATGCATGGACTACCGAAAGCTGAATTCTTGGACACTCAAAGATCACTTCCCAATGCCCTTCATGGACCAAATGATAGATCAATTAGCGGGTAAATGATGGTTTTGTTTCCTTGATGGTTATTTAGGCTACAATCAGATTTGTATTGCTCCCGAAGACCAAGAGAAGACAACATTTACATGCCCATATGGTACGTTTGCCTTCAAACGTATACCATTCGGGTTATGTAACGCACCAACCACCTTTCAACGTTGTATGATGTCTAGTTTTTCTGGTATGGTCGAGGACACTTTGGAGGTATTTATGGACGACTTTTCAGTTGTTGGTGAGTCTTTTGAAGCGTGTTTGGCAAACTTGAGCATGGCATTGCAAAGATGTGTAGAGTTCAACCTTGTGCTGAATTGGGAGAAGTGCCACTTCATGGTAAAAGAAGGAATCGCTTTTGGTCACAAGATCTCCGCAAGAGGAATAGAGGTTGATCGAGCAAAAATAGAGGTTATTAAGAAGCTACCACCTCCAATTTCGGTGAAGGGAGTTCGTAGTTTTCTCGGCCATGCAGGTTTCTATTGTCGGTTCATCAAAGACTTCTCCAAAATTGCTAGTCCATTGTGCAAACTCTTGGAGAAAGATGCGAAGTTCGACTTCAATGAAGATTGAATAAAGGCATTCGAATGCCTCAAAGGAAAACTCATTGAAGCCCCTATCATGGTAGCACCAGATTGGTGTCTCCCGTTCGAAGTCATGTGTGATGCTAGTGGTGTAGCCGTTGGTGCTGTTCTCGGTCAGAGAAAGGAGAAACTGTTTCATCCTATCTACTATGCGAGTAAGGTTCTAAATGAAGCCCAAAGGAACTACACTGTTACTGAACAAGAGCTCTTAGCGGTGGTGTATGCGTTTGAGAAGTTTCGTGCCTATCTATTGGGTACTAAGGTGATCATTCATACAGACCATGCAACTCTTAGGTATCTCATGACAAAGAGGGATGCAAAACCAAGGTTAATTCGATGGGTGTTGCTGCTACAAGAGTTCGATTTTGAGGTCAAAGATAGACGAGGTTGCGAGAACCAAGTGGCCGATCACCTATCTCGACTTGAGAATGAACATGTGGCGCAACCTGAAAATCAAATTGATGATGCGTTCCCGAACGAAGAGATATTAGCGACAACAATGGAGGAACTACCATGGTATGCCGACTTTGCAAATTTCGTGGCGAGTAATGTGATACCTGCCAATTTATCTTACCACCAAAGGAGGAAGTTTATGCATGACGTAAAGCACTACTATTGGGATGAACCTTATTTGTTCCGACGATGCGCGGATGGTATCATTCGACGATGTATATCTCATAAAGAAGTGCCTACTATATTGGAAGCATGCCACACTTCCCAAGTTGGAGGACATCACGCAAGCAATCGAACGGCAAGAAAAGTTTTGCAAAGTGGTTATTATTGGCCTTCGATATTTAGAGATGCCAACGACTATGTTAGAAGGTGCGACCAATGCCAACATCAAGGTGCTATTTCAAAACACCATGAAATGCCCATGTCCAAAATTCTTGAGGTAGAAGTCTTTGATGTGTGGGGTATTGATTTCATGGGTCCATTCGTGAATTCGTTTGGAATGAAGTACATCTTGGTTGCTGTAGATTATGTTTCAAAATGGGTAGAAGCTGTAGCTTTGGCCGACAATGAAGGGAAGCGTGTTGTAGCGTTCTTAAAGAAGAATATCTTCTCTCACTTTGGAGTACCACATACTATCATAAGTGATGGAGGATCTCACTTTTGCAACAAGCTATTCAAATCAGTTTTGGCCAAGTATGGTGTCAAGCAACATAAGGTAGCTACGCCTTATCATCCCCAAACTAGTGGACAAGTAGAAGTTTCCAATCGGGAGATCAAGCAAATCCTTGCGAAGACGGTCAATGCAAATAGTAAGGATTGGTCTAGGAAGCTAGACGATGCACTATGGGCGTATAGGACTGCGTTCAAAACGCCCATTGGCATGTCTCCTTATCAACTAGTTTATGGGAAGGCTTGTTACTTACCCATCGAGATTGAGCATAAGGCATTATGGGAATTGAAGAAATTAAATTTGAATTGGGATGATGCTATGAATCTGAGGTTGGAGCAGCTGAACGAATTAGATGAATTCCGTCTCCATGCATATGAAAGGACAGACCTATACAAGGAGAGGATGAAGAAGTATCATGATCAGTGGATTGTTCGAAGAAACTTCCAAAGGGGTGATATGGTACTTCTCTTTAACTCCAGATTGAAGCTCTTCCCAGGTAAGTTAAAATCTAAGTGGTCTGGTCCATACAAAGTTATCCAAGTCTACTCGTTTGGAGTAGTCGAATTGGAAGACAATAATGGCATTGTCTTCAAAGTGAATGGCCAACGTGTTAAACCTTATATCGGTCTTCTTAACTCGATGAATTATATGGCCATCACCTATCTCGATGAAGTCTAAGTACTCGAGGTAACTACGTCGAGCCACGACAATAAATAAGGCGCTAGATGGGAGGCAACCCATCGTTTCATCATTTTTTTTCGTTTTTCATTTTGTCTTTCTTTCATTCTAGTACTTGTTTTGCTTTTGATAAATGAAAATCCAAAAATAAGAGTCGTGCCACGACCAAAACTAAGGCTCTTGGTGGGAGGCAACCCATTGTACTAATTGTTTTCATTGTTTTTGAGCAAATATAGGTGCAAGAGGTATTCAACGAGGAAGATTGGTTTCAAATGACGATTTGGACGTATTGTATGGTAAAGGTGGTATGTTAGGAATAAGGGTGCGTAAGGCTTCGGATTGAGCATTTCTCATGCCAAAATAGGCATCGAGAAAGGCTAGGCCTAGGTGAAACTAGGCCACAAACATTGCAAAACCTATCCTATAGCCTAAGGTCTCGGAATCTAGTGTGCTATACACTATGCGCCGCCTATCCTTAAGAGTGCTATACACTATGCGCCGCCTATGCTATAGCATTAGGTCTCAGTATCTAATATGCTATAGACTATGCAGCGCATATGCCCCTAAATGCCATGGACTATGCGCCGCATATGTCATGCCTATGCCAAGCATTATGCGCCACATATAGGCTATTTTTGTCTCCAAAACCGTTTGGAAATGGGTCAAAACCCGACCCATTCTCTTCCTATATAAAGGGGACTTGGTCTTGAAACATAAGCACATTGCAAAGTGACCTAAAGGCGCCGCATATTCATCCAAATGCTCTCAAAATTTTCTTTTTGCTCTTCCAATTCACAAAATCATCTGCAAAAGCTTCAATCAAGTAAGTACTCTCTTAGTCTTCATTTATTTCTCGTAAGTACTACGTCGCTATGTCTATTATGACTTGCTATATCTTGAAAGAATATTGGTGATGTTAATGAGTTTGGATTGTTGATACAAACCATGTGAGTAAACATATACGTTAGGATAATCTTGACTTGTTTCCGACTTGAATTTAGTTTTAATAGCATTATTATACTATTTGCGGAATTGCTATGGTTATGAAAATTGCTTAAGTTTGATACTTGGATACTTACATGTTAGACTATCCCATTCATCAGGATAAGACCTATAATTAACTACTGACTTAGGAGGTTGTGATTGTTGAAATTAACCATACCATGGTGTAACCCCTACGTAGTAGTGTTGTTATGCCTAACATGAAAGTAGTGCAATGGCTGCATATAGTGATACATCGCTGATTTTCTTATCGGAACATAGTTCCTAAAACGTATGAATGCACTTCACTATTTCGTATTAACGAACCTAAGTGTGGGGTGGTACCCCTATGGATTTTGTATACATTGTTTCCTTTGAGTTGCTGCTAACATGAATATTGTTTAAGTCTCAGGAATAATGGAACCTAAAGCGCGACAAGATAAGGCTACTACTTCCCAAAAGGGCAAGAAGAGAGGTCGTAAGGACCAAGGAGAATCATCCTCAACGCAACTACAACGCCGAATGTATGGAATCAAATGGGTTCTTGAGGAGGAAGCCAAAGAATGGTACAGAAACAATAAAGAAAGAAAATATGTTCACGTCAACTTAATCAACAAGGATACTTTAGCAAAGAAGGAGCCGCGGATGTTGGCGAAAATAATGGCATTGAAGCTGGATTTCATCTTCCGCGACATGGGAGAGTGTAATCTTGATGTGACAAGGGAATTTTATGCCAACTGGTCGCCGAAAACCACGGGCAATGAAGTTAAGATTCGGGGCCAAGTGTTACAGCTCAACGCGGATTGGATCACTTCCTTTCTTGGCTTACCTTCGGTCGACCCAGCACCATTCAAAGAGCTGTACAGAAGGCCTCCTTATAGAGCAATACGACACACACTTTGTGGAAGTAGATCGATGGCAAAGTGGGGCAGACATAAAGACACCGGACGACACAACACCTTCCCCTATGCACCACTGAATAGGGAAGCAAGAATCTGGATGCGTATTGTCAACTCATGCCTTATTCGTGGGACTCAATACACCAAGATATCAAGAGATAGAGTGTGTTTGGTCTATGCTTTGATGACGAATGTCCCTATCAACTTTGGGGCAATCATTCGCTCTACAATGCGGAAAGCCAGACTCCACAAAAAGTCCCACTTCACTTTTGGTAATCTGTTGACAGCACTCTTGCGGAAGGAGGATATCGAAGAGGAACCAGCTGATCACAAACTCCCACATAACCCAAAGAAGGTTGACCTCACCAAGGTCAAAGATGCTGAAACAACTCATGGTGTCAACCTTACTACTGCGGAGAGACATGCTCGTGATGAGAGTTTCTTCTGTCATCTTTATGGCATGACACGCTTCACAATGATGAGTGGATGTCGTATTCCAACTGCTGAAGAGCTCCACCAGCTGGACCATGACTACTCAATGAACATGCATGCACGGGAGATGTGTGGAGTCGGAGTATACTTTGAGGAACCTCTAGACGATGACGTGCCGACCGATGACGATCGACACTTGCCAGACTCCGATGAGGAGGAGAACTCTGACGACGACTCTTATGATGATTCCAATGAAGGGGGTATGACCCCCGACATTGGGGAAGAGTCCTACTGACCAGGTTCTTCGTATTTACGTTCCACTGAGGGCAGTGTCCCGTTTAAGTGTGGGGTGGCGGTATCGCATGCTATACTTCTCTATTTGCATCTATGTTTGTTTACTGTGTTTTACTGTGTTTTTGTTTTGTTTTTTTGTTGTTTCGTTTTTTAGTTTTTTTAATTTTTTATTTTTTTTTAGCTTCGCATAAAATAATTCTAATAGGCAGCATGAGATTATAACAAGAGTATGTGCTACAATTATGACTGTTGAGACACTTAGGCTCTAGTTGTGACTCATCATGTGATATTGTGTGGTTCAATTCCTTTAATTCTTGGGTCGAGAGTCTATATTACTTCCAATAAAGTCGACCATGTGCCTTGTGTGTGTGAGATAATAGTATATTCTATGTTTGTGGCTGATGCTAGAACTTGCCTGGTATGTATGCAAAGCGAAAATAAGGAGTGTAAGTTTAGGAGATGATTTAGGCATTTCTTTGGCAACCTATGATTGTTTACCTTCGTTTTACCTACCCTTGGACATCATCCTAGTTAAACCCTTTTGAGCCTTTAGCCTATTTCTTTGACAAGCTTGTATGTAAGCCTAATCCACATTTTCAACACCATAATTTGATCCATATTCCTAAGTACTTTAAAGTGAAAAAGTCATGTGACAACATAAGAGGAAATTGGGTGAGTATGATGCTTTAAATTATAATGGTGCTTGAATGTGTTATGAAAAAGAAGGTGCTATCATAAGAGGTATGTTGTGAAAAGAGCAAGGAAAAGAAAGCTGAAAAGTAAGTTGTGTTTAAAATTGAAAAAATAAAAGAGGAGAACAAGGGTGGTAGAATAAAAGAAAGAAGAAAGGTTGAAAGAAAGAATAAGTGTCAATGATACAATGTGATGTATTAAAGTGCTTAGGAACTTAGTCACTATTTCTGGCCAAAATAGCTGATCCTACCCGTCCCTTAGCCTACATTACAACCATCAAAAGACCTACTTGATCCTAATCTTAACATTCTGACATTTAGTGGAGTATTACACTAAGGGCAAGCCTATGGTCATCAGTTGCTGCATATGAATTCTTTGTGAGAGTGAGAGCAAGGATATTTTGATACCCATGTTTGAAAAATATGCTATACTTGTGAGTGACTATGGGTAATATATTGTGAGACACATATGGTTGATGAGTTTTGGATAGATGTATATGATTCCTTGTGCCTTAACTGTTGAATATGAGTTGACCACCATCACGAGTCTATGTTGGAGGTTAAACTGTTTCTATTAATGATCGGAAAACTACTCTTTGTTGATAATTGTTGTGCTTGTCTTGATGAATATTTTGTGTTGTTGCTGTGAAACCCTAAGTTGATGTTTAGAGGGACATGATATTTTGTTCGAGGACGAACAAAGCTTCAAGTGTGGGGTGTTGATGATAGGCAAATTTACGCGCCTATATCAATATATTTTGCCCATATTTGTGCCATGTTTTGAGAACAAACTATATATTTTATGCACTTTTAGTCCTTTTTCCTATAAGTGAGCTAACGAACATGATTAGTAAAGTTTCAGGTATAAATGATGCAGAAATCATCATTTTATGGCTTACTTGACGCCAAAGAAAGCTCACGAAGGAAGGAACGTAAGATTGGATGCCTAAAGGACCAAAAACGCTACATGGAAAATCTGTCCCGGGCTAAAACAGCATTTCTGAAGACTTTGGGGACCTGCAGTAACTTAGTTGGATTTGGACAATGATACATTAACCTAGTACAATTGGGTTAAGTATTTCATTAGTTTATTTGGATTTGGATAATGTTACATTAACCTAGTACAATTGGGTTAAGTATTTCATTAACTTAGTAGGATTTGGTTAGATATTTCATTAGCTTAGTAGGATTAGGATATGGGTATTATAAATACCCTATCATGCTAGAGATTTTGAGACATTCACAATTCATTCTCCTTCTTACAAATTCATCAATTCTACAACTCTTCTAATCTTCCCATTAATTCTATTTTTCTTCTATTCATCTATTCTTAAATTCCGCAACAAGAGAATTGTTACTTTTGCTTTGGAATTCACGCCTCACGCCTACCACTTGTGCTACACGAAAATCATCAATCTTGTGGTATATCAACAACAATGTCAATCGTGATCTCCTTCGCATTCATGGGTAACTAAACTTCTCTGTTGGGGTTATGGAAGCCAACTGAGATACTATCTATTGCTATGAGTTTGTGAGTTTATGACACGTACACTGCTTATATCATTATTCTCTTCATCTTAATCTACATTCTTTGTGGTTGCAAACGCAAGAATACGCCAGTATAACATTTAACTTGTTCGAAAGAAAGGTTATTTGTCTGGAAAAGAGATAGTGTCAAGGTAGTAGGGTCACCCCCTAAAATTCCCTACTAAAAAGTTAGTGCCGTAACTGGATTAACCTCTTGGAGAATTTGTACCGTTAGATACGCTTTAAGCTCGAAAGAGTTAAAGTGAAATAATCCTCGAATAGGTCAAAAGACGCCTAGGTTTACCATCGAATACAATTCTCTATAAGCACATGCATGTAAGAATTCTACACACTCATAGCCAATAGAGACGTATACCTCAAAAGGTGGACATAACCCCAACTCCTCAATTCTCATTGTTTCACAACCTACTAAACATTCTTTCTTTTTACTTTGCTATTTTCAGCTTTTGCTTCAATATTTTGGTTACTTTACTTGCACTACAAAACTCCCCCCTTTTTACGAGACTTGCACTAAAAGTCTAGTGATTTTACTTACTTGTTGGCCAAGCTATTCCCTGTGGGATCGACACCCAACCCAGGTTGGGTTCTATATTTGCTAACGACCGCTTTACACTCCCACGAGAGCTGTAGATTGAGCGTTATCACTAGTCAACTCCGATCATCAATCTCTGGTAGACAGACATGCTTAGGTAAAATAAGCATAACTTTCTACTCCAATATCAGATTAAGGTGAACCAGTTGTGCTAGAAAGAGGACTCAAATACCTTTAATTTAGTGGGTTTTGATCTCCAAAACACTTTAAATTATAGAAGATATACTCATTTAAAGTTGACCTTTGTAGGTTCAAATACTAAAACTTAATCGATAACAAATTCTCTCAACTCAACTTTGCTCTAAATGATTTCAATGACCATGATTAGCATCGAAAGCACTTTAAATAATATACAAATTTAATAAAACTTATCTATGGTTTAAAATATTTGCTTTTGGGACCTTTAAACATATGATGTATGATTATAAACTTAATTAGGGGTTTGTGGGATGTTACAATATCTTTCTTGGGATCATTCGTCCTCGAATAAAGACTAATATTGGGGTTAAAATAATGTAGTTACTAACATAAAATTAAAATTATAAAATTGATTATGTTTCATATTAGGAATAAATTTTTGACAGAGTACTGGCTCAACTGATGCATATGGAACATGAACACATGCATAGGAATCATATGGAACAATGTAGACAAAAAATTAGAAGAGATAAATTCTCAAAAAGTAATCTATTTCTCCTATTGAATCATTGTTAGGAGTGACTAAATAAGGGTAATTGACCATCATGTCTGCAACTGAAGGATATAGGTTAGTTGAAAAGATAAAACCTTTAAGATAAAACTAATTTCTGAGCGAACTTGATTGACTATATGGATTTGATTCATGCTGAGAAATATATAGCACTGTAAAAAGATAACTAATGTGATAAAATAACCAAGAGTTACTATGAAGGGAATATGATGCTCTTTACCATAACTTTTAGTAACAATCAAGGGAAATAATTTTGCAAAAAACCTTAGATTAACCTTAAAAATTTCTAAAGTTTGAGATTTCTGATCATCATAAGACTCATGCTTACTTGTCGCATGATGTGGGTACGTTTTAGGGGTCTTGGTCGTATTTTATTCAGTATGGTTTTTGTTGTTGTTTGTCCAAGGTAAAAATAAATGTCATAAGGGTCGTGTGTTGATGGTACGAGATAGGAGAGCCACTTGTATATTGCTCCGTATGTCAAGCCATTGGTAGGTTGCCTAGGGTATGGTTCTAGGGTAATAATCATATAATGTAGATACTAGTTGGTCTATGAAGTCGTATGTTGGACAGGATTGGAGTCCAACCTTTTGTCTAGGGTACAAGTGGTGGGTACCACTCATATGTTGTGTGTACGAGTTAGGGGTGCCAATTCGTACTTTCTGCACATATTTTTAACTTTTAAGCTGAGGGAATTTTAGATATTTTCCACCTCAAACCCTTAAGACCCCACGTCATATAACATTAATTTTTCTCTCATTACTCATTTTAGATGAACAGAACACTCTTAAAACTTTCTCTAAAGGCTCTTAAGAAGATGGGCTAGGATTTCTTCAAAGTGTTCATCTAGAGGCTTAAATACCAAAATCTCTTCGTGAATCCTCGTGAATAAGGCATGTGACTCTTCCCTCACTGTTAGTTAATGAAATTCATGCATTTAAAGCTTTGTTTTTGAATTATTAATCGTGGTTTTAAAAACCAATGTTAAGGGTTTGTTGTATATTGTTGAGTATTATATACTCTTTGTTTAAATTCTGAATATACATGTTTAAATGATGGTTTTGCACATGTGGGTGCTTGGTAATTTTGGTTTAACAATTGGGTCATGGTTAACCCTAAACTTGATGGTTTTTACTTTGGTTTTGGTCTTGGTAATGATGTTCCCTCAAGGTGTTTGTGGAAATATCTAAGAGAACAAACTAGTCATATGTTGAATTATGTTTCGAACTAAGGCATTGGCCTAAAGATTGTGAATCATTGGTAATTTATTTTGTGAAGTCCTTATTAGCTATACATTGATTAGAACTGTAGCCTTGGTGGTTTAGTTGGCTAAATGGGTTTGAGTTCCAACAGAATGGATTGAATTAATAACTTTGTTAGATAAAAGGTTCGAGTCCTAAATGAAAAATTGGTTATTAATGGTTATGGCACATTGTACGTTTGTAAGTGGGGTTGGTATAATTATACCAATGGGATGCCTTGGTAAGTAATTTTTTTAATGGTAGCGTATGTGTAATGGATATTTTAATTGGGCTTTAAAGTAGGATGTGTAGTCGGTCCGTGAAGGTGGAAGTCCAATAGACTGACACTGGAAATCACATTAGCTGGTGTGGGTGTCTTTATGACCGTGTGGTTTGAGTTCCCCAAATGAATATATGTATGGGAGGTTTGAGTCCCCCATAATAAATGTATTGTTTTTTAAGTCACCTTAATTATGTCAGGAGGTTTCAGTCCCCATATAGGCATATATCGTAATGGATATTTTTAGGTTCATTTGGCTACATGCACTGGGCCTTTCCAACTAGGGGATAGCTAGGTGTATGTAGCCTGTGGGTGCCTTGATATATGATGGTTATGCTACTCAACCCAGGTTAGTGTTTTCAAAGTTCATGCTAATCTTGTTTCCTATCCCAGCATGTTATATATATTTATTGTATTGGTTATGTGCATTGGTTGATTAGTTTTGAACTGTTGTTATTATATTATCCTTATACTTAAGTTACACGGTAGGTCTCCAGCTGCTAACCATCTTTGAAAGTTATACCCCTATGCGATGCAGGGATTGGTCATACTATCACACCTCATGCTCAGTGACTTGGATTCGGGGATAGTTTGTGTTGACTTAAAGTGGTAAGCTTTCATACTTTGGAAGGCTCCATATCTTGCTTTGTTTTTTATTAAGTCTTTATTATTTTAAACTTGGATATTGGTTTTGGTTATGGTCAGGGGCATGCCCCATCCTAAAATATCATGGGTTTTGATCCTCAGAAAATTTCCTGGAATTTCGTTCTCCGAACCCAATATGACTCATGGTATGAGCCGTATGTTAGATTATGAGTGGTATGGTCCAGTCGTATGCTGACCAGTGTTAGTTGGTAGGATGGTTTTGGTCACTAGATTAGTAACTACTGAGGGGTATGAATCTTAGGGATTGGTATGAATCATATCAGGGTCTCATATGGTGGGCAGTGTTTTATCTTCCTGGCATTTTATTCTGCTAGAGATACGGGTTATGGATAAAGATCGTATGTTGTGGTTCTGACTTGGTTGGATGATTCGTATACCGGACAGTGTTTTATCTAAGGGTTGAGGCTTGGATACGAGTAGTGGGTACCGATCGTACTGGGAAGGTACGACTCGTATGGGTCAGTCGTATCCCTATGATGGGTTTTTAAGAGATTTAAGTGAGGGTATTCTGGGTATTTCCCTACTTACCCTGATTAGGACCCATGACTTCTAATACACTTAGAAAGTTATTTACCATATTATTATATTTATTAATACTTACAAACTATTCCAAAATACTCCATAATTCTCTCAAGAGCTTTTGGGGCAAGAGAGCTAAGGTTTCAACTAAAGAATTTCTTTGACGCTTGTCTGAGTGATTTCCTTCCATTATCTTCTTAGTTTAAGGCATGATTCTCTTCCATCATTGTTAATTTAACTAATGGCATGGTTTATATGATTCATTTCATGGTTTTACTATTTCATGTTATGTTTTTTAAGTATTATTTGGGGGTTTTGATATTAAATGCTTGGTTATGGTTTCCTATGATTTTAATTATTCTTTTATATGCATTAATGGTGGTTTTAGACAATTGGATTGCATGGTAATGGTTTAATGGTCTATGGAATTGGTTTTGGTTATATTATGCCCTCAATATGTTTGATAAAATGCTTATAAAGATATGTTTATTGCATTGGATTCTTTTAAAGGAACTCTTGCATGTTTTAAACTTGGTAAAGGAATTATGCATAGTTTAAATGGTTTACAAACAAAAAAGGATAAATGTATATGCTTGTGGGGAACATGGAAGTCTCCCAATTGGTTTATTATGGTAAATGGAAGGGAACTTGGAAGACCCCTTAAACCTAAAAACGGTTGGCTATGGATGATACTTGCAAGTAAGGGTTGGTATGACGATACCAATATCAACAATTGTCGTTAATAAATGGATAATGGTTTGGTTATTTGATAAATAGTTTGAATTGCGCATTAATGTCGGGGTACGTAGCAAAGCTGTAGAAGGTGGCGGTCCTAGGGGGACCAAAACTGGAAATTCATATTTGCCAATATGAGGATTTGTCTTAGGGACCGTGTGCATGATGTCACACTATTGGTGTAAGACGTCGTAAAAGTCCTAGTCTAATTCAGTTCTATATAGCATGTAAAAATGGGGTCCCAGACCTAGAAATTTCAGCTAAGTGTTTATACTTAGAATCATTTGTAGCCTTCATAATTTGATGACCTTATTTTGGTCTTGACGACCTTAGAATGTCAATTTTTAAGTTGATTCTTGATCAGGGATATCAATAGGTTTTCTCGAATAAAGTTTGGATTTTTTAAACGTCATTTGAGGAATGTTTGAATGACCAAAATAGTAGGTCAACACGATCTCAACACGATGCATCGATGATAACGTCTATAAAATAGTGAACCGATAGAAACTCGATACGGTGCATCGCCTATAACATCGACACCATCGATGCAGCGCGTTGGTCTGTGCATCACTGGGTGCATTTTTCTATAACTAAATTTGCGTCTAGAGGGGTATTTAAGTTACGTTTCCCACTTTTATTCAGCCCTAAAACATAAAATTAAGCTATCCTAAGGGAAAAATCACTTACTTTCTCTCAAATCCTCTCAAGAACAAAACCCTAGGTCATTCAATTCAAGTCTAAGCTTCAAGAACACACCAAAAATTTTCACGAATTTAATTATCAAGGTATGTTAGGTGTTCATCCTTGGGTTTCCTTCTACCCTTGGAGTTCAAGAACCTTTTTTAAACTTCAAGTTTATTGATTTCATGATTTACATGTTTGAATTGGATTGTGTTCATGTATGAATTGATGTTTGATTTTTAAATCAAGATTCATTACAAATTTCAAGTGAATTAATTAGCATGAATGTAGAATTATGTGATTCTCATGTTAAACCCTTGAATTTTCAATTTGAATGTTGTAACTATGATGATTATATCTTGATGATTTCTATGTGCACTAATTATGCTCCCCAAGTATTTGATAGAATGCCTAAGTAAATTGAAGAGTGAATTCATGACATGTTTTCATATGGTCTCATTCATGTACAAGTTAATACCTCTCAAATGTTTGACAAAATGTCTAAATGAATGCATGGTGAATAAGTGATTAATGTAATGCTTTCAAGATTATGCCATGTTTTACTTTTGATGCTATCGAGTCCTGGGGTTATTCAATAATGAAAAATTGAGTTATTTATCTAGAATTACAGTAGCTACAATATAGTCTCAGTAACGTCACAAACAGTAGTACCCAGTCAGTTATAGAACTCAGTGAACTCAGTCCAGTTCAGTCAGTCAACATAATCAGTAATAGTTCAGTCAAGCCTATTACAGTCCAGAGATAAGTTCTGTGTCTATTAAGTTGTGAGTAGAATTCAGCACCGAGCGAACCTAGGGATAGGGGCTCACCTACCAGTTGAGGGTGTGACCATTAGTAGCAATTCCTTAGTTCCAAAACTACGTAGCCAGCATACGTTGAATATATCAACCTGCTAGTTGAGGGTTGATAAAGTGTTCACCTGCCAGTTGAGGGAAACACATATCTTACATGCCAGATGAGGTTGATTCTTTAGTGGATCCACATAGCCATTGTTAGTACCCATGGCATGGTGCTAACACCCTTCCTACTGAGGTCATAGGTTGGAGCCCAACTCAGTTATAATCTGGGCATATCATTTAGATAAATACTCCCACAGTTACAGTTTCAATTTCAAACTAAATATAGAACTCAGTTCAGTTCTATAGAATTAGGGCTGTCAAAAATAGTCACCTAGTTATTAGTAATATAGTTATCAGTAAACTCAAATATCAGTCATTTATTTATCAAAAGTCAATATTTAGATCAAGTATGATCTCAGTTACATTATATATATATATGCACAGCCTTGCATAATCATTATTTGCAGCAATTTCAGTTATCTATGTACTCTCATTCAGTTATATACATATCATTTAATCTATTATTGTTTGTGCATACAAACCCATGTATACTAGCCTACCTTACTTAGCATGCTTGTACATTTAAAGTGATGACGCATACCCTTTCTCTTGTTCTATGATGTCTCATATCATAGATTCAGACTCTCAGGTTCCTAATCGTGCTTAGCCAGATTCAATTAACAGCAATAGATTCAGTAGTGAGTCCTCATCCATTGAGGATTCTGTTTATTTTAGTATTATGGTAGATCCAGTATTTTATTATTCAGATTTAGCTGGGGGCTTATCCCATCAACTCCACATTCAGACAGTTCAGTAGAGGCTTTTCAGACTAAACTATTTCAGACAGTATTCAAATATTATTATCAGTTGCTATATTTATTAGTATTCAGATTATGAACCTTATGGAATTTCAGCCTAACTTCTGTATTATTTTTGTATTATTATTTAGTATTCATAGCAAGTACCAGTCATGGGTTAGCTGTGGCCCTCTGGGATCGTAAGCTCCGTGTAATGTCCAAGGTCCAAACTCGGGGCGTCAGAAACTTGGTATCAAATCCTAAGGTTCAATAGAGTCCTAGGGAGTATGAAATCCGTATCAAGTAAAGTCTTGTACATGGGTGTGCAGTGCACCACATTTATGTAAAAGAGGCTATGAGGCATTTTAGGAAAAGTTTCCCTTCTTTCAGTATTCATGTTGTGCGAGTCAGAATGAGCTCAAGTTAAACACTCTGCCTAATCCAAGTTTTCATTCTATTTTCATAATATACCTCCTAAAAGAACTAATGGAAGAAGAACTGGAAACTAGCCCATACCTTAGCCCATTCGGGCAAATCCCTTGGATGAAAATATTTCCCATGTAGAATTCAGAGCAACTTTCACCACTCTAGATCATTTTGTGGTAGCCCAGAATAAATGCCCAGCTGCTATACAGGCCAACCCAGTGGCCAATACTGCTGTAGCTAGAATTCAGAACTTCACCTGAATGAATTTTTTATTATTTTTGGGGTCTAAGTCTGAAGAGGACCCATAAAAATTCCTTGACATGGTGAAGAAGGTCATTGATATTATGGGGGTAACCACTTGTGAGAGTTCTGAGTTAGCTCTATATCAGTTGTAGGATATGGATCATACATGATTTAAGTAGTGGAATGCAGATAGGGCTGCAGATTTAGGGCTTATACAATAGAAGGAGTTTGCTACTGCCTTTCTAGATATGTTCTTCCCATTAGAGTTGAGGGAAGCTAAGGTGTTAGAATTCATTAACTTAAAGCTGGGCGGTGTAACAGTGAAAGTGTACTCTCTCAAGTTTACTCAGCTAGCCAGATATGCTCCTCATGTGGTAGCTGATGGCAAGTCTAAGATGAGTAAGTTTGTCTCTAGCGTGTCTGACAATGCGGTCAAGGAGTGTAGGAACAAATGATGATTAAAGAGATGGACTTGGCTAGATTGATGGTCCATGCTCAATAAATAGAGGAGCAAAAGACTATGAAAAAAGAGAGAAAGAGAAAGAGGGCTAGAACAGGTAGTTTTAACTTTACTCAACCTAAGTCAATGGGTGGTAATTATTCTCAGTTCTGCCCAAAAATTTTAGACCCCGCTCCATCCTCAGCCAGTGCTCCAACGCCTAAGTTTAGAAATGGTAATAAGGATAGGGCGCCAGGCTATAAAACTCAGGGTAGTGGTAGCAGTGCTCGAATAAATCCTCTTAGTTAGAAGTATGGCAGAAATCATTAGGGTGTTTATAGAGTTGGCAGTGACGTACATTTTGAATGTGGCAAGCCATACCATAGAATCAAAGATTGTCCTCAGTCAGGTTCACAGGGTCAGTACAATCGTCCCCCAACTCAGTCTAGTCACAATCACCAGGGTTACACTTCTAGTGCCACTAGTGGGCAACACCCAAATAGACTGTATGCACTTCAATCCCGATAGGATCAGGAAATTTCTCTTGATGTGGTCACTGGTACATTACAAGTTTATCATTTACATGTTTATGCTTTGCTAGATCCAGGAGCTTCTTGGTCATTTGTAACTCCTTATGTAACTGTTGACTTTGAAATCAATCCCGAAACCCTAGCAGAGCCCTTCTTAGTTTCTACCCCAGTGGGTAAATCTATCATAGCCCAGTGGGTATGCAGAAACCATACGATTTTGGTATCTCAAAATATTGCATCAGCGAACTTAGCCGAGTTAGAGATAACAGATTTTAACATCATTTTTGGCATGGATTGTCTTCATTCATGCTATGCTTTAGTTGACTGTAGAAATTAATTTTTCTATTTTCAGTTCTCGAATAAACCTATCCTAGAATGGAGGGGCAGTACTTCAGCACTTAGGGTTCAGCTTGTTTCATACCTTAGAGCGAGAAAAGTGATATCTAAGGGGTGTTTTTATCATGTTATTCAAGTTAAAGACTCTAGTTCCAAGATCTCTAACCTTGAGTCAGTTTTAGTAGCATGTGAATTTCCAGATGTGTTTCCCAAAGATCTTCCAGAGTTTCTCTTGAGATGGAAGTTGACTTTGGAATAGACCTTCTTCCAGATACTTAATCCATTTCTATTCTGCCATACAGAATGGCTCCAGCGGAACTTAAAGAATTAAAAGAGTAGTTGAAAGATCTATAAGATAAGGGGTTCATCAGACTCATTATGTATTGACTACTGTCAGTTAAATAAAGTCACAGTCAAGAAAAAGTATCCAGTTTCTAGAATTGATGACTTTTTTGACCAACTTTAGGGTGCCAGTTAATTTTCAAAGATAGACCTCATATTAGGCTATCATCAACTCAGAGTCAGAGAATGTGACATTCCAAAAATAGACTTCAAAACTCGGTAAGGTCACTTTAAATTTCTAAACATGTCATTTGGTCTTATCAATGCCTTAGAAGATTTCATGGACTTGATGAATCATGTGGTCAAGCAGTACTTGGACATGTTCATCATAGTCTTCACAGATGATATTCTTTCCTACTCCCGCAGTGAAAATGATCATGCAAACCATCTCAGAAAAATATTACAGACCCTCAGAGCACATCAGTTGTTTGCCAAATTAAGCAAATGCGAATTTTGGCAAAGATCAGTAGCTTTTCTTGGTCATATAGTTTCTGGTGATGGCATTGGAGTTGATCCTCAAAATATTAAAGTAGTAAGAAATTGGCTCAGACCTATCTCTTCATTAGATATCAGGAGTTTCTTATGTTTAGCTGGCTATTACTGATGGTTTGTTGAATAATTTTCATCTATTGCATCCCCCATGTACAAATTGACTTAGAATAAAGTAAAATTCTAATGGTCAAATTCTTGTGAGAAGAGTTTTCAGGAGTTGAAGACCCGACTCACTGCAGTCCCAGTTTTAACTTTACCAGATGATTTAGATGGGTTTGTTGTGTAGTATGATACTTCCAGAGTTGGTTTGATATATGTTTTGATGCAAAGAGGTAAGGTCATAGCCTAAGCCTCTAGATAGTTTAATCCACATGAAAAGAATTATCCCACACATGACCTTGAGTTAGCAGTTGTAGTTTTTTCCTTAAAGATTTGGTGGCACTATTTATGTGGGGTACATATTGATGTTTTCATAGACCATAAAAATATGAAGTATGTATTTTCTCAGAAGGACTTGAACTTCCATCAGAAGAGGTGGTTAGAGTTGTTAAAGGACTATGACATAAGTATTCTGTATCATTTGGGTAAGGCCAATATAGTGGCTGATGCTATTAGTAGATTGTCTATGGGTAGTGTTGCTCACATTAAGGATGGTAAGAAAAAGTTAGTTCAGGAAGTTCTTCAGCTTTCTAGGTTGGGTCTTTGTTTGGTTGATTTAACTGGCGGTAGTGTATGGGTATAGAATAGTTTGGAATCACCTTTGGTCTCTAAAGTAAAAAAAAAAAAGCAGGACAGGGATCCCAGTTTAGTTAAACTAAAAGAGTCAGTCAGAGATTGGAATGTAGAGGTTTTCTCCCAATAGGGAGATAGTATGTTGCGTTGACAGGGTAGATTATGTGTGCCATTTATGGGTAGCGTGAGGCAACGAATTTTTGTAGAAGTGCATGGTGCACATTACTCGATTCACCCAATAGCCTTTAAGATGTACCATAATTTACGCGAAGTCTATTGGTTTAGTGGGATAAATAGAGACATTGCAGAGTTTGTGGCTAAGTGATATATGTGGTAGTAGGTAAATATTAAGCACCAAAAGCCTAGTGGTTCCATGCAGGAGTTCAGTAGTACCACTTGGAAGTGGGAGAAAGTGAACATAGACTTTGTGTTGGGTTTGCCTCGTACTCATCATCAGCATGATTCAATTTAGGTCATTGTAGAGAGGATGACCAAATTAGCCTATTTCTTACCAGTTCATACTTCCTATTTATCTGAGGATTAAGCCAAGATCTATGTTTGAGATTTCATCAGATTAGACAGAGTTCCATTATCCACTATTTCAACCTCTCATTTTTGGAAAGCCTTCCAAAAGGGTCTTGGTACCCAAGTTCACCTCAGTAACGCCTTCCATCCTCAGACAAATGGTCAAACAGAAAGGACCTTTCCAAATTTAAAAGATATATTGAGAGCGTGTGTTGTTTACTTTAAGGGTAGTAACAAGTATCATTCCAGTATTCAGATGGCTTTTAAAGTAAACAACACACGCTCTCAATATATCTTTTAAATTTTGAAAGGTCCTTTCTGCTTGACCATTTGTCTGAGGATGGAAGGCATTACTGAGGTGAACTTGCCTTTTATTGAGTCCGCAAATAATAACAGGTATCATTCCAGTATTCAGATGGCTTTGTTTGAGGCCCTTTATAGGAGGAGATGTAGGTCTCCCATTAGTTGGTGTGGAGTAGGCGAGATTGCATTGGCAGGGCCTAACTTAGTACTTATTACCTTTGAGAATGTTTAGTTGATCAAGGAAAGCCATAAGACAGCTCAGAGCCGATAGACATTGTATGCTGATGTTTGAAGAAAAGATCTTGAATTTGAGATTAGCGATTTTGTGCACTTGAAAATTTCTCCCATGAAGGAAGTAAAGAGGTTTGGTGAGAATGGGAAGCTCTATCCCCAATATGTCGGTCCTTACCGAATTCTCAGCCATTTTGGAAAGATAGCTTACGAGCTTGAGTTGCCTTTAGATTTAGCTTTAGTACATCCAGTGTTTCAAGTCTCCTTGCTAAAGAAGTGAATTGCTGACCCAGAAGTTGTAGTCCCTATAAAGAGTATAGATGTTCAGAACAACCTCTCTTATGAGGAAGTCCCAGTCAAAATCCTTGATCATCAGATTCGCAGACTGAGGAACAAGAAAGTTCCTTTGGTCAAAGTTCTTTGGCGGAATCAGTCCATTGAGGGAGCTACTTGGGAAGCAGAAGCATATATATGAACCAAATATACTCACATATTCTCTGCAAACTCAGAATAAGATCAACGTAATAGTCTTCCTTAGATTTACTTAGTTCCATGCTCAGATTACCTTTACAAACTTGGTATGAATTATCATTGCATATCATCCTCATGACAGTCATGCATTCATGAATTAGTTCAGTTATATAATCATGCTTCAGTTGTGCATGTTCAATTTTTAAACTCAGTCTATCAGTATTCTTGGCTTAGTCTGTCTTATTAGAGGACGAATGTTCCAAAAGGGGAGATATTATAAGACCCAATAAAAGTCCTAGTCTAATTTAGTTCTATATAGCATGTAAAAAGGGGGTCCAGACTTAGAAATGTCAACTAAGTGTTTATACTTAGAATAATTTGTAGCCTTCATAATTTGATGCTCTTATTTTTGGTCCTGACGACCTTAGAATGTCAATTTTTAAGTTGATTGATGATCAGGGATGTCAATAGGTGTTCTCGAATGAGTTTTTGATGTTTTAGATGTCGTTTGAGGCATGTTTAGATGACCAAAGTAGTGGGTCAACACAATCTTGATGCTACACATCGATAATCTCATTGATAAAATAGTAAATCGATGCGTACTTGATGCGGTACGATACCTATAGCGTCGACACCATCGATGTGTCACATTAGTCTGCGGGTCACTGGGTGCATTTTTTTTAACTAAATCCGCATCCAGAGGGGTATTTTAGTCAATTTCCTTACTTTTATTCAGCCCTAAGACACGAAATTAAACTATCCTAAGGGCAAATTACTTACTTTCTCTCAAATCCTCTCAAGAACAAAATTCTAGGTCATTCAATTTCAAGTCTAAGTTTCAAGAACACACCAACAATTTCGACAAATTTAATTACCAAGGTATGTTAGGTGTTCATCCTTGGGTTTCCTTCCACCCTTGGAGTTCAAGAACCCTTTTTAAACTACAAGTTTATTGATTTTATGATTTACATTTTTGAATTGGATTGTGATCATGTATTTATTGATGTTTGATTTTCAAATCAAGATTCATTACAAGTTTCAAGTGAATTAATTAGCATGTATGTATAATTATATGATTGTTATGTTAAACCCTTGAATTTGCAATTTGAATGTTATAACCATGATGATTATATCTTGCTAGTTTCTATGTGCACAAATTATGCTTCCCAAGTGTTTGATAGAATGCCTATGTAAATTGAAGAGTAAATTCATGACATATTGTCTTGTGGTCCTATTCATGTACAAGTTCATGCCTCTTAAGTGTTTGACAAAATGTCTAAATGAATGCATAGTGAATGAGTGATTAATGTAATGCCTTCAAGATTCTGCCATATTTTACTATTGATGCTATTGAGTATTGAGGGTATTCAATACCCAAAAATATAGTTGTTTACTTAGAATTACAATAGCTACAGTATAGTCTCATCATAAACAGTAGTACCCAGTACATTATAGAACTCAGTCCACTTCAGTCAGTCAACATGATTAGTAATAGTTCAGTCAAGACTAGTACAGTCTAAAGATCAGTCCAGTGTCTATTCAGTTGGGAGTGGAATTTCGTATCGAGCAAACCTAGGGATGGGGGCTCACCTGCCAGTTGAGGCTGTAACCTTTAGTCAGAATCCTTTAGTTCCAGAACTACGTAGCCAGCATAGGTTGAATATATCAACCTTCCAGTTGAGGGTTGATAAAGTGTTCACCTACCAGTTGAGGGTAACACATATCTCACATGACAGATGAGGGTGATTCTTTAGTGGATCCATATAGCCATTGTTTGTACCCGTGGCATAATGCTAACATCCTTCGAACTGGGGTCACAGGTTAGACCCCAACTCAATTTATAATCGGGGAATGCCGGTTAGATAAACACTTCCACAATTACAGTTTTAGTTTCAGACTCAGTATAGATCTTAGTTCAGTTCTACAGAATCAGGGATGTCAGAAATAGTCACCTAATTATTAGTAATATAGTTATTAGTAAACTTAGATATCAGTCATTCAGTTATCAGAACTCAGTATTTAGATCCAATGTGATCTTTGTTACAGTATATATATGCACAGTCTTGCATAATCAGTATTTGCAGCAGTTTCAATTATCCATGTACTCTCATTCAGTTATATACATATCATTCAGTTAGTTATTGTTTATGCATATGAACCCATGTATACCAGCCTACCTCACTTATCATGATAATAGATTCAAAGTACTGATGCATACTCTTTCTCTTGAGCTATGGTGTCTCATATCATAGGTTCAAATGCTCAGGTTCCTGATCGTACTTAGCCAGATTCGGTTAGCAGCAACAGATTCAGTAGTGAGTCCTCATCCATTGAGGATATTATTTATTTTAGTATTATAATAGATCTAATATTTTATTAGTCATAGTTACTAGGGCTTATCCCATTAACTCCACATTAGAACAGTTTAGTAGAGGCTTTTCAGATTAGAATAGTTCAAACAGTATTTAGTTTTCAGTTGTTATTATTTGGTTCTATATTTATCCATATTCAGATTATGAACCTTATGGATTTTCAACCTAACTTCCATATTATTTCTGTATTTTTATTCATTGTTCATAGTAGGTACCAGTCATGGGTTAGCTTGTGGTCCTTCAGGGTCATAAGTATCGTGTGACATCCGGGGTACAGACTCGGGGCATTATAATTGGGGGATGTATTAGTCATCCCATAGGATACTTCCCTGGTCGTGAGTTTCATGCACTAGGGAACTTTTAGCAGGGTTGTTGAACCCATATAACACATAGGTGGTTTAGGATGGCCAAGCTACACAACCAGGTAAAGGTTTTAAATACATGCTAAACTCGATCCCATTTCCCAGTATACTTATATATATATATATATATTTATGGTTGTGTGCATTAGATGGTTTTACTTGGTTTTATAACTGGAATTATTTTATCTTTATCCTGATATTCATGCTAGTAGTTACTCGCTAACCCATCTACTAGTAGCTGTATACTCACGGTCATCCGACTCCTCCTACATGGCGATTGAATCGTGGACATTATTTAGACTAAAGTGCTGAGTTTCCATCCTTTCAGAAGGAATCATTTCATGTTTTGGATATTGTTAGATATTTTGAATTTATTCTAGATATTAGTTTTGGATATGCCTTCCTAACCAAATTTATTTACTCTTTTGGACAGATGTTTTGTGGTACTTCTGGAGGTTGGTTTGGACGGGATTGGTAGAGGTGTCAACCTTATGATTGGTATTGATATTGAGGCTGGCATCGTCAAACATGATTTCTCACTATTTAGTCATATTAGATTTTAGGAGTAATTATATTAAATTTTGTCTAACTTATTTGGTTATGGCCTATGGTTTGGACGGTATGGTTGTGCAGTTGGTGTGGTATGGTTGGACTTGGTTGGGTCGATCACGATTATGACCCTATCTTAGAGTTTTAATGATAACATTTATACTATCTTATTATATGTTTGAAATTCTCCTATCAAAGGTTGTGTAATCCGCATAGGGTTGGGTAATAGAGGCGATCTCTGATCCCGAATAGACTTAGGATGCCCATTACAAAAAGGCCTAGGGTAGGCTTGTGTCAAGTTGGTATTAGAGCCTAGGTTCATGGTAACTTGGGAATCCACAAAGCCTTGTTGAGTAGAGTCTTTTTTAGGGGTGTAAACAGTGCTACACTCAAAAGGAAGAGGCTACAAAACATTTAGGAATGTTTCACTTTCTTGTTATTGTATCTTCAATCTTTAGTTATCAATCCTAGAATCTTCTCAAATCCTTGTTTGCTCGTCTTTCATATCATGCCTCCTAGATCCAGAACACAAAGAAATTCTTTCATTTTATTTGGGGAAAATGCTGAAGGGGTATGTCCTACGTTTGGAGTATATCTTCAATCTCATGGTCCTATTCTTGATGGTGCTGGAGTTCCTCCTATTCCAGCAAGTTATCCTCGGGTCCCTTAGGGCAACATGACAAACACTGAATTTTGTCAGTCTATTCATGGCTGAGCGGGATATGGTTGGTACTTTTTTAGCTAAGGCCACAAGGTTTAGTCAATTAAAAAAGATAGGTTCTTAAACTTTTACTTGAGTGAAGGTGGAAGAGGATTCATAAGGCTTCTTAGATGAGATGGAAAAGATCTTTTAAGTGATGTATGCTACTAATGTAGAGGGGGTTAACTTTGCAGCTTATTAGATCAATGATGTTGCTTATTAGTGGTATGCAGAGTGGTACAAGGAGAGAGGTAATATGGAAGAGCAAGGATTATGGAAGGCCTTTTTTAATACCTTCTTGGATCGTTACTTTCCTTAAGAGTTGATGGAAGATAAGATGGACAAGTTTGTGAAACTCAGGCAGGAGAGGATGTCAGTAAAGGAATATGCTTTGAAGTTCCATCATCTATCAAGGTATGCTCAGTCTTAGGGTGGTTAAGATGGTGGCAAGTGGTAGAAAAAAGTAGGGGAGTTCTAGCTCCTTTTCTGTTAGTGCTCCTTACCAGTCGAGAGACAAGCGTTATCAAAGCGGTGATAATTCTCAAGGACAGGTTTCCCAATATAAGGCGAGCAGAGGTCAGTTAATATTTTTATGTTTTTCTTGTCGATTTTGAAGTCATCCTTATCGGGTTTATTGCAATGAAGAAAAGGACAAATGTTTCAAGTGTGTCCAGGTAGGCCACCAACTCAGAGTATTTGGTCAATAAGGTTTCTACAGGGGCAAATAAGATTCTTGTGATTCATCTTCTGCTCCTGCACCTGGTGGTGTGGTATCTACTTTTGTTACTGCTCCTAGTTCTGGTATTGGTAAGAATAGGTTGTATTCTTTGGCATCCCAATAGGAATCCAAGGCATCACTTGATGTCGTTACTGGTACGTTATAACTTTTCTCTTGTGACACATATTATATGCTTGATCCGGGGTCCACTCTTTCTTATATGACTCCTTATATGGATGCATTTTTTGGTTTTCATCTAAAATTTATTTTGGATAATTTTTTGTTTTTACCCAGGTAGGTGACTCGCTTATTGATAAAATAATCTATAGTGGTTGTGTGGCATTTGTTGGTAGCAAGCAGACCTTGTCGGATCTGTTTGAGCTTGATATGGTTGATTTTGTTGTAATTTTTGGTATGGATTAGTTTCATTCTTATTACGCATCTTTGGATTGTCAGACCTGTAAAGTTATCCTTAAGTTCCCTGGTGAATAGGTTATAGAATAGGAAAGTAGTTCCTTAGATCCTAGGGGGATGTTTATTTATTATTTTAGAGCTTGGAGGTTAATCTCTAAGGGTTGTCTTTATCACTTGGTCTGGGTTAAAGATTCTGACTCAGAATGTCTTTCTTTGTGTTTTGTCCCTGTGGTTAATGAGTTTCCAGAGGATTTTACGGATGATTTTCCTGGTGTTCCTCTAGATAGAGAAATAGAGTTTGGTATTGATTTGCTTTTGGATATTCATCAAATTTCTATTCCTCTATATCGAATGGCTTCGACTGCCTTTAGGACCCTCTATGGTCACTATAACTTCCTAGTTATGTCTTTTGGGTTAACCAACGGTTCAGTGGCATTTATGGATTTGATGAATAAGGTCTTCCATCAATTTCTAGATTTTTTTGTCATCATTTTTATAGATTATATTTTAGTGTAATTTAAGAGTTAGGGGGATCAAGTCGATCACCTTTATGCTGTGTTGCATACCTTGAAGGATCAACATTTGTATGCCAATTTCTTAATGTGTGTGTTTTGGTGGAAGTTTGTGACTTTCTTGGTCTTGTTATCTCTAGTGAAGGGATCATAAAGGATTCACAAAAGGTTGTAGTAGTTACGAAGTGGCCAAGACCCATGACTCCTTCTGACATTTGAAGATTTTTGGGTTTAGCTGGTTACTATAGGAAGTTTGTGAAGAGTTTTTTTTACTATAGCTGCCTCATAGACTAGATTGACTAAGAAGAAAGAAAAGTTTATGTGGTCCGATGCTTGCGAGGGAAGATTTTAAAAGTTGAAGGATAAGTTAACTTCATATTCGATTTTGACCCTGCCCGAGGGTAAGAATGGCTTCGTAGTGTATTGTGATGCTTCTAGTGTTAGGATTGGTTGTGTGTTGATTCATCATGGTAGGGTGGTGACCTGTGCTTCTAGCCAGTTGAATTTTCATAAGAAAAACTTCTTTACTCATGATATGGAGTTGTTGGTGATGGTATTTGCATTGAAGATTTGGCATCACTATCTTGATGAAGTTTATGTTGACATCATTTTTTTTATCATAAGAGCCTACGTATGTGTTCAAAAAGAGTTAAATCGCAGGCAAAGAAAATGGCATGTTTTACTGAAGGACTATGGTATGTGTCTCCATTACCATCTAGGTAAACCTAA
Organism: Capsicum baccatum var. pendulum; assembly: GCA_030864225.1. Taxonomy (NCBI): domain Eukaryota; kingdom Viridiplantae; phylum Streptophyta; class Magnoliopsida; order Solanales; family Solanaceae; genus Capsicum; species Capsicum baccatum. Next base: position 138,721,904 of record CM061550.1, read on the forward strand.
CATAGTTTTTTATGCTCTTTGGAGGTTATCCATGGGGATTATAGCTCATATGAATGAGGATACGTGGGAGTTAGTGAAGGATATTCACTATTTGTCTAACATTGGAGTTCGTCTCATTGACTCTAAGGATGGTGGTGTGTTTGTGCATCAGGTACAGTTGTCGTCTCATGTCATTGAGATAAAGGAAAAACAGATGTTGGATTCTTACTTGATGAAGATTAAGAGGAATGCGGGTCATTAAAAGGTTGTTGTCTTGGCAATTGGTGGTGATAGTATCTTAATGTACCAAGGCAGGATACGTGTCCCCACGTCACTGGTCTATGAGAGAGGATTTTGGACGAAGCTCATGGATCACGTTATTTTGTTCACCCTGGTTCTACAAAGATGTATCATGATCTCAAGGAGTTCTATTAATGGAATAATATGAAGCTATATGTGGCTAACTATATGGCTAATTGCATGGTGTGTCAATAAGTGAAAGTTGAGCACATGAGACCCAGAGTCGGTACCAATAGATTGAGCTGGTTGAATGGAAATAAGAGGCAATTAATATGGATTTCATTACTGGTCTTCCTCGGTCTCGAAATTAGTATAATTTTTGGTCATTGTGGATTGGATGACCAAGTTCGCTCACTTCTTGCCTATGAGAACTAGTTATTCTGTTGAGGATTATGCAAAGTTGTATCTTGCAGAGATCATAAAGTTGCATGGTTCTCTGGTTACTCTCATTTTAGATTGTGGTACTCCATTCTCATCTCATTTTTAACGATCCTTTCAGAAAGGTTTTGGACTTAAGGTGTGTCTTAGTACTGATTTTTGCCTACAGTCAAATGGACAGACAGAGAGGACCATTCAGACATTGGAAGATATGTTTCGTGCTTATGTGATTGACTATAGTGGTAGTTAGGTTTACCATTTTCCTCTTATAGAGTTTACTTATACTAATAATTTTAACTCTAGCATTGGTATGGCTCCTTTTGAGGTGTTGTATGGTAGGAGATCTCATTTTCCTATTGGGTAGTATAAGGTTTGTAAGGATAAGTTGTTTGGCCATGATCTTGTTAACCAAACCTTTGAAAAGGTAAAGGTAACTCGTGATAGGTTGAAAGATGCTCAAAGTTGCCAAAAGTCCTATACAGATGTGAGGATTAGGGAGTTGGAGTTTATTGTTGGTGATTAGGTATTCATAAAGGTGTCTCCCATGAAGGGAGTGATGCGGTTTGGTAAGAAAGGAATGATCAGTCTCTGGTATGTTGGTCCATATTTGGTTTTGAAGAGGATTGGTAATGTTGAGTTGTCTTTTAGTGTGAGCTCTATTCATCCGATTTTCCATGTCTCAATATTGAGAAAGTGTGTAGCTGATCCTTCATCAGTTGTTCCTTTTGAAAGGTTGGGTATTTTGAATTCCTTATCCTATGAGGTATTCCCGTTTGAGATCTTGTATCGTCAAGTTCATCGGTTACGGACAAAGGATGTGTCTTCAGCAAAGGTACATTGGAGGAACCATAAGGTTAAAGAATATACTTGGGAGATGGAAGATGATATGAAGTCCAAGTATCTGAATTTGTTTCCCATTCTGTATATCGTGCTTAAGGTATGTATTGATATTAGCATCTTTATTTTTTGATTTTGTTAAAGAAATGGTGAATGCTTGTTATCTTTCTTTTCTAATTTTGTTGAAGGGAATTTTTATGTCTAATATTGTGGAACTCGTGCTTGTACATGTCATTACCCGTCATTTGAGGACGAACGATCCTAGTGGGGGAGAATTGAAATACCTTGGCTTTTGACCCTTACAAATTTCCTGAGTTTGTTCTTTTTGATAATCATATGACTAATGCTTACGTGTTTTATAATGTGGGTACAGTTTAGGGGTCTTGGTCGTATGTTACTCAGTGTGGTTTTTGTTATTTTTGATCCAATGTATGAATGAACATCATAAGGATCGTATGTTGATGGTACGAGATAGAAGAGCCACTCGTATGTTACTCAGTATGTCAAGCCCTTGGTAGGTTTCCTAAGGTACGACTCTAGGGTACTAATCGTATGATGTGGATACTAGTTGATCAATGAAGCCGTATGTTGTATAGGATTGGAGTCCAACTTTCTATCTAGGTTACCAGTGGTGGGCACCACACGTATGTTGTGTGGACGATTTAGGGGGGCCATGTTGTACCCTTCTGTGCATATTTTCAGCTTTCAAGTTGAGGGTATTTTAGATATTTTCCACCCCAAATCCTTAAGACCCCATGCCCTTAAACACAAATTTATCTCTCATTACTCACTTTAGAAGATCAAAATACTCTTAAAACTCTCTCTAAAGGCTCTTAAAAAGATTGGGCTAGGGTTTCTTCAAAGTGTTCATCTATTGGCTTAAGGACCAAAATGTCTCTGTGAATCTTCGTGAATAGGGCATGTGACTCTTCCCTTTTTATTAGTTCATGAAAATCATGTGTTTAAAGCTTTATTTATGACTCATTAATGGTGGTTTTGAAAATAATTGTTGAGTATTGTTTACTCTTGGTTTAAATTGTGAATATACATCTTTTAATGATGGTTTTGCACATATGGGTGCTTGGTAATTGTGGTTTAACAATTATGGTTTTGAAAATGAATGTTGAGGGTTTTGTTGCATATTGTTGAGTATTTCATGATTTAAATTGTCAATATACATGTTTTAATGATGGTTTTGCATATGCGGGTGCTTGATAATTGTGGTAACAATTGGGTCATAGTTAACCCTAAATTTATGGTTTTCACTTTATTTTTTTGGGGTCTTAGTGATAGTGTGGCCTTAAGGTGTTTGTGAAAAAGAGAACAAACTAGTCATATGTTGAATTATTTTTTGCACTAAGGCATTGGTATAAATATTGTGAATCATTGGTAATTGGTTTTGTGAAGGTCTTATTGGCTATACATTGATTTGAATTGTAACCTTGGTAGTTTAATTGGCTAAATGGGTTAGAGTCCCAACACAATGGATTGAATTAATTTCTTTGTTAGATAATGGGTTTGAGTCCCAAAAGAACAATTGGTGATTAATGGTTATTGCATATGGTACGCTTGCAAGTGGGATTGGTATGACGATACCAATGGGATGACTTGGTAAGTAATTAGTTGATGGTTTTGTATGTGTACTGGATGTTTTAGTTAGGCATTAAAGGGGGATGTGTAGCCGGGCCATGAAGGAAGAAGTCCAAAGGACTAACATCGAAAATCATGATAGCTGGTATGGGTGTCTTTCTGACTGGGTGGTTCGAGTCCTCCAAATGAATATATGAATGGGAGTTTCTAGTCACCATAATATATTTATTGGTACTTAAGTCACCTTTATTATGTCGAGAGGATCGAGTCCTCCATATAGGCATAAATGGTCATGGATATTCACTAGTTCGTGCGGCTACACGCACTGGGGCCCTTCTAGCTAGGGGTGAGTTGGGTCTATAAAGCCCGTGGCTGCCTTGATATATAATGGTTATGATGCACAACCTAGGTTAATGTTTTCAAAGTTCATGCTAATCTTGTTCCCTGTCCCGGAATGGTATATATGTATATATATGTATTGCATTGGTTATGTTCATTGGTTGATTGGTTTTCAACTGTTGGCATAATTTATCCATATCCTTGAGTTACATGCTAGCGCTCCTAGCATTAACTGTCTTCAAATTCTGTATTCCGACACAATGTAGGGACTGGTCATACTATCAAACCTCCGGCTCAGTGACTTGGATTTGGGGACAACTTAGGTTGATTTGAAGTAGTGAGCTTCTATACTTCAGAAGGCTCCATTTCTTGCTTTGAGTTTTCTTATGTCTTTATTGATTTAGACTTGGATATTTGTTTTGGCAATAGATGGGGGCATGTACCAACCGAATATTTTTGGATTGTTTTAGAGGTTTTGTATGGACAAAATATTGATGTAGGTATGTTTTGGGATGGAATGATTATGCTATGGTTGTTGGTTTGGTTTGGAAGGTTTGACTGGTTGGGTTGGTCAATGATATAGACTTATACCAAAGTCATTACATTTTGAATTACTCTATCTTGTTATATGTACAAAAGTCATCCGACTTAGGGCATATGTATGTTGGTTGTGTTGGGTATCGGGGGTGGTCTCCAATCCTTGTTGGACTTAAGATGCCCATTACGACAAGACCCTGGTTTGGGTCGTGTCAGTTAGGACATGATTTGAGTATTGAATTTGAATAAGGAATTACAACATGGATAAAACAATATAACATGGAATATAGGCATACAGAACCGAAGCAAGAATAGGATTACTATGCCTTAAGTGATGCAACTGTTAAATTTCAAGCTTAACCACATTTCTCAAACACTCTTCTCGACTATACTTTTTCTCTTAAATACTACACTTCCTTTGATACAACTTATAATTCTCACAAGTGTACATATGACTACCCCTGTTAAAGTCGAAGTCGAACTACATACTCTCACCATGTCAAGCCTAACTCAGAGTCACAAGGTACTACACATGACCCAATAATACTAGTCTAAACTACGGGATTCAGTACACTATCCCTATTTAGAGCTCTCATCTCAAGAGTAATACCCTTTATCACTTCAACACTAAGTTCGAGCTCTAACAATGAGTTCACTAGTGCAGTGTGCATTCATCCACTTATATACCTACATGACATTTAAGCCTATCATTCTAAGAACATATGAACTTTAGGAAATCAAACCATCTAGGATTATTATTCCATATTCTCTAACACCTCTATCAATAACAATATTCATGAATTTCTCCAAAAAGGCACCCCAAAATTCGGGACTAACTAGTATACATACCATAGCTTTGACCCAATCTTCTTCCACACATATACCCTTAGATAAAATAAGCATATAACATTTTTTCGTAATAAGGAACATCTACCCTCTCCCATGTAAACCAATGCTCATTCACTTTCATCACCACTATCTTACATAAGTAGGGGTCAGTGAAGAGCTAGAACATGAGTACCTAAAGCATGAATGAATATTATACATGAGTTTGACACTTAACTGAGGCTGAGGAATATAGTATCAAAGTCCTAGATTCATTAAAGAGATATAAACTAAGGACATATATGACATAATGTGATAATAGTCATTAAAGGTGTGCCATGAGTTTAGCGAACTGAGAATACCATGAGGCATGAGTTCATATATATCATAAGTTACCGAACATAGGTCAGGAATTTAGAATTCATAGAGGATGATAAGGATCACGAAGTGCATCTATTACTTCTTTTACTAGGAGATGACAATGATCATTAATATGTATGAAGTCCATAAGCGTTGGTCACGGGTGTGTCTCTTACACATAAAACGTGGATAGGATGTCATAATGAATGAAATCCAAGGAACACGCTAGAGTAAGAATGAATTGTTATCTCATCATAATGCTTATTCACATGCACCAGAATCTAATTCACAAAACTTGATTTGGATCTTTTCCCAATCATATCCCTCTTAAATTAAAGACGATATTTTATGTCTATAGGCCTATTACAAATCCTCAAGATTGAGACACATTATTCCTTCACTCTAACGGTCTATACACAAATTCTCAACTCACCCGGACAAATTATATCTAGTAAATGCTAAATTCATTCTTGGGCATTCATTTGGTATATACCACCCTTAACTTTATCTAGTTGCAATAATCATCATCATATACGTGCACTCTTTTCTGGAAACATACCTGCCTCACGAAATACATAATTTGCCCCTTTTTAGTTTACTAAAATCAAACCTCTAAGTCCATATTTTTCCTAAAAGCATATGAATTTAAAACTATAACAAAAGACTCAACATTGTCTATCTATAACTTTGAATTTAGATATCAAACACCAAATACTATGTAACTAGCCTTCTTCATACTTAGCAACTCAAGGGTACTATCTAAGAACACATGACACTTAACAATCTTAAGAAATCATGAACCCACATATTACCTTAATACTCTTCTCTATCATACCTACACTATCATACTTATTTGAGAATGAATGACCTCAAATTCTTGTTTACATTTTATTAAGCCTGCTAGCTCACTTTCATATAACTAGCATCATTATCACAAACAATCATTATTTCCACCTTGATGATCATCCATTGTTCAAACTTAGTTTCTAGTACTAGACATGATTAACAACATAACTTTACATACTATTCTTGCTGGGCAGCTATAAAATAAATAGTAAGAGATATTAGCCCAGTAGAACCTTATGATATAGAAAATAAATCCTAACCTTATGGTCTATATAATTATAGTCCATTAGCACATCCTCCTTTCACATATCACTAGTACTTGTCCATCCATATGCATAAATTATGTTCATAGCTTTATAAGCATCAATAAATTTCCTTTTCATGATCATGAATAAAAGTCTAGATTATCAATCCTTAACCATCTAATGCATTTGTTAATGACCTATACTTTTCTAAAACAATGAAACACCATCAAGAACTCTTTTCCTACTTTGACCATACTCTTAGTCATCATAAGTAATAACTTTTTCTCTACCTTACACTATGAAATCTACACCACACTCACTACTCCTTAGTTAATACCAAAAGACATATCACAACAATTCTATCGTAATTGTAAATATTGGTCTATCAATATATCTTACTAAATTTCTACCACCCGCCTGTCTTGATGCTACACTTTTCAATCCATAATCTCAGCTCTGAGGTCGTTTTACCACTTATGGATCATAACACCCTAAGTTACATGATCCCTTAAAATTAAACTCTATTTAATAATCTAGGTACGTACTATCTCCTCTCATAGGTGCTATCTATAATGAAGGGTTAACGATGAATTTGAATACATATCATATTCTATCTCAACCGCATGATTCATATGGATGAGAACATAAGCTTTTTAATTAAAGGACTTAAAACACACTAACGGGCTCCTCTCAAGCCCTTTTATGTGATATCTGAAGTTTCTAACAATCAATCTAAGAGCGTAATATTGGGAGGAGTTGAAATTTACTACTTACTTTTATTCAAAGATAAGTCATAGTTGGAGGATTTTGGGGTAACACATGAATCTACATGAGTTTCTATAAGGACAACTTTTGTACACGATCTTGAGTATTAAAGAAGGAAACAATTCCTAAATGTCATATAGCCTCCTGATTATAAGTGTGGTGTAAAACACACCCATAAACAAGACTCTACTAGACACGCTTCACAGACACCCTAGGACACTTGATCTTTATGCTTTAATACCAAGTTTTTAACGCCCCAAGGCAACCCCTGTATGTCACATGGTTCTTAGAACCACGAGTGATCCCAAGCTAACCTATGTTACTGGTATAATGCATGAGAAACTAACTAAAATACAATAAAATTGTAACTATTAAGCGGAAGAAATGTCATTAGATGAACTTGTTCACTACAATACTATTTAAAAACATTTAGATCACTAGATTATACAATGGAAACTAAAACTGATTGCATCAACTTTGACTACCTTTTTGTGAAGCCTCTACCAATATTAACAATACGTAGCCTTACACGCCCCGAACTAGGGCCTTGTCATAATGGGTATCTCATGCCCAACAAGGACCGAAGAGCACCCTACTACCCAATCCAACTGACCAACATATACCCCGAGTCAGATGAATTTTGAACATGTAATGAGATAAAGTGATAAACATCACACGAATTTTGGGATTGGTCCATGACCATGACCAACCCAAGAAAGTCTCACAATCTAATGTCCAACCAATCAACCGTAACATAACCAAAATAGTAACCAAGTCCATATCTATTCCATAACATACCTAAGTCCTCAGTTGTCCATACAAAGCCTCTAAAACAACCCGAGAATTTCCGCTTGGGACATATCCCCGACCATAGCCAAAAGCTAATATCCAAGTATCAACCAATATATATAAGAAGATAAAAGCAAGAAATGGAGCTTTCCAAAGTATGGAAGCTCACCACTTCAAGTCAATACGGTTGTCCCCAAATCCAAGTCACTCAGCAGGAGATGTGATAGTATGAACAATACCTACATCGTATAGGGATACAACGTCTGAAGACGGTTAGCGGTTGGAACACTATTATGTAAATCAGGGGTAAGGATAATACTATGACAACAATTCAAAACCAATAAACAATGCATATAACCAATGAAATATATATATATATATATATATATATATATGTATACACACACACCATGCCAGGGTAGGGAACAAGGTTTTAGCATGGACCTTTAAAATCTTAACCTGGGTTGTGTAGCTTAGCTATCATATTCGAAACACCCACAGGCTATATGGGCTCCAGTTCTCACCCCATTTTTGGGTCCCAATTCATTTAGCCGCACAAATTGGAGAATAATCTTATGCATTTGCTTGGGGGACTCAAAGCTTTCACTAATATACTAAGGTGACTTGGTCACCCGATCAAGTAGTATGATATGTGTGACTCAAACATCCCACCTCATGTATTATGGGAGACTTGTATCTCCCGATCATTGTAAGAAAGAGGACTCAAACATAAGGCTGTTTTGACCCGCACATCGGCAAACACGGTATCCAGTGTTGTTCCCCCGGGACCTCCACCTTCACAACTCGGCTACACAACCCTCTTAAATGCCCAATTTAAAACAACCATTTCACATACGCAACTACTAAGCCAATTACTTACCAAAGGCACTTCATTGGTATCATCATATCAACACTATTTGCAAGTATACCATATGCCATTACCATTATCAATCAACCAATCATTCTTTTGACTTTGGGACTCGAACCCATTGTCTATCAAAGACTCTAGTTCAATTAAAGTTTTGGCGACTCAAACCCATTATCTAACAAATCATAAATCAATTTAACGTTTAGGGACTCAAACCTTTTTTAGCCAATTAAACCACCAAGGTTACCATTTCAATCATTACATGGCCAACAAGGCATTCACAAAACCATTTATCAACCATTCATATTCATTAGGACAATGCCTTAGTTCAAAACACCATTTTATTATGTGACTAGTTTATTCTCTTAGGCATTTTCAAAACTACTTTGAGAGCATATCATTACCATAAAAAAAACCAAAGTAAAACCCATCAAGTTTAGGGTTATGCATGACCCATTTGTTAAACCACAATTAACAAGCATCCACATGTGTAAGCCATCAACAAAAATATTTATAAACACAAGTTAATTCAAGAGTAAACAATACTAAACCATAAGCAAAACAACCCTAAATTTTTGTTTTCAAAACCAACATTTAAGAATCATAATCACCCTTTAAAACACATGATATTTATGAACTAACAATGAGGGAAGAGTCACATCAATTATTCAAGAAGATTCACAGAAGAAACTTGACTCTTGAGCCTCTAGATGAACACCTTTGAAAAACCCTAGCCCCAATTTTCTTGAAAGAGTTTTGAGAGGATTTTTGATGTGTTTTGATCTTTCAATGTATGTTATGAGACGCTAAAATATGTTTTAAGATGTGAGGACTTAAGGTTTTTGAGGTAGGAAATGTCCAAAATTTCCTCATCTTAAAAGCTGAAAACATGAGTGCAGGGGGATGCAACCACCCCACCCAAACCGTACCCTATTTTACAAGTAGTACCCACCACTCGTGCCCTAGGCATCAACTTGGTTCCCAAAATTGTCAAACATACGAGTTCTTAGACCAACTCCTATCCAATCATACTATCGGTACCCCTAATTGTACCCTAGGCAGAATCATCTAGACTAAACTTAGGGCATCATGCGGTTTAACAACATACCACCTTACCCTAACATACTACTAGTATGATGACTAATCGTACCTTGGACAGTAAGTGACATAGGACACACTATGAAACATAACACTAGGGGACCCTAAACTATACCATATAATACGAAAAGTACCCACAAGTCGTATAGTGTCTAGTGAGCTTTAAAATCAAGAATATTAAGGGTCAAAACTAGGGTATTTAGATCTCCCCCACTTGGATCATTCATCCTCGAATGACGGGTTAAGGAATGCACAAGCATGAGTTTAACACGTTCTCACTTACCCAACTTCCCTTTAACCAAGTTTGAAAACAAAGACATTAAGGAATAACCATTCCTTTAACAACATCAACAAACAAAAGATGTTAAGATCAACACATACCCCAAACATAAATATCTTGAATGGAGAACAAATGCGGATACTTTGACCTCATGTCTTCTTCCGCTTGTCAAGTAGCTTTTTTGAACTTTTAGATCTGCTATAGAATCTTTATCGAAGCCACGTATTTTGTTAATAATCGGTGAACTTGCCGATCTAAGATCTCAACCGGTACTATCTCATAAGATAAGGAATCTGAAATACCTAACCCCTCCAAAGGAACAACCAATGAAGTATCACCTACACACTTTCTCAACATAAAGACATGGAAACCCAAATGAATGAAGCTCAAACTAGAAGGAAAATCCAGCTCATATAAAATCCTACCATCCCTCTCCATTACCAAGTATGGACCATTATAATAAGGACTTAACTTATCTTTCCCTTCTTACAAAATCTCATTACTCCATTCATGGGAGACACCCTAAAGAACACCCAATCTCTAACCTCTAATTCAAAGTCCCTTCACCTCACATCCACATAGGACTTTTACCGACCTTGGGCGGTCTTAATACTATTCCAAATCACCTTCACCTTCAGTACTCAACCTAAAAAAATAACTTCGAATACAACGACTCACCAATTCAACCTTATAATTTCCTATAAACACACAACTATAAGAGCTTGAGTCTATCTATACACTACTCTCACCAAGATTTCTAGCTACTCAACATAATAATTAGTATATCTATGAATCACAACGTTCAAGCCTACCTTTGTTATACCCACTGTACAGTCTACCCTACCAAAGATCCAGTAACCTCTACAATCATCACCTTACAACCAATAATTAAGGGTATAGACCTCTATGCTTCTAAACACCCAATTTTCAATCCCTTAGAATACTAGCATTACTTCTCTAATATCATATCTTAATACCTCGACAAGTTTTAAAACCAATATTAAGATTTCATATAGGCTATATACTTCTTCCCCACTTCGGATCTACCTAACACCAGGTAACAACTCCCTATACTTCCTATGCTAAGAAATCATAAGGATATAAAATGGGCATACATGGCACCCCTAGCTCAGAATTGAGTATACATTACCCTTGAAACCCAAGACATTTATCCATCTAATGATTTGGCCACCACTTCTACTTTAACACTTTGACCTCCTACCTATTTCACAATTACATATCCCACTATTTCATAAGGCATCACCCAAGATCTCTCACATATTACATCACCATACAAATTTACCCCCATGCACCTTTACATAATTATTCTCGAGTTAACATTCCTATCACCATAATTAGCACAAAAACTCAAACTTAGCGTCTAACAATGACTATGTATAATCCACGAAAAAACTACAAAACACACTAGTCTACACAATAAAGAGATAATTGTAAATTCCTTATCCCATTACCAATAACCTATACACATCCGAAGAATCCCATCTTCCTTTATGCACGATCAACACTGGTGCACCCCACGGGGGCACACTAGAATAAATGAAACCCTTACCAAGAATCTATTCTATAAAGGGGGCAGAAATAGGACGAGTGTTCGAAACAAAGTAAATATAAACATCAATCTCCCTATTGGAGAAACACTAGGAAGATCATCAGGGTAAACCTTAGGAAACTCATTAACCATAGGGAATGATTTTTAAGAAGGATCTTCCGAATTAAAATTTTTAACCCAGACCAAATGATACAAACACCATTTGGAAATCAAATTTCAGGCCCAAAGATATGAGTTAAACCTTTCCTTAGGCATCAAAGAACCCCTTCCCACATAATGACCAGCTCATTAGGGAATTTAAACATGGACTTATAGTTCTGTCAGTCTAAAGAAGCATAGCACGAATGTAACTAATCTATCCCCAATATTACATCAAAGTCAACCATGTGTAACTCTATCAAATCCATAAAAGTTTCTCTATGAATAACAGATACCAGACATACCCGATAAACTCTTTTAGAAATCCACAAATTCACTAACCTAGGTAGATACAGAAAAAGATCAAAAATAAACTCAGGACCAAAGACAAAATGCACAATCATAAATGGGGTCACATAACAAGAGTGGACCCTAGATCAAGTAAACAACACACATCATATCACTGAAAAAGAGTTTCAACATACTAGGGACACCATTAGGAGATGCTTCAGACTCCTGGTGAGTAGTGATAGTATCAGGGTGGTTCCAACCAGTGTCGGAGCCAAAAGTGGCACCATTTGAAGAGAAAATAGGAATCCTATTAGACCCCAAAGAAACTATAGAGGGATAATTTCACTATTTATGACCAATCTGACCACAGGTGAAGCATCAATTCTTCCCCTCACGATAAAACCAATGATGTAAATGGCCACATAATTGGCAAGGAGGATAGGGTGGAACTAATTGATCCCTATTAAACTGGTATTGGGAACCTCAATCCCTAGGACCACTACTGTTTTCAAAATGACATTCATCGAATAGCCTATGATAAAGTGCTCTAGTCGATGGGTAAGAACCAGAATTTATCCAACTCTCTTTCTTAGTCCATTGTCTTCCATGGCTATCGTTATTGCGACAACCCCCACCCTGCTCTAAATCTCTAAAATTCTTGTTTTTCCTTTCCCCCATCATTATCTGACTCCTTCTTCTAGCCATAAGACCAGACTGGTGTGACAGAATGACCACTATCTAGGTCAATAATTGAATAGAATGGTGGAACTTTATATTAAAAATATCTCATTGAGCTGACTGAACAAGGGTGTCACCATCTTTAGAAAGATCAACAAGGACCAATCGAATTCTAGACGAGCTCCGTATATATCAACCTCAAGTGGGGCAGAAGAGTTCCCAAGAATATCAGATTTCCTTAAAGGTATTATATGAAAGATGAGTAAATGTAAATCAGAAGAATCCAAGACCTTACACTCTAAAGCTCAAAGTAGAACAATAAGAAACGGAAATATTTCTAAATGCCTCGTAGCCTCCTGATTATAAGTGTGGTGTACAATACACCCATAATCAAGACTCGAATTGACATAGCTTTGTGGATACCCCATGAAACCAAAACCTTGTCTCTGATAACAACTTGACACGACATGAACAAGGTACTTATTGTAATAGGCATATCAAGCACAACATGGATCGGAGGTCACCCCTCTACCCAATCCAATCAACTGACATACACCCTAAGTTGGATGAATTCTGAACATATAACAAGATAAAGTTATTAACACACACGAACTTTGGGATTAGTCCATGACCATAAAATACCCAAGCAAGTCTCACTATTCAATGCCTAAGCAATCAACTGTAACATAACCAAAATAATAACCTAGTTCATATCCATACCATAACATACCCAAGTCCATAGTTGTCCATACAAAAACCTCTAAAAGAACCTAAGAATATATGATCGGGACATGCCCCCGACCATAGCCAAAAACCAATAGCCAAGTCTAAACCAATAATGACATAAGAAGCTAAAAGCATTCCGAAGTATGAAAGCTCACCACTTTAAGTCAACATGATTTTCCCTAAATCCAAGTCACTCAGTAAGAGATATGATAGTATGACCAACACCTACATCACATGCAGATATAACGTCTGAAGACGATTAGTGGTTGGAGAGCTAGCATGTAACTCAGGTATAAGGATAATATAATGCCAATAATTTAAAACCAATAAATCAATGCATATAACCAATGCAATACATATATATATATATATATATATATATAACATGCCAGGTTAGGGAACAAGGTTTTAACATGAACCTTTGAAATCTTAACCTAGGTTGTGTAGCTTAGCTACCATATTAGAAACACCCACAGGCTATATGGGCTCCTGTTCTCACCTTCTCGTTGGGCCTCAGTTCGTGTAGCCATATAAACCAGAGAATAATCTTATGTATATGTTTGGGGGATTCAAACCTCCCACTGATATACTAAGGTGACTTGGTCACCCAATCAAGTAGTATGATATGGGGGACTCAAACTTCCTACCTCATGTATTATGGGAGACTTGTATCTCCTGATCATAGTAAGCAAGAGGAATCAAACCTCAATCTATTTGACCACCATGTTGGTAAACACGGTTTCCAGTGTTGATCCCCCCGAGACTTTCACCTTCACAACTCAGCTACACAACCCTCTTTAATGCCAAATTCAAAGCCACATTTCACATACGCAACCATTAGGCCAATTATTTACCAAAGAAACTTCGTTGGTATCGTTAAATCAACACACCTTACAAGTATACAACATATTATTACCATTATCAAACAAATAATTATTCTTTTGACTTTTGGACTCGAAAACATTGTCTAACAAAGACTTCAGTTGAATTCAAGGTTTAGGGACTCAAACCCATTGTCTAAAAAGGACATAAATCAATTTAAATTTTAGAAACTCAAACCCTTTTTAGATAATTAAACCACCAAGGCTACCATTTCAATCATTACATGGACAACAAGGACTTCAAAAACCCATTTATCAACTATTCATATTCACTAGTCCAATTACTTAGTTCAAAACACCATTTTATCATGTGACTAGTTTATTCTTTTAGGTATTTTCACAAACACTTTGAGAGCATACCATTACCATGACCAAAACAAAAGTAAAAACCATCAAGTTTAGGTTTACCCAAGACCCATTTGTTAAACCACAATTACCAAGAACCCATATAGGAAAACTATCACCAAAAACATGTATAAAAACAAGTTAAACCAAGAGTAAACAATACTCAACCATATGCCACAAAACCCTAAATTTTGGTTTTCAAAACCACCATTTAAGAACCATAATCACCCATTAAAACACATGATATTTATAACTAACATTGAGGTAAGAGTCACATGCCTTATTCAAGAAGATTCACGGAAGAAACTTGACACCTGAGCCTCTAGATGAACACCTTTTAAAAACCCTAGCCCTAATTTTCTTGAGAGAGTTTGGAGAGGATTTTTGATGTGTTTTGATCTTTCAATGTATGTTATAAGAGGCCATAATATATTTTTATACATGGGGACTTAAGGGGTTTGGGGTGGGAAATATCTAAAATGTCCTCAGCTTAAAAGTTGAAAACATGAGCGCTGGGGGAAATTTTAAGGCATACTCTTTCATAGCCATCCTTCCCTACTTCAAATTCACAAACTACTAGGCTTTAGCCTCCTTAAACTCATATGGAATGAAATGATCATGAAATAAAAAATCATCCTACTAAACCGGCTCAGCATTATCCCTTCTCAACTTCTCCCACTCCTCATACCAATAATATACAACATCCTTCGCTGATATGCGGCAAATTCAACACCTTCTTAGTTAGTGGCATGTGTCATCTTAAATATTGTTTCCATATTAAAATAAAACCTTGAGGATCCTCCTCAACCTTAGATCCTGTAAAGATTGAAGGATTAAAACTTATGAACTAACCAAGTTTGGTGACCTCAGAAGATGGACCAATAAAACTAACACGGTCAGGCTGATGAGACTGAGAACTCACAACTGAGTCAACAGATGAATAAATCAACAAAACTCGATATTAGAAATGTCTCCTTGGGGTGGTGGGGAAAGAATATCATCAGCCTAAAAAGCTCGAGGTAAAATGGTAGGGACTGGTGGAACCCTATGAGGGATAGTACATTAAGGAGGAGGGACCCTAGACTGGGTCTGTACTAAATAAGTGGAACGAGTTCTATCAATATTGTCCTCAGGTGTGGGATAGAGAAGCTTTCACAAGCATCAGATCTTTGGAGGGCATTATATGAAATACGAACAAACAAAATTTAAGGTGATGTCAAAGCCCTAGACTCTATAGCTCAAAAATAGAACACAAGAAATGGAAACATTCCTAAATGTCGTGTAGCATTCCCTTATAAGTGTGGTGTGCACATACCTATAAAAATTCTATACTTGGCACGACTTTGTGGATGCTCAATGACCATAAACTTAGGCTCTAATACCAAGCTTATAATGACCCAAACTAGGGCGTAGTCATGACGGGTATCTCATGTCCACCAAGGATTAAAGAGTACCCTCATTAGCCTAGTCAACCGGAATATAATATAACTAGCTGCAGATGAGTTCCAAATATATAACAAGATAGAGTTGAGTTCTGAACATATAATAAGATAGAGCTGAGTTCTGAACATATAACAAGATAGATAAATCAACTGAAAAGGATCTAAGAATCCATAATACAAAATCCAAGGACATCCTATCCACAAAAGCCTCTATGAAACCACATACCAACCAAAGTTTAGGACATGCCACCGGCCATAGCCAAAAACCCACCAAAATAGTCTAGGATGTAAGTAAAGACAAAACAATAAAATAAAGGCCTTTTGGAGAATTGAAGCTCACCACTTCAAAGCTAACTCACAGAAAATTAAGAAATCACCTACAACTGTGCATGAAAACAAAAGTGTCTTCAAACCCTGCATCATGTAGGGATATAATGTCCAAGGCTGGTTAGCGGGGTGAGCGCAAGCATGTAACTCAGGGATGGTATAAAATAATGCTATTATCAATCAGTCCACTATCATTCCTAAACCATATGCACACAATCATAAATATATATAATATGTGGAGATAGGGAACAAAGTTTAGTATGAGAGTTAAATTTATCAACCTGGGCTATGTAGCTCAAACTATCATCTATACAAATGGGATATATGGGTTCATCTCTCACCTTACTAAAAAGTTCTTAGTGCCTGTTAGCTGCATGAACTGGGGTATCAAAGAAGGCCGGGGAATCTAAGATCCATCGCAAATCCCAGATATAAATATATAAATAATGACATAAGCACAAAGTCATTAAGATAAACCCTCACATCGATAAATGTGGGTTCCCAGTATCAGCCCCTTGGGACCTCTACTTTCAAGGCTCAGCTACACAACCCCCTTTTAGACTAATTAAAATATTCTCATTCCTATTCTCGAACCAATAATCATCAATTAAGGCATAACCCATTGGTATCGCCATACCAACTACACTTACAATCTATTATCAATATGTCCATTCCAATTATCATCACTTGGGGGAATCCACAAATCCAGAAGCTCCAATTATTCATCCATGTGGGGGAATCCATGACCCCTGAGGTTTAATCTTAATTATCTATTTACTTAGGGGAATCCATGACCCCCAGCGTTTAGTTTAAAACCATATATATTCCATTAGCCTTTTATGCAGTGCGATAGTTCCAAAAGTGATTATAATATGCATATACTCATATTTCAAAGGCAATTTCTTAAGGTGGATTAAGGTTATTACCAATTTTAATTCCAAATCTATTTACTTAGGGGAATCCATGATCCCTTTTCCCATGTACCATGCCCATGCACCAAATTAGTTCATAAACATTCAATTCAAAACATAAATGAATCCCAAAATCCATGGGAAAAGCAATTACATTAATAACATTCAAAGGCCCTCAACCCAATTTCCAAACCTATTAATTAATCACATAAGCAACAATTCTAAACATATTCTTTTAACCAAACAAGTTTATGGGAAGAGATACATGTCCAAAAGTATCAAAATTATAGAGAGAAATCACCAATTGGAGCTCTAAATCCAAAATCCTTCAATACCCTATCTTGTTCTTGCTTTGGGAATTTTGAGAGAGATGTAGAGTATTTTAAGATTGAGAAATAGGGAGTTATGGGGTACCTTAGAGTATTTTAGGTCGTGGGTTATGATTAAGGAAAGAGGGAAATGACCAAAGTTCCCCAATTAAAACATAGGAAAATTGTTGTCAATCGTTTCGAGTCATATCACAACTTATGATAACTAGGTACAAATCATTGCCTAGAGTCATAGTACAGGAAGACTCTTAGATCCGCTTCACTGGTATGTTCATGACTCACACCTTACGACTCGTGACCTTACCTTACGGATTGTAAGGGTCAGTCATGATATCAATAGAAACTTAGGCATCTCTCACTAGTTTTCCTATGACTTGATCCCTATGGCTCATAATAAGTTTTCACAACTCGTGAGGTCCATGTCATATTCCAAATAAAACTTTGGATACTCCACTGGTTTAGTTATGAGTCTCTCCCTATGACTCATGACCACACCTTACTGCTTGTTAGGTGTATCTTGGGCAATGAGCTCAAAACTCAAAAAATTTTAGAGGCATAAATATGGGGTGTTATGCTTTGTGTATCAGTTGGGTGATAGGCTTACTTGTCAAGATACGTCTCAATAAGTAAGAAAAATAACAAAAACATAAGAAAAAACAAAACAAAAATAACATCCTAGGCATCTCAGTTTTGCTAGATAGTACTTGAGGGAAAAGAAATATGACAAAAAGAAAACCTAAGTAGACATATAGAACCACAAGTGCCCCCACCCCTATCAAATTAGCATGCACTTTCCCCTATGTATTAGACCAAAGTAAAATAATGTAGTTAGTAACATATATGTGGCACTCTAGGTATGTGGGTATGGTGCCAATTAGAATTACAATTATCAAAACTAATGTATAAATAACAAGACACCTTGGATTGACTCTCAAGCAGCGCCTTATTTAATGTCGCAACACGACGTAGGTTTTTTGATTACTCGGACTTCCCCCAAATCTGCAAAAACAAACAAAATAAAGAAAATAACAAAAAATGAGATACTACAAAAATAAATAGAAAAAAAGAAGTTACACTACTAATTGGGTTGCCTCCCACTTTTTCTTCCACTTTGAACTTACGAGTTGTACCCCTAACTTCATTTCTAATTTTCTAATATGCTTAAGGGGTAATGGTATAGAAAAGAAACAAAGCAATCGAGATTTCATATTGCACTTCTTGGCCCTTAGGTGAGGACTATAGTTCTTTGGCTTTGGCACAACAAATTCAAGAATATAGACATCTTTTTCCTCATCTTTACACTCTTCTCCGGTCTTGGGTGACTCGATTAATATCTTACTATCTAAACACAACGTGAAAAATGATTAGATGAGATCTAATATACCCTAATTTATGAATTGCATTAATATTTACACCCTCATATTTACACATACTATAGTTTTTAGAAATAATAACATCTACTTCCTCACATAACTCTATTGTACTCTTCTCAACAATGACAACATCAATAAAAGTATGATCAAGTATTTGACCTTCCAATTTTAGCTCCTCAATTTAGCATATCAAATTCTATTCAATCATACACAACTCATAACTAAATTATTGGATGTCATACACATCAACCTTTGCATTCAATTTTTTTTTATAATTGTGAATATCCAAGCCAAACCTATCACCATTTGAATGAACTCATGTTTTTATTTTGGGAGAAATGTTAATGTTTCTATCATGATCTCTTTATGATCCCAAAATATAGATATAACACTCCTACAATAATGCACTATATCAAAAGGATAAGGATTAATAAAATAGGAGTCGTCATTACTTTAAACTTCATCTTGTATAGATATCATATAGTGAAGAGTGGGAAAATATTCAAAAATAAGCAAAACTAAATTTTAGCTCCAAACTCAATGGTGATATAAGATTTTTAAGAAAACACCATTTTCACAATGTTGACCCCCAAAACCCATTTTCACAACTTTTTGTACCGAGGGTCGAAATGAGCTATAAAGGCTGCAAAACCACACCAACCATGTTACCAACCTAAAATCAAAGTCCCAGGTTTTCTGGTACAATCTATTTTGCCATCCAACACACAAATCAATAGATATTGATTGAAGTCAACTATTAAACCTATTTAACCTCCAAAAGCCATATACAAATCACACTAAAATGCATTGGAAATTGTGCCACTCATTCCACACCCCAAAAATACCACAAAACAACCACGGGAAGGGCTAAGATCATCAAATCAAACAAATATTAGTAATTCACAAAAATCACTAAAAACTAAGTTATTACATCATCCATCACTAAGAATTTAGTTGTCCTCGAACTAAACGCAAGGGAAATACCTGAATCAATGAAAAGCTGGAGATATCTATCATGTATACCAGACTCAGCATCCCAAATAGCCTCATCTACAAATCGACATCTCCACTAGACCTTAACCACAAAAATATCTATAGAACACAACTATCTAACATTTTTGGCTCCTAAATAATAGACCGCCTCTCATCTACTTGGAATGAATCCTAATGGATGACATGAGACTTATCCAAAATCTAACATTTAAGCATGGAGACATGAAAAACTGGAAGGAAACTAAAAAATTTGGGGGTAATGCTAATTCAAAAGCCACACACCTAATAGTCAAAAGAATTTCAAAAGGTCTAGTATACCTGGGGTTAAGCTTGCCCCTCTTCCCAAACGTCATCACATCTTGCATGGGCGACATATGAAGGAAAACTCCATCACCAACACTAAATCTCAATGTATAAAATCTATGATCTGCATAACATTTCTGGCTACTCCAAGTCGCTCGAAGTCTATCCTGAGTGATTTGAACTCTATGTATAGACTGAGGAAGCAAGTTCGTACCTCAAGGTCTAATCTCATAAATCTCAAACCAACCAACTGGAGAGCAACAATGCCTACCGTACAAAACCTCAAAATGGATAATCTTAATACTTGAATGGTAGCTATTATTGTACTTAAACTCCATCAAATTTAGATCCTACTCCCACTAACCTCCAAAGTACATAACACATATGTGAAGCATATCCTCCAAAACCTGAATAGGCCGCTTTGACATCCCATAGATCTAGGGGTAAAAAGTTGTACTAAGATCAACCCAGGTACCCAACTTCTCCTGAAAGTCTTCCTAAAATTAGATGTGAGCACTTAACATCAATTTAATATGATAGACACTGTCATACTATGAAAATGAATTATCTCACAAATATAGGCACGGGCCAACCTCTTAACACTGAAAAATTGAATCAGAACTATGTGAGTAGATTTGGTCAGTCGATCCACGATGATCCAAACACTATCAAAACCAACAAAATTGTAAAGCAACCCAGTCACGAAGTCCGTAGTGATTCGTTCCTATTTCCACTCAGGAATGGGTAACCTCTAAAGTAAACCACTATGCCTCAAATGCTAGGCCTTCACCTGCTGATAACATAGGCAATAAGTTATAAAATCCACTATATCCTTCCTCATAACACACCACCAGTAATGTTGTGTCAAATAACAATACATCTTAGACACTTTCAGATAGATTAAATACATGGTACATTGATCCTATTCCAAAATAATTCTAGTTTAATCACCCACTCTCGACACTTAAACTTGGCCTCCAATGGTCAAAACACCATCCGAATCAAGTGAGTCTTCCTTAGCCTCACTGCTTAAAACTTTATCCCATACAACTCTCAACCCTACATCATCAAACTAATGAGCCTAAATCTGCTCTATCAAGAAGACCTATCCTCAACTAATGCCAAAACATAACTAGTTGTTTAAATATTAAGCCTAACTATATGGTTCGCCAAAGATTGAACCTCTGAGGCTAAAGGCCTCTCCTAGGTTAAAAGATATGCTAACCTACCCATTCTAGTAGACTATTGGCTAAAGACATCCACACCCACATTAACCTTGCCTGGATGATAAAGAATTATTACACTGTAGTCCTTAAGCAACTGAAGAAAAATAATGATGTGTTATATTAAGATCTCGTTGGTTGTAAAAATATGGAAGGCTACGATAATTCAAGAAAATCTCACAATGGATATCATATAAGTAGTACCTCCACAACAACAAGGAAAAACAATCGCGTAGAACTCTAAATAATAGGTAGGGTAATTCCTCTCATGGGGCTTCAACTGATGAGAAGCATACATAATCACCATACCCTCTTTCATCAACACATCACCTAACCCAACACCAGAAGCATCACAAAAGATGGTAAAACTCGCGGCCTCCTTTGGCAATTTAATATAGGAGTTAATGTCAATAAATTCTTGAGCTTTTAAAAGCTAGGCTCACAAGTATTGAACCACCAGAAGGAAATATTATTCTAAGTCAAATTGGTAAATGGAGTTGCAATAAACAAAAAACCATTAACAAAGTACCGATAGTAGCCTACCAAATCAACAAAAATCTGAATCTTGATAAGAGAAGTAGGCCTATCCCAATCACAAACTGCTGTAATCTTGGCCCGATCAACTATAATACTATCTTTTGTCAACACATGACCTAGGAAAGAGAAAGACACCAACTAAAACTCATACTTAGAGAGCTTAGCAAACAACTTCTCATCTCTTAATCTCTAAAGCATAATCCACAAATGCTGCTCATGATAAACCTTACTTTTGGAATAAATCAAGATATCATTTTTAAATAAAATGACAAAAGATTCGAGATACGGGCAAAATACTTAATTCGTCAACTCAATGAATTCAGCTGAGGAATTGGTAAACCCAAAGGACATGACAAAGAACTCATAATTGTTGTACCGAGTCTAAAAAGCCATCTTTTGAATATCCAAAGCTCTAATCCTTAAATAGTGATACCTAAACCTTAAATCAATCTTCAAAACACCAAAGGACCCTAAAGCGGATAGAACTAATCATCAATACGAGGAAGAGGATAACTATTCTTAATTGTCAGCTTATTCAACTGTTGATAATCAATACACATATGTATAGACCCATTCTTTTTCTACACAAAAATGATAGGTGCACCCTAAGGTGATACACTAGGTTGGATAAATCTCTTATCCAATAACTCATATAACTGATCCTTCAATTCTTTTAACTAAGTGGGACCATCCAATAATAAGGAACAAAAATGGGATTAGTGCCCAACTCAACATCTTTGGAAAATTCAATATCATGATCTGGAGGCATACCAAGAAAATCCATAGAGAAAACATCCATAAACTCTCAAACGAGACAAACAAAATCCATAAAAGGTGGTGAAAGAACACTAGTATCACGAATATGAGCTAAATAAGACAAACATCCCCTCTCAACTTGTCACAACCTTACCCCGGGCCTAGTCATGATAGGGATCTCCAGCCCACCGTGGGCAAAAGACCACTCCCACATCCTGTCCAAAACATAATTCAAACATACAATGAAAGGCAATCACACATGATAAGATATATAATGTAGCTTTAAAATAACAAACTCTATGAGGTAACATCAACCACTCCCAAACTCTTATCCACAAAAGCCTCTAAAGAAAACAAAATATCCATCTAAGTCAGGACATGCCCTCGATAATAGCCAAAAAGAAGAATCTATAAATAATAGTCTAAGATAACAATGGAAAATATACTTTGAAATAATAGGCCTTACGAAAATGGAAGCTCACCAATTCAAGCTAAATAACGAACAAACTAGAATCACCTAACACTACATAAGAAAGCTGAAATGTCCTCGAACCCTACATTATGAAATAATATAGCATACTAGGATAATAGTAGGGTGACTACTGGTATGTAACTCAGGGATAGGGGATAAAATATTAATGGCACTTCAAACCATCTAAAACTAATGTCAAAGTATGAGATTTAAAATGATTAATCTGGACTGTGCAGCTCTGCTATCATAAAAATACCCACGGTCTTTGTGGGTCTGGCTCTCCCCACCAAAAGGGACTAGCGCGTATAGATGCACAAGATAGAGATTTCCAAGGCTAGGGAATCAACGATCTTATGCCATTCTGGATACAAATATATATAGTATGATGCATGCACATAGTCATCAATTTTCCCACACTGGCAAACGTGGTTTTCAGTATTGGTCCCCTCAGGAGCTCCACCTCCACGATGAGCTGCACAACCCTCCCTTTGAGCACAATTAAAATATTTACACATAACCCTTCCATTTAGTTAAGGAGTCATTCTTTAAGGTATTATAAAATGGTATTATCCTACCAATTAAAGATTGCAATCAATTTCATTTTGCCATCATCTTGAGGGAATCCACCCCCTCAAAACTCCATTATCTATCAACTTAGAGGATTCCATGACCCCCAAGCATTTAATATTTAAAAACATATCATGGCCACCAATGCATTTCAAAACTCATTTATAGTTCTTAAAACATTTATGCAATGTATTAGTTTAGATAATTGGGCAAACCCATATTTCAAAGCCAATTATACAAGTAGGTTAAGGTGATTACCAATTCTAAGACTAACAATCCATTTATTTAGGGGAATCCACGACCCCCATCACATTTACCATACCCATGTACCTAATAAGTTCACAAACCATCAAGTGAAGGTTTGAATAATCCAAAAAAACATGGGAGAAATATTTAAACAATTACCATCCAAAACCCTAAACCCGTCTTTCAAAACCAAACAGTAAAACCATGGAAATATCAAGCTAGTGCATATCGCAATGAAAATACATGTTTATGGAAAAAGATATATGCCTGTGACAAAAAGTTTTGAACAAACCAATCCCTTAGAAAGCCCTAATTGTTTTTGCTTATGGATTTGAGAGAGATGAGAGGTGTATTTGAGGTGTGTTGGGATGTTAATAAGGTCCCAGTGGTGTTTTATAGATCTGGGTTTTAATTAAGGAAAGAGGAATGACACAAACCAAACTAGGGCCTTGTCATAATGGGGATCCCAAGTCTAACCAGGACCGGAGACCACCCCCAATGCCTAACCTAACCAACCTATGCATATCATGAGTCAGATAAATTCTGAACATATAACAATATAGCATTATGGTGTAACCCTAGACTTTAGGATGGGTCTAGGACTGTAACCAACCAAACGAGTCCAACCATTCGATACGAACCAACAATTATAACCAAACCAAGTTCTATAACATAATATAAATAGATGGAACAGTGAGAAATTTAGTTCAACGGTATCAACCCCAATACCAATGCCAATACTAAGGTTGACACAAATATTGATCCTGACCATACAAACCCATAGTAATTTGACAAAAGTCTCTAACAAAAAGAAAACTAATATCAAATTGGGATATACACCCAGCCATAGAAAAACCAATATCCATAAATAAACCAATGTGTGTAAAAACATCCATGAACATAAATGTGGAGCCTTCTGGAATATGGAAGCTCATCACTTTAATCTAGTAGTTGATCTCGAATCCGAGCACTAAGCAGGAAGAGTAGAATGGTTGATTTCTACATCACGTGGGGATACAACCACCTGAGGATGGGTTAGTAGGTAAACGCTAGCAAGTACTCAGGATAAGGATAAAATAATGCCATCCAGTAAAACTAAGTAAACTAACAACATGCATACAAACCATACATATAATATACATAACCATGC
Organism: Capsicum baccatum var. pendulum; assembly: GCA_030864225.1. Classification (NCBI taxonomy): domain Eukaryota; kingdom Viridiplantae; phylum Streptophyta; class Magnoliopsida; order Solanales; family Solanaceae; genus Capsicum; species Capsicum baccatum. The sequence goes on from CM061550.1 coordinate 138,747,198, forward strand.
TAGTAATGGGAACCAGGTTTAGCATGCCTTTAAAACCATTAGCCTAGGTCTGTGAAGCTTAATCATCCTAAAACTACCCATGAGCTATATGGGTCCAATTTAACCCCTGAACGAGTCCCGATGCATTTAGATGCACGAACCAGAGATACCATAAGAGTAGAGGATTCCCAAGTACCCCTTGCTCTCCATGATACTTGTGTACAGTGTACTAAGAGGATTCCAATGTACCTCATGAGTATCATATATGGTCGCCATGACCAACACCTCATGTTGGCAATCATGAGTTTAAAGTGTTCGTCCATTGGACTTCCACCATCATGATCAGCTATCACACCCCGCCATTATTGCCCAATTAAAACCTTTTCCAACAAAAAATCCATTCTTCCATTTATTAGTAACCAAGGCAATTAATAGTGGTATCATTATACCAACTATAATATGTAAGTATTTTCCTTATCCAAAACTTAAGAGGTTAAGGGATTCCTGTGTAACCATTTACCAAGTTTACTTGGGGGAGTCCCATGTACCCCATGTTTGATTGGGGGAGTCCCATGTACCCCATAAGTTATTCATTAACATATTTACTTGGGGGATTCCATTATACCCCATAAGGAGTTCAACTAACAATAACAAGGACCACCAAACCATTCGATTTAACCATTCTAAACAATTTACACCATTTAGGGTTCCATTACCAAACCATACCATGCAATAGTTCCACTAAACGTCCAATAATATAGTAAAAACATTATCATAGGGATTTTATCAAACATGTTGGGGGCATAGTGTTTCCAAAATTAATTCCAATTACCAATTAACCATTCCCATGCTAGAAATTATCCAAACCGCCATTAAAGCATGTAAAAATATAATTAAAACTTGTTAAAAGCATAACAAAACATTTAATACCAAAACCCTAACATATATTCGAAAACTCCAAAACCATACAATAATCATGCCATGAAAACATTGTATAAATCATGCCTTTAGTTGGAACTAACAATGAGGGAGAAGTATCTTCCCTTAGATAATGAAGATGATGGAGACAAATCACCAACACAATCCCGAAATAGACCTCCCTAGAGAAACCCTACCCTTTCATTACTTAAGAACCTTAGAGAGAATTGTAGAGTGTGTAAGAGAGTTTTGCAACTATTTAATAATAGAATAATAGGGTAAATAACCTCCCAAGTTGTTTAGATGTCGTGGGGACTTAATAGATTAAGTTGGGAAATGTCCAGATTGCCCCCACTTAAAATGCATAAAAATCTCATCATAGGGTATGACTATACCATACCAGTCGTACCCTCCAATACGAGTTGTACCTACTACTCATACCCTAGGCCTCCTCTTTGGACTTAAACCTACCCAATATACGATTTACCTAAACCAAGTCGTACCCAAGCATAGGACTAGGACCTTGGACCCGTACCCTTTACAGAATAGAATCACAAGAGGTTTTAACACTGTCCACTATACTAGTCTATGGTACGACTCGTACCCTAGCTTATGGCTCATGGTGTGCCACTCGTACTCTGATCCAAGTTATTATACTAGTCTTAGATCAAGTGAAGTAAAAATCAAAAAAAAAAAACCCATATCCAATCATATGACTTATACTAACCCAAGTCCTACCCATTCTAGAAACCAATCCAACCCACCAACTAACACAGGTCAGCATACAACCTAGGCATACCACTTGTACCTCATAATATGAATAGTACCCACCAGTTGTATGTTGTCCAGAACCCAAAAATCCAAAAAAATTCTGAGGGTCCCAAACCCAGGGTGTTTCAATCTCCCCCATTAGGATCATTTGTCCCCAAATGACAGACAAGGTAGGTAAAATATAAGAATAACTTATTTGCATTATAAAATATCAATCCAACCTTTAACTAAGTTAGGAAATAAAGATGCAAATAATTATTCTAACCCTTGACTAAGTTAGAAAATAAAAATATGATCAAGAACATATACCTTCCAAATGAATATCTGAAGCAGAAAGCAAATGCAGAAATTTAGACTTCATATCCGCTTCCGCTTCCCATGTAGCCTCATCTACCTTGTGGTACTGCCATAGAACCTCAACCAAGGCCACATCCTTGGTCCATAATCGACGAACCTGCCAATCCAAGATCTCAACCAAGATTTCTTCATAAGACAAAGAATCCAAGATATCCAACCCATCTAAAGGAACCACCGAAGAAGGATCACCAAGACACTTCCTCAACACGAAACATGAAATATCAGATGAATGGAGTTCAAACTAGAAGGCAACTCAAATTGATATCCCACGTTACCAACCCTCTGTAAAACCACATACTAACCACCATACCGGTGCTCAACATAGACTTATTGGAACACCAAGCATTTGGCCACAAAATTAGCCACATCCTTTTTTATATCATTCCACCAATACATCACTTTGAGATTATGATACATCATTATCAAACCTGGATGAACAAAATAGAGTGTTTCATGCGTGTCAGCCAAAACCCTTTGTCGCAAACTATTGATATCAAGAACACATAACTGCCATTGGTACCTCAAGGTACCATCACCACTAATTTCAAGCACCATCACCCTTTGCCCACCTACATCACTCTTGATTTTCATCAAGATAGGATCTAGCATTTGTTTCTCCTTGATCTTTGCACCAAGAGAAGATTGATAAACTTTCTGAACCATCATACCACCATCTTTGGAGTCTAGAAGACGAACTCTAAGATTATCCAAGTAGTGAATATCCTTCAGCAATTCCCACTTTCCCTTTTCCATAAGATCTAAACTCCCCATGGATAACCTGCTAAGAGAATCAGCAGCCACGTTAGCTTCACCTTGGTGGTAGTGAAGACTCATATCATAGTCCTTGAGAAGATCTAACTATCTCCTCATCCTAAGATTTAGCTCTTTCTGAGTGAACATATAATGTAGACTCTTATGATAAACAAAAGATGTCTGCGTGCACTCCATATAAATAATGCTGACATATTTTCAAAGCAAAGACCACTGCCAAAAGCTTCAAATCATGACTAGGATAATTCTTATTATGTTCTTTCAAATGCCTGGATGAAAACGCAACTAATTCCTACCTAAGATGCATCATAACAAACCATAAACCCCTCATTACCATCAGGCAATGCCAAAATTGAAGCATAAGTTAGCATATCCTTAAGCTTCTCAAAACTCCCCTAACAAGCATCCGACTAAGAAAACTTTACCTTCTTCTAAGTCAACTTAGTCAATGGGTCAGCTATCATCGAGAAACCATCTATGAACTACCTATAATACCTAGCCAAATCGAAGAAATTTCAAATGTTGATTAGATTCGTGGGTCTAGGCCACCTATTAACCACAACTACCTTTTGCGGATCCACCGTGATCCCATCACTAGAAAAAATATGACCAAGAAAAGTTATAGCATTCAACTAAAACTCACACTTGGAGAACTTGGCGTACAACTGCTGCCCCTCAAGGTTTGCCAAACTATACAGAGGTGATTGGCATGATCCACCCTACCCTTACGATACACCAAGATGTTATCAATGAACACAATGACAAAAAGATCCAAAAACTTTCTAAAACCCTGTCAAATCCATAAATGCCACTAGGGCATTAGTAAAATCGAATGACATAACCAGGAACTCAAACTTCCTATAACAAGTTTGGAAAGTCTTCTTAGGGATATGCGCCTCCCTAATATTAAGTTGATGATACCTAGACTAAAGATATATCTTAGAGAAGAATTTAGCACCTTGCAAATAATCAAACAAGTTATCTATCCTTGGAAGAGGATATGTGTTCTTGATTATTAACTTATTCAATTAGCTATAGTCAATGCATATCCGAAAGGAACCATCCTTCTATCACACTAATAATACCGGTGCACCCCAAGGTGATAAACTAAGATAAATAAACCCCTTATCCAGAAGATCCTTAAGTTGCTCCTTGAGTTCCCTAAACTAAGTCTAAGCCATTCAATAAGAAGTAATAGATATTAGACGAGTGTCCAGAACTAAATCAATATCGAACTCAATCTCTCTATCTGGAGGGACACCAGGAAGATCATCCAAAATAACCTCAAGTAACTTATTTACCACCAAAATCAAATGTAAAGAAGGACCTTTCGAGTTATCACACTAATAATACCGGTGCACCCCAAGGTGATATACTAAGATAAATAAACCCCTTATCCAGAAGATCCTTAAGTTGCTCCTTGAGCTCCCTAAACTAAGTCTACGCCATTCAATAAGAAGTAGTAGATATTAGATGAGTGTCCAGAACTAAATCAATACCAAAATCAATCTCTCTATCTGGAGAGACACCAGGAAGACCATCCAAAATAACCTCAAGAAACTTATTTACCACAGAAATCAAATGTAAAGAAGGACCTTTCGAGTTAGAATCTTTAACCCGAACTAAGTGATAGAGACACCCTTTGTAGATTAATCTCCGAGCTCTAAGATAAGAAATAAACATTTCCCTAGGACCTAAGGAACCACCATCCCACTCGATAATAGGTTCACTAGGGAACCTAAAGACAACCTTATGGGTTCGACAATCTAAGGACACATAACAAAAGTGTCACCAATCCATCCCCAGAATAATATAAAAATCCACCATACCAATTCAAACAAATCCAACAAAGTCTACCTACTACCAATAGAAACCACATACCCCTTATAGACTCTTTTAGCAATCACAGAGTCTCCTATTGAGAAAGAAATAACAAAAGGATCCAAAATACCTTCAGGATAAAAAGCAAAATACACAACCACAAATGGGGTCACATAAGAATATGTGAACCCCAGATCAAGCAAAAAATACATATTACGAGAAAAAAGTTGTAAATACTGGTCACGACATCAGGTGATGCCTTATATTCCTACCAAGTAGTAAAAGCATACAACCTATTCCGACCAGTGCCAGTACCAGAAGCAAAAGCTAATAAAGAAACAACACCCTTTGGTGTAGGAGAAGAAGATAAAGAAACCAGAGCCTTACTTGCTCCCAAAGCACCCTTAACAACCGGAAAATTCCTAAGCATATGGCCTGGCTAGACATATTTATAACATCTGTCCCTCCCTTTATAACAAAATAACTGATAAAAATGACCACAGAACCAGCAAGGAGGGCATGAAAAAAAAACTAAGCCCCACTCATCTGAGATTGGGTACCCTATGCCCAAAATTTTTTGCCACCCTGATGATGCCTATCATACAACTATTTAAGGTAAGGAGCACTTGCAGTAGATAAGGAACCAGAACTCCCCAACTTCTTTTTTTTTCATTTACCGCCATCCCAACCACCCTCCTACTGAGTGCCACCTTGCTCTGAGAACCTGCTCCTCTCACCCTACTTTTCCCCTAAATCTGCCTATTTCCTCTTTTTCTCCTCTACCTGCTTCATGTGAACAACCAACCTCAAAATTTCTATATCCTTAATCAACAATGTAGTCTTGCTTTCAAGGATCAAATTCAAAGATAGTCCAAAAGTGAAATTTTTCATCCCCTCCCTCATATCGAACATAAAGTCTGGACTATACCTTGGCAGCTGATGAAATTTCAAGGCATATTCCTTGACAAATATTTTCTCTTGCTTAAGATTTATAAATTACTCTATTTTTGCTTCCCTCGTCTCCTGAGAAAAGAAGAGATCTAGAAAAGTATTTGAGAAAGTGTCCCATAAGGACAGTTCCTCAACATCACCTCTATCCCTATCCCACTCGTCGTACTATCGATACATAGCATCCTTGAGCTGATAAGCTATAAAATTTACCCCTTCCATATTTGTGGCCTACATTACCCTAAATATATTCTCTATTTCATCTAAGAAACCCTAAGGATCCTTCTCCACCTTTACACCAATAAAAGAAGGAGGATTCATCTTCATAAATTGGCTAACCCTTGTGGCCTCAACATATGAAACACTAGATGCATCCAGCTTAGCCTGAGCAGCAACCAACTAAGCAATAACATTAATCGATTGGCGAAATTCTTTATTAGTCACCACACCCTGAGGAGGACTAGTAGCAACCCATGGAACTCTATAAATATTAGGGACTGGACCCCTAGATCGAGTATAGATCCCTTGAGTAGGATGTGTCCCTTTATATTTGTCCCTAGTTGGTATAGAATAATTACCTTACATCTCAGATCATTGAGGCATGATCTAATAAGACAACAAACCAGGATTAGAAAGAACCTTAGACCTTACAGCTTAAAAATTGAATACCAAGAAAGTGAAATAATCTTAAATGCCTTGTAGACTCTCCCTTATCAGTGTGACGTGCTTCACATCCCTAAAAGAGGCTCTACCCAACACGGCTTTGTGGACTCCCAATT